>JAWHQI010000108.1:3989563-5319418 GCA_033032865.1 Dactylorhiza incarnata | reverse complement strand
CAATGAGAATTCAACAACCATTCCTCTAGTTATCGAATCCTCACCTCCAGTTGACACAACTCCAACAGTGGAATTAGATATTCCTCCAGTCATCATATCCACACCTCCACTTGCCTCTACCTCCCATTCTACACCTCCATTTGATGATGAGCAAGTAATTGCAAAAGCAGTATGACTGGCTACTGACACATTTGCTGACCTACTGGCCACTCAAGCCAGAAGGTTCAATAAAAAGTACTCACAGATGGAGAGTGAAGTGCAAGAATCAAAAGGGTCTCTCCTGGCTCTCAAAGCATTTGTGTCCTCCTCCTTGGTAAGAAAAGAATTCTTAACCTCCCTTGTTAATAAGGTTCAAAGTGGGAGAAGATTTAGGAGGAGAAAATGCCTAATCTAGAAAAAGTGTCCAGGAGAAGGACAAAGTTGTTGAAGTCCCTGATCATGATAAACTTACTATATTCCAAACTGTAAGGCTAGAAATTCTAGATGCAAATATCCAGGGGGAGCCTCTTACAAGCCCTCAAGATAATCTTGTACAAAATCAGGGGGAGCTTCTTACAATAGCTCAGGGGGAGGTTCCATCAACTCAAGGGTGAGCTCTTAGAAGATGATCAACATTTAGATGAAGTGTCAAAGATTTCTAAGGAATATGTCTGGCTGCTGAAGAGAATACACAATCTTAATGGGAGCCTCCCAAAGAAAATCACACTCATCAAGAAGCTAACAGGACTGATGAAGAGGAGAATGAGCCTCTTGTATTTGCTCCAAGAAAGGTGTAACATCCCATTTCGCGCTGGGCCCCTATGATGAAATTTAAAACAGTGAAATGAATGAGTGTGCTATTGAAGGTTGCCTCCTCGTCAGGTGGTGTTAGAATAAGGAATTGTTTATAGCTAAAAGAAGAAGCTTTGGAAACTATAGGTGGGCTGCGAATACAAAAAGGGTGTGTTGAAAGCACTTGTGGCTAGGTGTGCTGATAGCTATGGGGTGATGTTAGCACAATTATTTTGGTAATATTCTTCATAATCAGCAAATTAGAACTAATAAAATAGTTAGAAAAAGGAGCCACTGTCACTATTATTTGAACATTGTTAGTTATAATAAATAATATTATTTATTATTTTTTTAGAAATGTTTGGGAAATACTAATATCACTTTACCATAAATCTTTGGTTTTAATATATTGCTTAACTTGCACGGCATCAAAGAATGTGATGATAATAGAGCAGTTATGTTAATCATTTAATTCATCGTTCGACGAATCCGCGCAGAAATGTCGAGCGCTTATTATGTTATGCATTTTTTTCTATTATTTTTAGGAAAACAGTGGAATGGTTGTCCAATAGGAGGCTGGCACCAGATTTTGGGGTTCCAACGCATGTATTCTTATTTATTATTAAATCCCTCTACTATATTTTCTCTCTTATCATCAGGCTGAGCATTTTCTCCTGAGGGCATCAGGGAGATTTCGATCTTCGCCTTCTTTTCCTCTCCTTCTTCTTCATCTTCTTCCTCTCGCTTCAGAGAATTAGTGGGGGAGATTCTTGGAAGAGCAAGATAGGAGGGAGATTTGTACTGGGCCAACTGTTGCCACATTGCGGAAGACACGATCGCAAACGTCGGTCGGAAATCAGGTGACTTCCGCCCCCTCTCCCTTGGTGCTAGTTCTTTAGATCTGAAATATGAAATATTATTGTGTATATGCTGATTGAAGAAATTGAACAGAGGCTGATCCCCTGTCTTGAGATTTGGGTTATTATTATTATTATAAATTGGGAAATCTGTGATGTATTGGGGTGAGAAGAGGAAATATTATTGTGTATGTGCTGATTGAAGAAATTGAACAGATGCTGATCCTCTGTCTTGAGATTTGGGTTATTATTATTATTATTATTATTAATTGGGAAATCGGTGGTGTATTGGGGTGAGAAGAGGAAATATTGTTTTGTATGTGCTGATTGAAGAAATTGAACAGAGGCTGATCCTCTGGCTTGAGATTTGGGTTATTATTATTATTATTATTCGGGAAGGTTTATAATGTTATTATTGTTGAGTGTTTTACGTAGTGTGAATTACTGGCACAAAGAGAATTGGTAAATACGTGCTTGTTGATGTCGTAATCCCCCTTAAACTAGATTTAAAGCGAATACTTGTTGCGATTATTAGATGATGAAGCAACGAGTAATCCCGTGGGGACGTATAAAATGATTGCCGCTCTGTATGCACACCACTGCACAAGAGTCTTGATAGCATGCATTATGCATGGAAATTACATGAATGTGCATGGGTTACACTTAGAGGTGTGAAGACACTGATTGGATGATTCCTTGTGTTTGGGAATTACTTGTGGCGGGTCTACGGGCTTGCTAGTCATGACACCGGCAGAAGTTGACAGTTATGTTGGAGCATGCGTTTCGCACTCCTCCGGTTTGATAATAACAAAGTCCCGTTTGTATTTGATTCTATTTTTATCAATGGTGTGCAGATAACAGGTATGAGATGTTCACATTTCTGCTGGAGCTAAAATTGAATGTGGGAAAATTTCACTGTCGGAAAATTCCGACAGCCACTGTCGCCCAGGCGACAGCAGAGAAGTTACAACTACTTCCCTCCACGGCAGATCGACGAAAGACAGTTTTGCACTGTCGGAATTCCGACAGCGATGTCGCCCAGGCGACAGCTCGACGGTTACAACAACTGCCCACGTCTCCACCCACGACCGGCAGTTTTACACTGTCGGAAATCCGACATCGATGTCGCCCAGGCGACAGCTCGACGGTTACAGCAACTGCCCACGACTCCACCCACGACGGCACTCCAGCGGCAGTTTAGCGCTGTCGGAAAATTCTGACAGTCACTGTCGCCCAGGCGACAGTGAATTTTCTATAAATTGGTTCCTTTGGTTCGTGCATTCCAAGCTTTTGAGAATCCCAGTCCTTTCCTGAGTGCATACGAACCAGAGAGCTCCAAAACCTCCTCAACTCCCATTTGTGCAAAGAAGGATTGAAGATTGAAGACGAGATCGGGCGCGCTTCTACATCATCAATCATCTCGAGGCTTCAACAATCCGTTCAGAGATCTGATTTTCTAGGGAGTTGTTCTTTTCATATTGTATTTTCATTCACATATTTTTCATTTTGTATTGGTAGGGGAAATCATCGTCTTGCGTGCGGCGTCTAAGTCCTTGCGCGGCTTAGGGGAAAATCGCTTCCTTGTGCGGAACGTCCAAGTCCTTGCGTGGCTTGGTGGGAAATCGTGGCCTTGTGTGCTACGTCTAGATCTTGGGAAGATCTAGAGGATAGGCTTGCGCTTGGTCTTGGGAGAGACAAGCGATAGCCTTCCGATCCTTGGGAGAAGGATTGGTAAACCAAAATTGTAGAATTTTTAGTAAATATAATTGTGCCTTGATCTTAAGCATTGTTAAGATCATTTTTATTGTTATCAAATTTCATGATTAATATAATTATGTCTCTTTCTTTAATGATATATTTGATGGCATAATATTTATCTTAGAAATTTGTGTTTTGGTTTAATACTAAAATTGCATTGGTTTGAAAGTGTTTAGAAGTTTTTTTTAGTAAAGTAAAATCTCTTTAAAAAATTACTAAGTAAAAATTTAATTTTTAAACACACCCTTATTCACCCCCCCCCCCCCCTCTAAGGGCTTTATACGATCCAACAAGTGGTATCAGAGCTAGGTTACTCCAAAATGGTTTTACCACCAGGAGTAATGGCGCACAACGATCACGCGTTCGTTGAGGGGCAAGGAATTAGTAGGCCACCACTTTTTACGGGAACAGACTATAATTATTGGAAAACACGTATGCGTTGTTTTCTAATTGCACTAGATATAGAAGTCTGGAATATGGTAGAATCTAGTTACACTTCTCCAACAATTGTTGTAGGAGATGTAACTATGGATAAGCCCAAAGATAAGTGGGATGATAATGATAAATTAAGATGTAAGTACAATGCAAAAGCCATGAATGCTTTATTTTGCGCACTAGATCGCACTGAATTTAATAGAGTTTGTGCTTGTAATTCTGCATTTGAAATTTGGAATTTATTAAAAATCACTCATGAAGGTACTTCGCAGGTAAAGGACTCAAAGCTATTTCAACTGGAATCTGAATTTGAAAGGTTCAAAATGGAGGTAGATGAAGAGATTGATACAATGTACACACGGTTTACAAAAATCGTGAACGACTCAAAGGTGCTAGGAAAGGTGTTCTCAAATGGAGATTTGGTAAGGAAAATCTTAAGATCACTTCCCCCGAAGTTCAATCCTAAAGTGACTGCAATTTCCGAGTCACATGATCTTAAGACCTTACAATTGGAGAGCCTCATTGGGAACTTGAAAACTCATGAAGTTGAATTAAAAATTCAACAACAAGAGTATAAGGAGCCAAGGAAGAAGTGATTGGCTCTAAGATCAAAGAAGGAAGAAACTAGTGATTCTGAGGAGGATGAAGAAGATGAGGAAAGTTTATTTGTTAAAAAATTTAGAAAATTTATGAAAAATCCGGAGAGAAGGAATTCGTTTAAGAAGTATTTTAAGAAGGAGACTTTTAGGAAGAAAAAAGGAAAGGAGGGTGATGAGGAGGAAGAGAGACCGCCACCGGAGTGCTATCACTGCAAGAAGTTAGGACACATTCGAAGCAAGTGTCCAAAGTACTTGAAAGAACTTAAAGAAAAGAAGCACAAAGGGTCGAAGAAGGTATTGAAGGCGGAAACCTGGGATGATACTACTTCTGAGGATGCAAGCAGTTCCGACTCAAGTAAAGAGGAGGAGGCCAACATATGCTTAATGGGAAAGAGCGTCATATCTGATGACGAATGCAGTGTCCAAAGCGACACTGAGGTAACTCCTCCAACCTATGATGAATTGTTTTCTGAATTTTTAAAGACATGCAAATTTTTTGAAAAAAGTTTAAAAGATAATGATCTTCTAAAATCTGAAAATGGAATTTTACTTAAAGAAAACAAAAAATTGTTAAATGAAATTAAGACTATTGGAAAAAGAGATATTTCTTGCCAAGAGTGTGATCACTTTTTGGGAAGAATTAAGGAACTTGAAGAATCTCTTTCCAAATCTCATTCTACAATAAAAGTACTTACTAAAAAGAATGAGATTTTAGAGAGAGATCTGAAATCTTCAATTTCCATAGTCCATGAGGGAAAGAAATCTTTTGAACGGAGATGCATAAATCTAGTATCCGAGAATACAAAAATGAGACACCAGATTCATGACTTAACACTAGCCATGAAAAAATTTGGAATGGGCCGAAGATCACTGGATATGATCTTAGGATACCAACGCCATGGATCTGGAAGGTTTGGGCTCGGATACACATCTGGAAGCTGTCGCCCGGCGACAACCACTGTCGCCGGCGACAGTGAAAAGTCCAGAAAATTCACTTTTAAAAATTCTAAAATTAATGAAATATCAAATACTGCATCCTCATCCAGTAAAAGTCCAGAAAAGTTGTACTCTTCTAAATACATTACTTGTGCCAAATGCAATAGATTTGGTCACACTACGGACTCTTGCTGGAAGGAAGGAAAAAGCAAAATTAAACAAATCTGGGTGCCTAAGGCTTCTACCTATACTATGGGTGGAACCACTTGGGTAACCAGATCTTTACTCACCTCTTCTTTCTAGGTGTGTTGGCAGGTTAAGGACAAAGAAGACGTGTGGTACTTGGACTCGGGTTGTTCAAAGCACATGATGGGCAATAAAGAGAAGTTCCTTAGCCTGGAGATGAAGAAAGGAGGAGTTGTTACATTCGGTGACAATGGAAAAGGAAAAATCATCGGCATCGGTGTTGTGGGTAACGAAAATTTTTCAATTTCAAATATTTTATTTGTAGAAGGATTAAAGCATAATTTGATTTCTATTAGTCAATTATGTGATAAGGGTTTAGATGTTTTATTTGAATCTTCTACAAATTTGTGCAAAATTATTAATTCCAAAACAAATGAAATTGTTTTTACCGCACCTAGATGTCATAATGTATATATGATTAAATTTCTTGATTTTTCAAATTCTACTTTGAAATGTTTTCTATCAAAAAATGATGAATTAGATTTATGGCATAGGCGACTTGGACATGCTAGTGCCAAGTTAATTTCAAAACTTTCAAAAGATAAATTAATTAAAGGTTTACCTTTGCTAAATGGAAATTTATCTTCTTCACTATGTGTGCCTTGCCAAAAAGGAAAATTTTCAAAATCATCTTTCAAAAGTAAAAACATTATTTCTACCACTAGGCCACTTCAATTAATACATATGGACTTATTTGGGCCAATTGGAATTTCTAGCTTAGGAGGTAGAAAATACACATTTGTTTTGATTGATGATTATTCTCGTTTTTGTTGGACTTTATTTCTAACCTCCAAATCCGAAGCATTTTCAGAATTTTCAAAATTATGTTTGCGTATCCAAAATGAATTTGAGTTAAAAATTAAACGCATACGATCGGATCATGGAGGAGAATTTGAAAATGAAAAGTTTATTTCTTTTTGTACGGAGTTAGGAATTAAACATGAATTTTCCGCTCCACGCACACCACAGCAAAATGGTGTAGTAGAGAGGAAAAATAGAACTCTTCAAGAGTTAGCCCGTACAATGTTATCTGAATTCAAATTACCAAAATCTTTTTGGGCTCAAGCGGTTAGCACGGCATGTTATGTAATTAATAGAGTAATGTTTCGCCCTATTTTAAAATTAACCCCTTATGAATTAATTTTTAATAAACAACCAAATGTTTCTTATTTCAAAGTTTTTGGCTGTAAATGTTTTATTTTGAATTCTAAAGATTCCTTAGGAAAATTTGATGAAAAATGTGATGAAGGTATTTTTATTGGCTATTCTTCAACTAGTAAAGCTTATAGAATTTTTAATAAAAGAACAAAAATAGTTGAAGAATCTATTCATGTTAGGTTTGATGAGTTTGCTTCATGTGTAGAAAAGAAAATTACAGGAAAAGAAGATGAACTCCTTCCCACGGTGGAGAATGATGAAGAAGAACTTGGAGAAAATAAAGAAGAAAAAGAAGAAGAAAGAGAAGAAGAAAGAGGAGAAGAAGATAGAGAAGAAGAAGAAAGAGAAGGATATGTGCCTCCAAGTGAATTGAGATTCTCTAAGGATCATCCAAAGGAGCTTATCATTGGAGATCCGCAAAAAGGGGTTAGTACTCGTTCATCACTACATGTTTTATTTTCAAACCTTTGTTTTGTTTCTGAAATAGAACCAAAAGATGTTTCCACCGCTTTAAATGATGAATTTTGGTTTTTAGCTATGAATGAAGAACTTAATCAATTTGAACGTAATAAGGTTTGGAATCTTGTAGAACGACCAAAAAATCGTCCTGTGGTTGGTGTTAAGTGGATTTTTAAAAATAAAATGGATAATGAATCTAGAATTGTTAGAAATAAAGCCAGATTAGTTGCAAAAGGTTATGCACAAATTGAAGGGGTAGATTTTGATGAAACTTTTGCACCCGTAGCAAGATTAGAAGCGGTTAGAATATTTCTTGCATTTGCTTGTTTTAAAAGATTTAAATTATATCAAATGGATGTCAAAAGCGCATTTTTAAACGGGTATATAAAAGAAGAAGTTTATGTAGAACAACCCCCTGGCTTTATAAATGAGAAATATCCAAATTATGTTTATAAGTTAGATAAAGCGCTTTATGGATTAAAACAAGCGCCTCGTGCTTGGTATGATCGATTAACTCAATATTTGTTAAAGCACGGTTATAAAATTGGAAGTGCTGATTCTACACTCTTCATTAAGCAAATTAATCATGATTTAGTTATTTTACAAATTTATGTTGATGATATTATTTTTGGAGCCACTAATGAAGAGTTGTGTAATGAAGTAGTTCAAATTATGAAAAATGAATTTGAAATGAGTATGGTTGGAGAACTTTCATATTTTCTAGGTTTTCAAATTACACAAAAACATGATGGAATTTTTATATGTCAAACCAAATATATTCATGATATGTTAAAAAGATTTGGATTTGAAAACCTTAAGCATGCAAACACTCCTATGAGTACTTCACTAAAATTAGGAAAAGATGAAAGTGGTGTTTCAATTGAACAAACCCTTTATAGAAGTATGATAGGGTCATTATTATATTTAACCGCATCTAGACCTGATATTATGTTTGCCGTTTGTTTATGTGCTAGATTTCAAGCTAATCCTAAAGAGTCACATTTAAAAGCGGTGAAACGTATCTTTAGATATCTCATAGGCACATCAAAATTAGGTTTATGGTATCCTCATAATGATTCTTTTACTTTACATGGTTTTTCGGATTCGGATTATGCGGGATGTTCCTTAGATAGGAAAAGCACTAGCGGCACTTGTCACTTTATCGGCCCTTCACTTATTTCATGGTCGAGTAGGAAACAGAATTCTGTTGCCCTCTCAACTACTGAGGCCGAATATATTGCACTAGGTAGTTGTTGTGCCCAAGCTCTTTGGATGTCACAAACATTAGAAGATTTTGGCATACAACAAAGTAGTGTAGAATTAAAGTGTGACAATAAAAGTTCTATAGACTTAACTAACAATCCCGTATTACATTCTAGATCTAAGCATATTGATGTCTGACATCATTTTATAAGGGATCATATTAAGAAGGGTAATATAAAAATCAACTTTATAGGCACGGAAAATCAACTAGCGGATATATTCACTAAGCCGTTACCGGATTCCCGTTTTTCTATACTTAGGCTAGAATTGGGAATTCTAGACATTTCACAATGAATATATCACTATTTAAAGCCTATAAATTTTTTAAAAAAAAAATTATCACAAAACATAAACAATGTACAAAGAAAAAGCCAAAATCTTAAAAATCAAAACATAAAATTTCAAAAGACTTAACAAAAATTCAACATCATTCATGCTACATCAATATTGTTCAAATAAAAAATAGTAGAAACAACTTAAGGATCAAGTTCATTAAACAAAAGCAGAAATTTAAAGAAGTTCACTGTCGCCCAGGCGACAGTGGATGTCGGAATTTTCCGACATCGCCCAGCAGAAGCAGCAACATTACACTACTCTGAATCTTCATAACCAGCCCCGCTGCTCTCTGGACAATCTTCTGGAGGTCCTCATCTCACAGCTTTGCCACGGCGAGTCTGCCTCACCGATTGGCGTGGCGGTTCTTCGTCCGGAACTTGCCATTCGTCCTCTTCCTCCGGAGTTGGCTTTAACTTCAGACCCTTGACGAGAAACTTCATAAATTTCTGCATTCGACTATGGTCCTTCTTCACTTCCCTCTTGTGATCATCTAATGAATCACGGAAATCATCAATGGACTCTCGTAGTGATCCTGCCCTAGAAATGGTCGGCTCTCTAATCTCAATCCCCGGATGAGCTTTTCTCTGCGGCTTCTTCACCTTCATTGAACCCGTATAATATATTTCCGGATAACAATCATCCAAATAAGCAGCTTGCACTATCCATCCATACTTCTTATAGAGTACACGCTGTATTACCGCCCCCATTGGCAGCGTATGAACCTTCACCCATCTTGGATGCTTTAATCTATACGCATACCTAATCTGAGAAAGTATGAAGTCCGCCACATCAAAAAGCTCATCCTCCATAATATAGTATGTAAAGAGGGTCAACTGAGCCGTAATACTTCTTGTGTCTCCACTCTTCAACATCACTGAATTCCTTAATATATCTTGGACTAAGAACGCATCCGGAGTAAGTGAGGTAACTTCAGTGGTAAGAGTCTTTTTTTGATTCCCATGTAAACTCATGTTTACAAGGGTCCAATCTCTATCCTTTCGATAATTCTCCACTATATCAGCCATATTCTCACTCATCACTAGTCCGAATTCCTCTCGTAGATCAACATGTGTTATTTCCACATGTTGACCTTGGATCCTTGATCTCACTCCTCCATCCAATTCAGTGAAATTTGGGTCTTCCAAATGGTTATAAAATTCACGAATGAAAAAGGAAGAAAACCCCTCTGGTGTGATTATTGAAATTATACCTGCGTTCGCAAGCCGATCATAGATATGATCGTGCTTTGGCGACTCAAATTCCACATACTTCGCTATTCCAACAATAGCCTTCTCCACCCCCGGAAAAATTTGATATGAAGTATGTGCATCTTCCGAAGTACTCTTTCGAGCTTTGGAACTGGAAGCCATTCTGCAATAACATACAAAAAAAATTTGATTAAACATGGTATCACATTGTGCACTGGAACACTGTCGCCCAGGCGACAGTGACTGTCGGAAATTTCCGACAACCCTCTAAGTGATTTTTTTCTCAAAATTTTTACATATACTTCCAGATCTACTCAAAATAAATGTTATTTCAACATCAAGTTTTAAAAAATATATATATATTTTTTAAAATCAACATATTCTACAAATCCTTTACTATTCATCATCTTCCACCTTCTTCTCTAAACTAGATCTACAAAAATCCTTTAGAAAATGAACAAATGGAAACCTTCATCACAAAATCAAAAAGAAATTTAACAAAGATAAAAATTTTTTTTTTAAAGATCCACCAAGATCCACTTGTTTTAAACTAGATCTACATTTTTAAAATCAAAAAAAAAAATTTCAAAACCTACACCATTCATCAAAAATCAAAATGAAAACTTCATCTTCTTTCTTCTCTCCTTTAAAAATAAAAAATCCCTAAACAATTTTGGGTTAAAAACATAAAAATCAAAATTCCATACCTTAGCTCTAGAGATGTCGCCGACTTCCGACAGCCTTCCTCACGTTTTTAACTCCAGGAAATGATGTACAATAGGGTTTGACTCGGTCTGATGCCCTTTTTATATTTTTGGCTGTCGCCCAGGCGACAGTGGGTGTCGGAATTTTCCGACAGCTCCAAATGTACTAAAAAATCAATGTTGGGTCCCTTTGATGATCTACAATAGTTATATGTCATTATTAATGCTTCACCTCATGACTTGATGACAAACCATGTGCTATTTATTAAAAAAAAAACATTGACTTACATGTTTATATGATTTTATTTCCAAGCTATCATCGTATTGACACTTCTACTTAGTTGTTTAGACCATTGGAAATTGTTTTCGCATGCCTCTAAGTATGAGAAATTGTTTATCTATCATAATGAACTATCACGTTCACTTCTTTTGATCAATACATATGTGTACTTCTTTAATATATACATGGATCATATTTGCTTTAACATAATAAAATAGCACTACTTAAATACAACTTTTACCCTTGATTTGTTAGCACAACAAAATATACACCATCTTTTGCGATTCAAGTGAATTCAGAGATCCTTGGTCATTTGAAAAAAAATATATCAATATATCAAAATTAAGATATCACAACATCTGTGATAAAAAAAAAATAAAATAAAGACAAGGATACTCCACCAAGCACTACTTACCCTCCTGATAAGTCTTAATAAGCATTGTGAGGTTAAGCACCTTGGACAGAATTGTAAAGTGTCTTGTGCAAAAGAAACATGGTTTTCTATTCATCTTGTGCTATATCTTCAAAGTCAAAGTTGCCTTTATGTGCTTTTATTATGTTCTACATTTCAATGATCATGTAAATTAAATAGCTTCATATGTTTGATCTAAGTATCACATGTACACATCATTATGTTAAATAAATATTCATCTCATGAGAATTGGACCGAAAATATTCCATAATTCTATACACTATTGTGTCTTTCTATGATACTTTCAAATGATCTTACTCATGTTTAAGTTCTTTCTTTCATTACTTCATATGGCTATACCATCACTTCATGAGTATATTCATACTATGGCATATTCCTATTATTTCATGGACTTCAATCATTTCCACAAAAAAAGGGTGCTTCCGCTTACTCTTTCTTTCTGTATCTTATGTCCATTCCATCAAGAACTACTCTTTTATCTAATATTAACTTTTGCTAATATCAAAAGGGGGAGAATTAAAAGTATAAAAAGAACAATCACAAATCTATTACACCTAAATATTCCACCTACACAATACATCATATATTTAGGGGGAGGCATATATTTAGGGGGAGCATATATGTAGGGGGAGCTTTCATTTAGGGGGAGCTTTCATCTAAAGGTAGATCATTTATTTTCAAGAAATGTATATCATGTTAATTTTGTGCACACACCAAAGGTTAAAATCAACAATCTAAATAGACATGATTTCTTTTTATACGGATTTGTTATTATCAAAAGGGGAGATTGTTGGAGCATGCGTTTTGCACTCCTCCGGTTTGATAATAACAAAGTCCCGTTTGTATTTGATTCTATTTTTATCAATGGTGTGCAGATAACAGGTATGAGATGTCACATTTCTGCTGGAGCTAAAATTGAATGTGGGGAAATTTCACTGTCGGAAAATTCCGACAGCCACTGTCGCCCAGGCAACAGCAGAGAAGTTACAACTACTTCCCTCCACGGCAGATCGACGAAAGACAGTTTTGCACTGTCGGAATTCCGACAGCGATGTCGCCCAGGCGACAGCTCGGTGGTTACAACAACTGCCCACGTCTCCACCCACGATCGGCAGTTTTACACTGTTGGAAATCCGACATCGATGTCGCCCAGGCGACAGCTCGACGGTTACAGCAACTGCCCACGACTCCACCCACGACGGCACTCCAGCGGCAGTTTAGCGCTGTCGGAAAATTCCGACAGTCACTGTCGCCCAGGCGACAGTGAATTTTCTATAAATTGGTTCCTTTGGTTCGTGCATTCCAAGCTTTTGAGAATTCCAGTCCTTTCCTGAGTGCATACGAACCAGAGAGCTCCAGAACCTCCTCAACTCCCATTTGTGCAAAGAAGGATTGAAGATTGAAGACGAGATCGGGCGCGCTTCTACATCATCAATCATCTCGAGGCTTCAACAATCCGTTCAGAGATCTGAATTTCTAGGGAGTTGTTCTTTTCATATTGTATTTTCATTCACATATTTTTCATTTTGTATTGGTAGGGGAAATCGTCGTCTTGCGTGCGGCGTCTAATTCCTTGCGCGGCTTAGGGGAAAATCGCTTCCTTGTGCGGAGCGTCCAAGTCCTTGCGTGGCTTGGTGGGAAATCGTGGCCTTGTGTGCTACGTCAAGATCTTGGGAAGATCTAGAGGATAGGCTTGGGCTTGGTCTTGGGAGAGACAAGCGATAGCCTTCCGATCCTTGGGAGAAGGATTGGTAAACCAAAATTGTAGAATTTTTAGTAAATATAATTGTGCCTTGATCTTAAGCATTGTTAAGATCATTTTTATTGTTCTCAAATTTCATGATTAATATAATTATGTCTCTTTCTTTAATTATATATTTGATGGCATAATCTTTATCTTAGAAATTTGTGTTTTGGTTTAATACTAAAATTGCATTGGTTTGAAAGTGTTTAGAAGTTTTTTTTAGTAAAGTAAAATCTCTTTAAAAAATTACTAAGTAAAAATTTAATTTTTAAACACACCCTTATTCACCCCCCCTCTAAGGGCGTCATACGATCCAACAAGTTAGACTCTAGACCGGTTGGGTTGGAATCTTGGTGCTCACCTACCCAAGTCCCCTTCCGTATCCTTGAGGCTCTGCTGTGTGTTCTTAGTGTCGAGCAGTACGCAGGGTCTCCGCTGTGTGTTCTTAGCGTCGAGGCGTACAGAGGACTAGGACTGGTAGTGTTCATACCCTCCTAGTAGTGGAGGAGCTCGTTCCATTATCTCCGTCTGGCCACGACGGGAGATGCCTGAGCGGTTAGCTACCCCTCAAAAAGCGAGAACTTAAGGTCTATGTCGACATAGCAAAATGCATGGGTGAGTTCATCATTTCATAATCATTACATTGCATTCATCCTTCATGGCATTGCATTCATCCTTCATATCATAGCATTGCACCGCATAGGGTCCATCATATAAATTAGTATGGGCTCCTTTATATGATAGGTCCGAAATTGGAAACCTTAACTTATAAGTTTGTATGGGCATTCATATAAGTTAAGGTACAATATGTACTACTTGCTAGTCTTGCTGCTTATACTTATTTCTACTGGCTAGTCTTGCTGCTTATACAATGTCGTTGAACTGCTTCTTTATTATTATATGCTCGACTGCTTATTCACTGTTGCTATAAATGCTCTCTATTGGCGTGCTTTGTTATACATCCGTTATAATTGCCATGATTACATCCACTCTTGTCACCTATTTTTGCTAGTACTGATTATATTGCAGCTTCCCTTTCTTTCCTTCCGCCCGGTGCCTTGGAGTCGCCGGGGGAGCGGATGTGAAGCCACTAAGTCTTTATGACTAACGGTTGTTGCACCCCTCTTTTTAGGAGCGCACCCAGGAGCGACAGCGCACGGTGCCGGAGGAGGTTAGTCAGGACAGGACGACAGGGCCGGAGGTGACGTTACCCTCACTACCGTCAGTGACCGATGTGAGCACTGTTTTTGTGATGTAGCCCTTGAGCCATCTAGTTTGTACTGTGATACATGTACAGGAGCTCGCAGAGATTCTGTTTTCTGTAATTTTTGGATATTTACTTATGTGAATATGTTATGTGGCTTCTTACTTTTCATCTTTCCATGGGTTGGCGCTGTTTTGTTGATTCGGCCGACAGGATAGGTGTCTTGTGGGGGGAGGCTAGCTCGTGTGCTGGCGCTTCCGCAAGGCGGCTGTCCTGGGCATAAGACTCCCCTCAGCCATGTCTTGCTTCCGGGGGGGGGGGGGGGGGTTACAAATGGTATCAGAGCGATCCTGAGATAAAGAAGTCCATTTCCGCATGGTGCACCCCTCTCACCTCTTCAGTTTGAGGATTCACTGAATGAGCGAAAGTAGTGGTGTGCCCATGTGCAACCTAACCCAAAAATCTACCTTGCATGTAGATTATGGTACGTCCGGAACCGGCGACGGCCACTCCCGTGCTTCCAGTACCTACTCCTTTTCAACAATCAGAGTTGGGCCAGACCCTGACGGCAATCCTGGATGCCTTCAGGTCTCAGCAGATGTCGGTGCAGCCGCAGGCCCCAAGCTCAAATTGGTTAAGCACCTTCCGTGCTCTCTCCCCTCCCACCTATCATGGGACAGAGTCCGCAGTTCAGACGGAGGAATGGCTGGACACAGTGCAGGAGTTACTAGCAGGGATTCGATGCCCGGGCAATATGGCAGTCACATTGGCAGTCACAGCCTTGGATCTACATGCGAAGAGGTGGTGGAAGTCCTTGATGGGCTCCACATTTGAAGGGCGTAACCATCTTGACATAAGCTGGGATGAGTTTGCAGACGCATTCCTGGAGCATTTTGTTTCTTCCACGGCACGGGACGAGCTTGAGGAGAGGTTCCTGCAGCTGAAGCAGGGGTTGAGATCGGTTGTTGAATACCAGCGGGAATTTCAGCACTTGGCTAGATTTGCAGACTCTTATGATTTGGATGATCGCGGGTACGCAAAGCGGTTTTACAAGGGTCTGCGAGATTCCCTGAGGCAGGCTCTTCTGTATGTCGCCGATTCGAGCCTTGCACAGATTATAGAGATGGCACAAAAGTTGGAGGCGGACCACTTGGGGGGTCCACGCCAGGATTAAGAGGCCCGTAGAGGGCGTGATGGAGGCAGGGCCTAGCTTCAAGAGGAGGCAGAACACCCGGGGCAGAGGCGGAGAGCGGAGGAGAGATGGTGGGCGTTTTCGTCCAAACGTCAGGATAGAGCAGCCGGTACGGCCGCTACCGTTGCCCCCACCGCATCAAGGCCAAGAGCCTCTGCCGCAAAGAGGTGCCGGAGTTTGCTATCATTGCCAACAGCCCGGCCACATTCGGGCCTACTGCCCGCAACTGCAAAGAGGTGTTCCGAATCGCCCCATGGCTCCCCCGGGGGCGCAGAGAGGTAGGGGTCGAGGTCGAGCCCAAGGTCAGCAGGGTAGGAACCCCAGGCCTGCTCAGGAGCAGGTGTACACTTTATATCTAGCTCAGGAACGGGACCCGCAGGAGGTCATCACAGGTAATCAGGCTTGTAGTTTATTCTTTCATAACATTATGCTTAAGTTCGCATGATTTAAAACCCCAGGTACCGTGCTCATTTGTGGTAAACCCGCCCTTACTCTTTTCGACACAGGTGCCACTCATTCGTTTGTATCGGAAGAATTTGTGAATGAACTGGATGCAGTGCAGTGCTTCAGGGGAGCCCAAGGAGGGTGCGCCTTCCGGATGGCTCGGAGATTCGATCTACCTCCAGGTGCAGCTTGGTAATATCCATCGGTGGGAAGAAATTTGAGACACCGGCAACGGTGTTGCGGATGCCTGACCTTGATCTAATCTTGGGCATGACGTGGTTGCACTGGAACCACGCGAAGATTGACTGTGTGGAGAAGCAGATCACGCTGAGTCATGATGACTCGGAGGTGGTAATTCAAGGTATAAGACTAGTATCTCGGAACTTGTTGTCTTCTGTTCAGGTTGTAAAGTCTCACGAGCAAGGCGATGAGGTATTCATGATCTGTTTTGAGATGAAGGAGTTGGGGGCTGTTATGAAGGATGTACCGGTTGTTCGGGATTTTCCTGATGTTTTCCCTGAGAAACTACCCGGATTACCCCCGCCCAGGGAGGTAGACTTCAGGATTAAGCTAGCACCGGGTGCTAAGCCTGTTTCTCGGGCCCCGTACAGAATGGCACCCAAGAAGTTAGCGGATTTCCGAGTGCAATAGTAGGAGTTGGTGGACTTAGGGTTCGTTCGCCCTAGTTCGTCACCCTGGGGAGCCCCGGTTCTGTTCGTAAAGAAGAAGGACGGTTCGCTCCGCTTGTGTATAGATTATAGGGAGCTCAACCGGCTGACGGTCCGGAACACTTATCCCCTGCCGCGAATCGACGAACTCTTCGACCAGTTGGAAGGGGCGCAGTGGTTCTCCAAGCTCGACTTGCGCTCTGGTTATTATCAGTCGAGGATTCAGGAGGAGGACATCCAGAAGACTGCTTTCAGCTCGAGGTACGGGTTGTTTGAGTTTACGGTTATGCCGTTTGGGCTCATTAATGCCCCTTCTGCATTCATGAGCCTGATGAACAGGGTGTTTGCGCCTTATTTGGACGACTTCGTGATTGTATTCATCGATGACATCCTGGTTTATTCAAAGTCGTTATTGGACCATCGGAAGCATCTGGAGCTGGTGTTAGCGAAGCTGAGGGAGCATCAGTTGTTCGCCAAGTTCAGCAAGTGCGATATCTGGCTCCGGAAGGTTGCATTCTTGGGCCATGTTATCAGTGGGGCAGGATTGGCCGTGGACCCTGCTAAGGTTCGTGCAGTGAAGGAGTGGCAGCCTCTGAAGTCAGCAGCAGATGTGCGCAGCTTTTTGGGACTTACCGGTTACTACCGCAAGTTTGTCGAGGTGTTCTCAAAGATTGCTCTCCCACTCACTATGCTGACCAGAAAGGAGGTGTCATTTGTGTGGTCGCCTAAGTGTGAGGCCGCATTTCAGGAGCTGAAGGATCGCCTCACCTCGGCCCCGATCCTTGCTCTTCCGTCAGGGAAGGAAGGATTTCAGGTTTACACAGATGCATCTTTTTAGGGGCTGGGTGCTGTACTGATGCAGCACGGGCACGTGATTGCTTATGCTTCGAGGCAGCTGAAGAAGCATGAAGTGAACTATCCGGTGCACGATCTGGAGCTGGGTGCAGTGATTTTTGCCCTGAAGATTTGGAGACACTATTTATATGGGGTTCACAGTGAGATATTCACCGATCACAAAAATTTGAAGTATATACACACTAAGAAGGATCTGAACTTAAGGCAGCGACGGTGGATTGAGTTTTTGTGCGACTATGATTACACGCTAAACTATCACCCAGGGAAGGCGAATTCAGTGGCCGATGCACTGAGCAGGAGAACATCCAGTCCAGAGTCACGACTGATGTCCGTGGAGTTGGTAAGGATGCTCGAGGAGATGCAAATCACGCTTGTGTCTAGAGCCGATCCAGAGGCTTTCGCCGAGTACCTGGACGCGATGAGCATAGTTTGCGATATTCGAGATCGCATCTGAGTGGAGCAGAGGAAGGATGCTGCCCTTGAATCTGTACTTAGAGCAGTGGGTGCTGGATCCGCGGGGGAGTACACCATGCAGGAGGATCTTGTTCATTTCCGTGGTAGGTTATACATACCCACAGGAGGAGGGATTCGAGAAGATAGATTGAGGGAGGCACACTGCACTAAATTTTCGGTGCATCCCGGGGTTGTCAAGATGTATACCGATTTGCGGAGGACGATATTTTGGCCAGGGATGAAGCGGGATGTCACATATTTTGTCACTCACTGCGAGGTGTGCCAGAAGGTAAGAGCAAAATGTAGGAGCCCGGCTGGGATGTTGCAGCCGTTGTCCATCCCTGAGTGGAAGTTTGAAGATATATCCATGGATTTCGTTCACGGACTGCCTCGTTCCCGCTCCGGGAATGACTCTGTATGGGTGGTTGTGGATCGTCTGACGAAGGTCACGAGGTTTATACCGATGAGGAAGGATACACATGTTGACGTACTGGTGAGACTCTTCGTCGAGCAGTTTGTTTGCTATCATGGAGTGCCCAAGACTATCGTTTCGGACCGTGACGGTCGCTTCACCTCCAGGGAGTGGAAAGTAGTGCAAGATTATTTGGGTTCCGGTTTGACCTTTAGCACGGCCTTCCACCCTCAGACGGATGGCCAGTCAGAGCGGACGATCAGGACCCTAGAAGATTTGTTGCGCCTTTGTGTTTTGGATCGAGGTGAGCCGTGGGAGAGACTTCTGCCTTTGGTAGAGTTCTCTTATAATAACAGTCATCAGTCGAGCATCGACATGGCTCCTTATGCGGCGTTGTATGGAAGAAGGTGCAGGACACCTTTGTCTTCGGTTCAAGATGAGGACCCGAGGCGTTAGGGGTGAAATTCATCGATGATACCGATGAGATAGTCAGACTGATACGAGACCGTATGCTTGAAGCGCAGAGCCGGAAGGCGAAATATTATGACAAAAAACACAGGGCCGTGGAGTTCCATGTTGGGGACAAGGTGTTCTTGAAGATCAGGCCGATGCACGGTGTGTCTCGGGTTCGGGGAAGGAAGAAGCTCAGCCCTCGTTATATGGGGCCTTATACCATCCTGGAGCGGATTGGCCCCTTAGCTTATCGATTGATGTTACCGTCGGAGTTGGAGAATTTACACGACGTCTTCCATGTGTCCTCCCTTCAGAGGGCCTTGCTTCGCCCTGATCAGCAGGTGTTAGCTACGTCTGGTTCTGTGGGGACCGACAGGTCTGTCCGGCTAGAGCCTTTGCGGATAGTAGACACCGAGACCAGAGTACTGTGGAGAAAGAGCATTCCTGAAAGTGTTGTGGTCCAACCATGGACAGGAGGAATACACTTGGGAGCCGATGGACCTTATGCGGCAGCATTACCCGGGATTGTTTTCCCCAGGTATGGCCTAAACTAGTCTGTCATACCTTGTTTTAATGCCATAGCCTAAACTTAGTATTATACAAATATGCACTAAACGCATGTAGAAGCCTAGTTGGCTTATCCATCTCGTCCAACGCGTTGTCTGGGAGACAAATGTGTCGACACATCAGACGACGTATATAATTTATGGTGGCGGTAGGGGTAACTTCGGAAATTTTCCTTCCTTTCCCTTGTGAGCGACAACCTCGTTACTTAGTACTAGCTTCAAATCATAGGGTTCTTTATTGTTAGCAGCTACTATAGTGTCTTGTTGCTCTTGTTCCTCTTTTTACCTATGGTTTTCTTTTTTTATGCTGGGCTGGATGGCTATGTTTGGAGATTATACATATATATACATATATATGTAAAATCTATTAGTTGTGGCTGCTATATTGCTCATGATTTTCTTCTGTTGTTATGCTGGGTTGGATGGATGGGTTTGGAGCGTATATATATACACATATATATGTGAAATCTTATTATTTTGGACTGCTACAAAGGTTCCAGTAATACAGAAATTAATTGATTTTGGGGGAGGGGTTTACCTTGTTTTTTTTACCAGCTCCGCAATGGTATTCCTTTTCTCTACCTTTTTCCTGTTAAGTTTGCTGTTGGTTTGGGTGATTATGTGGATCAAGACCCTCGTGACCTCAACCTAAATTTTGGGGACGAAATTAATTTTTTTGTTTAATGGGTTTGTAACATCCCATTTCGCGCTAGGCTCCTATGATAAAATTTAAAACAGTGAAATGAATGAGTGTGCTATTAAAGGTTGCCTCCTCGTCAGGTGGTGTTAGAATAAGGAATTGTTTATAGCTAAAAGAAGAAGCTTTGGAAACTATAGGTGGGTTGCTAATACAAAAAGGGTGTGCTGAAAGCACTTGTGGCTAGGTGTGCTGATAGCTATGGGGTGCTGTTAGCACAATTGTTTTGGTAATATTCTTCATAATCAGCAAATTAGAACTAATAAAATAGTTAGAAAAAGGAGCCACTGTCACTATTATTTGAACACTGTTAGTTATAATAAATAATATTATTTATTATTTTTTAGAAATGTTTGGGAAATACTAATATCACTTTACCATAAATCTTTGGTTTTAATATATTGCTTAACTGGCACGGCATCAAAGAATGCGATGATAATAGAGCAGTTCTGTTAATCATTTAATTCATCGTTCGACGAATCCGCGCAGAAATGCCGAGCGCTTATTATGTTATGCGTATTTTTCTATTATTTTTAAGACAACAGTGGAATGGTTGTCCAATAGGAGGCTGGCACCAGATTTTGGGGTTCCAACGCATGTATGCTTATTTATTATTAAATCCCTCTACTATCTTTTCTCTCTTATCATCAGGCTGAGCATTTTCTCCCGAGGGCATCAGGGAGATTTCGATCTTCGCCTTCTTTTCCTCTCCTTCTTCTTCATCTTCTTCCTCTCGCTTCAGAGAATTAGTGGGGGAGATTCTTGGAAGAGCAAGATAGGAGGGAGATTTGTACTGGGCCAAATGTTGCCATGTTGCGGAAGACGCGATCGCAAACGTCGGCCGGAAATCAGGTGACTTCCGCCCCCTCTCCCTTGGTGCTAGTTCTTTAGATCTGAAATAGGAAATATTATTGTGTATGTGCCGATTGAAGAAATTGAACAGAGGCTGATCCTCTGTCTTGAGATTTGGGTTATTATTATTATTATAAATTGGGAAATCTGTGGTGTATTGGGGTGAGAAGAGGAAATATTATTGTGTATGTGCTGATTGAAGAAATTGAACAGAGGCTGATCCTCTGTCTTGAGATTTGGGTTATTATTATTATTATTATAAATTGGGAAATCGGTGGTGTATTGGGGTGAGAAGAGGAAATATTGTTTTGTATGCGCTGATTGAAGAAATTGAACAGAGGCTGATCCTCTGTCTTGAGATTTGGGTTATTATTATTATTATTATTCGGGAAGGTTTATAATGTTATTATTGTTGAGTGTTTTACGTAGTGTGAATTACTGGCACAAAGAGAATTGGTAAATACGTGCTTGTTGATGTCGTAATCCCCCTGAAACTAGATTTAAAGCGATTACTTGTTGCGATTATTAGATGATGAAGCAATGAGTAATCCCGTGGGGACGTATAAAATGATTGCCGCTCTGTATGCACACCACCGCACAAGAGTCTTGATAGCACGGGTTATGCATGGAAATTACATGAATGTGCATGGGTTACACTTGGAGGTGTGAAGACACTGATTGGATGATTCCTTGTGTTTGGGAATTACTTGTGGCGGGTCTACGAGCTTGCTAGTCGTGACACCGACAGAAGCTGGCAGTTAGACTCTAGGCCGGTTGGGTTGGAATCTTGGTGCTCACCTACCCAAGTCCCCTTCCGTGTCCTTGAGGCTCCGTTGTGTGTTCTTAGCATCGAGCAGTACGCAGGGTCTCCGCTGTGTGTTCTTAGCGTCGAGGCATACAGAGGCCTAGGACTGGTAGTGTTCATACCCTCCTAGTAGTGGAGGAGCTCATTCCACTGTCTCCGTCTGGCCACGACGGGAGATGCCTGAGCGGTTAGCTACCCCTCAAAAAGCGAGAACTAAAGGTCTATGTCGACATAGCAAAATGCATGGGTGAGTTCATCATTTCATAATCATTACATTGCATTCATCCTTCATGGCATTGCATTCATCCTTCATGGCATTGCATTCATCCTTCATATCATAGCATTGCACCGCATCGGGTTCATCATATAAATTAGTATGGGCTCCTTTATATGATGGGTCCCAAATTGGAAACCTTAACTTATAAGTTTGTATGGGCATTCATATAAGTTAAGGTACAGTATGTACTACTTGCTAGTCTTGCTGCTTATACTTATTTCTACTGGCTAGTCTTGCTGCTTATACATTGTCGTTGAACTGCTTCTTTGTTATTATATGCTCGACTGCTTATTCACTGTTGCTATTACTGCTCTCTATTGACGTGCTTTGTTATACATCCATTATAATTGCCATGATTACATCCACTCTTGTCACCTGTTTTTGCTAGTACTGATTATATTGCAGCTTCCCTTTCTTTCCTTCCGCCCGGTGCCTTGGAGTCGCCGGGGGAGTGGATGTGAAGCCAGTTAGTCTTTATGACTAACGGTTGTTGCACCCCTCTTTTTAGGAGCGCACCCAGGAGCGGCAGCGCACGGTGGCGGAGGAGGTTAGTCAGGACAGGACGACAGGGCCGGAGGCGACGTTACCCTCACTACCGTCGGTGACCGATGTGAGCGCTGTTTTTGTGATGTAGCCCTTGAGGCATCTAGTTTGTACTTTGATACTTGTACAGGAGCTCGCGGAGATTCTGTTTTCTGTAATTTTTGGACATTTACTTATGTGAATATGTTATGTGGCTTCTTACTTTTCATCTTTCCATGGGTTGGCGCTGTTTAGTTGATTCGGCCGGTAGGATAGGCGTCTTGTGGGGGGAGGCTAGCTCATGTGCTGGCGCTTCCGCAAGGCGGCTGTCCTGGGCATAAGACTCCCCTCAGCCATGTCTTGCGTTCCGGGGGGGGGGGGGGTTTACAAAAGGTGATACCACAAGTATTCTCAAGGAGGAGCAAAACTCCTGACAAAGAATAGTGATGTCCAGGTATTCTGTATACATATGAAACAATTCTCATTATCAAATGGATACAGTAATTCAGAACAGTATGATTACTTGGAAGTTTACTATATGATCTATCATGTTATTTAATAATGTCTTTATTGTATCTGTATAATTGTTTGTATTAAGATTTATGTCAAAGTATGTGTAAAATCACTTTAAACAATCTGTAAAATTTGTTAAGATAAATAGGGGAGATTATTGGGAAAAACTCTTTTTGATTTAACTTAACAAATTATCTATAGGTGATTTTACTCCCTAGGAGTATTACCCTCGTTGTATAGAAAGGGTAAAATAGTCATTAGATGTCCTAGGATGTCACACTTACCTTAGAGTGTCAAGATTGGGTCAAGACGCAATAAAAGTCGACGCAACTTCGACTGGAAGTCGAAGAAACTTCAAAAAGAACTCAAAGTAACTCAGTCAATTAGTCAGAGTAACAAGTGAAGTCGACGCAACTTCAATTTCAACTCGACACAGAAGATGAAGTCTAAGTTCAAGCTTCCAACTCGACGGATACGTCGAGAAGTATTCGACGTAACGTTGACATCTGAATTCATTCAGAGCTGAGAACTATTTCGAAGCCACTTCAATAAGAACTCAAATGTGCGTTGATAAGAAGGAAATCAATTCGACGCTACGTCCACAGCTGAGTTCAGTCAGAGCTAAGAAGGATTTTGAAGCTACTCCTATAAGAACTTAGAGGCGCGTCGATAAGAAAGAAATTCAATTCGACGTTGCATCGAATACAGTCAGAAAAAAGTATGTTTTCTGCTGTCCTTTCTGGTGCGCTTCCAGATGATCTGTAAGGATGAAATCTATTCTATAACGGCTCATTTATTGTCAAGAATGGAATGGAGTATTTCAGAGACACAGCAAAAGACCTTCTTGGAAGATATTCAAATCAGATGGACCGGTTGGGAACAAAAATAGAAGGAGCCATTTATTGTCCAATGGACATTCCTTCTAAAGTTAGTCCAGAAGAGGAAAGAGATTCAAACTCTAATTGACAGAGAATAAGTATTCAGCAGGAGGAGGGGAAACAGTGGGAACTAATTGATCATTTGCTGGAACTCCATCTTCTTCCTCAAGCTCTATGAGAAAAATAGAAGAACTTCTCTGTACAGAAATACAAGGTTGTTGTTTATTCTTCTTCTTCTTGATACAACAGCAAACAAATAGTAATACATAGATCACAAGGATCAAAATTTCATAACCCTTGCACTCATCACTATCATAAGCAAGGGTTCATCTTATACAAATCTAGAAGAGTATCAAAAGCTCATATATGCTGAAGAATTTATACAGCCTAAACATTTCCTTCTTCTCTTCTTCTAACTGTCCTTTATTCTTCAACTGTAAAAGAGTTTTATTAATCCCTCTTTCAAAAGATTCAGCGGTTCTAAGAGTCTCCTTATCAAAAGACTCAGTGATTCTAAAAGTCTCCTTATCAAAAGACTCAGTGGTTCTAAGAGTCTCCTTATCAAAAGACTCAGGCACACACTACAACAAACTGCTCTTATAGTAAGGACCTAAATCGTTACAGTAAGTGCCAAAAATCATTACAAAAACTCTTTGGTAACGAAAAAAACTGTAAGTAACGGTCCTCCTCTAAAGCTCGACGCTAAAAGTTCGTGTAACGAATGTATGCACGTGTCATCCATCAATCAATATATATATATATATATATATATATATATATATATATGACATATATTTTCATTAAAATGCTAGCCCCCGAGCAAAAAACGTGTGCGCTGATAAATTTATTTATGCTCCCGAGAAAAAAAGATAGAGCTAGTGCAAAGCGCGCGACTTAAAAAAATGTGTGCTCGAGAAATAAAACGCGCATCCGAGTGAAAAGCACGTGCTCGAGCGAAAAATGAGCGCTCGAAGGGTACAATTATTTCACCTCTGCGCACAATGAAAAAATATGCGCAGGGGGCCAATGCGCGATCAATATTTTTATTCAAAAATTATATTAATATGTTTTAAATTTTTTGATTTGTTTTGTGCAAAATTTTATGGAGGGAAATTTCCCTCCATATATTTCATTAATGTGAGGGAAGGAAATAGACAAAACTTAATAAACTAGAGGAAGAGAACGGCGCGCGGCAACGGCCGAGAAAGAAAGCGACGATGGCGGCGGCCGTGGAAGAGAGAGGCGACATCGGCGACGACCGTCGAAGAGAGGGGAGACAACGGCGGCGGCCGTACGTGAAAGACATTGCTACAACTCGCAAATGGATGTTTGTATGTTTGGTTGTCCGTGTCTGTGTGTGTGCATGTGTCTGTGTGTGTGCATGTGTCTGTGTTTGAACCCCGACACATGCAATACGCGCTAGCTCTCAAGCAAAAAAAGGAAAACTACACGCACGAGAGTGCATTTGCGTGCGCACGAGAGTGCATTTGCGTGCGCGCGAGAGTTCATTTGCGTGCGCGCGAGAGTGCATTTGCGTGCGAGCGAGAGTGCATTTGCGTGCGCGCGAGAGTGCATTTGCGTGCATGCGGGTTCGTGCGTGATAAAAAACCCCGTACGCGCAAAAATACATGTCGCAATAGTACCACACATCTGCGACAGCCGCGCACGGATGTTTGCGAGCTATAGGAGTACTGTCGTCTCGTTAGAGCACTATCGAGGCGGGGTACTGTCGCGCGCATACAAATTTTTTTTTTCAAAAAAAAATAATTCAAAACTTTGATAATAAAATAGTACAAAAATTGAAAATAAAATATGATATATTTTTTGTAACAAAACTTTAATAATAAAATATTACTATTAGTAAGGACAATGTGTTTGTCACAAAAAACATTCATGATGTGGTTACAATTGATACATATTGTGAGAAAAGTTTTCTATTTGTAACGTAACATTAGTGTTGTTACAAATACTTACAGTTATAATAACGAATTAATTATTATTATAACAAAATTTAAAATATTCGTTAAAAAAAATACTTTTTTGTAACAAAAAAGTTTGTTACTAAATATAACTATTAGTAACAAACTGTGTTTTAGTTATATTTCAGTCCTTACAATAGGTGCAGTTTGTTGTAGTGATAGGTTGTGCAATCCTACCAAGGAGGTAGAAGAGAGGAGTACCCACATTTTGTGGAACCTCTATGAAAATTCATGTGTCCTCTGTGTTTGAATTTTTGTGTTGTCCCTATTTCCAGTTTTCTGTGTTAATATTTCCTGCAATCTGTGTTTACTTTATTCTGTTTTTTGGATTGCTGATTGCATAATACTTAGTTTTTTATTGTGTGTGCATAATTAGGGTAGAAAATATTTAAAACTCTATTCACCCCCCCCCCCCTCTAGAGAATACTCAGAGGCACACTATGCACTTTCACCAGCACATCCGGTGAGTAGGACCAATGGTGGTCCTACTTGCCCAGGGTAGGGTGAAGCGAGTACGACCCCTCCCCGTCAACTCTTACCAACGTGACTCCTTCTCGACGGCGCATCCCTTTTTGACGGCACTGCCTTCCTCTCGATGATATGAGTATGATTCGTCGAGACGATACCAATAGCCCATCCCGGCGACAGAGTTCCTTCTCGTCTGGGGCGAGGCGAGTTGGCTTTGCCTCAAGCGAGCTTGCTTCAAGAGAGTTCGCTCCTAGCAAGTAGGTTTTGACCTAGTCTCCCCAGTCGTACTGCTCAAGGAGGGAGCGAGGCGAGTTCGGGCCAACCCGACTCCTCAGTACCCTCTCACTATCCGCAGACCAGCATGGGTTGCGATTAATATTACAAAAAGGCGCGAGGAGCTGTTCGTAGACCATTTTTGTCTGCTTATAGTAGTTTGATTAAGGCGGAAGAAGCTACCCATGGACCTTTTAGACTATTCTGCCCTCAAAAGATTTTGCCTATAAATAGGACCCATTATGTCTCAGATCAGTACGGATCCACCCCCCAAGAGAGTTTGTCCTTTCTTCCTTGTGTCCTTGTGCAATCTGAGACAGGCTCAACCTTAGGTTTATGGGAGGGGAAATAATGTCAAATTTCTGTGTTAGTGGCGGGACCTCCTCACTGCAGCCAGTAGGTCTTTTCTCAAGGCAACTAACTATCATTTTTTGAGGGTCAGTTCTCAGCTCGAAATACTCGGACCTAGGGATTTGATGAAGAGAGAACTAACTCAAGCTACTCCCCAGTCTCGAACATAGTTGGACCGGTATCCTGGTTCCAACATTTTTGGAGCGGTGAGCGTGGACGGTAGCGAGAGAAGAAAATATCATCTGACGATCCCATGGCTGAACATGGTGAGCCGGGAACCGGCCAGAGGAACTCGCCACCTATGGGCGAGTTTGTGAAAAAGAGCGATTTCAAAAAGTTTAGTAGATCGATGGAGGATACCATCAGGGGGTTGCTCGCACCTCGTGCCAAGGCGGGAGCACCCTCCCCAGTCACGGTCGCCTCGCCCACTAAGGCGGGACCGAGTCAGCGCCCCGACAAGGAGGGATTCCTAGAGGACGGAGACCAGCCACTTCGCGCATGAGTGCTCTTCGCGAATCCGACCGAGACCCACCACTCAGAGGGTGAGTACGCCCGAGTTTGCCCGGTCCATTTGCTCATGCCGGCCAGTCCCTTCTGGGAGTTGGTGCTGACCGCCCCTGTTCCCGTAGGGTTCACAGAGCCCGCCATGAGTTTCTAATTCGGTAAAGATGACCCCGTCCATCACCTGCAATGGTTCGAGGGCATGGTCTCCATCAAGCAGATGATGGACGCCTTCAAGTGCCGACTGTTTGTCATAACATTCCAAGAAAAGGCCCGGGACTAGTTCCACCAGATGCCTGCGGGAAGCATATACTATTTTGAGGACCTGCGCAGAGGCTTTCTGCTTCGCTTGTCCACTTTCAAGAAGAGGAAGAAGGGCTCGGAAGCCCTTTTCCTTATCAAGCAAGGGCCACATGAAATGATGGGGTCGTATGTTGATCGCTTCCAAGAAGAGATCCTCCTAGTCCATGAGTTTCCAGGGCACACTCTGATGTTGGTATTCAAGCTCGAACTGCAACCAGGATTCTTCCTGATGGAGAGCACCCACAATCCTCCCTTGTCATTCAAGGAACTTATCGATCGAGCCGCGAGGCAGATCGAAGGTGAGGCGACAAGCCTGGAGTTCGTGGCCAAGCTGGCTAAGCTGGAGGGAGGCAAGGAGAAGGAAGAAGTTGGATGCAGCAGGCATGAGGCACAGAAGAAGGAAGAGCCAATGAGGTAGGAAGGGAGAGGGTCCCGAGAGAATAGGGATCAACGAGATCAGGAGAGGAGGTTCCAGGTTCCGCCAAACAGTCCGGCCTGGAGACCCGCGGGAGGAGGTTACCCTTGGAGGCAGGGAAGAAGGTTTTCTCCCAAACGTCGGGACCGTTGTCGTTCACCCGACTGGAGGCAAGGGCAGTGGAGGCAGAACCAAGCACCGCCTCGAGAGGCAAACGTCATCAGGAGAGGACGAGGGAGGGATCGGAGAGCGAGGCCGCAATAGCCGCGTTGCGAGGAGGAGCATCAGGAAATGTCTTATTATGACTTCCACCAGGTGGAGGGTCACGCAATGGCTACTTGCCCCAAATTCCTGGAGTTGAGAAGAGGAGCGAAAGTGGCCCAGGAGGGGCGGCAGGAGAGAGGAGGAGAATTGTAGAGGAATTGGGGGGGGGGGGGGGGGGGGGGGGGAGGAGCCCCCGCCCCCAAGGAGATGTGAAGATCGGGGAGATCTCGGAGCTCACGGAGGGATAGGCGTCATCCACCGAGGAGCATGGTTAGAGGCAACCCGGAAGAGGAGTCTTAACGCCATGTACCGGAGGGGTGTGGCCTCGGCTACTCAGACTCCACCACCGATAGGTGAGATCACCTTTTCGGAGGAGGATATGTTGGGCAACGAGAATCCCTTCCACAACTGAGTGGTAATAAAGGTCGTCATAGAGAACTACATGGTCTCTCGCATCCTGGTAGACAATGTGAGCTCCGTCAACATGGTGTTCAAGAAGGCGTTCGACACCATGAAAGGTGGAGGAGAAGAGGGTCACCACGATGGAGGGTCCGCTCTTCGGGTTCTTGGGAGAAATAAAGGAGGTAAAAGGAGGAGTGAAGCTGGCCGTGACGCTGGGGGGAACCACTAAATGTTGCAGGTTCATCATTGTTGACGTCCCCGGCAGCTACAATGCCATCTTCGGCTGGCCACTCATCAGTGCCTACAAATGTGTGCCTTCCTCCTACCACCAATGCCTGAAGGACAACCAGGGATGGTTGCAGATCAGGATCCAGAGTGATCCGAAGGTGGCGAGGTAGTGATATCTCAATGTCGTCAACACCATCAGCTGGAAGGAGGAAGCGGAGGTGGTGGATCAAGTGATGGAGGAGATGGTCAGCCTGAAGGCGGCCGAGGAAGTGGAAGAGAAGGAGATTGTATCTGAAGGCGGGAGGCTAGGGAAGGTAAAGATCAGTGGGGAGCTAGAGGAAGGAGATAAGGAGGATATCATGTCCTGCATCTAGAAGAATGTCGATATCTTCGCATGGAGCACGGCGGACATGCCATGCATTGATGCAGACGTCGCCTGCCATCTTGTCAACCTGGACAAGGGAGTCCATCCCATCCAGCAGAAGAAGAGGGCGACCGCCACCATCCTGGTTGAGCCCATCAAAGAGGAGGTCAGGAAGCTGCTGTAGGCGGGGTTTGTGTCGGAGATCTAGTACCCACGCTAGGTCTCCAATGTTGTAATGGTAAAAAAAGGAGATGGAAAGTGGCGCATGTGTATCAATTTTTCTCTTCTTAATAAAATGTGTCCCAAGGATTATTACCCCTTGCCTAGAATCGATGAGCTAGTAGATTCAGCCGTTGGATTCCCTGTCATGAGTTTTTTAGACGCTTTTTCTGGTTATCATCAAATCTGCATGCACCCTCTCGACATAAAACACGTATCCTGTTGGAGTTTCTGAGGTGATCTCAAAGCAATCAATAGTTAGTCTTGCTGCCAATGCAATATGAGCCTATAGGGTCGCACATAAAAGCGTTTGGAGAAATTGGAGAAAGGATTGTGTTGGCCTTACTCATATTAGAAATGAGTAGAGGACCAATCCTGTGACTGCTTGGAATTAAGTTGAGAATGTCTCAACGGGAAATCGTTTAAAGGGTTTAAACGAATGGATTTACACTAGATAATTCGGCTAAAAGGTTTAGACGAATTCGGCTAAAGGGTTTAGACGAATTCGGCTAAAGGCTTTAAACGAATTCGGCTAAAGGGTTTAGACGAATTCGGCTAAAGTCAAATTCGGCTAAAGTCAAATTCGGCTAAATGGTTTCGCCGAATTTATATAGCCGAATTTATATATAGACGAATTCGTCGAAATGGTTTCGCCGAATTCGGTTATAGTGATTAGTCGAATTCGGTTAATTTGATTAGTCGAATTCGGCGAATATAAATCTGGACATATATTCTGATCTTCCCTCTGGTCTGCGGATAGCCTTTCTTATACCTTGCGTATATAAAGGCATGCGATTAGGTCTTCGATATAGATGGTTTTAGACTTAGTCCTTTTCGCGATTTAGAAGAACTGCCGACTGGAACTACTCCGCGCGAGGGCACGTTCTTCCCGTCCGCCGATCGTGTTCCTTTGCCGCTTGTCGTCACCGTCGGTCGCCGCCTCCCCTGGATCGGATCTAGCAGTCCATGGGGACGTTGAGAGCATCCTTCTTCGACCTAGTTCTTGTGGACAAGAAGCTAGGGTTCTCCATCGTTCGTGTGGATCGTTGTAGAGGAGCCGATACATTTCGGTTCTTGGAACTCAGATTTCGGATTTCTCTTGGGAGCACCTTGGTTGAGTGTTGACTCAATCCCGCAAAGGTACCTTGTATTTCGATTTGCTTGTTCTCTTGAATCATGAAAACCGCAAGATCCGTTAGCTTCTTTTGGGTTGTTCTTGTTATTTCCGCTGCGCATATGTGATATGTAATCCCGCAAAGGTACAACCGCCAGGGGCGCTGCCCCTTGGACCCCGTTAGGGGCTCTGCCCCTAAGACCCCGCCAGGGGCGCGGCCCCTTGGAACCCCTCCAGGAACGCATGTGATTGCGTTGCGATTTTCATGTTTCAGAGGTTGTTTCTCCTCTGCAGTAACCGTCCCTCAAAATGGTTTGTGAAACCAAATGTTTAGATTATTGAATCTGACATGAGAGACGAGCTTGTCTACTGCACCTGTGGAGTTATTATTCATATGTCCAATGCATGTAAATCTGGAGATTTAGAAGTGTTCTAAATGCTCAGATTTAGCCCTGTTTTGTCCAAGTGTTGATAGACTGTTTTTGTGCACATCTGGGATGTATCTGGAATGTGAATGTTGTAATTTTATTTTCTGATTGTGCAATGTGATTAAATGTTAATCATGATTAAATGTTCATCAATTGAAAGATAAAATCCCTTATATAATATTAAGTATTCAGATGCCTTCCGATGGATGACACTCTTCCTGCCTCGATCGATGAAGTGTGGGCTTGCCAAAGCAAGGTGCATTAATCTATCTTGGTAAGGGTGCAAGCGGCTAATTGTGATATCCCACTGTCGACATCGGGTCAAACTTAACTAGGTGACCTCAAAGGTTGAGGTTGGCATGCTCCATATGATGGATGCGAATAAAGAGTTATTCGCCAACCACACAAGAGTTGCATAGTGATGCAATTGACAAATGTTGTCTACCTAAATAACCGCATTATGAGAGGAACGCCAAAGCGGACTCGTGGTATTGGTGAAATACGGATCTTATCCACTAAGAGAGTAGCTCGCATAAACTCTCCGAATCGATATCAAGGGTTATTGATTTGATTAAAATAGTGGGAGCTCTTTAATAAAAGTCCTTATTAAAAAATATATAAAATGTATTTTGAAATATAGTACTAAAATTTTACTTTGCAAAATTTCTTGTAGAATATCCATGGCAAGTGGATCTCACTCCGCCTTGTCCTTGAGAGCGATCCTTGAGAAGGATAAGCTAAATGGGACAAATTTCCTTGACTGGTATAGAAACCTGAGAATTGTTCTCAAGCAAGAGCACAAGCTCTATGTCTTGGAAGAAGATCCCCCTGAAGAGCCAGCCTCTAATGCACCACGTGCAGATAAAGATACTTATAAGAAGTATGGAGATGACTCCTTGGATGTTGAATGCCTTATGCTCGCGACTATGAACTCTGAGCTTCAGAAGCAACATGAGAACATGATTTGTTATGAGATGGTTGAGCACCTGAAGAAAATGTTTCAAGGGCAAGCTCGCCAAGAGAGGTTCGATATATCCAGGGTGTTATTTCAGTGTAAGATGGGAGCTCGAGACCCAGTAGGAACTCACGTACTCATGATGATTGGGTATATAGAGAGCCTTGAAAGACTGGGGTTTCCTTTGAGCCAAGAGTTGGCCACTGATCTGATCCTGCAATCGTTGCCGGACAGTTACGAGCAGTTTGTCTTAAATTACAATATGAATGAAATTGACAAGACACTGCCCGAGCTCCTAGGCATGTTAAGAACTGTCGAGATCATCATGAAGAAGACCAAGCCTGCTAGCCCCATACTGATGGTGCATAAAGGCAAGGGCAAGGTCAAGGGAACCAAGAAGACTAAGGTAGGACCTAAGTCACATCTTGATCCCAAGTCTTCAGCACTGAAAAGGAAAGGTTTGGCTAAGGAAGGGAAGTGCCACCATTATGGTAAGGTAGGGCACTGGAGGAGGAACTATCCTCAGTATCTAGAAGATCTGCAGAAGAAGAAGGGAAGTATGACTTCCACTTCAGGTATTTTCGTTATAGAAATAAACATTTCTGCTCCTTCATCCTGGGTATTGGATACCAGATGTGGTTCTCACATTTGTATAAATGTGCAGGATCTGAGAAGGAGAAGAATGCTGGGTAAAGGGGAGGTAGACCTGCGCGTCGGGAATGGAGCAAGAGTTGATGCCATCGTCGTTGGTGTTTACTGTCTTTCATTGTCCACAGGGCTTGTAATAGAACTTGATAATTGTTATTATTTTTCGGCCATAACTAGAAACATTATTTCGATTTCATGTTTGGACATGATTGGTTCTTCTTTCGTAATTAAGAACAATTGTTGTTCTATTTATAAGAATGATGTTTGTTATGGCGTTGCCCAAATGTTTAATGGTTTATATGTTTTGAACTTAGACCATCCGATCTATAACATAGAAAATACTAAAAGACTAAAAACAAATGATTCGAATCCTACGCACCTTTGGCATTGTCGTTTAGGCCATATAAACGAGAAACGCATATCCAAGCTCCATAAAGATGGACTACTGGACTCATTTGATTATGAATCATTTGAGAGATGTGAGTCATGTTTGTTGGGCAAGATGACGAAAGCTCCTTTCACTAGTTGTAATGAGAGGGTTAATGATCTCTTGGGTATAATACATAGTGATGTATGCGGACCCATGAGTTCTATGGCTAGAGGTGGGTTCTACTACTTCGTTACATTTACTGATGATTTCAGTAGATACGGATACGTGTTTCTTATGAAGAACAAATCCGAGACCTTTGAAAAGTTCAAAGTGTTTAAAAATGAAGTAGAGAACCAACTGGGAAAAAGGATAAAAGCACTCTGATCTGATCGAGGTGGCGAATATCTGAGTCATGAGTTTCGTGATCATCTGAAAGAGTGTGGTATTGTATCACAGCTCACTCCGCCCGGAACACCTCAACATAATGGTGTTTCTGAGAGGAGGAATCGTACCTTGTTAGACATGGTGCGATCGATGATGAGCCATGCAGATTTGCCCGTTTCCTTTTGGGGTTTTGCTTTAGAGACTGCTGCTTTCACACTAAATCGAGTTCCAACGAAAATGGTTCTAAAGACACCATATGAGATATGGACTGGGAAGCGTCCTAGTATGTCGTTCATCAAGATTTGGGGCTGTGAGGCATACGTGCGACGTCAAATGCCTGACAAGCTGGAACCCAAATCAGATAAATGTTATCTGGTGGGGTATCCTAGGGAAACCAAAGGATACTACTTCTACTTACCGTCTGAGGGCAAAGTGTTTGTCGCAAGGACTGGTGTCTTTTTGGAGAAAGAGTTCTTATCCAGAAAGACTGCAAAGGAAGAACTTGAAGAAGTTCAAGAGCCACAAACAATGAACGAACCAGAATTGAAACCTGAGCAAGGACTACAAGAAGTTGTAGCTGTAGAGCCTGCTCAAGAAACACAAGTCCTACGTAGATCTGGTAGACCAAAATTTGAGCCTGAGAGATATGGATTTCTCATGACTCAAATAGGTAATGTGTTGCTTATGGATCATGATGATGAGCCTGCAACCTACCAAGAGGATATGAATGGACCTGACTCCGAGAAGTGGCTCGAAGCCATGAAATCTGAAATGGACTCCATGTATGCAAACCAAGTTTGGACCTTGGTGGAACCACCTGAAGGGGTACAACCCATAGGGTGCAAATGGGTCTTCAAGAAGAAGACCGACATGGATGGGAATGTACAGACATTCAAAGGCCGGCTGGTGGCTAAAGGTTTTAGGCAAATTCATGGTGTTGACTATGATGAAACCTTTTCCCCTGTAGCAATGGTCAAGTCCATCAGAATTCTACTTGCTATTGCTGTGTATTACGACTATGAGATCTGGCAAATGGACGTCAAAACGGCTTTCCTTAATGGAAACCTCCTTGAGGAAGTGTATATGACACAACCCAAGGGTTTTGTATCTCCAAGTGAAGCCACTAAAATATGCAAGTTGAATCGATCCATTTATGGATTGAAACAAGCTTCTCGAAGTTGGAATCTACGTTTTGATGAGAAGATCAAAGAGTTTGGTTTCATCAAGAACGAAGATGAGCCTTGTGTTTATAAGAAGATTAGTGGGAGCATTATTGTCTTCCTGATATTGTATGTAGATGACATACTGCTGATCGGGAATGACATTCCGACCCTGCAAGTTGTTAAGAACAACCTAGGGAAGTGCTTTTCTATGAAAGACTTGGGCGAAGCGACTTACATACTTGGTATTAAGATCTATAGAGATAGATCAAAGAAGTTGTTGGGTTTGACCCAGAGTACATACATTGACAAGGTGTTGAAACGGTTCAACATGCTTGAGTCCAAGAAAGGATTCTTACCCATGTCACATGGTGTGAGTCTCTCTAAGGACCAGTGTCCAAAATCTTTGGAAGATAAGGACTGCATGAAGATGATTCCATATGCTTCGGCAATTGGATCAATCATGTACGCAATGTTATGTACTCGACCCGATGTCTCATATGCGTTAAGCATGACTAGCAGGTATCAGTCTGATCCGGGTGATGGTCACTAGATCGCAGTCAAGAATATCCTAAAGTACTTGAGAAGGACTAAGGATACATTCTTGGTGTTTGGTGGAGAGGAAGAGCTCGTTGTAAAGGGTTACAAGAATGCAAGCTTCCAGACTGACAGAGATGACTCAAAGTCACAGTCAGGTTTTGTGTTTTGCCTTAATGGAGGAGCTGTAAGCTGGAAGAGTTCCAAGCAGGAGATAGTTGCTGATTCTACGACCGAGGCCGAGTATATCGCTGCAGCGAATGCGGCGAAGGAGGCTGTATGGATTAGGAAATTCATCAGCGAGCTTGATGTAGTTCCTAGCATTGTTGATCCCGTAGTTCTCTACTGTGACAACAACGGTGCAATTGCACAAGCTAAGGAACCTAGATCTCATCAGCGCTCCAAGCACATACTTCGGCGCTTCCATCTTATTCGAGAGATTGTCGATCGAGGAGATGTGAGCATATGTAGAGTACCAACTGAAGAAAATATAGCAGATCCACTAACAAATCCTCTTGCGCAAAAGAAGCATGATGGTCATGTTAGATCAATGGGTATTAGATACCTGAATGATTATCTTTAGTGGGAGCCTTGTGGATTGCATATTTGTTGGTTGTTTGTTCATTGGATGAATTGTAAAATGTACTATGTATTTCATTTTATATTTATGGCAATTTATTTTATTATGTCATTTATATCTGTCTGATAAGATTAATTAGCATAATAAATGTCCTTAGAATGTTTGCTTCCATAGGAATTCAAGTACGTGACTTGAATGTGAGAGCCTATGTTTATAAGAAGCTTCATTCTTAAATGGTCCCTGGTCGAGGTATCATCCTGGAAATTTAGGGTGAGGATGAGACCATAAGACTAGCATGTGCGTTGACTGATGACCGGTTCTCATAGGTCATGATATTGTGATATCAAGTCATCACATGAGTACTTGTTAAGAACAATTTGTACTGGACAGACCCCCCCGTGAGACTACTTTGTGGATTATTATATGAACGTGTCACAAGTAGGTCTCAAGTGACAATGGTGTTTGTGGTCCTTTGACCTGAAGTCATAGCATTCATCGGGTGAGGAAGAGCGTACTTTGATGCCATCTAAAGACTTCTCTTGAGAAAGGTTGACGATAAGGGTGGTTGTTGGGTATGTTACGAATCTTTTGGAAGTTTGTGTGTGAGCAGAAATGGGATTTGTCCTCCTGTATGACAGGAGTTACATCCATGGGCCCCCTGATGGAATGAGACTGAGAAATGCATGACCATGCTTGGTTGAGTCAATATATGATATTGAGCTCACCAATTTCAGACAGTCTATTCTAGATCAGGAAACTAGGATTGAACAATCATGAGGGTGACACGGTCCATTCCTCTAGTTCTATCCGAATGTAAGGGACAAAGGGAAGTGACAACACTGATACATTGGTCATGACAGGCTTGTTGAGTTATGAACTCTTATTGCTTGGGTAGCAATGATGTATTGCTAGATGCCGTTCATTGTTTGTGAGACTTTTGTTGATACTTTGTGATCAAGTGGGAGACTGTTGGAGTTTCTGAGGTGATCTCAAAGCAATCAATAGTTAGTCTTTCTGCCAACGCAATATGAGCCTATAGGGTCGCACATAAAAGCGTTTGGAGAAATTGGAGAAAGGATTGTGTTGGCCCTTACTCATACTGGATATGAGTAGAGGACCAATCCTGTGACTGCTTGGAATTAAGTTGAGAATGTCTCAACGGGAAATCGTTTAAAGGGTTTAAACGAATATATTTACACTAGATAATCCGGCTAAAGGGTTTAGACGAATTCAGCTAAAGGGTTTAGACGAATTCGGCTAAAGGCTTTAAACGAATTCGGCTAAAGGGTTTAGATGAATTCAGCTATAGTCAAATTCGGCTAAATGGTTTCGCCGAATTTATATAGCCGAATTTATATATAGACGAATTCGTCGAAATGGTTTCGCCAATTCGGTTATAGTGATTAATTCGGCGAATATAAATCTGGACATATATTCTGATCTTCCCTCTGGTCTGCGGATAGCCTTTCCTATACCTTGCGTATATAAAGGCATGCGATTAGGTCTTCGATATAGATGGTTTTAGACTTAGTCCTTTTCGCGATTTAGAAGAACTGCTGACCGGAACTGTTCCGCGCGAGGGCACGTTCTTACCGTCCGCCGATCGTGTTCCGTTGCCGCTTGTCGCCGCCGTCGGTCGCCGCCTCCCCTGGATCGGATCTAACAGTCCGTGGGGACGTTGAGAGCATCCTTCTCCGACCTAGTTCTTATGCGACAAGAAGCTAGGGTTCTCCATCATTCGTGTGGATCGTTGTAGAGGAGCCGATACATTTCGGTTCTTGGAACTCAGATTTCGGATTTCTCTTGGGAGCACCTTGGTTGAGTGTTGACTCAATCCCGCAAAGGTACCTTGTATTTCGATTTGCTTGTTCTCTTGAATCATGAAAACCACAAGATCCGTTAGCTTCATTTGGGGTTTTCTTGTTATTTCCGCTGCGCATATGTGATATGTAATCCCGTTCGAGGGGTATAGAAAACCCAACATATCCTTCATTACCAACGACGGGTGCTATTTCTATAAAATGATGCACTTTGGGCTTACGAACGCAGGAGCCACTTACGAGTGAATGATGGATAGGGTATTCAAAGAACAGAAGGGACGAAACCTAGAGGTATATGTAGATTACCTCATAGTGAGGAGCAGTAGTGTAGAGGAACGCCTTTGTGACCTGGAAGAAACCTTCACCACACTCCAAAAATATAAAATGAGGTTGAATCCATCCAAGTGCATTTTTGGAGTGGGGAAAGGGAATTTCTTGGGCCATCTCTTGACCCTGGCGGGAGTTGAACCTAATCCATACAAAGTCAAAGCGATTATGGAGACGGAAGCGCCTAGAAACGTCAAGGAAGTGCAATGCCTAACAGGTCGATTGGCAGGGTTGAGTTGGTTCCTATCTAGAGATGGGGAAAAGTGCTAGCCATTCTTCAAAACACTCCGAGACAACAAGAAATTTGAGTGGTCGGCGGAGTGCCAAGTGGCCTTCGAGAGCTTGAATCTCCAGCTGGCGCAGGAACCCTTATTGCAAGGACCCAGGGGAGGAGAGGACCTCTTCTTGTATGTCAGAGTAGGAGCCAAAGTGGTGAGTTCGGTCTTGGTCTGCGAGGAAGGAAAGAAGCAGCTTCCTATTTACTATGTGAGTCGGGTCCTTCGGAAGGCCGAACTACGATACCCCATCTAGGAGAAGTTAGCGTTTGTCTTGATAGTTTCAGCCCAAAGACTCCGACCATACTTTCAGGCCCATCCGATCAAGGTGGTGACTGATCACCCTCTCTATGGTATCTTGGCGAGAGTAGAACATTCGGGAAGATTAGCCAAGTGGTTAGTGGAGCTCAGCGAGTTCGGCGTCACCTACGTCTCTCGGCTGGCCATGAAAGCCCAGGCCGTGGCGGATTTCCTGGCCGACTATACCGTGGAAGTAAGAGAAGAGGAAGCACCCCTGAGGGTGTCTTGGGAAATGTTCATGGATGGAGCATCAGGGAGGAACTCCTTTGGGGTAGGAATCGTCCTGATCAGTCCCCAAGGCACCAGGAGAGAGTAGTCTGTGGATATTCATTTCCTGGTCACCAACAACCAAGCGGAGTATGAGGCTGTGATCGCAGGGCTCCGCCTAGCCCGAGAACTGGGATTGCACGACATCAAAGTTTACTCTGACTCGATGGTGGTTTCCTCCCAAGTTCGAGGGGAGTTTGAGGCTAGGGAGCCAACACTACAGCGCTACCTGGTGAATGTCAAAGGCTTAGTGGGCACCTTCAAATCCCTCTCTATACAACATATTTCGATGGAAGAGAATGCTCAAGCGGCTCAACTAGCTAAGTACGGCCTCGTGGTTGGGGGCACGATCACCGGGTTGTTCCGACCTTCTATCGAGGAAGGGGAGATGATGGACATCGATCAGCCCTCCTCATGGATGGATCCCCTAGTCACTTTCTTGGCCACGGGCAAGCTGTCCTCGGAGGTTCAGGACAAGAGGCAGTTCAGGTACAAATAAGCTTATTATTTACATAATGATGAGGTGCTTTACAGGAAGACTCTGTCTAGTCCCCTGGCGAGGTGCCTGTCCGAGGGAGAGGCCTCCCAGGTCCTGAAGGAGATTCACGCAGGCGAATGCGGAAGTCACTCGATAAGCCGAACCTTGGGAAAGTGGGTGTTGAGGGAAGGATACTTCTAGCATACCATCAGAAAGGATGCAGACGAGTTGGCAAGAAGGTGCTCGAAGTGTCAACTCTATGCTCCACTCCAACTACAGGCAGCCCAGCGTCTCCGATCAATCACCACCCCCTGGCCCTTCGCCATTTGGGTAATGGACCTGGTAGGGCCGTTCCCCGGGCAAGTGGACAAAGGAAGTACCTCCTGGTGATGATTGACTACTTCTCCAAGTGGATGGAGGTAAAGGCCCTGGCCAAGACAACCTCCCTGATAGTAAAGAATTTCATTTGGGGAGAGATCATATGTAGACACGGGCTAGCACTCACCATCGTCACCGACAACGGCCCACAGTTCGCCATCCTCAAGCTCACAGTTTTCTGCAGCCAACTCGAAATTGACCTCCGCTTTGCCTCAGTTCATCATCCAAGGAGCAATGACCAGGTCAAGGCGGCCAACAAAGTCATCGTCAACCTGTTCAAAAAGAAAGTAGAGACTATGAAGGGAAACTGGGTGGAACAACTCCCCTCGGTCCTTTGGGCTATGAGGACTACCCCCACCACAGCGACCAGCGAAACACCCTTCAAGTTATCTCACGGATCGGAGGCCCTCATCCTGGTGGAATTTGAGGTCAGAAGCCCTAGGGTGGTGGCATCAGAAGACAGAGACGAAGGATGGAGACTCGAGAACGAAGATGCGCAGCGACTCGCTTTGGACTTTGTGGAGGAACTTCGCGACCAGGCCACGATCCGCCAGGAGGAGATCAAGTGTAGGATGGCAAAGCACTTGGACAAGCTTGTCTGAATCAAGCAATTCGACAAGGGGGGCTTGGTTCTCAGAAAGTTAGATGTCGCAGGGAGGTCCGCAGCAGTAGGTAAACTCCATCCCAATTGGGAGGGGCCCTACATAGTCTCTGTGGTGCTAAAAATAGGTGGGTATTTCCTGTAGAATATTGAGGGAGAACTCCTGGGAAACACCTGAGTGGAGATGATTTAAAGAATTTCTACTCCTAAGAGCAATTTAATTCCATGGTCATCTTTTATGCTAAAATTAAGTAATAACGCTTTCTGTGGCAAATGTGTAGCGCTTCACTATTAGGACAACAAGTACCAAGCAGCGAGATCTTCTACATCCTCAAGCAGAGAGTTGTTGTAGACCAGGCCGTAGCACCGGGCTCCTCCCCTACAAGCTGCTACTTGCCCCCTCAAGTGAGTTATACGTCCTCGAGCAGAGATTTTTCATAGACCAGGCCGTAGAACTGGCCTCCTCCCCTGCAGGCTGGCTACTTGCCCCCTCGAGTGAGTTCTACGTCCTCGAGCAGAGAGTTGTCGTAGAACAGGCCGTAGCACTTGGCTCCTCTCTTGCAGGCTGGCTAATTACCCCCTTGAGTGAGTTCTACGTCCTCGAGTAGAGAGTTGTCGTAGACCAGGTCGTAGCACTGGGCTCCTCCCCTACAGGCTAGCTACTTGCCCCATCGAGTGAGTTCTACGTCCTCGAGCAGAGAGTTGTCATAGACCAGGCCGTAGCACTAAGCTCCTCCCCTGTATGCTGGAGACTTGACCCCTTCGAGTGAGTTCTATGTCCTCAAGCTGAGAGTTATCATAGACCAGGCTATAGCACTAGGATCCTCCCCTGTAGGCTGGCTACTTGCCCCCTCAAGTGAGTTATACGTCCTCGAGAAGAGAGTTGTCGTAGACCAGGCTGTAGCACTGGGCTCCTCCCCTATAGGCTGGCTACTTTCCCCCTCGAGTGAGTTCTACATCCTCCAACAGAGAGTTGTCATAGACCAGGCCGTAGCACTGGGCTCCTCCCATGCAGGCTGGCTACTTTCCCCCTCGAGTGAGTTCTACGTCCTCAAGAAGAGAGTTGTCGTAGACCAAGTCGTAGCACTGGGCTCCTCCCCTGCAGACTGGCTACTTGCCCCCTCGAGTGAGTTCTACGCCCTCGAGCAGAGAGTTATCCTAGACCATGTCGTAGCACTGGGCTCCTCCCCTGCAGGATGGCTACTTGACCCCTCGAGTGAGTTCTATATCCTCGAGCAGAGAGTTGTCATAGACCAGGCTGTAGCATTGGGATCCTCCCTTGCAGGCTGACTACTTGCCCCCTCGAGTGAGTTCTACGTCCTCGAGCAGAGAGTTGTCGTAGACCTGGCCATAGCACTGGGCTCCTCTCCTGCAGGCTGGCTACTTGCCCCCTCAAGTGAGTTCTACGTACTCGAGCAGGGAGTTGTCGTAGACCAGGCTGTAGCACTGGTCTCCTCCCCTGTAGGCTAGATACTTGCCCCTCGAGTGAGTTCTACATTGTCGAGCAGAGAGTTGTCATAGACCAGTTCATAACACTGGGCTCCTCCCCTGCAGACTGGCTACTTTCCCCCACGAGTGAGTTCTACGTCTTCGAGAAGAGAGTTGTTGTAGACCAGGCCATAGCACTGGGCTCCTCCCCTGCAGGCTGGCTACTTGCCCCTTCGAGTGAGCTCCAAATCCTACAAGTGCTAAACCCAGGGTAATCTTATATCGAGTTAAGGAGAGGCGAGGGGAGTACCCTCGAAATCTCCTAGATCCGTGAGCACCGAAGCCAATCGTCTACTCTCCCACTACCTCACGAAAAACTCTGGCGCGAGTGCGTAACTACCTAGGGCAGCGAGACCTCCGCTAACCGCTTCGCACTATTGGCGAGTAAAAGGGACCCAGACACTAAACCTACGTAAATAACGCTCATAGGAGAATCGCAGCCAGTAGCGAGTACGCCATATGAGCGAGCACGATAGAAAAAAGAAACAAATTCATCTCAACATACAACACAATCAGAGTAAACAAAGGCGAAGATGCCCATTCAATAAAATGAAGATAGCGAGTATGCTAGAAATGTTCACAAGTAAAGAAAAAGGTATTATTACAACGATTCATAAAACAGACGACCTAGTCACCCTGTTGTTCCTCTTCCTCTGATTCGCCGGAGGAGTCGCCGCTTGAAGTTCCCGCTGGGACCGAGCTTACTGCCTCGCGATATAACTCTGGGAGGAGGACCGCGAGTTCGATATGGGCCCCTCCGCAGTGAGAAGGAACCTCCTCCACAGCCGCTACCGTGTGAACGTTGCGGTCTTGATGGCCAGCTGCCTGTGCGTCTCGATGACCTAGGCAGGTGTGAAGTGGAGAAGCGGGGAGACTATTGAGGACTCCCCTTTGGCAGGGTGGCGACACTCCACTACATCGGACTCTGCCTCAGCGAGGTGAGTCCCCAGATAGCCAATTTCACACTGCGCCACGGCTAGCTGCTCCTCCAGCTCAGATACTCGCATCACCAGCGCGACTGTGGTCTCCTGAAATAGAAAAGTTAGCCAATGAAGTTGACGGGTAAGAGGAAAGAGGTGAGTAAGGGCTCTCACATCGGGAGGAGGCACTGCCTTAGCCTTGAGTGCGGCCAGATCCTCTTCCACTCGAGCCAGCATTTATCCCTGCTCCTCATTGGTCTGACCTAAGTCGCGGATCCATCTGTTTGCCTGGGGCCCTCGCCGCGCGGTCTGATGGACCATCTCGGCAGTGCGGAGGGCAGAGCGGCTGCTGAGATTAGCCAGCACGTGGATAGGAGCCTCCGCAAGGACCTCCGCGTCCTCCCGCCCGTACAACCCAAAGAGTAGGTTATACGTGTGGTCGTTGACCTCCTCGAAATCCTCCCAGGAAGGGAGGAGCGAGCTCACCGAGACCCTGTACGTCGCAGGGTCCCATATCAACAGGGGGTTACCTTTGGTGTCCTCGCTCCACTTCCCCTGCCCAAAATTTATATGGGTCGAGGGGTCTGGAGGCGGACTCGCCGAAGGGTGGGAGGTGGATCGACTCGACCCTTACCTTTATCGACTGCAAGAGGCGTCCCGCTATCCACAACGACCACTGCCCCCGCGAGGACTCCCTCGGGGCGGGGCTCACTTGACCGCTGTCGCGAGGCATCGCAAGGGGGGCGAGTAGAGACAGTGCCCTCACATGTAAGAGAATAGGACAGTTAGCGGCAACTCCTAACGAGAATGGAAAACCAGAACAGCGCGACGAGTACTATCCAAGACTTACCCGCTCCCGGATTCACAAAGGCGAGTTGGTCCACGCCTCACCTCAGGTAGACAACGTCCATGACCTTGTCTTTCAAGAAAAGATAGATCTCCAGTGCATCCCCTTTAGGCGGGGCGGGTTATACTCCGCTTTTGTCTTCTGGAGGGGAGAGAATGGAATGTTCCCGAAATCTCCCCGCACCAAGATGAACTTTTCGGTCTAGTGGTGGATGATGGATTTGAAATTAAATTCCTGCGGAGCCTGGGTTCGGTTAGATTCCGGCCGGCGTTTTCGCGGAGTCCGGCGAGTACTCCTACTTCGAGGAGCTAAACCTTTATCCCACCTGTCGAGGTGATGGAAGTAACGATCGCTCCCGCTTTCAGAATATCGGGGGTAGCACCGCGGCGACGGGGCCAAAATTCTTTTTTGGTTAATTATTTTTTATAAAAAAGGTCTCCCGCAGAGTTTTTGAAAGTAATTTATCCAACTTATCTAGCGATAAAGGCAAGTGCACCTTATCGTGTATAGTACAGGATATAATTTTGTAGAAAATGATATCGCGGTCGTATTTAGATCCGGGTCTGTTGAGTACTTCTACTTTGAGAAAACGCTCTATTGTTTTATCGATCGATTGCGTGATTTAAAGAAATTGAAATTACAGGAAATTGAAAGACAATTGAAATTACAGAATTGAAAGACATAAGTGCAATCTCTATCCAAATAGGTAGAGGGGAAATAAATGCGTGAGCGAGTTCTACCCAAATGGGTAGACGGGAAATAAATGCGGTGCAAGTTCTACCCAAACGGGTAGACGGGAAATAAATGCATGACAATATAATCAAACTAAGCTATTAAACGAAATATCGAAAACATAAACAACGAAAAACAAAAAAAACGACGAGAACGAAAAATAACGGAAACGAAAAACGATGAAAACATAAAACAACAAAAAGAAAATAACGAGAACGAAAGTTGCTTTGAAACGAAAATAAACGAAAACATAATCTTCGGCTCTAATCTCTACCGTGTCAATGAAGAAAAAAAAGAACGAAATTTATGACGGCGAGTAAATTCAAATCAAAGCGAAAAAAAACAATATTATTACGGCAATAAATAAACTTAGCCAAAGAAAAGAAAATTGCAGAAATTGAAGTGCGGATAATAAATCTAAGTTATGAATGGAAATGACAAGACAGAAATGAAACTAAATTACAAGAAATAAAAACTAACTTTATTTATTGCCATAATGAAAATATTACAAAAAATAAATAGACAAGACATGGAAATTACAAGAAATAAAAACATTACAAAAAAGAAAAGAAAAATACAAAAACTAAGGTGGAAAACGTTTGGTGGAAGATCACCCAAAAGGGCAATCCAAGAGAGAGAAAATAGTGAGGGGGTAGGCCTCTATTTATAGAGAATTTTTGGTGTGTTGGGGAAGCTGGGTGTGCGGATAGAGAGTTTGGAAGGCTTCTAGAAGGTGGCTAGCTGGTTGGAAGGTGGTGAGCTGGTGGGTTGAGCTGGTATGTTGACTTCCTGGAAGCTTCAGGGAAGGAGGTGAGCTGGATGTTGGGGTGCGTATAGAGCTTGGCAGCTGACTTGAGAACTGGTGGGGTGCAGATAGAAGGTTGGCAGGATGAGCTGGCAAGTGAGTTGGCGGTTCTAGGCTGGGTCTCAGCGGTTCTAGGCTGGGTCTCAGCGGTTCTGGGCTGGTCTCAGCGGATCTGGACTGGGTCTCAGCGGTTCTGGGCTGGTCTCAGCAGATCTGGACTGGGTCTCAGCGGATCTGGGCTGTTCTCAGCGGATCTGGACTGGGTCTCAGCGGATCTAGGCTGGGTCTCAGCGGTTCTGGGCTGGGTCTCAACAGTTCTGGATTTAATCCAGCAAAAGATGCTCTTGCCTGGTTTCGATCCCCCACCTGCAGAGAGAACATTAAGATCCTTATCCACTAGGCTAGTTGTTCTTATTTGTTAACACAAGAACTATATTATATATATTATATATTTACAGATTTTTTATATTAATACATATTATCTTTAATTTTAAAATATAGAAAATATATATACATTAACTTTTATTAAATTTTTCTTTTCTTTTATTTATTAACTTAATAATATATATATATATATATATATATTTAGTATAGTATTATACATCATTATTATTAACTATATTTTCATATAGTTAATTTTATTATTATATATTTTAACTTATTTATAGTTTAAATTTACATAAATAGGCATATTTTATTTAATAAATATTTACATACTTATTATATAGTTTTTATTTAATATATACTTAAATAATTTATTTTACATATAAATATAAATATATAAAAACAAATCATTTATTCAATAATTAACAAGAAATATTACAAATTTTTAGTAAAACTATACAAAAAACTATATAGAAAATAAGTATATTTTATTATTTATCAGTGGATCTTATTAAGCATCTCGGCGTCCTTGACGCACACGTTGGTGAGGAACAAGGTGTCATCATTGGTCGCCTTCAGTGTCAGGATCTTGCGGAAGGCGGCGAGGTTGAATTCGATCTTCTCCTCGCATAAGTAACAGGCATAAGCGACCAGGACGCTGATCGCGTTAGGGTTAACCTGCGCGGGGATCATCCCAAAATAATGGAGGACCTTAGGCACCTCCGGCCACAAGGGCAGCCTCAGCCCCACCTAGAAAAGAGCTAGGGGGAAGGCGAGTTCTCCGCTATAGAGCATGTTTAAGAACTCGCCAGGTGCTGGCCGCCTCGCTAAGTAGCCAGGATGATGCAGGCTACGGTCTCCGACACGATCGCTACGAACAAACACGCGTTCCCTCTCAACGTTCCAATTTAGACGTTCGCTCAGAAATTAATTGCAACGTACACGCAACAGAATTTTTATCAATTTGACGCTAACGAACGGGTATCCACACCGCTAGAGGTTGAATAAATAGCTATAGGCCAAAATTCTCCAAGACTAAAAGGCCCCACCCGGTCCGGTCGAGCTAGGGTTGTACCAAAAGAGATCCACCAAAAATTTCAATTCGGAAAAGGGTAGATCTCTCCCAACAAAAAGTTTAGATTCGCCAATCCTCTTCGAAAATTAAAAGGAATAAGAACGCACAAATCGATCGAAGAAAACCACGATTATTCAAGTGATTCGAAGATCATGCCAAAATTACCACCACAAGAAATTAACAAGAGGGAAATCTCACGAGTAGAAATTTTGTTACCCCGCTAGAGATGGGATTATCCTGAAGTATGCACTCGCCCAAATCGTTCTTCAACGGATCCACCAGACGAGTCCACCCTTTGCACCTTGGCCGACCACTTGAGAAAGAGAGAGGAAAGGTGGTGGAGTATTGTTGCCGACTAGAGAGAGAAAGAGAGAGGAGGGAGATGGCCAAATAGAGAGGGGAAGAGAGAGGGGGAAATGGAGGCCGAAACCTTGAGGGAGGAGGTAAGGGGAGGGAGCGGCTATAGAGGAGGAGGGAGATGGGTGGCCGAACTCTTCCAAGAGAGAATAGAGAGGGGAGGCTAGGAGAGAGGGAAACAAATTTAGGGTTTGTAATTCTTATTTCATTCAATGATCAAATTCTAATACAAGATAGCCTTTTATAGGCAAGCCAACAAACATGGCTAAACGCAGTCCAAAGTTAAAATAAAACATGAGCATGGCTATACGCAGTCCAAAATTAAAATAAAACATGGACATAAGCAAAGTCCTAAATAAAAGACAAAGCTTGATAAAATTTTAATTAATAATTATAATAAATTAATTATAATTATTAATTATTAATCTTGTACCACGGACGGAGGTTGTAACGGCGATGGCGTTCATCATGACGTAGGTCTTTGGTTGGAGAGGCGCCATCATCCGTAAGCACGCCGTTACCAACATCTTCATGTTGAGAGCCGTCGTCGCCATCAATCCTCCCCCGCTCAAAAGTACTCATCACTGATGAGTTGTCGTGACTATAGCGGCGGAGAAGAGAATCATCCAAAAGAGCCACCTCTGATTCTGGAAGCCACGAGTCATCGGAGGCCGAAAGATCACACCAATGAATCAAGAAGTGGCAAACGTCACCCCTAGGAGAGGAGAGCACTTCATCTTTGAGGATCCTATCAGGCACATAAGTGGTTCGGGGGAACCTTGGAAAAGCATTAGGCAAATAAGGAGAAAAAGTTTCGTCATCAACATTCGACGTACCTCCAGGAGGAACCGATGAATAGAGCGATCCAGGCACAAGCTCACCCCCCAACCCATTAGAAAATTTAGTGGAATCAAACAGACAGTCGGTTAATTGAAGTGGTGGAGAAATATATGGCGTTAAATTCGAATTGAAAATATGGGAGATTACCCAATCAGTGGGTAACTCCAAAAGATAAGCGTTTTCTCCTAATTGCTTTAAGATTCGAAATGGACCCGCTCGCCGATTTGCTAACTTTTTTATGGTGCCCGAAGGCAACCGTTCAGGGATGAGACGCATCATAACTAAATCGCCAACCTTCAAGTGAGACGCTCTCTTATGCACGTTAGCATGAAATTGATAAGATGCGTATTGTGTAGTTAACGCATCCTTAATGTGCTTATGTAAATTATGAACGTGAGAGGCAAAGTCTTGTGCAAATTGACTTGACTTATATGATGGAGGTAACGGAATCAAGTCAAGTGGCACCGACGCCTTATATCCGTGCACAATTTCATTCGGAGATAACCCAGTAGACCTATTTTTGGAATTATTGTACGCTAACTGAGCATGGGGGAGGATGAGGTCCCACGTACCCTTGTGGTCACCTACAAGACAACGAAGTAAACTACCCAAACTTCGATTGACCACCTCTATTTGCCCATCCGTCTGCGGATGGTATGCCGAAGAAAGCAAAAGTTTGGTGCCCATAAGTTTCCAAAGGGTCTTCCAAAAATAACTAGTAAACTTTACATCTATTCAGTCACTATAGTCTTAGGGACGCCCCGATTCCCAATGACCTCTTTAAAATATAATTTTGCGACATGTGACGCATCATTTGTATTGTTACACGTAATAAAGTAGGTCATTTTAGAAAACCGGTCCACCACTACCAAGATGGAATCGTGACGCCTAAGAGTGAGTGGGAGGCCCAACACAAAATCCATACTAACGCCTTCCCAAGGGATAGACGAAATTGGGAGCGGGGTATAAAGTCCCGCGTTCGTTTTGTTACCCTTAGCTAGCCGGCCCACGTGACAACTCCCCATAATTTTATGCACCGTGGAATTAAGGCCCGACCAATAAAACTTATCCTCCACTAACGAGATGGACTTGTCACGCCCAAAATGACCACCTAATCAGCCGCTATGTAATTTCCAAACGATGAAATGGCAAAGGGACGAGCGTGACATACATAGCTTGGCATGCTTAAATAAGTAACCGTCACGGATATAATATGCGGAAATGGTAGTGGGTGCATCACCTTGAGCAGATAAATATCCTTGAAATCCGGACAATGGACATACTCATCCTTAATGCGTTCAAACACAATGACCTTCACTTCTAGCATGGATAATAATAAAGAAACGCGACTAAGGGCGTCTGCTGCACGATTTAGATTTCCCTTAAGATGTTTTATGATAAAGGTGTACTCCTGAAGGTAGGAGACCCATTTAGCATGCCGGGGGATGACCTCACTTGAGTGTTGACAAATCTCAACGCCTCTTGATCGGATTGGATAACGAACTCCTTAGGGAGTAGATAATGCCGCCAATGTTGTAGGCAGCGAATAACTGCGTAAAACTCGCGATCGTAATTAGAAAAGTACAGTTACGGAGCCGCGAGCTTCTCACTAAAATACCCAATAGGATGCCCCTCCTGACTCAAAAGACCGCCAATACCAATCCCAGACGCATCACATGACAATTCAAAAACTTTACTAAAATCCGGCAACCGCAAAAGGGGAGCTTCCGACATACGAGCCTTAATTGTTTGGAACGCCTTAGTGCCCAGGCTTCAGCTTTTGGCTTGGGAGGGGAAGCGCTCTAAAGATCTTCCGGGTGTGTGGTGGGTCCTCCTAGCTGAGCCTAAGGGTCAGTGTCCAACTCCGAGGCTCCGGTCTATTCTCTCGCAAGATTAGTAAGGGTCCGTCGCCCCCCAACCTGTTGGGGGCCCCGAACTCCACAGAAACCGAGAAATCGGTTTCAACATTTTGGTGCGGTGAGCGTGGAGTGCGGCTAGCTCAAGAAAATCTCAGGGAAAGCATGACCGGCGTGGACGAGCGGGACGCGAACCCCGGAGGCTCGCCACCCCCAGGGGCACCAGCCACAGTGGACATGTTGGCGGATTTTAGGCGAGATCTTCTTGGAGCTTTCCAGAGCGCTCTCGCCACTGCGCTCGGCGGTTTCGCGACCCCGGCGCCCCAGGTGGCTCATCAACCTGGAGTCGGCGAGAGAGAGCCAGCTCATCGAGCGGGAAAAGAGGTGGCGGCCCAGGGAGGAGGGCGAGATCTGTCTAGGCGAGAGCTGTTCCCCAGACCTGCTGGGGGAAGCGAGAATCCGGCAAGGGAGACTCTAGCGGGGGGAAGCTCGGCCAGGGAGGTCCCGACGAGCTGTCCTCTGACGAGATCGGCAGGAGTAGGGTCACCCGAGGAGCCCGCGAGAAGGGTAGAGCAAGTTCAGGGGGTGAGTGGGGGAAGTCCTTTCTGCGAGATGGTGCTCTCGGCACCACTCCCCGGTGGGTCAGGTTGATCTCGCGGAGAGGCTGGCGAGGTTGACAGGTTCTTTTATGCTGGATTGCCTCGGACGATCCCGCTGATGGGCTCTCACTAGCCGGTGGGTCAGGTTGATCTCGCGGAGAGGCTGGCGAGGTTGACAGGTTCTTTTATGCTGGATTGCCCCGGACGATCCCGCTGCCAGGCTCTCACTAGCCGGTGGGTGATGCGCAAATCCTGCACACCGCTATAGGCGGTAGCGAGACTGCGATCCGAACGGCAGTGTACCGATCGTTCAAGTAATATAAAACGAGGAGTAATCCCCGAGTATCGAATCTCTCAAGGAACACAGTAAGGTGGAGTTTGGTTTCGAGGAAGGACTTGAGATTGAAGTCCTTAAATCGGATGGAATGCGGGGGAGTTGGGTTGGCTTTTGGAAAATAAAATAAAAGCTATCAACTACTCCTATGCAATGTCGCTATGCAATGCTTCGCTTGGCGGGATGGAGACTAGGCAGGCCTTGAGTGCGCTGCGTCGAAAGGGCGGATGGACGAGTAGGCAAGCGGAATCAAACAGTGCAGGCCTTGAGCGCACTGCTTCGTTAGGCGGGATGGAATACGGGCCGCGATGCCACGCTTCGGTAGGCGGATGGACGAGTAGGCTAACGGAATGAGGGTCGCAAGCACCTCTTCGACAAGCACGCCACTAGCAATTGCTAGTGCGGCACACGAACGTGACGGCGGGATGGAGGATGGAATGGGGCGCACCTCAAGCAAATCAAACAACAAATATTTCACATAGACATGAAATAAATAGAAATACAACTAGTTTAAGTGCCACTTCATCATAATAATGAGATTTAAAACATATACACATCAATAAGAGAAGAATAAGGCAAGAAATCGACCGAATCCGAAGTCTCGTTGTAGATTCACGATTGGAATCGCCGGGTTGTCAATCCGCGTCCAAGCTCGGTCCGCAACTACGTCCGGGGTAGAGAAGGGCTGTCACACCTCCCAATGGACCCGTCTTCTTCGTGTCACGATCCGGTAGAGGTTGCAAACTTCCTCTTGCTTGATGGCAATGGCGGCTAGGTCTTCCTTTGGAGCTCTTGGATGAAGGAGGAGGCCGAGAGGAAACTCCGGCTCAAGATTGGCGTGAAGAACAAGCCCGGAGCACCTCTAGATGGTGGGCGACGATGGAGGGGCGAAACTGGGCGGAACTGCGCAAGAAACGGCGGAAAAATGCGGATCCCCGACCTAATTCGCGAGCAGGTCGTTTTATAGGCGCTGGAATAAACAGTGCGCACGATCAGTGGCGCACGACCAGTGGTCGTGCACACTATCATTCTGTGATCGTGCGCCTGCCTGGACGGAGCCTGCAAGAAAAGAAAATTATAAAATACAAAGTTCGCACGACCAGTGGCGCACGACCGGTGGTCGTGCGCACTATCGTCGGTGGTCGTGCGCACTGGTCGAGACAGAACTCATAAAATTAATGATAAGTGCGCACGAACAGTGGCGCACGACCGGTGGTCGTGCGCACTATCGTAGGTGGTCGTGCGCACTGCACCAAACAGAACTCATGAAAAAAGGGTTAAGTGCACACGATCAGTGGCGCACGACCAGTGGTCGTGCGCAATAGAACCGGTGATCGTGCGCAGTGTTCCTGTGCAGAATTGCACCGGGAACACCTGCACGACTCCAATTGCAGCACAACCACGAATCTAGCCACTGAAAGTGGCACCTAACAGCGCATGAAAACTACTAATGAAGAAAGATACGAATTTACACCAAATAGGGCCTATAAGTGCACCTAGCATAGAATGACCAATATGAGCTAAAACAGGGCTAAAGTGCAGTGAAAAGACTAAATAGATGGCCCAGATGAGTCCAAAAAAGTGTATATGATCAGGACTCATCACACCCCCAGACTTACCTGTTTGCGCGTCCCGAGCAAACAAATTCCATGCGAACGGGGAAAGAAAAGTAGATGGCTTAAAACTACAATACAAAGTACCATGCGAAGTCGCATGCTCACGTGCATAAGAAGAATGGTAGAGAAGATTTCTGATTATATAAACAGTCTATATATTTCTAAAAGAGTAAAAGCATATTATAACTACTCAAAATGGTGAACTACAGTGAATCGTTCGGTCATGCATACGGAGAAAGTGAACTAAACGCTGAGATTAGCATTGCTCAAGATTGGGATGCCGGACAAACTCCACCGAAATCCATCGGTGTCGGTGACCATAGGCTTGCCCGGTCACATTCTCTCCACGACACTAGATTGGTTCATAGCGTGAGTCGGTAGGACTTTAGGTTAGAGATGGGGCTTGGGTTACGGTGAGGTAAACGATGATAAACAAAATGGCTTAAACACATAACCCAAATGAGCTTTAAAAATAACTACCCGCGCACCAAAATCGAATGCAAGTGCACCACATCCCCAGACTTGAACTTTTGCAACATAGGTGTGTGCACCGCCTACTCCCAATACATAATTTTTCTACATGATTTTTCAATAAAACTCATTTTTCTTTCTTCTCTTTTTTTTTCATTTTTCTTTCTATCTTTCTTTTTCTTGTCTTTTTTTTTCTTTCAGCAAAATTTTCAAATGAGCACATCCACAGATTCACATAATAGACACCACAATCAACATCCCCCAAAATGTAAATGAAACTACAACTAAAGCTCAGATTTGGGTGTGTGACTAGGCTAGGCTTTTAGGCTTTGGTGAGATAAATGTGTAGCTGAATCAAGAAAAGGGTAGGCACAAAGGGGCTAGCAAGGGTAGACGATAGGCATGAAATAAAAAGTTCAACCGAGCCAAAATAATGGCCTACGTCATTCTCACGCACTAGAACTATCCTATGTCAATGCTTCAAGAATCGCTTGGGGCAAGTTCTAGCCACCGAGAAAGATTCTCCTTTCTCCCGACTCAAGCAATACGAGTCTAGCGATCGTTTACACACATCCCTACGCTACCGTTTGATTCACACCGGATTCACCATTTGAGTAGAGTAAACAACATTTACACTAATAGAGAAAAATATAAAACCATAGTATAAAAGAGATCTAACCTACACAAATTCCTATGCAACCGAGCACTCGACTAGGAGCACTACGGGGATCAACATTTTACTCTGCTACATAGTCCTAAGCCATCACCTAGACTTTCCCACATAAGCAGAAGAATTAAATTCACTACAGAGCATGCATACAGGCGAGTACGCGCTCAAGTGGGTGCGGTGGTGTGCAATGAAAATGAACAACAATTTAAATGAAATCTTCTAGTATGTAGTGCAATAGTGCACGTGAGCGGGTAAACAAAACTACTCTCCCCCAGACTTAAACTAAACAATCCACAGAATATATGACATGAAAATCAGGAAAGGCTAGGGAAAGAGAGTACCCAGTGCTCAGAAATGAGCACACCAGAAGATTGGCGTGTAAGCTAAAATGAAGCTGCAGCATCCGCCATCCAGAAAAGTTACCTGCAGGGGTCAGCTCCGCAGAAACAAAAGAAAATAGAAAACTGAAAAGAAATATTACTAACTAAACATGATTAGATGAAATAAAAATGCAGAAAAGAAAGATAACTACTGGGGTTATTGTCATCCCAGCACGACTTATTCTAAATTAAAACGGTTCTAGCTAATGGGCCTATGAAAAAGAAAATGCACAGGTAACTGCTCCATTATCCGTTTCGGTAGCTGGTACCGATACAGAGATAAGGCAGCCACCCCTCTACCTAAATAATAATACCTGCTCCTCACAGGTAGAGGGAAAAGAAAATAAGAAGAGGAGGAGGCCTGGTCCTCACTCATCTCACCAAAACTATCCTTGCCCAACAAGGTATCATCAACAGCAAGGTGGCAGGAGGGAAAGGCAATGAGTGGAGCTTCCTCTACGGAGGGATAATAAACATCCTCGCATGAGAGGATGCTCGCATCATTGACTTGAGCAAACAGCTCCAAGTCCTCCTGAAGTACCTGTGAAAATTCAACCTGCACAGACTCAGATGAAGGAAGGGGATCAAGAAATAAATAAGGCGAAGAACATAAATCATCGTCAATCGGGGGAGTGACCCCGGTCTCACTCCCATCAGGTTGGGGAAGTAAAGTAATGTTAGCATTGTCATCAATGCTACAAGATTCGGCGGGATCAATGGTGGCCAGGCTTAGGACTTGGAATTCCTCCACCGGTGCTGAGGAAAACTCCTCTTCACCTAGAAGGTTGTCCTCCTCCATAGGAATAGGCGCAACACTCAGATCACCCACCTCATCCTGCGACACATCATCGACAATGTCGTCGGCGACGAGAATAGTATGCACAGTAGGGGAAAGAATCGAATCCACTAGAAGTGGTGGATGCACATGGAGAATAGGCTCAGCAGTGTCGGTGCATAGATCAGCCGCACATCCGGTGACCATGTCCATGCCATACCCTTCAAGATGCGAAGGTGACAAAGACACATAACCGGACGTTGAAGGTGTGCCGCCAGAGTTAGGAGTTGGGACGATCCGGATGTCTGGTTCGTCATCCTCGTCCAATTGGCGAAGATACTCGGCACAGTCCTTCAGGACATGATCAGTGCTCTGACAAAACCGGCACTGCCTTGCGGGCTTCTTTGGCACAGCGGGAGCTGGAGCCGAAAAGAAGTACGACGGTAAAGGCTCAGCAGAGTAGCCATAAGACTTACGCGCACCATATGGAGTACCAGACGAAGTCGGGGCTCCATATGCTGGGCTATAAGAATTATGCCTACTATTCTCCGTAGGGCATTCATCACTAGAGTGGGAGGTATCTCTACACCAACGGCAACGGAAATTGAAATGTGCCCACATAGTGCGGAGATAAAACGATTCAAAATAAAAAATGCTATTGTGCAAAATACTACACCTAACAAAGATTACTAAAGCAACCTAATTAGAACAGAAAATAAAATAAAAAGAACAAAAATAAAATAAAAGATGCAATTTACAAATGGAAGGCTTTTCTCTCAAATTCTCCCTCTCCAGAAAACTCACACGACTGTATTCCCCGGCAACGGCGCCAAAAACTTGATGCGCAAATCCTGCACACCGCTATAGGCGGTAGCGAGACTGCGATCCGAACGGCAGTGTACCGATCGTTCAAGTAATATAAAACGAGGAGTAATCCCCGAGTATCGAATCTCTCAAGGAACACAGTAAGGAGGAGTTAGGTTTCGAGGAAGGATGATTGAAGTCCTTAAATCGGATGGAATGCGGGGGAGTTGGGTTGGCTTTTGGAAAATAAAATAAAAGCTATCAACTACTCCTATGCAATGCCGCTATGCAATGCTTCGCTTGGCGGGATGGAGACTAGGCAGGCCTTGAGTGCGCTGCGTCGAAAGGGCGGATGGACGAGTAGGCAAGCGGAATCAAACAGTGCAGGCCTTGAGCGCACTGCTTCGTTAGGCGGGATGGAATACGGGCCGCGATGCCACGCTTCGGTAGGCGGATGGACGAGTAGTCTAATGGAATGAGGGTCGCAAGCACCTCTTCGACAAGCACGCCACTAGCAATTGCTAGTGCGGCACACGAACGTGACGGCGGGATGGAGGATGGAATGGGGCGCACCTCAAGCAACTCAAACAACAAATATTTCACATAGACATGAAATAAATAGAAATACAACTAGTTTAAGTGCCACTTCATCATAATAATGAGATCTAAAACATATACACATCAATAAGAGAAGAATAAGGCAAGAAATCGACCGAATCCGAAGTCTCGTTGTAGATTCACGGTTGGAATCGCCGGGTTGTCAATCCGCGTCCAAGCTCGGTCCGCAACTACGTCCGGGGTAGAGAAGGGCTGTCACACCTCCCAATGGACCCGTCTTCTTCGTGTCACGATCCGGTAGAGGTTGCAAACTTCCTCTTGCTTGATGGCAATGGCGGCTAGGTCTTCCTTTGGAGCTCTTGGATGAAGGAGGAGGCCGAGAGGAAACTCCGGCTCAAGATTGGCGTGAAGAACAAGCCCGGAGCACCTCTAGATGGTGGGCGACGATGGAGGGGCGAAACTGGGCGGAACTACGCAAGAAACGGCGGAAAAATGCGGATCCCCGACCTAATTTGCGAGCAGGTCGTTTTATAGGCGCTGGAATAAACAGTGCGCACGATCAGTGGCGCACGACCAGTGGTCGTGCGCACTATCATTCTGTGATCGTGCGCCTGCCTGGACGGAGCCTGCAAGAAAAGAAAATTATAAAATACAAAGTTCGCATGACCAGTGGCGCACGACCGGTGGTCGTGCGCACTATCGTCGGTGGTCGTGCGCACTGGTCGAGACAGAACTCATAAAATTAATGATAAGTGCGCAAGACCGGTGGTCGTGCGCACTATCGTAGGTGGTCGTGCGCACTGCACCAAACAGAACTCATGAAAAAAGGGTTAAGTGCACACGATCAGTGGCGCACGACCAGTGGTCGTGCGCAATAGAACCGGTGATCGTGCGAAGTGTTCCTGTGCAGAATTGCACCGGGAACACCTGCACGACTCCAATTCCAGCACAACCACGAATCCAGCCACTAAAAGTGGCACCTAACAGCGCATGAAAACTACTAATGAAGAAAGATACGAATTTACACCAAATAGGGCCTATAAGTGCTCCTAGCATAGAATGACCAATATGAGCTAAAACAGGGCTAAAGTGCAGTGAAAAGACTAAATAGATGGCCCAGATGAGTTCAAAAAAGTGTATATGATCAGGACTCATCAGTGGGTCAGGTTGATCTCGCGGAGAGGCTGGCGAGGTTGACAGGTTCTTTTATGCTGGATTGCCCCGGACGATCCCGCTGCCGGGCTCTCACTAGCCGGTGGGTCAGGTTGATCTCGCGGAGAGGCTGGCGAGGTTGACAGGTTCTTTTATGCTGGATTGCCCCGGACGATCCCGCTGCTGGGCTCTCACTAGCCGGTGGGTCAGGTTGATCTCGCGGAGAGGCTGGCGAGGTTGACATGTTCTTTTATGCTGGATTGCCCCGGACGATCCCGCTGCCGGGCTCTCACTAGCCGGTGGGTCAGGTTGATCTCGCGGAGAGGCTGGTGAGGTTGACAGGTTCTTTTGTGCTGGATTGCCCCGGACGATCCCGCTGTCGGGCTCTCACTAGCCGGTGGGTCAGGTTGATCTCGCGGAGAGGCTGGAGAGGTTGACAGGTTCTTTTATACTGTATTGCCCCGGACGATCCCGCTGCCGGGCTCTCACTAGCCGGTGGGTCAGGCTGATCTCGCGGAGAGGCTGGCGAGGTTGACAGGTTCTTTTATGCTGGATTGCCCCGGACGATCCCGCTGCCGTGCTCTCACTAGCTGGTGGGTCAGGTTCATCTCGCGGAGAGGCTGGCGAGATTGATAGGTTCTTTTATGCTGGATTGCCCCGGATGATCCCGCTGCTGGGCTCTCACTAGCCGGTGGGTCAGGCTGATCTCGCGGAGAGGCTGGCAAGGTTGACAAATTCTTTTATGCTGGATTGCCCCAGATGATCCCGCTGCCGGGCTCTCACTAGCTGGTGGGTCAGGTTGATCTCGCGGAGAGGCTGGCGAGGTTGACAGGTTCTTTTATGCTGGATTTCCCCGGACGATCCCGCTGCCGGGCTCTCACTAGCCGGTGGGTCAGGTTGATCTCGCGGAGAGGCTGGCGAGGTTGACAGGTTCTTTTATGCTGGATTGCCCCGGACGATCCTGCTGCCGGGCTCTCACTAACCGGTGGGTCAGGCTGATCTCGCAGAGAGGCTGGCAAGGTTGACAGGTTCTTTTATGCTGGATTGCCCCGGACGATCCGGCTGCCAGGCTCTCACTAGCCGGTGGGTCAGGTTGATCTCGCGGAGAGGCTGGTGAGGTTGATAGGTTCTTTTATGCTGGATTGCCCCGGACGATCCCTCTGCCGGTCTCTCACTAGTCGGCGGGTCAGGTTGATCTCGCGGAGAGGCTGGCGGGGTTGACAGGTTCTTTTATGCTGGATTGCCCCGGACGATCCCGTTGCCGGGCTCTCACTAGTCGGTGGGTCAGGTTGATCTCGCGGAGAGGCTGGCGAGGTTGACGGGTTCTTTTATGCTGGATTGCCCCGAACGATCCCGCTGCCGGGCTCTCACTAGCCGGTGGGTCAGGTTGATCTCGCGGAGAGGCTGGCGAGGTTGACGGGTTCTTTTATGCTGGATTGCCCCGGACGATCCCGCTGCCGGGCTCTCACTAGCCGGTGGGTCAGGTTGATCTCGCGGAGAGGCTGGCGAGGAAAGGGGGTTTGGTCCTTAAGAGAGTTTGAAAGCGAGGATAACTTCTCGTTTTGGCGAGAAGGGGGGTCCTCGGCACAAGATAATAATGAGAAAAGGGGTTTGGTCCTTAAGAAATATGGTCGGAAATTTAGGGTAACTTCTCGCTGGGCGAGAAACGGAATTCTCGGCATATATAAAATAAGCGAGACGGCAGGGAGCGAGTACTATGCACAAACTAGCGAATAAAAATGAAATCAAAGAAAATACCAAGCAAGAAAGAACAGTGCACAAAATTTCCATTCCAATGTAAGAGTTTAGTTACATTGGGCGGCGTTCTCGCCAGCCCCAAAAATATACATTAAAAACAAAATGAAAATTGTCTCCTAAGCCTCGCTCAGAAACTCCTCGTCGTCGCTATCCTTCACCGGCGGGAGCGGCTTGAAGAGCTCCGGGACGATTTCCTCGACTGTCACGCTCTCGGCCTCGGCAACCAACAGTTCAGCTCCTTTCATGGCCTGGAAGACGAAACGAGCCGCATTCGTCGACTCTACGTGAAGCTCCTCGTCGCGGTCTCGCCTCTCTTCCTTTAAACGATGGGGAGAAGGGGGGACGGCGGCGCGAGCAAGGTTGCGGTTGAGTGCCTTCAACCCAGCGACCTCGCCCTCCAGGCTCAGGACTCGAGCATCTGAAAGCCTGGCCATCTCGGCATCCTGCGAACAAGAAACACGTAAGACAAGACAAGTTGGGGAGAAAGGAGATGCTATAGATAAATGACTCACCACCCCGGTCTCGGCGGCAGCTAGCTCTTCCTTCAACTCGTCGACATTCGCCTGGGAGGCCTCGTAGGCCTCGGCAAGTTCTGCATACTCGCGCTCCAGCTGCAGGCATCTTCTCCCCGTCATGTGGGCGAGCTCCATAGCCCGCAACTTGGACCTCGCGATTTCATAGGCGAGGCCTCTCGCGGTTTCTTCCTTATAAGCCGTGGCATCCTCACGACCATACATGATGAAGGAGAAGTTGAAGGCGTGGGAGGTTGCGACGTCCTTCTCCACCCAAGTGGGAAGTATGGAGGAGACATCGATCCGGTTGACCTCTTCTCTCCAGCGCACTAGGCGCTCGCCGGTTTCATCCCGGGCTCGTTCGCCGAGGCCGAAATGCAGATGGTTCGACGGAAGTGGCGGTGCCAAGGTCCTGGCGGTGACCTCGGTTGGCTCCTCGGCTTCCAGATCCTTGGGGAGCGCGGAAGTACCGGCCTCACGACCCGAGAGCTCGGCAGGGCGCTTCCCCTTCACGGAAGCGCGCGAGGTCTCGCCCTTCTTGGGTTTCTTTGGAGTTGGCTGGCGGGAGGGTTTGCTACTCAGGGCCTCCGCCCTCTTCTTGGAAGTGGTAGCGGTCGCGGGGGTAACCTCTCGGCATGCCGCCGCCCCCATGGTAGCGAGAGCAAGGTCGGCGGAGGGTTTTATGTTGCTCGCATAAGGAGGGTGGAGGGGGATGTCTCGCTCACCTGACAAGTTATTTTAGGAGGAATGCCGAAAATTAAAAAGAAAACGAGTGGTGGGGCGAGATCCTTACCTTCCCCGGGGAGCACCGGTAGTAGCTTGTCAACGTTGCGGCGGAGATGGCACACCTCGAAGTTCTTCTTCTGAAAGAACTGGTAGAGGTCGGCATCGGGGCCGCCGAGAAATGGAGGGCGGTAGACGCTATCGTTGTATTGGACAGGAGAGACGGGGATGTTGCCGAAGTTCCCCTTTACGAGGAGGAACTTCTTGGCCCAGAAGTGGGCCTTGTTGACGGTCTCGACGACCTTGCACCCCGAGCCTACAAAGTAGACGGTACCCTCTGTGTAGGCGCGGAAGGAGAATAGTTTCCGGAAGACCGGGAGGCTAAACTCGATGCGCTCCTCGCGCAGGAAGCAGGCGAAACCCACGATCACCGCCATCGCATTGGGGGTGAGTTGGGCGAGAACTACTCCGTAGTGCCGGAGCACCTGGAAAACCACAAACAATGAAAACTATTGCGAGCGAGACTAATCCTGCGAGAAAAATGAAGAGGAAAAGGGAACGTACCTGGCGAATCTTGGGCCATAGGGGAAGTCGCAGGCCCACCGCGAAATGTGCGATGGGGATGGCGATCTCATCGGGTCGGAGGGTGTTAATCACCTCATCCTCCCCCGGGCGGCGAGCTGTGAACTCGGGGGGGGGGGGGGGGGGGGGGGGGGGGGGGGGGGGGGGGGGGGGGGGGGGGGGGGGGGGGGGGGGACGAAGTCGGCCAGGGAGGTGAGGTATTCGTCCTCGCTCAGGTTGCAGCAGAAGAACTCGTGTTCGCAGAAAGCCCAGGCGCACTTTAGCCTACCTTCGCCCTCGCGGTCGTCCTTCCCAGTTTTCACCATCTTTAGTACCTGCGAGAACTAGAAGGGAGGAATGCGAGAACAGATTGGCGAGAGCTCTGCGGCTGAGAGGAAGGAATGGTTTGAGGGAGGCGGTAGATAAACGACATTAATGAGAAGCTATTTATAGGAAAATGAAAACGGCGGGAAGAAGCCCAAGCCCCGGAGGGTACGGTTAGTCAAAATGTCACATCATGGTAACGTGCGAAAACAAAAATCATTCCGCCAATGACCGGCGAGCGAGATCAATCTGCAGGGTTAGTCCAAATAAACGATTCGCGAGCAGAAACAGTACTCGCAAGCGAAAATAAGATAAAAGGATAGGCAGCAGTATGGAAGCCGCAAGCAATAGCACATTTAATGATTGTTCACAGCTCTTAACGAGCGAAAACTAATAGAGGCCACAGACATGCGAGATTGTTCGGAGTAATAATACAAAAATAGCGGAAATGTTTCACGAAGGAAAAACTAAAGGCGCGAGATCAGTAAGGCAGCCACTGCCACCTGCCGCCGCCTCGCGGTCCTGTCCTCGGCGGCCTCCTGGGGTTGTGGAAATCAGCAGCAGCGCGGGCGTCGCGATCAATCAGGTGGGCGAAATCTTTGATCCTCGCTATGAGCATCTCCTCGGAAGTCGCGGACTCATCGGGATCGCGAGGCATCGCAGCACGAAGTTTATCGCACTCGTCCATCAGCGAAGCATATCTCTCCTCGGCAGCCCGCCTATCCACTCTCGCCCGAATGTTGAGGTCCTGCAGCATCTGGTTTTGTTTTTGGAATAACTCCGCGGTCCGCTGTTTTATCACCTCAGGTTCTCGCGAATCGCCCAGGAAGTCCTCCACCTGCTCAGGAAAGGGGGACATTTCCTCATCCCCGAGTTCGGAGTCGGTGTGTTGGGTCTCGTAGTCCGCTGAAAAGGGTTGTACGCGAGGTTAGGAGGGACAAATATCAGGGTAAATAGCGGAGACGCGAGAAGGCTTACCGGGGGGAGGGTGAAAGGAACCAGGCGGAGGATCGAAGGCGGTGCCATAGTAGGGGATGTGAGTCTTCCCCTTTCCAGGGGGTATTTCGCCGTACCTACGAGGGGACCTTTCGGGCGGCGCGAGCCGCCTGAGTCCCCATTGGCGAGAAGGTTAAAGTTCGGTGCCGGGATGGTCGCGTCCAGGAGTTTAGGGGAAGGAGTTAGCTGATCCTGTTTCCTCGGGCTCGCAGGAGGCAGAACAGAAGAAGGAAAATAAAGAGGTGAGAAACATCAGCAGGCAACACGATTAAAGTAAAATTGGTGAGATCAAATAATGTACCGTCAGGATTCTCGCCAACGATATTCGCATTCTCCCGAGGAGTAGTGGGGGGTTCGTTCGAAGGCCCGCCAACGTCCTTGTTGGTCTTAATGACCTACAGAGGCGAAGCTTAGAAACAATAATCAAATATTCTTGCGTGACGGGTAATCCTTACCTTGTCAACGGATTTGTCGCTAGGGGAAGACTCCAGGTCGACAGTATCATCTCCCAGTCGGCGAGCAGCCTTCTCTTTCTTCGTTTTCGTCACAGGAGAGGGGGACGGGCGACTCATCCACGCCGCGGGCTTCATCATCATCGACACCTCGCGAGCCTTGGAAGCTTTCAGGTGAGCCTCCATTTCCTTGGAGAGAGGCATCGGAAGATAGCTACAGTAAGGAGAAGAATAAAGGAGAAAAGAAAGTGAAGACGCCCTTCAGCTCAAATGGTATTTATAGCCTAACGGTGGGACCCACAGAAAAATTCCCGACAGGACAGCTGTCGCCAAGCGAACACCCAAGGTTGGACAATTCTTTGCGAGCTTAGGATAACCTCGCAAAGAGCGGGGATTGTGTACAACCCGGGGTTCGCCCGGCTCCTCCCAGGGATCTCGCAGAACATCAATAGTTCTCGGCAGCCGGGGTGAGGCGAGATCAGAGTCTTGGTCTCGCTCTCTCCGCGCTCGGCAGGAGGGCCTCTTTCCTAAGGTTCAGCGAGACCCTCGAGGCCGCAGACCCCTCTTTGGCGAGACCAGGAAGGCGAGCAGTCCTCGCAGACCCCTCTTCCATGGGTCTAGAAGCTAGAATTACCTCTTTGCCCCGGAGGGTCTGCCAATAGCCACCCCGGACAGCGGAGTTTGGCTGTTAGCAGACCAAGTTGGGGTACGTATAGTAAAATCGAGAGGCAGATTCCTGCTATTTGCAGGCCAGATCAGAAAATCTATAAATAGGATTCAAAGGGCACCTTTGGAGAGGACTTCTCTTTTGAGCTTATCTCTCCTCAGGCCATCCTTGAGCTCTCCAAGGTGTCCAGGCTTCAGCTTTTGGCTTGGGAGGGGAAGCGCTCTAAAGATCTTCCGGGTGTGTGGTGGGTCCTCCTAGCTGAGCCTAAGGGTCAGTGTCCAACTCCGAGGCTCCGGTATGTTCTCTCGCGAGATTAGTAAGGGCCCGTCGCCCCCCAACCCGTTGGGGGCCCCGAATTCCACAAAAACCGAGAAATCGGTTTCAACAATGATACTACTAAAGTCACGAATAAATCGACGATAGAACGTAGCTAACCCGTGGAAACTCCTAACATCTCGAATGTTGGTGGGTTCCGGCCAATCCTTGATGGCTTGAACCTTTTTGGGATCCACATGTATGCCCTCCGAACTCACAATATAGCCAAGAAATTCTACGGACGTCACATAGAAAGTACACTTTTTTATATTGACAAATAATTTTTTTGTGCGCAACGTCGCTAGGATAGTCCTCAAGTGAGACTCATGATCGGTAGTAGACGTACTAAAAATGACAATATCATCAAAATAAACCACGATAAATTTCCCCATATAGGGTTGGAAGACATGTGTCATCATCCTAGAAAAAGTACTTGGGGCATTGGAAAGCCCAAATTGCATCACTAACCATTCATAAAGCCCTTCCTTAGACTTAAAGGCTGTCTTCCACTCGTCACCCTCCCTAATTCAAATCTGGTGGAAGCCACTCCTAAGATCCAATTTTGAAAAGATCGTGGCTCCGGCTAGCATATCCAATAAGTCATCCAAGCGAGGGATGGGGAATTGATATTTAATCGTAATTTATTAATGGCCCGACTATCCACGCACATCCTCCAAGAGTCGTCTTTCTTAGGAGCTAGCAATGCCGGAACGACACACAGACTCTTACTATGACGGATGAACCCCTTTTGTAATAAATCTGAAATTTGCATTTGTAACTCCAAGTGCGCGGAAGGGTTTAACCGATAGTCAGGTAGGTTGGGTAACGAGGAACCCGGAATGAAATCTATCGCATGCTGGATGTCTCGCAAGGGGGTAATGTAGACGGTACCACATCCTTAAAATCCTCTAAAATGTTCCGCAGCGCTGGCAGTAAGCTCTCAAACGTAGACACGTCCTCCTTGACTTGTAAGCAAACTAACGCATATAGGACACCATCCAAAAATGTATGGCACGCGAACTCCTTCTTACCTATCAAGATTAAGGTTTTCTTCTCTACAGGCACAATTGTGTCTGTAGAGGCGACCGAAGGATCCTTTGGTGGAGTGGGTTTCAAGATAATGGACATGCCATTAAACTTGAACTCATAAGTGTTGGCTCGCCCGAAATGAGTAACATTATGGTCATAAAGCCATGGGCGTCCTAATAAGACATGACAGGCATCCATGGGGATGACGTCACACCAAACCTTTTCAGAATAAGCCTTGATGGTAAGGGGTACCAAACAACGCCTCGCTACCGGAAGGGAGGTCTTGTTAACCCAAGCAACCTTATAGGGGTGAGGGTGTGGTTCAGTGGCTAACATCATCTGGGTCACCGCATTCTCCGAAATCACATTCATACAACTTCCGCTATCGATAATCAATTTGCACCACTTCTCTCCACTCTTAAAATTTAATGAAAATATATTCGTCCTATTCCAATTATCTGAAGCACGCAGAGTAGCCAAAATACATCTCACCACCATCACATTGATGTCATCATCCAAGTCGCTCGACACTCCTTCCGAATCAGTGTCGTCACCGACCTCATACATGAGCTCAGCGGGTTCAGTCGAGGTATCTAACAGGGCTATGGGGCTTGGGCTTAGTGGGGCATTCACTGGGCTAATGTCCTTGAATCCCATAAGTAAAACACGTAGCATTTTTTTTGTTAATCCTACCCACCGACACTCTCTCACCAATCGGGTTTCGTATATTCCTAGCCGTGATGACAATGGATTTCGGGTCAGCGGACCGAAACTTACCCTTATCCTTCAGGGATAAAGGGGGGGGGGGGGTCCTAAGAGGGACTTTCCCTTCGGAAATGAATGTTTCTTGGATTTATGAGCCAGTTGCTTCTCAATATCCAAAGCGGCATTATAAGTGGTGCTCAAATCTGTGTGCCCATAACGAAGGAACTTTCCTTGAATGTCGGGATTAAGTCCCTTACGAAACCGTGAAAGGGTGACCTCAGGCATCTCCCTAACATCGCACCTAACCAACATGTCCTTCAGGAGTCCCATGTACTCCGAGACCAATCGAGTCCCTTGTCTTAAGGAAGCTAACTCATCAAACATTTGCGTTCAATGGTATGTAGGAATGTATTGATCAGTCAACATGGCTTTCATGCCTGCCCAACTGATGGGGGGCAGACCTTCCACCGCACCTAAACGTCGTTCCTCATTCAACCAGAATGTCTTAGCCCTACCCAACAATTTCATACGCGCTACGCGCACCTTGTCCACATCAGTCAGATTCTGCCACTGAAAGTAGCACTCTATCTCCATAACCCAATTCAAGAACACTTGGGGGTCACCCATCCCATCATATGAGGGTGGTTTGATATGTACGGCCATAGTGATATCAAATTCGTACGGTGCTCGTGGGGCATGTTCGGGATTATTATTCTGATTAATATTCCCATCGTCACGTTGGCGGGCTGCAAGATTTGGTGGGGCTGGCTCATGAATGTTATTATTGTTAACATTCCCTTCTACATGTTGGCGGGTTGCATGATTTTGAGGTGCCCTTTGGGCTAATTATCTCGTGAACAGGGACGGAGCCAGAAATTTTTTTAAGGGGCGTCAAAAAATAGTAGCATACAAATGATTTAAGAAAATGATAACATATATTACAATATATTATTAAAATAAACATTAATTACCTCATAAGTCAAAATAAAGTACTTTGAAACATGATTTATAGTTGAATGAATACTTTGTAGAGTTGATAATCACTATCATTCTTCTCACAAAGATGTGATCCTGATTTCGGCGACGACAAGACTTTAAAATATTTATCCATGATAAATAGTCAAACAAAGCGTAACTTCTGTTCAAAAACAACAGGATTGTTTCAGGCTTTCAGTTGATTAAGAACAAAAATTATTTATGCAACTCAATCTCGCTAAGAAAAATTAGTTATACATCATATTAGGAATCCTACTCAATCAAAACCCTAAACATTTAAAATTGGAACGAAAGCAGCATAAAAATTTTATAAACCCTAAACATTCTAATTATGAATGCAAGTTTGATCAACTGAATCAAAAAGGCGCAAACCAGCATGCTGGCGGAGCAGGATTCGAGACTCGAGACTCGAGAGTCCGGCAGGCCAGGAAGGTGTTGGTGGCCAAGTGGGGAACCTTCCTAGGAGCTGAGTAGCTAGCTAGCTCCATCCCTGGCCATGGATAAACACTAAAACATATTAAAATCTCACGAGTACTGATCGGAATCTGTTGAACTAATGAATTAACAGATAGATCAATAAGCAGCAGAAAACTCACGAGTATTTGATGAATGGAGAACAGATACTTAAAATCCATCAACAGAGCTCAAAATTAAATCCACTAACAGAGCTCTATAACCAGATACTCTGGAACCAGGAGCCAAATTCGCAATCTTCTAAGCCCTGCAAATTTGTAATAAAATGTTTATTTCAATTTTTAACTGCAAAAGAAGTTTCACTCTCTTGTCGCCTCCAGAACACTGTAGATTATCCTTTTACAGATCCTTCCTTTCAAGAAATCCCCATCCCCTCTACGCACACCTTAAACAATGAGATACCAATGAGATACTCAGCTGTTAGGCCACAGGCGGCAGGCCGGCAGCGGCAGCAGGCTGGCAGCGGCAACAGGCAGCAGGCAGGCCGGCAGCAAGGAGCCAGGGAAGCAGACGGGGAGATAAACCACAAGGGATCGCCGATTTTGATGGGGAGATGGCAGCAGGGAAGCAGACGGTGAGGGGGGAGGGGAACCACGAGGCCTGCCGCCTGCGGGAGTGCGGGGTTAGGAAGGGATTCGCGGATGAGCACAGCGGTTAGGGTTTAGGCAGGGATCAGGCCATCGGGGAGACGGGGAGCCGTGGAGCCGTGGAGGGGAATTAAAGAAAAGAAATAATTTTAGTGGGCTCCACGAAACAGGGAATTTTCTTTAAAAAAAAAAGTTCAGGGGGCTCAATTGACCCCCCTGGTCCCTTGTTAGGTCCGCCCGTGTCGTGAAGCATCTTCCGGATGTCTGTCAACTGATCGTTAAACTCCTGACTAAGTTCATCAACAGTTGTTGGACCGTGACCCGTGTCCCGCTCGTCCGTCATCTGGGAACAAGACGTGGGATACTCCGTGCCTAGTCTCGTATGCATAAAATTTTAGAACAACAAAGATTCTGACCAGAAAATTTTATAAAATATTAATTTGTTCCCGCCTAATAACTAGGGTAAGTAAAATATTTTTTGATTTTCTTGTAGAAAATAGTACGCAGATTTTCCAGAAATGTTAATTTTTTTTCGCAGAAAATAAAAAATTTTGGCCGCTATTCGCAGACCAGCAATTAAAATTTTGAAATTTTGAACACGTAAAGGTGCGACGATTGTGTGTGTCGGCATTCTAAGAAAAAAATTAGAAATGCGTCAATTAAGAAATTGACACGAACCTATCTCTGATACTAAATTGATGCAGGCTACACTCTCCGATATGATCACTACGAACAAACACGCGTTCCCTCTCAACGTTCCAATTTACACGTTCGCACATAAATTAATCGCAGCGTACGCGCAACACAATTTTTATCAATTTGACGCTAACGAATAGGTAGCCACACCACTAGAGGTTGAATAAATGGCTATAGGCCAAAATTCTCCCAAACTAAAAGGACCCACCCGGTCCGGTCGAGCTAGGGTTGTACCAAAAGAGATCCACCAAAAATTACGATTCGAAAAAGGGTAGATCTCTCCCAACAAAAAGTAGAGGTTCGTCAATCCTCTTCGAAAATTGAAAGAAATAGACGCACAAATCGAACGAAGAAAACCACGATTATTCAAGTGATTCGAAGATCACGCCAAAATTACCACCACAAGAAATTAATAAGAGGGAAATCTCACGAGTAGAAATTTCATTACCCTGCTTGAGATGGGATTATCCTCAAGTATGCACTCGCCCAAATCGTTCTTCAACGGATCCACCGGAACCGCGTCGAATGGAGAGAAACTCGTTTGCCTTTGTCGCTTCACGCCGAGATCAGTTCCATGAGAGTCCACCCTTTGCACCTTGGCCGACCACTTGAGGAAGAGAGAGGAAAGGTGGTGGAGTATTGTTGCCGACTAGAGAGAGAAATAGGGAGGAGGGAGATGGTCGAATAGAGAGGGGAAGAGAGAAGGGGAAGTGGAGGACGAAACCTTGAGAGAGGAGGTAAGGGGAGGGAGCGGCTATAGAGGAGGAGGGAGATAGGTGGCTGAACTCTTCCAAGAGAGAATAGAGAGGGGAGGCTAGGAGAGAGGGAAACAAATTTAGAGTTTGTAATTCTTATTTCATTCAATGATCAAATTCTAATACAAGATAGCCTTTTATAGGTAAGCCTACAAACATGGCTAAACGAAGTCCAAAAATAAAATAAAACATGGCATGGCTATACGCAGGCAAAAATTAAAATAAAACATGGACATAAACAAAGTCCTAAATAAAAGACAAAGCTTGATAAAATTTTAATTAATAATTATAATAAATTAATTATAATTATTAATTATTAATCTTGCGCCGCGGACGGAGGTTGTAACGGTGATGGCATTCATCATGACGTAGGTCTTTGGTTGGAGAGGCGCCATCATCCGTAAGCACGCCGTTACCAACATCTTCATGTTGAGGGTCGTCGTCGCCATCATAGGTGGCAAGTAGCGGTTTTCAACATCCACCAGCACCTCGCCCAGGGTCTGCGAGCTGGGGAAGCTATGCGCTTTGAAATTACGAACGCAGAAGGCGCGCTCATCCTCGGAAGGCTCTTTCACCATTTTTGATGAGAAGTTGGGAGGGATCCGCGAGGAGGATTTGAGAGGGGGGTGTTAGGGAAGCTGAGAAAGCTACCCCTCCCCTCTGTAAGGCCCTCTATTTATAGATTCCGCCTCCTAGCCTAGTCGCACGCGATTAGGACGACTAACAACGCGAGTATATTCAAGCGAGTAATCAGCTCAATGACGTGTGTACAACCCCGATATTCGCCGAGTATACTACCTAAGGCTCATTGGAGCATCATGGTAGCATCGAACCAAGCAGGATGGGAGGTAGAGGCAAGGGGGACGAGCGGTGAGGGAGGAAGCCTCCCGCTTGCCCGGCCTACATAGGGGAGCGAGAGGTGGAGGGACAAGACCCCACCCCCAAGGGGGACGAGCCCGGGCTGCTGCCTGGGGGCTCGCCCCGCTCCCACCAAGGGGGGCGAGCCCGGGCTGCCGCCCGGGGGCTCGCCCCCGCTCCCACCAAGGGGGGCGAGCCCGGGCTGCTGCCCAGGGGCTCGCCCCCGCTCCCAGCTAGGGGGGCGAGCCCGGGCTGCTGCCCAGGGGCTCGCCCCCGCTCCCAGCTAGGGGGGCGAGCCCGGGCTGCCGCCCGGGGGCTCGCCCCCGCTCCCACTAAGGGGGGCGAGCCCAGGCTGCTGCCCAGGGGCTCGCCCCCGCTCCCAGCTAGGGGGGCGAGCCCGGGCTGCTGCCCAGGGGCTCGCCCCCGCTCCCAGCTAGGGGGGCGAGCCCGGGCTGCAGCCCGGGGGCTCGCCCCCGCTCCCACCAAGGGGGTGCCAGCCCGGGCTGCTGCCCAGGGGCTCGCCCCCGCTCCCAGCAAGGGGGCGAGACCGGGCCGTAGCCCGGTGATCTCACCCCCGCCCCCAACATTAAGGGGCGAGAGGAGGAGGGGCGAGCCCCCCTCTCGCCCCCCGCGTCCAAGGAAGGGGCGAGCTTCACTCGCCCCCACGCCCAGTAGGGGACGAGCCCAGGAGGGCATTTGGTCTGCGTTTAGCACCGTGGAATGGCGGGATTTGGCTATTCGCAGGCCAAGTCTGGGGTATTTTGGTAATTTCATGGACCGGTTTTTGGTTATTCGCAGCCCAACTTCAGAAATCCTATAAATAGGACCAAGGGGGCACCATTTGGGGGGATCTCATTCTAGGCTAGCTCTCTCCCTCTCTCTCTCCCCCCACTTTCTCTCTCTAGTGGGTGAGGAGAGCCTCAAGTGGTGCCCAAGCTTAGTAGTGGCTTGGGAGGGGAAGTTCCTAAGGGGATTCCGGGTATGTGGCGGGACCTCCCCACTAAGCCCTTGGTCCAGTTCCTAGTTCCAACACCTTCAACCTAGAGCTCTCCCTTTGGAGGAGTAAGGATTGGTCGCCCCTCGGCTAGCTGAGGGCCCCGAACTCCACAGAGACTAAGTCTTGTTCGCAAGTCTCGGTTTCAACAACGTGTGAGTAAGAGATAAGGAACCAAATAACTAGAAGAAGCGCATAGCGCGAGTACAAAAAATGTGTATAATAGAAATTCTCTAAGCGCATAGCGCGAGTACAAAAGTGGAAACTATAAAATTATCCCATGCGCATTACAAAGACTCGAGGGGTCGCGAGTACGATTACATATCAGGTGTCAAAATAAATATATATCAAAAAAGAGGGGGAAGACAGCCTAAAGAGCTCCACCACGGCGCACTGGACCGCGACCCTGACGACGCGTGCGCTGGGGATGGCAAGCTCTCCAAGCGATGTCGCGAGTCGCTCGCAGATCTTCGCGAGCCTTTTCTAGGTTCTCCTCGCTCTGCCTGATATGTTCCTCGCCTCACCGGATGTGTTCTTCTAAGAGGGAGGCTTCACCCACGATGCTCGCCACTTGTGCAAACCAGTGGAGGTAGTCCTCGGTGGCCTTCTAGCGAGTCTCCATCTCGTTTAGCCTCGCCTCTAGGTCAGTTACCCGATCAAACAGATCATCCTCGCCCTAGAGCTTATGTTGGAATTCCTTCGCTTCGGCAAGGCGGTTTCCAAGATCAACCAACCGCTCATTCACCTCGGCAGGCGGCATGGCCATTAGGAAGGAGTTGCGGGCTTGGAAACAGCCATGAGGCGTGCTCATGACCCCTCGCTAAAACTAGGTGGGTCCACGAGTAGTTCTCTCAAGGGTGTGGACGTCGTGGGCGGTGGCAGCCCCATCAGCGAGTTCGGAGGTGGCGTGTGGCCGGAAGAGGTGGACCCGTGGCTATCTAATAGAAGAAACCAGACGGTGGAGATGAGCATCAGGAGGAAAAAGGGATAATAAGATAAGCGAGGCGAATACCGGCTAGAGCATTGTTCTCCCGCCTTAAGCCGAGGCGGATCCATCAGGAGCCACCGGTAGAGGCGGGAAGGAGGAGGACCACGCCCGTCCCACAAGGGATTAATCATCAAGGACTTCACCCAGATGTGGGGCGAGCGGGCTGACCTACCCCGGACAGATGTTGAGATGTCTGTGAGGTGGGAGGGGCCGGAGCTGAGCCATCTCGCTCTGGGACCGAAGAGTATGCGGTGCCTAGGCCCCTCGATGGTGCCCCGACGAGTGGTTCAGTCTGCACCTGGCGACTGGAAGGCACTGCAGAAAGTAAAGGGTTAAGAAAGGCTCTGTTGGGTCCAGCGTCCCTTCACTTGACCCGTAGCGCCTTTCCTACTTCCTTAAAAGAAAAAGTAGTTCCCTTCCCATCAGTCCGGGATTTTGGGATAGCTGGTTGCGCTTTATCCTACAAGTGGTATCAGAGATAGGTTGCGGGTTCGAGACCGGGGGGCGCTGATTAAATACTGAAATTTCTCTACTTGTGTGGGTTCCAGTGGGTCAGGCGGCCGGAGCCATGTGAAAAACCACCTCTGAGCCATGTGGTGCGCCACCTCTGAGCCATGTGGAGCACCTCTGAGCTTGCGGTTCGTGCTGGACGCTGGGGGGGGGGGGGATTGTTGGGTCCAGTGTCCCTTCACTTGACCCGTAGCCCCTTTCCTACTTCCTTACAAGAAAAAGTAGCACCCTTCCCATTAGTCCGGCTTTTGGGATAGTTGGCTGCGCTTGATCCTACAGGCTCAATTCGATCAAGCAAAAAATAGAATCCTTACCTAACACCATGATAGGGGGAGCAGGAGGGAGCGGTGGGGCACCTGCATCGACTGGAGGCAATCCCGCATCCCCAACCCCATCGGTCATGGTCTCGACCTCGCCCCCGCATTGTCGGAGAGACAAGTCGGCGGTGGGCTCTTCATTAATGGGCGAGGCGGTTGTCCTTTTGAGGGAAGGCTCGCATCTCGTGGTAGACTCAGGGTCAGTGGAAGACTTCTCGTGTGGGTCAGGATCGACCCTCTTCCTCTTGTGCTTCTTCTTCCTCGCATAGCTCGGAAGGCAAGGGGTTAGGAACTTGCCAATGATGTCTAGAACAGTGGCCGCCTCAGGCTCATCGTCAGTGAGCCCCTTGTTGGCGGCTGCAGAAGAACCTCTTCCAGAATCCATCTCAGCATGAAGGATCAAAGATATGCCCCCTCTATGTATAGAGGAAGGCACGGTGAATGCGCGGTCTCGCCAAATAAGGGGTTGGACTCTTCTTTCCGACCTTTGACGAGCTCGTAAAGAGCGAGGATTGTGTACAACCCGTATTCGGCGAGTGCGACCAACCTGTGCTCGGCGAGTAGTCCAGCACATCCGGTGAGTAGGACTAATGGAGGAGTGGTCCTACTCTCCTAGGGTAGGGTGAAGCGAGTACGACCCCTCCCGATCAGCTCTTATCAACGTGACTCCCTCTCGACGACACATCCCTTTTTAACGACACAGACCTCCTCTCGACGACATTTGTACGATTCGTCGAGATGATACCAATAGCCCATCCCGACGACAGAGTTCTTTCTCGTCTGGGGCAAGGCGAGTTGGATTTGCCTCAAGCGAGCTCGCTTTAAGAGAGTTCACTCCTAGCGAGTAGGTTTTGACCTAGTTGCCCAGTCATACTGCTCAAGGAGGGAGAGAGGCGAGTTCGGGACAACCTGACTCCTCAGTCCCCTCTCAATATCCGCAGACCAGCGTGGGCTACGATTTGTATTATGAAAAGGCACGAGGAGTTGTTCGCAAACCATTTTGGTCTGCATATAGTAGTTTGTTTAAGGCGGAGGAAGCTACCCGCAGACCTTTTAGACTATTCCTCCCTCGGAAGATTTTTCCGATAAATAGGACCCATTATGTCTCAGATCAGCACGGATCCACCCCCAAGAGAGGTTGTGCTTTCTTCCTTGTGTCCATGTGCTATCTGAAAAAGGCTCAGCCTTTGGTTTTTGGGAGGGGAAATTAGGTCATATTTCCGGGTTAGTTGCGGGACCTCCTCACTGCAGTTAGTGGTCCTTTCTCAAGGCAACTACCTATCATTCTGTGAGGGCCAGTTCTCAGCTCAAAATACTCTGACCTAGGGATTTGACAAAGAGAGAAGTAACTCAAGCTACTCCCCAGTCTCGAACATAGTTGGACCAGTATTCAGGTTCCAACAGACTCGATGTGGACTCAACGTGGAATTGATGTGGACTTGCGTGGAGATTGAAGGCATGATGTTGATCTTTGCTACCCTTAGCAAAATCATCAGTCATATAGTTAGCTTACTAGATTTATAAATTTACAGCACTTATTATATCATCTTTCACCAGGATTGACATGTTACTTATGAGCCCCTATGTTTTCTATAAACTGTTGTACTTGGACTGTGGGGCCATCGTGTCGTTGTTGTGGATATTTCTGTCTTATATTTATATACTTATATATTTCTGTGATCTACTACGTTGCTACTAGACTTCAACTGGTACTTCTTCCACTACTGCTTATAGCGTACCTTGGCTGGGGTGTAATGGTTGTTTGCTTAACACCATCGTCAGTTCGTAGGTTGGATGAGAATGATGGGAAAGGGTTGAGACATTCTGATAAGTAGTAAAATATACATATTTTTAGTATAGTTTATAGTATAATTTTTTAAGTAATATTGTAAATATTTTATGTAAATTAATGAGTAATATGCTTGTTTTATTATTTTCCTTACTAACTTAGCTTTATTTCTATTTTTTGGCATTTTGGCATTTTTTTGTTAGGTCACACCCCTCAGTCACGCCTGTGACTAAGGGCGTGTAATCATTAAAATGCCACTTTCCAGCTCTCAGCCAATTTCAAAACAAATCTCGATGAATTGATCAAGTCACGCCCGTGACACCTCAGACACGCCCGTGACCTAGCCCGTGTAATTGGACACGCCCGTGTTCCCCCAATCTGCCAGTGGAACACGCCTCAACGCCATGCCCCTAACATCTGCCACACATGATCATGCCGATGACACTCTTAGTTACGCCTGTGATACCCCCAACACGCCCGAGAGACACGCCCGTGTGAAGCCAAATATCACGACAAATTATTTCAGAAGGCGGCTGAGCCTATCTTCCCAACATGCCCCAGAGTCACGCCCCTCGGTCACGCACATGACCGATGACGTGTAATCTTAAAATTTTCCCTATAAATAGAGGGGCTCGGCTGAAGCATTTGGATCCAGAATCTTGAGTGTTTTATAGTTTTTTAGTAGTTTTGAGTGTATGTGAGTTATTTTAAGCATTTAGGTTTTTATTTCTTTTGTAATTTTCGCCTTCCTAGTCTAGTTGTAATATTTATTTTAGGAATAAAATAGTTGTTTATTTTTTCTACATAGTTCTGAAGTAGTTTTTGTTGGAACACGGTCTTCCGCATCTCCTAGCTTTAAGAATAACAAATCCTATGTGTATTTGATCTTGTGTGTTCAAGTGTGCAGGTTAACATAGTCCACATGACTCAAGGAGTACTCATGATGTCTGCCCCCAAAACTGATGCCAAAATTCGAACAAGCTCACTAGCGCCGGCGGTAGCGATAGCGCCCGACGCTAGCATTGATTAGCTCGATTCCAGCGGCATTTTTAGAAGGAGCTAGCGCCCGGCGGTAGCTACTAGCGCCGGCGGTAGCATGGCGCACAAGAGGCATAGAGCAAATTGTTGCCACGGATGGGAGATTCGGCCGCGCAAGATCATTCCTAATCCGGGCTAGCGCCGGCGGTAGCGTGAAGGCTATAAATTGGATGCTTTGGCTCCGAATTCTTCATCCTCCTCCAATCCCAAACTCCAGAGCTTCGTGCCACAGCAGAGAGAGGAAGATTCAGAGCGATACTCCCACAATTCCATAAAGCCTTAAGGAGATCCGTGGAGAAGATTTCAACACGCATCATCATCGTGACGAAAGGCCGCATCGACTACGATCATACTCTGCGGGCCTTCGTCCACTTCTCCAAGAGATCCACATAGAGGGAGTTTTTATATTATTGTCTTTTCATTTCATATCTTTTCTGTAAACGGTAGTGAAATCGCCTCGTGTTGGCGACTAGGTATGGGGTAGGACTTAGGGCTGAAATTTGCCTCGTGTTGGCGACTAGATCTAGGTTAGGTCTAGGGGGTGCTCGAGGCCTTTCTGGGGATAGATCGGCTAGAACGGCTTGAGGCCGTATCTGGGGAGAGATCGGCTAAAGCCAACCGGTTCGTGGGGATACGAGTCGGTATAGAAATCGAAAAAGAATTTTTATTAGTCGCCTCCGATTTCTAGCGTCATAGAAATCAAGTTTTGTAAAACATTATTTGATATTAATAAAGCATATCTCTTTATTATTGTTTTACTTGATGTCTCTTTATTAATCTTGCAATATTCCGAAGTTTTTCTAAATATAATCTAAAGTTTTTGAAAACCCTTATTCACCCCACCCCCCCCCCTCTAAGGGCGCCGACCGATCCAACAAGTGGTATCAGAGGCAGGTTATTCCAATCGGCTTAACAACCAGGAATAATGGCGTCTCATGATCTCACTTCTACTAGTGGGGGAGATTTTTGTGAAGAGGAAAAATCACTTGCACCACCTTTATTTGAAGGGACAAATTATAAAGGATGGAATATCTTAATTGAAAAATTTATTAAAACTTTAGACATCGAAGTTTGGAATTTAGCAATAGCAAGACCCGCAAATGAATCAAATAAAAAAGAACTTCAATTAAATGCAAAAGCTAAACACTATTTATTTTGCGGTCTATCTAATGAAATTTTCAAATTGATATATTGCTTTTCAAGTGCATATAAAGTATGGCAATTTCTTGAAGAATTGTATGATTATCCATCTACAGGTATGGAACAATCGCAAGAACTGGAGAATATGCAAGCGTGCACAAATCATCAAGAATGCCCTCCTCATGACGAATCAATGGAGCACACATCAAAGGAAAGAGATAAAGCAATCTTACTTTTGGAAGAGGAGTGCCAAGAAGAAGACAAAGGAACATTATGTTCAAATCCTCCCTCATCCAAAAGCAATGTAAGGAAATCAAACTTCATCGCTTGTACTTCTATTTCTACTTTACAATTGCTACAAATTACAAAGCGCAAACTTAAGAAACTAAAAAATGCAAATTGCAAATTGCGCTTAGAAAATAAAAATTTAAAAGCAAAAGTTAAAGTAGTATCAAAATCTGATTTATCTAGCTTTACTCATGTCACTTCAATTGAAAATACAAAACCTTGTCTTGATTGCAATAATATTAAAGAAAAATTTAAGGAACTTGAAAAAGAAATTATTTTTATGAAAGAACAAAATGAAAAATTACATTTAGAAAATTCATCTTTGATAAATGATTGTGCTAAGTGTAAAGAATATAAAATTGAAATTAAAGAGATGGATGAAACATTTGATGAATATAGAAACAACTATCAAGATCATATTGATTCAATTGTTTCCATTCTTAAAAATAGCACAATCGCTTATAATAAAGCTAGACATAATTTAAGAATTAAAAATGATGAATTAAAATCAAAAATCAACTTACTTATGAAAATTGTAAATACAAATTCACAAAATCAAACAATATCCAAAAGCAAGATGAATACAAATATGAATATCTTACTTAAACCTAATATTGGGAATAAGAAACAAAAAGCTCTTGGAAATCATAAACCAAGTCTTGAATGGAGACCAAAAAGCAAAAATGAAAACTTAAATGCAAGGATCCATTCATCACATTCTTTTCCCAACTTAAATTCAAATGAAAACAAATTTCCATTATATAATAAATTCAAGAGTAATGATTATGGAAATTTGAAAAACAAAAATTACATTTTTTCATGGTACGAATGGAAACCCATACTTAAGAATGGCACATTAATGTCAAACGAAAGGGCCCATTCAAACATATCTCCCCAAAAGAAAACACGATGTATTTGGGTACCCAAAGGAACCGTCACTCCCGGTCTTCTTTGGATACCTAAATCTCTTATTCATTAGTATCCTATCATTTGCATGAAGTAGAAATCAATTAAAATGAAATACACAAATTTCTACATCATGATGTGCTTTAATGTCTTTTCTATCTTTTTCTTTTTGTTTTCTTTTAAACTATCATGTCATGGTCATCCTATACAATATTGAAAATATGATTTTATCTCTTAAAAGCTTAATATGGTTTTATAAAACATATTGATCAAAATTCAAAATCATATTTTGATGACCTATCTTTTATTATTATATTCATTGCTTCTAAATATCTTATATTATCCATATGAATCAAACTCTAAATTTGCTATAAGATATTTCAAATTAAATCCGGTTACTAGATTTTTAGCCTTCACCAACAAGTGGATAAAATTCTGAATTTGCTATTAGATATTTATCTAAATTAAAAAGAAAAACACATAAGACATATTGAAAGATTAATTGTCATAAATATTGATGTCATACGCACCACCATGATCTATTGATATCTTTTGCTAAAACTTTCTAAAATCATAATTCATATCAAGAATCATCTATCACATTTTATATAATGACAATTGGTATTATAATTGCTTACTATGGTTGGTATATTATGTGTGTATTGTGATTTATTTCTAGTTTAGATCTTTGAATCATTTTGATATCAAATCAAATAGAATTGTCACTCCATTCTAGGTCTCTAAGTTGAAACACAATCAAAACTTGGTATAACATTAATCTCAAATTTATCATTCTAACATTGCCACCTAAAGAATATTTGTGTCTAAGTTAGGCTTTATTTGTTTACCAAGATATACAGGCTGGGTATTCTCATCTAGGGCTTATCCATAGTATGATTGTGCATGAACATTATTGTTAATATCTAAAATCATGCATATTTGATTTGTTCAAACATGATATCTTGGGTTTTCATTTCCTATTTTTAAGTTATAAGCACAAGTCTTTAGAAAAGTCAAAATGAAAACATAAGTAAATATATCTCATGCAATGATTATTTTGTCAAGCCATATAAGAAATCGCTTACATTTCATGCAATTTGGACCATCCAAAACATCTCCTAAAAATCTGCAACTTCAGCATGGAACTACTATTGGGACACCTAATCAAGACCACCAATCAAAATTTCTAAGATCCTAAAAAATCGTTCACAATCTCCCGCACTAGCGTCCATGTTCATTTTTCTGTATTTTTTAAATTTCTAAAAATCCCTTAAAATATATAAATCTATATTTTCTACTTAGTTTTGCACTTCTGTGTTTCTTTATTTTTTGAAAAATCAAATACAAAACTACAAAAACCAAATTACAAAAAATATGTTTTGTTTTTTCGCTTGTGTTGTTTCCTTTATTTAAAGTTCATCTTTATGCAAAAATCAAATATAAAAATTACAAAAGCAAAAATTATAAAAATATACTTTTATTTGTAAAAATCAACTACAAAAATATAAAACAAAACAAAAACAAGTATCAAAATTATTCTTCTGAACTTAACTTTTCTATGTATCTTGCGAAAGGGTGATTTGGGCTATCATCCCATCATATCACCTAGTACCGGGCGAACCTCTCACAAGGTAGCCCTCGGGAAGTCCAAGATCAATTTTATAAGTTCAAACTTTAAATAAAATTTATTTTTCACAAATATATGTATGGACTTTATTGTAAAAATCAAGCATGAGTTAATCTATTATTCAAAACTTCTATAATGTTGCAATTTATCTTTTCAAACTACTTTGAACATTGTTTTCATCATGCTTAGATATGTCTATTAATATGTGCATAAATTATATTGAAAAAGTTGTGTAGAACTATGCGTAGCATGCCTCTAAGTATGAGTAATGTTTTATGTTTGATAATGATCGCAATTCACTCACTTATTTTGGCATTGTCTACTTATGTGTTTAATCTAAGAATGTTTGTGTAGGTTTTGTAATAGTACAATGAATTAAAATTGCACAAGTATCTTACCTAAACAACCTTTATTTGCACTTTTAAAAGTTAAGAAAAGTGGTTATCTTTTTCATAAATTATATTGGTTTGCAAAACAAGTGTATTCGGAGAACTTTGTACAAAACAAAATCATAAAATAAAGTGACAAAGATAACTCCACCAAGCACTACTTGAACCTCCGGATAAGTCTTAATAAGCGTTGTGAGGTTGAGCACCTTGGAAAGAATAATAAAGTATCTTGTGCAAACCATAACTTTCTTTCAAAATAAAAACCACTTATTCTTAAGTACACCGGATCACAATAAAAATCAATCTTGAAGAATAAAACTATGTGATCCCCCAAGCACTACTTTGCACCCTGATAAGTCTTGATGAGCATTGTGTGTGCAGAGCACCTTTGTAGTTGTACATTTTTCTTTGTGCACTGAAGTGAGTAGAAGTAAAATTATTTGTGTTTTATTGTGCTCTTTACTTTACATATTACTTGTATTTTTGATTAAAACATTTGTTTACTCTATTCAAAATACACTTTTATGCACATCATTATCTTCCATAACACTTCTTCTCATGAGTATTGGATCCTAATGCTAATTCAATACTACTCTTTATTTATGAAATGCACTAGATAACCTAGCATGCTTTCTACAATGTTTGGTATGTTTTGAAATTGTGAATTAAAGTAACATTGTAGTAATCTCTTTTTGATAAGATTATTTCATGCTTGGTTACTGTATTGTCAAAACAAAAATTTTAAATGCAAAATGATTTACAAAAACATCTTCTTTTTGAAATTGAACTCATATATCTTTTTATGAACCATCATTGATTACCATAAGATGTTTTTTGTACTTCTATATGTCTTCCGCATCATAACCATATAATTGTTTTACCTTGCACTTTAATACTTATTTAAAATCTTTCATCTTGTGTGCATCATCACTTGAATCTTCAAATTCCTTTCTTGCAACAAGTGGTAGACTTGCTTGGTAAACTTTATATTGGTTGGATTTTTTTTGCTTATAACTCTGATCTATTTCTATTCTAAACACTCCTCCAACAAGTGAAATATTGCTTATAAAACATCTCTTTTTAACTTAAACTCTTATTTAGTATTATGATGTTTCTTTTTCAAAATCTTCCGCAATACTCAAACTCTGATTCATTCATGAATTTCAATATAGCTATGTGAGTTTTATTTCAAAAATTCAAATAAAAATATAAACCCATATGCTATGATATTTCCCATTAGATTTAAATGCTTAATGTTTCCAATAATTGTTATCCATGACTTCATTTCTCACCATAGCGGGGGCATAGGGTTGTAGACATTAGATAATCTTATCTCTAGTCATGTCTTGTCCTTAACCGGGGAGGGTTCCAGTGGGGCCTTGTGAGGCACCGGGGGAAAAGAGTGCTAGGTTAAGTTTTTGTCTAGTGTTTGCATATGGGATTAACACCCCAACCTACGACATGTTTGCAGCTCCTCATGCCCATCCGTCACTTAGTACGGGGCTAGGGTGTTGACATATTGTCTGGGTAGATTGGTTACTTGGAAATCATGATTTTTTTAGGCTTAAAACTCTTATTTAAAGGGAAAATCGTTATTTTTTGGTAAACTCTGATTTATAAAAGGGGGAGAACTACAAACAAAAGGGATAAAATAAGTCATAACTCTGATCATTTTCAATGAAAGACAAGTCTAAAACTCCTTATCATTTACTTAAAAAGCTCGATCATGCCTTCTCTTTTATTTACACATTTTTTAGTGCTTTGTTTCCCTACCCACTTTTGCTAATAACAAAGGGGGAGAACTAACATGATAAAATTCAAAAGGGGGAGAACTAACAATGATAAATGTAACCCGCTATCATAAACCCAACATGACAAATTCAGTTGATAGCATACATATTAAGGGAGCATTCACATAGGGGGAGCATATATTTAGGGGGAGCAATTCTAAATGCTAAAATCAATAATCATCCTAAAGTCATCACTCTCTCACACACACAAGTATAGTCTCATCATGCTTATTTATTAATACTTTGATTTTACATTAAGGGATTTGTTATTATCAAAAGGGGGAGTTTGTTGGAACACGGTCTTCCGCATCTCCTAGGTTTGAGAATAACAAATCCTATGCGTATTTGATCTTGTGTGTTCAAGTGTGCAGGTTAACATAGTCCACATGACTCAAGGAGTACTCATGATGTATGCCCCCAAAATTGAGGCCAAAATTCGAACAAGCTCACTAGCGCCGGCGGTAGCGATAGCGCCCGGCGCTAGCATTGATTAGCTCGATTCCGGTGGCATTTTTAGATGGAGCTAGCGCCCGGCGGTAGCTACTAGCGCTGGCGGTAGCTACTAGCGCTGGCGGTAGCATGGCGCACAAGAGGCATAGAGTAAATTGTTGACACGGATGGGAGATTCGGCCGCGCAAGATCATTCCTAATCCGGGCTAGCGCCGGTGGTAGCGCTAGCGCCGGCGGTAGCGTGAAGGCTATAAATTGGATGCTTTGGCTCCGAATTCTTCATCCTCCTCCAATCCCAAACTCCAGAGCTTCGTGCCACAGCAGAGAGAGGAAGATTCAGAGCGATACTCCCACTATTCCATAAAGCCTTAAGGAGATCCGTGGAGAAGATTTCAACACGCGTCATCATCGTGACGAAAGGCCACATCGACTACGATCATACTCTGTGGGCCTTCGTCCACTTCTCCAAGAGATCCACATAGAGGGAGTTTTTATATTATTGCCTTTTCATTTCATATCTTTTCTGTAAACGGTAGTGAAATCGCCTCGTGTTGGCGAATAGGTCTGGGGTAGGACTTAGGGATGAAATTCGCCTCGTGTTGGCGACTAGATCTAGGTTAGGTCTAGGGGTGCTCGAGGCCTTTCTGGGGATAGATCGGCTAGAGCGGCTTGAGGCCATATCTGGGGAGAGATCGGCTAAAGCCAACCGGTTCGTGGGGATACGAGTCAGTATAGAAATCAAAAAAGAATTTTTATTAGTCGCCTCCGATTTCTAGCCTCATAGAAATCAAGTTTTGTAAAACATTATTTGATATTAATAAAGCATATCTCTTTATTATTGTTTTACTTGATGTCTCTTTATTAATCTTGCAATATTCCAAAGTTTTTCTAAATATAATCTAAAGTTTTTGAAAACCCTTATTCACCCCCCCCCCCTCTAAGGGCGTCGACCGATCCAACAGTTTTTGAGTGATATTTTCAAACCCTATTTAGGGTTCTGAGTGTGTAACACTCTTTACAGTTATAAAATTCCAGTGTTAAAGTTATTCAGTAACTGTTATTACTTTCTATTTCATATTTCAAGTCTTATTACCACCCCTATCCCGGATGAGAGGCTAAGAAGATTTTAGCGCTTGATTAAAGATGGTTGGGACAGATACTATTTCTATATTTTATAAGTTTTTTTATTTTCTTTGTCAAACACGCTTATATTTGCTTAAAATATTAACATGATTTTCTTATTACTAACGTCGTCCCCATTCCTATGAGTGGCTAAATTCCTTTAGTGCACGATGTCGAAGAGCATTGGGATAAATAAATAGTTTTCTAAAAAAAAATCTCTTTCTAAAATCAATTAACGAGCTTAAGGTTTACCGGAGAAAAACGTTGAGTGGAACCATATAATCAATTTATGGTTCTCATTTCCATTTCCATACACTAGTTAGTCGAGAGGCTCGTGCGTATGGATTGGCCGCTTAAGGGTAAAGAGAAGTGTGCTCTACCCTCGAGAGAGGATGAGGTAAGTCTCCCGAATTGGAATAAAAACCCAATAGAGGGGTTCACAACATAAAGTGAGTGTTAAGGAGATTCGATTAAAGAACGAGAGTTCGGTCGAATATTCTTAATCTCAAGTAGGCGTACCCTCAAGAGAGGTGTGTTCATACTTATGGAACCTCCACGACCAAGCTGTTCTAATGTTTTGAAAAATCTGATCGTTTACTTCTAAAAAAGGCTATTTTCCTCTCAAGGTAATTCGACATCGGGTGATATCTTCATCATCGTTTAAAAATCCAGTTATACGTATATTATTGCTCTCTAAATATTATAAATCAAATCTGTTACTTATTCTGATAAAATAATAGTTCATTCCTTATAAGTAAGAATAATCAACAGGATCCGTGGAAATATACGACCTCGATATTTTCTAAACCAATATATCTTGTACTATACGCAATAAGGTATACTTGCCTTTATTGAAGATTAGTTTGGATTAATTAAACAAAAGCTTTTTAAACACCAAATTCAAATCATAATCATCAAATTTTTGGCGTCGTTGCCAGGGACTTCGTGTTGTTATTTCGAAAAAGGAATCACTATTAATTTTATTACTTATATATTTAAAAACAAAATATATATATATAGAAAAAGCCAAAACCAAATTTTTTTTTTTATTATTAGTATATGAGCCGAGGAAACTCGTCGGACAATTCGAACATTCCTTTTGACCCTGAAATCGAGCGCACCCTTTGTGAGCGCCTCCGATCTCTTGATCAAAACTTACTCGAACTTCCTGAAGAGTCTATCGGAGATACTGACGTTGAAGCTCTGACAGATCCAAATCCAGATGTGGCCCCGCCACGGACCATGGCATATTATGCCTGGCCAAATTTAGAAGATACGGGATCGAGTATTACACGCCCAACAATGGCTAATAATAATTTTGAAATAAAATCTAGCATCATTCAAATGGTACAACAGTCAGTCGAATTTGACAGTTTGCCGGATGAGGATCTGAATTTACACCTTTCAAGCTTTTTGGAAATTCATGACACTTTTAAAATTAATGGCGTTACTGATGATGCTATTCATTTATGCTTATTTTCATTTTCGTTGCGGACAAAGGCAAAGGCGTGGTTAAGTTCTCTCCCCAGAGGAGCCATAACTACGTGGGCCCAATTGATGGAGAAATTTCTAATAAAATATTTTCCCCCGTCTAAAACCGCTAAATTACACACAGATATCGCATCTTTCATTCAATTAGATTCTGTGTTTCTCTACGAGACTTGGGAGCATTTTAAATAGTTCTTGCGTAGATGTCCTCATCATGCGTTGTCGTCCTGGCTGCAAGTCCAGACGTTCTATAATGGCTTAAATTTCTCAACGCGACAGATGATCGACGCAGGCGCCAGGGGAATGTTAAACAACAAAACCCCGGAGGCCGCTCAAGCTATGTTCGAAGAAATGGCCATTAACGCATATCAATGGAATTTGCCTAGATCACGCCCTAACAAACTAACTCGGATATATGAAGTGGATGTCACTTCTCACTTAGCCTCTCAAGTCGAGAGGTTAAGTAAGCAAGTGGCAGAGATGACTGCTTCCTCCTCCACTCCCGCTTGGGCTCCAAATAATAATTTTGTCGAAGAAATTGTAGATTACTTAGGCAACACAGTTAGGCCCCCCTTCAACCCTAACAACAACCCTTATAGTAATAATTATAATCCGGGTTGGAGGAACCGCCCAAACTTCTCCTGGAGCAATCCAAACAACGCTCAGAGGCACCCAAATGTGAATCCGCAAGGATTTCCACAAGGATTTCCGCACGGATTCCAGCCTCCTCCTCCAAAACCTTCTTCGCTCAAAGATGTTTTTGCTAAATACGCCGCGTCCACCGATTCAAATATCCAGAATATTACCAGATTGATTAAAAACTTGGAAAATCAGGTTGGACATCTTGCGAAGATGGTCTCCGAGCGGCCATATGGAGCTCTATCAGGGAACACAGAACCGAACCCCAGAGAAAATGCCAACGCCATAAACCTTCGCAGCGGCAAGGAGGTAACCTTCCCAAAACGGGTTGAGCCTAAGGTACCTATTTCAACACTGACCCCTACACCCTCTCCTTCGATAGATAATTCACCAAGTATTCTGATTGTGCCGGATGTTTGTAGCCCGCCAATTCCTTATCCTTCAAAAATAAACAACGAGCGGAAGGACGAGCAATATAACAAATTCTTACAAATTTTAAAACAAATTCAAATAAACTTTCCTTTCTGCGAGAAACTCTCCCAAATGCCGAAATACGTGAAATACCTTAAAGAGTAACTTTCTAATAAGAAGAAACTCGAGGATGTGTCGTGTGCTTCCCTTAACACGGAATGCTCGGTTGTTCTCCTTAATAAATTGCCATCAAAATTGCATGACCCGGGACGGTTCTCCATCCCGTGTCTCTTTGGCAATTTGTTAATAAAGTACGCTCTAGTAGAATTGGGCGCCTGCATCATTTTGATGCTCTTCTCAAATAACTCGATTTGGGCGTCCCGAGCCCGACAAAGATGAACATCCAACTCACGGATCGCTCGGTAAAGTACCCGATAAGGGTGGTAGAGGATGTTCTGGTCAAGGTTGACAAGTTTATCTTACCAGTAGACATCGTCATCCTGGACATAGAGGGGGCGTTGAGGTACCTATTATACTTGGTCGCCCTTTTCTCGCAACCGCCCGTGCGTTAATCGATGTTAGTAACGATCGCCTCCTCCTTCGGGTCGGAGATGACAAAGTTACTTTGCATATTAATCCCTCATTGCGGAACTCCCTATCGAACGATGATTCTAGTTTTAACCCGGAACCCACGTTTGAAGAGGAATGTTCTTCGCTTTCTCAATTTCTTTCCTTAGCATTAGATAATTCGAATTTGGCGAATCTATTTTGTCTCGACGACATGCTGACAGATTCGCCATTCGAACCCTTCAATTCAGAAGCTTTAAACATTAAACCATCATATGAAGAACCACAAGTCCTCAAACTAAAATAACTCCCCGATAATCTGAAATATGTTTTTCTCGAAAAAGATTTAAAACTCCATGTTATTATCTCTTCTTCCCTAAGTGATTCGGAGACTTCTGAATTAATAGAAGTTTTAAACAAACATCGTCTAGCAATTGCATTGGAGATTTCGGATATCAGGGGAATAAACCCTTTATTCTGTACCCACAAAATTTTTTTAGAGGATAACCCCCGCAAAACTATTCAGCCTCAACGACATTTTAACCCGAATATGCGGGATGTCGTTAAGACTGAGATTATAAAACTCCTCGTTGCGAGAATTATCTATCCTATATCCGACAGTACGTGGGTAAGCCCCGTACAATTCAACCCCAAAAAGGGCGCTATAACGGTCGTGGCAAACCAGAATAATGAATTAATCCCAACTCGTACTGTTACGGGTTGGAGGGTGTGCATCGACTACCGAAAATTAAATGATGCCACCAGAAAAGACCATTTCCCGCTACCGTTCATCGATCAAATCCTGGAGCATCTTTCAGGTCATCCTTTTTATTGTTTTCTCGATGGTCTCTGGGTTTTTCCAAATCCCTATTTCCCCTGAAGACCAGGAAAAAACAACTTTTACTTGCCCCTTCGGCACCTTTGCATATCGAAGAATGTCGTTTGACCTCTTTAATGCGCCAGCTACATTCTAATGATGTATGTTGGTGATATTTGGCGAGCTCGTAGAGGATATCATGGAAGTCTTTATGGATAACTTCTCCGTCTTCGGAAACTCTTTTAAAAACTGCTTACAAAATTTAGATAGAGTCCTCCAACGGTGTGAAGAGACGAATTTAATTTTAAACTAGGAGAAATGCAATTCATGGTCCTAGAGGGTTTAGTCCTCGGCCATAAGATTTCTTCCAAGGGGATGGAGGTCGATAAGGCCAAAGTCGCAATAATTGAACAACTTCCCGCACCCTCAAACGTAAAATCTATTCGAAGTTTTCTAGGCCACACGGGTTTCTACCGGCGGTTTATACAAGATTTTTCCAAACTAACGAAACCGCTAACCCACCTCTTGGAGAAGAATTCTCCGTTCATTTTTGATAGTGAATGCGTAGAGGCATTCAATTTTATAAGAAAACAACTTATCAATTCTCCCATTCTGGTGGCGACAGATTGGTCCCTTCCGTTTGAAATAATGTGCGACGCAAGCGATATCGCGGTAGGAGCCATACTAGGCCAACGCATTAATAATTATTTTCATCCAATCTATTACTCTTCTCGCAAGCTCACAGCCGCACAGGCTAACTACACAATGACGGAAAAGGAACTTCTTGCCGTCGTCTTTGCCTTCGATAAATTCAGGCCCTACGTAACGCTTTCAAAAGTAATCATTTTTACGTACCACTCCACCCTCAAATATCTTTTGGACAAAGTAGGTGCCAAGCCCCGCCTGCTTCGATGGATCCTCCATTTGCAAGAATTTGACTTAGAGATCCGGGATTAGAAAGGGGCTGAAAATTTGGCAGTCGACCACTTGTCGCATTTAGAACACCCCGTCATAGAAGCGCTCATTGAACCCGAAATAGACGATAGATTCCCTGAGGAGTGTAACGCCCCTGATTTTTTCATTAATTATTCACGTGGCCGTTGTGATGTAATTTTGGCGTTTGGGCGTTACGTCAGCTCGTCAGGTTTAGTTTTGGGCCTTAGCCTAGTTAAAGTATGTAATTTAGATCGAGTGTGTGAGATTTCGCGTCCTTTTGAGTTGTAGAGAAGATTTGGTGTAATTATTGAGATCTTAGCTTTGGGAGGCTTTATCCCGAGTTTGGCTCGTCGGAATTGAATTCTGACTTCGCTGTTGTATTCGTAGCGCCAAATTTCAGTTTAGGTGTGAATTTCGTAGAAGTCCGAGGTGATTTAGTGGTCGTCATGGTTTAAATAGAATGGGAGATTATTTATGTAATTTTGCATTTAATCTTTGCATGAAATTCCTAGGCTGCGTTCGACGAACTGCAGGCTAGCTGCTTTCGACGAACTGCAGACTAGCAGCATTCGACGAACTGCAGGCTAGCTGTGTTCGATGAACTGCAGGCTAGCTGCGTTCGACGAACTGCAGGCTAGCTGCGTTCGACGAACTGCAGGCTAGCTGAGTTCGACGAACTGCAGGCTGAGTTCGACGAACTCCTGGAGGCTTAATATATATATATTAAGCTTAGGTTTTATCCTTTTTTTCATCTCCTTCCCCTTTCGACCGACCTAGGGTTCTATCGGGCGAGAGAGTGAGAGCGGCGTGTCATGGAGCTTCTTCCGGCCAGCGATTCAAGGGCTTTAGTAGTCGAAATCACATTTGGAGAGTAGATTTGGAAAGCTCTCGGCGAGATCTTCATTCTAGTGGTAAGCCTTTCCCATTTCGTGGAATTTTTGGAGTTCGAGGTAGTAACCTAACCCCTCTTTTCGATCCGAACAGTTTCAGGATTCATGCTTGGGTGAGTTCTTGGCCGATCCATAGATTTTGGAGTGGAGGTCTTCGAGTTTAGCAAGGTTTAAGGCAAGTGGCTTTCTTCCCCCTCTCCCTTTTTGGTTGAATCACTGTTTTCCTGGTTTATGGGTTCTTGCCGTGCTGTTTGGCACGTGTCTCAAGTGTATTGTATGATAGATTTAACCTTGAATCCCCCTAGTAGCTGAAGTTTCCCCAGAGAAAACATCTCTACCTAAAGTTCCTTCCTACAGATGAGTGTTCCTCGGAACTTGCCCGTCCATGCCTTTATTTTCTCGAGAAGGTTAGTGTCCTGATCTTCGATTTCTCGAGAAGTTCTTTTGGTTTCTTAAGAAGTCCATTGTCTTGGCCCTTTTGTTTTTCTCGAGACGTGCAGTGTCCTGATCCTTTGGTTTCTCGAGAAACTGTATTGCCTGCCTTTGATTTCTCGAGTGCAGGGTTTTCTCTGTCTTTGACCTCTCGAGAAACAAGATTTCTCCCCCTATGATTTCTCGAGAAATCACTCTCTCCTACCTTTGGGATGTCTCGAGAAGTTATTTTATCCTGCCTTTTATTTCTCGAGAACAGAGTTTCTCTGCCTTGGATTTCTCGGGAAATCTTTTTCCCTGCCCTTGGATTTCTGTAGATCGGTACGTCTCAACTTTGATTTTCTCGAGAACTATGCTCTTATCCTCTGAATTCTCGAGAACCTTGTGATCCTAGCCTTTGATTTCATGGTTGTTCCTAGCCCTTGATTTCCTCAAGAAAGGCCCTCTATTTCTTAGTGCTTGAGTTACGCCTCCGATTACTTCTCCTCTTTGAAATCTCGTACCCGTTGTGGTTAAATAACTCATGTCTTCTCTTATGAATCTTCTTATACAGTGTTTACTTCATTTGTGACCCTATCCTTAGGGTATCCTGGTGATTGTTTTCTCGGGCTTTGTCCCGTGCCATAATTAAAGAAATTAATTAATAAGACCATTGCCTTTGTCCTTGCACGGTGGGTCATGTTTTGGGGGGGCAGTGGGGAATTGTTGTAGCCTTGCACGGTGGCCATTTTAGTGGTGAACTGCAGGCTTGGCATGTGGTCCCGTGGGCCGTGTTTGGGTGGTTGGGGATAGAAACCCCCACCCGGTTTGGGGCTTTGGGTGGCGGAGGTAAGTAACCGCTCCTGTTTAATTTGAGCTGATAAGTCTCTTTAAATAAATTTACAAGATAATTGAGCCATGCTTGTTCCTCTATAAGATATTGGTGCACTTGGTGCTTGCTTAGTTCTTTGTTTGGAGCTTCTCTTTCAGTAAATCTGGCTTGGGTTGGTACCCCTTATGCCTTATTTACTTTTCTGCTTGTTTTCTGCCACTTGTAATTCCTTGCTGAGGCGTTCTTTGTTTTATTGAATGCCTCAGGTTCAGAGCCTTAGCTGCTAGTGGTGTAGCCCGGAGTCTTCGGGAGTTTTAGTTATTGTTTTACCCCGCTGCTGCGAGGTAGTTGTGGTTAGTTTTCTTCTTGTGTTTAGACATGCTAGTTTGGAGCCAATGGGTTAGTGTCAGGTTGTTGATGCCCGTTGTGCCCTTTTAATAATTTATAGTTTACTTGCCAGTTAAATGCTACTACATTTTAGATCTTGTCTATCTTGCTCTCTGGGAATGATTTATGTCTAGGTGCATTATAGTTATAAAATGACTTTTCTTTCATCCTCATTGCATACCTTTTAACTGAAATCCTTATCTTTAAAGTCGCCTAAAAGATATTTTCTATACTTATACTATGCCTAGATATGTGCATATCATTTACTTTATGTTCTGTCATCTCGTGCATTTAGGACCTTAAGTGAATTAAATCAAGTACTTTCCGCTGTAATTACATATATTTTCTCAGTAAACTAGTTGATCCACAAACTGAGAGACACAGTTCTTACCCCAAACCCTCATAAATGATTTCAAATGATGATCTATCATGTAAACATGTTTTGATTAAATAAGTAATAGGTCCCCGCCTGAGCGTCTGCAGTAGTCTCTTGCATGACGTGGCATCATGACGCGTATTTTCTCTTACTCTGATATTCCTAAATTCGGAGAAAATGTGGGTTATGACAAAGAGCACCTCTTAACTGTAAACCACATAAAACTTCTTCCACCCCTTGGTTCATAGACTACGCCAACTATCTAGTTACGCGGGTCTTTCCAAAAGATCTTTTGACCCAGCAAAAGAAGAAATTATTTTCTGATTTGAAAAACTACTTTTGGGAGGACCCCTTTCTCTTTCACGTCTGTGCGGACCAAGTAGTGCGGAGATGTGTTTCAAGCGAGGAGGGTACGCAAATTTTGTGACACTGCCATGAGGGGCCGGCCGGGGGATTATCAAGCCAACCGGACCGCGCAGAAAGCATTAGAAGCAGGCTTTTAATGGCCTACTCTCTTTAAATATGCTCACAATTTGTTGAGTAAATATGATAGCTGCCAGCGGTCGGGTAACATCTCTCGTCGTGACGAGATGCCCCAAAACCTTTTTCTCGAGTGTGAAATCTTAAATTTGTGGGGCATAGATTTTCTAGGCCCCCTACCTTCTTCTTTTAATAATCGCTATATTTTAGTGGTGGTCGACTACGTAGCTAGGTGGGCGAAAGCGCAAGCTCTCCCCACCAACGATGCGAGAGACGTCGTTCATTTAAAAAAAATTATATTCTTGCTTTGGCACGCCCCGCGCAATAATTAGTGATAGGGGTACGCACTTCCACAACACCCAATTTACAAAAAAATTATCTAAATACGGCGTTACACACAAGCTCGTCATCGCCTATCACCCCCAAACAAGCGGCCAAGTAGAGGTAGTAAATCGCGAGATTAAATGCATTTTGGAAAAACCCATTTTATTAAATCGGAAAGATTGGTCAATAAAACTCGACGATGCACTGTGGGCATATCATACGACATACAAGACCGCTATCGGTTGTACACCATATCGATTAGTCTACGGCAAGGCATGCCATTTACCGGTAGAGTTAGAGCACCGCGCTATTTGGGCTCTAAAATTTTTAAACCTCGATTCAAACTTAGCCTCCGATAGTAGAAAATTTCACTTCAATTAATTTTATTAATGGCGTGCCTAAGTTCTACCATGATCAAAAAATAAAATTTCCAAAAAGTTTTGCGCCGGGCGATCTTGTCCTTCTTTATAACTCACGCCTCAAGCTTTTTCCCGCTAAGTTAAAATCCCATTGGTCCATCCCCATTCAAGTTAAAGAGGTTTGGCCATATGGAACTGTTCTTATCTCCCATCCAGAAAAAGGATTATTTAAAGTCAACGGGCAACGTTTAAAACTTTATCTTGTGGGTGATCCAATGGACAAAAATATCGAATCCTTAACCATCACCAACTTATAATCTCACCACGCCAGACTAGTCAAGCTACACGACGGTAAACAAAGCGCTTGTGGGAGGCACCTCATATCTATCTAAGATTTTATTATACTTTGTTATTTTTACGTGTTTTTGTAGGGTTTCTTCCGGCCTCACCAGCTTTAATTCAGGGAAGCCTTTTTGCTCCCTCTTTATTTTTGTACATACTTCATTTTCATTTTCCCTTCTTCATACTTACATTACAACATTGGAGACAATGTTGGGTTTTAAGTTTGAGGGTGTTTTCCCTTTTTCATTTAAATTTTCAAAAACAAACCCCAAAAACATTTCATCATTTTTTTACTTTATGTAAATATAAGCTTGTTTATTTCAACAAAACAAACAAAAAATGAAAAAAAAACAAAATAAACAAAATAAAAACTCTACTTTACTTTTACTTTTTAAAGCATTTAGTTTCGAGAATATCTATTTGTGGCTTTTCATAATCGCTAGTTTTACTATTCGTTCATTTATCTAAGATTGATAGATTTAAACGTTCGGGGTTAAGTTTTAAAGAATATCTCGTGTTTCTAATTTAAATAGAGGCTTTGTTTTCAAACACTACTTCTAATTCGTCTATAAAGAGGCATGTGTATTATGTTAGAAAAATAACCTTAGACCTCAATTATCTCTACTTTATGTCTTTAGGAATCTAGGAATATTCAAATTACTAAGGTTTCTCTCAAACCTTTTTTATTATTCTAGACTTTCTCTTGAAAACTCCTTGTATGCACCCATTTAGCATGGCATGAAAAATAGAAGAAGAAAATGATCTTATGTCAATGGAAATAAGACTTCTTTCCGTAAACATATGCACCCAATAAAAATTAAAAGATCTTATGTCAATGGGAATAAGATTTCGTTCCGTAAACATAAGCATTGAGTTAATAAAAACAAAAGAAAAAAAATTTCCCACGTAAACCACTGTGGGCACCAAAGAAAACTAAAAAGGAGGGGTGGAAGGATAAAATCCATCACCCCTAATTCAAGTACTCTTCTTTTTGCCAAAGCTTTTTACCCCATTTTCCTTAGCCAATTTATTGTATCTAGTTTTAATTCAAAAAAATCATTTGAGAGCATAATTAGTAACTTGTATTGTTTCCTTCACATTTCTTTAAAACAAAAGTTCTTATAATTTTGATCTAATCTCATTTACTAATGATTACAATTTTGCTTGCTATTTGGTTAATCAAGAAGTCTTTTGGCTAAGACATTTCACTCTACTTAAATCATTTGCATAATTTAGGACTTAACTATTTATACTCCAGATTTTTATTTTTCAGTCTCTTATGATTAAATAAAACGATAGCCAAAAAAATTAGAACTAATGTTAATCCCGTATGAATCTCTCTTACTTTTGCTCTGGAATAGCAAAAGCTTAAATATGGGGGTATTTGATAAGTAATAAAATATACGTATTTTTAGTATAGTTTCTAGTTTAATTGAAAGTAATATTGTAAATATTTTATGTAAATTAATGAGTAATATGTTTGTTTTATTATTTTCCTTACTAACTTAGCTTTATTTCTGTTTTTTAGCATTTTGGCATTTTTTTTGTTAGGTCACGCCCCTCAGTCACGCCCGTGACTAAGGGCGTGTAATCTTAAAAATGCCAATTTCCAGCTCTCATCCAATTTCGGAACAAATCTTGACGAATTGATCAAGTCACGCTTGTGACACCTCAAACACGCCCGTGACCAAATCCCGTGTAATTGGTCACGCCCGTGTTCCCACAATCTGCCAATGAAACATGCCTCAACGCCACGCCCCTGACGTCTACCACCCATGATCACGCCCGTGACACTCTCAGTCACGCCTGTGACACCCCCAACATGCCCCAGAAACATGCCCGTGTGCAGCCATATATCACGGCAAATTATTCCAGAAGGCGGCTGAGCCTATCTTCCCAACACGCCCCAGAGTCACGCCCCTCAGTTACGCTCGTGACCGAGGGAGTGTAATCTTAAAATTTTCCCTATAAATAGAGGGGCTCGGCTGAAGCATTTGGATCCAGAATCTTGAGTGTTCTATAGTTTTTTTCAGTAGTTTTGAGTGTATGTGAGTTATTTTATGCATTTATGTTTTTATTTCTTTTGTAATTTTCGCCTTCCTAGACTAGTTGTAATGTTTATTTTAGGAATAAAATAGTTTGTTTTCTTATTTCCACATAGTTCTAAAGTATTTTTTGAGTGATATTTCCAAACCCTATTTATGGTTCTGAGTGTGTAACACTCTTTAAAGTTATAAAATTCTAGTGTTAAAGTTATTATGTAACTGTTATTACTTTCTATTTCATATTTCAAGTCATATTACCACCCCCATCCCGGATGAGAGGCTAAGAACTTTTAGCTCTTGATTAAGATGGTTGGGATAGATAATATTTCTGCATTTTGTAAGTCTTTTAATTTTCTTTGTTAAACACGCTTATATCTGCTTAAAATATTAACATGTAATTTCTTATTACTAATATCGTCCCCATTCCGATGAGTGGCTAATTTCCTTTAGAGCACGATGTCGAAGATCATTGGGATAAATAAATGGTTTTCTAAAAATAAATTATCTCTTTCTAAAATCAATTAACGAGCTTAAGGTTTACTTAGAAAATTGTTAAGTGGAACCATATAATCGACGTATGGTTCTCATTTCCGTTTCCATACACCAGTTAGTCAAGAGGCTTGTGCGTATGGATTGACCGCTCACGGGTAAAAAGAAGTGCGCTCTACCCTCGAGAGAGGATGAGGTAAGTCTCCTGAATTGGAATAAAAACCCAATAGAGGGGTTCACAACATAAAGCGAGTGTTAAGGAGATTCGATTAAAGAACGAGAGTTCGGTCAAATATTCTTAAGCTCAGGTAGACGTGTAAGATCCCTCTCCCGCACCAGGAGATTTCCCGAATCTTTTGCCCAGAATCGCCGTCTTACGGTGATGCTAACACACGAGTTAGCCACCTCTGCAAGACGCTGATCCTGCCGGCGGGAACGATCAACCAGGCCAACATGAGATAAGAAGAAAAACTAGGTAAAGTAAACCAAGTCCACAATCACACACATATACATATGCCAAAATAGTAAACAAGTCCATCAATGAGTACAAAAGAAAGAGTAAGGGCTTATGCCCGGTACATGTCCAAAATAATGTAAAACAAATAATAACTCTCTCTCATCATCTTTATGCGAAAGCTAAACACTCTCATCATCAAGCACCTATCTCATAGTGGAAGTAATGCGCGGCACCTGCTCCTCAGTTCCTGTCACCTCGTCCAGCTGGTCATGCTGGTGCTCCATCCTCTCGGGCTCCTACGGTTACAACCGACCATTAGTCATAAAGACTAAGCCAGTTTTGTCCTCCCCTCCCCCAACGACTCCTAGGCACCGTGTGGGAGGATGAAGCAGAGGGCAACAAGGGGTAATAGAAACAACAAGGAGGTGACATGGAACTAGCTAACAAGTATATGAAGTAAAACAAGCAGAATTCTAAGCTAGCAGTATGTATGAGCAGTAAGCAAGGTAATAATCAAGGCAGTAAGTAAAGCAGTAAGCAAAGTAATAAGAAAGGCAGTAAGTAAAGCAGTAAGCAAAGTAGTGCAACGCAAGTAAGGTAAACAAGTATAACTATAATACATAAACATGTATAATCATACTACTCTACCATCACATGAGTATCTTAACGTGGCGTCTCCTAAAAACCTAAATAACACAACTTTTCTCAGACCCCTCACGAAATTGACGGCGCCCTCTCTACTCGCAAAATATTCTCTGCCGCTCTCTCTCACGCCCTTCTCCAAGAAGAACTCCACTGAAGGCGGTGACCGCTCCCTCCCTGAACTTTCGTCTGAGAGTGAGCGGCACTTGGACCGTGCCTGGTGACACAAGGTTCGAACATCACTGGAGCAAACTCCTCATAATCCTCTGTAACTCAATGTAAGTCAAATGATGACAATGCATTTGATTTAGATGGAGTTCTATAAGTTTCAACAAGTTCCACAAATTTTTTTTTAGTCAATACTCCTTTCCCCTTCTATTTTTGGTCTGCCACCGTGACTCCTTCGGCTCCTATCCGACACTCCATATGGTCTCTGCCCTACCTTGATGGTGTTTACTGACTTGATTCTGTAGCTAACATCACTTTATTTAGGTCGTCGACCGTCACTACTCATAGTTCTCATAGTCTGGTAGGTCCTCCCTCCTAATCCCTAGCCAAAGCGAGAGATAGAGACTTGGATGCAGCAACCACCACCTTCCAGCCTCTAATTGTTGTTTTGAAGATTGCAACTTTAGTTCTTATAAAATTGAGTGATACATTTTGGAATTAAAATTGTGGACAAATATAATATTATTGAATAGAAAATAAAATTTATTTAGAGACATAGGATATCACAATTTGAATGATCTTTGTGTTCTTGATTTGCTACATAATTCCTCAAAAAAATTTATTTTTAGCTGCTATTAGTTTTTTTTGTGGATCTTAGTTTGTGTACCTCTATGCTTTACATAAATCATATCATCCTATGTTAAAGGGATGTGCATGCCACAATCATTAGTGCATGGAAGTCACTAATTTTACTCACGTGGTGTGAATTTTAATATGCGACCATTGCAAGAAATGTTTTATTAGATAAATATCATTTGGTTGATTTATTTAAGTCTTCTCATACAATCCTTCTCACATATTTATTTGTTGATGAGCATATTTATTTTGTGTTTGGATTGACTTTATTGAGGCTTAAATCAAAATTTTGTTTGAGTCTGAAATATTGTGAAATTACATCAATTACTTTATACAGTTTGAATTAGTCCGTTGTAAGAAATGTTTTGTTTGCACCATTATATATATAGGAAAATATTCTACAAAATTAAAATAATAATAATAATTACATAAGACATTCCTAACTACTTTTTTATTGCATCTTGTGGTTTGCATATATTTTTTTTCAAGTAAGAAATCATCTTCATGAAATCTATATGACATTAATTTCATATTGTGATATCAACTTTTACAATCATTTTTTAACCATTCCTAACTACTTTCAGTTGATGATATATGCTTAGATTTGTTATGAGTTGGAATGGAAATCTTGCAGTGGGGAGATCATTGGAAAGATTTTGATGGTTAGATTGGCTTTTGTTGATCTGTTTCTTTATTATATCATCTTATTTCTTCATCGTTGATCCTCTCCCATAACTATATTTCTTTTTCTTTAGTGGCTTATTTTAGCATTGAATATAGATTTGTTTCCATGTTTTGATTATTTTAGCATGCCAAAAACAAGAGATGTGATATCATTTGGAGCGTATTGGCTACCCATCGACACCAACAACACCCACTTCTAGAGGCAGGTAGATCCTTTGATACCATCTAGAACTGGACAAGTAAGGCTCTGTTTGGTTGGGCTGTTGCTGATGGAAAGCTGCTGATGGAAAGCTGCTGATAGAAAAAGTGATGATTCTAGAAAAAGTGCTGAACTCACCAACCGCCGGATCCGTGGGGCTAGATGCAAAAATTATTTCATATTTGTCGAAACGCTTAAGGTTCTAGTTAATAATATCATATTTGTTGAAATACTTAAGGTTCTAGTTAATACTGATTCAGATTTCTTGGATTCTGAAAGAAATACTTACTGAGATGATGGTTCTACAGCTTCAACTGCAGTTCTAGTTGGCAAACATTTATTTGTAACAAATGCAGGTATGCTTGCCTCTTCCCATAATTTCAACTTTTGGTATTCTCAATCATACATGAATTTGGGATGAAGAAAGACAAGTTTTCTGCCACGAGAACATACAAGACATTTACTGAAAAATTTGGAAAATATGTATCTCTGTCGATGTTTAATTGATGTGTATGGGGTTTAATTGATGTGTATGATGAAAAATTAAAAGCTTCTTTCTCTCACTCTCCTTTCTTTTTCTTCTTCACTAGAAATGGATTTTGGAGAGGATATAAAAGAGAGATAATGTAAATGAAATGATCCAAGAAAACCAAAGCAGCTCCTGAAATAGAATATACACAAATATATATAACAGAAGTTGCATTCATGGGAACTTCTCATACAATCAAGAAAATTTTAAAAACTATCCTGGGAAAACTTTGGCTATCCACCCTTTTTCATGCTTAAAGCTTTCTGAATTCTATTATGAACAAGGAAAAATAATAGTGGCCATGGTTTTATTCAGAAATTGGTAGGCAAACTTTTCATATGTTGCTTTAGCTACACGGGTTAATTTCACTGTCTAAAATTTATTATTAGTATTGGAGACCTTGTGTCTAGTTGGAAATGGTGGGCTATAATTTAAGCAAATAATTTATTCCCCTCTCGGATGAACCGGTAAGAAGATATTTATTTTGTTAATGATACTCTTTCGACTAGAACAAACTTGAGCGTCATTGTTATTTTGATGGCCCTCAACCCTTGGTATAATATGAATGACCTGAAGAGCACATCTTCAGGTAGGCCATGCATGTCCCTGCTTATTCTGGTGTGAAATAACTCCACTCATAAACATGTATATAGAAGTAAGACATATAACACATTCAACATTTGTCATGTATATATGCTCAAAAATTTAGTAAAGCTTCAATTTTGTAGATAAAGTTTTTGACTTGCCCCATGAAAAGAAGGGGGTGGTCCTTCCATTTATATTGCTTGTAGTTGCATTTGACATTGTAAGTTACCCAATTGATATGCCACAGGTATGTAACCTCCCTGATTCATAATTTAACAAACTTTTGGGACCAAACAGGTTGTACAAGGAAAATAGGATTGTGGGGGTGCTGGAGAACCTCCTGAGGGTAGGGCGTATGCTGAGCACAGTCTGTAGGATTGTGAGGCGCCCTTAGAGGGGGGGGGGGGTGAATAAGGGTTTTAGAAAACTGTAAACTTTAATAAAAAACTTTTGATATTTTGGTAGAAGTAAGTTAAATCAAAAGTAAAGAGATAATGAAATTAGAAATGAAATCAATTTTATTAAACAAGAAAAGACATGATTATCATTTATAAAATTGATTACAAAATCTGATTTCTATGACGCTAGAAATCGAAGGAGAAATATGAAATAATCTTTTTATTTTCTATACCGACTCGTATCCCCACGAACTGGTTGGCTTTAGCCGATCTCTCCCCAGATACGGCCTCAAGCCGCTCTAGCCTTCCTATCCCCAGAAAGTCCACGAGCACCCCCTAGATCTACTCCCTAGACCTAGTCGCCAACACTAGGCGAATTACTCCCTAAGTCTTACCCAGACCTAGTCGCCAACACGAGGCGAATTTCCGAACTGATTACAAAGATTAAACTAAAAGACAAATACAAAAGACAAATATGAAACTCCCTATGAGGTAATCTGAAGGAGACGCCAAAAAATCACTGAAGATCGTTGAAGTCCAAGCGCGTGTCTTCGCGTTGAGTTAGCGTGTTGATCCAAGCCTTCTTCGATTCCTCCTTTTGAAATATGAGTGGGAGATGTGTTGGTCTGGAAATACGACCCTCACAAAGTTTCTGAAGTGCTGGAATAGGGCTCTCTTCCATCAGTCCTTAGAGAAGATGAAATCCACCAATTTATAGGAATGAAGGCTAACGTCGTTGTTAAGTCTAACGCCTGGCGTTGACATAATTTGGAATTGTTTTGATGGATCGGATCTTCAGAATGGGAAGGAGATTCTACATTTTTGGAAACAATCATTTTAGGCAACCTTAATGCTGGCGTTGACTCTAACGCCTGGCGTTGAGTCAAATCATTCCAAAAGTGCTCAAGCAATCATGGCAGCTTCCCTCCATGCTATTTTCATCTTGGCGGGAACGAGAGTCAACGCCGGCGTTAAGGGTTAATGTCGGGCGTTAGCTCCCTTTCATTATTTTTAGCTTGTGAGTAAATCCCGTCGATCCGCAATCCATCCCGTCGATCGGCACGCCATCCCATCGATTGTCAGCGCCCAGCGTTAAGTCTTAATGTCTGGCGTTAGACCATAATCATACTTTCTGCTAGTGGGCAATTCCAGACCAATAATGCAACAATCAACTGTCATCTTTGTTTAAACCTGCATGCTAAAAATACAATGGCAAACAAGATCATTGATTAGCATAAAACATTACTCATGCTTAGAGGCATGCTAGGCAGTCATTCACAATTATCTATAGACTAATTCATTACACATAATCAGATTAAGGTCAAGGCATGATAAACAATGTTTAGAAAATTTGAAATTAAAATTAGACATTCAAGAGAATCTTAATGTGTATGCCTAATCAATTTTGACCATTTGAAACAAAATGACTAAGATGTATGCTCTTGTGATGACTTATAGTCAAACCATAATTTTATAAAGAGTTAAAGCAAAAAAGATAACAAAACATATTTTTGATCATTTTGAATTATTTGAAATTTTTTTGTATTTTGAAATAAAACAACCAAATTAATAACAAAATAATTTCAAAAACTGAGAAAAGAAGCAGAGAAAACCATTATAAAAATACCATAAATAGTGTGGAGAAAACAGAATTTCCATTTGGTAAAAAGGAGCTAATGCCTGGCGTTACGCACTTAACGCCCAAACAGAACTCTGTTTTTGAGATTTTTTGAAAAACTTTTCTTTGGCACAGATAGTATGTATATAGACCTTCTTAGTGTAGAAATTTTAGAGAAGTTGGGAATGATTAGAAGGCTATTTAAGCATGTTTTATTTGTTCAAAAAAATGGTTTTATATTTTTATTTGGTTTTCAAATACTTGTGTCTTACAAGATCATTAAAGATCAAAAATGATAAAATGTGCAAAACACAAGATAAGCATGTTCAATCAAAATAAGAATGCATGAATAATATAGTCATAAAGAGTGCATGCAAACAATGCAATATAGGAATGTCTTAGATAATAATACCCTAACTATATGCCTACACACTAGCCCCGTACTAAGTGACGGATGGGCATGAGGAGTTGCACACATGTCGTAGGATGGGGTGTTAATCCCATATGCACACACTAGAGAACGCTCATCCTAGCACTCTTTCCCCCAGTGCCTCGCAAGGCCCCACTGGAACCCTTCCCGGTTAAGGACAAGACATGACTTAGAGGTTAGGTCTTCTAATGCATACAATCCTACGCCCTCGCTATTGTGAGACACATAATGTGGATGAATGATCATGGACATCCTAAGCATTTTGTTCTATGGAATCAAAACTATGGCTTTTATGCGCGATTAATTTCTTATTATATTTGATTTTAAAGCAACATAGTTATTATGAGTTTTAACTTTCAATTGTTCTTCTTTAAAATTTATTCATTACGGCAATAAAAATATATCTAGCATGGATGATAATATTTATTAGTTGATGACGCAAGATATGATGAGTTTGAATGTAGTGTTATGCCATAAGGTTAATTGATATAATGTTGCATGTATTCAACAATAGAGATTCAAATTTTAGACATAGAATGAAGTGATGATTATAGTTAATTTATTATTTTAGATATAAAGATGATTCAATGATCTTCATATAAATGAGATACATGCACAACATAATTGATTCATATAATGCTCATGATCACAAGCTATTTGATGGAATCAATAGGATCTTTTGTAGATTTTTAAAATTTGAGTTAAAAAGATCTATTGAATTGGCAAGATTATTATACATGATCATGAATTTTAACACATAGGAATTATATACTCATAATTAATTGTTCATAATGATATAAATGAGATATTATTAAAGAACATTCATATTCATCCTTTTTGAATGATTAGAGAGAAATATTATAAGGTGAAAACTTAAGATAAATATAAAGAGAAAAATATTTTTGGTTATTTAGAAAGGTTTTATGAATTTTTTCTTTGATTTTTGAAATCTTAAATAAATCACGTATATATATAGTTTTATGAAAGCATAGTCACTACATCAAATTGCACTTATAGTAAGGACCTAATTCGTTACAATAAGTGCCAAAATTCGTTACAAAAACACTTTGGTAACGGAAAAAACTTAAAGTAACGATCCTCCTCTAAAGCTCGACGCTAAAGATTATTGTAACGAATGTATGCATGTCGTTACAAATAAAGTAATTGTAACAAATGATACTTTCTCACCAAAAAGAGATTCTTCCTCACAATAAATTGGTCACAATAAATATTATTTCGTTACGAATGTTATTTTTTCCTCACAAAAAAACAGTTACGATTAAACTATTTCGTTACAAATGTTTTATTTTTTCCTCACTATAAATAAAATAACTTCGTTACAATAAAGTATAATAAACATTATTTCGTTACAATAGATTAAACAATAGTAACGAAAAAATCATTACATTTGTTTTCCATTCTTCTTACTACAGGCAATTCATTTATATATCAAAAATATTCCATTTCTATTTTTTGTGTACCTGAGATTTTATTACAAATAATAATCTTGAAAACACACATATATTTAATATTTAGTAACAAGGTCAACATGTATTTATTCACACCAAAAAGTATTACATAAAGTACAAGTTATTATCATCTCTACTAAAATAATACAATATTACATTACAAGATCAACATGTTTCTAATAAATCTTCCGTCATTTTTCGAAAAATGAATCGTCCATCACTTTCTGACTAATGAATCTTTCGTCACTTGCCGGTCAATGCTCAAGCAACCTACAAATAAAAGAGAGCAATTAAGATCACCCTACAAATAAATGAGAGCAGAAACATCCATACAAGAACGAAGAAAACATGAAAAGTTCTGCACAAATTTGACATACAAAATAATTTAGCATCACAGAAAAAGTTATTGAAGGAATAGAACAGGAAATATGTGCAAAAGAAACACATTTGATAGTTTATTCTTAAACACGGAGCATGGAAACAGCAGGCGGAGATGCAAGAACATACAATAATGGATCAGATCAGTGCACAAGCATAATTTATGACATAATGAGTATAAAATGCAATTTCCTTTTCCGATACCTAAGCACAAACTAATTATCAGAAAAAGAAGTAGGAGCACCAACAGTGCAAGCACTATCAACCTTAACCCAACTTCTTGACATCACTTAAAAGAATAACGTATTTACATGAGTTTTTGGACATCACTTAAAAGTATAACACATTTACATCACTTAAAAGTATAACATATTTCTCCGATACCATACATGCTACATGAGTTTTTGGACAGGGGTACAGAGCATCTACAACAAAACAATGAGGAGAAACAAGATAACCAATATTACCTCCTCATTCTTCACTGTATGAGCTAGATGAATATTAACATGGATTCCCAGGAAGCCATTAACAACCCTCATACCAGCAACTGCAAAAGGACTGACTCTCAGTGAAGCAGCAGAATAAGCATCAACTCCAGAGTCCGCCCAATTACATATTTTGCAGGATTCGCCTTCTCGAAGCTGACATTTTTGGAGAACCTATTAGCAGCATGAAGTTTCACCATTTATTGAATGAACATGATACTTGGTATAAGTTCTCTAATAAAAAAAGAGCTAAAAATACAAGAATTTAGAGAAGATGAGTTGTAATGTGGGTTCTCTCAATCAATCCATGGTAAAGAATAAAATTTGGATCACCATGCCTGATCTAAATTAAGTTTGACAACATCTTAATCTACAGTCATGTGCACAAAATTTTGATATCTTGTATAAAAGCTATTCTCAGTTGTGTGCAGTCTATAAGCTCCAGGAAGACAATGGCTTTAGACTGGAGTAACACAAGGGAAAGAATTCTACACATAGCTATAAACTTAACAATTAGATGTTTTTCCTTGAGTAAAGCATATCTTCCTACATACATTGAGTAAGCTTACTTGGATTCTGCTTATCCAAAAATCTCTTACTTAATGAAACATGGAAAGCCTTAACCAAAAATCTCCTACTCAATGATCGAAGACTGCAGGAAGGATTCCAATTCATGCTTATCTTGACAAAAGAAAATAACTTAACTTTAAGAATTATAATAGTTGCACTGAAAAGGCAATTCCATAAGCTCCATAATTTATATGCATCATTAAGAATCTTAAAGTCAACAAACATATTTTTGATAAAAATTGTCATAACAGCCCCGGTAGGAATTATACGAATCAGTAAAAATAGTTATAGGATCAGATAAAAGCTGTTAGTTTGATTGGCAGCTAACATGTCCACTAAACCCTGTAAAGGAGGAAAAAAAGATGATTATTTATTGGGACCCACTTACCTGCATAATGCACACTCAAAGTCCATCAAAGATTTGCATAAATTTAAACTGAGAAAAGTTGTCGAGGAGAAAACTATATAATCCACTAGTATGGAGGCTTTTTGCCTCACAAAACAACATTCATCCAACCAATAGATGAAACTTAAAAAATTAAAGGTTAAAGAGAAAGAAAAGGGAAAAGGACGATGTCCAAAACTGAAGCACTAGTAGAAGACTGACCATAAAAAATAGATATGAGATAGAATAATAACATGAAATCCTTCAATGAAATGGAATCAACACGTCCAATAACCAGAAATCACTCACAAAATGTTCAAATTGGAGCTTCTTGACCGCAATCATATCAAAAGCTCCGCCCAAATCTTCCTTGTTCTGTGCCCAAAAATCAATGGAAAGTTAAACTTGAGTCCAATATGACTATAATGTAAATGGTAAATAGTAATATTTTCAATAAAAAGTCTTCGTATCTCTAAATATGAAATAGAAAGAATAATATGTCCACTGCCAGAGAGAGCAGTGATAGTCATAAGCTCATCCCATGACACTATCATCAACCAACATATTGACAATCGCAGTTGAACCGGCCAAAGCAAATTATGCACTCACTAAAGGTAAATTGGTCATTGAAAGCACCAACATTTGAATGCAAAAAGGAGTTAAAAGTGGTTTAAAAATAAAGGAAAAATTGTAAATGAGCATTTTGAAAACCACATCAATTCATATCTCATCAATTAATACAAAAATGATAGAAGAATAAATCAATGTTGATGAAAAAAGACCAAGAACGAATGGTGAGAAGACCTGGAAGGGGGATCCGGCGTCCCTGGTGAAGGAGAAGGGGTGGAGGATGATGTCCCTAAACCCATATCTCGGTGGAGAGCCTGGCTTCGTGAATGCGGCGGATGGATGACCATCAAACTTCGATTGGAGGTAGAGGAGGCTTGCAACGATGGGAAGAGGCGGTGAGTGACAAAATCATGCGGTGGGGTGAGGTCGCACATGATTGGGGTGAGGTCGCACATTATTTGCTTGAGTTGGATTTTTTGTATCTCACATATATAGTGATCTCTTGTACTTTCAGTTGATCTGTTTCTAATTATGCACTGTCATGTTGTTGTTGGGTTTCTAATTATGATATCTGGCATTTTCTCTTGAATGAGTAATATAATAATTAATAATCCTTTGACTCCATTGTTTAATATTAAAATCAATTCTACATGCATATTTATTTATTAATGATTTGTTGCATGAGTAATACCTCTGAAACAATAGAAACTACAAACAATGAGTTCTAAAAAAGTAGCAGTTTGCAAGCTCCTGAGTCCCCATTAGTATGAACTGAAAAAAAATGTAGAAGAAGTGCATGTGATTAACTTTTATGAACGGTACAAGATCAGATTGAATAGGATAAGCATTTATAGTGAATTGATTTGGAACTGAGAAACAAACTGGAACTGTGCCGAAGTATTTCAGTTCAGTTCAGGACCTTGGGTGTATGGGTGAGTTTCAGTTCCAAACAAAAGAAACCGGGACTATATAACTCTGTTTTTTTAGTGAAATCGACTGAACTTAAACAAGTTGCATCACTACATCTACATTAAGAAAAAAAACCGAAAGAAGAGAAAATAGCAAATCGCTGCAATAGAAACTATCTTCAACAAAGGCTTATAAGCCCTTTAAAGTAGACCTTCGGCTTAACCAGTAAAAGATCTAACCTTTCTTTTTATTTGGCACAATTATATAGCAATTCAGAAATGTGGAAGCTCTTATGGTTTAGAAACAATCAGAAAATTAATTCGACAATTTGAACATGTGCTAACGAATTACCTCGCCCCCAAGAAGTGTAAACCTAGGAATAATGGTGAGAGCTGCTTCTAAGAACTCGATGGCCCTGGCATACATCCCCTTTCCATATGCCTTCGTCCCTAGCTCAAACATTAGCTCTGCTGTCTCCCTTCGCTCAGCCTGCTCCTTAGCCAGCTACTCTTACAATATTATTAAAAAAAATCAGTCTTCGCGTTCTTAAGCCCAACAAAATCATCAAATTCCACTGTGAAACGGGAAAAAAAACGACCGACCTTCTCGAGTTCACGACGGACCCGCTCGCGCTTCTCCTCCTCGTCCCCATCCTCACCGCCCCTCTCGCCCTCCTTTTCAGCAGCGTCAGGGGATCTGAGGCTCTGCAGCTCCCCCGCTAGCTTCTCAAGCTCTTTTGAAAGAGTAGCTGGCCAAAGACGCATCGGTCTCAACATCGGTGCAGAGACGCGTGACTCCGAACTCCCCTCGACCGAACTCGCGGCCAAGGCGATAGCGGCGTAGCAGACAAATGTGAATAAGAATAAAACCCTAGGCGGAGAGCGAGAGGCGCAAATAAATGAAGTTGTCGGAGGAGGGAAAACTATGGCTTTTCAGATTTCATTTTTATTTTTATTGGCGGGAATTATCCCTCCATTTCATTATATTCAATATAAAATCTAAAAAATCATTTCTAATTAATAATAATATGTTCTGTAAAAAAAATATTTAATCCTACGACAAGTGTATAGTTTTAGTTTTCAATTATATTTGAACTAATATTAACTAATAATTATATTATTTAATCACTATTATTTATATATTTTAGGATTAGTTAAGCTAGCACGTCCGGACAAAAGGCCGCCCGGGAAAAAAAGCGCTCGGGCGAAAATGCACGTCAGGACAAAAAATTCACCCGGGAAAAAAATATGCTCTGGAAGAAAATATTCCGGGAAAAAGTGTGAGTGTGTGCCTGTCTGTGTGTGTCTGTCTGTGTGTGTCTGTCTGTGTGTGTCTATGTCAGTTTGCGTCAGTTTGCATTAGTTTGCGTCTGTTTGCGTCTGTTTGCGTCTGTTTGCGTCTGTTTGCGTCTGTTTGCGTCAGTTTGCATCTGTTTGTATTTGTTTGTGTCTACGTGTGTGTGTGTCTGTGTGTGTCTGTGTGTGTGTGTGTGTGTGTGTGTGTGTGTCTTCTTGTGTGTGTTTGTGTTTGTTTCGTTCTGTGTCTATGTTTGTGTGTTTGTGTTTGTGTTTGCGTGTCTGTGTTTGCGTGTCTGTGTCTGTCTGTGTTTGTGTTTATATGTCTGTGTCTATGTTTGTGTGTCTGTGTCTGTCTGTGTTTGTGTTTGTGTCTGTCTGTGTTTGTGCCTATGTGTGTGTGTATGTGTGTGTGATCTCTAGCTATGTGTGGATGTGGATGTGTGTCTATGTCTGTTTGTGCATGTGTGTATTTGTGTGTCTTTGTCTATCTATATATATGTCTGTGTCTGTTTGTGTCTGTCTGTATCAGTATCTGTGTGTATGCATCTGTGTTTGTGTGTGTGTGTGTGTGTGTGTGTGTCGGTGTCTGTGTGTATGTGGATGTCTGTGTTTGTGTGTGTGTATTTGTGTGTGTGTCTGTCTGTCTCTGTGTCTGTGTGTCTATATCTGCGACAGCCGTGCACAGATGTTTGCGAGCTGTAGGAGTACTGTTGCAGCGTTAGAGCACCATCGAGGCGGGGTACTGTTGCGCGCATACAATTTTTTTTTTTCAAAAAAAATAATAATTCAAAACTTTGATAATAAAATAGTACAAAAATTGAAAATAAAATATGATATATTTTTTGTAACAAAACTTTAATAAGAAAATATTACTATTAGTAAGGACAATGTCTTTGTCACAAAAAACTTTCATGATGTGGTTACAATTGATACTTATTGTGAGAAAAATTTTCTATTTGTAACGTAACATTAGTGTTGTTACAAATACTTACAGTTATAGTAACGAATTAATTATTATTATAATAAAATTTAAAATATTCGTTACAAAAAAGTACTTTTTTGTAACAACAATAGAAATTTGTTACTAAATATAACTATTAGTAACAAACTGTGTTTCAGTTACATTCTAGTCCTTACAATAGGTGTAGTTTGTTGTAGTGAGTGATGATAAAGGTAATACCATAATTTTCAGAAAATAATATTTTAGATAAATAAAAATTTAGGAAAATTATGCTACCGCCAGCGTTAGAACCTAACGTCGGGCACTAGCAACAGAGTTGTGATTCTTTATTTAAACACAAATGGTTTTTCAAATTTTCAATTCCAATTTGACCTGATTATGATTAAACATACTAGGGGTAATCAAAATGTCACAAATATATTAAATACCTAAGCAAAACTTGCGCATTTTATAAATTTAGCCTAATACCCCTAAAATACTTTAAATCCATTTCGACAATTATTTCATTTCTCTTAATAATACATAAAAATTTTAAGATTTAATTTATATATGACTTTCATAGGGAATGGATCTAGAAGGATAAACATAAAAAAGGATAAGTAGATCACTTGAGAAATGATATGACTTTTTATATTTAATTATGTTCAATTGGATTTATTAATGAATTTTGGTTTAATATGTGAAAAACATATCACAAGTTATATAAAGTGATCTTATCATGATGGCTCAAGGAAATAAAAGCAAAAACAAAAATGAAATAAAGCACATCATGAAGTAGAGAATTGATATTTCATTTTTAATTGATTTCTACTTCATGCAAATGATAGGATACTATTGAATGAGAGATTTAGGTATCCAAAGAGGACCGGGTGTGGCGGTTCCTTTGGGTACCCAAATATATCGTGTTTGCTTTTGGGGAGATATGAATGAATGGGCCCATTTGATTTGAGTTTGTGTTTCATCTTTAACTTTGGGCCGCCATTCAAACCTTGGTTTAATATTATTTTTATTTGTCAAATTTCCATGATGATTTTGTAAAACATTGTTTATAGGAAATTTGTTTATCTTTAAGTTTATGTTGGGAGAAAGATGATGTTGAAAATGATAATGATAATGATTTTGAATTTCATTTTCAACCATTTGATATTTTTCATTTCCTTTGTTAGGTTAGACATATTATGAAAATTCACATTTAACTTGCTTTTGGAATTCGCTTGAAATTGTTGATTTATGTGTTGAGAATTTTTCTTTATAATTTTCTTAAGCAAGTTGACTTTAGTTTCCAATTCATAATTCTTATCTTTAAGATTATGCCTTGCTTTATTATAGGCTATTGTGCTATTTTTAAGAGTGGATACGATAGACTCAATATGAATGTTATATTCGTTTCTAAATTCATCAAAAGTTTCATCCATCTCTTTAATTTCAATTTATAGTTTTTGCACATATCACAATTATTTTTTAACGATGAATTTTCTAAAGACAATTTTTCATTGTGTTCTTTTACACAAATAAATTCCTTTTGAAGTTCCTTTTATTTTTCTTTAATATCATTACAATCAAAACATGATATAGAGTTTTCAAATGACGAGCATGATGGAGATACAAACATTTCATTTTTGGATTCTACATTCACATTTGCTTTTAAAGTTTTATTTTCTAAACGTAGTTTTGCATTAGCCATTTTCAGTTTCTTAATCTTACGTTTAGTAGTTTGTAGTAATTGTAACGTAGAAATAGAAGTACAAGAAATGGAATTTGATTTCCTTACATTGCTTTTGGGAGAGGCACGATTTGAACATATAGTTTCTTCGACATCTTTTTGGCACTCCTCTTCCGAAGATAGTATTTCTTCCTCTCTTCCATTTGATGCGTGCTCCATTGATCCATCCCGTGAGGAGCTTTCTTGAACTTTTGTGCAGGGTTGCATATTCTCCGGTTCTTGTGAATGTTCTGTACCTATAGAAGGAGAATCATAAGTTCTTTCAAGAAAATTCCAAATTTCATATGCGGTAGGTAAAGTATAAATAAGTTTGAAAATATTTTGGTCTAACGCACAAAATATACTATTCATAGATTTTGCATTTAGAACAATTTCGTTTCTAGTTAGTACGCTAAGTGGCTTTTCAATAGTAATATTCCAAACTTTTTCATCTAAGGCCTTAAGAAAATTTTTCATTAATATTTTCCACCCTTTATAATTTCTGCCCATAAATAAAGGTGGTGATAAAACTTTTTCATTTATATTAAAATTTTCCCCTCTAGTAGAAGCGAGATCATGATCAAGTGACGCCATTATTCCCGGTTGTTAAGCCGATTTGGAATAATCTAGCTCTGATACCACTTGTTGGATCTTGTGGCGCCCTTAGAGGGGGGTGAATAAGGGTTTTAAAAAACTTTAAACTTTAATAGAGAACTTTTGATATTTTATTTGAATAGGAGTGAATATAAAACAAAGAGTAGTAAATCAATTTTATTAAATAGAAAATGACATGATTATCATTAATAAACTTGATTACAAAACTTGATTTCTATGACGCTAGAAATCAAAGCAAATAATATGAAAACTCTTTTTGTTTTCTATACCGACTCATATCCCCACGAACCGGTTGGCTTTAGCCGATCTCTCCCCAGATACGGCCTCAAGCCGCTCTAGTCAATCTATCACCAGAAAGGCCTCGAGCATGTGAAAATTTCCATAGATCTAAGAGTGAGCAGGAATTGTACAACTAAAAGTTATAGCTAATCAACCAGAAGCACATGAAGCAAACACAATCTTTATTGATCAAGCAAAATTCTTCATTACAGGGCGAGGTATACATGGCGAGACATGATTTCGCCAGTATAAAAAACAGAAGAGAAAAATAAGTTGAAAGGATAACCAGCGGTCTGACTTCCCGAGACCGCCTGACCGCCCAACCTGACAGTCCGCCCGGCTAGAAAACAAGACCGCCCGAACTGCCTGCCTGCGCCTTGAACAACACCAGCTGAGAACCTCGCGAACTCCCGAACTCCACTGATCCTCCTGAACTCCAGCAACCCGCACTGCAAGCCGCGAGACCGCCCGAACACCTTCAGAAGAGGAAGTGACCGTTGCTGCCCGCACAATCCGCAGAAGCTGCACAAGACAAGTTCGATCAGCTAACCGGTCGGTCACAAAAAAGAGACCGCAAGAATAGGACGCGAGCTCAGCTTACACTTGGTGCGATTATTTTGCTTCTACAATGACTCCTATTTATAGGCGAGCGACCTGATCCAATCACCGACCTATGAGATAGAGTCACCACCCTTGACCGCGCGACCAGACCGGTCAACCCGCGCAATCAGCAAAAGATCCTCCTGCTTAGTGAGCTCGCCGACTTCAACAGAAGTCGCGCGATCATGACAACTCCACCAGTCATGACGCTCACCACTCGTGTTTGCCACCCGACCTCCTCCAGAGACTGTGAACACACCAGGCCGACTAGGATAACAGCTCGCCAAGTCGACCAAACACCTGTGACTGCATATACCAGTAGATCGCCGAAGGACCAGCCATGCGAACACACACCGGAGACCACGCAACTAAGAAGACCTTAGTCCACGCGAACCACAAAGAAACCGGACAGCCACCGGACCGGCTTCCCCCACCACGCGATCATAAGCACCAGATCGCGAGATTACACCAGCTCGCCACGCGGTCACACGACCAGACCGCGCGGCCTCACCTCGGCACCCTTGGACAGAAGAACGACGGTTATGTTGAATAGCCCGCGGCTAGACCAGAGAGGTCAGACCGCCTGAGGGGACCGCAAGACCGTGCGGTCAGACCAGACTGCGCGGTCTCCCCCCCCCCCCCCCCCACCCCACCCCCCCCCCCCCCCCCTCCCCTAGACCGCCAACTTCACAAACTTCCACTTCAACATTTTCAACACTCCCCCTTGAAGTGGGAAGTTGAAAATAGCCCAAGTAAACTCCTTAGCCGAGTAAACGGCCCCTTCGCCAGCGCCTTTGTGAAAATGTCAGCAATGTTGTCCTGACTCCGAACATGCTCGACCAAAAGAGACCCCTCCAGCACCTTCTCACGAATGAAATGATGCTCGATCTTGTTATGCTTGGTCCTCGCGTGACAAACTGGATTAGTAACCAGTTTGAGAGCACTCTCATTGTCGTCGCGGAGCAGAGTCAGACCCCGAACCTCCTTATGGACGTCTCCAACCAACCTCCTAAGCCAGATGGCTTCTTGAGTTGCCAAGGCCGAAGCCTTGTATTCCGCTTCCGTGGTTGAGACAGACACGGAATCCTGCTTCTTCTTGCACCATGATATAGCCGTGGGGCCCGCCATGAAGATGTATCCAGGCTTCGACTTCCGATCATCCGAATCTCCCCCGTAATCAGCATCCATGTACCCATGCACCTCGAAGCCCGCATCCCTCCTGTAAAGGAGACCCATATCCGAAGTCGCCTTGACATACTTTAATATATTCTTGGCCACTAGTAGATGAGGCATCCGTGGTTCTGCCATATAACGGCTCACCCTGCCAACTGCATACGCAATATCCGGCCTGGTAATCGTCAGATAGATCAAGCTCCCAACCAGAGCCCGGAACACCAGCGGATCTTCCAGAATCCTCCCCTCATCCTTCCGAAGTTTCATGGCCTTCTCAAGAGGTGTAGAGATGCACTTCCCTTCCTTCATGTCTAATCGCTCCATGATTCGCTCCGCATATCGAGCCTGGGACACCAGCACTCCACTTTCCTTCCTCTGCACTTCGAGTCCAAGGAAATGGTGAAGCTCACCCAAGTGCTTCATCTCAAACCTGATAGATAGCTCGGCCCGAAGCTTTGCTACCTCCTCCTTTGAATTCCCCGTCACGATCATATCGTCGACGTAAAGCAGCACGATGACTTAAAGCTCCCCTCTCTTCTTGACGAACAAGCTTGCGTATGAGTCTGAAGCACCAAACCCACAAAATAGGAGATATTCTGCTATCTTTCCATACCACGCCCTTGGCGCTTGCTTCAACCCATACAGGGCCTTCTTGAACTTGCAGACATAGTCAGGAAAATCTTCAGACACGAAGCCTAGCAGCTGGACCATGAAGATGTCCTTGTCAATCTCGTCGTACAAGAACGCATTCTTTACGTCGAGCTGCCAAATCTCCCACCCCCAACATGCCGCCAAGGCAATCACAACCCGAACTGAAGTCATTTTTGTCACCGGACTGAATGTCTCTTCATAGTCTTCACCGTATTGCTGCGAGAATCCCCGAGCCACAAGGCGAGCCTTGTATCACTCGATACTACCGTCAGCCTTCTTCTTGAGCTTATAGACTCATTTGCATGTCACAGGGGTGATACCCTTGGTCCTGGGCACCAGAGACCAAGTCTCATTCTTCTCAAGAGCACTCATCTCTTCCTGCATAGCTGAATCTAATAGTTCCACTCCTTTGGCCTTTTCAAAGCTCGACGGCTCCCTCTCATCCAAGGGACCAGCAAAGAAACACGAGGCAAAGCTCACCATGTTTCCTCCTATATAGCGATCGGGGGCAATGATTATTCGCTTCGATCTCTGCAACGCCTTCCCCTGACTCACAGTATCTTCAGTTGCTTCTTCCCTAGCTCCCCTTCCAGACGTACTCGGAGCATCTCTCCCCCTGCTCCCTGATCCAGAAGCCTCCGCCTCAGAACTAGATATTGATGGACCACCTGGTGACATAGGAAGCTCCACCTGAAGATTTTCCACAGCTTTCTCTAACTCCTCCACCCTGCTTTCTGGTAGCTCAACACCAGAACTTCCCTTGTAGGACGTCACCTCATCGAACACGACGTCACGAGATACAACAAATCTCTGCATCTCCAGGTCCATGCACTTCCAGCCCTTCTTCCGATCATCATATCCCACGAAGACCAGCTTCCTTGCTTTCGCTACTAGCTTCGTCCGAAGCGCATCTGGAACGTGCACATAGTAGGTGGAACCAAACACCCAAAGGTGTGCCACGCTTGGCTTTTCCTTGAACATCAATTCATGCGGGGTCTTCATATTGATGGGACTGAGAGGCATCCTGTTGATGACGTAGGCAGCACAAGACATTCCCTCTGCCCAGAAGGACTTTGGGATACTCTTGGCATGCAGCCAACACTTGCAGGTATCCGTCAGATGACGGATCTTCCGCTCTGCAACTCCATTTTGTTGTGGAGTATGCGCACAAGTAAGCTCCCTCCAGATGTCTGCCTTCCTGCAAAAAGTAGAGAACTCACCAGAGGTGAACTCCCCTCCGTTGTCAGTCCTCAGCTTCTTAACCCGCAGGCCAAACCGACCCTCCACAAGCTCCTTGAACTCCATGAACTTGGCAAACGCCTCCACCTTCTCTTTCAAGAAATATACCCAGACATATCTGGTGTAGTCATCGATCAACACCAGCATATATTTGTTGCCTCCGAGGCTTGGGGTAGCAGTCGGTCTCATCAAGTCACCGTGGATGCACTCCAACGGCACACTACTCCTTGTCTGCGACTTGTCAAACGGTAGTTGATGAGACTTGCCGAACTGACATCCCGCGCACATATGACTGTCTCCATAGGAAGATAGACTAGGCAGGCCCTTGACCAGACCTCTCACCGTCATAGCCTTCAGCTTATCCATCAGCTCAATTGGTGATGAGAAGTGAAAGTACTCCATAGTTAAGCATGCTCGGGCTGGAGCAATTCTGGGATGGGTGACCTCCTGGGAAGTCCACACGCTGCCGCTTAACTGGCTCAATTCTCATCAAAGGGGGACTGCGGTCTCCAACAACCCACTGTGCCCTGTGGTGGGACAGAGAGCGGTTGGGGTGCATGGTCTGCAGACCATCTGGTTAGGCTGAACCCTTCTGGTGCCAGCTGGGTCCCGTATTGGCGGGCCTGGGCTGGGAGGGTGTCGGCGGTCCAGCTGGGTCCCGTGTTGGCGGGCCCTCCTCCCGACATGAATGATATCAGCCTTCACCGCCTCCACATTTCGTAGAAACTTCACTTCTGTTGGGCCGAACAGAACGTGATACCCAGCATCAACAGCGTTGGTCATGGAGAAGAGGTTTTTCCTCATTCCGGGCACATGATAGACACTCCTCAAAGTTAGCGGCCCCCTATCACTGCCCAAGGAAACAACCCCCACCTTCTCGACAACATGCACGGTATTATCAGCAGTAATAATGGCATCATTACCTGAGTACGGCTGAGCTGAAGAAAGCTTCGACTCATCCCCGGTGAGGTGATGACCACACCCCGAGTCCACGATCCAGTCCTCCTGATAGTTGATAGGAGTCGCAGCTCCGACAGAATCTGAGAAGGCTCATCCCCATCCTCCATCAATCTGTCTGGCCTCAGCTTCCTCCTTTCCTGCAGCAGCATGCCCTAGCTGAAGATTCACCCGACAATCCTTCCTGATGTGACCAAGCTTCCCGCATCTGAAGCACTTGGGTCCTTCTCCCTTCTTCTTCCCTTTAGCCTTAGGAGCATAGCCCCTCTCCTGTTGTCCAGAAGTTGAAGGCCCATTGCCTCCTCCAGCGGCCTTCTTATTTTTATCCCACTTCTTCTTCTTCCCCGTGATGAGAACCTCGCCTTCTCCCCCAGACACTGACACCCCCGCCATCTGCCTTACCAGACTCTCCTACAAAGCAAGCAGATTTTCCAGCTCCAGCAGAGACGACTGATTTGCCCAACCCTGCACCGATGTCACAAAGGCCACATACTCCTTCCGCAAGCCACGGATGATGTGCCTCTTCAGCTTCGCCTCAGAAATTTGCTCATCAGGATCCAGTGCTGAAATCTCAGCGCACAGGTTCTTCATCTTCAAGAAGAACGTAGAGATAGAAAGATCACCTTGAGCCGATCTGGCCAGCTCATTCTCCAGGAATATAAGTCTTGCCACATTCTTCTTGTTAAACAGCCCATCCAGGGCTCTCCAGATCTCAGCAGCTGATCCACACCCCAAGATGTGATCGAACAAATCAGGTGATATTGCCCTTTTCAGGGCGAACTCTGCCTTGGCATTAATCCGCCTACAGTTCCTCACCTCATGACCGTTATCCCTAATTAGAATAACTTCCTCTGTGCTCTCTCCTCCAACCACCTCCCAGAGGTCCTCACCCAGAAGATAACTTTGCATACATGACTTCCACTTCCTAAAGTTAGTCGATGTAAGCATCTCAATTCCAAGACCCCTTGCTTCCATGGCTCTACCACTGGTTCCTTCTTCACAAAGGCGATGGCAACTATTAGTTATTCACTGCTCTATCCACTCCAACCTCCCTCTGATACCATGTGAAAATTTCTGTAGATCTAGGAGTGAGCAGGAATTGTACAACTAAAAGTTATAGTAAATCAACCAGAAGCACATGAAGCAAACACAATCTTTATTGATCAAGCAAAATTCTTCATTACGGGGCGAGGTATACATGGCGAGACATGATTTCGCCAGTATAAAAAATAGAAGAGAAAAACAAGCTGAAAGGATAACCAGAGGTCTGACTTCCCGAGACCGCCTGACCGCCCGACCTGACAGTCCGCCCAGCTAGAAAACAAGACCGCCCGAACTGCCTGCCTGCGTCTTGAACAACACCAGCTGAGAACCTCGCGAACTCCCAAACTCCACTGATCCTCCCAAACTCCAGCAACCCGCACTGCAAGTCGGGAGACCGCACGAACACCTTCAGAAGAGGAGGTGACCGATGTTGCCCGCACAATCCACAGAAGCTGCACAAGACAAGTTTGATCAGCTAATCGGTCGGTCACAAAAAAAGAGACCACAAGAATAGGACGTGAGCTCAGCTTACACTTGGTGCGATTATTTTGCTACTACAGTGACTCCTATTTATAGGCGGGCAACCTGATCCAGTCACCGCCCTATGAGATAGAGTCACCACCCTTGACCGCGCGACCAGACCGGTCAACCCGCGCAATCGACAAAAGATCCTCCTGCTTAGTGAGCTCGCCGACTTCAACAGAAGCCGTGCGATCATGACAACTCGCCCGGTCATGACGCTCACCACTTGTGTTCGCCACCCGACCTCCTCCAGAGACCGCGAACACACCAGGCCGACTAGGACAACAGCCCGCCAAGTTGACCAAACACCTGTGACTGCATATACCAGCAGATCGCCGAAGGACCAGCCATGCGAACACCCACCGGAGACCGCGCGACTAAGAATACCTTAGTCCACGCGCACCATAAAGAAACTGGACAGCCACCAGACCGGCTGCCCCCACCACGCGATCATAAGCACCAGATCGCGAGATTACACCAGCTCGCCACGCGGCCACACGGCCAGACCGCGCAGCCTCACCTCGACACCCTTGGACAGAAGAACGACGGTCACGCCGAATAGCCCGCAGTTAGACCAGAGAGATCAGACCGCCAGAGGAGACCGCAAGACCGTGCGGTAAGACCAGACCGCGCGGTCTCCCCCCCCCCCCCCCCAGACCGCTAGCTTCACAAACTTCCACTTCAGCATTTTCAACAGAGCACCCCCTAGATCTACTCCCTAGACCCAGTCGCCAGCACGAGGCAAATTACTCCATAAGTCCTACCTAGACCTAGTCGCCAACACGAGTCAAATTCACAAACCGATTACACTGATAAAATAAAGGACAAATACAAAAGACAAATATAAAACTCCCTATGAGGTAATCTGAAGGAGACGCCGAAGAATCACTAAAGATCGTTGAAGTCCAAGTGTGCATTCTTCGCGTTGAGTTAGTATATTGATCCAAGTCTCTTTTGATTCCTCCTTTTAAAATATGAGCGGGAGATGTGTTTGTCTGGAAATACGGCCCTCACAAAGTTTTTGAAGTGCTGGAGAAGGGCTCTTGTTGATCAGTAGTCAGAGACATCAAAATCATCCAATTTATAGACTTTGAGCTAACGTCGACGTTAAGTGCTAACGTCGGGCGTTGACCATGTATAGAAATATATTGATGGCTCGGATCTTCAGAAGAGGAAGGATATTCTGCACTTTAGGAAATTTTTTATTTTAGGCAATACTAACGCCGGGCGTTAAGGCTAATGCGGGCGTTGGGCAAATCATTCCTAAAGTTCCTCCTGCAATCACGGCTGCTTTCTCCTTGCCAAATTCGTCGACCGGATAGTGCTCAGCGTTACGACCAAACGCCTGACGTTGAGTTCCTTTCTCGCCATTTCGTCGAACGATATCACATTTCGTCGAACATCATTTCGTCGAACGCAGTTCATCGAACGACATCTAATTTCGTCGAACGACTTCTCATTTCATCGAACACCATTTCATTTCGTCGAGCGCTAACGCCCAGCGTTAAGCTTAACGCCTGGCGTTAGATAGATTTCAATCCTTTAGCTTGTGGTTAGTGCCAGACCATTATTGCAGCACCTTGTGTCATATCTGTCCAAACCTGCATGATAAAAACACAATGGCAAACAAGATCAAATACAAGTAGGATTTGTTATTCTCAAATCAAAGAGATGCGGAAAACCATGTTCCAATAGAAGCTTTATGAAAAACAATGATGTGTGCATAAGGTGTTTTGATAAAAGTATACAAGTGAAATAATCAAAACACATGACATATATAATGAAATAGTAACAACAACATTAAGAATGTAATCTTATAATTACTATCACACATCACATCTAGAATAAAATTTCAAAGCACATAATATAAGTACAACTACCAAGGTGCTTCGCCCACACAATGCTCATTAAGACTTATCAGGGAGCGAAGTAGAGCTTGGGGGATCACATAAGCATTTTCTATAAGATTTTATTTTTAGTGATCCGGTGTACAAATAGAAGTAAAAAGGAGTATGTTTGCACAAGACACTTTACAATTCTTTCCAAGGTGCTCAACCTCACAATGCTCATTAAGACTTATCAGGAGGGTGAGTAATGCTTGGTGGAGTTATCTTTGGTTTTTTATTTCAGATTTTTATTTTGTGCCAAAGGTCTCCGAATTCACTTGTTGTTGCAAACATTAATATTATTGAAATAACACTTCTATGTGTACAAGAAATTTATTTTTGAAAGACTATGTAGGTAATTTAGATATACAACTTAATGTGTTAAAACAATTACATTATAGAATCATGCAAGACTAAGATTATGAGCACATGCAGATTACCAAAATAGTGAGTGAATGAATCATTGATTAGCATAAAACATTACTCATACTTAGAGGCATGCTAGGCAATCATAGACAATTTTCTATAGACTATTTCATTACACATAATCAGATTATGGTCAAGGCATGAAGATAAAACAGTGTTTAGGAAATTTGAAATTAAAATTAGACATTGAAGATAATCTTTAAGTGTATGCCTAATCAATTTTGACCATTTGAAACAAAATTGCTAAGAAGTTTGCTCTTGTGAAATCTTATAGTCAAACCATAGTTTTGTAAATATTAAAAGTAAAACAAATAACAAAAACATATTTTTTATTATTTTGAATTATTTAAATTTTTTTTGTATTTTGGAATAAAACAACCAAATTAATAACAAAATAATTTCAAAACTGAGAAAAGAAATAGAGAAAGATCATTATAAAATACCAGAAATAGTGTAGAGAAAGCAGAGTTGCAATTTGGTTAGAAAGGCTAACGCCTGGCGTTAACTAGTTAACGCCCAAACAGTACTCTGGTTTTTGAGATTTTTGAAAAAAAATTCTTTGGAATAGGTAGTATGTATATAGACCTTCTTAGTGTAGAAATTTCAGAGAAGTTGGAAATGATTAGAAGGCTATGTAAGCATGTTTTATTTGTTCAAAAATGGTTTTTATATTTTTGTTTGGTTTTCATATATTTGTGTTTTACAAGATCATTAGAGCTCAAAAATGATAAGATATGCAAACCACAACATAAGCATGTTTGATCAAAACAAGAATGCATGAATGATATAATCATAACGAGTGCATGCAAAACAAATGATATAGGTATGTCTTAGATTATAATACCCTAACTATATGTCAACACACTAACCCTGTATTAAGTGACGGATGGGCATGAGGAGCTGTACACATGTCGTAGGATGGGGTTTTAATCTCATATGCACACACTAGAGAATGCTTAACCTAGCACTCTTTCTCCCCAGTGCCTCGCAAGGCCCCACTGGAACCCTCCTCGGTTAAGGACAATACATTACTTAGAGGTTAGATCTTCTAATGCACACAATTCTACGCCCTCACTATTATGAGACACATAATATGGGTGAATGATCATGGACATCCTAAACATTTTGCATTATGGAAGCAATTTGTAAACTATGGCTTTTTATGGGAGATTGATTTTTAATTATATTTTAAAGCAACATAGTTATTATGAGTTTTAACTTTTAATTATTCTACTTTAAGATGGATTCATTATGGCATTATTAGACAACTAGCATGAATGATAATATTTATTAGCTGATAATGCTAGAATGATGAGTTTGAATGCCATAGGATTAATAATGATGATGTTGCATGTATTCAATAAATAGAATTTCAATTTATAGACCTAGAATGAATTGATGAAAGTTGGTTCTAGGGTCTACATAGAGATGAGATACATGCACACACATTAACTAATTCATGATAATGATCATAACCATATGTTGGAAGCAAATATGATCTTTTGTAGTTATGTTTAATATTTGAATTTAAAAGATCTTTTGATTTTGCATGATCATTAATTTTATCACATTGAACTATAGGTACTCATGATTAATTATTCATAATGAGGTAGGTGAAGTATGTGAAACCATTCATATTCAACCTTTTCAAAATATCATAGACAAAGATTGTAAGTTGAATAATGAATATAATGAGAAAATATTTTTGGTTATTTTGAAAAGTTTTTGTAAATTTTCACTTTGAATTTTTTATTATTAACCACAGCATATATATATATATAATTTTCTTGACTTTCAAACTTTCATTGTTCTATTTTTCTTTCGCATAACATAGCATCATATAACTAGCATAGACATTTTATAGTGAGTGATGATGCTAGATGAAAAGTTATGATAACAAGGAGCAATATTATGTGAAGCATATAATAGATTTACATATATTCAACATGGAGCTTCAAGCTAACTATTCATAGACCTAGAATGATGTGATTTAATCTTGTGAGTTATTTTCAATAGGTATAAGGTTGATTCTAAGGTCATTGGAATGGTACTTAGGAGCATGTGATGTACAATCCTTTAAAAAATTGCCAAAAAAGGAAAAACTGAGATAACTTCTAAACGGAGTTGAGTTTTGGCAGTTTTGAGGGTCGAAATTGCATTGATCTTCTCGACCTCGTTTTGAAAAGTTATTACGGGTGAAAATCAGACAAGTGGATCAAAAGTTATGATCGTTTGAAGTTTGCGTCAAAATCTCGCATATTTTTGTAAATTTAATTTTGGTTTTTGTTTAAAAACATGTGATTTTTGCGATTTTTCAATTCCAATTTTTTAATGATTATGAGTTAAACAAATTAAAGACTATCAAATGACACAAGGATATTAAATAAATAATCAACCACTTGAGCATTTTATACATTTAGCCTAAGACCCCATAATTTTCTTCTAAATCCTTTTTTGACAATTATTTTATTAGTCTTGATAATATCATGTAAGCATTTAGCATTTAATTTATAATGATGATATAATACTTTTAAAGGTAATGAATTTAGAGAGTTAAAAATAAAAAGGATAGATAGGTCACTTAAGAGATGATATGACTTTCATTCAATTTCATTCAATTTGATTCATTAATGAATTTGCGGCTTAATGTGTGAAAGTCATATCACATGTTATACAAAATGACCATAGCATGATGGTTAAAAAAAGAAAACAAAAAAAAAGTTTAAGCATATCATGAAGTAGAGTTGATGATATTTCATATTTAATTATTTCTACTTCATGCATTTGTATGATACTTAATGAATAAGAGTTTTAGGTATCCAAAGGGGACCAAGTGTGGTGGTTCCTTTGGGTACCCAAATACAACGTGTTTGCTTTTGGGGAGATGGAAATGAATGAGCCTTTTTGAGTGGAGTTTGTGTTTCATCTTTAACTTTGGGTCTCCATTCAAACCTTGGTTTAATATTATTTTAATGCATCAAATTTCCATTATGATTGTTTTTATTTTGAAGACTATACTTGTAATGATGATTGAAAATATTTTTCATAGGAAATTTGTGCAATTCTATTTTTAAGTTGGGAGAAGAATGATCTTGTAAATAATAGTGATTGGGATTTTGATTTACAAATACTGTGTTCCTTACTCCCATTTTTAGGTTTAGTCAAGACATTCATATTTAACTTATTTTTAGATATTACTTGATATTGTGAATTTATGTATTGTGAATTTTTATTCATAATTTTCATAAACAAGTTGATTTTTGTTTTTTATTCATCATTCTTGATCTTAAGATTATGTTTAGCTTTATTATATGCAATTGTGTTATTTTTAAGAGTGGAAACAATTGAATCAATATGATTTTGATAGTTATTTCTATATTCCTCAAATGTTTCATCCATCTCTTTAAATTCAATTGTATAGTATTTACACTTAGCACAATCATTTTTTAAGGATGAATTTTTTAAACATAATCTTTCATTTTGTTCTTTTACAAAAATAAAGTCCTTTTCAAGTTTCTTGTGTTTTTCTTTTAATTCATAATATTCTACACAATGTGTAATGTTTTCAACTAAGGAGCCATTGGTAGACCTAGATAACTTAAATTTGATTCTTCATTAACTTTTGCTTTTAAACCTTTATTTTCTAAGCGCAATTTGCAATTAGCATTTTTAAATTTCTTAATTTTGCGCTTTGTAATTTGTAGCAATTGTAATGTAAAAATAGAATTGCAAACAATGAGGGTCCGTTCGTTTGAATGAAATTGGCTTTCTGGAATTGGCTTTTCGACGAAAACCAATATCTACATGAATTGGCTTTTTACATAATTCCAATTTTGTTGTTCGGCGGTAAGATTGAATTCAGTTAATAGAATTGGAATTGAGGCACAAAAGTTGTTCGACTGAATGATGGAATTGGTATTGGAATTGACATTATACAATAATTTTATAAAACTTAAAATAAGCGTCAGCGCCGAATGCATTAAATTGCACAATATGTTTTAAGATGCGCATTTTTCGCCCAAGCGCAATTTTTTCGCCCAGGTGCGCATTTTTTTCCCGGGCGCGCATTATTATGCCCGGGCGAAAAATGCGCGACAGCGCGAAAAACCTGCGACCTGGCAAAAATTGCGCGATTGGTCAAAAAACGTGCGCCCGGATGGAAAATTTCGCGACCAGGCGCATTTTTTTTCGCCCGGAGGTGGTTTTTTCTCCTGGCGCGTTTTTTTCTCCCGGGCGAGTTTTTTTCACCCGGGCGCGAATTTTTCGCCCGGGCGCGTTTTTTTTTTCGCCCGGATGCAATTTTTCGCCCAGATGCGATTTTTTCGCCCGGGCGCGATTTTTTTTGCCCAGGCGTGTTATTTTCGCCCGCGTGCATTTTTTTCGCCCGGGCGCGATTTTTTCTCTTAGGCGCGATTTTTACGCCTGGGCGCGTTTTTTCTCCCGGGCGCGAATTTTTCGCCCGGGAGCGATTTTTTCGCCCGGGCGCATTTTTTTGCCAGGGCGCATTTTTTTCTCCCGGGCGTGTTTTTTCGGTCGGGCGCATTTTTTTCCCCCGGTCTTGTATTTTTTCGCTCATTCGCGATTTTCTCGCCCGGGTGAGCGGGCGCGTTTTATTCGCCCGGGAGCTATTTTTTCGCCCGGGCGACCGGGCGCGTTTTTTTCGCCCGGGCGCAATTTTTTCTTTTGGGCCCATTTTTTGGACCGAGCATGATTTTTTATGAAAAAAACTCGCTCGGGAGAAAAAATCTCACCCGGGCGAAAAATACTGCGCCCGGGCGAAAAAATCGCGCACCGGGCGAAAAAGCGCGCTTGACCGAAAAAACACGCTCGGGAGAAAAAATCGCGTCCGACAAAAAATATTGCGTCCGGGCATAATATATCACGCCCAGCCAGAAAATTCGCTTCCGACTGGAAAAATCGCGTTCGACCGGAAAAACCGCGTTCGTTTGGAAAAATCGCATTCGTGCGAAAAAAGCGCGCCCGGGCGAAAAAAGTGTGCCCGGGCAAAACAAACCCGCGCCCGGGTGAAAATTGCCCGTTCGGCCGAAAAACCCACGGCCGACCGAAAAAACGTGTGCCCGGGCAAAAAATGCAATCCTGGGCAAAAAATGAATGCCCCACCGAAAAACACGCGTCCGTCGAAAAAACCCACTCCCGGCTGGTAAACACACACGTAGGCCGAAAAACTCTGGCAAAAACACTCGATTATGCGAAAAACTTATGTGTGGAGGTAAGAATTGGCGATTTGATTTTTTAGTTCAAAGTCAAAGCCATGGGTTTTCATATAAAAGCCAATATCCTCGTAAATTTCGTTACGCCGAACATTAGAATTGAATTTCTAATCGCTAATACCAATTCCAGAAAGCCAATTCCGTCCAAACGAACGGAGCCTGAGAGAATTTGATTTCCTTACTTTGCTTTTGGATGAGGGAAGATTTGAACATATGGTTCCTTTGTCTTCTTCATCTTCCTCTTCTAAACAAGAGTTTCCATCATCCTTTCCGCTTGATGAGCATTCTATGGATCCATCATTTGAGTAGCTTTCTTGAATATTTGTGCAAGCTTCTATGTTCTCCAATTCTTGTGTTTGTTCCATACCTATAGAAGGAGAATCATAAGTTCTTCAAGAAAATTTCAAATCTCATAAGCGGTAGGCAAATTATAAATAAGTTTGAAAATATTTTGATCTAACGCACAAAATAGACTATTTATAGATTTTGTATTTAAAACAATCTTGTTTCTAGTTAGTACGCTAGGTGGCTTTTCAATAGTAATATTTCAAACTTCTTCATCTAAAGCTTTAAGAAATTTTTTCATTAATATTTTCCACCCTTTATAATTTTTGCCCATAAATAAAGGTGGTGATAATACTTTTTCATTTATATTAAAATTTTCCCCACTAGTAGAAGCAAGATCATGATCAAGACACGTCATTATTCCCGATTGTTAAGCCGATTTGGAATAACCTACCTCTGATACCACTTGTAGGATCGTGAGTCGCCCTTAGAGGGGGTGAATAAGGGTTTTAGAAAACTTTAAACTTTAATAAAAAACTTTTGATATTTTGGTAGAAGTAAGTTAAATCAAAAGTAAAGAGATAATGAAATTAGAAATGAAATCAATTTTATTAAACAAGAAAAGACATGATTATCATTTATAAAATTGATTACAAAATCTGATTTCTATGACGCTAGAAATCGAAGGCGAAATATGAAATAATCTTTTCATTTTCTATACCACTCGTATTCTCACGAACCGGTTGGCTTTAGCCGATCTCTCCCTATATACAGCCTCAAGCTGCTCTAGCCTTCCTATCTCCAGAAAGGACTCGAGAACCCCTAGATCTACTCCCTAGACCTAGTCGCCAACACGAGGCGAATTACTCCCTAAGTCCTACCCAGACCTGTCGCCAACACAAGGCGAATTTTTGAACCGATTACAAAGATTAAAATAAAAGACAAATACAAAAGACAAATATGAAACTCCCTATGAGGTAATCTGAAGGAGATGCCGAAGAATCGCTGAAGATCATTGAAGTCCAAGCGTACGTTCTTCGCATTGAGTTAGCGTGTTGATCCAAGCCTCCTTCGATTCCTCCTTTTGAAATATTAGTGGGAGATGTGTTGGTCTGGAAATACGGGCCTCATAATGTTTCTGAAGTGCTGAAATAGGGCTCTCTTCCATCAGTCCTCGGAGAAGATGAAATTCACCAATTTATAGGACTGAAGGCTAACGTCGGTGTTAAGGCTAACGCCTGGCGTTGACTCAATTTGGAATTGTTTTGATGGATCGGATCTTCAGAACGGGAAGGAGATTGTGCATCTTTGTAAACAATCATTTTAGGCACCCTTAACGTTGGCGTTGAGTCAAATCATTCCAAAGTGCTCCTGCAATCACGACAGCTTCCCTCCATGTTATTTTCATCTTGGCGGGAACGAGAGTCAACGTCGGCGTTAAGAGTTAACTCTGAGTGTTAGCTCCCTTTCATTATTTTTAGCTTGTGAGCAAATCCCATCGATCGGCAAGCCATCCCGTCGATCGGTATGCCATCCCGTCGATCGTCAATGCCCAGCGTTAAGTCTTAACGCCTGGCGTTAGACCATAATCATACTTTCTGCTTGTGGGCAGTTCTAGACCCATAATGCAGCAACCTAGTGTCATCTTTGTTCAAACCTGCATGCTAAAAATACAATGGCAAACAAGATCAAATACAAGTAGTATTGTTATTCTCAAATCAAAGGGATGCGGAAAACCGTGTTCCAACACGGTCTTCAAACAGTCATCCGCGGAAAATCTATGGAAATCTTGTCGCGCCTCAACAAATTCTTCTCTAATCCCAGCATTTGAGTTTTTGGATCATCAGTGAGGTTCTCCCGCACTTACATACTGATTCTACGCGGGTCCGGCGATGCCAATTTGGTAATAATATTTATTGTTGTTGGTTAATGATTATTTAACTGCGGCTGTGAGATGGATATCTGAACTCATAAAATAAAACTTTGTGCTCCCCCTTCTCAATATGCACAAGATTTGAACTTTACTATGATTTTATTTAACAAACTCTGTATTGTTCTAGTGTAATAAAGCTTCATAGACGTTAAGATAACATTAATCTCACACACACACATAAGATACATTGCTATGTTTTGTAGGTAAAGGTTGCTCAGAGAGCAATTAATAAATTGTCATATTATCTTAATTTTAATATTTGTGAACATCTTAGACATATTTATGGTCCATCCTTTTAATAATAATAATAATAATAATAATAATAATAATTTTAGACTCTTAAATGTTATATTTTATGAGGATATAATATCATCTTGATTTATCACAACTCCACGGATCAGTGAAGCCTGTTGGCAATCCACGGATGGACATCCTATTCTTCAGTTTTTTTGCATATTTAATCCTACAAAGTTGATCATTTTGTAAATGATTTTAGTGTTAGGTTCTGTGGTTATAGTTCTTGAGCGTTATATGGTCCTATGGAGAAAAGGAAGAGAGTTAAAGGTGAATGCTTCTGATGGGGGTGACATGGAACCATATGAGGGGGGGGGGGAGGTAGAAGGTAAACATGGAATGAAGGGGACTTGGTTATAATCAAGTTGACTTGGTTTTGCCTGAAGCTGTCAGGATTAATGGGATTGAGAGGTTTGAATCCAATACTCCGTGTAATCTCTTGCTTTTGTTTTCATTTCTGATATTAGAACATGTTAATGTTTGGGTTGCTAATGTATTCATATTAGAACATGTTAATGTTTGGAACTCACTATTCTAAGGAGCTCTTTTGTTTCGTACATGTGGTCAGATCTCCTGGAAATAGTTAGATCCTGGATTAACTTATAATTGCTTAACAGGTGACACCTTGAATTGCTTTTTATGCTTACCTGTTCTTTCTTATCATGCTATTGATATGATTTCATAGTTCATTTTGTTCTAAGGAGATCTTTTGTTTCGTACAGGTGGTCAGATATCCTGGAAATAGTTAGATCATTGTTTCAATTGAATCCTGAAAACCGTTAGATCAATGTATTATTTTCTCTATTATAATATGTGGTGAAAATACATGTTTTATTTTGTCTATAGGGTACTGCATCGGGATATTTCCTTATTAAGTAAAACATACTGAATTGATTATGATTAACAGGATTGTATATTGGTGCTCATGGCATGTACACCTCCGAGCTTCTCCATTTGAAATAGAGATTTGGTCAGTGGCATGAAGAGGATGAATCTAAGAAGATCACGGGTTTGGAGTTTTATGAATATGTTGAAGCCTATAAATTAACTGGGGCTCTCTCTATACCTGCAGGACGGGTTTACCTCTCTATTTCTAGGAGTTTCCGCATCTGTTTTCTAGTATATTGGTTGTATGTTTTTGTGTGTTCTTCAATGGTATAATTGTGTGGTCCAACACAATATTCTGTTAGCCATGTAGTGCAGCAATTTGCACTTCCCATGTGTTAGCAACAAATTGTCAAATCTTAGTAATCATAAACAACCTGATCCGTATATTCAACATAGTGGATAGGGTTATTGGTGAAACTGAGTAGGAAATATGTTTGGTCTCTACCTGTAGGCAAATATTAACCTACTTTGATTCTTGGCTATGATGTGATTTAATTGATGATGAAGGTTGTGAGATTAATTTTTTATTATTTATTTTAGATGGCAATCATGAAAATTTTGGAACATCCACATATTTACATGATTCTTATTGAGGTGATTGATGACCCAGATTCAGATCATTTTTTTCATGGGTAATCTAAATTACTTTTTGTCCTTACTCTTATATATGATGTTAATATCGACAACTTTTTGTGAAAATTTTCCTTCCTAAAGATAATATACATTTATGGTTCTTTGAATACTACAGTATTCACATACTCCACGTTAGCTTTTGAGTTGTGTTATTTATATTATTTCATTATTAAAATTATAATATCAACTTTGGCATTCGATTTGAACTATGAAGCATTGAATTTTTTGTTATTTTTCTGCACTCTATTTGATCTACATGACAATTATTCTTTTCTTGTAGGTGGTTAAACCTTTTCTAGAAGCCAAGACTTCCAGAAAAGTTAAGCTTGTGTACTCGGATAATCAAGCCTCCGTGAAAATAATGAACGAGTTTTTCAACATGAATGAACTGGAGCAAACATTTGGCGGAAAGAACGGAGGAGAATTTGAGTTCAAAGAATATGCGACGAGGATGAGGGAGGATGATAGGAAGATTCCTGTGTATTGAACTCAAGGAAAAGACGAAGCTTCCTCGAGCGCAATTCATGATGCCTGGATGACCTCTCACAGGAACTTCCTAGTCTGACCTTTGAGCAGGAATGAGATGTGAATGAATAGCACATCTAAATAGACTTTTTTATCGTCTTCTTGCTTCGATCTTAAATAACAAATTAGTCCAATTTAAGAATCTGTAATTTCAAATTTAAGTTTTTATATTATTTAAGTCTATAACTGCAAATTTATTTGTTTCTATTATTTTGAGTTGTGAATTTATGAAGAATACATAAGCAAATGACATTTTACATAGTGTTGTATGGATGATTTCTGCCCTCTTTTTTTTAAAATACATAATTTTTTTTTGCCACGGTATGAAACCGTGGCTAATAATTTTTTAAAAATATCGAATTCACTATTAGCCAGGGTTTCAAACCGTTGGTGATAGTCAATTATTTGACACGACCGAAAGTCGTAGCAAAAACTCCATTTTAACGTTATTGATAACTTTTAGCCAGAGCCCAAAACTGTGGCAAAAGGTGAAGGTATTAGCCACGGAAGTATTTTTTATGGCTAATACTATTTGCCACGGTCAATCCATGGCTAAAAATCTTTTGCCACGCGACCTTTAGCCATGAATTTTTTCCGTGGCTAGACCGTGGCAAAAGATCTTTAGCAACGTTTTAGACTTTTTGCCAGGGCAAATTGCCCTGGCCAAAACTCTGTTTTATTGTAGTTTAGGGTTTTTGTGTCATGCTCATTAGGCCATTATTAGACCATGGTTAAAATTTGAGAGCAATTGGACCTCTGTATGTGGGATAATTCTACTTGCATGTCTTTGCATAAAATGTGTTGTGGTGTGCCAATAGCCAAAAGGGATATTTTATGTATTTAACACATATGGCTAAGTGTTAGCTTCTGAAATTTTGGACACACCCTCTTTATGACATAATACATTACCTCAGGAAAAATTAGGATTTTTGGGATAAAAAATCCTAAGTATATGATAAATATGATTTATGTTACATTTATGTATTAGTGAAATGTGTATGTCTAATACCTTGTGGAAAATTTTGAAACTCTTGATAATCACTTGTTATACCATTTAGAATCTCTGCAATTTTTTGTAGAAAATTTCAGAGATTATTTCTGTAGAAATTATCAAATTTATCATAGATCATATTTCTGAATAACTAAAAGTTTACTGAGCAAAATGTTTGAAAAAAATTTTAAACTCTGGAAAATCATTAGGAATCTAATTATGAACCTCCGGAATTTTTGGTAGAATTTTTTGATATATTATGCATGGTAAAATTTCATATATTCAGTTTGTCACACTTCTTATTTTATCAAATATCTATGGTGAAATTTTCCTGGAAAATTATGAAACTCTAGAGAGGATGTTCTTAGGTCATTATAGTGCAATAGTAATTTTCTCAAAAAATTTGGAAGACATAAAGTAGTACTTGATGTGTAAAGTTATATTTTCATCCCTTTTATTTTAAATAGAAATTATAATTATAAATCCTCTGAAAAATTATGGAATTTTGGAAATCATGTTATTATGTCATCTTTCACCTCTGGAAATTTTATTAGCTAGATTTAAATTACTGTCATGGTACTTCCTTTGTAATTTAGAAGATGTCAATTGACTAATGAATTTTAAATAGAGGCCAAATTATTATGAAATATGTCAAAACTCTGGTCAACCCATAATTTATCCATTATGAACCTATGGAAAAATTGGAACTCATTTGGACATGATATGGTCAAGATTGCATCATAGGAATCAAATCTAGTTCAATCTCATTTTGGTCTGCGGATAGTAAAAAACTTAATGCGATGATTTGACCAGCAAGATCACTTAGAAAATCAGTGAGATTTGGATTATAACAGTAACATATCATTTATATCAGCCCCTAGAAGTTATGGAATTTTTGGAGAACATTCGTACTATAGTTTAGGGAATAATTCAGATTCATGTCGCACTATACGTAAAGGGGCAGTTATTACTCTATAAGAATCAGAATAATTATTCAGCATGGTAAAGTGTTCATGATTTATCACTAGGGTGTGATTAGAGATATTTGAGAATCATTTAAGATTTACACCACTTAGAGTATCGGAAACATTAAGTTTTGAGCATCTTTCAAGAGAACATTAGCTTAAGGGTAGAGTTGGAGATAATTCATAAAGCGTCAAGTAATAAAGAGTAATAAGGACCGTGGGTCTTTAGAAAGGGGTAGCCACCAATAAAAGTAATTGTCTTAGAAAGGGGGATTTGGGCTTCAGCCCATCACATTCCCTAGTACCGCTACGAGCCCTTCACCAGATAAACCTCGAGAAGTCCAAGATTCACCCTAAACTTCTAAGTATAATAATAATTAGTCAAGAGTGGTCTAACTAATTGGATAAGAGATTTGGTGAACTTCATCCCTAGCTAGAGGATGGGAAACAGTATATCAGGACGGGTTGGTCCTGTGAGCTGAAGACTCGGGAGATTGTATATCAGGATAGGTTGGTCCTGCGAGCTGAAGGCTCGGGTTGTGATAACTTGCATGTGCATAGGAACAAATTAGTGGCGGGTATTCGGTACTGGACCGGTCGTCACACCGACGGCAGTACGTTGACTTAGTCGGGTGTGAGGGTTTGAGGGGCCAGTAGGTTATTTATACTGCAGTCTGGAGGACTACCCCCAAGATGCACACCCAACCTTAAAGACTGGTGGATTCCAGCAAAGAGTATGCAAGACTCTAGAGTGCACCTAGGATGTGTACAGAGACATATGAAGGGTCTGGCCTGGTAGTGTGTATACCCGCCTAGGAAGTGGAGGTGCCCGCTCACTTGCTGTCGTAGCCACAACGGTGGTACCAGAGAGTGAAGCTAGCTCCAAAAATCAGGAACTAAAGGTCTGTGATCACATAGTCGTGTGTGTGAGTTACACTTGTATGAATCATATCATAGCATGCATATCATAACATACATAAACCATAGAACATTAATTGCAGATCCTTATCATATAAATTAGTATGGGCTCTTTTATATGATAAGTTATAATTCCGGAAATCTTAACATATAAGTTTGTATGAGCATTCATATAAGTTAAGATACTCATGTGATGGTAGAGTAGTATAGTTATACTTGTTTATGTATTATAGTTATACTTGTTTACCTTACTTGCGTCACATTACTTTGCTTACTGCTTTACTTACTGCCTTGTTTATTACTTTGCTTACTACTTTACTTACTGCATTGTTTATTACCTTGCTTACTGCTCATACATACTGCTAGCTTAGAATTCTACTTGTTTTACTTCATATACTTGTTAGCTAGTTCCATGTCACCTGCTTGTTGTTTCTATTACCCCTTATTGCCCTCCGCTTCATCCTCCCGCATGGTGCCTAGGATTCGTGGGGGGAGGCGAGGACAAAACTAGCTTAGTCTTTATGACTAACGGTCGGTTGTGACCGTAGGAGCCCGAGTCGTAGGAGCTGGATGAGGCGATAAGAACTGAAGAGCAGGTGTCGCGCATTACTTCCACTACGAGACAAGTGCTTGATGATGAGAGTGTTTAGCTTCCGCATAGAGATGATGAGAGAGAGTTATTATTTGTTTTACTTTATTTTGGACATGTACCGGGCATAAGCTCTTACTCTTTCTATTGTACTCATTGATGGACTTGTTTACTATTTGGCATATGTATATGTGTGTGATTGTGGACTTAGTTTACTTTACCTAGTTTTTCTTCTTATCTCATGTTGTCCTGGTTGATCATTCCTGTCGGCAGGATCGGCGTCTTGCGGAGGTGTCTAACTCGTGTGTTAGCATCACTGTAAGACGGCGGTTCAGGGCATGAAATCCGGGAACTCTCCTGGTGCGTGAGAGAGAGATATATGGCTGTGCCATTTTGGAGGTGTTCGGCCAAGCTCCACCTCCCAATCTAGCCACTCCTAAGGCGCCTTGCTGGCAAGAGAACTGCAGGGAATTAATCCCTGAGCTCAGATAGGGGGTTTGGGAGGAGTAATGGGGGCCAAGTGGCCTTCATTCCACAATTCCCTCTTTGTTTCTTATTGAAATTGGGGGTTTTCTCAAATTAGCATCTTGCATTGCCTTGCATGTCATTTTTAGAGGGAAATTAAATTCAATATACTCATGTTCTGCGGGGTGGGCCTCCTATTGAGGCCTTGGCCCATATGGCTTGGCTTAATTGATTCAAATGCCCATTTTTAGCCAAATTTTGACTTATGTTGACTTTTGGGGTTGACTTAGTCAAGTGGTGAGTGGACTGGTCCAATGTGTTGGTCTCGAGTCCCTTGACACCACTCAATGTTGATTGGGTCATGGTGGTGCCCTATTTGGGCCAATTTTGCCAATATGTGTGGTTTTGACCAAAATTGGGAAAAAGTTGACTTTGGTCAATTTGGTCAAATTGATGATCTCGTGATGGGGCTTTTGGGTCAATTGGGTCCCCCATGATGTTCTAAGACTAGGGGTGAAGCCAATTTCATGTTTTGGGGGTCAATTGAACCTATTGATGAAGGATTGACTTATGTTGACCTAAGTTTGACTTTGGTCAAATTGAACCAATTGGTGAACCCCATGATGGGGCTTTTGGGTCCATAGCACTCCTTTAGAGGTTTACCATCTATTTGTGGGGTCAATTTGATCATATCAAATCTGATTGACCCAATTGTGTTGAATTGGCATCTGTTAACCTATTTTGACCTAAAGTTGATTTGGTCCAATTGGCCAAACTTGGTGACCCTATGATGGGGCTTTTGGGTCACTTTAGCATCTTACAAGGTTATATACCTATGGGTAAGTCCAATTTGAGTTAGTGAGTCCAATTTGAAGTTGATTGGCATGGGTTGACTTGTGCACTTTTTGGGTGCTTATAGCAATTTTCCTAAGATCAGGTTGACCTAGGGTCATACCATGAACTCTAGTCACAACTCCAATCCTGTCCCTAGCCCAATGGGTCTAGAAGGAATGGGGATGTTACAAGACGTACCCTCGAGATAGGTGCGTTCATACTTATGGAACCTCCACGGCCAAGTCGTTCTAATGTTTTGAAAAATCAGATCTTTTACTTCTAAAAAAAGTTATTTTCCTCTCAAGGTAATTTGACATTGGACGATATCTTCATCATCATTTAAAACTCTAGTTATACGTATATTATCTCTCTCTAAATATTATTAATCAAATCCGTTACTTATTCTGATAAAATAATAGCTCATTCCTTATAAGTAAGAATAATCAACAGGATCCGTGAAAATATATGACCTCGATATTTTCTAAACCAAAATATCTTGTACTATACGCGATAAGGTATACTTGCCTTTATCGAAGATTAGTTTGGATTAATTAAACAAAAGCTTTTTAAACACCAAATTCAAATCATAATCATCACATTCATACATCTACTCTTCCTTTATTCCCTTCTTTGTTGTGGACTGGTAGTGGTGTGCGATAAGATTCCCTAGTCGTGCCTAGTTCCGAAGGGGGTCTTACATAAAACCTTAAAGTGCTTCATTTGCACAATTTCGATTCGGCTCAATTTAATTTTGAACCGACTCAGAATAAGGAGAAAAAATATTATATTTCGAGCTGACTTGATTCAATTCCTAGCGCTCGTAATCGAGCTACTTCAAGACGAGTTAGTTCGACTTGAAATCAATTTTGATTTTGAGGCAAGTTGTACTTGAAAGTAACAGAGTCCAAAGTCCTTGAAATTAACTCGAATCAGTCCTATAGCAAGCGCTATCCTTCGGTGCCTTAAAGACTCGAGTCTTGGTCCTATCTCCATGGTCATTAATAAAATCTATAATTGTGATTGATTAATATATTACAGAAATGCCCTTCGATAAGATTTGTTGGGGGTCACGCGGTTGTCCTTTGGTCTGGAGAATCAGACTGTCCTAGCTCCAAGTCAGACTGGGCTCGCAAATAGTCAAAAGTAAACCAAGCAACAATGACATAGTGGAGTTTTAGCGTAGAAAACCCTGAAAGGGTGAAAAATCATGTGGTCGGTATGGTGTCGAGCCAAAAATCCACTATTTTTTTTGAGGTTATAAGTATTTGAGTTCCATGGGCGATGACAGACCACCTCTCCATTTACAAGTTTTAGGTGCGGAAAAGATGGGAAAATGACGAACTCCGTGAAGCTTTGGCAGAAGTGTCCTCGGGCGCATTCTTCCAAGTTTTTTCCCTTGTCTATTGATGCGTGTACAACCCTTATTCTCCGAGGATGGGACCCACTCAAGGCCACGTAGGCGGAAGTCAAGGTCAAAGGGTCAACACAGAGACCAGCAGTCCAAGGCAGGAACAGGAAGCAGCAGAAGCCCTGTGCGAGTATTGGCCCGGCGTGTGCGAGCAGCACCCAATACTCGCCAGATGGGCGACTATGGCATGGTACTCGCCGAGTAACCCATAGTCTCCAGGTTAGGGCTGGGCTATAAAAACCCCCCTACCCCTTGGTTGCCTATAAATAGGACCCCAGGGGTACTTGGATTGGCATCTGTGCTTGAGCTTCTGGATCCCGATTTCAGAATTCTCGAGCCCGTCACCCCTGCTTGCTAGCCAAGCCGGTGCCTTCCTCGTACCCTGCTCGGCCATTCTTGGTTGTGGAGGGGAAGACTCCTTTGAGCTTCCCTGCCGTAGCATCTGGGGTCCTGTTGTTGTTGCTCTCCTAGCTTCCTCATAGTCGCCAGCCTGTCCATCTCGTCAGACAGCTGGGCAAGTAGCCTCCGGCTGCAAAGGTCCGAATTTTGAGGTCAGGATTTTCCTGGCGTCAACACTTTGGTGCGGTGAGCGTGGATCGCAGCCAGAGGGAGAAAACCTAATAGGAAGACAAGATGGTCGTAGAAGGCGACCACGAGGAAGTGGTCGGCAACCCGTCAGGAACTGGTAGGTTCGTGACGATGGAAGTTTTTGAAGCATTCGCCCAGCGCATGGAAGGGGCTATGCGAGCAGTGTTCCAGCAGGGTGCGGAGGGCACGGCGACCTCGCCTAATCGCCCGGTGCTGACCGAGGGCGAGGAGCGCACTCAACGCGCAGGCAAGGAGCACGTCAATCCGGAGATCGAGCGACCAAGGAGGTCGCAGCCCTTCCCGTAATCCTCGCAAGGAATTCGCTTCCGCGAGGTGGAAGAGCAGGCGAGATATCAGGATCCTCGGCCTTATGGCGAGTATGGCCATGATACTCGCCAGCTTGAAGACCGTCGTCTAGTGAGTGGGAGGAGCCCATTCAGTGAAGACATCCTTGCCGCGCCCGTGCCAGAAGGATTCAGGGATCCTGTGTTGAAATACTACACCGGGAGGGACGACCCTGTTCGTCACATCCAGTGGTTTGAGGATATTATCTCTATCTGAACCATGTCGGATGCGTTCAAGTGTCGGCTGTTCGCCATCACTTTTACAGGGAAAGCCAGGGACTGGTTCCACCAGTTGCCTCTGGGCTCGATCTACTGTTTCGAAGACATGTGTCGTGGAGTAACGACCCAGTTCGCCACGGCCCAGAAGTTGAAGAAGGAGGCGACAACTCTGTTCCTTGTGACCCAGAGGCCGGATGAGCCGTTGGGGGCCTATATCGAGTGTTTCCAGGAGGAGGTGCTGCATATCGAGGAGGTGGATCGCACCATCCTGCAGCTGGCCTTGACGTTTGGGATAGGGCAAGGCCTCTTCAAGCTGGAGCTCGGCAGGAACCCTCCCTACTCCTACGACAACCTCATCGTGAGGGCCAACAAGTTCGTTCAGGGGGAGGCTTCCAACCGAGACTTCTTGGCCAACCTAGCGGAGGTGACCAAGGCAGCAGAGGAAGGGAGGGAAAGGTCCTAGAGAAGAGGAAGAGGGAAGAGCCCCCGAGGGCAGAGAGGAAGAAGCCAGAGTGGTGAGAAGAGAGGAGAAGGGAGGAGCCAAGCAGGAACGATGAGAGGCGACCCGTCGTGGTTCCGGAGCGTCGAGAAGAGGAGAGGCGCTATCAGGTTCCGGACAACCGGCCGCCATGGAGGCCGGCTGGACGGCACCAGCGTCAGGATCAGAGGGGGAGATCCCCCGAGAGGAGGCCTTACCACCAGCAGGGAAGGCGGGAGGGAAGGAGAGATGAAGCCATGATGGTTGCCAGGCCTGGGCACCCTCAGGGCAAGAAGAAGAAGAAGAAGAAGAAGAAGCAGCCAAGGAAGGAGTAGATGGAAGAGGTTCCGCTCTACTGCGACTTCCACCAGGCAGAGGGGCATGCCATGATGGCCTGCCCAGCTTTTTGGGAGGCCAGAAGGAAGCTAGCCGCAGGGGAAGACGGAGAAGAGCAGCGGAGGATCGAGACCCCTGCCGAGCCGCAGGCAGGGCAGGCTGCCGTCGTTCGAAGGAGGAACGAGGATCGCGTCGACCGCAGAGGCCGGGGAGAGCTTGGCCAAGGGAGTCGAGGGGGAGGAGGAGTTGGAGTGATCCATGGGGGAGCTGAGCTGGGAGCTTCCCGAAAGGGGAGCCTCCATCAGATCTACCGTCGGAGCGTCGCTTCGACCTCGCAAGCCCCGCCCCCATTGGAGGAGATCACCATCTCCGAGGAGGACATGCTAGGGAATGAGAATCCCTTCTATGATGCCCTCGTCATCCAGGCCGCAGTGGAAGACTTCACCGTTGATCGAATTCTGGTCGACAACGGTAGCTCCGTGAACATCATCTTCAAAGGGACGTTCGAGGGACTGGGAGTCAGGCCCGACAGAGTTTGAGCAGCAGATGGTCCCCTCTTTGGCTTCTCCGGAGAGAAGAAGGAGGTGGAAGGAGGAGCAGATCTCCTTGTAACCCTCGGTGGCACCTCCATCAACTGTCGATGCGTAATCGTCGACGCCCCGAGCTGTTACAAGGCCATCTTCGGGAGGCCACTTCTCAACGCCTTCAAGGCCGTCCCTTCCTCCTACCATCAGTGCTTGAAGTACTGCCAGGGGGATGTTCAGGTAAGGATCAGGAGCGATCCAAGATCCACCAGAGAGTGTTACCTCAGCACCGTCAGTACCATCAGCTGGATGGCTGACGCGGAAGAATTCGGAAGGGTGCTGGAGAGCCCAGCTAGGCTGGAGGTAGCCGAGGAAGTCGAGGAGATCGAGGTGCTCTCCGCAGCAGGAGCATTCGGGCTGGTGAAGATCGGCGGGTCCTTGAAGATCGAGAAGAAGATAAGGATGGCGGCGTGTCTTCAAGAGAACGTCGACATCTTTGCTTGGAGCGCAGCAAAGATGTCGGGGATCGATCCTGAGGTCGCTTATCATCACCTCAATTTGGATCCCGCGGCCCAGCCCGTCCGCCAGAAAAAGAGGAAAAATGCCACTATCCTGGCCGAGCCAATCCGGCAGGAGGTGAAGAAGCTGCTAGACGCAGGCTTTGTGTCAGAGATCCAGTATCCAGGCTGGGTCTCAAATGTTATAATGGTTAAGAAAGTAGGGGGCAGCTGGCGAATGTGTGTAGACTTTTCTTTGATGAATAAAAGCTGTCCGAAGGATTGTTATCCCTTGCCTCGAATCGATGCGCTGGTTGATTCAGCCGTCGGTTTTTCTGTAATGAGCTTTCTTGATGCATTTTCAGGATACCATCAGATCCGTATGCATCCCCCTGACTGCCTCAATGTTTTATTCATCACTGATGATGGCTGCTACAGCTACAAAATGATGCCCTTTGGGCTAAAGAATGCCGGAGCCACCTATCAGCGGATGATGGATCACATTTTCAAGGAGCAAAAGGGGAGGAACCTGGAGGTGTATGTGGACGACCTCTTGATTAAAAGCAAGAGCGTCCAGGAACACATTGTGGATCTGGTGGAGACCTTTGTGACGCTAAGGAGGTTCAAAATGAGGTTGAATCCTGCGAAGTGCGTCTTTGGAGCGGGAAGAGGCAAGTTCCTCGGGCATCTCCTTACCCCGGAGGGAGTAGAGCCTAGCCCCGATAAGGTTAAGGCGATCCTGGAGATGCCTTCCCCGAAGACAATGAAGGAGGTGCAGAGGTTGACTAGAAGGTTGGCGGGTCTTAGCCGCTTCCTGTCGAAGGCCGGGGAGAAGTGCTCTCCATTCTTCAGAACACTCCCCAAAATGGAGAATTTTGAGTGGTCCGAAGTATGCGAGAAGGCATTCGTAAAGCTGAAGGAGCAGTTGACTCAGACACCTCTCCTTCAGAGCCCAAAAGAAGGCGAAGACCTGCTCATCTACCTGGGAGTAGGGGCAGAGGCTGTGAGCTCTGTGCTAGTCCGAGAAGAGAGGAAGAAATAGTTACCCATCTACTACGTCAGTCGGGTACTAAAGAAGGCGGAGCTGAAGTATCCAATCCTGGAGAAGCTTGCCTTCGCCTTGGTGGTGTCAGCGCGGAAGCTCCGGCCATATTTTCAGGCTCACTCCATCCGAGTAGTGACTGATCATCCTCTCCGAAACATCTTGGAAGGAGTGGAGCATTCAGGGAGATTAGCAAAATGGTCGGTAGAACTCAGCGAGTTCGACATTTCCTTCTCACCCCGAGTGGCGATCAAGGCCCAAGCGGTAGCAGACTTCTTGGCAGACTTCTCGGCAGAAGCAGAGCCAGGGGAAGAGGTGTTCAACCCAATCCCTTGGATGATGTTTGTTGACGGAGCTTCGGGAAGAAGCTCTGTGGGAGTAGGCATCATTCTTGTCAGCCCACAGGGAACGAGGATCGAGCAAGCCGTCGAGATCCTCTTTCCCGTCACAAACAATCAGGCAGAGTATGAGGCCATAGTGGCAGGCCTGCGCCTCGCCAAGGAGCTAGGGATCCGTGATGTTCGGGCCTTTACGGATTCAATGGTGGTCGCGTCGCAGATCAGAGGAGAGTTCGAAGTGCGCGACACCATCCTACAAAAGTACTTGGTGAAGGTCAAGGGATTGATTGGAGGCTTCCAGTCGTTCTTCATCGAGCACGTCCTGAGAGAGGAAAACTCGGCGGCGGACCGTTTGGCCAAGTATGGGCCAAGAGCTGGGGGAACCATCACCGAGCTGTTCCGGCCGTCCATCGAAGAAGGGGAGATGATGGAGATCGAGCAGCGCCCCTCATGGACGGATCCTTTTGTGGCATTCCTTGCCACCGTCCAGCTTCCAGCAAGTGAAGGGGATCAGAGAAGGTTTCGGTACAAAGCGGCGTACTATCTTTTGCAGGATGGGGAGCTGTACCGTAAAACCATCTCGGGCCCCCTAGCCAGATGTATCTCTGAAGACGAAGTACCCCGGGTGTTGGAAGAGATCCATTCGGGAGAGTGTGGAAGTCATTCTGGGACTCGCACTTTAGAGCAGAGGGTCTTGAGACATGGTTACTTCTGGCTTACTATCCGGAAGGATGCTGAGATCTTCTCGAAGAAGTGCCAGAAGTGCCAGCTCTTCGCCCCCCTCCAGTTGCAGCCAGCCCAGCAGCTCCGATCAATCACCGCCCCATGGCCGTTCGCCATTTGGGGGATGGATTTGATTGGCCCTTTCCCCCTAGCTAGTGGCCAGAGGAAGTTCATTCTCGTCATGATCGACTACTTCTCCAAGTGGATCGAGGCCAAAGCTTTGGCCAAGATTACCTCTCAAGTCGTGAAGAACTTCATCTGGGGGGAGATCGTCTATAGGTTTGGGATTCCTCTCGCCATCGTCACCGATAACGGTCCTCAGTTTGCCAGCTTGGAGCTGGAGGATTTCTGCAGACAGCTGGGAACTGATCTTCGATTCGCCTCCGTGCATCACCCGACGAGCAATGGCCAAGTAGAGGCCCCCAACAAGCTGATCATCAACCTGCTGAAGAAAAAGGTGGAGAACCTGAGAGGTAACTGGGCGGACCAGCTCCTTTCGGTTCTGTGGGCTTTGAGCACCACTCCTAGCTCAGCTACCGGGGAGACACCGTTCAAGCTATCTAACGGATCGGAAGCTCTCATCCCAGTAGAGTTTGAAGTCAGAAGTCCAAGGGTGATCGCCGCCGAGGGTGGAAGTGAGGGATGGCGACTAGAGAATGAGGAGGCTCAGAAGCTATCTCTCGACTACATCGAAGAACTTAGAGATTTAGCTGCCGCCAGGCAAGAAGAGATCAAGCGACGAATGGCGAAGCATTTTGATAAAAATGTTCGCCTCAAGCACTTCCAAGAAAGTGACCTGGTCCTGAAGAAGGTAGACGCGGCGGGACGATCAGCGGCCATCGGAAAGCTCCATCCAAACTGGGAAGGGCCCTTCATCATCCACGAGTCACTCCTAACCGGAGGATACCGTCTGCAGAACCAGGAAGGAGAGCTGCTTGGGAATACTTGGAGCGGTGATGACCTGAAAAGGTTCTACCCCTAAGGGGGAATGTGTATGTTCCACCCTTGTAATCCCTATTGTTTTATAAATAAAACCCTTCCTCTCCCTGAAACACGGGACTGGGAAGCTGTTTCTGTCATAGCAAGAATCTTCAAAGAAGAGAAAAAAAGCCGGTAAACTTGGTCCACATGCTAGGTTGGAAAATGAGCCTCCGACTTAGATCTCGTAAAACCCCGGAACGGATGATGGGACAGTGCCTCAGTTCAGCAACCCTCTAAGACCAAGCCTCTGCATTGACGGTCGAGATCAGCTCCCCCCTTGCATGTTGGCCACGGTTCGTATCGACTGCGCTTCTCATTCAACCGGAGGGATTACAGGGAAGACGTATGGACGCCGACCTTCCAATTGGGCAAGGAAGTGATCAGTTTCACTAGCTCAGGGGACCCTTGAATAAAGGTGTTGTATACCCTTGCGAGCGAGAGGCTCCTAAAAAAGAGCAGCATGTCGAATTGATCCACATGCACGGTCGGAAAACGAGCCTCCGACTTGAACCTCGTAAAACCCCGGAACGGATGATAGGACAGTGCCTCGGTTCAGCAACCCTCTAAGACCAAGCCTCTGCATTGACGGTCGAGATTAGCTCCCCCCTTGCATGTTGGCCACGGTTCGTATCGATTGCGCTTCTCATTCGACTGGAGGGATTACTAGGAGGAAATCTGGACGCCGATAGCCCAACTTGAAAGAAGGAGGTGACCGATTCGACTAACCGAAATACAAAGGCATCCAAGCGTCCAAGTCAATGGAGGCCTTGGGAATGTGTGTCCCTGGGGGACCTGCCCGGCTGCCATCCCTCACTTGACGTCAGCCTTTGAAGGTAGCAAGCACCCGAGTGACAGGATGAAGGCTGCTGGACGTTGTGTTCCTGTGGGACCGGTCCGGCGGCCTTTCCATACTTGACGTCATCCTTTGAAGACACCAGGCTTTCAAGTAGGAGAGAGGCCTCGGGATGATATGTCCCCCCGGGCCTCCTCGACTGCTAAACCCTGCTTCTTCCTTCCCTTGAAGAGCTCCTTTGATTCTTGCTTAAAATCCTAACGTCGCTCTTCACTAGGTACAAGTCAAGGCCTCAGGAGCAAGTCTGCAGGTGCGAGTATGATGGTGCGAGCATGCATTGCGAGTATACAGGTGCGAGCATACATCCTCGCCAAAATCCTAAGAGCCTAGCGAGCACTCAACCTCGCCTCGAGCCTAGGAGCCTAAGCGACATACAAGCAAGGAAGTAAATACATGAAGAAAGAGGAGAGTAAGACTTGTCAAAGTTCCTTTCATTTCCAAAAAATCTTGTGTACAACAAGTTACAGGTATATTAAAAAACTGCACAAAAAGGTCATCGGGCGAGCAAAAAGGGAGCCCAGGCGACTAGGCGACATCCTCGCCTTCTATATCTACGTCAGCATCTTCAGCATCACCGTCGTCGTCGTCATCGTCATCATCATCATCGTCGTCATCATCATCGTCGTCGTCATCATCATCATCATCATCCTCGGCATCACTAAGTCGCGGCGAAGCTGCTCGCAAGGGGGAGGTGGACTCTTCGGCGAGCAATGCCGGAATAAGGTCCCCCACTGTCAATCCCATAGCTTCCGGCTTCAGAAGAACATCTGCCTTCATCTGGTTCAGGATGACCTACCCCGTTGCTTGCACGATCTCCCGACGAATATAAGGCATGTCGTCGCCGTGCATCCTTATGCGCTTGCCCCTGCGAATGGCCGCCTCTGCCGGTTGCTGCTCGACAGGCCGAGTTTCCAACTCGGCGATACGGATCTGGGCGACCTCCAGGGCCGAGCGAGTATCCTCCAGCTCCTTCTCAGCCTGGGACAACCTCTTTGCCGACTCCAGCTCGGCAGCCTGCAGCGAGCGAAAAGAAGAAGGTTAGTTTAAACAAGTTTGCAAGGTAGCGAGTATCCCAAAAAGCGAGTAAAGTCGCAAGGGTGAGTACCTCGAACTCCTTAATCCTGTTCGCCATGGCGATCATCTTCTGGCCCTGCACCTTGATCGCCTGCTCATACTCGAGCAGTCGCCTTGCTGTTGCATGAGCCAGCTCGGCTGACCGCAAGAGGGAGCGCGAGGTCTGGTGAGCAAGATCCTCGGTAGTTGTGTCCTGCAGGACTTCAGCGTCCGCACGACCATAGAGGGAGTAGGTCACGTCGAAGGCCTCCCCCTTGTCCTCCCACTCATCCGACCAGGCGGGGAGGTTAGAGTTGAGGGTCACCTCATGGGCGCGCTCAGCCTAGGTCACCAATGGGCGACCATAGGCATCCTCGCTGCGGGTGCCCTCATTAAAGAGAGGATGGTCGCTCAGCTCGCCAGCCTCCGAAGGATCCGCCTTCTTGCCCAGATCCTTGTGGGCGACCTCCTTCTTCTGTCTCTTGGGCTCAGCGACCTTAGCCTTACCCGTTCGCTTCTTGGAAATCCCGACCTCATCGCCGGCGACCTTGGGATCGTCGCCCCCTGGCGACAAGACAATTGGGGAGGAACCCCCAACCTCGCGAGCTGAGGTTCCCGCACCCCCTTGGGTGGCAGTCGTCGCCTTCAACGCGGGAGGAAGAGCGTCGCGCGGAAGAGTTTGCACGCCTACAAGCAAGAAGACCAAAGATTAGTCGCCTGATCAACGCTCAAGGGCGAGTATGGCTAATGCTCGCGCAAAAGTACCTTCCCCTAGGCGAACTTCCATGAGCTCGTCTACTCGCCTCCTCCAGAACACGACGTCAAAGCGACGATGCCTGAAAGAGTCGAGCAGCTTCTCCCGACTCTCCCTCAGGAAGGGGACCGTGAAGACATTCTCCGACAGCTGGATGGGCGAGCTGGAGATGCCCGCGAAGTCGCCCTCGATGGCGACTAGTCGCTCCACCCAGCGGTGATTCTTGTTTGAAGTACCCGCCAGAGTGCAGACATGGCTGCACAGGAAGATGACGCCCTCGCCGGTCGCCATGATGGTGAATACTCGCCTAAAGACCGCAAGGTCAAAGACGATTTTCTGTTCCCACAGGAAGCACAAGAATCCCATGATCATCGCCACTCCGTTGGGATTGATCTGCGCAGGAACTATCCCGTAGAAGACGAGTATCTGGTGGAACTCGGGCCACAGAGGAAGTCGCAGACCAACCTCGAAGTGGCGGATAGGAAGTATCATCACCAAGGGCGAGGAAGTCTTTAGTCGCTCAGACTGGCGAGGAAGCCTGGCGACATACCCCGGAGTCGCGAACTTGGCGTTGAAGTCATCCAAGTCCTTCTGCTGGGTAATCGGCTTCTTGAAAGAGTTCTCCTCGAAGTTCTTAGCATGGTCAGCCCGCCTGATGGTCGCCTCGTCAGACATTTTGAGAAGGAAGGAAAGGGAGCGAGTATGGAAGAGGTGCGAAGAGAAGAAGTCTGGAAGGTAGTCGCTCAAGGAGCTAGAGATCGCCGAAAGCGTATTTAAGACTCACCCACCCCCCCCCCCCCCCCCCCCCCCCCCCGCAATTTATAGTAATCGGGTAGTCTGGCTTGTCGAACACGACTCCGCGAGCACGACTATGGGTGGCGAGTATCGAAGTAAATCGCCAAAGGCTCAGAGCACGTCAAAATGCCGACCTTCAGCTAGCGAGTACCTGCATCACAGAAACACAAAGAAACTCGCCAGGATGCAGGCGACATTCAACATATGCTCGGCAAACAGCAAAAAGAAGATAGAGAAAAAATCCAAACGACAACAGATAAGGTAAAGCAAGACAAGAATGAAAGGCGAGTATCCAATTACTCGGCAAATCAATACTACTTCAAATAATAAAGTGTTCAAAGATACAAGATGCTCTCCAGGAGCTACAAGCTACAAAGAAGAAGAAAAATGAAGAAGGGGCAGCAACTAGGGTTGTGCTTGGATGTTCGCCTGGGTATCCTGGGGCTGAGGATGTCGCCCGACCCAACCCTTGCTGCGAGCACACTTGAAATGCTCGGAGGCCACGGACATTGCGTCCTCGCCTTGTCGCAGCTGGTCCTCAATCCTCGCCAGCCTCCCCACCGAGCCCATGCTCGCGCACATCCCGACCAGCTCGTCATGATGCAGCTGCTGCCGGTGCTCGATCCGTGCCACCCTGCGCTCCAAGTCGCTGATAGACTGGAGACGAGCTTCAGTACCCGAGAGGCGAGTATCAAACTCCTCCAGCCGGGATACTCGCACCTCCAAATCAGTCAGGCGACGATGAGGGTCACTGACCGCTAGGCGTTCAACCCGCGACTCCACCTCAGTCAGGCGACGATGAGGCTCGCAGATCGATAGTCGCTCTATCCTGGACTCCAAATCCAAGATAGCGCGAGTAGCCTTCTCCTAGTACTCGCAAGGGGGAAGCCCGACGGCGTCGATCAGTGCTCCCACGGGAGTATAAGCGCGACCTACAGAAGAGCATATGAAGAGTCAGAACTCCAGCAGAATCAAAAGAGCGGTGGCAACTATCTAAAGGCAGCGACCAAGTACCTGGCCGAGGACTGCGGGAACGTCGGCGACCAGGGCTGCGAGATCGCCGGCGAGGAGAGACCCTTCCTCGATGCGGGGAGAGGCTGCGATGGACGCCATCTCGGCGAGTAGAGTGGCCGCCAGGATGATCCCGGTTATGGGGCATGCTCCCCCGACCACGACCATCGCCTGTGCGCCCTCCACCCCTTGGAGCAAAGAAGGCCGAAGACCCTCCAGTCCCGCCTCTGCGCGAGGACTCCCCTTGGTGGATAGAGGGAGCAGTTGAAATAGAAGGGCGCTGATCGCCCGGAGGAGCCACTGAGGGCGGAAGTCCAGGAGGAGGCGGCAGCAGCACGACCCCGGGCAGATGCGAGCTGCTCGCCAGCTCTGGTCGTGAGTCAGGTGGTGGCAGAGGAGGATTGATGCTCGACAGAGGAGCCCCATGCTCGCTCATCGGCCTCTTCTCCACGGATGAACTGTGGAGGATCCTCACCGCGCGATCACCCCGAGATCCACCCCTCAGGCGAGATCAGCGAGGATGATCGCAGCGGCAGAGCATCCGAAGGCTCCTCCCAAATCTCGGTATTTGGCGGATCTGAAAACAGAAGCAAAAAGCGTCAGAAATCCCGCCAGGAGTGGTTCTTGTAGCAGCATAGTCCTCAGAACAGCGACTAAAGAGTTCACCTCACGCAAGAGGGAGGTCCGGTTGGGTTTGAGTTTGGGCCCCAGCCCTACTCGCCTCCGGGGCGACCTCTGCCTAAGGGGGATGAGGAGCAGGAGCAGGCGAGAGCCCCTCGTGGGAAAGGCCCAAATCTTCCAGCAGCTGCTGACGCTGCCCGCTCAAGGGATCGGCGACGTTCTCCATAGTCGCCTCCTTCTTTTTCTCTTTCTTCTTCTTCTTAGCCGCCCTCTTCCTCTTCTTATTAGCGAGGAAGGCGTCTACCTCGGTGTCCATGAGAGGAGGAGGCATGGGAACGCTGATCAAATTCGCGAGATCAGCCTTGGCCTTTTTGGCAGCCTCGGCAAAAGCTAGTGACATTATGTGCGAGTGCAGAAGGACGGATTCGTCGGAGACCCCCCCCCCCCCTATATATAGATCCCAGACATCGGCCGGCAAGATTCCGAGTATCTCCCAATACTCGCCCAGACAGAAGCTCGTCGAATAAAGGTTGGATATTTCTTTCCGAGCAACTATGTTACTCGCAAAGAGCGGGGATTGTGTACAACCCTTATTCTCTGAGGATGGGACCCACTCAAGGCCACGTAGGCGGAAGTCAAGGTCAAAGGGTCAACACAGAGACCAGCAGTCCAAGGCAGGAACAGGAAGCAGCAGAAGCCCTGTGCGAGTATTGGCCCGGCGTGTGCGAGCAGCACCCAATACTCGCCAGATGGGCGACTATGGCATGGTACTCGCCGAGTAACCCATAGTCACCAGGTTAGGGCTGGGCTATAAAAACCCCCCTACCCCTTGGTTGCCTATAAATAGGACCCCAGGGGTACTTGGATTGGCATCTGTGCTTGAGCTTCTGGATCCCGATTTCCGAATTCTCGAGCCCGTCACCCCTGCTTGCTAGCCAAGCCGGTGCCTTCCTCGTACCCTGCTTGGCCATTCTTGGTTGTGGAGGGGAAGACTCCTTTGAGCTTCCGGGTACGTGGTGGGACCTCCCTGTCGTAGCATCTGGGGTCCTGTTGTTGTTGCTCTCCTAGCTTCCTCATAGTCGCCAGTTTGTCCATCTCATCAGACAGCTGGGCAAGTAGCCTCCGGCTGCAAAGGTCCGAATTTTGAGGTCAGGATTTTCCTAGCGTCAACAATGCGTCCACGCGAGCATTGAATGCGAACAGACTTGAGAGAGAGCAGAGGAATTTCAGAGTGAAGGAACCATCTAAGTCTCACGTCCTCGCCCAAAAACTACAAAGCTCTCTCTTGTCTCTTCCATTGCTTGACTTCAAATGAAGGTTAGTGGGCCTTTTCATAATTTTCAGAAGGAACGCGCTAGTAATTGCGCTCAGCTGAATTTAGAATTGACGAATGACGATGCTCGGTTCTGATCACCTGGATCACCAATTTCCTAAAAATGATGATCAAGCCCCTCAGGCAGTCCGGGCGGCCCGGGCAAGTTGCCCGGAGACAGCAGCGGCCGGTGATGGCAGAATTTGCTGGAGGAGGCCGGAGTGGTGGCGCGCACCGACTGGGCGCAAGCGCCAGCATGGTGCGCACGCCAACCATGTGCAAGCGCCTATATGTCGGTTAAGAGCAAGTGTTGGTCGGGCATGTACACCAGTCGGTTTTGCGCAGAATTGCACTTGCCCACGGCGACAGCCCCGCGCGCATCATGTGACAATTTGCGTCCATGTGCGACCCGCGCGTGCAGGACTCCGCGCATGCTATTTTTCCCCACTTATGCGGCTTTTGGATTTCTCTAGCTAACACTTCCCAAGCATGCAGTTCACTTGATCGAGTCGGCTCGCTTGAGCACTTCGACACGGTTTATCCTGGGAAAACTTAGCGGGAACCCCATCAGATGCCCATAATTTTCGTAGGTCACGGACTGTAAGGAGTCGAGTCCAAAAAATTTTAATTGTACCTACGACGGATTTTTGCCGCGGCCTTGGAGCATGATTGTGAATGCGCACTACAATTTATTTTTTATTTGTGGCATAAAATCATCTATTTAATTAATTATAGTATAAGCTTGATTGGGGCGAATATCACTCGCTCTTTTCATCACATGACGGATTGTGCAGTATATGATTTTGTTTCCTTTTCGAAGTAACTAAAATCTGGCAACTTATTTTATTTGATTGACTCTCTTATTCTTCCTTTTTAATTATTCTTATTTTTCGACGTGACTTTTGAAGGGAGCACTCGTTCGAAGCAAGAGAAAAATTTTCATAGCCATGTCTCTGTCCGTCGAGGTGAGTTGTTTGCATCGTAACTTTTTCGTAAAATAATAAACTCATGCAAGATGCAAAAAAGAGATGAGGAGGAATGGAGGGGGATCGCTGGCCGCCCATGCGTGAGGGGTGGGGGGCTATTGCGTGAAGCCATCCAGTGCAGGCGCGAGCTACGCTGCTCACGGATGCCCGGCGAGCAGGTTGGTGTGGCGATGTGCCGCACGCCGCCGACCGGCTGGCATGTGGGCACAGTATCGCGCACAGCCACCAGGCGCGCACACAGTTACCCGACACACGCTCGGCCGCCCGATGCGCGGGTGGGCGCAGCCTCCTAGTGAGCGAGTGGGCACTTTGATGTTCGCGCCGCCTAGCATGTACGAGGCCACACACGGCCGCCTGGCGTGTGCGTGCACGATGCCACACACGGCCGTGCGTTCCTCCCGTGGGCATGGTGCCCACGCGCGTCCTGCGGGTCATCGTGCGGTCTGTGGTGCTTTCCTTGTGTTTTTGTTGGCTTTCGACGCCTTGGCATTTTCCTATTTTTCCTTTGCCTTTATTTTAGGTACCGAAGCGCGGGGCTCGGGCAAAGTTCATGTGACTTGCTTCGATGTTGAATGAGGAGAGAATAAGTGGGTGGAGGAAACGTTTTGGTATTTTGTCAGGCATTGAAGTGGGAATTCCGCTTTATGAGGAGCGCGCCCCGAATCCCCCTGAGGGTTATGTTGTGATTTTTGAGGCGTGTCTAATTATGGGATTTTGAGTACCACCTGCTGATGAGGTGGTGGAAATCTTCCGCTTCTGCGGCATTCTGATAAGAAAAAAATAGATCTTCTTCTTAGGGTTTATGATTTGTGATTATGCGAAGAAGATTGATGATATTTTCCAAAACTATATTCGATGAAGGAAAGTGTACCTTATCGTATATAATATAGGATATTTTATAGAAATACCAAGGTCGTATTAAACTCGGGTTTGTCGAGTACTTCTACTTCGAGAAAGCGGACTATTATTTTATCGGAGAGAATAATTTGGAAAGGAAAGAAAAGCTAATTAAAAAGAGAACAAAAATAAAATGAAGAAAACAAAACTTGATTTAAAACAAAACCTTAAAATGAAATAAAAAGATAAATACTATCATTCAACTCTAAACCTTGACCGTGGGGATTCCCGAAGCTCGAACATGCCTCTCTCGAGGTTAATGCCCAACTAAGCTTAGGAAAAATCAACCGGACTCTCGTCCTATAATTGATTACCTAAGACTTGCTTTACGATGTGAATCCCACTATAGGATTTGACTCCTATCCAGAAGATTTACGTCATCCTCTCTCGAGGGGTGCGTGCAACTCTTTTTATTCTCGAGTGATCGATTCGTACGCACGTCCTCTCGGCTAGCTAGAATACGAAAACAAATACCGAAATTCATAACCGGAATATGAACTCGATATCGTTATATTTCGAGAATAAATCGAAGGAGAGAAGATACGATAATAAGGAAAGAGATGATTTCGATTCAAAGCTTGCTAAAAATCAAGACTACAAAATATTTAGCTAAGGGAAAAATTAAAACAAGAACGAGAGAGAAAGAGGAAGAAAGAGAGTTGCATGAAAGAAAGATAACAAAATTTCATTTCATAAAAGAGGGATTACATAAATTGAAAGCTACCTTACATTGCATGGAATTGAAACTAAGCTAGCTTGCATGAAATAAAATTACAAGAAGTTAAACTAAAAATTACATTAATAAAAACTAACATGAACATAAACATGAAAATAAGAAAAATCTGTACAAGAAGAGCCCAAATGGGCAGGGGGCAGGAGGGAATTGCTGGAAATGAGCTCCTGAATTTATAGGAGAAAAATTCAGGCTACACGCCCTCGGTCACGGGCGTGACCTAGGGCGTGTAATATTTGTTCTGCAGCGGGGACAGCGGCGTGGGCGATTGCGTGACGGCGGGAGAAAATCAGACATGTCACGGGCGTGACATTTGGGTCACGGGCGTGACTCAGGACGACTTCAATCAATGCAGCATGGGCTTGAATTCGGCGCGGCAGACAGCAGGGATCACGCGTGAAAGTCACGGGCGTGACTTTGGGTCACGGGCGTGACTTGGGTCAACATTGGATTCGGTGGCTGACAGGTCCACGTGGAAAGTTTGATGTGATCTTTAAATTTACACGCCCTTGGTCACGGGCGTGACTACGGGTCACGGGCGTGACCGAGGGCGTGACTTGCTGTGGACTAGCTCAAATAGCGCGGCATCGATTCTGGACTGATCTTCAGGTTACACGCCCTTGGTCACGGGCGTGACCTAGGGCGTGTACTGCCAATTTTTGAGCAAAACTCCAGAAAATCTGCAAAACAAAAATACAACTAAATTTAGAACAGAAATTATAAAAGAAGTGATTATTAACTAAAATAGAACTAATATTTACAAATTTATATTGAACTTAACCTAAATATTATAATTAAAATACGCATAAATCCTACTTATCAAATACCCCCATACTTAAGCTTTTGCTATTCCAGAGCAAAAGTATGAGAAATATTTATAAGACATTTAAAAAAAAAAAAATTTTAATTTAGCCTAAAAATTTATTGAAACATAAGTAAGCTAAAAAGAAAATTTAAGGATTGACGAATTAAGTCCTAAATTATGAAATTAGAATGATAAGAGAAAAATATTTAGCCAAGAATTCTCAAAAATATTAACTAGTTAACAAAATTGAGTAATAAGTAAACAAAATTAGATTTAAAATTTATAAAAACCATAACTTTGAAAAAGCTAAAGGAAAAAGTAAATTACTAAGTATTGCTCTCTCCATAACGTAATTTAAATCTAGATCAAAGATATTGGGTTAGGGGGGTACATAAAATTTGGCATAAGAAGAGAAACTTTTGAATGGAGGAAATGGAATTTACCATGAAATTTCCTTTTTTTTTTTTTTTTTTTTTTTTTTCTTTCTCTTTTTTTTTTTTCTCTTCAAATAAAAACCCAAAATGTATATGTTTAGGAGTAATGAATTTTATCCTCTTACTCCATGCCATATAATCTTTTAAATGATTTTGGGTGCATATGTTTAGGGAATAATGAATTTTATCCTCTTATTCCCATGACATATGATCTTTTAATACATATTTTTTTTTTATGCCATCAAAGGGGTAGGGTAGAGAAAAGATTTCTAGGTTATAAATTAAATTATTTTGAGAGCAAAATTTAGTAATTTAAACTTTCCTAAGATTTAAAAAGCTTAAGGTAGAAATAATTAAAATCTAAAGGTGTTTAAGCAAGATTACTAAAAAATTGTAACTATTTAAAATAAAAGAGAAGAAGTGCTAAAGAAATATCTCTAATCAAATTAAAATCATAAAATATTTCTTAACACTAAATCACTTAAACAAAAACTAGATTTAGCAAACCATGATAGAATAAATGATTAGCAAACAAAAAAAAAAGATAAACGCTTATAAATAAACTCAAAATGGTTTTGGAAATGACAAAAACCAAAGTAAGGGCTTATTATATTTTTGGGAGTTTTCTAAGTTATTTCAATTTTTTTGAAATTTTTTTTTTTTTTTTTTTTTTTTGATATTATTTTTTTTTGGAATTTTAGGATAAGAAATAAGTAAAAAAAATGCTAAACATAAACTAATAAACCTAATTTTTTTTTTTTTTTTTTTTTTTTTTTAATTCTTGGACTTCCCAAGGTCTACCCGGTGAAGGGCTCGCAAGGTACTAGAGGCTATGATGGGAATTCAAGCCCAAAGCATCCTTTCCGAGAATTTAAATTTTTGATTATCTAATTTTTTTTGAATATTTTAGGGTTTTCTAATTTTTTTGAAAAAGCTAATTTTTCTTTTCTAAAAGACATTAAAAAGGAAATAAACTATTTACAAAACTATGTGCACAAATATTTTTGGAATTTTGTGATTTTTCTTTTTTTTGGAAATTTTCTACGATTTTATAATTTAAAAGAAAGGGAAATACACCCCCATACTTAAAGTTCAACATTGTCCCCAATGTTGAAAGCTAAGTATGGAGAATAACAAAATAGAAAATAAAAGAGCATGATTATGAAAGAAAAAGAACAAGGAAAGGAAAAGAAGTACGGCCCTGATTTGGAGACGGACGACCATCACGATTACCTGCAAAAATTTTCTTTCAAAACCATAAGACAAAACATAAGATTAAATGAAAGAAAACATAAAAGTTACTTAATAATATTTTTTTTTTGAATTTTTGATAAAAGTAATAGCGCTCTCTCTTTTCAAAATATCGACAAAATATCCCCGGCAACGGCGCCAAAAACTTGATAAGAAAAAAATAGATCTTCTTCTTAGGGTTTATGATTTGTGATTATGCGAAGAAGATTGATGATATTTTCCAAAACTATATTCGATGAAGGCAAGTGTACCTTATCGTATATAATATAGGATATTTTATAGAAATACCAAGGTCGTATTAAACTCGGGTTTGTCGAGTACTTCTACTTCGAGAAAGCGGACTATTATTTTATCGGAGAGAATAATTTGGAAAGGAAAGAAAAGCTAATTAAAAAGAGAACAAAAATAAAATGAAGAAAACAAAACTTGATTTAAAACAAAACCTTAAAATGAAATAAAAAGATAAATACTATCATTCAACTCTAAACCTTGACCGTGGGGATTCCCGAAGCTCGAACATGCCTCTCTCGAGGTTAATGCCCAACTAAGCTTAGGAAAAATCAACCGGACTCTCGTCCTATAATTGATTACCTAAGACTTGCTTTACGATGTGAATCCCACTATAGGATTTGACTCCTATCCAGAAGATTTACGTCATCCTCTCTCGAGGGGTGCGTGCAACTCTTTTTATTCTCGAGTGATCGATTCGTACGCACGTCCTCTCGGCTAGCTAGAATACGAAAACAAATACCGAAATTCATAACCGGAATATGAACTCGATATCGTTATATTTCGAGAATAAATCGAAGGAGAGAAGATACGATAATAAGGAAAGAGATGATTTCGATTCAAAGCTTGCTAAAAATCAAGACTACAAAATATTTAGCTAAGGGAAAAATTAAAACAAGAACGAGAGAGAAAGAGGAAGAAAGAGAGTTGCATGAAAGAAAGATAACAAAATTTCATTTCATAAAAGAGGGATTACATAAATTGAAAGCTACCTTACATTGCATGGAATTGAAACTAAGCTAGCTTGCATGAAATAAAATTACAAGAAGTTAAACTAAAAATTACATTAATAAAAACTAACATGAACATAAACATGAAAATAAGAAAAATCTGTACAAGAAGAGCCCAAATGGGCAGGGGGCAGGAGGGAATTGCTGGAAATGAGCTCCTGAATTTATAGGAGAAAAATTCAGGCTACACGCCCTCGGTCACGGGCGTGACCTAGGGCGTGTAATATTTGTTCTGCAGCGGGGACAGCGGCGTGGGCGATTGCGTGACGGCGGGAGAAAATCAGACATGTCACGGGCGTGACATTTGGGTCACGGGCGTGACTCAGGACGACTTCAATCAATGCAGCATGGGCTTGAATTCGGCGCGGCAGACAGCAGGGATCACGCGTGAAAGTCACGGGCGTGACTTTGGGTCACGGGCGTGACTTGGGTCAACATTGGATTCGGTGGCTGACAGGTCCACGTGGAAAGTTTGATGTGATCTTTAAATTTACACGCCCTTGGTCACGGGCGTGACTACGGGTCACGGGCGTGACCGAGGGCGTGACTTGCTGTGGACTAGCTCAAATAGCGCGGCATCGATTCTGGACTGATCTTCAGGTTACACGCCCTTGGTCACGGGCGTGACCTAGGGCGTGTACTGCCAATTTTTGAGCAAAACTCCAGAAAATCTGCAAAACAAAAATACAACTAAATTTAGAACAGAAATTATAAAAGAAGTGATTATTAACTAAAATAGAACTAATATTTACAAATTTATATTGAACTTAACCTAAATATTATAATTAAAATACGCATAAATCCTACTTATCACATTCCAATTACGCAGTTCTCCTTAGTGGCCATGATGAGAATTATGAGATTGGCCTGCTTTTTTGGGGAACATGGTTTTCGGTTGACCATTCGGCTCTTTCAGGAATGGTGCGAGGTATATCCTATCCTGGGCAACTGGATTGTGGTGCGGAGCAATATGAGTTGGCTTGCTTTTGAATACAAGACTGATTATCGCCACGGGGGCTCCTTATTTGGGTTCGTCGGGAACCCTTGGAAGTTACCGTCAATTTGGCGAGATCTCCCAAGGCGCTGTTGTAGGCTTGCATGCCTAGAGTTTGATTTTCCTCCTGTATGGGTTTGAGAACCCGCGTGACCTAGATAGCGCCCTCCTGAGGATTGGAGCTCTTGTTGATGAGAGGAGACTTAACTTGGCAGGTCTTTCAAAGGACGTTGAGCGGAGTTGTGCCCTCCCCTTCGAGTGAGGAAGAAAGCGAAAGCTGGTTTTTTCGTAGGAGCGTGGGGAAGAAGTGCCCCCTTTTACCGCTCCGGACCCAATCGTTGAAGTTGATGATGACAGCCCTGATGTCCTTGGAATTCAGCTCCCTGCTCTAATGCCCGATGCAATTTTTGAGTTACCTGATGTCGTGCCGACCATGCGAGATATGCCAGCTTCCCTTCCGGCTGTGGAGCCGGTGTGAGGCCCCCATTTAGACCCCATGACTATATGTATCTAATCTATCTACATATCATTTGTCTCAGGCTGAAGTAAGGCTAGTGAATACAAAATAACAACACATAATAAGAAATTTACTCTCATACCTTGAATTATTCGTCGAATATTTTATGTCCTACCATAATCAATTCATTTGGTTTTGCATTTCCCAAGCCACATCCGCTACCTACAAAAATTGATGACGGGCTTAGTCATAAAAATATGACTAAGTGAGGATATACCTCTTTATTGTTGTATACAATTAAAACAACTTACGCGTAGCAAGCATATTTTTGTACTAACCCTTTTTCTTTTGTATCAATAGTGAACTTATGAAACATCAATATCACTGTATGAACATGTTAATAGCAATAAAACAATATAAGCAATTATAGGATCATAACAGTGTCTATATCATAGTGGCAGTGTTGGTAAGAAAACTATGCAACCGTATATTCGTATACCAGTACAAGTAAGCAAACTATGAACCAGTTATCATATCAGTATTTGTAGCGATGTAGCAATATATCAGTGTATGCAATAAATCAATGTATCAGTGTATACAATAAATCAGTGTATCAGTATTTCTATATCAATTCTCATCTTTGTTTTAAGTTTTCATCTTCAGTTAGGTCATGTTAAGGGTAACTGTTGTAGCATCAATATTCATTTTTCAGTATTTCAGTATTTGGGCCCGACCCCTCGGGGTCATCAGTATCCAAAACAAGTACGTTCAACACGCGTCTATGCCGTTCAGACGACTGGTTTGGCAATCATCAGTATTTTCATGCGCATTTACATTCAGTCATACCCTTAACATAGTCATGCATCAATGCATTTTCATTTATGTTAGCCATATACAGTTCTCATTTACACTTAGAAATTTGTTTCTTTATTAATCCCCTCAGAAATAATTCGCCTGTTTGCCTTTGTCAATGTAAGACCCCCTCCCGCACCAGGAGAGTTCCCGGATCTTATGCCCAGAACCGCCGCCTTACGGTGACGCTAACACACGAGTTAGCTGCCTCCCCAAGACGCTGATCTTGCCGGCAAGAACGATCAACTAGGCCAACAAGAATAAGAAGAAAATAAGTAAACAAGTCCACAATCACACGCATCTGTATAAATATATCCAAATGTAATCTGCCCATCAATGAGTACAATAAATGAAAGAGTAAAAGGGCTTATGCCCGGTACATATCCAAAGTAGAACAAAATCTCACTCTCTCACTCTACATCTATGCAGAAGCTAAACAAACTCTCAAATCTTCAAACACCTGTCTTGTAGTAGAAGTACTGCGCGGCTTCTGCTCCCCAGATCCTGCCATCATGTCCTGACTGGTCGTGTTGGTGCTCCAGCTCCTCGAACACCTACGGTCACAACCGACCATTAGTCATAACGACTAAGCCAATTTTGTGTCTGCCTCCCCCCGCGACTCCTAGGCACCGAGCGGGAGGAAGAAGCGGAGGACAACAAAGTAGAGTAAACAAAAAGCAGGTGACATGGAAATCTAATCTAGCAAGTATATATATATATGCAAGTACTACTCTAGCAGTGTAAACAAGTAAGTAGTAAAAAGCAGTAAAAGAAGTAGTAAGCAGTGCGTGCAATTATAGCAAACAAGTAAATAATTCTACACTACCATCACATGAGTACCTTAACTTATATGAATGCTCATACAAACTTATAAGTTAAGATTTCCGGAATTGTAACTTATCATATAAAAGAGCCCATACTAATTTATATGATAAGGGTCTGCAAATTATGTTCTAGTTTTACGTATGATATGATATGAATGCTATGATATGATTCATACAAGTGCAACTCACCCACACGACTCTGTGATCACAGACCTTTAGTTCCCAATTTTTGGAGCTAGCTTCACTCTCTAGTACCACCGTTGTGGCTACGGCAGCAGTGGAGCGGGCAACTCCACTTCCTAGGCGGGTATACATACTACCAGGCCTAGACCCCTCGTACGCCTCTATACACGTCCTAGGTGCACTCTAGATTCTTGCGTACTCTTTGTTGATAACCATCAGTCTTTGAGGTCGTGTGCATTTTCGGGGATCGTCCTCCAGACCGCAGTATAAACAACCTACTGGCCCCTCAAACGTCCCTCACACCCACCTAAGTCAACGTACTGCCGTCGGTGTGACGACCGGTCCCGTACCGAAGACCCGCCACTAATTTGTTCTTATGCACATGCAATTTATCACCACCCGAGCCTCCAACTCGCAGGACTAACCCGTCCTGATATACAACCTCCCGAGCCTCCAGCTCGCAGGACCATCTCGTCCTGATATACTATTTCCCGAGCCTCCAGCTCGCAGGACTAACTCGTCCTGATATACAACTTCCCATCCCTTAACTCAGGATGAAGTTTATCATATCTCTTATTCCTTTAGTTAGACTAATCTTGTCTAATTAATGTATACTTAGAAGTTTAGGGTGAATCCTGGACTTCCCGAGGTTTACCCGGTGAAGGGCTCGCAGCGGTACTAGGGAATGCAATGGGCTGAAACCCAAATCCCCCATTCCAAGGCAATTACTTTTATTAGTGACTACCCCATTCTAAGACCCACTCTACTTATTACTCTTTATAACCAAGGTGCTTTATGACTCATCCTTCGCCTTAACCCTAAGCTAACGTTCTCTTGAACGGTGCTTGACACTTTAGGTCTCTCATCCTATAAGTGGTGTATATCTGGTGTAGGTTATAACACAATCTTATTGATTTCTTATGTGGTCATGCTGGTCAAATCTCCATATTAAGTTTTTATTATCCGCAGACCAGACATTAAAATTAACATAGGTTTGACCCCGATGATGCTCTCCTATCAATACCATATCCATGTGAGTTCTAACTTTTACCATAGGTTCAAAATGAAGAATTTAGGGTTTGACCATAATTTTGATATACTCCATGTTGATTTGACCTCAATTTCTATTTATCATAAAAAGGTGACATGATGACTTTACCCTACAAGTACTAGATTCTGCCTTCCAAAAATTCTGGGAAAAATAAAGTGGCATTATAATGATATGAAAACACTAATTCCAGAGTTCCATAATTTTCCAGCAGATTAAAACCCTTACTTTCTATTTGTCATGAAAAGGGTGACAAAATAACTTTACACTACAAGTGCTAGATTTTGACTTCCAAAAATTCTGGGAAAAATGCAGTGACATTATAATGATGTGAAAACACTAATTCCAGAGTTCCATAATTTTACAGCAGATTAAAACCCTTACTTTCTATTTATTATGAAAAGGGTAACAAAATGACTTTACACTACAAGTGCTAGATTTTGACTTCGAAAAATTCTGGAAAAAATGCAGTGGCATTATAATGATATGAAAACACTAATTCCAGAGTTCCATAATTTCCAGCAGATTAAAACCCTTAATTTCTATTTATCATGAAAAGGGTGACAAAATGACTTTACACTACAAGTGCTAGATTTTGAATTCCAAAAATTCTAGGAAAAATGCAGTGGCATTATAATGATATGAAAACACTAATTCCAGAGTTCCATAATTTTCCAGCAGATTAAAACACTTATTTTCTATTTATCATGAAAAGGGTGACAAAATGTTTTTACACTACAAGTACTAGATTTTGACTTCTAAAAATTCTGGGAAAATACAGTGGTATTTTAATGATATGAAAACACTAATTCCAGAGTTCCATAATTTTCCAGCAATAAATCACTATAAATTTCTCACAAATTAAAAAAGGTGATAAACTGAATAAATGAAGTTTCTTCCCTAAATACTATCTCCAAAATTCTAACAAAATTCATAGAGTTTCATAATTGAGTTCCTAAGCATAATCCAGGATTTCATCACTTTCTCAAATAATTTGCCTAGTAATTTTTCCATTATTCAGATTGAGACATAATGTAATTTTGTTAATTCCTTGAGAAATAATCCATGGAATTTTCTACCAAAATTTACAGATATTTGAAATGACATAACAAGTGATTCTCCAGAGTTTCATAATTTATTTTCAAGTTCTAATCATGAAAATTTCATAAATACACAAGTGTGATATATGGCAAAATAATCAAAATCATGAGATTCTTGATGCTAGAAGTCCTAAGATTTTCTAGGGTGGTGCATTATACCATAATTAGGGTGTGTACAAAATTTCAGAGGCTAACTCTAAGCCATTTGGGCTAAATACACACAAATATCATTTTTGCTATTGGCACACCCATTCTCTTTTAGGTAGAGACATGCATTGGGAATTTACCTTACCTATAGAGATCCATTTGGTCTCAAATTTTAACCAAGCCTACACTTAGCTAGATAAGAGTGACACCCAAATTTGGGGTAAGTTGGAGCTATATTCTTCCATAAATGTCATTTATTTGATTTTATATATTTTGATTAAAACCTTAGAAAAATCATCACCCAAAAATCTGATTTTTGGTTGCAAGCTAGGTACAGGTCACATGAATTCATGGCCAAAATTTCAAGTCCATCAGACTTATATTTTAGGATATATATCAAAAATAATTCCTGTTTTCTATTTTGACCAGCCTCACTAAAGTGAGTGTTGTGGGTCCTACATTGATCCAAATGGTCTAATTTAACTTTCAAATGAAATTAGACATCAAGGCATACAATAGTTATCTCAGGCAACTTTTCCTAAAAAGGCCTCTAAGGGTCTCAAATTCCAGCATGCATATTCATATGAAAGTGTGACAAAATCAATTAATTGAATTAATGTGGTCTGCATATAGCAGATCAGCCCAAATTCGATGGCTCTCCTTCATCTTCTACCTCTAGTCAACGACTGTGATCTGCCCGACCTGGACCATCTTCAAACTCTATTTCCCAGCCACTTCCGGCCCACCTCCGCCGGTCACCGCCTCCACCACCTCCGTTGAGGTGGTTAACGCCAGGCGGCGACACGGCCACCAGAGGCGACTCCTCCGGCATTCCCGAGCGGAAGAGAAAACTCGGAATTTCTCCCTCATGCTCACATGGGATCGGGCTCAATTGAGCCTGATTTCTCTCCTAAATGGAGCTAGATACTAGCACAGAGGGAAAGGGGGAGAAACCGAACCTGAAGTAGGGCTGGCGGTGAGTGTTGTGGTGGTGTGGCATGGTGGCGGCGAGCTCCGGCGATCCTGGTCAATTCCTCTGCTCCAATACACTAGCTCGTCTACTTGGACCTCTCTGAAGCTGATGGAAAGCTTCAAATGAAGTGAGGAGGGCTGGATATAGGAGTTTGGACTGGGTGGTTTTCGGCCTCTCCCTTGGATGCTCCTCCCAGCCACCACATGGCACTGTTTCAGCAAGAATTCGGCTAGGAGTTGATGTGGGGGCTCAGTGAATGCTTTGGGAAGAGGAGAGGAGGGCCACATGGCAAGCCCTCCCCATTTTCTTCCTTGTCCTTAATGAAAGAGTGGGGAAAAGACCCTTTTACCCCTTTGCATGTCATTGCATGTTGGGAATAGGGGGCAAGGCTGGTCATTAGGTACTTGGGCTAGGATCACTATCTGCGAATAGGACTCAAGTTGACTCCATTGTATGGTCTAAGGGTCAAGGTCTAAGTGTGTCTGAGTAGCTAGAACTTAAGAAAATTCTAAGTTTCTGTGTTCGACGAACTCCAGTCTGCGTTCGACTAACTCCTTCCTGGGTTCGACGAACGGCGTGTTTCAGTTCGACGAACTCCCTTATCAGCTTGACCAGTCTGCGTTCGACGAACTCCTTCCCGGGTTCAACGAACGGCGTGTTTTAGTTCGACGAACTCCCTTCTCAGCTCGACCAGTCTGCGTTCGACGAACTCCTTCCTGGGTTCGACGAACGGCGTGTTCCAGTTCGACGAACTCCCTTCTCAGCTCGACTAATTCAGTTCTCCAGATAGTTTATCAGATTATCTCTCAGTTCGACGAACTCCAGTTTGCGTTCGACGAACTCCTTCCTGGGTTCGACGAACGGCGTGTTTCAGTTCGACGAACTCCCTTCTCAGTTCGACGAATTCAGTTCTCCAGACAGTTTATTAGATTATCTCTCAGTTCAACGAACTCCAGTTTGCGTCTGACGAACTCCAGTTTGCGTTAGACGAACTCCTTCCTGGGTTCGACGAACTGCGTGTTTCAGTTCCACGAATTAATTCAGTTCGACGAATTTCTTCTCGATTTTGACCGAAATTGGGGAAGTGTGACTTTGGTCAAATTGGTCAAATTGAAGACCCCATTGATGGGGCTTTTGGGGTCCATATCACTCCTTTAAGTGTTTATCATCTATTGTGGTAGGTTCAATTTGGTCACATAAGTATGAATTGAACCCTATTGAGTTGAATTGGGCTATATTGACCTAGATTTTACTTTGGTCCACTTAGCTAAATTGGTTGACCAATTGATGAGACTTTTGCTCAATTATGTCTCCTTTGGGTTTAGGGACATGGTGGTGGGGTTAATTCACAAGTGTAAGTTCAATTTGAGCTAATTTGACCTAGGTTGACCTGCCTCCTATAGTGGATCACATGTGAGTTTACTCAACTCAGTGCATCCCAAGGTCACCACTAAGCTCAAACTCACCTCACTCACCACATGCCCTACCCTAATTGAAGTTAAGGGGTCTAGTAGGAAATGGGATGTTACAGTCAAGGCCATACAATATAGCGACAATAAGTATCAGTGATATAATGAACTATGCATTTGATATTCTGTATAAAAGAGTGCATATAATGAAAGAAAATAAAACAATAAAGCTTAAATAAAACAGGTAGTTCTCACCATCAGTAACTCAAGTCATTGGCATGTCTATATGGAGGTGTCATCCTTCGCAGTATCTATATAAGCATCATATCATTTATGGTCATTTATATCGGGGTTGCACCTCGTTATAGATACAATATTGACTACTATGATGACATCATTTGGAAATTACCCAACCAACCCTCTAGTTTGCATAACCAAAAAAGAGACATGCAAACTCATTCCAAAACTCATTCCAATCCACCACTCTTTATTAACCAAGTAACAATCCAATGTTTACTCATTGTTTTAATTAACAGCTGTTGGTTAATAAGTAAAGCAAAGCCCAAATCTCCTAACAACAATACTGTCACTCCATTCCCCCAAATGTTCTATCCTTTAAGTCAAGCAACAATACTCAAAAGAACATGAAAACAAGTAGCAACCGACCAACATGAGTACTACACCAGAACTCTCCCATTGTAAACAAATATCAATGACAATTAACAGGAAAAGTTCCCTCTAGTAAACATCATTAAGAGCAAGTAACAATCAAAAGAATTCCCTTCATAAATAAAGATGCTAGCAGTATAATAGGAATCCCCCATAATAGAGGAAATAGCAGGTAACTGCAAGGAGTTCTTCCATTTAAATCAATCTAAAAGAACAGCAGCTAGCATCTTCTCCCAATAACAATGAAACAAAACTGAAAGGGGAAACAATACCAGTCGGCCAACCAAACCCAACTGAAACCCCTAAATATCAGTACCAAGCTAATTCTTCAATACATATCTCCCCTCCCCAAGAATCCAACATCCATACACAGAAACGAAGAGAGGAGGAGGAAGACAAAAAAGCTTACAGTGCAGATAGAAGGAGGGGATATTTCACTAATTTTCTCCAAGCCAGAGTCTTCTTCCTGTCGAGAGAATGCCATCTTGAAGGAAGAAGGCGGAGAAGCTAGCGATTTCCATGAACCCTAGGTAAGGATTGGAGGGAAGCCGAGCGGTGAGTGTCAGAATATTTAGAAGGAAAGGCTTGATTTTTGCTTTAAAAAGCCGGTCCACGCGCTCTTGCCACCGCTCAACACCACCGCTCAACCTAATTGGGTTTAAATGCCTATTCGCCCTCCAACTTCATCAAGTTACTCTATCAACACACCAATGACAGTGTTGAAACCGATTTCTCGGCCTCTGTGGAGTTCGGGGCCCCCAACAAGTTGAGAGGTGGCCAACTCTTACTTCCCCCAAGGGAGAGCTCTAGGTTGAAGGTGTTGGAACTAAGAACTGGACTAAGGGCTCGGCGAGGAGGTCTCACCACATACCCGGAAGATCTTTAGAGCGCTTCCCCTCCAAAGCCAACGTCGGGCTTGGGCACCACTGGAGGCTCTCCTCACTCCACTAGAGAGAGATTTAGGGAGGGAGAGGGAGAGAGAGCTAGCCTTGAACAAGCTTGCCTCCAAATGGTGCCCCCTTGTCCTATTTATAGGATTTCTGGACTTGGGCTGCAAATAGCCAAAAACTGGTCTCTGAAATTACCAAAATACCCTCAGAAATGGTTGTGGATAGCCAAATCCCGCTATTCTTAGGCGCTAAACGCAGACCAATCCCTCCCCCAGGAACTGAGTGAGAGGGAGGACCTCTCGCGGGGGCTGGGCGAGCCCCCTAACTGGGGCAGGCGAGACCCAGGGGTCGGCCCCTACTGGTCTCGCCCCCCTACCGGGGCAGGGGCGAGGGGGGTCGAAGGCCTCCTCCCCTCGCCCCCCTGCTGAGGCAGGCGAGACCCGGGGGTCGGCCCCTCCTGCTGGTCTCGCCCCCATACTGTCGGGGGAGGGGCGAGGGGGGGTCGAAGGCCTCCTCCCCTCACCCCCTGCTGGGGCCGGCGAGACCCGGGGGTCAGCCCCCTTGCTAGTCTCGCCCCCTTACTGCCGGGGCGGGGGCAAGGGGGGGCCGAAGGCCTCCTCCCCTCGCCCTCTGCTGGGGCGGGCGAGACCCGGGGGTCGGCACCCCTGCTGGTCTCGCCCCCTTAGTGTCAGGGCGGGGGCGAGGGGGGGCTGAAGGCCTCCTCCCCTAGCCCCCTGCTGGGGCGGGCGAGACCCGGGGGTCGGCCCCCTGCTGGTCTCGCCCCCTTACTACCGGGGCGGGGGCGAGAGGGAGGGCTCTCCCCTCCACCTCTCTCCCCCCTACGCTGGGGGAGGGGCGAGAGGGAGGGCCCTCCCCTCCACCTCTCGCCCCCCTCCGCTGGGGGCGGGGGCGAGAGGGAGGGCTCGCCCCTCCACCTCTCGCCCCCCTCTGCTGGGGGCGGGGGAGAGAGAGAGGGCTCGCCCCTCCACCTCTCGCCCCACTCTGCTGGGGGCGGGGGCAGGAGGGAGGGCTCGCCCCTCCACCTCTCGCCCCCCTCTGCCGGGGGCGGGTACGAGAGGGAGGGCTCGCCCCTCCACCTCTCGCCCCCCTCTGCTGGGGGCGGGGGCGAGAGGGAGGGACCGTCCCTCCACCTCTCGCCCCCTTTACATGAGCTGGGCGAGCGGGAGGCGGCCTCCGCCTCCACCGCTTGCTCCCCTTTGCCCCTACTCTTTCTGCCTGGGACTATGCTACCACACAATGTTCTAAAGGACCACTAGGTCTCGGAAAAACACTCGGCGAATACGGGGATGTACACAATCCCCGCTCTTTCCGAGCGAGGTACAAGCTCGGAAAGAAAAGTCCAACCCCGCATATTTGGCGAGTGGTGCTGAAAATCGCGCCATAGGAGAAACCTCCCTGAAAAAAAAACACTTAGCCTCCTCGAGAGGTCCTCCAACCCCGCCGGATAGCGAGAGCCCAGCTAGCGAGACCACCTCAGGAGAAAAAATACAGCCTCCCCGAGAGGTCTTCCAACCCCACCGGCTAGCGAGAGCCCGGCTTGCGAGACCGCCTCGGGAGAAAAACACATAACCTCCCCGAGAGGTCTTCCAACCCCGCCAGCTAGCGAGAGCCCGGCTAGCGAGACCACCTAGGGAGAAAAACACATAACCTCCCCGAGAGGTCTTCCAACCCCGCAGGATAGCGAGAGCCCGGCTAGCGAAATCATCTGGGGCATTGCAGCATGAAATACTTGTCACCTTTCCAGCCTCTCCGCGAGATCAACCTAACCCACCGGCTAGTGAGAGCCCGGTAGCAGAATCAATCTGGGGCATTCCAGCATAAGTAACTTCCGACCACCGAGCGGTTCCCGGCCCTGCCAGCTTGGTGGGAGCCTAGTCAGCGGGCCAGCATCGGGGCTGAGGTCGACACCTTCTAGGAGCCAAGCTCAACTAGAGGTGGATACAAGGTCGACACACTTTAGGAGTCGGGCTCAACTAGAGGTGGATACAAGGTCGACACACTCTAGGAGCCGGGCTCAACTGGAGGTGGATACAAGGTCCACACACTCTAGGAGCCAGGCTCAACTATAGGTGGATACAAGGTGGACACACTCTAGGAGCCGGGCTCAACTAGAGGTGGATACAAGGTCGACACACTCTAGGAGCCAGGCTCAACTGGAGGTGGATACAAGGTCGACACACTCTAGGAGCCAGGCTCAACTATAGGTGGATACAAGGTTGACACACTCTAGGGGCCAGGCTCAACTAGAGGTGGATGCAAGGTCGACACACTTGTTGGGAATCTTGCCCCCATGATTCCTGATTTGAAGAAGTCACCAAGTCAAGAAAACTTCACTTTGTATTTGATCGCTTCTCTAGCTTATAAATCTCAGGAACATAGAAAAATAAGATTCGTCGAACGCAGAATTGGCCTATTCGTCGAACTCAGAAGGAAGATCGACGACCGATGAGACTTGGCGTGTTCGTCGAACGCAGAATGTCGTTCGTCGAACTCAGGACTCAGTTCGTCGATCGCTGAGATGAGACCAGAGAAGAAGCCGCTGAGAAGGCACAAAGGGCGTGTTCGTCGAACGCAGAGAGCCGTTCGTCGAACGCAGAACAAAGTTTGTCGACCGCTGAGACGAGATAGAAGAAACAGCTGACAATAGCTTGTTCGTCGAAAGCAGAGTGTCGTTCGTCGAACGCAGAGACAAGGCAGATCATCGAACTCAGAAGGAAGATCGTCGACCGCTGAGACTCGGCAAGATCATCAAACGCAAAAAATACGCGGTATCGTCGACTTCACCAAAGTGGTCTTGTCGATGAGAAAAAACAAACATCATCGTAAAGAAGGCATGTCGTCGAGAGAACAACATGATTACGACGACAGACAGCAAGATAGAAGATCTCAACGACACAGTCAAAGATAGCATATCGTCGTATATGCATAATCGCCAGTATGTATCATATCGTCGAGATACCTGCTTCAGAAGCAGAAGCAAGAAGAGTTGAAGATCTTCCAAGGTTAAAGGAATCGACAAAGTTCTGTCGTCGAGATAGTTTCCATGTCACCGTAACAATGGAACTATCGTTGAGACATATTCAAATGTTGTGGACGCGCTGTCAGCATTTAATGTCGCCGCCTGATTGTCTTATCAGCACGTGCTCTTAAGGAAAGGAGCGTCTGACACTTAAGGCACTTTTTCAGAAGACCGTTGGGGACCTCGCAGTCTTATAAAAGAGATAAGAGGTTGCCCTAACACGGAATCAATAAATCGATCAGGAAGAAAGAACTTGCGCAAATAGCGAATCGAACTGTAGAAGCGACGCAAGAAAAAAAGAAAAGAAGAAGCAGTCATCTTCATCGACTGTAAAGTTGCCGATCTTCATCAGGCTAAGAAGAGATTGAAGAAGAACTGCGCTGTCAAAGATCTGAATCAGAAAATCTTCTTCAACCTTAAGAAGGCAATCCTCAACAGGATAAAGTTGTCAATCTTCATCCGGCAGAAGTAACAGTCTTATTACTGTAATCTCTTGTAAAGGCTTGCGGGTCTGTTTATCTAGCTTGAGAGCTGGAGATCTGTGAGGCTTGATGGCCAGGGCAGTGGACTTGCGGGTCCGACACCGTCTAGCTTGAGGGTTGGAGAGCTGTGAGGCTTGAGGGCCAGGGCAGTGCACTTGCGGGTGCGATTTGTCGAGCTTACGGGCTCGGGGGCAGTATGGGCTTGTGGTCCTAGGCTGTTGGGACTTGCGGGTCCGTGTTGTAAGGCTTGAGGGCCTGAAGCTTTTTGGCGGAGTTTTACTGAACCTAGCACACTGCTAGTTAGGCGTAGAGGGAAAGAGGACTACTCAAAACACCATGTCTTGAGGAACCTCTATAGATCTTGTGTCGTCTGTTGTGCTTTTTGTGTGTGACATTTTACTACTGTGCTTAAATACTCATAACTCACACTAACTTATTAAAAAGAACCAAGATCACCTAACCCCCACCCCCCCCCCCCCCCCCCCCCCCCCCCCCCCTCTATGTGAACGTTCCATAACTAACAAGTGGTATCAGAGCGAGGTTGATCAAAGGAAGACTTAACCGTCTGATCTAGATCGAGGAACGATTCACCATGGCCGGTGGAGATCAAAATCGGGAGATAAGATCTATGAAACTTCCGATCTGCACCAAGGAGAACTTTCCCATCAAGAAGGAAAGAGTTAGGCTGTTCATGGAAGCGGCCGATCCAAGAATCTATCTGACAGTCCAACAGGGTCCTTTTATCCCCACAACCCCTTCCACCATTGATCCGACGCAGAAGGTGATAAAGAAATATGAAGACATGACCAAGGACGAGCTAGCCTTGGCAGGCCTGGATAAGAGGTTACAGAATGTTATTGTAAGTGTTGTAGATGATTCAACCCTCCAGAACCTAATTCACTTCAAAACGGCCAAGGAGATGTGGGACTCCCTGATCGTATATATGGAGGGTACTGAAGAGGTAAGGGATGATAGAAAATCCCTCCTCAACCAAGAGTATGAGGCCTTCAAGCAGAGCAAGAGTGAAACAATCTCCAACTGCTATGAAAGATTTTTCAAGATTGTGAATGGTCTAAGAAACTACGAAAGAGAGTTCACCAACTCTGATTTAAACGACAAATTTCTCAGATCACTTACAAAAGAATGGGACATCAAGATCTGTGTCATCAGAGAGATGGGTCAGCTGGGCGTCATGGAGCCTAAAAATCTGTATGGAAAGTTGTTGTCTCATGAACTTCAGCTCAACACCAAAAAGGCTGAAGAAGAAAGCTCAAGAGTGAGCACAAAAGAGAGATCTGTGGCTCTAAAGGCTGAGAGCACCAGAAGATCCAAGAGCAAGAGCTTTGCATCTCAGAATAGATCTGAGAACAGTGAGGAATCAAAAGCCAGCTCCTCTGATTCTGATGACACTGATAGAGAGGTGGCACTCCTCTCAAAACAGTTCAGAAAGTTGCTACACAGAAGAAGGAGGGACAACAACAGAAGTTTCTCGTCAAGCTCCAGAAGATCTGACTATCGTGGCAGATCCAAAGCTCCCAGGGAGGACAGGTACAGATCCAACTCTAGTAAACATGATTTAAATAATACTGTTTGCTATTCCTGCAGCAAAACAGGTCACATGGCTGCGGACTGTCCCTCTAAGAAGAAGGACTCAAGGAACCATGAAGAAAGATGAAGCTCGAGGAGCAAGAGGAACTCTGAAAAAGGGTTCGTGGCCAAGAAGACGAGAACATTGAGTGACTCTGACTCAAGCTCCTCTGGGACTGAGGACGAGGCACTTATTGGATTGATGGCCATCAATGAAGGTAACCAGGATGACAACTCTCCTGGAAAGGTAAATCACAGAACCTCCATGTCTGCCTCTGATTCTGAATTAGTGGCAGATTCTTTGCATGATGATGAGGATGTGTCTGCTGCCAACAGCACAGCCTCAAGATCTCAGTATGAAGTTGAATCTGAACTGATAAGGCAATATTAAGCCTTGTGGAAAGCCTTCAAGGGCTGTAAGAAACTTCTCAATGTCCAGACCAAGGAGTTAGATTCCTTGAAGCCTGTTCAATCTGAGCTCCAGGAGACAGCTGAGAAGTTGGCTGCTATGAGCAAAGAAGTGAACAAATTTAAGGAAGCCATAAGGCTTAAAAATGCTGAGTTAGGACAGAAGAACAAGTTCATTAGGGACCTTGAGGAAATGTTGTTGGCTGAGAAGAAACTGGCATCCAGCTTCTCAATGCCCAAAACTATCCTGCCTATCATTGACACCTTCTCTGGACAGTTCAGAGCTGGTGTTGGTTTTAATCAGGAGACAGTTAAGGGCAAAGATTCTGAAGCTAGACCTTCCTACAAAAAGGTGATGGTGTCAAGTCCTTCAGCCCACAGACCTGCAGCAACAGCAATCAAGAGTAAGAGAAAGGCTGTTTCTACAAAGCCTGTTCCCAAGAAGGTGAATCAAAATGTGGTGAGACCGATTCCACCCCAATCTCACACATATGAGGTTCACCCAAGATCTGTTAGACAAGAAGGATTCTCCTCTGCTCATCAGCACTGCCACCCCACCCAGATGGTGAAGCAGAAGAGAAGATACAATAGATATGAATGCTGGTGCTGTGGGAAAGTAGGCCACTTTACTTTGGACTGTTGGTTCAACCCAACAGGGCCCAATGCAAAGAGAGTGTAGAACCCCTCGTGGTTTAGTGTTCCCTTATATCAACCTAACAGAAACCAAGGACCCAATCCATTTTGGGTACCTAAGGGGAAGTAATTTGTCTTGCAGGTAGGTCCAAATACCAACCAACCTCCAATTTGGTATTTGGACAGTGGCTTCTCCAGGCACATGACTGGAGTCAGAAAGTACTTGAAGGAATTCACCCCTGTGGAGAATGGACCAACAGCGATTTTTGGAGGTTCAGAAAAGGGAGTGACCAGGGGCTATGGCAGCATCTCAAATGGGTTAGTCACCATCACAAGGGTGGCTTATGTGAAGGGATTGAAACACAATCTCATAAGCATAAGTCAACTCTGTGACTTAGGATTTGTTATTACCTTCCACAAAGACAAGTGTCTAATTAAGAAATCCTTAAATTCTGAGGCTATCTTAACTGGCACTAGGAGTGGGAATATTTATTGTTTAAATTTTCTCATCACAAATTCTTCCATGCCCATGTGTCTTGTGGCTGATGGTAAAGAGGCTCTCTGTGTTCAATGGCACAAGAGACTTGCACACATCAACTATAAGACAATAGGCAAGCTATTCTCACAAAACCTAGTTAGAAATGGACCTGATATTAAGTGCATCAAAGATGGTCCATATCAAGTCTGCCAACTTGGAAAGCAGACTAGGACCAGCTTTAAAAGCATATCTAACAAAGAGTCCACTAGGTGCTTATTTCTTCTGCACCTGGATTTATTTGGTCCTATGTCAGTTCATAGCTTAGGAGGGAAGACCTATACCCTTGTAGTTGTTGATGATTATTCAAGGTTCACTTGGGTATTCTTCCTCAAAAAGAAATCAGATACCCTAGACATCTTGAAAAATTTTGTCAGGCAGATCCAGAATGAGATGGACTGTACTGTGGTCAAACTCAGAAGTGACCATGGGACATAATTTCAATCTGGGGCCATGACAAAATTCTGCCAAGAAATAGGTATCTCCCAAAAATTCTCCTCACCCAGAACTCCCCAACAGAATGGGGTTGCTGAAAGGAAGAACAGAACCTTGATAGAGTCTAGTAGGACAATGCTAAGTGACTCCTCTCTACCAGAATACTTTTGGGCAGAGGCTGTCAATACAGCTTGTCATGTGATAAACAGGGCTTCCATCATCAAAACCCACAAGAAAACCCCTTATGAGTTAATGAAGGGCAGAAAACCAGCCTTATCCTACTTTAGGATCTTTGGAAGCAAATGTTATGTCCTTAATAATGGGAAATTCAAGTTAACCAAGTTTGCTGAGAAAAGCAGTGAGAGTAATTTTGTTGGCTACAACTCTCATAGCAAGGCCTATAGAGTGTACAACATCAATAACCAAGCAGTGGAAGAATCTGTTCATGTGGTATTTAATGAGACTAGCCTTATACACAAGGGATGGTCTAGTTCTCTAGTGAATGCAGGTACAGTGGAGAGAATAGGGAAGCTATCCATTAAAGACAATACTGATACTTCACTCAGAAATGAGAATCAGTTAGTGACAATTGAAATCGAAGAAGAACCTGCATCAGAAACGGCTGAAGAAGTGCAACCTGGAGAAGTTGCTGATGCAGAAGTACCCAGAATTCTCCCAACTGCCATGAAACAAGTAAGAGACCATCCCCAAGAGCAGATAATAGGAAATGTCAACCAAGGTGTGCTGACAAGGAGCAGAGCTGCGAATGAAGCATTGTACCTGTTTCTCTCTCAAATTGAACCCAAGAAATTTGAGGAAGCAAATCAGGATCCATTTTGGATTGATGCAATGCAGGAGGAACTGAACCAGTTTAAGAGATGCAAGGTTTGGAAACTAGTTCCAAGACCCCAAGGACAGAATATCATAGGAACTAAATGGGTCTACAGAAATAAGCTGGATGAAAATGGAATCATCATCAAGAATAAAGCAAGACTAGTGGCAAAAGGCTACAAACAAGAGGAAGAGATAGATTTTGATCAGACGTTTGCTCCAGTAGCCAGACTGGAAGCAATAAGACTGTTTCTAGCCTATGCGGCATACCAAGGTTTCAAAGTATACCAGATGGATGTGAAGTCAGCCTTCCTAAATGGTGACCTCAAAGAGGAGGTATATGTAGAGCAGCCCTCAGGTTTTGTAGATCCTACTCATCCTGATTATGTCTATTTTCTTAGAAAAACTCTGTCAAGCTTTCTAATTGAGAATAAGTTCTCAAGGGGAAGAATTGATAAGACATTGTTCCTAAGGGAAGTAAAGGGCAAGATCTTGCTAGTGAAGATCTATGTGGATGACATCATATTTGGCTCTACAGATAACAATCTCTGCAAAAAGTTTGCCAACTTGATGCAAGGAAAGTTTGAAATGAGCAGTATGGGGGAGCTCAAATACTTCCTAGGTCTCCAAGTGAAACAATCTGAAGATGGTATATTCATCTCCCAGACCAAGTTCACTAGGGAGCTAGTCAAGAAATTTGGATTGGAGAGTGCTTCTTCAATGAAGACTCCAATGGGAACCAATGTGTCTCTGGACAAGGATGAGAAGAGCATACCCTTTGATGAAACCAAGTACAGATGCATGATTGGATCCTTGCTCTATCTAACTGCAAGTAGGCCTGACATAATGTTTGCTACATATGTCTGTGCTAGATATCAGGTGAACCCTAAGGAATCTCATCATGTCTCTGTCAAGAGAATCTTAAGATACCTAAAGGGTACATCAAATCTTGGCCTATGGTACCCTAGGAACAATGGTTGTGAACTAACTGGATATTCAGATGCAGATTATGCAGGGTGCAAGGAAGACAGGAAAAGTACATCAGGGACATGTCAATTCCTTGGTGGAACACTGATCTCTTGGAGCAGTAAGAAGCAGACAAGTGTGGCAATCTCAACAACAGAATCAGAATATATCTCGGCTGGAAGCTGGTGTGCCCAACTGCTATGGATCAAACATCAACTTGAAGATTACAACCTAAAGATGACCAAAACACCCCTGTTTTGTGACTCTTCAAGCGCAATCTCAATTGCTAAGAATCCTGTCTCTCATAGCAGGACTAAGCATATTGAGATCAGGTATCACTTCATCAGGGAGCATGTGGAAAATGAAGATATCACCCTTGAGTTTGTCCCAACAGACAAACAAGTGGCTGATATATTTACAAAGCCCCTAGATGAAGCTAAGTTCAACTTCTTCAAATTCCAACTGGGAATGTTGAACTTAGAATAATTCTCTACTTATTTTTCACTAATCCCTTTCTAGATGATTGGTTGGACAACCTTTCAGGATTTGGATGAACTATAACTGAGAAAGGGGGAGCCTTGAACTATTGTCTCCTAAAAGAAGTGCTCCAGAAAAGAAGTCAGAAAGGGGGAGAAAGGGCATCAAATGTTCAAGACAAGATGCTCAAGAAGACGACCTCAAAGATAGGGGGAGCAAAGAAGTAGGAGGAGCCATAAAAGAAGAGACATCGAATCTAGGGGGAGCTACAAGCTGGATGATGTACTCAGAAAGTTCAGCGAAGATAAGTACAATCTTACATGATCAAAGTTAAGATTATAATATTTATTGTCTAGTGAAAGTAGTCTTGAATTGAGATTCTAACTTCTTCAAATAGGGGGAGATTGTTGGGAATCTTGCCCCCATGATTCCTGATTTGAAGAAGTCACCAAGTCAAGAAAACTTCACTTTGTATTTGATCGCTTCTCTAGCTTATAAATCTCAGGAAGATAGAAAAACAAGATTCGTCGAACGCAGAATTGGCGTATTCGTTGAACTCAGAAGGAAGATCGACGACCGCTGAGACTTGGCGTGTTCGTCGAACGCAGAGTGCCGTTCGTCGAACTCAGGACTCAGTTCGTCGATCACTGAGACGAGACCAGAGAAGAAGCTGCTGAGAAGGCACAAAGGGCGTGTTCGTCGAACGCAGAACAAAGTTCTTCGACCGCTGAGATGAGATAGAAGAAACAGCTGATAATAGCATGTTCGTCAAACGCAGTGTCGTTCGTCGAACGCAGAGACAAGGCAGATCGTCGAACTCAGAAGGAAGATCATCGACCGCTGAGACTCGGCAAGATCGTCGAACGCAGATAAGACGCGGTATCGTCGACTTCACCAAAGTGGTCTTGTCGACGAGTAAAAAAAACATCATCGTAAAGAAGGCAGGTCGTCGAGAGAACAATATGATTACGACGATAGACAGCAAGACAGAAGATCTCAACGACACAGTCAAAGATAACATATCGTCGTATATGTAGAATCTCCAGTACGTCTCATATCGTCGAGATACCTGCTTCAGAAGCATAAGCAAGAAGAGTTGAAGATCTTCCAAGGTCAAAGGGATCGACAAAGTTCTGTCATCGAGATAGTTTCCATGTCACCGTAACAATGGAACTATCGATGAGACAGATTCAAATGTTGCGAACGCACTGTCAGCTTTTAATGCCGCCGCCTGATTATCTAATTAGCGCGTGCTGTTAAGGAAAGGAGCGTCTGACACTTAAGGCACTTTTTCAGAAGACCGTTGGGGACCACGCAGTCTTATAAAAGAGATAAGAGGTTGCCCTAACACGGAATCAATAAATCGATCAGGATGAAAGAACTTGCGCAAATAGCGAATCGAACAGTACAAGCGGCGCAAGAAAGAAAGAAAAAGAAGAAGCAGTCATCTTCATCGACTGTAAAGTTGCCGATCTTCATCAGGCTAAGAAGAGATTGAAGAAGAACCGCGCTGTCAAAGATCTGAATCAGAAAATCTTCTTCAACCTTAAGAAGGCAATCCTCAACAGGCTAAAGTTGTCAAACTTCATACGGCAGAAGTAACAATCTTATTACTGTAATCTCTTGTAAAGGCTTGCGGGCATGTTTGTCTAGCTTGAGGGCTGGAGAGCTGTGAGGCTTGAGGGCCAGGTCAGTGGACTTGCGGGTCCGACACCGTCTAGCTTGAGGGCTGGAGAGCTGTGAGGCTTGAGGGCCAGGGCAGTGCACTTGCGGGTGCGATTTGTCGAGCTTGCGGGCTCATGGGCATTAGGGGCTTGCGGGCCTAGGCTGTTAGGACTTGCGGGTCCATGTTGTAAGGCTTGAGGGCCTGAAGATTTTTGGCAGAGTTTTGCTGAGCCTAGCACACTGCTAGGTAGGCGTAGAGGGAAAGAGGACTACTCAAGACACCCTGTCTTGAGGAACCTCTATAGATCTTGTGTCGTCTGTTGTGCTTTTTGTGTGTGACATTTTACTACTGTGCTTAAATACTCATAACTCACACTAACTTATTAAAAAGAACAGAGATCACCTAACACCCCCCCTCTAGGTGAACGTTCCATAACTAATAACACTCTAGGAGCCAGGCTCAACTAGAGGTGGATACAAGGTCGACACACTCTAGGAGCCAGGCTCAACTAGAGGTGGATGCAAGGTCGACACACTCTAGGAGTCGGGCTCAACTAGAGGTGGATACAAGGTCGACACACTCTAGGAGCCAGGCTCAACTAGAGGCAGAGTATTTTTCCTTCTTGCCTCGAGCGGTTCCCGGCCCTGCCAGCTTGGTGGGAGCCTGGTCAGCGTGCCAGCATCGGGGCTGAGGTCGACACCTTCTAGGAGCCAACCTCAACTAGAGGTGGATACAATGTCGACACACTCTAGGAGCCGGGCTCAACTAGAGATGGATACAAGGTCGACAAACTCTAGGAGCCGGGTTTAACTAGAGGTGGATACAAGGTCGACACACTCTAGGAGCCAGGCTCAACTAGAGGTGGATATAAGGTCGACAAACTCTAGGAGCCGGGCTCAACTGGAGGTTGATACAAGGTCGACACACTCTAGGAGTCAGGCTCAACTAGAGGTGGATGAAAGGTCGACACACTCTAGGAGCCGGGCTCAACTAGAGGTGGATACAAGGTCGACACACTCTAGGAGCCAGGCTCAACTAGAGGTGGATACAAGGTCGACACACTCTAGGAGCCAGGCTCAACTAGAGGTGGATGCAAGGTCGACACACTCTAGGAATCGGGCTCAACTAGAGGTGGATACAAGGTTGACACACTCTAGGAGCCAAGCTCAACTAGAGGCGAAGTATTTTTCCTTCCTTCCCCGAGCGATTCCCGGCCCTGCCAGCTTGGTGGGAGCCTGGTCAGCGGGCCAGCATCGGGGCTGAGGTCGACATCTTCTAGGAGCCAAGCTCAACTAGAGGTGGATACAAGGTGGACACACTCTAGGAGTCGGGCTCAACTAAAGTTGGATACAAGGTCGACACACTCTAGGAGCCAGGCTCAACTAGAGGTGGATACAAGGTCGACACACTCTAGGAGTCGGGCTCAACTGGAGCTGGATACAAGGTCGACACCCTCTAGGAGCCAGGCTCAACTAGAAGTGGATACAAGGTCGACACACTCTAGGAGCCGGGCTCAACTAGAGGTGGATACAAGGTCGACACACTCTAGGAGCCGGGCTCAACTAGAGGTGGATACAAGGTCGACACACTCTAGGAGCCGGGCTCAACTGGAGGTGGATACAAGGTCGACACACTCTAGGAGCCAGACTCAACTAGAGGTGGATACAAGGTCGACACACTCTAGGAGCCGGGCTCAACTGGAGGTGGATACAAGGTCGACACACTCTAGGAGTCAGGCTCAACTAGAGGCGGAGTATTTTTCCTTCCTGCCCTGAGCGGTTCCCAGCCCTGCCAGTTAGGTGGGACTCTTGTCAGCGGGCCAACATCGGGGCTAACCTTGAGAACTTCCTGCCCCCGAGCGGTTCCTGGCCCTGCCAGCTAGGTGGGAGCCTGGTCAGCGGGCCAGCATCGGGGCTAACCTTGAGAACTTCTTGTCCCGGAGCGGTTCCTGGCCCTGCCAGCTAGGTGGGAGCCTGGTCAGCGGGCCAGCATCGGGGCTAAGTATTTTTTTTTTGAAAAACTTTCATTATATTAATCATCCTAATACATGTGAGGAAACTAGGCATGGAAACGAATCATCACATTACATGAACTTAAGGACTGAAAAAAAAAACTAAGCATAGAAACCGAACTGAGTCTCCCATTCCCAGGCCCGGTCTTCCTCGACTTCTTCTGGTGGTTGTTGTTGTTGCCCTGGACCCCTCACATCCTTCATTTCCAATAACTCAGGGCAGGCGGACGTCGCGTGACCCTCCTCATCGTGGAAGTCGCAGTAAGGTAACTCAACCATATCTCTTCTTTTTCCTCTTCTTTCTGCTTTCTTGGCTCTCCTCCTTCTCCCCCAACCAATTGTCATGGTTTGCTGAGGTGGTGGAGAGGGTGTGTTCGATCCCTGCCTCCACCTCGAGCGGTTGGCTCTTTTCCTTTGAAAGCCCTTCCTTCCTTGCTCTCGCGGAGTCGAATTACTGACCTCTGCGCTTGCCGGGCTATTGGGTAGCCGCCACCCGGGGTGGTCTTGCCCACCAACATTCATTCTACTCCTTTTGGAGTGAGGCGAGTGGGGTCCGGATGCCTCCCCGTTCGCCCCCCTTTGGGGCTGGGCCAGAAGGGGTGGGGTGAGCAGGGAGGGCACCTCCCTCCTGAGCTCGCCCCCTTGGAGGGGCGGGGCGAGCTGGGAGGGCACCTCCCTCGTGAGCTCGCCCCCTTGGAGGGGCGGGGCGAGCTGGGAGGGCACCTGCCTCCTGAGCTCGCCCCCTTGGAGGGGCGGGGCGAGCTGGGAGGGCGCCTCCCTCCTGAACTCGCCCCCTTGGAGGGGCGGGGCGAGCTGGGAGGGCGCCTCCCTCCTGAGCTCTCCCCCTCGGAGGGGTGGGGCGAGCTGGGAGGGCACCTCCCTCCGGAGCTCTCCCCTTTGGGGATGGGCGAGTGAGGGTATGGCATCTCCCCACTCCCCCCACCGGTACCTCTTTCCTGGACTGTTGGCCGAGAGTTCCCTCGTCCACCTGCTGGGGCGGGACCTCCGGACCATCTGTTCTTCTGCCTCCGACTATCATGGCGAAAGCAACCTGGAAGGTCTGTAAGACCTCTTGCTTGAAATCTTCGAACATCTCCAACGTCACCCCAGCCACCGGGGGCTGCGAGTGACCTGGGCCGGATCTTCCTCCACCTCCGTCCATGGAGCTCATCTCGAGAGTTTCTTGAGTTAGTCACACTCCACGCTCACCGCACCAAAATGTTGAAACTGATTTCTCGGCCTCTGTGGAGTTCGGGGCCCCCAACAAGTTGAGGGATGGCCAACTCTTACTTCCCCCAAGGGAGAGCTCTAGGTTGAAGGTGTTGGAACTAAGAACTGGACTAAGGGCTCGGCGAGTAGGTCTCACCACATACCCGGAAGATCTTTAGAGTGCTTCCCCTCCCAAGCCAACGTCGGGCTTGGGCACCACTGGAGGCTCTCCTCACTCCACTAGAGAGAGATTTGGGGAGGGAGAGGGAGAGAGAGAGCTAGCATAGAACAAGCTTGCCTCCAAATGGTGCCCCCTTGTCCTATTTATAGGATTTCTGGACTTGGGCTGCAAATAGCCAAAAACTGGTCTATGAAATTACCAAAATACCCTCGGAAATGGCTGCGGATAGCCAAATCCCGTTGTTCTGAGGCGCTAAACGCAGACCGATCCCTCCCCCTGGAACTGGGCGAGAGGGAGGACCTCCCGCGGGGGCTGGGCGAGCCCCCTAACTGGGGCGGGCGAGACCCAGGGGTCGGCCCCTACTTGTGTCGCACCCCTACCGGTGTGGGGGCAAGGAGGGGTCGAAGGCCTCCTCCCCTCTCCCCCCCTGCTGGGGCGGGCGAGATCCGGGGGTCGGCCCGCCTGCTGGTCTCGCCCCCTTACTGTCGGGGCGGGGGAGAGGGGGGTCGAAGGCCTCCTCCCCTCGCCCCCTGCTGGGGCGGGAGAGACCCGGGGGTCGGCTCCCCTGCTGGTCTCGCCCCCTTACTACCGGGGCGCGGGCGAGGGGGGGCCGAATACCTCCTCCCCTCGCCCCCTGCTGGGGAGGGCGAGACCCGGGGGTCGGCCCCCCTGATGGTCTCACCCCCTTACTGCCAGGGCGGGGGCGAGGGGGTGCCGAAGGCCTCCTCCCCTCGCCCCCTGCTGGGGCAGCGAGACCCGGGGGTGTTAAAATTTTTTGATTTGAATCGTTTTGGAGTAAGCAGAAGTTGCATCAACTGAGTTATAGCCAAACAACCACAATGTCACACAGCAACACAAAAGACTTTATTGAATCACAAAACTTCTTTACAATTTGAGACATGCATGGAGAGACATGATTCATAAGAATCACGAAGGAGAGAAGAACAAAACACACCAAAAAAAACTGGCGGCTTGACAAGCAGAGACCGCACAGACCGCTGAACTCCAGAGATCGCCCGGCTTGACCTGGGACCGCACGAACAGAAAACAGCCAAGATGACCTCAGACCACCACCTCAGACCGCACTGGAAGACCGCCACCTCAGACCGCACGAACTGGAGCTTATTGAACAAAGAACAAAAGCTGTCGCCAGACCGCAACTCAGATCGCCTAACCGCGGAAGATCGCCTGATCGATGAGCTCGCTGCGAACAACACAAGAACAACATAAACCAGTTCGCAGGCAAGCCGTTGCTGAACTGTTTATTCAAGCCGCTGGGAAATCACCAAGGAAGGAGACCGCAACCTGCTGACCACAAACCTGCGAACACAACAAACAGTCAACTCGCTTCCGAGACCGCCCAACCTCATAGTTGAGACCGCACAAAACAACTCAGGCTCTAGTTTTTACAGTTCTCGTTATGAATCACAGGCCATGCACCCCTATTTATAGATGATAAGATGGATGTCGTCACCGCCTCAAGAGAGATACAGTCACCACCCGTCAGATTGTCAGCGGTCTCACAGAGCAGACCGCGCGATCACACCACTTGGACAACATTCTGTCCAAGACCGCAGATTAGCAGCATACCGCGCACAAGTCGCGCGAACACAAGACCGCGCACAAGTCGCACGGACGCAAGAACACTCCTTCCTTAGATCACCAAGAGCAAACCAAGAACATCTGGCCGACTTCAGATAAGTCGCCAGACCAACCTGCATAAGCCGCCCGGTCACAGCGGTTATACCAGAACAGGCCGCCCGGTCTTCTTACAAAGGAGCAAGACCGACCAAGCAGAGCAGGCCGGGAAGAGACCGGAGCAAGCTAGAACAAACCGGCCAACATAACAGACCGCCAGAACCAGACCGGCAGAGCACCAACACAGAGACCGTGCGGTCTCAGCGATCACCAAAATTCAGACCGCCGGTCACCTTCCACTCCACTTCAATAATTTCAACACTCCCCCTTGAAGTGGGAAGTGGAAACTAGCCTAAGTAAACTCCGCAACCGAGTAAACGGTCCCTTTGCCAGTGGCTTTGTGAAGATGTCTGCAACATTGTCCACGCTCTGAACATGCTCGACCATAAGAGATCCTCCCAACACCTTTTCACGAATGAAATGGTGCTCAATCTCAATGTGCTTGGTCCTCGCGTGACAGACTGGATTATTAACCATCTTGAGAGCACTCTCATTGTCCCCGCGTAGCATAGTGGGACCTCGAACCTCCTCATGAACGTCCTCCACCAACCTCCTGAGCCAAACAGCTTCCTGAGCTGCCAAGGCCGAAGCCTTGTATTATGCTTCTGCGGTAGATACGGACACCGAGTCCTGCTTTTTGTTGCACCAAGAAATAGCTGTGGGGCCTGTCATGAAGACAAAACCAGACGTTGATCTCTGATCATCCACGTCTCCCCCGTAGTCAGCATCCATGTATCCAAGCAACTCCAAGCTTGACCCTCTCCTATATAGGAGACCCAAATCAGAGGTCGACTTCACATACTTCAAAATTCCTTTCGCCGCCAGAAGATGAGGCTTCCGTGGTTCCGCCATGTACCGACTCACTTTGCCAACTGCATAAGCAATATCTGGCCTCGTGATCGTCAAGTAGATCAAGCTCCCAACCAGAGCTCGGAACACCAACGAATCAGTTAGAACTCTCCCCTCATCCTTCCGAAGTTTATGATGTTGTTCTAGAGGTATAGAGCTGCTCTTCCCTACCTCCATGCCGAATCATTGAACGATCCACTCCGCATATCCAGCCTGAGAAATGAGCACTCCGCTCTCCCGCCTCTGAACCTCGAGTCCAAGGAAATGGTGGAGCTCACCCAGATCCTTCATCTCAAACCTGATAGCAAGCTCGGCTCTCAGCCTCGCTACTGCCTCCTTCGAGTTCCCGGTGACAATCATGTCATCCACATATAGCAGAACAATAACCCGAAGCACCCCCTCCTTCTTGACGAACAAGCTAGAATCAGATTCTGAAGCAAAGAACCCGCAGAATAGAAGATACTCCGCGATCTTTCCATACCACGCCCGAGGACCTTGCTTCAACCCATACAGGATTTTCTTCAGTTTGCAGACGTAGTCCGGACAATCCTCCGAGATAAAGCCCGGCGGTTGGATCATGAAGATATCCTTGTCAATCTCTCCGTATAAGAAAGCATTCTTCACATCGAGCTGCCAAATCTCCCATCCACTGGATGCCGCCAAAGCAATAACAAATCGAACCGAGGTCATCTTTGCCACTGGACTGAACGTCTCATCATAATCTTCTCCGTACTGCTGTGAGAACCCGCGAGCCACAAGGTGAGCCTTGTATCGCTCGATCGTTCCGTCAACATTCTTTTTGGGTTTATAAACCCATTTGCATGTCACAAGGGTAATGCCCTTGGTCCTGGGCACTAGAGACCAAGTCTCATTCTTCTTGAGAGCATCCATCTCCCCCTGCATAGCAATGTCCCACTGCTTCACGCCTTTAGCCTTCTCAAAGCTCGACGACTCCCTCTCATCCAAGGGACCAGCGAAGAAACATGAGACAAAGCTCACCATGTTTCCTCCTGTGTATCGATCAGGTGGCTTGATAGTCCTCTTCGACCTCCTAAGATGTTGCTCCTGACTAACCACCTCCTCAGCTGCTTCTTATGTGCTAGCTCCTCTTCCAGACGAACTTGGAGCATCGCTCCCCCTGCTTCCAGAACCTGAAGCCTCCATCTCAGAGCTTGACACAGTTGGAGCTCTTGGTGAAACAGGCAACTCCATTTGAAGATTTTCCACAGCCTTCCCTTCTTCATCAACCCTGCTCTCCGGTAGTTCAACTCTTGAACTCCCATTGTAGGAAGTCACCTCATCGAACACCACATCCCGAGATACCACTGATCTCTGTGTCTCAGGATCCATGCATCTCCATCCCTTCTTCCGCTCATCATATCCAACAAAGACTAGCTTCCTTGCTTTCGCATCTAGCTTTGTCCGAAGAGCATCAGGGATATGCACATAACAGGTTGACCCGAACACCCGAAGGTGTGCAACACTCGGCTTCTCCTTGAACATCAGTTCGTGAGGGGTCTTCATGTTGATAGGACTTAGAGGCATCCCGTTGATGACGTATGCCGCACAAGACATTCCCTCCGCCCAAAAAGACTTTGGGATACTCTTGGCATGAAGCCAGCATTTGCAGATTTCCGTCAGATGACAGATCTCCCTCTCCGCAATGCTGTTTTACTGTGGAGTATGGGCACAAGTGAGCTCTCTCCGGACATCGTGCTTCCTGTAAAAACTTGAGAACTCACCAGAGGTGAACTCCCCACCATTGTCAGTTCTCAATTTTTTCACCCGCAGGCCTAACCGACCTTCCACCAGCTCATTGAACTCCACGAACTTTGCAAAAGCTTCTAACTTCTCTTTTAGAAAATACACTCAGACATATCTGGTGTAATCATCGATCAATACCAACATATATCTATTGCCTCCAAGGCTTTGGGTGGCAGTCGATCCCATCAAATCACCGTGAATGCACTCCAACGGCGCTTTGCATCTTGTTTGCGAATTATCAAATGGAAGTCGATGAGACTTACCAAACTGACATCCCGCACAAACATGACCGTCTCCATAAGAGGACAAGCTAGACAAGCCCTTGACAAGGCCCCTCACCGCCATAGCCTTCAATTTGTCCATGCCTACATTCCCCAACCTTTCATGTCAGATAGTCGCGCTATCATTGGTCTTCATCTTGTCAACATAGGTACTTGTCGATAAAACGAACAAGTCCTTCACCGCTTTCCAACATGAATAACATCTCCCTTTATCTCCGGTTGAGTTTTAAGAAACTTCACTTCTGTTGGGCCAAACAGAACGTGATAACCGGCATCAACCGCATTGGTCACAGAGAAGAGATTCTTCTTCATACCAGGCACGTGATAAACACTCCTCAATGTGAGTGGACCCTTATCACTGCTCAGAGAGACAACACCTTCTTGTTCTACTGCATGAACAGAATTATCAGTCGTAATGATTGCATCGTTACCTGAGTAAGGCGCCAAAGAAGAGAACTTTGATTCATCCCCGGTGAGGTGATGCCCACACCTTGAATCCACGATCCAATCCTCTTCGAAGTTGATGGAAGCCAAGGCCTTAACGGGCATGGCCGTCATGTTAGCCGCAAAGGCTCCTCCCCATCCAGCTTCATCAGACTTTGGCTTCTCCTTCTCCGCTGCATGTCCCGGCTGAAGATTAACCCGACAATCCTTCTTAAAGTGGCCGGTCTTATTGCACCTAAAGCACCTTGGTCCCTCTCCCTTCTTCTTCCCATCAAACTTAGAAGCATAACCCCTATCCTGCTGACCTGAAGTAGAGGGTCCATCATGACCTGGCTTCTTCTTCTCCCACTTCTTCTTCTTCTTCCCAGAGAACAACACATCACTATCTCCCCCAGTGATAGAAGTCCCCGCCATCTGTCTTGCCAAACTTTCTTGCGAAGCAAGTAGGTTTTCCAGCTCCAACAGAGATGGCTGATTTGCCCAACCCTGAACTGATGTCACAAAAACAAGATACTCCTTCCGCAACCCGCGGATGATATGTCTCTTCAGTTTTGCCTCTGAGATGGGCTCATCAGGGTCCAATGCAGAAATCTCTGTTGTGAGGTTCTTCATCTTAAGAAAGAAGGTAGAGATAGAAAGATCACCTTGAGAGGCTTTCGCCAACCCATTTTCAAAAACTGTAGTTGAGCTACATTTCTCTTATTGAACAACCCGTCCAAAGACGTCCAAATCTCAGCAGCAGATTTACATCCAATGATGTGATCGAATAGCTCTGGTGAGATAGCCCTCTTGAGTGTGAACTCTGCCTTTGCATTAGTCCTCCTCCAAAGTCTCACCTCTGCCATATTATCTCCTGCTAGAAACACTTCTTGGGTGTCTTCTCCTTCAACTATCTCCCATAGATCCTCGCCAAGTAAGTAACTCTCCATACACGACCTCCATTTCTTGTAATTAGTCGATGTGAGGAGTTCAATACCAATCCCCCTTGGGTATCCAGCTTCCATGGCAAACTATGTGGTCTCTTCTTCACAAAGACGATGGCAACTCAAGTTAAATACTGCTTATCAACTCCAACAACCTCCCTCTGTTACCATGTTAAAAATTTTTGATTTGAATCGTTTAGGAGTAAGCGGGAGTTGCATCAACTAAGTTATAGCCAAACAACCACAATGTCACACACCAACACAAAAGACTTTATTGAATCACAAAACTTCTTTACAATTTGAGACATACATGGCGAGACATGATTCATAAGTATCACGAAGGAGAGAAGAACAAAACACACCAAAAAAACAAAACTGGTGGCTTGACAAGCAGAGACCACACAGACCGCTGAACTCCAGAGATCGCCCAGCTTGACCTGAGACCGCACGAACAGAAAATAGCCAAGATGACCTCAGACCGCACTGCAAGATCGCCACCTCAGACCGCACGAACTGGAGCTTATTGAACAAACAACAGAAGTTGTCGCCAGACCGCAACTCAGATCGCCTAACCGCGGAAGGTCGCCTGATCGCTGAGCTCACTGCGAACAGCACAAGAACAATATAAACCAGTTCACAGGCAAGCCGCTGCCGAACTGTTTATTCAAGCCGCTGGGAAATCACCAAGGAAGGAGACCGCAACCTGCTGACCACAAACCTGCGAACACAACAAACAGTCAACTCGCTTCCGAGACCGCCCGACCTCAAAGTTGAGACCGCACAAAACAACCCAGGCTCTAGTTCTTACAGTTCTCATTATGAATGACGGGCCAAGCACCCCTATTTATAAGCGACAAGACGGATGTCGTCACCGCCGCAAGAGAGATACAGTAACCACCCGTCAGATCGCCAGCGGTCTCACAGAGCAGACCGCGCGATCACACCACTTGGACAACATTCTGTCCAAGACCGCAGATTAGCAGCAGACTGCGCACAAGTCGCGCGAACACAAGACCGCGCACAAGCCGCGCGAACACAAGAACACTCCTTCCTTAGATCACCAAGAGCAAACCAAAAACATCTGGCCGACTTCAGACAAGTCACCAGACCAACCTGCATAAGCCGCCCGGTCACAGCGGTTATACAAGAACAGACCGCCCGGTCTTCTTACAAAGGAGCAAGACCGACCAAGCAGAGCAGACCGGGAAGAGACCGGAACAAGCTAGAACAAACCGTCCAACATAACAGACCGCCAGAACCAGACCGGCAGAGCACCAACACAGAGACCGTGCGGTCTCAGCGATCACCAAAATTCAGACCGCCGATCACCTTCCACTCCACTTCAATAATTTCAATAGGGGGTCGGCCCCCCTGCTGGTCTCGCCCCCTTACTACCAGCGTGGGGGAGAGAGGGAGGGCTCGCCCCTCCACCTCTCTCCCCCCTACGCTGGGGGAGGGGGCGAGAGGGAGGGCTCGCCCCTCCACCTCTCGCCCCCCCCCCCCCCCCCCCCCTCCGCTGGGGGCGGGGGCGAGAGGGAGGGCTCGCCCCTCCACCTCTCGCCCCCTCTGCTGGGGGCGGGGGTGAGAGGGAGGGCTCGCCCCTCCACCTCTCTCCCCCCTCTGTCGGGGGCGGGGGCGAGAGGGAGGGCTTGCCCCTCCACCTCTCGCCCCCCTCTGCTGGGGGCGGGGGGCGAGAGGGAGGGCTCGCCCCTCCACCTCTCTCCCCCTTTACATGAGCTGGGCGAGCGGGAGGCGGCCTCCGCCTCCACCGCTCGCCCCCCTTTTCCCCTACTCTTCCTGCCTGGGACTATGCTACCACACAATGTTCTAAAGGACCCCTGGGTCTCGGAAAAACACTCGGCGAATACGGGGTTGTACAGACTGCTACCAATATCAGCTATTTACTCTTCCTTAACTTCTTCAACCATGTTAATGAACATAACAGTAGTCACCATATATACTCCAAACCAAACCATCTGGTTAGCATAGCAAATGAATAAAACCATCCCAAAGCATACACATATATCTTTATATAGTTTGCCAACATATATAATATAGGAAAAGTTCATATTCCGCTAAATCATGTTGAATGTCGCAAAGTATCAACGACACTCATATTCAATTTTCGAAGCGACGCTGAGTTGACACTGATTTGTTTTTCATCATAGGGGACAAACTTTTTATTTAATTTTATTATCCATTTGGGTCATTTCACATTTTGGGTCGTTACAAACTCTTTCCCTCTTATACAAATTTTTGTCCTCGAAAATATATTGATCTTTCTTTTCCATTCATTCACACCTTCGCTCACTTTCCCTGGTTTCGAATTCTTCAATTATAGCAATCGACAAACCGCCACACTCAATACTAAAAGAAAATTAGTGTTCTATGAAACATTTAGCACATTTCAGTACATTCTGCAGTAAAATATGTCGTAAAGCATTTTCATATTTCCTTCTTCATTCACTATTTGAATTTTTATCTTTATACGTATATAAGATATGTACATTGCGATCTCTCAAGTTACTATTTAATCTTGTCTTCTTTACACACCTTGATTATCATATTTCATTGTCATGTAGCAAATATAATAACTTCTCATGCCGTTTACTCGTTACTCAAAGCACAACTATGACTTTCATTATTCATAGCAATATCCTGCGTCGAATTCCTAAATCGATGATTCAGATTTGTATCTCATATACATAGTATCTTGATTATCCTATCATTCCTTCTTTGTAACACTTCTTTCAGAATGGCCTACATTATATCAAGTATCAGTGGACTTTCTTTTTCAGTAGCATCATATTTCCATATTCACATTGTTATCATTTGCAAATTCCTTTTATCATTTATTCTATACCTCAATCTCGGTTTCATTTATAGCTTATAACGTATCACTTATTTTCACATTCATTGAAGTCATTACATAGTATTGAAACGATGTACTTTAGAAACAATTACAGTTGTAACCGTATTTCATTTTCTTTTTACAAGTTTGTGTAACACGTTGTTTCAAAATTATGTATGCCATAGAAGATGAAGGTAGACTTACAATGCATAATCATTTCATTAACTATTACTTATTCTCGCCATTTTTTACTTTTCTACGGATGTTTAGCAGTGTCTTCATGGAAAAAAAACATTTGTCTCTTGAAGAAAATTAGAGCCCATTATTTATACACCCCTTCGTTACGTGTTAAACTATTTTACATTTAATATTTCTTCCATTTCGAAGCGTATTCATCTTTCAACTCATTTAATTTTCTCATATCCGTTTATCTATCGCATACAATACGATGACATTTCTCTTTGGAAACATTTGGTTGACTCGTGTTGTAGAAACAATATCAATTCCTACTTGGATTCGTGTCGCTTTATGTTCGTGTAAAATTCATTAATTTCTATCCTTCCATGAATTCTTTCAAAACCCTTCGACGTAATTCGATTTAGACAGATTCCAAATAACTAGATTTCTATAAGCGATTTTCCCACCGTCATATCATGTGTACTTATTCAGTACTCACTACAACCGAACTTATTCGAAACTGGCTCTGATACCAAATTGTGAGGCCCCCATTTAGACCCACGACTATCTGTATCTAAGTTATATACATATCATTTGTCCCAGGCTGAAGTAAGGCTAGTGAATACAAAATAAAAACACATAATAAGAAATTAACTCTCATACCATGAATTATTCGTCGAATCTTTCCTGTCATACCATAATCAATTCATTTGGCTTTGTGTTTCCCAAGCCACATACATTACCTACAAAAATTGACGACGGGCTTAGTCATAAAATATGACTAAGTGAGGATATACCTCTTTCATTGGTGTATACAATTAAAATAACTTACGCATAGCAAAGCATATTTTTGCACTAACCCTTTTTCCTTTGTATCAATAGTGAACTTATGAAACAACAATATCATTGTATGAACATATTAATAGCAATAAAACAGTATAAGCAATTATGGGATCATAACAGTATCTATATCATAGTGGCAGTGTTGGTAAGAAAACTATACAACCGTATATTTGTATACCAGTACAAGTAAGCAAACTATGAACCAGTTATCATATCAATATTTGTAGCGATGTAGCAATATATCAGTGTATGCAATAAATCAATGTATCAGTGTATCAGTGCATATAATAAATCCGTGTATCAGTATTTCTATATCAATTATCAACTTTGTTTTAAGTTTTTATCTTTCAGTTAGGTCATGTTAAGGGTAACTGTTGTAGCATCAATGTTCATTTTCAGTATTTCAGTCTTTGGGCCCAACCCCTGGGGGTCATCAGTATCCAAAACCAGTACGTTCAACAAGAGTCTATGCCTTTTGGCCGACTGGTTTAGCTATCATCAGTATTTTTCATGCGCATTTACATTCAGTCGTACCCTTAACATAGCCATGCATCAATGCATTTTCATTTATGTTAGCCATATACAGTTCTCATTTAGACTTAGAAATTTGTTTCTTTTTTAATCCCCTCAGAAATGATTCGCCTGTTTTCCTTTGTCAAGGCCATACAATATAGCGACAATAAGTATCAGTGATATAATGAACTATACATTTGATATTCTGTATAAAAGAGTGCATAAAATGAAAGAAAATAAAACATAAATGCTTAAATAAAACAGGTAGTTCTCACCATCAGTAACTCAAGTCATTGTCATGTCTATATGGAGGTGTCATCCTTCGCGATATCTGTATAAGCATCATATCATTTAGGTTCATTTATATCGGGGTTGCACCTCGTTATAGCTACACTATTGACGGATTTCAGTATTTCCTCAAGACAGGGTGTCTTGTATCGACACACTCTATGAGTTGGGCTCAACTAGAGGTGGATACAAGGTCGACACACTCTAGGAGCCGGGCTCAACTAGAGGTGGATACAAGTTCGACACACTCTAGGAGCCGGGCTCAACTAGAGGTGAATACAAGGTCGACACACTCTAGGAGTCGGGCTCAACTAGAGGTAGATACAAGGTCGACACACTCTAGGAGCCAGGCTCAACTAGAGGTGAATACAAGGTCGACACACTCTATTAGCCGGGCTCAACTGGATGTGGAGACAAGGTTGACACACTCTAGGAGCCAGGATCAACTAGAGGTAGATACAAGGTCGACACACTCTAGGTGCCGGGCTCAACTAGAGGTGGATACAAGGTCGACACACTTTAGGAGTCGGGCTCAACTAGAGGTGGATACAAGGTCGAACACTCTAGGAGCCGGGCTTAACTAAAGGTGGATACAAGGTCGACACACTCTAGGAGCCGGGCTCAACTAAAGTTGGATACAAGGTCGACACACTCTAGGAGCTGGGCTCAACTAGAGGTGGATACAAGGTCGACACACTCTAGGAGCCGGGATCAACTAGAGGTGGATACAAGGTCGACACACTCTAGGAGCCGGGATCAACTGGAGGTGGATACAAGGTCGACACACTCTAGGAGCCAGGCTCAACTAGAGGTGGATACAAGGTCAACACAATCTAGAAGCCATGCTCAACTAGAGGTGGATACAAGGTCGACACACTCTAGGAGCCGGGCTCAACTAGAGGTGGATACAAGGTCGACACACTTTAGGAGCCGGGCTCAACTAGAGGTGGATACAAGGTCGACACACTCTAGGAGCCAGGATCAACTAGAGGCGGAGTATTTTTCCTTCTTGCCCCGAGCGGTTCCCGACCTTGCCATCTAGGTGGGAGCCTGGTCAGCGAGCCAGCATCGGGGCTAACCTTGAGAACTTCCTGCCCCCGAGCAGTTCCCGGCCCTGCCAGCTAGGTGGGAGCCTGGTCAGCGGGCCAGCATTGGGGCTAACCTAGAGAACTTCCTGCCCCCAAGCGGTTCCCGGCCCTGCCAGCTAGGTGGGAGCCTGGTCAGCGGGCCAGCATCGGGGCTAACTTTGAGAACTTCCTTCCCCTGAGCGGTTCCCGGCCTTGCCAGCTTGGTGGGAGCCTGGTCAGCGGGCCAGCATTGGGGCTAAGTATAATACATGTGAGGAAACTAGGCATGGAAACGAAACATCTCATTACATGAACTTAGGGACTGAAAAGAAAACTAAGCCTAGAAACCGAACTGAGTCTCCCATTCCCAGGTCCGGTCTTCCTCGACTTCTTCTGGTGGTTGCTGTTGTTGCCCTGGACCCCTCGCATCCTTCATTTCCAATAACTCAGGGCAGGCGGACGTCACGTGACCCTCCTCATCGTGGAAGTCGCAGTAAGGTAACTCAACCATATCTCTTCTTTTTCCTCTTCTTTCTGCTTTCCTGGCTCTCCTCCTTCTCCCATAACCAATTGTCATGGTTTGCTGAGGTGGTGGAGAGGGTGTGTTCGATCCCTGCCTCCACCTCGAGCGGTTAGCTCTTTTCCTTTGAAAGCCCTTGCTTCCTTGCTCTCGCGGAGTCGAATTGCTGACCTCTGCGCTCGCCGGGCTATTGGGTAGCCGCCACCCGGGTGGTCTCGCCCACCAACATTCACTCGACTCCTTTTGGAGTGAGGCGAGTGGGGGCCGGATGCCTCCCCGTTCGCCCCCTTTGGGGCTGGGTTAGAAGGGGCTGGGCGAGCTAGGAGGGCACCTCCCTCCTGAGCTCGCCCCCTTGGAAGGGCGGGGCGAGCTGGGAGGGCACCTCCCTCCTGAGCTCGCCCCCTTTGAGGGGCGGGGCGAGCTGGGAGGACGCCTCCCTCCTGAGCTTGCCCCCTTGGAGGGGCGGGGCGAGCGAGGATGGTGCCTCCCTCCTGAGCTCGCCCCCTTGTAGAGGCGGGGCGAGCTGGGAGGGTGCCTCCCTCCTGAGCTCGCCCCCTTGGAGGGGTGGGTCGAGCTTGGAGGGCGCCTCCCTCCTGAGCTCACCCCCTTGGAGGGGTGGAGCGAGCTGGGAGGGCGCCTCCCTCCTGAGCTCGCCCCCTTGGAGGGGCGGAGTGAGTTGGAAGGGCGCCTCCCTCCTGAGCTCGCCCCCTTGGGGGTAGGCGAGTGGGGGTATGGCATCTCCCCACTCCGCCCCCACCGGTACCTCTTTCCTGGACTGTTGGCTGAGAGTTCCCTCATCCACCTGCTGGGGCGGGACCTCTGGACCATCTCTTCCTCTGCCTCCGACTTTCATGGTGAAGCAACCTGGAAGGTCTGTAAGACCTCTTGCTTGAAATCTTCGAACATCTCCAACGTCACCCCAGCCACCGGGGGCTGCGAGTGACCTGGGTCGGATCTTCCTCCACCTCCGTCCATGGAGCTCATATCGAGAGTTTCTTGAGTTAGTCACACTCCACGCTCACCGTGTAACTGCCCCAAATGTGAATAGATATAAATGGATGATAAAACTCAATAATTATTATGTATATCCCCTATGATGAAAATATAAATCAGTGTCGACTCAGTGTCGCTAGGAATGTGTTTGATCTCCTTTTCTTCTTGCGGAAAGGTGTATGTCGCTATGTTTCTATTGGTATAAATATTGTAATCTAAATGTATTTATATATGAACATATTTATTAGCATGTACATGGCTTAAGAAGTTGCTTCCTCGATAAAGTGGGGTGCTAATAGAGGGAAGTGTGCGTATATGCAAATTGGTGTGCCACTAGCATGTTAGCCATGTTGAGCTGGTTTGCTTTAAATCATGCTAAAAGCTAATTTGGTGTGCTAATATATGTTGATTTGATTTTGGGCTGCACATAATACTTGGCTGGCATTATTGGAGGCGGTGGACTTTAAGAAAAATAAATGATTACTCCCCTCTTCTTAGATATTTCCGTTGCCGACCTTCTCTCGCGCCTCATCCATATCGCGGCTAGGGCTTTCGGAGCCGGTCTTCTTCTCGATTCTTCTACTCTTCCTCACAGCTCGAAATTACATGGGATCTCTGAACTGCTATTAGGATCAGAGATTGACAAGGTTTCGCGTAGCCTGGATCTAGTCGGGCTCATTTTGTGTGTGCTGAATTAGTTCCCAGCTCGTCTTATCGGCACTGTGAGCTCATCTTTCCTCTTTTCCTCTCCTTCTAATTAATTCCTGGATTATTGGTTGCTGGCTAGGGCTTTATCAAGTTCTGGTTTATGGGGGATTTCATTAATCGTGACCTAAGAAATCTCTATATCTTTGGCTTTAATTACTTTGGCCTTGAATGGTTAGAGTTCTGATGATTTCGTTTCACAGTTTAGTGGGAGAGAAATTACATCAGCAGTTGTTATAATTCTTATTCATTTAATTTCTGGTTTTGGGTTTGTCTGTACATACCTTGATTTGAGTTAAATGGAGGCTTTCCTTTGATGTTGCCGGCTCCTATGATGTTTAATTTGGTTTAGGTTGTCCAACTGGTATTGTTTCCATTTTGATCAGATGTTTCACTGATTTTGGGAGAAAGGGTTAACTGCTAATGTTTTACAAAGGGAGCATTCTTATGTGGTATTCTTCTTGTGGCTGGTAGATGTTGCTTCTCTTTTCAGTTAAAAGTATTGTTAGGAGATATTTGTTGTGAACTACCAGAGCTAGGAGGTTTGGGTTTCGACCTTGCTTCCAGCTTCAGGGTCGGTTGTTGTTACGGCCGGCTGTTATTATTTATGGGGAGTTCTCCTTGCAATTAACGGCTGTTATAATTTTATTAGTCATGGATATTCTTATTTTTATGTTTACACTAGAAAAGCTATATGATTTGACAATGGTTGGTCAGCTAACCTTATGGTATTGGGACAAGTCTTAGAGTTTAGTACATATATTAGGCTTTACTTTAATGCCGACCAACTCTTGTTATTTCAAACAGTAACAGTGGGGTGAATTAAGTTTTATTATTGGTTTGAACTTTGTCCCTTTTATGGTTATGTGAACTAGAGAGCTTGGTAAATAAGTAGTTACCAAATGATGTCATCACATAATAATTGTTGTAACTATAGCGAGGTGCAACCCCGATAGAAATGACCCTATATGATACGATTCCTATGCAAGATATCATGAAGGATGGCATCTCAAAATAGGCATGGCAACGACATGAATTGCTATAAAAGTAAAGAACTACTGATGGTGAGAGCTACCTGTTTAACCTTTATGGCTTTACTTTCTTTTTACATACGCACTCTCATTATACTGAATGATAAATGCATAATTGATATCACTGATAATTAATGTCGCTATATTGTATGGCCTTGATAAAGGCAAACAGGCGAATTACTTCTGAGGGGATTAATAAATATGAATAACTCATTATTATGTAAACGTATCGACACGAGGTTATATTACGGGCGACTTGAAATGCATGCACATAAAGGACCCTTCGGGGTAAAGGACCCTTCGGGGTAAAGGACCCTTCGAGGTAAAGGACCCTTCGGGGTAAAGGACCCTTCGGGGTAAAGGACCCTTCGGGGTGAAGGACCCTTCGGGGTAAAGGACCCTTCGGGGTAAAGGACCCTTCGGGGTAAAGGACCATTCGGGGTAAAGGACCCTTCGGGTTAAAGGACCTTTCGGGGTAAAGGAAAAAGGACAAAGGATTCAAATTGCCCCTAATATATCCTAAGAAACGAAATATTCATGAACGTACTGATTTAAAGGGTTATAAAGGTACATTGATAAATGCTTATAGACATGAAAACTGACATGAAATATGACTAAGTCCGTCGTCAAATTTTGTATGTATCATATATGACTTTGGATGCGCACAACCAAATGCCTCACACACCGCACCAAAATGTTGAAACCGATTTCTCAGCCTCTATGGAGTTCGGGGCCCCCAACAAGTTGAGGGGTGGCCAACTCTTACTCCCCCCAAGGGAGAGCTCTAGGTTGAAGGTGTTGGAGCTATGAACTGGACTAAGGGCTCGGCGAGGAGGTCCCACCACATACCCGGAAGATCTTTAGAGCGCTTCCCCTCCCAAGCCAACGCCGGGCTTGGGCACCACTGGAGGCTCTCCTCACTCACTCCACTAGAGAGATTTGGGGAGGGAGAGAGAGAGAGAGCTAGACTAGAATAAGCTTGCCTCCAAATGGTGCCCCCTTGTCCTATTTATAGGATTTCTGGACTTGGGCTGCAAATAGCCAAAAACTGGTCCCTGAAATTACCAAAATACCCACGGAAATGGCTGCGGATAGCCAAATCCTGTTGTTCTGAGGCGCTAAACGCAGACCGATCCCTCCCCCCGGAACTGGGCGAGAGGGAGGACCTCCCGCGGGGGCTGGGCGAGCCCCCTAACTGGGGTGGGCGAGGGAGGGCTCACCCATCCACCTCTCGCCCCCTAGGCTGGGTGCGGGGGGGGGGGGGGGGGGGGGGGGGGGGGGGGAGAGGGAGGGCTCGCCCCTCCATCTCTCACCCCCCCCCCTATGCTGGGGGCGGGGGCGAGAGGGAGGGCTTGCCCCTCCACCTCTTGCCCCCCTCTGATGGGGGCGGGGGCGAGAGGGATGGCTCGCCCCTCCACCTCTCCCCCCCCCCCCTCTGCTGGGGGCAGGGGCGAGAGGGAGGACTCACCCCTCCACCTCTCTCCCCCTGCTGCTGGGGCGGGGGCGAGAGGGAGGGCTCGCCCCTCTACCTCTCACCCCCCTTTACTGGGGCGGGGGTGAGAGGGAGGGCTCGCCCCTCCACCCCTCGCCCCCCTGCTACTGGGGAGGGGGCGTGAGGGAGGGCTCGCCCCTCTACTTCTCACCCCCCTCTGCTAGGGACAGGGGCGAGAGGGAGGGCTCGCTCCTCTACTTCTCCTTCCTCTACAGGGGCGGGGGCGAGAGGGAGGGCTCGCCCCTCCACCTCTCGCCCCCCCTGCTGCTGGGGCGGGGGCGAGAGGGAGGGCTCGCCCCTCTACCTCTCTCCCCTCTACAGGGGACGGGGGCGAGAGGGAGGGCTCGCCCCTCCACCTCTCGCCCCCCCTGTTGCTAGCGCGGGGGCGAGAGGGAGGGCTCGCCCCTCTACCTCTCCCCTCTCTACATCAGCCGGGCGAGCGGGAGGCCACCGCCTCCACCGCTCACCCCCTTTGCCCCTACTCTTCCTGCCTGGGACTATGTTACCATACAATGTTCTAAAGGACCCCTGGGTCTCGGAAAAACACCCGGCGAATACAGGGTTGTACACGCACCATGTCCAATTAGGTACGATTCCTCCTCTCAGACACACCATTATGTTGAGGAGTTCCGGGCGGAGTGAGCTGTGATACAATACCACACTCTTTTAGATGATCACGAAACTCATGACTCAGATATTCGCCACCTCGATCAGATCGGAGTGCATTTATCCTTTTTCCCAGTTGGTTCTCTACTTCATTCTTAAACACTTTGAACTTTTCAAAGGTTTCAGATTTGTTCTTCATAAGAAACACGTATCTGTATCTACTGAAATCATCAGTAAATGTAACGAAGTAGTAGAACCCACCTCTAGCCATAGAACTCATGGGTCCGCATACATCACTATGTATTATGCCCAAGAGATCATCAGCCCCCTCACTACAATTAATGAAAGGAGCTTTCGTCATCTTGCCTAATAAACATGACTCGCATCTCTCAAATGATTCATAATCAAATGAGTCCAGTAGTCCATCTCTATGGATCTTGGATATGTGTTTCTCATTTATATGGCCTATGCTGGCGGCGGGGGCGAGAGGGAGGGCTTGCCCCTCCACCTCTTGCCCCCCTCTGATGGGGGCGGGGGCGAGAGGGATGGCTCGCCCCTCCACCTCTCTCCCCCTGCTGCTGGGGCGGGGGCGAGAGGGAGGGCTCGCCCCTCTACCTCTCACCCCCCTCTACTGGGGCGGGGGTGCGAGGGAGGGCTCGCCCCTCCACCCCTCGCCCCCCTGCTACTGGGGAGGGGGCGTGAGGGAGGGCTCGCCCCTCTACTTCTCACCCCCCTCTGCTAGGGACAGGGGCGAGAGGGAGGGCTCGCTCCTCTACTTCTCCTTCCTCTACAGGGGCGGGGGCGAGAGGGAGGGCTCGCCCCTCCACCTCTCGCCCCCCTGCTGCTGGGGCGGGGGCGAGAGGGAGGGCTCGCCCCTCTACCTCTCTCCCCTCTACAGGGGACGGGGGCGAGAGGGAGGGCTCGCCCCTCCACCTCTCGCCCCCCTGTTGCTGGCGCGGGGGCGAGAGGGAGGGCTCGCCCCTCTACCTCTCCCCTCTCTACATCAGCCGGGCGAGCGGGAGGCCACCGCCTCCACCGCTCGCCCCCTTTGCCCCTACTCTTCCTGCCTGGGACTATGTTACCATACAATGTTCTAAAGGACCCCTGGGTCTCGGAAAAACACCCGGCGAATACAGGGTTGTACACGCACCATGTCCAATTAGGTACGATTCCTCCTCTCAGACACACCATTATGTTGAGGAGTTCCGGGCGGAGTGAGCTGTGATACAATACCACACTCTTTTAGATGATCACGAAACTCATGACTCAGATATTCGCCACCTCGATCAGATCGGAGTGCATTTATCCTTTTTCCCAGTTGGTTCTCTACTTCATTCTTAAACACTTTGAACTTTTCAAAGGTTTCAGATTTGTTCTTCATAAGAAACACGTATCTGTATCTACTGAAATCATCAGTAAATGTAACGAAGTAGTAGAACCCACCTCTAGCCATAGAACTCATGGGTCCGCATACATCACTACGTATTATACCCAAGAGATCATCAGCCCCCTCACTACAATTAATGAAAGGAGCTTTCGTCATCTTGCCTAATAAACATGACTCGCATCTCTCAAATGATTCATAATCAAATGAGTCCAGTAGTCCATCTCTATGGATCTTGGATATGTGTTTCTCATTTATATGGCCTAAACGACAATGTCAAAGGTACATAGGATTCGAGTCATTTGTTTTTAGTCTTTTAGTATTTTCTACATTATAGATCGGATGGTCTAAGTTCAAAACATATAAACCATTAAATAATTGGGCTACACTATAACACACATCATTCATAAAAATTGAACAACAATTGTTCTTAATTATAAACGAAAAACCTTCCAAGTCAAGACATGTAATGGATATAATGTTTCTAGTTATGGCTGGAACAAAATAACAATTATCTAGTGTTGGATCTTATGGCGCCCTTAGAGGGGGGGTGAATAAGGGAATAAAAATTCTTTTTATAAATTTTATGGAAATTACTAAATTGTTTTGATTAATAGGAAAGGCAAAATAACAATTTAGCTAATTTGTGAGAATATCATAATTTTCATCTTTAGAAATAAGTACTAAAGTGTTTTATGATTAAGAGATTGAAAATAAACAATTTTAGTTAAAGTGATTTGAATTTAAAGCTTTGTAACCAATATATTAAAGATAACGCCAAAGGAGAGAAATCAAGTAAACATAAATAGAGAAATGATTGTATTTATATAAAAAAGGTGTTTACAAAAATTGATTTCAATATCGCTAGAAATCGGAGGCGTACATATGTAAATAATTTTTCCTTTTCTATACCGACTCGTATCCCCACGAACCAGTTGGCTTTAGCCTATCCTTCCCCGGATATGGCCTCAAGCCGCTCTAGCCAATCCTTCCCCGGATATGGCCTCGAGCACCCCCTAGATCTAATCACCTAGACCTAGTCACCAACACAAGGCAAATTTCCCCCTAAGTCCTACCCAGACCTAGTCGCCAACACAAGGCGAATTAACTAAACGGTTACAAAGAAAGTATGGAATGAAAATAAAGATAACAATAGTAAAACTCCCTATATGAGATTTCTGAAGATGAGGATGAAGGATCGTTGTAGTATGAGCGAGGTAGAAGCGATCGTCCTTCGAATGTAGCGTAACGTAGTCCCCCTCTAGAATTCTCCTTAAGCTTTTTGTGGGAGATCCATCTTCGGCAACATAACAGCACTAGAGTTGTGGCACAAGCAACCTCTCTGGAATCTCTAACCAAAATGAGAGAGAGCCCACCATTTTATAGAACTTAGAGCTAGCGCCTGTGGTAGTGGCTAGCGCCGGCGGTAGCGTTTGTGTGGAGCGGTTGTGCAACCGTCGGTGGCGTGGCGCTGTGCACAAACTGGAGATAGCGCCTGTCGGTAGCGATAGCGCTGGCGGTAGCGGGAGATAGCGCTGGCGGTAGCGGGAGATAGCGCTGGTGGTAGCGGTAGCGGTTGCGTAACCATTGCTGTGCACGAACTTGAGATAACGCCTGGCGGTAGCGATAGCGCTGGCGGTAGTGCTGGCGGTAGCGGTAGCGCTAGCGATAGCGCTAGCGATAGCACTAGCGATAGCGGTAGCGCTGGCGGTAGCGCTGCTGCTTTCAAATGATTGTTCCAAACTGCTTTATACCTGTGGAGTATTGCACCTATAGTTTCTGCACACTATAAACACACGACAAGCAATATCAAATACAATATGGGATTTGTTATTCTCAAACAAAGGGATGTGACACACATGTCCAACAATCTCCCCCCTTTTGATAATAACAAATCCTCTAAGCAAGAAATCAATAATAGTGTTTATAGATAAAGTAAGCAAGTTAAAAGTATAACTATAGTATATGGTAAGCATGATGAAATTGTGCATACTCCCCCTATCTTAATGCTCCCCCTACATAAATGCAATTTATGTGTTACTCCCCCTAAATGATAGATTTCATGAATTATAGTCTCCCCTTATTTATCTATATTTCTCATATATAGATTTCTTCAATTAATCTCCCCCTTTTGGTATTATCAAAAGAAGGTGGGGTGAGGGTAGTAAGGAGGCATTAATATATCATGATCGAGCTTTTCGAAATATAAATAATGATAAAGAGTTTAAGCATAGCATATATACGAGATTTCAAATATAAAGATAAGAGTTGTAAGCAAGCGGAAGATTATAATAATCATCTTTTTGTAAGCATGAAAAGCATAAGTAGAAATATGAGTTTTAGTTCAAATTTGAAAGATGTTTTAATCTTTTTGAAATCTCAAAGTTTTTTCATAAAAATACCAAGCATGATATGAACATATCAAAGAGAGATTATACTATAATGTTACTTAATTCTAAGTTCAAGAAATACCAAAACATTGTAGAGATCATGCTAGGTTATCTAGTGCATTTCTTATATAGAGAGTAGTATAGATAAAGCATTAGAATCCAATACTCATGAGAAGAAGTGTTATGAAAGATAATGATGTGCACATAAGTGTATTTTGGGCAATGTTAACAATTGATTTAAATCACCAAAATACAAGACATATGTAAAGTAAAATGCACAATAAAACACAAGTAAATTACTTTCACACACTTTTTAATGCACATAGTTTTTAACAAAGTGGTGTAATAACCAAGGTTTGCACAAGTAACTTTACTATTCTTTCCAAGGTGCTCAACCTCACAATGCTTATGAAGACTTATCAGGAGGTTCAAGTAGTGCTTGGTGGAGTTATATTTGTCTACATATATAATTTTTGTTCACATTTGTGAGACAACATTCTTCGAATACACTTGTTTTGCAAACCAAAAATTTTAACTTAACCACTTTTCTAAATGTCATAAGTGCAATTCAAATGTAGTGTAGGCAATAAACTTATGCAAGTTTTAATTCATTGTACAAATACAATACACAAGCAAGCATTTTTAGATTTAGACACACATGTTGATTACCAAAATAAGTGAGTGAAATGTATCATTATCAATCATACAACATTTACTCATACTTAGAGAGGCATGCTAAGCTTGGATCTACACATTTTGCAATACAATTGATGCACTTTAAATAGATATATCAAAGCATGATAAGCAAAACAATGTTCATAGTAATTTGAAAGAGTATGTTTTAACATTGTAAATAATTCTAAATAATAGAATTCATACATGCTTGATATTGGCAATAAAGATCATACAGTTTTTTTTTTATCATTTTTAAAGAGAGAAAGAAAACAGAAAATCACAAAAACATATTTTTGTATTTTTGAATTTTGAACTTTTGTAGTTGATTTTTCAAAATATGGATAAAAACATAAATAACAAAAAAATTATTTTTGTATTTTTAGATTTTGAACTTTTATAGTTGATTTTTCATAGAATGAATAAAACACAAATAACAAAAAAACATATTTTTGTATTTTTAGAATTTTGAATTTTTGTAGTTGAGTTTTCATAATTCAAATAAAACAAAAATAAAATAGACAGAAACACAAAAAATGAATTTGCACAAATAAACTAACATATTTTTGTTGAATTTTAGAAATTTTAAAAATCATAAAAATCACACACCCACGCTAGCGCCGGCGCTAGCGCTAGCGCGGCAAACAGTACACGATTTTTTAGGAATTTTAAATTTTTTATTTTTGATATTGATTAAGTGTCCTTAGAGTAGTTCCATGCTGTAATTTTAGAATTTTTGGAGATCTCTAGGTGGATCAAATTTGCATGAAACTTTAGCTTTTTCAAATTCATGTGTTTTACAAAAAACATTTAAGCTCAAAAAGATAGATTATGCAAACACAAGAGGACATGTTTTATTAAACAACCCAAAATATGCATAATTAAAGTGATAAGTAAATAAAATGATCATGCAAAGAGTAATATAAGTATGTCCTAAGATTAAAGACTACCCCGACTAAATGTCTACACCCTAGCCCCGTACTAAGTGACGGATGGGCATGAGGAGCTGCACGCATGCCGTAGGTTGGGGTGTTAGTCCCATATGCACACAATAGAGAACACTCAACCTAGCACTCTTTCCCCCCAGTGCCTCGCAAGGCTCCACTGGAACCCTCCCCGGTTAAGGACAAGACATGACTTAGAGGTTAGATCTCTAATGCATGCAACCCTACGCCCCCGCTATTGTGAGATATGAAGTCATAGGTGAAATAATCTTTTGTGCAACCTATGCTTTTAAATCTATGGGTTGATTTACAAACTATGGGTTTTGTTTAATGTGATGAGTTATATAAATCCGCATAGTTTTTCTACTATTATGAGATGACGATATGAGATAACTAGCACAATTACTAATATTCAATAAGTGACAATGCTAGTATGATGAGTTTTGGGTTTAATGTCATGTCATAAGATTAATATTAATATTGCATGTATTCCAAAATAGAATTTCAAATTATAGATCTAGAATGGAGTGATGATTTAGTTTGATTTATACTTTCATTATAAAGTTGATTCTAGAGTCTACAAATATGAGAGATACATGCAATCACTAGCAAAGCAAATCAATACATCAAATAATGTAAAGAAAACATTATTCATAATTTTTATCACAAGATTCATAATTCCTATTATCGACTTGAGATAAGTCTTGATAGAACATGAATTATGATTATGATTAAGGAGAATTTTTGCATAGAATATATGTTAGATCATCATGATGTATGAGAATTCTAATCCTTCTAGACTTATGATATAGTGATATAGTGATTTTCTTTTGAAAGAACATGATTGATTTGTAAGTCTAGAAAAATGATGATCATCCAATCATATAAAAGACAAAGATCACATATAGAATGTTTTGAAATTTATAATAAAATTTGCATTCAATAATTGAATCTATTGATCTTTGGTTTTGCATGATAATATATGATTTATGATATAATATTCATATATATATATTCTAATGATTAATCCATAAACTATGTGTTTGTTGGAATTTTAGTATTCTATATAATTTCAAATCACATAGTTATCATCAAATTTAAATAACATTGTAAGTGTTATACCTAGCATATAAATTTAAGCACAAATTAAGAAGTGATGCTAGAATAATACGTTTGAATGCAATGTTATTACATAGAATTAATGGAGATAATGTTGCATGTAATATGAGAAGTTTACAAATTAATTTTCTTTAGACCTATAATGAAATGATTAAACTTTTGATTTGATCTTAATGATATAAGATGATTATAAGGTCTAAATTACATGCAAACAATGGTGACACACATCACACATAATATCTAAATTAATATATGAAACAATTATACATAGGATATCATGTGATGAAAAATCCATAAACACAAAAATTTCCAAATCAAGCGAACTAAGATAGCATTTAAAAATTGAGTTGAAATTAGGCAAATTGATAGCACTAAAAGAACTCAAATGAGCAAGCCTAGTTTGCCGTTGGATGGAGATTTTTGTGCTCTTTCCGAAAATATATTAAACGCGAAAATCAGGCGAGCGGATCAAAAGATATGGATGTTTGAAGTTTTGATCATAAACTCGCATTTTTGAAAGATTAAACATGCGTTTAGATGAATTTTTGTTTTCAATTTTTCTAGATAATGTTCTTCATTATAAGGGCTATCATATGCAGCAAACAAATATAGAATCAAAAAAAATGTTGCACATTTTAATTTTTAGTTTTAAGCCCTTTAATAAACCATTTAAATCCAATTTTAAAATAGTTTCAATAGTCTTGATAATAATTTCAATATTCAATTTCTAATGATAATTCAAGACAATTAAGGGTAAAGGATTTAAAAGGATATATTTAAACAATTTAAGATGAGAGAAAGATCACTTTAAAAAATATATGACTTAATGTTCAATTTTAATTCAAATTTGATTTGATAAACATTAGGCTTAATATATGAAAGTCATATTTCATGATATATAAAGTGATCATAGCATGTTTGTTCAAAAAAAAATTAACAAAAGAAAAGTGACAATTAGCATATCATGAAGTAGAGTAGTGATATTTCATTTTTATTTGATTCTACTTCATGCAAATGAATGGATACTAATTAATAAGAGATTTAGGTATCCAAAGGGGACCAAGTGGGATGGTTCCTTTGGGTACCCAAATACATCGTGTAGGCTTTTGGAGAGATAGTGATGAATGGGCCTTTACAAGTGGAGTTAGTGTTTCATTTTTAATTTTAGGCCTCCATTCATACTTTGGTTGTTTGTCTTTTAAATTCATGTTATGATTATGTGACATCTTTATATGATTATATTTGCTTGAAAAATAATTCATTTGAGATTTATGTGTATTCAAATTATTTTTCAAAGTAGATTGATGTTGATAATCATTATGAATTTTATTATATTGATTCTTTGAAAGTTTATAAGAGTGATTGTCTTTCTTTAGAAGTGATTGTTGAAAGAGTGGGTTACAATATGTTTTAAATGATTGATTCTTCCTTTGATGATTTTCATTTCCACTCTTTCTTATAGACATACTCTTATAATATAAAGGATAATATTTTGTACTTTGATTTTCATGAAAAGGAGTTTTTAAATTTGAGTCATGATTGAAAATATATTGAGATTTATAATAATGACTCTTAAGAATTTTGTGAGGGTCATAATTCTTTTTGAAACTAAACTCCTTTTGAGTTGATGTATGAAAATGATCTTTTTTAGAAATGATTTTGTAAGTTAATTTATCCTTGTTATTCAAAATTTTATGATGAAATTCATTACATGGCATTTGAAATTTTTCAACAAAAGGTTTAAATTGTATTAACTTATAAGTTAAAGCATCATTTTCAACTATCAATTTTTCATTATGCCTTTTAGAAATTAAGAGCCCTTTTTCAATTTCCTTGAATTTTTCTTTAAATAAATTGCAATCAAAACAAGGAGTAGGAATTGTAACTAAAGAGCATGAAATAGAATTTAACACATCAATATTTGTTTCTACTTTATCGTTTGCTTTTAAAGATTTATTTTATAAACGTAATTTGGAATTAGCAATTTTTAACTTTAAAATTTTACGTTTAGCAATTTTAAGCATACGAGAAGTAGAATAGAATTTGTTACAAAAAGAGAAGATTTAGATTTTTCTTACCTTGCTATAGTTTCAGTCTTCTCTTTTGCTTGATGTGTTCCCAACAAATGAGTCCAACATTGTGACGTTGTATTTTTCTTCCTCCAAGCATGAGTCCTCATCGATTTCTTCTCTTGGATCCATAAGGAATTCCTCGTCGATTTCACTCTTAGATTTATCATCCTCCAAGAGTGAGTCCTTGTCGATTTCTTCTCTTGGATCCATAAGGAATTCCTCCTGTTCATCATCTGTGGAAGGAAGATTATAAGTGTTCTCAAGAAATTTCCAAACTTCCTAAGCAGTGGGAAGTGTATAAATAAGTTTGAAAATATTTTGATCTAATGCACAATATAGACTATTCATAGATTTGGCATTTAAAAAATTTCATTTTTATTTAAAATACTTGGGGGCATTTTAATTTTAATATTCCATACTTCCATATCCAAAGATTTAAGAAATTTTTCCATAAGAAATTTCCACCCATTATAATTTTTACCTTCAAATAAAGGTGGTGCTAAAGATTTTTCATTTATAAGAAAATTTCCCTTACTAGTAGAAGCGAGATCATGAGACGCCATTATTCCTAGTTTTTAAACCGTTTGGAATGACCTGCGCTCTGATACCACTTGTTGGATCTTATGGCGCCCTTAGAGGGGGGGTGAATAAGGGAATAAAAATTCTTTTTATAAATTTTATGGAAATTACTAAATTGTTTTGATTAATAGGAATGGCAAAATAACAATTTAGCTAATTTGTGAGAATATCATAATTTTCATCTTTAGAAATAAGTACTAAATTGTTTTATGATTAAGAGATTGAAAATAAACAATTTTAGTTAAAGTGATTTGAATTTAAAGCTTTGTAACCAATATATTAAAGATAACGCCAAAGGAGAGAAATCAAGTAAACACAAATAGAGACATGATTGTATTTATATAAAAAGGTGTTTACAAAAATTGATTTCAATATCGCTAGAAATCGAAGGCGTACATATATAAATAATTTTTCCTTTTCTATACTGACTCGTATCCCCACGAACCGGTTGGCTTTAGCCTATCCTTCCCCGGATATGGCCTCAAGCCGCTCTAGCCAATCCTTCCCCGGATATGGCCTCGAGCACCCCCTAGATCTAATCACCTAGACCTAGTCACCAACACAAGGCGAATTTCCCCCTAAGTCCTACCCAGACCTAGTCGCCAACACAAGGCGAATTAACTAAACGGTTACAAAGAAAGTGTGGAATGAAAATAAAGATAACAATAGTAAAACTCCCTATATGAGATTTCTGAATATGAGGATGAAGGATCGTTGTAGTATGAGTGAGGTAGAAGCGATCGTCCTTCGAATGTAGCGTGACGTAGTCCTCCTCCAGAATTCTCCTTAAGCTTTTTGTGGGAGATCCATCTTCGGCAGCATAACAGCACTGGAGTTGTGGCACAAGCAACCTCTCTGGAATCTCTAACCAAAACGAGAGAGAGCCCACCATTTTATAGAACTTGGAGCTAGAGCCAGCGGTAGTGGCTAGCGTCGGCGGTAGCGTTCATGTGTTGCGGTTGCGCAACCGTCGGCAGCATGGCACTGTGCACAAACTGGAGATAGCGCCTGGCGGTAGCGATAGCGCTGGCGGTAGCGGGAGATAGCGTTGGCGGTAGCGGTAGCGGTTGCGTAACCGTCGCTGTGCACGAACTCGAGATAACACCTGGCGGTAGCGATAGCGCTGGCTGTAGTGCTGGCGGTAGCGGTAGCGCTAGCGATAGCGCTGGCGGTAGTGGTAGTGCTGGCGGTAGCGCTGCTCCTTTCAAATGATTGTTCCAAGCTGCTTTATACCTGTGGAGTATTGCACCTATAGTTCCTGCACACTATAAACACACGACAAGCAATATCAAATACAATATGGGATTTGTTATTCTCAAACAAAGGGATGTGACACACATGTCCAACATCTAGTTCTATGACAAGCCCAGTGGGCAAAGAAAGAAAATAGACACCAACGGCAACGACAGCAACTCTTTCTCCATTTCCGATGCAAAGGTCTACCTCCCCTTTACACAGCATTCTTCTCCTTCTCAGTTCCTGCACATTTGTACAAATGTGAGAACCACATCCAGTATCCAATACCCAAGATGAAGAAGCAGAAAGGTTTATATCTCTATAATGTAAATACCTGAAGTGGAAGTCACACTTCCCTTCTTCTTTTGCAGATCCTCAATATAGAGGGGACAGTTCCGCCTCCAATGCCCTGCCTTACCGCAGTGGTGGCATTTTTCTTCTTTCACCAGACCTTTCTTTTTCAGTGCAGAAGATTTGGGATCAAGATGAGACTTAGATCCTATCTTCGTCTTCTTAGATCCCTTAGTCTTGCCCTTGCCTTTATGCACCATCAGTATGGGGCTAGCAGGCTTGACCTTCTTCATATTATTTTCGGTCGTTCTCAACATGCCTAGGAGGTCGGGCAGTGTCTTGTCTATTTCATTCATGTTATAGTTCAAGATGAACTGCTCATATCTGTCTGGCAACGATTGCAGGATCAGATCTATGGCCAACTCTTGACCCAAAGGAAAACCTAGTCTTTCAAGGTTCTCTATATACCCAATCATCTTGAGTACGTGAATCCCTACTGAGTCTCGAGCTCCCATCTTGCACTAAAATAATGCCTTCGATATGTCAAACCTCTCTTGCCGAGCTTGCCCCTCGAACATTTTCTTGTGGTGCTCGATTATCTCATAACCACACATGCGCTCGTGTTGCTTCTGAAGCTTAGAGGACATGGTAGCAAGCATGAGGCATTCCACATCCAAGGTATCATCTTGTAAGCATCTTTGTCTGCTCGCGGAGCATTCCCGGTCGGCTCTGTAGGGACTTCCCCTTCCAAGACATAGAGCTTGCGCTCTTGCCTGAGAACAATTCTCAGGTTTCTGTATCAGTCAAGGAAGTTCGTCCCGTTGAGCTTGTCCTTCTCAAGAATGGCTCTCAGGGACAAGGTGGAGTGAGATGCACTTGCCATGGAAATTCTACAATGAATTCGCAAAACTTTTAGTGCTGTATTCCAAAATACATTTTATATTAATAAGGACATTTATTAAAAGCTCCCACTATTTTAATCAAATCGACAACCCTTAATTTCGATTCGGAGAGTTTATGCGAGCTACTCTCTTAGTGGACAAGATTCGTATTTCACCAACACAACGAGTCCATTTTGGTGTTCCTCTCATAATGCGGTTATTTAGGTAGACAACATTTGTCAATTGCATCACTATGCAACTCTTGTATGATTGGTGAATAACTCTTTATTCGCATCCATCATATGGAGCATGCCAACCCTATGCCTCTAGACACTCAACCTTTGAGGTCACCTAGTTAAGTTAGACTCGATGTCGACAGTTGGATATCACAATTATCCGCTCGCACCCTTACCAAGTATATTAATGCACCTTGCTTTGGCAAGCCCACACTTCATCGATCGAGGCAGGAAGAGTGTCATCCATCGGAAGGCATCTGTATACTTAATATTGGATAAGGGATTTTATAATGAGCGATTAACTTTTTAATCATGATTAACATTTAATCATAGTGCACATTCATAAATATAATAAATTACAACATTCACATTCCAAATACATCCCAGATGTGCACAAAATAAAATCATCAACACTTTGACAAAAAGGGCTAAATCTGAGCATTTAGAACACATCTCCAAATTTACATGCATTGGACATATGAACAACAACTCCACTTATGCAGTAGACAAGCTCATCTCTCAATGTCAAATTCAAAATCCAAGACATTTGATTTCACAAACCATATCGAGGGACGGTTATTGCAAAGGAGAACAATCTCTGAATCATGAAAATCACAACACAATCACAGGCGTTCCTACCGGGGTTCCAAGGGGCTGCGCCCCTGGCGGGGTCCAAGGGGCAGTGCCCCTGGCACCAAAATTTTGAAATCCCACCACCAGAAAACACACAAAACACATCAAAATTGATGTTCCAAGAAGAAATCTGGGCATTTACAACGCTTATAAATTTCCTGATTTACACGCACTTGACTGCAACCTGCCTCTTATACCACTGTTGGGTTTTCTATATACCATTCAAAATGATAACAGCATATCAAATATGCGCAGCGGAAGAAACAACAAGAACAACCCAAAGAGTAAGGATCTTGTGGATTTCATGAATCAAGAGATTAGGAAAGCAAAATGCGATATACCTTTCCGGGATTGAGTCAATACTCAACCAAGATGCTCTAGGAAGAAATCTGGTAGATGAACTTCGAGTTCCAAGGGACAAAATGGATCGGCCCCTCTACAGAGATCCACACAAGGAAGGAGAACCTTAATCCCTTATCGTACATGGAATGGGTCGGAGAAGAACATGTTGGATCTTACGGCGCCCTTAGAGGGGGGGTGAATAAGGGTTTTATGGAATTTAAATCTTAATTAAATTTATAAGAGTTTGGGACTAAAGTTTCAGAATATTTTTTCGGAAAATATATTTTAATATCTCAGATAAGGGAAACAGAACTTTTCCTTACTGTTGCTAACGCCTGGCGTTAGGTGTTAACGCTGGGCGTTAGCTCTTCAGAAAATTAATCTACTCAGAATTATGTTAATGAGATTTTACTAATGAAAACATTAATGAAATACAATTCCAGAAAATAAGAGATAAAAAAAATGATTATTGTATTTCAAAGATAATTACACAAATGTTAATTTTAATACTTTGATAAAAATATAAATTAAAACATTCTTGAAGAGGAAATAAAATCAATTGAATAGAACATTAAAAGACATGATTTTATTTCATAATAAATTGAATACACAAATGTTTGATTTCAATAACGCTAGAAATCAAGGCGTGAATATGTAAAAAACACTTTTTGTTGTTTCACCAGTCCTTCTCCTAAGGACCGGTTGGCTATAGCCGATCTATCCCCAGATAAGGCCTCTAGCCACCCCCTAGATCTACCCTCGACCTAGTCGCCACGCACAAGGCGGTGAATTACCCCCTAAGCCGCACAAGGACCTAGTCACCAACACAAGGTGAATTTACCCACGGAATCCTTCCCGAAATCCGACGTTCTCCCTGAACGATTTCTCCACACAAATTACAAAAGGAAAAAGTAAAATATTACAAGACAAGTAAAGAGAAACTCCCCAAGAAATTATGAAGGTGAAGACGAAGTCGATGTAGATGTTGGCATTCTTGAAACGATCGTCCTTCGTATGGGATATGCGCTGTAGACCTTCTCCTTCAAAATCTTCTTTAGATCTTCATGTTAGCCCAAGGGAGATCTCTTAATTGTTGTAGATGAACCTCTCTCCAAAGTATCAGAAATCTGGAATCATCCATCATAGAATGAGAGGGGATGTACTTTAAATAGCCACGGGAGCTAACGCGTGGCGTTAAGGGTTAACGCCAGCGTCAGTGAACATTCTCTGTCGTGGCTGAAATTGCGCAACCGTCAAGATCGTGGCAGTTTGTAGATTCAATGCTGGCATTAAGTGTCAACACTGGCGTTTAGTTTTGTTCCCCTTCAAAGTTTGTCGAACAGCATCAAATTCATCAAACGCAAGTTCATTTCGTCAAACGCGCGTTCGTCGAACGGTATCAAAGTTTGTCGAACTCCAATTCGTCGAGCTGCCTTCTCATTTCGTCAAATGGCCTTCAGATTTCGTCGACCGGCCTTCAGAGTTCGTCGAACGCAGTTTCGTCAGACGCAATTTCGTCGAACGGCTAACACGGGGCGTTAACATCTAACGCGGGGCGTTAGCTCTCTTTTCAGAGAGTCATCTCCATTCAGTATACTATTCATAGGGATGTGTAGCTATAGTTCCTGTACAACCTGCATACTATAAACACACAAAATACAAGATCAATTACAACATGGTATTTGTTATTCTCAAACCAAGAGATGTGGAACATAGGCTCCAACAATCTCCCCCGTTTGATAATAACAAATACCTGTATGAGAAATTAGTGAGATTAAGACCATTTGTGTTTATAGATAAGTGAGGTAATAATATATGCATGAATAACATGTTAAGAGCGTGATAGATTTGATAGCGATAATGCATATTTTTTCGATATGAAGTCCCCCCCCCCCCTACATAAGTGTTCTCTTATAATTTACTTCCCCTAAATATCTATTTTACTAGATTTCTCACTTTATTCTCCCCCTTTTTTATTAGCAAAAGTGGGTAGGGATGAGTGTATATCTACTAAGATTGATTAGGAACCACTTATTGAAGGATTGTCATGATCGAGCATATGATAGTGTATGCACTTCCTATATGATTACTCTCCCTACCAAGATACCCCTTTTTTGAGTTTAATATTATTATAATGCACTCCCCCTAAATATTAGATTTATGCAATTTAATCTCCCCTTTTGGTAGTATCAAAAGAGGGTTTAGGAGTGAGTATGTAATAAGGAGTAATATGTTTTATGAGAAGAAAAATAGGATGCAATCAAAAGTTTGTTAAATACTACTTGTTGAGAAAAATATAAGCATGATGTAACATATAGTAGTAAGCAACATAGCTGACATAATAAAGTAAGCATTCTATTTTAAGATACCTCTTGTTAAAAAGAAAAAAAATAGAATAACACGGTGTTAAAAAAAGACATGAATGAGCATAAGTGGTAAACTTAGCAGAAGAATATAATAAACACTCTTAAACATAAACATCATTTTAGAAGATAAAATCGTACACAGGATAATGAGTTTTAAATTTGAAAAGATGATGTTTGAGTTATAGAGTCAAGAGATGTTATTCCATTAATATAAAATTGCAAGCATGATTTCATAATATCAAGAAAAGATACAAAAACTACAATGTAATAAAATTTGCATTTCAAGTAAACATAAACATTGTAGCGATCATGCCTTGTTATCTAGTGCATTTACTTAAGTTTGTAGAGATTGGAGTAGATGAGCATTAGGATCCAATTCTCATGAGTAAAGTTTTATGAAAGATAATGATGTGTACAAAGTAGTGTTTTGATAAAGTATACGAGTGAATCAATCAAAAACACATGACATATATAATGAAATAACACAACATTAAAATACACAAATAATATTACTTCCACAATATTTCAATGCACATAAATAAAGAGTACAACTACCAAGGTGCTCTGCACACACAATGCTTATTAAGACTTATTAGGGTGCAAAGTAGTGCTTGGGGATCACTTTTATACTTTTTAGCTCTATTTTCAATTTTTTGTGATCCGGTGTACTAAGAGAAGTGATGTAAAATGTTTGCTACAAGACACTTTACAATTCTTAGCCAAGGTGCTCAACCTCACAATTTTCATTAAGACTTATCAGGAGGTTCAAGTAGTGCTTGGTGGAGTTAACCTTGTCATTCATTATTTGCTTTTTAGATTGGTGACTAAGGACTCCGAATTCACTTGTTTTTGCAAACATGGAAATTTTATTTTATATACCACATTTCTCTAATCACAAGTGCATGAGGAACAAAGAATTCAAGAAAGAATTCAATGTTGTGTAGGTAAACTATTTATGCATTTTAATTATTTATGTTATTACACTACACAATCATGCAAGTATAAGATTGTAAACATATGTAGATTATCAAAAATAAGTGAGTGAATAAATCATTATCAAACATAATACATTACTCATACTTAGAGGCATGCTAAGCCTTTCTACACATGTATATCTACAATCAATTTCATTGCACATAACAAATACAAAACAATGTTTACAAAACAATGTTTTGACAATTTTCAAGGCATGACAAATACAAAACAATGTTTTTTAAGAAACTTGAAAGTTAAATTAAACAATGTATTTAATCTTTAATTGATATAATTAATCATCCTTGACAATGGCAATGAATAACAATCATTTTTTTATAAATTTTTGAATTTTTATATATGCACAAAACAATAAACACACATAAAAAAATATTTTTGTTCTTTGAAATTGTTTTGTATTTGTTTTTTTATATATATTCTCTAGAAAACATAGAAGTCTTTAATAGCCCTTTCATTAAATGATATTCTATGCCAGAGAAATAAACCCAAAATAATGCATGAGAAAATACATATTTTTTTGAAAAGTTTTAATATTTTGTTTTAAAGGAAATAAAAAGATAGAAAACTTTTTACAAACAGAGAAATAAAACACACACAAAATATTAAAATAATACCAGAAATTATTCAAAAAATAATAATAATATTTTGGAGCAAAGGAGCTAACGCCAGGCGTTAACTTCTTAACGCCAAAACAGAACTGCATTTCTTGATTTTTTTTTTGAAAAATGTTTTTCAAAATTCATTTGTATTATAAAGATGCCTTCCTTCACTTGAAATTTCAGAGTATATTGATTAGATTTGAAGGCTCTTTTAGCATGTTTTTGGTGATTTTTCAAGTACTTGTATTTTGTAAAATCATAAAAGCTCAAAATAATAAAATATGCAAACACAAGATGCAATGTTAGAACAAAAACAAATATGCATGATTTTAGTATAAGGAGTGATATAATATTCATGCAATGAATATAATATGAGTATACCCAAGAATAATATACCCTAACTATATGTCTACACATTATAGCCCCGTACTAAGAGACGGATGGACATGAGGAGTTGCACACACGCCATAGGTTGGGGTGTTAATCCCATATGCATACAAAAGACGACGCTCAACCTAGCACTCTTTCCCCCCAGTGCCTCGCAAGGCCCTATTGGAACCCTCCCCGGTTAAGGACAAGACATAACTTAGAGGTTAGGTCTCTAATGCACACAATCCTACGCCCTCGCTATTGTGAGACACAAGTTATGGGTTAATGATTATGGATATACTAAGCGTGCAAGCCTTAAATATATTAACTATGGTATAATTGCATGATTAGTTTTGGATTTACAATTATATCGATGATTGTTGATTTTAAATCCATTTAGAATAAATTTTATTCATGCAAATAACTACAAAGGAAATTATGATTTTCACATTCTAGTAATATAATTTACTTTAGCATTGCAAGATATATAACTAGCATGGACATTGATTTCTACCAATGGTAAGTGATGATGCTAGTATAATGAATTACGACAACATGGTGCAAAGCTAAGTAAAATTAGACAAAAATATAATTGAATTGCATGTATTCACACATAGAGTTTTGAATTTTCATAGACCTAGAATGAAGTGACAATTCTATTTGATTTCATCTTGTTGGTATCAAGTTAATACATAGGTCTAAAGATAATGAGATACATGCAAACAATAGAGATGCACATCACACACACAAAATAAGATATGAAACTATAATACCAATTGCAATCATATATTTCATAATTCCTAGGGTTGATAGAAACAATTGATTTAAGATAGCTCTTGATAGATCATGAATTATGATATATGATTATTGTGAATTTTAGCATAGGATATTAATAGATCATGGTGGTGATTGTGAAATCATATTCATCATTTTTGTAAATTTCCTTTTTGAAAGTAGAAGATAATGATAATCAACATAGTAAAATAATCTTTCAGAAAATAATAATTAGAGAAATCGGAATTTTTAGGAAAATATACTACCGCCAGCGTTAGTGATAACGCGTGGCGTTAGCAACAGAGTTACAATATTTGATTTAAAACACATTGTTTTTATATTATTTGATTCCAATTTTTCTCTATTATGATTTTCAATATATGGGCTATTATATGCAGCAACAAAAATAGACAAATATGAAATAAGTTGTGCATTTAATATTTTAGCCTAAGACCCCTAAAATTCCATTTAAATCCAATTTTGAAAGTAATTTCATTAGTCTTGATAATATCATTTAGCAAAATTTAGCATTCAATTTATAATGATAATATAAGACACTTATAGGCAATGGATTTAAAAAGGATAAAATATAGAAAAAAGAAAAGACAGATCACTTAAAAAAATTATGACTTTATGTTCAATTTAATTCAATTTAATTTGTTAAACATTAGGCTTAAAATGAAAGTCATATCTCATGATATATAAATTGATCATAAACAAGTTGGCTTAAAAAATAAAAAATAAACAAAAGAAAAAGCAATTAAGCATATCATGAAGTAGAGTAATGATATTTCATTTTTAATTTATTTCTACTTCATGCAATATAATGATTCCTAGTGAATGAGAAATTTAGGTATCCAAAGGGGACCAAGTGTGATGGTTCCTTTGGGTACCCAAATACATCGTGTTGGCTTTTGGAGAGAAAGTGATGAATGGGCCTTTACAAGTGGAGCTAGTGTTTCATTTTTAATTTTGGGCCTCCATTCATACTTTGGTTGTTTATCACTTAAATCCATATGTGATATCTTTATATGATGATAGTTGTTTGAAAAATAATTCATTGGGGATTCATGTTTATTCAAATTATTTTTCAAAATAGCTTGATGTTGATAATCATAATTAGTTTTATTATATGGATTCTTTGAAAGTTTATAAGGGTGATTGTCTTTCTTTAGAATTGAGTGTTGAAAGAGTGGGTTACAATATGTTGTAAATGATTGGTTCTTATTTTGATGATTCCCATTTTCACTCTTTCTTATAGACATACTCTTATAATATGAAGGATAATATTTTATAGTTTGATTTTCATGAATATGAGTTTTTAAATTTGAGTCATGATTGAAAATATATTGAGACTTATAATAGTGACTCTTAAGAATTTTGTGAGGGTCATAATTCATTTTAAAACAAAATTCCTTTTGATTTGATGTATGAAAATGGTCCTTTTTAGAAATTATTTTGTAAGCTAATTTATCTTTGTTATTTAAAATCTTATGATGAATAACATTACTATAAATTAGAACTTTTTCAACAAAAGATTTTAATTGTCTTAACTTACAAGTTAAAGCATCATTTTCAATTATCAATTTTTCATTATGTTCTTTAGAAACTAAGAGCCCTTTTTCAATATCCTTGAATTTTTCTTTTAATAGATTGCATTCTAAACAAGGAGTAGGAATTTTAATTAAGGAGCATGAAAAAGAACTTGAAACATCAATATAAGATTCTACTTTAGTGTTTTCTTTTAAAGTTTTATTTTCTAAACGTAATTTGGAGTTAGCATGTTTCAATTTTGAAATTTTACGTTTAGCAAATTTAAGCACACGAAATGTAGAAATAGAATTTGTTACTAAAAGAGAAGATTTAGATTTTCTTACCTTGCTATAGTTTCCGTCTTCTCTTTTGCTTGATGTATTGCCATCAATTGAGTTCAATATTGTTTCTCTCTTAGATTGATCTTCCTCCAAGAATGAGTCCTCGTCGATTTCTTCTCTTGGATCCATAAGAAATTCCTCGTGTTCATCATCTGTGGAAGGAAGACTATAAGTATTCTCAAGAAATTTCCAAACTTCAAAAGCAGTTGGAAGCGTATAAATAAGTTTGAAAATACTTTGATCTAGAGCACAATATAGACTATTCATAGATTTGGCATTTAAAAACATTTCATTTTTATTTAAAATACTTGGGGGCATTTTAATAGTAATATTCTAAACTTCAATATCCATAGATTTAAGAAATTTTTCCATAAGAGTTTTCCACCCATTATAATTTTCACCCATAAATAATGGTGGACATAATGATTTTTCATTTTCATAAAAATTATCCCCTCTAGAAGATACGAGATCATGAAGCGCCATTATTCCCGGTTGTGAAGCCGTATTGGAATAACCTAGCTCTGATACCATGTGTTGGATCTTACGGATCCCTTATAGAGGGGTGAATAAGGGTTTTATGGAATTTAAATTATAATTAAATTTATCAGGGTTTGGGACTGAAGTTTCAGAATATTTTATAGGAAAATATATTTTAATATCTCAGATAAGAAAAATAGAACTTTTTTCCTACTGTTGCTAACACCTGGCGTTAGGTGTTAACGCTGGGCGTTAGCTCTTCAGAAAATTAATCTACTCAGAATTATGTTAATGAGATTTTACTAATGAAAACATTAATGAAATACAATTCCAGAAAATCAGAGATAAAAAAAATGATTATTGTATTTCAAAGATAACTAGACAAATGTTAATTTTAATACTTTGATAAAAATATAAATTAAATCATTCTTGAAGAAGAAATAAAATCAATTGAATAGAACATTAAAAGACATGATTTTATTTCATAATAAATTGAATACACAAATGTTTGATTTCAATAACGCTAGAAATCAAGGTGTGAATATGAAAAAACACTTTTTGTTGTTTCACCGGTCCTTCTCCCAAGGACCGGTTGGCTATAGCCTATATATCCCCAGATAAGGCCTCTAGCCACCCCCTAGATCTACCCTCGACCTAGTCACGACACACAAGGCAACAAATTACCCCCTAAGCCGCACAAGGACCTAGTCGCCAACACAAGGCGAATTTACCCACGGAATCCTTCCTGGAATCCAACGTTCTCCCCGAACGATTTCTCCACATAAATTATAAAAGGAAAAAGTAAAAGATTACGAGACAAGTAAAGAGAAACTCCCCAAGAAATTCTGAAGGTGAAGATGAAGTGGATGTAGATGTTGGCATTCTTGAAACGATCGTCCTTCATATGGGATATGCGTTGTAGACCTTCTCCTTCAAAATCTTCTTTAGATCTTCATGTTAGCCCAAGGGAGATCTCTTAATTGTTGTAGATGAACCTCTCTCCAAAGTATCAGAAATCTGGAATCATCCATCATAGAATGAGAGGGGCTGTACTTTAAATAGCCATGGGAGCTAACGCGTGGCGTTAAGGGTTAACGCCAGCGTTAGTGAACGTGCATTATCGTGGCTGAAATCGCGCAACCGTCAAGATTGTGGCCGTTTGTAGATTTAACGCGGGCGTAAAGTGTTAACGCTGGAGTTGAGTTTCATTCCCCTTCAAAGTTCGTCGAACTGCATCAAATTCGTCGAACGTAAGTTCATTTCGTCGAACGCGCGTTCGTCGAACGTGCGTTCGTCGAACAATATCAAAGTTCGTCGAACTCCAATTCGTTGAGCGGCCTCCTCATTTTGTCGAACGGCCTTCAGAGTTCATCGACTGGCCTTCAGAGTTCGTCGAACGCGGTTTCGTCAGGCACAATTTTGTCGAACGGCTAACGCGGGGTGTTAGCTCTCTTTTCAGAGAGTCATCTCCATTCAGTATACTATTTATAGGGATGTGTAGCTATAGTTCCTGGACAACCTGCATACTATAAACACACAAAATACAAGATCAAATACAACACGATATTTGTTATTCTCAAACCAAGAGATGCGGAACATAGGCTCCAACAGAACAGTCCTCTGCATCCCCATGAACTGCTAGGTCCGTTGAAGGGCAGGAGGCGACGGTCGGCGAGGTATATTCAGCGGACAGGGATGAGTATCGGAATGCTTCCATCTATGATGTCGCAAAAGGGATCGATCTGTAGAAGACCTAATCTCATCCCTTTTATACGCAAGGCATAAAACAGGTTATCCGCAGACCCAGGAAAAATAGAACAATTCCGCCAGGATTTAAATTCGTCGAATGTGATATAATTCGTCTAAACATTTTTGACGAATCAACATAAATTCGTCTAAACAATTTTGACGAATTCGTCGATACAATTTCGTCGAAACATTTTCAGTGAATTTGTATCTTATTCATCGAAACAATTTCGACGAACTCGATTCGACGAATTGACATATCTCATCGAAACACTTTCAACGATTTTGTCTCTTATAAATCCATTTGTCGAAACCCTTTCGACGAATTTGCTAAGTCCTGTAGAATTCATCTAAACCAATTCGATGATTCATCAATAGTACTTATTTCCTGTTTGAGACATTCTCAATTCAATTCTGAACAGTCAAAGGATTGGTCCTCCAGTCATATCCAATATGAGTAAGGCCAACACAATTGTTGGGAATCTTGTCCTCATGATTCCTGATTTGAAGAAGTCACCAAGTCAAGAAAACTTCACCTTGTATTTAATGTCATATCTAGTTCATGCCTGCAGAGATGAGACGATATGTCCAGTACCTCAATAATCTGCCTAAGTATAACATCGTCGAAAAGGCTCAAGCATGTCGTCGACGACAACAGACATATCGTCGACAATAGCAGGCACATCGTCAAGAAGAAGCCTTGTCGTCAAAAAGGCTAAGTGAGACTGATAGCGATTAACATCGTCATAAAGAAGGCATGACGTCGAGAAGACTGAAGAAGGTCATTTGAAGACTAGCAGCTGCTGAAGTATAGTCTGTCGACATGAGGTCATTCATGTCGTCGACAAGATAAGGTGGCCTAAGAGACATCGTGCAAATAAGGAGTTCTCGCCGATATTAGTTTGATGACTTCGTGTCGTCTTAAGCTCAAATGGAGAAGTGATGTCCAGTATCGTCGAGATATCACTATCTGATGAAGAATTGAAGAAGAGACTAGTTCAAGGCATTGACAAAGTCCTGTCGTCAAGATATTATCCATGTCGTCGTAACAATGGAAATATCGTCGAGACAAATTCAAAAGTAGTCGAACGCGCTGTCAGCATTTAGTGCAGCCGCTTGATTGTCAAATCAGCGCATGCTCTTGAGGGATGGCGTCTGACAGTAAAGGACATCATATGTGACTGTAATGCGACACATCCGTCCTATAAAAGGGAATAGTGGTTTCCCTAGAAAAGAAGCGAGAAGAGAAAGGAAAAAAAGAAGTATTTCGCTGAGCAATACAACAGTAACATGTGCGGTGAAGAAGAAAGAAAGAAAGAAGAACAAAAATGCCCAATCGGAGTTCTTCAAGTTGCAGTCAAGCCACATTGACTGATACGTCTCTCTCAAGAGAAGGGTAGCCAGTAAACATCCGGCATAGTTAGAAAGCTTGAAAAAGATTTGCACCATTCAGATTGAAAATCAGAAGCATCTTCTTTAAGTCAAGAAGCCAATCTCCATCCGGCAGAAGAAACAATTTTCATTACTATAATCTCGTGTAAGGCTTGCGGGCCTAGAACTTGTAAGATCTATTTTAGATCTGAGTGTCAAGCTTGAGGGCTTAAGATCTGTGATGCTTGAGGGCTAGGGCAGAGGAATTGCGGGTCCAAATGTGTCGAGCTTGCGGGCTCGGGTGCAGTGAAGGGGCTTGCGGGCCTAGGCTGCAGGCAAGACTTGCGGGTCTGTGATGTGTAGAGCTTGAAGGCCTATGTGTCGAGCTTGCGGGCTCGGGTGTAGTGAAGGGTCTTGCGGGCCTAAGCTGCAGGGACTTGTGGGTCCGAGTTGTAATGCTTGAGGGCCAGAGACATTGGCGAAGTTTGCTGAGCCTAGCTGCTAGGTAGGCGCAGAGGGAGAGAGGACTACTCAAGACACCTGTCTTGAGGAACCTCTATAAGTTCTTATGTGCTTTCTGTGTTGTGCTACTCTAATCCATAGATCGATTGACCAGAAATCAAGAACATCCAAAGGGAGGGACCAAACAATTTGAAATACCTATTCACCCCCCCCCCCCCCCCCCCCCCTCCCTCTAGGTGATAAGTAGACACCCGATAACTTACAAGTGGTATCAAAGCGAGGTTGTTCCAAGAAAATCTTAACATCTTGAACAGATCTGCTTGTGGGAGTCTACTTACTACAACTATGGAGTCAAGGCTAGCCACCTGCTCTAGGGAGAACTTTGCCCTATGGAAGGTGAGGGCGGAGAAACTGATGGATGTTGTAGGTCCCAGAATGTTCCTAACCATTCAAGAAGGGTCGTATATTGTGGCCAAGGAATCGTCTGAAATGACTGAAGATGACTACACCCTAGTCAGTTTGGACAAGGAGTCTAAGAACATTCTAGCTGGTGCAGTTGACACTTCCACCTTTCATCAAATTGTTAATTACGCTACAGCCAAAGAGATGTGGGAATCATTGGCAATCCTCATGGAAGGATCACCAGGAGTAAGAGGCATTATAACTGAGAAGAGGAACAAAACCTTAAGTAATAGTTCCTCCAGTTGTTCAGATTCGGAAGAAGAAACTCATTTTGGACTAACTGTCCTATCCAAGTCAGAAGGATAAGGAGAAATTCAGAATGAGTACCTCTCTGAACAAGCATGTATAAGAGCACCTCTCTCTCAAACAGACTCAGAATCAGAGACAAGCACATCAGGGAATGATGACATGTCTCTACAACATGAAGCTCTTCAGGGGGCTCTCAACCAGAGCAGGATGCTTTACAAAAAGCAAGCTGAAGAGATCCTAGTTCTTCAAACCAAAATTTCTGACCTCACTAAGATGGCTGAGAAGCTAACTCTTGAGAATGAAGATTTCTGCCAAATCAAAAAGGATTATAATGCTAGCTCCAACCTTGACTTAATGACCAAATTTGGAAAGACCTTGAAGGGGCTGATTAACGGTAGAAAGCTGTGCCTCTCCCTAACCAAAGAGGTTGTGCTCCTAAAGAAGGATAGAGACCAGTTCAATCAACTGAGACCCAAAGATAAGTTTGTCAGAAGTGTGCAGGAGAATCACCTTCCTAGTAGAAAGCCTATAGCAAGCACATTCAAACCAAGAATCTCACCACTCCAAATTAAAGATTACTGTCCCACCCAAGCAAGAGATTAAGGATGACTCGAGGATAAAATCTCCACAAGAGGAGCAAAGCATGTGCCAAAGATGCCTCATGAAAGAATCATCATGAGGGAACAGAAGCTCGGTGAATCAAGAAGAATGAAGGAATCCTTAAAAAGGATTAACTTCAGAAAAAGATTTGTGACTGACAAGAGCCAACATCACATCTCTAACCAATACAATTCAGTCACCTTCGAGTACTCTTCTGACCACTCACAGAGGAGTCACGCTTCCACCGTCATCAAGAGGAGAAGATACAACAAGTTTGACTGTTAGTGCTGCGGCAAGACTGGCCACTTTACAGGTGACTGTTGGTTCAATCTAGCTGCTCCAAGGGTAACAAATACTAAACCCGCAACCTTCCCTACTCCCTACCATCTTGCGCATTCAGGAGCAGTAAGATCAAATATAATCTTTGAAGTTAACAATAAACCAGGACCCAAAGCAACTTGGGTTCCTAAGGGTCTGTGATCTTATTCTGCAGGGATTCCAATGACCTATCAGAAGCAAATCTGAGGCCTTGGACAAGTCGTTGTTCTGGCCAATATGTTAAGACAGCAAACTTAGTCACTAACAATCTTTTTGCAGATTCTACCATTGAAAAACGAAGAAGGACATCAGCAGGACTTCAAACCATGGATGACCAACACATCCCTGAAGATGTATTAGGCGTGATGCTAAAGAATTCAACCGGGAAGGGACAAAGATTACCTAATACAGACAAGCGAAGAAGAATCTTGTCGTCAACACAGTAAGCTATTAACACGATATAATACCTGTCGCTACGACAAAAGAGGTACAGTCAAGGTTGGGTGAGATCACATAGAACGCTAGAAAATCGATAAATCAGAGCCGCCTGACGTCATAGCTGTCAGCTCTTCGATAAAATCAAAGAGGTACGCGCCCCTTCACCTTCCTTCACTATAAATATTGCCTAGAACAAAAATACGCCTTCATCTGCATGGCTATTTCTTCCACAAAATCCCCCTTCGTTTCCGACGTATCGCCTTCTCAGCCCCAATGACCCCCATGAAAGAGGTAGGCAGCAACCCCAATCCTGGGAGTTGTCGTGTCGAGGGGGAGCCCCTGGAAGAAAACCCAAAACTAGGGGAAGAACAGATTGAGGGGGAAACTCATCAGGAGAGCCCACTTCAAGAAGAATCGGCTGAGATGTCCTCATCTCGAACTGGACCACTCTACCATTCGATATCGATCTTACTCTCTGCTCAAAGATAGCAAATGGAAACATTTATACAGAAGACCGTGAAAAGACTAACTAATAAGGTGAAGGCAGAAATAAACTCAATAAAGAAGGAGGTCTCCCTTCTGAACATTCAACATGCTGACTTCACCAATCTCATCCTGAATAGGATCGTTACCCACGAGAAAACCATGGATGCTCGTCTTTTAGAGGTAAGGAGCTTCGTAGATGTCGGTAATCAGGAAACTTTAGAACAGTTGGTCGAGCTACAGGACTCCGTGATGGAAGAAATCCAAAAGGGGGATAAGGAGATTAAGGAGGAGATCAAGGAGGAGATTAAGGAAAGTATAAATGCTTGCTCGCATCAAGCGATGTGGGTAACCAATCAAATAAAGCAAGTAATGCAAATACCTCCATCCATATTTGCACTAACTGAACCATCCATCAGCACTGGCTCTAAAGAATATGGAGCTGAATCTGATGAATCAGCAACATCCAGAAAGAGAAAGAAAACCTTCAGCACTGACTACAGGAAGAAGAGACTAAGTGAGTTTAAGCAGGACCCAGAATCAAGCAGGTGGAGCCTTCGTTCAAGTGAAATCATCACAGAATCATGGATAGCATTCGGACACTCTCAAGTAGACCATGAAAGGGTATACTCCTCGATATAATGGAATCAACACCTGAAAGAACTGGAAGCAAGGAAACAACACAAGATGGCTTTTCCCCATGGTCCTCCTCCGCCTCTGAAGAAGATACTGAAGCCCATTCACTTCTACAAGAGACAGAAGAAGAAGGAAGCAGAAGGAGCCAGCTGCAGCAAGCCCTAATGGCATAGATAACTAGTATTAATTTTAATCCAAGAACAATCAATCATTTTGTATGAATAGTTATAAATGAACAATCTACTTATATTAATATTGATATATATAGGAATACTTATTAGGCATACATTTGTGATTATATCCTGCTTGAAAGTGAGGTTAGATCTTAGATTTACTCTAGAGGGGGGTGAATAGAGTACTAAAAAGTTTTTCACTTATTTTTATAGCGGAATTAAAATAGTGATATATATATATGTGTACTGAGTGAGTTATAAAAACAAATAATGAAAACAGCACAGGACAGTACAAAAAAATAAACAAGAACACGTAAGACACAAGGATCTATAGTAGTTCCCCAATAAACCTGGGTACATCTACTATTCTACCACCCTTGGTAGGAATCCACTAGGTTTTTGATCAGGTGCCCTATCACCAATGGAGTATTGATTCGGTGCCCAATACACCAACTGCAAGTTTTTGATCAGGTGCCCTGTCACCAAACAGTTAACTTTTGAAGGGAGTTAGAACCCTATACAAGGTGGAATAAAGGTAAATAAAAAGGGTTATGAAGTTCTTCTCTGTCAATAATCTGAGAGAAGACTAGTGGATTGTGTTGATGTAAAGCTTCCCCTGTCTGATAGAAGTGGTTGACAGTTGAGGATGGAGCTTTCACTTGAATGAAATATCTTCCTGATAGCTGATGAATCTAAGAGACAAAGTTTCTCAGATTTGTTGTTTCTCTTGAAGATTTGAACTAGCAGCAGAATACTGAGAGAATGAAGATTGTTGTTCTCTGAGGATGAAAGTGTGCTGCTGTTGAGGATGAACACTGTAAAACTTTTTGACTTTATATATTTCCTCTAGAATGAATATTCTCTGTCGACTGATACTGTAATCCTTTTTCATTTTTCTATCTTGTAACTTTTCTTTTTCTTTTTCCTTGACAATATATCTCTGATTTGAATTTCAAATCCTCTGAATAAGGAAAATAATAATCAGAATTGATTGTGTCTTGGAACTGCAATCTGAATCTTTAATTCCTTTTCCTTTTTAATAAATGATATCCTTTTCCAATAAGCCAAACAGCTACTTTCTCGAGAGAAGACAATGGAAAGGAATAACATAAAAGGAAGGATATAATCCTTGACTTATCTGGAATATAGATTCGTTGCTGATTTAGGTTGATCTGAAATCATAGAATAGAATATAACTGATCTGTCTGAGATTCGTCGAGCTGAGATAAGAATTCGTCGATCTGAATGTTGAGTTCGTCGACCGCTGAGACTTGGGAAGTTCCTCGAACGCTGAGACTTAACAAATTCGTCGAACGCTGAGACTTGGCAAATTCGTCGAACGCTGAGACTTAACTTTTCCTAAGTTCTAACAGCCTAAAACCTTGACCCTTAGACTATACAATGGGGGTCAACTTAGTCCTAGTCAACATATAGTGATCCTAGCCCAAATCAGTAATAGGGTTGTTCCAACAATCTCCCCCTATTTGGGTTAGGATACTATTTGACAAAAATCAAATCAAATAACAAAAAAATAGCAGAGCATATATATCTGACAGAATGTAAATTCTTTTCAGCAGATAAAAGAAATATAGTGCTCTAAGTTTAGATACATTACATTGAGAATAGAAAATATAGCAAAACCAAAAAGTCAGAACCTTTACTTCTTCTCTGAAGGAGGCTTGAATATGATTTGCCTGTTTGGGTTTTCTGATTCCTTTTTACTCATATAAAGGTCTTGAGCTCCCAGCATGGTTTGAGATTTAGTATGAGGAACCACAGCTGCTGGGTGCAACCTTAAGTAATCTTCTGTATTGAATAAGTGCTTGGAGCTGTACTTTTCAAATTCCTGCTTTCTGAACTTTAACATAGTAGAAAACTGAGAATAATCCTTTCCTTCTGCTTTAGCTTTGTTGATCTGAGCTGTGGCAATGGATTCCTTAAATCTGTCCATCTGAGCAATTCTTTCTGCTTCTGGATTAGGAGAAGGAGGCCTTTCATCTATTTCACTGGCCTGATAAGAGGATTGATAATCTTGAGAAAACTTTTTCTTATGAAAAGAACCATCAGATATGTGAAATTTATAATCTGAGGGAATGGTTCTGGATGATCCTGAAGGAGGAGGTCTGGATGACCTAGAACTCTGAGAGCCACTAGAACTAGCTGGTCTCCTTGACTGCTGAGAAAAAGGTTTCTGGGAAGAAGAAGACATTCCTACAGAACCTGCTGCACCTGCTACTGGAGGAGGAGGAGGAGGATGACTAAACTTGACAGATTTGTCAGAGTAGTATCCTGTCTTCTTCATCTTCTTTCTCTTATTGTTATCATTCCTGGAGAACCTCATCCAGGCTGGGGAAACTTGTGTTCAGGTGATATTATGCAGAATATAGTATGGAATATCATTCTTAGAGGAGGGAGGCTTAGGGACAGCCTTAGGCTTAGATTTGGACTTTCTTTTCCTTGAAGATTCATCATCTGAATCATCTTCAACATCATCAGAAGAGGACTGAGGATTATCATTTAAATCATAAACTGCTTTAAGAGCTTTAGAAATATCTTTCTCAATATCAACATTTTGATCAACATCAATATCATCAAAATTTGGCAATGGGGAATCATCAAAGACAAAGGTAGGAGGAGAATTCATCACTCCAACTGCTTCTGATTCTTGAATTTGATCTTGAACTGGAGCTGGAATTGCTTCTACAAAAACTGGAGCTGAGGCTGCTTCTTCATCACAAAACATATCTGAACCTGTAATTGCATTCACTGGAGCTTCTTCATGAGACATCTCCCCCTGCCTAGTTTCAGGAAGCCCTGAATCTAGGCCCCTAGAAGAAGGGACAGATGAGGAGGTAGGGAATGAAGCAATTTTAGCAGAAAGGTCAGATAGGGCTTGAAACACTGGAGCAAGCTTTGCATCCATGAGAGCATCTAGCTTGGGAGATATATGATGGAATATCTGATCAGCTAGAGATGAGAAATCAACATACACAAGGTCTTGTGGATGTTGAGATGATGATGGGATAGAGGATGGAATAGAGGGCATGAAGATGTTAGTGGCTATGGTTGGATGAAAATCTTCATGAATAGGAGAATGAGGTTGGATAGGTGACTGTGGATGGATAGGAGACTGAGGTGGAGATAAGAGATTGAATGATGGAAGGAAATCAACATCTGGTTGGGATGAAGATGGAATCTCTATAGATAAGTTTGCTTGAAGAGGAGGAGAAGAAGGCAATGAAGGTGAAGGGTCTATTGGAGAATTGTGTGGAGGAATTTCTTCATGAGGAGGTGGAGATGGGAGAGGAGTAGAAGAGACAAGAGGAGGGACTTCTGGAATGGTCAGGGGAGTGACTGGGTCAGTGTGCCTTCAGAAGATGGCCTGGGGGCATCTGCCCTTGGAAGCTTCTTTGGGATCACTGATGAGTATGATTTATACTTATTTTAATTATATAATTTTAATATAAATTTATAAATATTATTTCTATTTTAGTTAATAACTCATATATTTTGATTTTATCTCACTAATTTATGTTTTATATATTTTTGTAGGATTAATGTCGCGACCGCGCTCATGGTGTTGAAGAATGAAGTATTCACTGAAGTTGCCGCGTTGGTCGCACTCGTTCGAGCCGCACTCGCCAAATAATTTCATGTCGTCTTAACGTCCGCTTCGCCGCGCCATCTTCGCCAACTCGTGCAAGCTGTCATACATATCTACATATATATATATACATATGTATATGTTTATATATATATATGTATATATATTTATTTATATATATATATTTATATGATTATATATATATACACGTTTATTTATATATATATATATGATTATATATATATATATGTTTATATATTATAGTTTAAATATATATATATTTTTACAACCGCCAGCTACTTCAACGGCGCCGCCACCACCTCCATGCAGCTGCTCCGCCTCCATTGGTTTGCAGGTCCTCCACGCAGCAACTTCCGGCAACTTCCAATCAACTCCAGCTCCCTCGGCCATCTCCACGCAGCAACAACGCCGACCACCTCCGCTCCTCCACAGCAGCTATCCCGAGCTCCAATATACATGCAGGAGCTGCTCCGGCCCAACACCACCTCCATGCAACTGCTCCGGCAACTACTTCGACAGCGCCACCATTCATGGAGCTCGGCCACCTCATCTACAAACCACCCAACTACTCTCCCGAGCTCCTCCACACGGCTGTCCCTGCTCCATAGTAACGCCTCCAGAAATTCTGCCGCCACCTCAAATCGCGCTGCTGCCGTTTCACCTCCAACAAAGCCACCTATTTTCTCCATTAATCAGCCATGGGCCCCACCCCTCTATTTATTTCCCTTCTTCAATTGCTTAGGCCGGCAGTTTTTGTTCTCACCTATAAATATAACTCATTGGGAAAGAGGAGAGCAGATATATTATTTTTGAAAAAGAAATTCTTAGTCCAGAAGGTCGTTGAGAGTCTGTTCCGAGAGAAAAAAAAAGGAGGATTTGGCTTTTATTCATTTTCCATCGCTTGCAACCTCGTGTTGTTATTTGTTTTTTGTATTTTTACGCTTTTATTTCTTGTAACCTCTCTTTCTATTAGCAATAAAATATTATTTTGATTATTTCTATTTCAATTTTTGTCACAATCTGTTCATCGTCACTTTCTTTCTATTTCATCATGTCGTTTAATAATGATTCCCCCCATCTACATGAGTAGCTAATTTCTATAGTGCTCGATCGAGATGAACCAATGATTGCTTACGATTTACCCATTGATCTGAAAAGTTATTATGAGGCTATATCATCAATATATATAGTCCTCATATTGTTTTCGTTCTTTAGTTAGTTGAGAGGCTCGTAAGACGAATCGATCGCTCATTGGTAAAAGGAGTAGAACGCAACCCTCGAGAGAGGACGACGTAACTCTTCCGGATTGAAGTAAAATTCAATAGCGGGATTCAACTCATTAAAGCGAGTTTTAGGGGTTTCGATTAGAACGAGAGTTCAGTCGATCAACCTAATCTCAGGTGGGCGTATTCCTCGAGAGAGGTGCGTTCATAAATCAGGAATCTCCACGGTCAAAGCCTCTTCAACAAGAGAATTGCATTTTATTCTCATTTCAATATTTTCTTTTTCCGAGATGATTCAAGATCGGGTGCTATCTTTTAAACCATCAAATTAATTCTATTAGTATTTCTAATTTTTACTATTCGCAATCCAACCCAAAGTATTTTTGATAGAATAATAAACATTCACTCGAAGTAGAAGTACTTAACATGACCCGAGTCTAATACGACCTTTATCTTGCGAGATCCTATACTTCACTCGATACGGTACACTTGCCGTTATCGTTTGTAGTTATAATTTTGCACGTCAAGTATTTTTATAACTGCGACGCATTTTTATGCATCAATCACCCTTTCCCACTTGCCAAATATATTTGATGTTAGCCTCTTGCTAGCATTAATAAACACCTTGGATAGACCAACAGGTCTGGATATTTTTCTTGAAGAAAAATTCCCAATATTCTGCCATAACATACATTCGTCTTGCTTATTTTCTTCTTAGTTGATTCAAAAAGAATCAATCCCCAATTTATTTTCTTCTTCTCTACCAAGGTCACCATCAACAGAAATTGGTGTCTGGTTATATAACCATGGGCTGAGGTCTTCCCTAGCAAGACCTTTCCAACAATATCTGCCAAAAACTTATATTTACTGGATAAGTTTTTCTTCAACAGATGGTTAGGGTTTCCAGACGAATGACCCATCTTAACCAAAGCATTATCAAATGCAGCAGAACTTATTTCTAACTTATCATTACCATTCAATAATCCAAAAACTTATGTTAAAACATCTGGGGTAAGAATAACCTGATTTCCAGATATTGTTCCTGATATAGTTGTTGCATTCTCTGCCTTAAGGGTGTGAACCCATTCCTTCATCTCGACTACTGGAAGCTTGATTCTTGTGGTCATTAACTTCTTAAGTTGTTGTTCTTCAAACAAATGAAGAATGTCCTGGAATATTTGATCGTAATGCACAAACGACTCGATGTCGATATCAAACCCGGCGTCAAACTTCATTGAGGAAAGAACTGCTTGAGAAATCGCCATTGTTACCTACAAAAGAAAGAACGATCAAGTGCAAAGGGAACTGGAGGGAAAAGTAATTTCTGTAGGCGCAAAGATAAAAGGAAATAAAAGTTTGATTATATAGAGGGATCAGCAAGATGCAAGCTTTCGTAGAACTGAGGTCTGCTAAACCTAATAAAATCAGAAGTCGAAAAGACTTAGCCTTCATCAAACAACGTTCGATGAAAAATTAATTTTCGTCGATCTCAGTTCGACGAACGACTTGTCTTCGTCGATCTCTGAAGTTAATAGGTTTCGTCGATCTCCGTTCGACGAAAGACTCAATTTCGTCGATCTTCGTTCGACGAAATGATGGGATAAGTAGAAAATTTAATTTTTAATTGATTGAATCTCCATCTATCATTCCTAGCTGATTTATAAAGAAGATATGTTTCTTTTCATCCAAGGGTTTGGTGAAAATATCAGCCCTTTGCAAATCAGTAGAAATGAATTGTAGGCAAATTTTATTTTTATCCACATTATCTCTGATAAAGTGGTGCCTAATTTCTATGTGTTTAGTCCTACTATGGAGTACTGGATTTTGTGCTATAGATATTGCACTAGTATTGTCACAAAATATAATTGATTTATTTAGATTGATACCATAATCTAGAAGTTGATTTTGTATCCACAATATTTGTGAGCAGCAACTGCCTGCATCAATATATTCTGTTTCAGCTATTGATGTAGACACAAATGTTTGTTTCTTACAAAACCAAGACACTAGCCTATCACCAAGAAACTGGCAAGTTCCTAATATGCTTTTCCTGTCTACTCTGCATCCAGCATAATCAAAATCTGAGAATCCAGTTAATTCAAATTCTGAAGCTGTTGGATACCAGAGCCCTAGATTTGGACAACCCTTTATATATCTCAAAATTCTTTTTAATAAAAGTAGGTGAGATTCTTAGGGGTTAACTTGGAACCTAGCACAAATACATGTAGCAAACATTATATTAGGTCTACTAGCTGTTAAGTAAAGTAAAGAGCCAACAATTGCTCTATACACTTTTTGATCAATAGGTTTCCCCGATTCATCATTGTCAACAACAGCATTGGAGGGATGGGTGTTTTCATGGTGGAAGCAGCAGACATACCAGATCTTTTCACTAATTCCTTCGCATACTTAGATTGTGATATGAATATGCCATTTGGAGTTTACTTCACTTGAAGACCAAGGAAGTAAGATAACTCACCCATACTACTCATTTCAAATTTAGATTGCATTAGGTTAGAAAACCTTTTGCATAGATTTGAATCAGTAGAGCCAAGGATATTATCATCTACATAAATTTGAACTAGTATAGTTTGATTTTTATGTATCCTGAAAAATAAAGTTTTATCAACAATGCATCTACAGAATTTGTTCTCCAAAAGAAAATTAGCTAAGGTCGCATACCATGCTCTGGGAGCTTGTTTGAGACCATAGAGAGCTTTATTAAGCTTAAATACATAAGAAGAGTGAGTTGGAGAGACGAAACCTGGTGGTTGTTCCACACAGACTTCTTCTTTGATATCTCCATTTAAGAATGCACTCTTCATATCCATCTGATAGACTTTGAACTTCTTGAAGGCAACAAAAGCAAGGAATATCCTTATAGCTTCAAGTCTAGCAACAGGAGCAAAGGTTTGATCAGAATCAATTCCTTCTTCCTGAGAATATCCTTGGGCTACCAATCTTGCTTTATTTCTGATGATTATGCCTTGATCATCTAGCTTGTTCCTGAAGACCCACTTGGTGCCAATGACTGGATGGTCTTTTGGTCTTGGAACCAAATCCCAAACCTTGTTCCTTTCAAATTGGTTGAGCTCCTCTTGCATTGCAAGAATCCAGTTTGGATCTTGTTCTGCATCTTTTATGGATTGAGGTTCAACTTGTGATAGGAAAGAAGTGTGCATCTGATTTTGGTGTAGTTGATGCCTTGTTTGAACACCTGCTGAAATATCTCCAATGACTTGAGATATTGGATGATCTCTAACTGTGAAGTGATCAACAGTTGGAGTTGGTTCAGAAAGGGTTTCCACTTGAGGGATATGATCAGCTGTCACTTGATTTGAATTGTCAGCAAGATTTTCTGAATGATCTTCATCTTCACTGTCTTCAATAAGTTGGGATGATGGAAGTAGAGACTCTTCATTCTGTAGATTTAGTCCATTGAGTTCATCACATAGAACTGGTACCTACAAAGTATCTTTGGTAGAGGTAGTATTCCTCTCCTCATTTAACATATTAGATTCATCAAAGGATACATGCATGGACTCTTCTATCTTAATAGTAGATTTGTTGTAAACTCTATATGCTCTACTAGAAAGAGAATATCCAAGGAATATACATTCAGCAGATTTTGCTTCAAATTTCCTGAGATACTTCTTATCATTGTTATGCACATAGCATTTACAGCCAAATATCTTAAAATAGTTAACCTTGGGCTTTTTATTCTTGAGTAATTCATAGGGTGTTTTACCCTTAAGTTTATGTATCAAACTTCTGTTCAACACATAATTTGTTGTGTTCACTGCCTCTGCCCAAAAAGAGATCGGCAAGTGAGCATCAACAAGCAATGTAGTTGCTGATTCAATTAAGGTTCTATTTTTCCTTTCAGCTACCCCATTTTGTTGAGGAGTTCTAGGAGCAGAGAAACACTGTCTGATCCCTTCTTTTCCACGGAATTCTCTCATCAGAAGAGATTCAAACTCAGTGCCATGATCACTTCTGATCAATGCAACTAGAGTAGAGTACTCAATCTTGATGGACCTGAGAAAGTCTGTCAGAACACTGAAGGTGTCAGACTTGCTCCTAAGAAAGAACACCCAAGTGAATCTTGAGAAGTCATCTACAATAACTAGAGAGTAATGCTTCCCTCCTAGACTTTGTATTGCAGTGGGTCCAAAGAGATCCAAATGCAGTAAGTACAAAATCCTAGGTGAATCACTCTTGGATAAAGATTTAAAACTACTCTTGGTCTGCTTACCTAATTGACAAGCCCTGCAGAGTCATTCCTTCTTGTATGAACCAGAAGGCAGTCCTCTAATAAGATTGTCCTTAGAAAGCTTAGATATAGTTCTAAGGTTAATATGTCCTAGCCTTTTATGTCATAATTCATTTGTTTTACTTATAGAGTTAAATATGCAAATATCTGAGTTGGCAGAGTCAAATTTGACTAAATAAATATTTCCATGTCTAATACCAGATAATACATTTATGTTTTTATTATTGGTAATAAGACATAAGTTACCTGATAACCTTCATCACATAACTGGCTTATGCTGATGAGGTTGTGCTTCAGACCCTTGACATAAGCTACCTCTTTGAAGGTGACTGCTCCAACTTTGATCTATCCATAACCTTTGGTTTGCCCATAGTTGGAGTCTCCAAAGATCACTTTGGGTCCAAGCCTTGCCTTGTAGTTGCTTAGGTTGGCCTTGTTTCCTGTCATATGCTTTGAGCAACCACTATCCAAATACCATTGTTCTTTTATTTATGGATAGCCATGTACCTGCAAAACTGAAAACATTCTAGTTGTTCTTGACCCAGACTACCTTGGGTCCTTTTGTTTTTCCACAAAATTCTGAAATGAAAGACATCTCAGGCTGATTCTTATAACCTTGTTGATGATATCTCCTTGGAAGAATCATCCACTCATTGAAAGGATTCTTAGTATATTGAGAATAAGAATTCTTCTGAAATTCAGTACATTTTTCGTTTGACGAATTCTGGTGAGTTCGTCGATCGCCGTTCGACAAAGTGAAGTGCTTTCGTCGAGCGCCGTTCGAATAAAAACTATACTGAAAATCTGTCTTCAGAGTTCGTCGATCTACGTTCGACGACTTCATGTGATTTCGTCGAGCTCCGTTCGACGAATTCTGTTGAATTCCTTTATTCTTAATATTCTTGCTTGAAATATTCTTACTAACATCTACTACCTCTTTGTTCTTAGCTGAAATGAATTTTACTGGTGTAGATAAGATGTTTTTCTTAATAAGATGTGGCTCACTTGATGATGCACCCAAGCCCAGCTTGCCACTTAGTCTGGCATTCACTGTGCTTGTGATGTCCATCAGTTTGATACTTCTCCCATTTAAGGATTCTTCAAATTTCTTAGCTTCAGATAACTTGTTCTCAATGAGAATAATGTGTTCTCTGGAGGCAGCCAAATCTTTCTTAAGATTGACATTTTCTTCACTTAGTTGGTTCATTTCAGCCAACTTGCCTCTTAGAGAGATTATCTCTTTCTCGGATTTAATTAAATATATACATAGAGCTCTGAATTCATCTTTGAATTCATTTGAATTGAAATCAAAGTTAGATATTACCTGATCACTGTCAGTTTCAGATTCTGATTCTTCAGAGTTATTTCTTGAGGCATTGATAGCCATCATGCAGAAGTTTCTTTCTTCTTCATCATCACTGGAGCTGGATGATGATGCATATTCTGACTCACTGCTTGAGTCATATATAGCCATCAAGCATTGGTCCTTCTCATTTGCATTTTCTTCATCTTCAGAAGAGCTGGATGAAGATTCTGATTCTATTTCACTCCAAGATTCAGCCACAAAGCCTCTTCCCTTATGCTTGTGTTTGTGGAAGGAAGGCTTGCTGGAGTGCCTTTTCTCTTCTTTCTCTTTTCTCTTTTCTTTCTTTTGGTTCTCTGGACACTCAGGTAGAATGTGTCCAGGTTTCCTGCAACCAAAACAGATAATTTCTTTAGAATTTGATTTATCATACCTTGGTTTTTCTTTTGATCTGAGGTCCTTCTTTCTGAAATCCTTTCTAGCCATCTTGTAGAATCTCTTGGCTAGAAGACTCATAAACTCCACTTCTCCTAGAGCTTTATCTTCCTCTTCAGTTGCTTGGAAAGCAATGCTCCTTTCCTTCTTGGATGCTGGTGAGGAAGTAGATTGTTCAGCTTCTGTGGACTTGATAAGCTGCTCATAGGATTTAAGCTTGCCTAACAAGGTCTCAGTAGAGATCTCATTAAGGCTTCTGGCTTCCTTGATGGGCCAGATCCTAGAGTCCCATGTGCTAGGGAAGCACATCAAGATCTTATCACTGACTTCAGTGATGGAGATCACTTTGTTTAGAGATTTCAGCTCATTGGTTATGAGACTGAGTCTATTGTACATATCTGTAACACTCTCAATTTCTCCTTTCTTGAAATTCTCATACTGAGAGATGAGATGAGATCTTCTATCTTTTCTCTCATTTGTAGATCCTTCAACCATGTTGTTAAGGGAGGTCAAGATTTCCCTGGCTGAGGTGCATTCTACAACCTTTTGAAAGATGTCATCAGATATTGTCTGTGACAATATATTCATTGCTTTGGCATCAGCACTTCTCTATTTCTTTTGAGCTTCTGTCCACTCAGGAGGTGGAACAACATTATTGTTTGTTGTTGCTTCAGCACTTATTGTTGTTGTAGGAGTAGGGGGTCCTATCAAAATCACATTAAAGATATCCTCATCAATAGAATTCATATATAACCTGATACTTGCCTTCCATAATGCAAACTTATTTAGATTGCACATAGGAGGTCTTATACTTGAGTAATCTTTGTTCTGTGCCACGAGTTTTTAGAAAAATAAAACTCTAGAAAAAATTTAAGATCTGATTGATCTTTGGATTCAGGTGTTAGCCTGTAAACAATCAACCAACCTCTGATACCAATTGAAAGTGAGGTTAGATCTTAGATTTACTCTAGAGGGGGGTGAATAGAGTATTAAAAAGTTTTTCACTTATTTTTATAGCGTAATTAAAATAGTGATATATATATGTGTACTGAGTGAGTTATAAAAACAAATAAAGAAAACAGCACAGCATAGTACAAAAAAATAAACAAGAACACAAAAGACACAAGGATCTATAGTAGTTCCCCAATAAACCTGGTACATCTAATCTTCTACCACTCTTGGTAGGAATCCACTAGGTTTTTGATCAGGTGCCCTATCACCAATGGAATTTTGATCAAGTGCCCAATACACCAACTGTAGGTTTTTGATCAAGTGCCCTACCACCAAACAGTTAACTTTTGAAGGGAGTTAGAACCCTGTACAAGATGGGATAAAGGTAAATAAAAAGGGTTATGAAGTTCTTCTCTGTCAATAATCTGAGAGAAGATTAGTGGATTGTGTTGATGTAAAGCTCTCCCTGTCTGATAGAAATGGTTGACAGTTAAGGATGGAGCTTTCACTTGAATGAAATATCTTCCTGATAGCTGATGAATCTGAGAGACAGAGTTTCTCAGATTTGTTGTTGCTCTTGAAGATTTGAACTAGCAGCAGAATACTGAGAGAATGAAGATTGTTGTTCTCTGAGGATGAAAGTGTGTTGCTCCTTATGTGTGCGGTATTCATGATTGCCAATTACTGTTATACCCAGTTATTGCTTGCAGATAAATGATAACATGCCTAAAACCTTATGCACTTAACCAGCAAAATGTCGTACAAATATACTTGTGTCTATGCTAGACATCAGACACAGACTTTGTAGGTGCAAGGAAGACAGGAAGAGTACCTCAGGGACACGCAAATTCTTTGGAGGAACACTAACCTCTCAATACTGATCCCTCATATGTCTGTTAAAAATACTTAAAGGGGACGTGCTAAGGGGGACGTGCTAAAGAAGTCTGGTAAGAAATACAACCACTTGCCAGATTCAGAATGGTATCGAATAATACACTCAACGGTATCAATGATGTGATACAAAGCTCACGACGACAACAAAAGTCGTGGACACAAGATGAAACACTTGGATGAATGGTGACTCAGCGAGGGGGAGCTTGGATACGTGTCTACCAGAAAATAATCTGCAGTAAAGAAGTCAGAAAGGGGGAGAATGATATCATTGTGTACAAGATAAGGTGCTCAAGAAGACCTCAAAGATAGGGGGAGCAAAAGAGGGAGAAACATACGAATCAAGGAGGAGCTACAAGCTTGATGTACTTACAAATTCAACACTAGATAGGTCAACTCTTACTTGCTCATACCTATTATTTAAGATCATCATGTATATTATTAAGTGAACGTAGTCTTGAGTTGGGATTCTGACTTCTTCAAATAGGGGGAGATTGTTGGGAATCTTGTCCTCATGATTCCTGATTTGAAGAAGTCACCAAGTCAAGAAAACTTCACCTTGTATTTAATGTCATATCTAGTTCATGCTTGCAGAGATGAGATGATATGTCCAGTACCTCAATAATCTGCTTAAGTATAACATCGTCGAAAAGGCTCAAGCATGTCGTCGACAACAGCATACATATCGTCGACAACAGCAGGCACATCATCAAGAAGAAGCCTTGTCGTAAAAAAGGCTAAGTGAGACTGATAGTGATTAACATTGTCATAAAGAAGGCATGACGTCGAGAAGACTGAAGAAGATCATTTGAAGACTAGCAGCTATTGAAGTATAGTCTGTCGACATGAGGTCATTCATGTCGTCGACAAGATAAGGTGGCCTAAGAGACATCGTGCAAACAAGGATTTCTCGCCGATAACAGTTTGATGACTTCGTGTCGTCTTAAGCTCAAATGGAGAAGTAATGTCCAGTATCGTCGAGATATCACTATCTGATGAAGAATTGAAGACGAGACTAGTTCAAGGCATCGACAAAGTCCTGTCGTCAAGATATTATCCATGTCGTCGTAACAATGGAAATATCTTCGAGACAAATTCAAAGTAGTCGGACGCGCTGTCAGTATTTAATGCAGCCGCATGATTGTCCAATCAGTGCATGCTCTTGAGGGATGTGTGTCTGACAGTAAAGGACATCATATGTGACCGTTATGCGACACATCCGTCCTATAAAAGTGAATAGTGGATGCCCTAGAAAAGAAGCAAGAAGAGAAAAGAAAAAAAAAGTATTCCGCCGAGCAATACAACAGTAACATCTGCGGTGAAGAAGAAAGAAAGAAAGAAGAACAAAAATGCCCGATCGGAGTTCTTCAAGTTGCAGTCAAGCCACATCGACTGATATGTCTCTCTCAAGAGAAGGGTAGCCAGTAAACATCCGGCATAGTTAGAAAGCTTGAAGAAGATTTACACCATTCAGAAATAAAATCAGAAACATCTTCTTCAAGTCAAGAAGCCAATCTCCATCCGGCAGAAGAAACAGTTTTCATTATTGTAATCTCGTGTAAGGCTTGCGGGCCTAGAACTTGTAAGATCTGTTTTAGATCTGAGTGTCAAGCTTGAGGGCTTGAGATCTGTGAGGCTTGAGGGCTAAGGCAGAGGACTTGTGGGTCCAAATGTGTCGAGCTTGCGGGCTCGGGTGCAGTGAAGGGGCTTGCGGGCCTAGGCTGCAGGCAAGACTTGCGGGTCTATGCTGTGTAGGGCTTGAGGGCCTGTGTGTCGAGCTTGCGGGCTCATTTGCAGTGAAGGGGCTTGCGGGCCTAGGTTGCAGGGGCTTGCGGGCCTAGGTTGCAGGGACTTGCGGGTCCGAGTTATAAGGCTTCAGGGTCAGAGACGTTGGCAGAGTTTGCTGAGCCTAGCACACTGCTAGGTAGGCGCAGAGGGAGAGAGGACTACTCAAGACACACTGTCTTGAGGAACCTCTATAAGTTCTTGCGTGCTTTCTATGTTGTGCTACTCTAATCCATAGATCGATTGACCAGAAATCAAGAACATCCAAAAGGGAGGGAACCAAACAATTTAAAATACCTATTCACCCCCCCCCCCCTAGGTGATAAGTCGACACCCAATAACTTACAACAATCCTTTCTCCAACTTCTCCAAACACTTTTATGTGCGACCATATAGGCTTATATTGCGTTGACAGTAAGACTAACTGCTTGATTGCTTTGAGATCACCTCGGAAACTCCAACAGTGACCCGTTCTCTTAAGAGGTGTAGAAAGACCTTTGTTCATTCTTGCCTAAGTAGAAGGACACAAGGTCCATTCTTTCAAGAGATGCAGAATGACCTCTAACTGTTCTCGCCTAAGTAGAAGGACACGAGGTCCATTCTTTTAAGAGATGCAGAAGGACCTTTGTCCATTATCGCCTAAGTAGAAGGGAACAAGGCCCATTCTTTCAAGAGGTGCATAAGGACCTTTGTTCGTTCTCGCCTAAGTAGAAGAGAACGGGGTCCGTTCTTTCAAGAGGTGCAGAAGGACCTTTATCAGTTCTCGCCTAAGTAGAAGGACACATGGTCTGTTCTTTCAAGAGGTGCAGAAAAACCTTTGTTTGTTCTCGCCTAAGTAGAAGGAGATGGGGTCCGTTCTTTCAAGAGGTGTAGAATGACCTTTGTCTGTTCTCGCCTAAGTTGAAGGACACGGGGTCTGTTTTTTCAGTAGGTGCAGAAGGACCTTTATCTGTTCTCGCCTTAATAATAGGACGCCGGGTCCATTCTTTATATAGAGTTTTTGTGGCGGATGTATTCAGGAAAATAGTTGCTTTATTGCCGAAAAAGGTACAGGTGGGAGCAGGCCATGCCTTGCGGCTTATTAAAGAGTTTGAAGTACATGGGAAAACTAACTATTGATAGTAGTAGATCTCCTTCCACCCATACTTCTCTGAGCTCCTTGCATCATGCTCCTGTGGAATCTTTGGGGGTCGCAACCCGCGGGTAAACTTCCAGCGCAATGCCTTATTTGAGAGCGCCGACCCTGAGTGTCCTGAGTAGCATCCGTCGGAGAATGGCGATGCACATTGAGCTAGCCTGTACGATGATGAACAGGATGTTAGAGGTAGATTTTGTGCTCGGGGATTTCCTAGAGTTACCGGTAGAATATCGCATCCAGTGATAAGAATATCTAGATGGCTAGGGATGTGGGCGCCTCCTACTCCCAACTGGATGTTTCTTTCGGAGATTCCGAGTTGAAGTAGGGTTGATAGGAACACCATGTTGGAAGATACATTCTTGTCGATCAATATCTCGCCTTCCCTTACCCGGGGATCTCCAATTATTGCGCTAATGTGTTGATGACCTCGCAAAGGCTCTTGCACCTCTGGCGATGTTGACTTGTCTGCTATTGGTTGAGATTTTGGGGGAAACTTCCTCGTGTTCATGCCCCTAACAGGCTCGGTCAGGGAAGTTTGTCTTATCCTTTTCCTTCAAAACCTCTCAAGGTGGTCAAGGTGTATGAAGCTTTCGATCTCTTTCTTCAGGCGCCTGCATCCCTCCGTGTCGTGTCCACGACTTCGATGGAAATGGCAGAATTGAGGTTGATCCCCCCTTCTCGGAGGAAGTGTCCTAGGTTTCCGAAGTAAAGGATGATTGCAGATGTCTTGTAGAACTTCTATGCAGGAAGCGCTGAGATGAGTTAAGCGCTGCTCTTGTTGCTGCCCCTAGCTTGCAGGGCGTTGACGTGGTTCCTAACCCTTTTTTAGTGGGGCTATGAGTTTGCGCCTTTTTTTCTCTTTTGATTTCTTGTTCTTTGTTAGAGAGCTGCTTTGTGGTAGGCGATGTTTTAATCACTCCATGCCCCTCGAGCCAGTGTGCTCTCGGTGAGGCATGTGGTACAGACCACTCCTCGGAGCGAGCTGCGGCTCAAAGAGAATGTTTTTTTATATGTTGCAGCAAGAATTGTTTCAGGGGCCTGGGGATCGGAGCTCCTAAGTCTTTTAGCAAAATGAGCGCCTGAGCCTGGCGTTCCTCCATCTGACGCATCCGCTCCTCCACTAAATTTGCCAGTGTGGCAACTATCTCCTCGAGGCGCGGCGTATTGCTGACATGCGAGTTGTGGGAGTCTTGATTGTTAGGCTCCTTGTCAGTTTCCCAATCTGTGGTGGGTGCGCCCCCTTTTGTCATTGCTGTCAGCTGGGGTGCTTGCGCGAGGCAAGCACGGTCCTCCAAAATTTGTTGTAGAGTTGCTAACATCTACCCACATACGGAGCCAAACTGTTGCGGGTCATCGGGTTTTCCTCCAGTCCAGAGAATCGAACTGTCCTAGCTCCAAGTCGAATCGGGCTCGCAAACAGTCAAAAATAAACCAAGCAGCAATGACACAGAGGCATTTTAGCGTGGAAAACCCAGAAAGGGTATGACCGGTATGGTGCCGAGCAATAATACATTATTTCCCTTGAGGTTACAAGTATTTGATTTCCCTGGGGGGGTGGCATGTCACCTCTCCATTTACAAGTTTTTTGTGTAGAAAAGAAGAAAAAATGACTGTCCATGAAGCTTTGGCGGAAAGTGACCTCGGGCGCATTCTTCCAAGTTTTTTCTACTGTCTGATTATGCGTCCATGTGAGCATTGAGCACGAACAGACTTGAGAGCAAGCAGAGGGAATTCAGAGCGAATGAGCGATCTAAATTGGGTGTCCGGAGGAGGTTTCCGGCGATCATCAGAAAACTGAAAGCGGAGGGGATTGGGTGGGTGTTTATGGCCGATTTTGAAAGGAGTATGGGAGGAGTTTGAGAGGGTGCCAGATGGTGGTGATTAGGGTAGCTCGCTATTGGAGGTAGGTGGGGAAAATGTCATGTGGTGATTTGCACGCGTGGGCAGTCCAGGCGTGCAGGACTCCGCGCTCACGTTTTTTCCCACTTGGGCGGCTTTTGGATTTCTCGAGCGAATGCGACTTAATCGCTCGGTTCACTTGTACGAGTCGACTCGCTTAAGCTCTTTAGCCCGGCTTATCCTGGGAAAACTTAGCAGGAACCCCATCAAGACTCTTATCACAAACTATGCATTCATTAGGAAATCTCTAAATGTGATTGCATAATATTATCGATGGATATTCTTCGTCGCCTTGAAGACTAGTTTTGACCCGTTCTACATGACCATTAGGAAATCGTTAACTAGGATTGAGGAATCCCCCTTTGTTACCGTAACCAAGTCTTATAAACAAGAATTTTATCCTCAACACTATGACACTTAGGCTTCGTTTGGCGGGGCTTATTTTCTCCGGTGAGTTTGGTCAAAAACGCCATTATCATAAAATGTATGTTTGGCAAGACAAAAGTTATGACCGCAAACAAGAAAATAAACTAGTTTTGAGCATAAAATGCATGAATTTTTTTAGGTGTGGTCGTGCACCACGAACAACGATTCATGACCATCGCGTTCATGGCCGCCACCACCGCGCCAAACAAAGCCTTAGTAATCCTCTGACCGTGACAAATTAATGCTAGCGTCAGAATCCGCCATGAGTCATAAAGGTCCGTTCGGCCCCCCCAGGAAATGGATTTCAAGAATTGGCTTTCTGCCAAAAACCAATATACATAGGAATTGACATTGGTTTGAATTCCAATTTTATTGTTCGACTACGTGATGAAATTCAATCAACAAAATTGGAATTCAAGTTTAGCCTTGTTCGGCGGCGAGAAGGAATTGGCTTTACATATATATACCAAGTATTGGAATGATTATATGATTATAAGGATGGACAAAATATGATTATAAGGCTACGATGAGAAGAATGATTAGTTTAGAGATGATGCTGCATTGCACTTAAATCATCAAATCTCATTCCAGCAACAAACCTAAACTATGATTTTACACTTAAAAAATGCCTACAAGAATTATTCATTCTAAAGCTTTAATGTCATATAATCTAGAACATTTTATATAAATACAATTCGCAAATGACCCATCAGATTTTTTTTTTCTAAATGCAAACAAACATTTGAAAATACAATTCACAATTGACTATAATATACATTTAAACAGAGCAACTTGCTTCTTTATATAAAATGAAAATTAATAAAAAAATGCAGTAAGACATGCTATGTTATCTAACAAATAATTCAAATAGTTCAAATAAGGCAGATATCTAAATGCAACTAGTCCAAATTATCCAATACAAATAGTTCTCAAATCAAATTAACGATCAAATTGCATTCGTAGCCATTCAAACTTTAAGTTATCTGGTAGAGTCGTAAATATGTCATGTTTGATACAATCAAACCTAAGCATATCCATAGCCCTCAGTAATTCACGTCTGTTCAAATCAGAGATCCGAGCAAGTGCAGTATATATGCCATCAACATTGTTCGATGAACGTAAGGATGGGCTAGTAGGCTTATTGATGATCGCTTCATGCAAGGTAGCTGTCAAATTATCTATGGATGTCATCACTACTTAAACACCCCCAATAGCTCTCTTCTCCTCTTTTTGTTGCTTCCTTCTCCATCCACTCTAGTTCGTTCATGTGTACCGTTACTCCGTTGTTGGGAAAACGACCCTCAATGTTCCCTTGATTTGAAGAGACCTCACACTCAATGTTAAGTACAAGTTGTATTTGATAAACCCTATTTTCATCCCATAAGTATGCAGGACAAGGGCACACCATGGTGTAATGTATGATCAGCTGAGACAAGCTCTCTGTCTCAGCTGAACCGCTGAGACAAGACCAGGAGCCGCTGAGAAGGTGTTTGGGCAAGCCGAGCTGCAGATAGAAAAAACCACTGAGACAACTGTCTGTCTCAGCGGATCCACTGAGACGGGACAGAAGCAACAGCTGAGACGGCTGACCATCTCAGCCCAACCGCTGAGATAGATTCAAACGTGATCTGGCGGGTTCTACTTTTGGCGCAAGCTGCAGAAAGGCATGTGGGGTCCACCAATCACTCCCATATCTGTAAGAAGGACGGCTGAGAGCCGTTGTAGATCAAAGGAGTATAAAAGGAATAAGTTAGGGTTGAGCAAAGCACTTTTGCTATTGCTCTTTCTCTCTAGCACGCAAACTCAAGAACAATACTGTTCCATTGACGACAGCCAGGAACTAGGCCTGTGTGCGGTGCGGTTTGGTGCCGTTTTGGCCCAAACCGCAACCGCAAGGGCGCGGTTTTGGCCCGAGCAAAACCACACCGCACCGAAATTATGCGGTGCGGTTTCGGTTTGGCGCAGTTTTTTGCGGTGCGGTTGCGGTTTCGGTGCGGTTTTTTGGGTTGCATTTCAGTTTTTTTGTAAACACGCTATTTTTGTTCGTTTGATGATACTTAATGTTTTTTCATGGTACCAATTGTACCTAGACAGTTTTATTATTCTATCACAGATTACAGCCTTGATGTTCTAACATCAAGTGCCAAAATATAAAGACTGCATAATCAACTTGTATTAGGCTACAACTCGAGTATACTGCCATATTATAATCTTGTGTCAAAACTTTTAATTGGGATCCACGTGTCAACTCTTTTGGATTATGATGCAGATATCAACGTTGTAAATATTTGAACTTTGAACCACAAGATGTCTGCTACAACAGCTACCTGTCTACAAATGTTAGGAGTAAGACAGTCAGCCTATGATGCTTCATTCTTCCTGATACAAACTTGTACAAATTTCCAATATTTTTTTTATACTTGATGCAGACATTGATATAGGAGTATGATGTTCTGTTTGAATGCTTCGAGAGTGAGGTAGGAGAAGAAAAATTGGAATTACTTTTGCAAATTTGCTAATAAGCAGTAAGATAAAAGAGCATCAAATAGACATAAGAGGATATAATGGATTTTCCATTGAAAAGTGGATAAAAAGAATGAACTTGTTGAAAATGTTGAAGTGAAAGTTTTGTGGAGCTTTTGGATCTGGGCGGTCTGGGAGGAGGTTGGGCGGTCTGGTGAGACCGCACGACCTGTGGATCTGTTTTGCGGTCTAGCTTGTCTTAGCATAGCCGCAGTCTCCTGGCATGACCGCTGGTATCTATCCAAGGCGGCTGAAGGTGAGGCCGCGCGGTCTGTCTGTGAACGCGTGGTGGGCTGACTTCTTCAATGCTGTGCCGGTCTGGTGTGACCGCACAGGTTGGTCTAGTTTTTCCGGAATCCGGTCTGATGACTGTCCGGGGTTTCTGGTGGTGTTCGCGGACTAAGGATCTTAGTCGCGCGGTCTCTGTTCGCGGTCTCAGAAGGAGGCTGGTATGTGAACAGGTGTTCGCGGTCTTGTAGCGAACAGGCAGTGTTTACGATCTCGAGCAAACACTGGTGGTGGGCAGCTTCTTGGCGTCTGGCGATCTCACTGTGGAGTCGCGATCTGACTGAGGGAGTGGCGATCTCCCGTGGTCTGGGGTGAAGCCGACGAGCTCATCAAATGAAGCAGAAAGAACTGTTGCTGATCGCGCGGGTTGACCGGTCTGGTCGCGCGATCTGAAGTTGGTGATCCTATCTCATAGGGCGGTGACTGGATCAGGTCTCACGCCTATAAATAGGAGTCACTATAGCAGCAAATTAACACACCAAGTGTAAGCTGAGTTTATCCTAATTCTTGCGGTCTGTATTATTGTGACCGGGAGGTCTGCTGATTGAACTTTTCTTGTGCAGCTTCTGCGGATAGTGCGGTCTGCAGCGTTCACCTCTTCCTCTGAAAGTGTTCGGGCGGTCTGCGGCTTGCAGTGTGGGTTGCTGGAGTTCGGGAGAATCAGTAGAGTTCGAAAGGAGGGTGCGGTCTGCTCAGCGGTCTGAGGTGGTGTTCTGTAACCGACAGTGTTGTGCGGTTAGGCAGCTTGCAGAGACCGGCAAGGAGACCGTGAGGTCTGGAGCGGTCTCATTTATCTTCCTTCAAGTTCTTGTATTTTCCTCTTTGGTTTTGTATGCTGGCGAAATCATGTCTCGCCAAGCATACATCATCCTGTAATGAAGTTTATGCTATCAATAAAGATTACTTGTTTGCCTCCATTTGTTTCTGGTTGTTTGGCTTGAATCTCTAAGATGCACGTTTCCTGCTCACTCCATAAAGGTCTACGGAAAATTTCACAGAACTTACTAACAATTTAGATGTACCTTTTAGGATAACTAGGCTTCAACTTCACATTCAATTTCATTTCCATCATCATCATCAAGTTGTATTGTATTTTCCAACTCTACAAAAAAAAGTCAAATGTAAAAAAACTTGTAATCAAGAAATTACTTATTTTTAAAAAAAAATTAATAGTATTCTAACAAAATTAAGTATTCTTTTTTGTAGCCTCCACTCCTTATCTATCCAATGACCATTCAAACACATATAACCATATTTTTGAATAGATGTCCAGGTATCAGTTGTTAAACATAACCTTTCATGCTTCAATTCTTTCTTCAATTTTGCTTTTTCCATGGTATAAATAGTAGTGCAAATTCTAGCAACAGTTGTTCGAGAAGGTCCACTAAACCTTGGCTCTAATTGCTTAACTAGATTTCGGAATCCTTCATTCTCCACAAATTTGAATGGCAACTCATCCACTATTATCATCTTAGCCAATGATAATTTGCATTCTTCTTCATTAAACTTAATTGCTTTCAAAGCTCCAATTGTAACTCCATCCTCTTTTTTCTCGGTAAAGGACAACATTTTTTGATTGGGTGCAACCTTCCAAAATCGACACAAAGTCATCATATATGCTCTCAATGCACTAGTACAATTCTTTCTAGGGTCGGCTGCATATATTTTGGAACAATGTTTGCATTTGGCCCGATCTTTTCCATCACTGTCCTTGTACTTGGTAAACCATTACCACATTTGAGACTTAAACTTGCTACTATCATGAATTTCTTCTTTCTGTTTCTTATCTAGATGCTTTGAAGCCTCGTCGTCACATGATAGTGTTCTCTCCCCTGTACTTTCAACTTGTAACTCTTTCTCCACGGCTTCAATTTGAGGTACTTTCCCTTTCCCTTTAACATTTTTGGATGACATGATATCAAAATAAAATGCTCAGCTACTCTTTTTGCTCGTGATACGTTATATATTTATAAAAAATTCAAAGTACCTAAAATATCAGTGCGGTGCGGTGCGGTGTTTGTGGTTTTTGAAATTCGAACACCGCACCGCGCGCTGTTTATAGATTTTCAAAATCGCACCGACAATACGCGGTGCAGTTTAAAAAACGATGCGGTTTGTGCGATGCGGGCGGTTTTTGCGGTTTGCGGTTTTTCTGCACGTGGCTACCAAGAACTGAGCTCACATGAGGCTGCAAGGAGAAAAGAGATAGCTCATCTTGATTCATCTCAAGATAGAGCAAGTAGATCCAGTCCTTCATCTGAAGAGCTGATCAAGTAGAATCAAGTTGGAGCTGAACTTCTCCTCCCTGATTCAAGTCTGCAACAGCAGCTGTCAAGAAGAAGAAGAACAGGCTTGATCTTTTCTTCCTTCAATCTGTAAACCTTATTATATCATTTGTAGGAGCCTTTGGGTTCTGAGACTGTAGGGCATTATTGCCTGAGTGTGTAAGGCTGATTGGCCTGAGTTGTAGAGCTGAGAGGTCAGCTTGAGGTAGGACCAGGAGGTGGTCTGAGTTGTATGTGGTGGATTCCTCTGAGGTAGGGCTGTTGTGCCTGAGGTAGGGTTTGGGAAAACCTGAGAGATCATGTGGGATCTGTGTTGTAGGCTCTTGGAGCTGAGTTTGGAGAAGTTGGCCTTGTCTAACTCATTGTTAGAAAGGTGAAGGTGGAAAGAGGACCACTCAAGACACCCTGTCTTGAGGAACCTCTATAAATGCTTGTGTGTTTTCTGTGGGCTTGATTTATTACTAATATTAACTCAGAAAACAGCTAGGCTAAAGCTTAAAAACAAAAGAAACCTATTCACCCCCCCCCCCTCTAGGTGTTTAAGACTACATCCTACATAAACTATCAAGTGGTATCAGAGGTAGGTTAGTCAAGAAGGACATAACTGTCTGACCAAATCCTATAAAGGAATAGTCTTATCAATCCAATGGCTTCCTCTGAATTGTAGAACGAGATGGGATCCATGAAGTTGCCCATATGCAACAAAGAAAATTTTGGCATATGGAAGAAAAGGGTTAGATTGTTTATGGAAGCATCTGATCCAAGGATCTACATCACTGTAAAGCAATGGCCTTTCACCTTTCAAACTGCCTCCACCATAGATCCAACAAGAAGAGTGGCCAAGACATTCAATGACTTGACCAAGGATGAACTTGCATTGTTCACCATGGACAAAAGAGCCCAGAACATCATAGTTAATGCTATTGATGATTCCACATTTCAAAATTTAGTACACTGCACTACTGATAAGGAAATGTGAGACATATTAGTAGTATATATGGAAGGGACAGCTGAAGTGAAGGATGATAGAAAGTCACTCCTTAACCAAGAGTTTGAAGCTTTCAGGCAGCTCAGCCAGGAGAGCATCTCTATGTGCTATGAGAGGTTCTTCAGAATAGTCAATGAGCTGAGAACCTATGAGAGAGTGTTCACTGATTATGAGCTGAATGATAAGTTCCTTAGATCTCTAACAAAGGATTGGGACACAAAAATCTATGCTATCAGGGAAGTGGCTAGGCATGGTGAGATCCCCATTCATACATTATTTGGAAAGTTGCTCTCTTATGAGATGCAGCTGTCTGCAAGAAAGGAAAAGGACACCTCAACAAGGGCTCAGGCAAGGGAGAAATCTGTAGATCTTAAAGCTGACAGCTCCAAGAAAAGCAAGGGCAGGATGGTGTCTCCTCCAAGGAGAAGTGCTGAATCAGAAAAATCTGAAATCAACACCTCAGATAGCTCTTCCTCTGATGAAGAGTTTGCTGCCTTCTCAAGGCAGTTCAAGAAGATGATGAGAAGGAAGCAATAGAAGAACAAGCCCTCCTCCTCATCACACTCCAAGAAATACCACAGGAAACCTGAAAGACAGCACCCAAAGGGTGACAAGTATGACTCCAAATCTAGTAAACATGTTTCAAATAACATTATTTGTTATTGCTGCAGCAAACCTGGACCGGTCATAGCTGACTGTCCAGCCAAAAGAAAGGAGAAAGATGATAAGAAGCACCATCACCAAAAGGATAGGAAGGGTGAAAAATCCTTCCTAGCAAAGAAAGGAAAAAGCTGGAGTGAATCTGAATCCTCAACTTCAGATTCAGAGAATGAAGAAGAAGCCTACATAGAGTTGTTTGCAGCAGAAGAAGATGAAGATTATCCTGCTGCCAAGGATGGAGTCAGGGACCCTCTATCACACTCAGATAGTAATATAGAGGAGGATGAAGAGGACAATGTTCAGCTAGGCCTCATGGCGATCACTGATGAGGAGGACAGTCAGAATATCTCTGAAAATGAACAGGTATTAATTCAGTCCATATCCTCTTCTTATTATGAGACTGGCCCAGAATCTGGAGCACCTTCATCAATTGGTGGAAGTGATTCAGAAGCTGAGGTAGATGTCAATCAGTTGATTGACAGGTATGATGCTCTCTTGGAAGCTCTGAAAAGTAGCAAAAAGCTAGCCAAGAGACAAGCCCAAGAGATTGATTCCCTTAAGATGGAAAAATAAGAATGTACTGAATCTTCTACCAAGATGAGTCAGATGTATAGGGAAATTAGCCATCTGAAGGGGATAACTATCAACCATCAGAGCATCATATCCCTGAAGAACAAGGTCATCAAGGATCTTGAGGAGAAGCTTGTGAAAGAAAGAAGCCTAGTGACTCAATTCTCCAAGCCAAAATCTGTGCTTCCTATTATTGACTCCTTCTCTTCTCAATCCAATAGGAGAGGACTAGGATTCAATAAAATGGAAGCAGGAGAAGGGAGTGGAGAAAAGAGCAGGGTTAAGGCTAAGCCTCAAACCACCTTTCAAAAGGTATTACTTCCTTCCAACAGGTATGACCATGAAGGCATGTATGGTCACTGGAAGAATGGAAGTACCTATAGGAAGGAAAACACTCCATCACATAGTGGAAGAAAGGGAATGGGATTGAGTGCTATGAAGGCTCCCCATGAGGAAATTCAAATGGCCCAACATGGACCATTTATATTTGGTACATCAGCCCCTTCATACAAGAATAAGAAAGCAAGTTCTTCTAAGGTTGATTCAGCCAAGAACATGACTGCTGTCAAATCAGTGGACATGTCTAATTGCTCAGTGTCTAATGTCATCAAAACTTGCATTGCCCAAAAGCCAAGCAAGCTGATATCATTAATACAAAGACCACTAAGACTGTCCACAGATTGACTTTCAGCCAAATCCTTGCTGAAAGAAACAAGAGAAAAACGGTTGTCTCTCCTCCTGAACATGTGGACTGTGTTGTACACTCCTCAAGAAATGTTCAGAAGAGGAGATACAACATTCATGAATGTTGGTGTTGTGGTAAAGTAGGATACTTTTCCATAGACTGTTGGCACAATCCTAATGTGCCATATGCAAAGATGAGCCTTCCTACAAAGGGTGAAGCTAGTGTAAGGTCATTTCATCATGCTAACAAGTACCTAGGACCCAAAGCTATTTGGGCTCCTAAGGATAACTAAGCTTCTTCTTGCAGGTTAGTTCAAGTACCAGCTTCAACCAAATTTGGTACTTGGACAGTGGGTGCTCAAGGCACATGACAGGAACAAGAAATCTTCTACAGGACTACAAGACTGTGAAGAATGGACCCAAAGTTATCTTTGGGGGTCAGAAAAGGGAATCACCAAAGGATATGGTATGATCTCCAATGGCATAGTCTCAATTACAAGGGTAGCTTATGTTGAAGGGTTGCAACACAACCTAGTAAGCATAAGTCAACTATGTGATCTAGTATATGTCATTGAATTCCACAATGACAAGTGCTTGATTAAAAAGTCTAAAGACTTAGTGACCATTCTCTCAGGCACTAGGAGTGGGAATGTTTATTGCTTAGACTTTATATGCAGTAATTCTCTTACATCTGTTTGTCTAGTAGCTAATGAGAATGAGTCCCTTTGTGTTCAATGGCACAAGAGACTTGCTCACATTAACTACAAGACAATGTATAGACTATTCTCTAAAAACCTTGTTAAGAATAGTCCTAATATAAAATGTATTAAAAGAGGTCCATGTCATGCTTGTCAAATGGGTAAGCAAACAAGGGCCACCTTTAAAAGTATTGGCTACAAAGACACCGAAAGATGTCTTTTTCTCTTGCATATGGACTTGTTTGGTCCATTGCCAATTCAGAGCCTAGAAGGGAAGTTTTATACTTTTGGTGATTGTTGATGATCACTCAAAAATATACATGGATATTCTTCCTAAAGAAGAAGTCTGATACTCTAAATATCTTTATAACTCATGTCAAAGCAATTCAGAATGACTTGCAATGTGCTGTGGTCAGGACTAGAACTGACCATGACACAGAATTTCAATCTGAAGCTATGACAAGGTTTTGTCAAAAATATGGTATCACCCAAGAGTTCTCCTCCCCAAGGACTCCACAACAAAATGGTGTGGCTGAGAGGAGGAATAGGACCTTGATAGAAGCTGGGAGAACACTTCTTAGTGACTCCTCACTCCCAGAATACTTTTGGGCTGAGGCAGTCAATACTGCATGTCATGTTCTCAATAGAGCTTCCATCAATAAGGTTCAGGGAATAACTCTCTATGAGATTCTGAAAGGAAAACAACCTACAATTTCATACTTTAGAATCTTTGGCTCCAAATGCTACATTTTAAACAATGGAAAATCTCAATTAACAAAGTTTGCAGAGAAATGCAATGTAGTTGGTCTTGTTGGCTATAGCTCACATAGTAGATCTTATATTGTGTATAACAAGAAAAATCATGTTGTAGAGGAGTCTATGCATGTAGTATTTGATGAGACCAGCCTAATATATAAGGGCTGGTCTAGATCTTCTGTCTTGGCAGGAAATGAACAGGATTTGGAAAGGATGTCTATACAAGACACACCCAGCAGCAGCAAAGCTTATTCTGAGGCTTCCATCCCTAAAGAGGAAGAAGTCAATGCTGATGAAGACATTGCTGAACCAGTAGAAACAGCACAGCAAGCTGAGAACAGACTGCCTACAGCTGTAAGACATCTAAGGGATCATCCAAGAGAACAAATAATTGGAGATCAGAATCAAGGTGTATTAACCAGAAGCAGGGCTCATAATGAAGCCCTATTCTTGAGCTTCCTATCACATATGGAGCCCAAGAAGTTTGAAGAAGCCAACCAAGACACCTTTTGGATTCAAGCTATGCAAGAAGAACTTCTACAATTCAAGAGATGCAAGGTATGGAAATTGGTGCCAAAACCTCAAGGACACAATATCATATGTACCAAATGGATTTATAGGAACAAGTTAGATGAAAATGGCACAATCATAAAGAACAAGGCAAGGCTGGTAGCCAAGGGGTATAGACAGGAAGAAGTGATAGCCTTTGATCAAACATTTGCCCATGTTGCAAGGTTGGAAGCAATTAGGCTATTCCTTGCCTATGCTGCCCACAAGGGGTTCAAAGTGTATCAAATGGATGTCAAATCAGCCTTCCTCAATGGTGACTTGAAGGAAGAGGTATATGTTGAGCAACCATCAGGTTTTGTACATCCTACCCTCTAGTCATGTTTACTTACTTAAGAAAGCTCTTTATGGTCTTAAGCAAGCCCCCAGGGCTTGGTATGAGACATTGTCTAGCTTTCTCATCACGAACAAGTTCTTAAGGGGAAAGATAGATAGCACATTATTTCTTAGGCAAACAAGGGGCAAGTGTCTCCTAGTCCAAATATATGTTTATGACATAATATTTGGGTCCACTGATGACAACCTCTGCAAAAGGTTTGCCAACCTAATGCAATGGGAGTTTGAGATGAGCAGTATGGGAGAGCTCAAGTACTTTTTAGGCCTCCAAGTAAAATAGTCTGATGAAGGTATATTCATTTCTCAGACCAAGTACAATAGAGAGATTATCAAGAAGTTTGGGATGGAATCAGCTTCCACCATGAAAACTCCCATGGGGTCCAACATTTCCCTGAACAAGGATGAGAAGGGCAAGGCCTTTGATGAATCCATGTACAGGTCCATCATTGGATCCCTGTTATATTTAACTGCTAGTAGACCAGATATTATGTATGCTACATGTGTGTGTGCTAGGTACCAGGCATGTCCTAAGGAATCTCACTACTCAGCTGCAAAGAGGATTCTGAGATACCTTAAAGGCAGCCTACATCTTGGCCTTTGGTACCCTAAGAACAATGATTTTGAACTAACTGGATTTTCAGATGCAGATTTTGCAGGCTGCAAAGAAGACAGGAAAAGCACAAGTGGCACTTGTCAATTCCTAGGAAGAAGGTTGATATCATGGAGCAGCAAAAAGCAGACAAGTGTGGCTATCTCCACTGCTGAGTCTGAATACATTGCTGCAGGGAGCTGTTGTGCACAGCTACTGTGGATTCAACACCAGCTAGAGGACTATAACCTCAAGGTAAATAACTCGCCTCTATATTGTGACTCATCCAGTGCTATCTTTATTGCTAAGAATCCTGTCTCTCACAGCAGGACTAAGCATATAGAAATAAGATATTATTGTATAAGAGACCATGTAGAATCTCAAGATATCTGTCTTGAATTTGTCCCCACTGACAGTCAAGTGGCTGATATCTTCACTAAGCCATTGGGTGAGGCCAAGTTTAATGCCTTCAAGATTGAACTAGGAATGTTATATGTAGAATAGTGTAAAACACTTCATTCTTCCAATCTTGATTTGATGTAACTTAAAATGTTGACACATCAACCCTACAAGAGACATCATTAGGCATTCAAGTAATCCTATCTCTAATGATTTTAAAGTAGTATGATCAGCTTAACCAGTCTAATTTGTTTCAACTGAGCTTCAGGTTGCACTTAGACAGCTGGGAAAAGTCTCAGTTCGACGAACTCTTGCCTGGGTTCGACGAACGTCGAGTTTGAGTTCGACGAACTCAGCTTTGAGTTCGATGAACTCAATTTTGTGTTCAACGAACTCAGCTTTATGATGTAGTTCAGATGAACTCAGCTTTGTGTTCAACGAACTCCAGTTTGAGTTCGACGAACTCAGCTTTATGATGTAGTTTAGATGAACTCAATTTTGTGTTCGATGAACTCCAGTTTGAGTTCGAAGAACTCAGCTCTGAGTTCGACGAACTCAGCTTTATGATGTAGTTTCAGATAAACTCAGCTTTTTGTTCGACGAACTCTAGTTTGAGTTCGACGAACTCGACTTTATGTTCGATGAACTCAGTTTGTGTTCGACGAACTAAGCTTTATGACGTAGTTTCATTTACACTTACAATTATAAGAGCAATCAAATCCAACTACTAGGTTTAATTTGACCTGTCTTAAGCCATATAAATAGCCAATCTGATTAGTGAAAAGCACATGACCCTTCTGTTCCAGCCGCCGAGACGAAACACCTACTCTTCCGTCCCATCGCATTCCTCCACCACTGCAATGGCTCCCAAAAGCTCTAAAGATCTTCTTGAAGGATATGAGATAGTAAGACATGGGTTTGCCCAAGCTCCAGAAGAAATTAAGGGAGTGATTCAACTCCTAGAAGACCAAGGTCTGGAATTTCTATTATCTGAACCCTGTGTCATTCTTAGAACTGAAGTTCTGGAATGGTTTGGTAATGTCAAGTTGTCCACCTCCAAAGACTTCCTCAAGTCAAAGATTGGAGAAGATAGAATCAAGATAACACCAACAAAACTACAAAAAGCATTACATCTTCCATCCTGCAGTCCAAGTGAGGAGGATGACATCTCTGAAAAAGACAAGAAAAAGGCTCTAAAATGGACAGAGTACAATGATGCCAAAATTGGCTCATTGAAGAGGAAATTTTTCAACCAAAAGGGAAAACTCTTATCAGATATTGTGGGAAAAGCCATTCTTTGCAAACCAGGGTCCCATGATACAATCTCAAAGTACATGTTTCAAAGAATAAAGGAATTTCTTCAGGCACCCAATATGGGAAGAATTCTCTCCTTATACCTCCTGCAAACCTACCCTGACAAGTTCAAAACATCCAAAGGAGGAAATCTTTACCATCTCAAGAGAATGGACATCAAGACTTTAGAAAGATTCACTAGGGTATTGCCTATGAGTCAGCCCTCTGAAACTAAAGGAAAAGAGAAGACAACCCACTCATCAAAGGACCTGCCAACTGAACATGTCCATCCACTGCAGCTGGACAAAGTCATAACTTCTGGTAACTAATTCAACTCCTCCCAACTCATTAATCATAGCTAATAACAATAGTTAGTCAAATCTGACATTTAATTAATGTGGAACCCAGATCCTCAAGCACTGATGTGTGTTTCATCTGAGGGGGAGTATCAACAAGAACCATCACCCATTGATATTACAAAAATCAATGATGATGATGATGTGAACACAAGATCATCACCTCCAAATTTACAAGGTCAGATTGACACAATTATCCTCAATCTTGAAGAAAGAATAAGAAACATTCCTGAAAATGCACCAGCCATGTGGTCATTACCTTCACAAGGTTCATCTGATGCCCCATCTGAGGGGGAGCAGCCACTAGAGCCATCAGCTGATAAGGATCAGGTTATAGGTAAGCCCTAAAAACCAAGCCTAAACATTCAGAATTATAAAATCTAACTTTACAATTCTTGTCCTAGAATTCCTAGATTCATCCATTCAAGTTGATTTATCTGAGGAGGAGGTGCAGAATGCTCCTCCTGCAGAGAAAGATGAAGTTCTAGGTAAATCTTACATTATTATCCTTCGAACCTCTAAGTAGTTCAGTCTAACCCCAACTCATTGTCCCAGCATTCCTGGACTCAACAGAAAAGAATGCTCTCTCTGAGGGGGAGGAGGATGATAATACTGGTGAAGTCAATCTGAGTGATCAACAAGATGATGACACTGAAGATGAGCAGAATGATGCCCCAGATGCTGTCTTACCTGAGCCCCCAGTCATCCTAGCTAATGAGAATCTTCTCAATGTCATCAACCTGCTGCTTCAGTCCCATATCACTTCCATGCATTCACATATAGATCAATCAGTCACATTAGTCAGGGAATATGTTGATCAGTCCATCAGGAATGTGAAGGATGAAGTCATGTCTGAGGTCAAGGACATAAAGGAGAACACTGAAATACTCAACAAACAAATGACCAAATGGTTTGACCTTGCTGAAAAATCAGTAATTTCTCAGAATACCATTCTAAGATCCATGGACAAACATCTCCAGCTGTCTGAACAGGACATGGGATATGTCAAGAATTATGTAAGTAAGACAGATGAGGTGATAGAGAAGTCAGCCAATCATCTTCAAGAGTATGTCTATTCAACTGCTATGCAGTTAAATGAAGAAGCTGACAGGTACAAGGAAGAGCTGAGAGCAGAAATTGCAACTGTCTCTCAATCCATTGCTGCAAGAGCCACCTCTTCCCATCTGAATGAAGAAGTAGGCAAGTTAAAAGATGTACTTCAAGCTGACCTTGAGAATGTATTCCAAACTCTCTCTGGCACAATAACAACAGCTAAGCAAGACCTCCATCAACAGATCTATGAAGAAGCCAGAAAGGGGGAGGATACAAATGCAGTCATCAATTCTGACCTCACACTGAAAGTCCTACAAGGTACAAGGTTAGCTCTGAATCTTCCTCTATTAGATGTTAATAAGGCAGAAGACTGGGATTTCCCTCATCAAGAGGCAATATCACAAAATGAGAGATTGAAAAAGAAAAGAGAAAGATAACATGTGTTGCTCACTGAGGAATTCATGGCCAAACAAAGGAATGAAAACAGTAGAGACACTGATTTTGAATATTGGAGTGATGACTCCAAAGAGATAATCCTAAATGCCTGGCTAAGCCATGGCCAAATAAGCAAAGACATTGATAAGCTATATCCATCTGAGGAATGGATAAAACATTTAGAGAGGAACACAAAAAGAGATAAAGTATTCAAAGCAAACCTTGTAAGAAAAGAAAACCCAAGAAGGATGCCATCTAAATACATCCCAAAGCCATTCATGTATTTTAAAAGGCAAGTGAACAAGAGGAAGTTAGCTGAGATTGAAGCAGCAAATGCTGAAAAGGACACAGCCACAAATCTGCCTGAAGACATGGCTGTACCTGCTGAAGATAAGGAGCCTCCAGTCCAAGAAGAAGTGGTTGCTGAAAACATGAATGCTGTAGCAGACCAACTGGTCTCAGCTAAAGGAAAAGAAGCAGCTGCTGATATTCCTGAGTGCTCCTCTTCTAAGAAAAGAAAATTCTTAATGAATGCATAAACATCTTATGAATGGCTGGATGATAATTGAACCATAATTTGTCTGAAATGTTTTATGATTATATGAATGCAAACTGAGCTTTGAATTACAATTCTATATGGATTGAAATTGATGGACTGTTAATGTAATCTGCTTTGTGTTCGACGAACTCCAGTTTGAGTTCGACGAAATCAGCTTTGTGTTCGACGAACTCCAGTTTGAGTTCGACGAACTCAGCTTTGTGTTCGACGAACTCAGTTTGTGTTCGTCGAACTCAACTTTATGATTGGTTAATTCAATCTATGTTGCATTGTCATGTTTATAAAATCACACTGATGGATTGATTAAACTCTATGGTAATATGACTTTCATAAACATTATCTGTTATAAAATTTTTGATGCAATGAGCATGATATGATGAATTCTTTGTAGTAATGATACATATCAAGAATTTTATGAGTAATGTACTCTAGCATTTGAGGGTGTTCTGCCTTCTTCAAATATGGGGAGATTGTTGGAAAAATGACCCTCAATATTCCCTTGATTTGAAGAGACCGCTGAAAGATTATCGGTATATGATCTAATTCACCTAGAGGGGGGTGAATAGGTCTTTTGATTTTTACTTTCCAAATATAAACAGTTAAAACTATTCAATGCAAGAAATCAAGCACAACCAGAAAACACACAAGTGTTTATAGTGGTTCCTCAAGACAGTGTGTCTATGGGTAGTCCACTTTCCCCATTCACCCTTCTAATAGTGTGTTAGATAGGGCCAACTCCTCCAATCTCAGCTCCAAGAGCTTACAACACAGATCCCTCGGGATCTCTCAAGTTTTCCCAACCCTACCTCAGGCTCAGCAGCCCTACCTCAGATCAGTCACTGATCCTAGAACTCAGACCACAACAGGTCCTACAATCTCAGGCCTAAACATCCCTACCTCAGAGGAATCCACCTCCTACAACTCAGACCCCTTCTAGGTCCTACCTCATAGGAATCCTGCTCCTACAGCTCAGGCAATAATGCCCTACAACTCAGGCTAAACAACCCTACAAGCTCAGGCCTTCAGCCCTACAAACTCAGGCCAACAAGCCCTACAATCTCAGGCAAATAGCACTATAGTAAAAGAGTATTTGAAGCATACTATAGCAGACAGCAGAGAGTAGAAGTCTTCTATAGTTCCTGCACAGCTTGTGCTATCTTGTAGCTGGAAATGTTGATGGGAGCTACAAACTGATCTTCCTCTTCAGTTGAAGGATGGAAGATCACCTTGCTAGGGAAGCAAATCAGCAAGTCAGCAATTTGTCATTTATCTCAGTGAGAGATATGTCCTTCTGATCAAGTGTTCTTAACTCATTTATTATGAGGCTGAATCTGGCATACATGTCAGCAACACTTTCACTATCTTTCTTCTGGAAGTTTTCATATTGAGAGATGAGTAATGCCTTTTTATCCTTTCTCTCATCAGCACTCCCTTCTACCATTTTAGTGAGAGCTTCCCATATTTCCTTAGCTGACCCACATTCAGCAAACTTTTGGAAGATTTCATCTGAGAGGGTTGAGACTAATATATTCATAGCCTTGGCATCACATGCTTGGGCTTTCTTTTCTTCATCTGTCCATTCAGCCCTTGGAGCAAGTGTTTGTGTGACCTCTCCACTTGAGTCCTTCTTGAATGGCTTGGGAGGACCTGTCATAATAACATCAAATAGTTCTCCATCAATAGAGTTTAAATAAATTTTAATTCTTGTTTTCCAAAGTGCAAACTTTTCAAGGTTGCAAATTGGTGGTCTGGTGGAAGCATAATCTTTGATTTGTGCCATAAAAAAGTTTTTAGAAATATATATATGATGTAGGATCTTTTTGATCAAGGAGTTACCCCTTTTTGATCAACCTCGCTTTGATACCAATTGAAAGTGCACATTTAACCTCAATAGAATTCTCTAGAGGGGGGGGTGAATAGAGATTTAAAAATATTTTGTGCAAAGTTAACAAATATATATGTGTAATACAGATTTAAGCTTCCCACACACCAACAAGAATTAAGCAAATAAAGAAAGAAATAGCAAAAAGAAAAATCACAACACAACACAAAGAAATATAGTGGTTCCCCAAACTTTGGGTAGTCCACTCTTCTACCCCATTGGTAGGAATTCACTATCTTGTACTGAGTCTTTTGATAAGGAAACTCTTACAACCAGTCTGAGTCTTTTGATAAGGAGATTCTTAGAACCACTACAACTGATTTTTTTTTTGAAGAGAGATTTTTAAAACTCTTTTACACAATTTGAAAATGGAATGAGAATAAAAAGAAGAAGTAGAAGAAAAACAATTGAAGCAAGAAAGAATCTTCTTCCTAGCAAGAAGATTAGAAGCACAAGTATAGTGAATGAAATCTCTCTCCTATAGTGAGAAGGAGATTGAAAGCCCTTTTCTCTTTCAGTGAGAGCTTTCAGAAATGGCAGCAGTATGGCTTCAGAAGGAGGAGAAGAAGAAGGCTTTTTCTTTGCTGCAGCACTCTTTCACTTTTCTCAGCTTTCTCACTTTTCACTTGGGAGCTTTTCCTCTCTTTCAAATGGATGGAGTTGATCACTTCTTATTATTCTTTGCCGACCTCCTTCTGTATTTATAGCTCTGTTTATTCAAAAATATTGCTATAGGAGAATAATCAATTAGCAGTCAGAGAAATAGTAAGAGAGAAAAGTTTCCATAATCATTATATCTGTATAAGGAAAGAGATCATTCTATTTTCAAATAATGTCCATAATAATAAGAATCATTTAGAAGGAAAGATTTAATTCTGAACGGTTATAAGAGAATAACATAATTCCATAAATTCAGATCTACAGGAAGAAAGGAAACAGATCTGGCGCGATTTTGAATGTCATAGAAATTGACGTGCGTCGATTAAAAATTAGAGTTACGTCGATTACGATTACGTCGAATTCTGTTTAGAGTTACTTCGACTCATTCTGAGAGGTACGTCGACTACATTTCGATGTTGCGTCGATTACTATTCGACGCATATTTACTTAAACTAATTTTTCACTCTGAGAACTCATTTTCTACTCATTTCTAGGGGTTAAGATAAATCATTTCCCCAACAATCTCCCCCTATTTGTCTTAACCCTGATCAGAGAGAAATTTTACCTTTTGTCTAAGGAATACCTTGATATATTAAAGATGTTTGTCAAGCAGAAATCATATAAACAAGTAAGTATCTTTCACAAGATTTAAACTAAGAACTTCTTGTTATACATGAAATTAACAAAGGCAGAGTAGAGTTTCTTAGATAATTGTTCAACAGCTTCAAAAATGTAGGGTCTGGCTCTATCAGGATGCTCCTGAACATTTCTGATAATTGTGTGCAGTTTTGCTAAGCTCTTTTCAGCATCAGGGAGAGTGTTATTTATGGAATAACCCTTGCTAATGATAATTGCTGCCTTTTCATCAATCATTTCTATTGTAATGCCTTGAGGTTTCTCTCTCTTTTGTGTAGGTTTGGGTTCAGATGGTCCCTTGTTGTCAACCTTGGGCCTATATTTCCTTTTCTTTTCTGGTTCATGTTTCTCAGGGATCTCAGACATCTTTTGTTTCCCTTTCCAGGGTGAATCATGTCATTTATCTATTCCTTCTGGTTTTTAGGCTTCTTATAGGGAATGTAGTCATCTTCTGAACACCCTACACCCTTTTTTTTTGCTTTTGTCCTTTATCTAGGATAAGCCCTGCTTGAGGATTTTTCTTTTGATATGCTTCAACATCAAACAACTTCTTTGGAATTTTGGTGGATGGTTCAGCAAGAATCTGTTCTTTGGTCATTCCCTTCTTGATCTTTTCTATCCAAGCATTTCTCTTATCCACTGTTTCTTTCATAGCTGCTTCAAATTCATACATGTCTCTTTCTCTTATTTCATTATTCCTCTTTTCCATTTCAGGGTCATTGTACTCCTTTACAGTACTGTCAGGAGAGATATTAGGAATCTTTTCAAACCTCGTGATCTCCTCACAAGCTTTTCTGTATTTATTTTCCTTTGCATATTCTTTCCTTTCTTCTTTGGAATATTTTTGCCAGTGGGGGATGACCTCTCCTTTTCTTTTCATTTGTCCTCTTGGACTTTGCCTAGGTAAGATTTGAGTAAGTGCTATAAACTGCTTGGTAGAAGTAAGTTTTGTTGATGGTGTAGATGAAGGTAGTAGAGGAGATGGAGTTTTCTCTCTAGGAAGATAAGGTGGAGAAGGAACTTTTGCAGGAGGAGTTTGTTCTGCAACAGGAGGTAGAATGTCCTCAGGTAGGGTAGACTCTGCTGAAGAATGTTTTTCTCCTTCAATTTCTTCTGGAGGAACATCCTCAAATAGAGGTGTCCTAAGTTTGATGTGACTGGCAGAGAAGCCAGGAGAGTGATACTGATATTCTTCCACACAAAGGGGTGCATCAATCCATACTTGCCCTTTCCAGTCATCAGAAGTAGCTGCTTCTTCCTCCCCCTGGACTTCTTTATTTTATACTACAGCAATCTCCCCCTGAACATATGGGGCATCTGCTTTGAATGCTGAATCCACAGCATGGTCTCCTTCTGTATGGTAGGATGAGGATATACAAAAGGGGTTTTTCTCCTTGAAGGTGTAATCAGAGTGAGTGGAGAAGATTTGTGCCTATAGTAAGAAATGGAGTTTAGGTTTTAGAGATTGGAGAAGAATTAACCCTGAGCTTAATAGTAATAGAGAAGAATATGAAGCTTAAGAGTAATAGAGAACCTGATTGGAGGGGTTTCTGGAGCAACTCTCCCCCTGGTTTATACCCTGCAGAAAGGATATAAACCCTTTTGGCGACAGATTTTGTTCTTGAAGAAGAATATGAAGCTCAGGAAGAGATGCAGAGATGTCGGCCAGTTTGGCTTCACAAGTGGTTAGCATGGAGGCACACTCGTTGGAGAAATCGATCAGTCTTGACTGAAATTCATTCACAAGTTTTTCCAGAACATCATTTATCGCTTTGATGATGGCAGATTGAGCAGGAGTCGGCGCCATTGATGCCGAGAGAAAGGTAGAAGATGAAGTTTTTGGCGGTTTGGGAGAGTATGAGTTATGAAATAAGATGTATTATTTAAAGAAGGTGAAACGTCGAAAAGGAAACAGAAATCGAGGTATATTAGGTAATCCAATCGTCAAAAGAAGAAGGAAATATTTGTTTCCAGTTTTATCATGAAGTCGACGTTACGTCGAATTATTGTCGGCGGTCTGTCGAGAAAGGATCGACGTATCTTTGTCTGTAAGAAATCAATGCCAGCGTTGAGTTCCTCTCGTCGGTGCGTCGATAGGTAATCGACGTAACTTCAAGTGCTCTCATTTGCCCAACAATGGTGTTTACAGGCTTCCATCAAGCATTCCTAAGGTGTTGATGAAGTAAGTATGCTTAGTTTCATCCAAAGGTTTAGTAAAAAATGTTTGCTCTTTGACTGTCTGTAGGAATATATTTTAAGGTTATCTTGCCTTTTTTCTACATCTAAGAAAGTGATGTCTGATCTCTATATGTTTTGTTCTACTATGAAGGACTGGATTGGATGATATGGATATAGCACTAGAACTATCACAATAGATCTTAGAGTTATTGACTTCCAATTTAAAGTCAAGAAGCTGATTTTGCATCCATAGGATTTGTGAACAACAACTCCCAGCAGCTATATATTCAGCTTCAGCTGTTGAGGTTGAGACTGAAGTTTGTTTCTTACTGAACCATGATATTAGTCTGTCACCAAGGAATTGGCAAGTACCAGATGTGCTCTTTCTATCAACCCAACATCCAGCATAGTCTGCATCTGAGAAACCTGTCAATTCAAAGTTGGTTTCTGCTGAGTACCATAGACCTAGTTCAGGTGTTCCCTTTAGGTATCTAAGAATCCTTTTTACAGAGGAGAGATGGGATTCTTTTGGATCAACCTGAAATCGAGCACATATGCAGGTGGCAAACATAATGTAAGGTCTGCTAGCTGTTAGATAGAGAAGGGATCCTATGATTGCTATATATGTCTTTTGATCTACTGATTTTCCCTTATCATCCTTTTCTATAATGGCATTAGTTGCCATAGGTGTTTTCATGGTAGAAGCTGATTCCATGCCAAACTTTTTGATTAATTCTTTAGTGTATTTAGATTGTGAGATAAAGATCCCCTCACTGTTTTGTTTTACTTGTAGCCCTAAGAAATAAGAGAGTTCTCCCATACTACTCATTTCAAATTTAGATTGCATTAGATTAGCAAATCTTTTACAGAGTTTGGGATGAGTTGAGCCAAAGATGATGTCATCTGCATATATTTGAACAAGAAGGAGTTGATTCTTGTGGGTTCTAGTGAAAAGTGTTTTATCTACTTTTCCTCTTTCAAAAGAGTTTTCTATAAGGAAGTTAGAGAGAGTGTCATACCATGCTCTAGGTGTTTGCTTAAGACCATAAAGTGTTTTGTTAAGTCTATAAACACAGTTATGAGAGGAAGGATTGATAAAACCTGGTGGTTGCTCTACATACACCTCTTCTTGAAGGTCACCATTCAGAAAAGCACTCTTGACATCCATCTGGTAGACTTTCATCTTCATGAAAGCTGCATAGGCAAGGAAAAGTTTGATTGCTTCCAATCTGGCTACTGGAGCAAAGGTTTGGTTATAGTCTATTCCTTCTTCTTGTCTGTATCCGTGTGCTATAAGTCTTGCCTTGTTCCTGATAATTACTCCAGTGGAATCTAGTTTGTTTCTGTATGCCCACTTTGTACCAATAACTGGGTAGTTTCTTGGTCTCTCAACTAAGTTCCATACTTCGTATCTCTCAAATTGGCTTAGTTCTTCTTGCATAGCTATAATCCAGTGAGGATCACAATTTGCTTCTTCAAACTTCTTTGGTTCAACTTGTGATAAGAAGCATTGGAGCATCATTCCACTGGAGACTTGGTGTCTTGTTCTTACTCCAGTATTGGGGTCTCCAATTACTTGAGATTGTGGATGATTTTTCATATTGATTCCTGTCCTGCTTGGATTTGTCAGAGGCTCTTCTTCCTCATTAATAATAGGATCATTTTCCACCTGTTTTTCTTGAACCATGTTCTCTTGTGGGAGTTGATTTTGATTGCTCTTTTCTGAATCTTCTTCATGTTCCTGTTCAGACTCCTCGCTTGGTTCCTGTAGCTGGTTTTCTTTCCCAGTGTCTGTGTTCTCTAGAGTCAGTTGTTCAAGCTGAGTCTCTATGCAGCTGTTTTCTTGTGGAAAAGGGCTGGTGGAAGTTTCCTCCCCCTTAAAGAACATGTTAGTTTCATCAAATATAATATGCACGGATTCTTCAATTCTGAGAGTTCTCCTGTTATAGCACCTATAAGCTTTACTAGATGATGAGTACCCCAGAAATATTCCATCATCAGACTTCTTGTCAAACTTGGCAAGATGATCTTTCCCATTGTTTAGTATAAAGCAAGTACATCCAAAAGTCTTAAAGTATCTAACAGTGGCTGTTTTTCCCTTCAGAAGCTCATATGGAGTTTTTAACTTAGTTTTGTGTATGAGGCTTCTATTCAGAACATAGTTTGCAGTGTTGACTGCTTCAGCCCAGAAGGTTTTTGGTAATCCTGATTCTGCAAGCAAGGTCCTTCCTGATTCAATTAAGGTTCTATTCTTTCTTTCAGCAACTCCATTTTGTTGAGGAGCTCTAGGTGCTGAGAAGCTTTGTTTGATACCTTCATTCTCATAGAAACTACAGATTAACTGATTTTCAAATTCAGTCTCATGATCACTTCTGATAATGGAAACATGAGTATTGAATTCAGATTGAATCTGTCTTATGAATCTTGAGAGAATCTTGTGGATTTCAGACTTAGCTCTTAGAAAGAATACCCAGCTATATCTAGAATAGTCATCCACAATGACTAGGGTATAAGACTTTCCACCTAAGCTCTGAGTGGATATAGGACCAAAAAGATCCATGTGCAGTAAGTAGAGAATCCTAGGGGAGTCATCCTTACCAATTTGTTTGAAGGATGATTTGGTCTGTTTTCCTAGTTGGCAAGGTCTACATGGAGAATCCTTAGAGTACCTACCCTTTGGTAGGCCTCTGACTAGGTTATTCTTTGCTAATTTACTAATGGTTTTATAGTTTAAATGGCCCAACCTCCTATGTCATAATTCACTTTTATCAATAATGTTGTTGAACAAACAAATCTCTGTGTGTGTAGAGCTAAAATCTACTATATATACTTTCCCTTTTCTGATTCCACTGAGTACAATGGCACCAGTCATGACATCAATGACATGGCAAACTAGTTTGGTAAATTTTACTTCATACTTACCACTGTCACATATCTGACTTATACTTATCAGATTGTGTTTTAGACCTTTGACTACAGCCACATTCTTAAAGGTTACTTTCCCTTCTTTGAAATCTCCAAAACCCTTGGTTTGCCCACAGCTAGTGTCTCCAAAAGTCACTAGAGGTCCAAGTCTATCCTCAAAGTTGGTTAATAGATTTTTGTACCCTGTCATGTGCATGGAGCATCCACTGTCCAAGTACCACACCAGCCTAAAGATGTTATACACCTGCACATAAAATTTAAACATTAGTTTGGACCCTGCTAAGTTGGGGTCCCTTCCTCCCAACAGTGAAAGGTTCAATGAAAGAATAAGTGGGTCTTTCAGTGTACCCTTTCTTCTTTAGGGGTGTTGGTTTATCATACCAACAGTCTTTGGTAATATTACAGAAATAGTATTCATAATAAAAGGAAATGGATTGAGAAGACTTTTTGGAAAGGAAGAAATTTCTGTCAGATTGGTTGCGTCGATAGGAATTCGACGTATGTTTATTGTTGCCTCGAGTGGAAGTTGACGCACTTTGGTGTATGCGTTGATTAGAAATCAATGCATCATTTAAGTTGCGTCGAGTAGAACTCGATGCACGTTCATAATAACTCGACGCAAATTTATTTCTTTTCTGAGGATATTTACCTAGGATTCCTTCATATATAGTGAAATTATTTTTATTAAAAACAGTAGTTGTTTTTGGATTTTCTTGTGAATTTTCTCCTATCAGATGATTCTTCCTAGTGAAGTGGATAGGATGTCTCCAGACAGATTTGCTGGATGATTGAGGTCTGGGTTCTAAATCAGTATTAAACTCTAGTTGTCTAAATCTATCAGTGAGATTTTCAGAAATATTCTTGAGTTTTTGGCTTCTTCCATTTAGGGAATCTTCAAAGGCTTTTGTCATTGCTAGCTCATTTCTTAGTGTTTGATTTTCAGTATTGATTTTATCTAGTTGCTCCTCTGATCTAGAGAGTTCTTGACTGAGTTCATAGTTTTTATATTGTGTATCCATTTGTTTGAGATTGTTCAATTCATTTCTTAGTTCTTTTATTTCTTTCTCAGATTTGACTTGATCTAAACAAAATTCTTTAAAGCTATTTTTGAAATCAGTAGAAGAAAAATCTATATCATCAGATATATTTACCAGAGATTTATCTTCAGGCTTCTCAGTAGCCATCAAACAGGTTTCCTCTTGCTTAGCCTCTTCTTGATCATTTTCAGATGAGGTACTTCCTTCAGATTCTGAATCACTCCATGATTGAGCAATGGATCCTTTCTCTTTCTTCTTCTTCTTTAGATCTGTTCTTTTCAGATCTTTCTTATTACTGATCTCTTTAGGACATTCAGGTGCAATGTGTCCAGGTTTCCTGCAAGAGTAACATATAATTTCTTTAGTAGGAGTTTTGTCATACCTGGTTTTTGAGTCTCTCCTTCTAGATCCTTCTGTTTTGATCCACTTCTTGAACCTTTTGGCCAGTAGACTGATCAGCTCCTCATCACTTGTAGAGGATTCACCTGCAGTAGCCTTTAAGGCAATACTCCTTTCCTTTGAGAGTGAATGAGTCTTTTCTTTCTCTTCTTTCTCAGCTCTTTTTTCAACAATTGTTCATAAGATCTTAATTTACCCAACAGGACATCTGTTGAGATTTCTTTTTGGCTTCTGTAGTATCTAATTGGCTAGATTCTTGAGTCCCAAGAGCTAGGGAAGCAAGTCAGCAATTTGTCATTTATCTCAGTGAGAGATATGTCCTTCTGATCAAGTGTTCTTAACTCATTTATTATGAGGCTGAATCTGACATACATGTCAGCAACACTTTCACTATCTTTCTTCTCGAAGTTTTCATATTGAGAGATGAGTAATGCCTTTTTATCCTTTCTCTCATCAGCACTCCCTTCTACCATTTTAGTGAGAGCTTCCCATATTTCCTTAGCTGACCCACATTCAACAATCTTTTGGAAGATTTCATCTGAGAGGGTTGAGACTAATATATTCATAGCCTTGGCATCACATGCTTGGGCTTTCTTTTCTTCATCTGTCCATTCAGCCCTTGGAGCAAGTGTTTGTGTGACCTCTCCACTTGAGTCCTTCTTGAATGGCTTGGGAGGACCTGTCATAATAACATCAAATAGTTCTCCATCAATAGAGTTAAAATAAATTTTAATTCTTGTTTTCCAAAGTGCAAACTTTTCAAGGTTGCAAATTGGTGGTCTGGTGGAAGCATAATCTTTGATTTGTGCCATAAAAAAGTTTCTAGAAATATATATATATGAGGTAGGATCTTTTTTATCAAGGAGTTACCCCTTTTTGATCAACCTCGCTTTGATACCAATTGAAAGTGCACATTTAACCTCACTAGAATTCTCTAGAGGGGGGGTGAATAGAGATTTAAAAATATTTTGTGCAAAGTTAACAAATATATATATGTGTAATACAGATTTAAGCTTCCCACACACCAACAAGAATTAAGCAAATAAAGAAAGAAATAGCAAAAAGAAAAATCACAGCACAACACAAAGAAATATAGTGGTTCCCCAAACTTTGGGTAGTCCACTCTTCTACCCCCTTGGTACGAACTCACTATCTTGTACTGAGTCTTTTGATAAGGAGACTCTTAGAACCAGTCTGAGTCTTTTGATAAGGAGACTCTTAGAACCACTACAACTGAATTTTTTTGAAGAGAGATTCTTAAAACTCTTTTACACAATTTGAAAATGGAATAAGAATAAAAAGAAGAAGTAGAAGAAAAACAATTGAAGCAAGAAAGAATCTTCTTCCTAGCAAGAAGATTAGAAGCACATGTATAGTGAATGAAATCTCTCTCCTATAGTGAGAAGGAGATTGAAAGCCCTTTTCTCTTTCAGTGAGAGCTTTCAGAAATGGCAGCAGTATGGCTTCAGAAGGATGAGAAGAAGAAGGCTTTTTCTTTGCTGCATCACTCTTTCACTTTTCTCAGCTTTCTCACTTTTCACTTGGGAGCTTTTCCTCTCTTTCAAATGGATGGAGTGGATCACTTCTTATTATTCTTTACCGACCTCCTTCTGTATTTATAGCTCTGTTTATTCAAAAATATTGCTATAGGAGAATAATCAATTAGCATTCAGAGAAATAGTAAGAGAGAAAAGTTTCCATAATCATTATATATGTAGAAGGAAAGAGATCATTCTATTTTCAAATATTGTCCATAATAATCTTAATCAAATTAGCCAAGAATCATTTAGAAGGAAAGATTTAATTCTGAACGGTTATAAGAGAATAATATAATTCCATAAATTCAGATCTACAGGAAGAAATGAAAGAGATCTGGCATGATTTTGAATGTAATAGAAATCGACGTACGTCGATTAAAAATCAAGGTTACGTCGATTACGATTACGTCGAATTCTGTTTAGAGTTACTTCGACTCATTCTGAGAGGTATGTCGATTACATTTCGACGTTGCGTCGATTACTATTCGACGCATATTTACTTAAACTAATTTTTCACTCTGAGAACTCATTTTCTACTCATTTCTAGGGGTTAAGATAAATCATTTCCCCAACACCAATGCTAAGGTACATGGCCAACAAAAACATATCACAAAAATGATCTATATAGATTCATGATAACATAACTCAGAGGGCACTCCACTTAAAGCATACACTAAGATGGTCTTAGCATTGGCCATCTCCCCCTTTCTGGATTCTTCAACCATTTTACCCTCTCGGGATTGGGAGGCAGCATCTTTGCCAACTCCCCTCAATCTGAGCAGGACTTTGCTCCCCCTCAATTTGAGAACTATTATCTTTAATAGCTGATCTTGTTCATTTTGAACAACCCTTTCTAGATCTCCCTAATTTGGAGCATATCTATTGATCTTATGATTGAAGGGTAAATAAAATGACATCATATGGCTGAGTTCGTCGAACTCAGAGCTGAGTTCGTCGAACTCAAGCTCAACTTTTGTCGAACCCAGGAAGGAGTTCGTCGAACTCAGGAAAGATTTCGTCGAACCGAGATTTTTCCCAACTGTTTAAGGGCAACCTTAAGCACAGCTTGAGGAGGTAGTCCTCAATTGATGTCAAATTCACAATGGTTGTGCACAACAACTTCCTGCAGCAATGTACTCTAACTCAGCTGTGTATATGGTCACACTTGTCTGCTTATTGCTGCACCATGATGTCAACCTCCTTCCTGTCATGTGCCTTAAGCACCCATTGTCCAAATATCAAATTTGATTGAGGCTGGTACTTGAACTATCTTTTAGCTCCCCCTTGATCAGAGATTTTTATTAGTCCAAAGTTGAGCCTGGAGCACTTATTGTCCATTAGCCTTATTTGCTTTTTATTGGCCAAATGGACTACCTGCAAGACCGATTTTAATATCCCTTAGGAACCCAAGGTGATTTGGGTCCTAGGTTCTTGTTAGCATAATAAAGAATTCTTCTACTCACCACAGCCCTTCCAGGAGGTCTCTCCTTTGCACTAGGCACACTGGGGTTGTGCCAACAGTCAATGGCAAAGTGTCCCACTTTACCACAACACCAACATTCATGAATATTGTATCTCCTCTTTTGAACATTTCTTGAGGGGAGCGCAGCACTGTGCACATGTTCAGGAGGAGAGACAGTTGCATTCTTCCTATTTCTCTCATCAATGATTTGACTGAAAGTCAATCTATGTGCTGTCTTGATGCTCTTTGTCCTGATGTCATCAGCTTGCTTTGGCTTGGTAGCCATACAAGATCTGATGGCATCTGACACTGAGCAACAAGCCTTGTCAATAGATTTGACATCAGTTATGCTCTTTGCTGAAGCAGATTTGAAAGAGCTTGTATCCTTATTCTTGAATGGAGGGGCTGAAGTACCAAATACAAATGGTCCAGGTTGGTCCATTTGAATTTTCTCATGGGGATCCTTCATAAAACTCAATCCCATGCCCTTTCTTCCACTATGGGAAGGAGTATTTTCCTTCCTATAGAAACTCTCATTCTTCCAGTGACCATAAATGCTTTCATGTTCATACATGTTGGAAGGAAGTAACACCTTTTGAAAGGTGGTTTGAGGCTTAGCCTTCCCTTTGCTCTTCTCTCCACTCCCTTCTCATACTTCCATTTTATTGAATCCTAGTCGTCTCCTATTGGTTTGAGAGGAGAAGGTGTCAATAATAGGGAGCACAGATTTGGGCTTGGAGAATTGAGCCACCAGGCTCTTCTCTTTCACAAGCTTCTCCTCAAGGTCCATGATGACCTTGTTCTTCAGGGAAATAGTGCTTAATTGCACAAATGTTAACCCCTTTAAATGGCTAATCTGTCTACTCATCTGAGCCACCAGGGTGGTAGGTTCAGTGTAGTCATTTTTAGTCATTTTAAGGGAAGCAATTTCCTGGGCTTGCCTCTTGGCATGCTTCTTGCTCTTCTTCAGAGCTTCTAAAAGAACACCATACTTGTCAATCAATTGATTGAATTCTTCCTCAACTTCTGAACCACTTCCACTAATTAATGAAGGTGCTTCAGATTCTGGACCAGTCTCATAATCAGAAGAGGATATGGAATGAATTAATACCTGCTCATGTTCTGAATTGTTGTGGCTGTCCTCATCTTCAGTTAGACCCATCAGCCCATGGTCATCTTGAATGACTTCATCCTCCTCTACATCACTATCTGAGTGTGATAGAGGGCCCCTGATTCCAACCTTGGCAGCTGGGTAATCTTCATCTTCTTTTGAAGCAATCAGCCCAATAAGGGCTTCTTCCTTTTCAGATTCTGATGAGCTGGAGTCTGATTCACTCCAGCTCCTTTCCTTCTTATCTAGAAAGGATTTTTCTCCTTTCTTTCCTCTTGGATGATGAGCCTTCTTCTCATGCTTCTCTTTTCTCTTGACTGGGCAGTCAGTAATGACATGCCCTGGCTTATTGCAGCAATAGCAGACAAATTTAGAGGAATTAAATTTAGAGTTAGAGCCATACCTGTTATTCCCGGAGTGATGCTTTGACTCCTTGTTGTCCTCCTTTTTGTGATATGAGGAAGAGGGCTTGTTCTTCCATTGCCTCCTTTTCATCATCTTCTTGAATTGCCTTACAAAGGTAGCAAACTCTTCATCAGAGGAAGAGCTATCTAAGGTGCTGGTTTCTGATTCAGCATTTCTCCTTTGAGGAGACACCATCCTGCCCTTGCTTCTCATGGAGCTGTGATGAGTCCCAAATATATACACATTTATGGACTCATCTGGGCCGATTTTCTAGTCTATGCACTTCACTTTAGACATGTTTTCACTCATATTTGATACTCCATGCTAAGTGCACCTCTAGGCCCGTTTTTGGTGTTATTTCATGTCTTCTTCTTTAGTAGTTTCCATGCATTGTTAAGTGCCACTTTCAGTGGCTGGATTCGTGGTTGTGCTAGAACAGGAGTCGTGCAGGTGTTCCTGGTAAAATTCTGTACAGGAACACTGCGCACGATCACTGGTTCTATTGCGCACGACCACTGGTCGTGCGCCGCTGATCGTGCGCACTTAACCCCCATTTTATGAGTTCTGTCTCGAACAGTGCGCACGACCACCTACGATAGTGCACATGACCACCGGTCGTGCGCCACTGTTCGTGCGCACTTATCATCAATTTTATGAGTTCTGTTTAGAACAGTGCGCACGACCACCTACGATAGTGCGCACGACCACCGGTCGTGCGCCACTGGTCGTGCGAACATGGTATTTTATAAATTTCTTACATTGCAGGCTCCACCCAGGCAGGCGCACGATCACAGGATTCCAGCGCGCACGACCACTGGTCGTGCGCCAATGACCGTGCGCACTGTTTATTCCAGCGCCAATAAATATTGCTGCTCGCGATTTAGGTCGGATCGATCGCCGTTTTTCTCGCCCAGCTCCGTCGTTCCGCCCGATTTCGCCCCTCCATCGACGCCCACCATCGGGAGGTGCTCCGGGCTTGTTCTTCACGCCATTCTTGAGTCGGAGCTTCCTCTCGGCCTCCTCCTTCATCCAAGAGCTTCAAGGAAGGTTTAGCCGCCATCGCCATCAAGCAAGAGGAAGTTTGCAACCTCTACCGGATCGTGACACGAAGAAGATGGGCTCATTGGAGAGTAGTGACAGCTCTCTCTACCCCGGACGTAGTTGCGGACCGAGCTTGGACGCGGATTGACAACCCGGCGATTCCAACCGTGAATCTACAACGAGACTTCGGATTCGGTCGATTTCTTGCCTTGTTCTTCTCTTATTGATGTATATGTAGCTAGAATTAACATTTTGATGAAGTATACTTTTACTTGTTAACATTAATATGAAATCATGTCTATGTGATTGAGTAATCTTGTTATATTTTCATTTGAGGTGTGCCCCGTGGTGTGGATTGTTTGTTGTGTTATGCCGTCCTAACAATTGTTAGTGGTGTGCTTTGCGAAGAGGTGCTTGCGACCCTCATTCCGCCGTTCTCTCCATTCCATTCGTATGCCTACTCTTCCATCCGCCTAGCGAAGCGTGGCATAGCGGCCCGTGTAATCCACTCGCCCTACGAAGCAGCGCGCTCAAGGCCTGCATAGTTCGATTCCGCTTGCCTACTCATCCATCCGCCCTTGCGACGCAGCGCGCTCAAGGCCTGCCTAGTCTCCATCCCGCCAAGCGAAGCATTGCATAGCGGCATTGCATAGGAGTAGTTGATAGCTTTTATTTTATTTCCACAATCCAAAACCCCCCGTTTCCGCATCCATCCGCTCGAAAGGACTTCAATCTCAAGTCCTTCCTCGATAATAAACTCCACCTTACTGTGTTCCTTTGAGATCGATACTTGGGGATTCATTCCCATTTTATATTACTTGAACGATCGGTACACTGCCGTTTCGTGCCACAGTCTTACTACCGCCTATAGCGGTGTGCTAAGATTTGCGCATCAAGTTTTTGGCGCCGTTGCCGGGGAACACAGTCGTGTGAGTTTTCTGGAGAGGGAAAACCTGAGAGAGAAGCCCTTCCATTTGTAATTGCATTTCTTTGTTTTATTTCTTTTTATTCCATTTTCCTGTTTTAATTAGGTTGCTTTAGTAATTTCTGTTAGGTGTAGTATTTTGTGCAATAGCATTTTTATTTTGAATCGTTTTATCTCCACACTATGTGGGCACATCTCAATATCCGTTGCCATTGGTGTAGAGATACCTCCCACTCTAGTGATGAATGCCCTACGGAGAATAGTAGGCATAATTCTTATAGCCCAGCATATGGAGCACCGACTTCGTCTGGTACTCCATATGGTGCGCGTAAGTCTTATAGCTACTCTGCTGAGCCTTTACCGTCATACTTCTTTTCGGCTTCAGCCCCCGCTGTGCCAAAGAAGCCCGCAAGGCAGTGCCAGTTTTGTCGGAGCACTGATCATGTCTTGAAGGACTGTGCCGAGTATCTTCGCCAATTGGACGAGGATGACGAGCCGGATATCCGGATCATCCCAACTCCTAACTCTGGTGGCACACCTTCAACATCCGGTTATGTGTCTTTGTAACCTTCACATCTTGAAGGGTATGGCATGGACACGGTCACCGGATGTGTGGCTGATCTAGGCACCGACATTGCTGAGCATATTCTCCCGGTGCATCCACCACCCCTAGTGAATTCGATTCTTTGTGAGGAATCGGTGCTCGACTTTTATTCGAGCACTATTCTTCTCCCTGTTGTGCATACTACACTCGTCTCTGACGACATTGTTGATGATGTGTCGCAAGAGGAGGCTGGTGACTTTAGTGTCATGCCTGTTCCTATGGAGGAGAACAACCTTCTAGGTGAAGAGGAGTTTTCCTCAGCACCGGTGGAGGAAGTCCAAATCTTAGGCATGGCCACTGTTGATCCCGCCGAACCTTGTAGCATTGATGACAATGCAAACATTCTTTTACTTACCCAACCTGATGGGAGTGAGACCGGGACCACTCCCCCGATTGATGTTTATTTATGTTCTTCGTCTTCTTTATTTCTTGATCCCCTTCCTTCATCTGAGTCTGTGCAGGTTGAATCTTCACAGGTACTTCAGGAGGACTTGGAGCTTTTTGCTCAAGTCAATGATGAGAGCATCCTCTCATGTGAGGAGGTTTATTCCCCCTCCGTAGAGGAAGCTCCACTCATTGCCTTCGCCTCCTACTGCCTCCCTGTTGACGACACCTTGCTAGGCAAGGATGTTTTTGGTGAGATGAGTGAGGACCAGGCCTCCTCCTCTTCTTACTTTCTTTTCCCTCTACCTGTGAAGAGCAGGTATTTATATTCGGGTAGAGGCGTGACTGTTCTTTCTCCGTATAGGTACCCGCTACCTACACGCATATTAGAACAGTTACCTGTCCACTTTTCTTTTCATAGGCCTATTAGCTAGAACTGTATAATATCCGAATAAGTCGTGCTGGGATGACAATAACCCCAGTAGTTATCTTACCTTTTCCTGCATTTCTTATTTCATCTTGTTTAGTTTAGTTAGTAGTATTCTTTTTTCAGTTTTCTATTTTCTTTTGTTTCTGCGGAGCTGACCCCTGCAGGTATCTTTTCTGGATGGCAGATGCTGCGGCTCATTTTAGCTTACACGCCAATCTTCTGGTGTGCTCATTTCTGAGCGCTGGGTACTCTCTTTCCCTAGCCTTTTCTGATTATCATGTCATATATTTTGTGGATTGTTTAGTTTAAGTCTGGGGGAGAGCAGTTTTTGTGCCCACTCACGTGCACTATTGCACTATTGCACTGCATACTAGAAGATTTCATTTAAAATGTTTTGTTTATTTTCATTGCACACCACAGCATCCACTTGAGCGTGCTTAGCCGTTGGCACGTCGCGAGTTGAATTTGTCTTTTTGTGTGATTTGGAAAATCATTGTGCTGGCTTAGGATTATGAGGCGGAGTAAAATGTTGACTCCTGTAGTGCTCCTAGTCGAGTGCTCATGTCTCGTTTAGAAATTCGTGTAGATTCAATTTCTTTTTATGCTTTTAGTTTACATTTTTTTCTATAAACGTAAATATTGTTTACTCTACTCAAAAAATGGTGAATCCGGTGTGAATCAAACGGTAGCATAGGAATGTGTGTGGACGTTCGTTAGCCTCATATTGCCCGAGTCGGGAGGAAGGATTATCTTTCTCGGTGGCTAGAACTTGCCCCAAGCGATTCTTGAAGCATGGGTATACGGTTAGTCAATTCCGTGAATGTGATATAGGCCATCATTTTGGCCTGGTTGAGCCTTTGTGCCCACTCCTATCGCTTTATCCTCGTTAGCCCAGTTGTGCCTACCCTTTCTTTGATTCAGCCCCACTGTTGTCTCACCAAAGCCTAAATGCCAATCCTAGTCGCACACCCAAATCTGAGCTTTAGCTGTTTATTATTTTCATGAGTTGGGTTGTTGATTTGGTGATATGTTTGTGAAGATGTGGATGTGTTTCATTGTTTAAATTGCTGAAAATTTGTGAAAAGAAAAAAGAAAAAAAGAAAAAAAGAAAAGAAGTGAGAAGAAAAGAAGAAGATATGAGCTTTATTGAAAAATCTGTGCATAAATGTATGTTTGGGAGTAGGCGGTGCACACACCCATGTAGTCAAATCCAAGTCTGGGGGTGTGATGTACCCGCGTATTTATGTGGTGAACGAGAATAATTTCTGCATAAGCTTATTTGGGTTTAGTGCTTGAGCCGTCGTTTTTTTATCTTTGTTTATCCTCACCTAAACTCAAGCCTCATCTAAAACCTAAAGTCCTATTTATTCATGCATTTGAATCATACCAGTGCTATGGAGAGTGCGAACGGGCAAGCTTATGGTCACCGACATTGATGGATTTCAATGGAGGTTGTCTCGAGCCCCGATCTTTGGCAATGCTCGCCTCAGCGTTCAGTTTACTTTCTTCCTATGTACGACCTTATGATTCACCGTGATTCACTTTTTGAGTAAATGTAATATATAAATACGCCCCTAGAAAAGTATAAACTAATATGTATAATTAGAAATTTTGTCTACTGTACTTCTACGCACATGAGCATGCGACTTCACATGGTACTCCGCTTGATAATTTCTTCGCCAGCTTATGTTTTTCCTGTCCACGAGAGATGGTTTGCACGGGACGCGCAAACAGTTAAGTCTGGGGGTGTGATGAGTCCCAAATATATACACATTTATAGACTCATCTGGGCCGATTTTCTAGTCTATGCACTTCACTTTAGACATGTTTTCACTCATATTTGATACTCCATGCTAAGTGCACCTCTAGGCCCGTTTTTGGTGTTATTTCATGTTCTTCTTCTTTAGTAGTTTTCATGCATTGTTAAGTGCCACTTTCAGTGGCTGGATTCGTGGTTGTGCTAGAACAGGAGTCGTGCAGGTGTTCCTGGTACAATTCTGTACAGGAACACTGCGCACGATCACTGGTTCTATTGCGCACGACCACTGGTCGTGCGCCGCTGATCGTGCGCACTTAACCCCCATTTTATGAGTTCTGTCTCGAACAGTGCGCACGACCACCTACGATAGTGCGCACGCCCACCGGTCGTGCGCCACTGTTCGTGCGCACTTATCATCAATTTTATGAGTTCTATTTCGACCAGTGCGCACGACCACCTATGATAGTGCGCACGACCACCGGTCGTGCGCCACTGGTCGTGCGAACATGGTATTTTATAAATTTCTTACATTGCAGGCTCCACCCAGGCAGGCGCACGATCACAGGATTCCAGCGCACACGACCATTGGTCGTGCGCCAATGACCGTGCGCACTGTTTATTCCAGCGCCTATAAATATTGCTGCTCGCGATTTAGGTCGGATCGATCGCCGTTTTTCTCGCCCAGCTTCCCCGTTCCGCCCGATTTCGCCCCTTCATCGCCGCCCACCATCGGGAGGTTCTCCGGGCTTGTTCTTCACGCCATTCTTGAGCTGGAGCTTCCTCTCGGCCTCCTCCTTCATCCAAGAGCTTCAAGGAAGGTTTAGCCGCCATCGCCATCAAGCAAGAGGAAGTTTGCAACCTCTACCGGATCGTGACACGAAGAAGACGGGCTCATTGGAGAGTAGTGACAGCTCTCTCTACCCCGGACCGAGCTTGGACGCGGATTGACAACCCAGCGATTCCAACCGTGAATTTACAACGAGACTTCGGATTCGGTCGATTTCTTGCCTTGTTCTTCTCTTATTGATGTATATGTAGCTAGAACTAACATTTTGATGAAGTATACTTTTACTTGTTAACATTAGTATGAAATCATGTCTATGTGATTGAGTAATCTTGTTATATTTTCATTTGAGGTATGCCCCGTGGTGTGGATTGTTTGTTGTGTTATGCCGCCCTAACAATTGTTAGTGGTGTGCTTTGCGAAGAGGTGCTTGCGACCCTCATTCCGACGTTCTCTCCATTCCATTCGTATGCCTACTCTTCCATCCGCCTAGTGAAGCGTGGCATAGCGGCCCGTGTAATCCACTCGCCCTACGAAGCAGCGCGCTCAAGGCCTGCATAGTTCGATTCCGCTTGCCTACTCGTCCATCCGCCCTTGCGACGCAGCGCGCTCAAGGCCTGCCTAGTCTCCATCCCGCCAAGCGAATCATTGCATAGCGGCATTGCATAGGAGTAGTTGATAGCTTTTATTTTATTTCCACAATCCAAAACCCCCCGTTTCCGCATCCATCCGCTCGAAAGGACTTCAATCTTAAGTCCTTCCTCGATAATAAACTCCACCTTACTGTGTTCCTTTGAGATCGATACTTGGGGATTCATTCCCATTTTATATTACTTGAACGATCGGTACACTGCCGTTTCGTGCCGCAGTCTTACTACCGCCTATAGCGGTGTGCTAAGATTTGCGCATCAAGCTGCCAGCTTTGAGAGCTACAGAATTCTCCCTTGTGTGAGCCCTGGAGGAAGTATCCTCCTCCTTTCTTGTAGTCAGTTGCATATCATATGAGAGCAGTTTCCCAAACAGTGTGTGGGTAGGGGTTTCTCCCAACCTTGTCACTTCCCTGATGGCACAAATTTTTGTGTCCCAATCCCTAGTTAGAGATCTAAGGAACTTATCATTCAGCTCATAGTTGGTGAACACACTCTCAAATGTTATTAGTTCATTCACTATCCAAAAGAACCTCTCATAGCACATGGAAATGCTCTCTTGGCTCATCTTCCTAAAGGCTTCATACTCTTGGTTTAAGAGTGACTTTCTATCATCTCTCACTTCTGCAATCCATTCCATATAAACTACTAATGTGTCCCACATTTCCTTGGCAGTAGTGCAGTGTACTAAGTTTTGAAATATGGAGTCATCAATAGCATTTACTATGATGTTCTGGGCTCTCTTGTCCATAGTGAACAAAGTGAGTTCATTTGTGGTTAAGTCATTAAATGCCTTGTCCACCCTTCTGGTTGGATATATTGTGGAGGCAGTTTTGAAAGTGAAGGGACCTTCCTTGACAGTAATATAGATCCTAGGGTCAGATGCTTTCATGAACAATCTAACCCTCTGCTTCCATATGCAAAAGTTGGCTTTGTTGCATATGGGCAACTTCATGGAGCTCATCTCCTTCTGCCTTCCACTAGAGGCCATCTGATTCAGAATAATCAATACCTATGTAGGATCTGGTCAGACTGTTAAGTCTTTCTTGACCAACCTACCTCTGATACCACTTGTAAGATTATAGGTATATGATCCAATTCACCTAGGGGGGGGTGAATAGGTCTTTTGATTTTTTACTTTCCAGACATAAACAGTTAAAACTATTATATGCAAGAAATCAAGCACAACCAGAAAACACACAATTGTTTATAGTGGTTCCCCAAGACAGTGTGTCTATGGGTAGTCCACTTTCCCCCTTCACCCTTCTAACAGTGTGTTAGACAGGGCCAACTCCTCCAATCTCAGCTCCAAGAGCTTACAACACAGATCCCTCAGGATCTCTCAGGTTTTCCCAACCCTACCTCAGGCTCAGCAGCCCTACCTCAGATCAGTCACTGAACCTAGAACTCAGACCACAGCAGGTCCTACAATCTCAGGCCTAAACAGCCCTACCTCAGAGGAATCCACCTCCTACAACTCAGACCCCTTCCAGGTCCTACCTCAGAGGAATCCTCCTCCCATAGCTCAGGCAATAATGCCCTACAACTCAGGCTAAACATCCCTACAAGCTCAGGCCTTCAGCCCTACAAACTCAAGCCAACAAGCCCTACAATCTCAGGCAAATAGCCCTACAAACTCAGGCAATAGCCCTACAGTAAAAGAGTATTTGAAGCTTACTACAACAGACAGCAGAGAGTAGAAGTCTTCTGTAGTTCCTGCACAGCTTGTGCTATCTTGTACTGGAGATGTTGATGGCAGCTACAAACTGATCTTCCTCTTCAGTTGAAGGATGGAAGATCACCTTACTCCTTCTTGTAGATGAGCTTTCTTTTTCTCTCTTATTCTTCTTGCTTGTTCAGTGAGCAGGAGGAGAAAGACGAGAACTCTGGCCGTCAATGGAATAGTAAATTTGTTTTAGCACTCGACCAGCTCTTTTCCAAAGTGCCCTAACTTCTTCTTTTATACATCCCCGACCTTCAACGACTCTCAGCCGTCCTTCCGACATATATGGGAGTGACTGGTAAACCCCACAATGTCTTTCTGCAACTTGCGCCACGGGCAGAACTCACAATCTGCGTTCGACGAACTCGCCATACTGTGTTCGACGAACTTGCCAAACTCTGCGTTCGAAGAACTCGCCAGACTCTGCGTTCGACGAACTCGCCATACTCTGCATTAGACGAACTCGCCATACTCTACGTTCGACGAACTCGCCATACTCTGCGTTCGACGAACTCGCCATACTCTGCGTTCGACGAACTCGCCATACTCTGCGTTCGACGAACTCGCCATACTCTGCGTTCGACGAACTGTGTTCTGCGTTCGACGAACTGTGTTCTGCGTTCGACGAACTGTGTTCTGCGTTTGACGAACTGTGTTCTGCGTTCGACGAACACGCCAATTCTCTTCTATCTTCAGCTCAGCTTGCCCAGATGCCTTCTCAGCGGCTCCTGGTCTTATCTCAGCGGTTCAGCTGATACAGTGAGGCCTTCTCAGCTGATTTAAGCAGCACACCTTTGAATCTATTCCATTGTATGGATTATCATCTCCTCGTACAATACTTGAGACAAACTAGAATATATCAAATACAATATGTCCTTAGCATTGTGAGTGATTCCTCTTCAAATCAAGGGAATATTGAGGGCAATATTCCCAACAACCTCACACTCAATGCTAAGTACAAGTTGTATTTGATAAACCCTATTTCCATCTCATAAGTATGCAGGACAAGGGCACACCATGGTGTAATGTATGATTAGCTGAGACAAGCTCTCTGTCTCAGCTGAACCGCTGAGACAAGACCAGGAGCCGCTGAGAAGGTGTCTGGGCAAGCTGAGCTGCAGATAGAAGAAACCACTGAGACAACTGTCTGTCTCAGCGGATCCGCTGAGACGGGACAGAAGCAACCGCTGAGACGGCTGACCATCTCATCCCAACCGCTGAGACAGATTCAAACGTGATCTGGCGGGTTCTGCTTTTGGCACAAGCTGCAGAAAGGCATGTGGGGTCCACCAATCACTCACATATCTGTAAGAAGGACGACTGAGAGCCGTTGTAGATCAAATGAGTATAAAAGGAATAAGTTAGGGTTGAGCAAAACACTTTTGATATTGCTCTTTCTCTCCAGCACGCAAACTCAAGAACAATACTGTTCCATTGACGGCAACCAAGAACTGAGCTCACACAAGGCTGCAAGGAGAAAAGAGATAGCTCATCTTGATTCATCTCAAGATAGAGCAAGTAGATCCAGTCCTTCATCTGAAGAGCTGATCAAGTAGAATCAAGTTGGAGCTGAACTTCTCCTCCCTGATTCAAGTCTGCAACAACAACTGTCAAGAAGAAGAAGAACAAGCTTGATCTTTTCTTCCTTCAATCTGTAAACCTTATTATATCATTTGTAGGAGCCTTTGGGTTCTGAGACTGTAGTGCATTATTGCCTGAGTGTGTAAGGCTGATTGGCCTGAGTTGTAGAGCTGAGAGGTCAGCTTGAGGTAGGACCAGGAGGTGGTCTGAGTTGTAGGAGGTGGATTCCTCTGAGGTTGGGCTGCTGTGCTTGAGGTAGGGTTTGGGAAAACCTGAGAGATCCTGTGGGATCTGTGTTGTAGGCTCTTGGAGCTGAGTTTGAAGAAGTTGACCTTGTCTAACTCATTGTTAGAAAGGTGAAGGGGAAAGAGGACTGCTCAAGACACCCTGTCTTGAGGAACCTCTATAAATGCTTGTGTATTTTCTGTGGGCTTGATTTATTACTAATACTAACTCAGAAAACAGCTAGGCTAAAGCTTAAAAACAAAAGAAACCTATTCGCCCCCTCTAGGTGTTTAAGACTACATCCAACATAAACTATCATCTGTTCCGCAATTGACTGTGCATCGATCTCATTTATTGTCTCTGTAGCGGTCGCTGCATGACTGCCAGTAGCTTTATCTTGTCCGCACGGCATGGCCAAATCAGACAAATTCACAATAACCTTATCCTTGTAATGCTTAACTCCAGGGTGAGCCTACATTTCTGAATGGAGGCTTTCATATTGGCTATGAGTGGAGGAAAGGGTTGCATATTGGCATGCTTCCATCACCTCTTTACTCAATTTCTGAATGGAGGCTTGCATATTGGCATGCTGACTGTAGTGGAGGAAAGGGTTGTAGACAGGTTTTCTGGCTGCAGACTGTGGGAAGACAGGGACGGCTGTAATTTAGAACGACTGTCATCAAAGATCTGTAGTATTGAATTGTGGGCAGTGGGTTATTGGTGTCAGGAGGGATGGCTAAAACTTATATCTATTCAGATCATCACACATTAATGAAAAGGTTCGTAAACAAATGAATGAGAAGGTCTGAATCATTTGTGTGAAGATGCATAAAAGTAGCTAACAAGTGCACATCAGTGAAAAATAAGGCCATACCCCTGCTCCAAATAAACTGAAATATGAAAATTGTATTCGTGTACACAATAGTCTTCATGCATTTGATGTGACCATTACACAATAGTCTTTATGTAATTAAAACTCTCCTTATAGAGAGGCTGGTAAAGATAAAGATATTGCTCTATCATTTGCTACAAATTAGAGAATATTTTAAAAATAATTAAAATAGAACAAAAGAAGTAAGCATGAAACATTATAACTAAACATTAAAAATAAAACAGTCTAACATCAGTAAAAAATATATAACAGATAAACATTAGCGGTAAACATTACAAAAAATTAGTTTGTCCATGCAAAATGAAAAAAAAAGTCCAGTAAGCATTAAATAGATAAATATTAAAGACGATTCTGATATTCGTTAAACATATTTATAGTCAAAGTGTTTCTGAAGTTTGTCCACGCATGTGTCGCTTGGATTGGACTAACGACATCAACATAATCATAGAATTCTTCTCCTGACTCTTGTCTAAGTAATTCACAATCAACCTCGTCGAGCAGTTGTTCATCACTCTCTAATCTCTTCTCTACTAAGAAATTGTGTAATATGCAACATGCATTTATAACCTGCACTTGTATGCAAAGTTATAATTAGATTGACTTCTATCCAAATGAACACTTGATAAATACATCAACTCATACATGTACTTTGATGTTGAAGAATGATGATTGTCGTAAGATAGCCCATCGTTTCTTCAGCAACCCAAATGTTCTCTCAATCACATTTCTTTCTCTAGCATGTCTTAAGTTGAACAGTTCTTTATAATTTGTGGGGTTACTACCATGTATTGACCACTCCTTAAGGTGATAACGCGTCAAACGATATGTGGCCAGAAATCCAAGATCATTTGTGTAGCCCGCATCGACAAGGTAATACTTACCTATGCATTAATAAATTTCAGATAATAATTATGTTTGCAATAATAAATTCAAATGTGTTACCAGCTGGGACTTCGAAACGATCTTGTCTCTCCAATGCATCCCGTAGTACTCTCGAATTAGATATAGATCCTTCTCAGCCAGACAATACGTATAGGAATTTCATAGAACTATTACATACACCAAGTACATTTGTTGTGATTGCCTGTTTACGATTACGATATCTGCTTTGATCCTCTATTGGAACACTCACTTCAACATGTGTTCCATCTAAAGCACCAACAGAATCCTCAAACCATCTAGATTTGTGTTCTTGTCTGGATTCGGACAACTTTATATAATCCGTCGCTAGTCTTAAGATGACTCACAGTACAATAGTGAAGTGTCTGCTAATAGTATCCATTGAACGCTGATACATAACACTAACATCGCGAAACCTTTTATTATGCGCCAATATATATAAAAATAAGGCAACAGATTTTTCAATAGACACAAATTGAGTATCGCAAACTAAATCTTTTGAACGTAACATATGACAGAGCTCGTTGAAGGGTTCTTTACCCATGCGTAACTGATTGAAGCAGTTTACTTCTACTCCATCGTGCAAACGTTTTTGATAAGATAACCCGTAGAGCGTCATTGTTTATAACATCAACTGAGTGTCTAGGAATATAATCCATAACTACTACAACAATACCAAGTGTCGCTGCGACTACTGAACTTATAATTATATCTCCTCTTCGTTTTTTTTTGTAACTCTACATTATCCATCCCAACAAGACTACACATGAAATATTAGATATTATCAATAAGTATAACAATGAGAAGATAAAAGATACTGCAATGATATTAAACTAGAATTATGCTAAATAAAACTGCAAAACCAGCAAAAAATATTTTCTTTATTTTTTAGCAAAAAAAATATCTCAGAATTACAAAAAGAGATCATTTGGAGGATCAAAACCTGCCCAAGTTCATTTGGAAAGCAAGATGGATTACAACAAGTATTTTCGAGGATGTAAAGAGTATTTCAATCTTCAGATTCATCACTCAATCAAAACATAACATTTATATTTGTGGTAGGAGAAAATCCTATTGTAAAAGTTTGTCTAGATATTATGCTTCATTCTCAACATCGCCAATGAATGTGCCTTCTTCAACCCAAAACTCCTTCATACAACAATACTTGCTAAGATTTTTACTGCTTCATAAATGGTCCCTTGAAATTGCATCAAATTAACAATAAAAAAAGAAAAATTTGAGGACATCAGAGTGGAGTAAGACCATCCTCTCTTAAGTGTAGAAAAAAAACTTATGTGAATATCCTCAAAGGAGCAAGAAAGTGCAAGCAACCAATGCAGACCACGGAGAAATAGGTCCTAAAAATAGGACAAATAGAATTTCTGAAATTAAATAGAGCATAAGGATCCATCACTACTTAATGACCTTCAATTATAGTACTTACTTTAAAGAGAATTCTGACCCTACGGATGTATGAAAACAACAAATGTAGAATTATTTCCCCCTTCCACATTTGATGGATGAATTTATTGAAATTCGAATATCAGCCAAAACATAATCCTTCAACTATTGAAGGCCTTGGCATAGTTCCAAAGCAATAAGCCAGAACACACATCTATAATAAAATGAAATAATTAATCACATATTATAGAGAAGTTACCTTATAATCACGTCTATGTTTAAGACTGAAAAATGAATCAAATAAATCTACAATGAAGTTTCAAATAAGTTAGATCCATACTTTTTCACTTTCCAAATTCTCCTTAAAAGCACTTCAAAAAAAATATCATGTAAATGTATTTTTGGATAAAAAATAGACTAGTATTAAAAAAAGGAATACAATTTTATCTTGACAAAATAATAAATTTAAATTTATTATTAAATTTATTAATTGATATTTTAGAACACAAATTTTATCGTAATTATAGTTTTAACCATCTTGATCCTACTGCCTTCCACACGCTGGGGCGGATCTCCCCCCTCCAAGTTTTTTGCAAAATAGATGAATTTCTGATTGAGGCAATCATTTTTGACTATTTACACGACAAAAAACAATGGTCGGATGAGAGAGAAACAACTCCAGTAAGATGAATAGACATTTAAAAATTTTTTTTGATGGAAGATAACAATGTCTGGCCTCCCTTATTAAATATATTAGATCCGCCCTATCCACACACGATATTTCTATGTTTATGACGAGTATATTTTTTGAGCAATGTTATATGCAGAGCACATATATATGGGGAAGCGGACTGGAACATGGGGAAGCAAACATGCGACGAGCGTTTTATACAAGACGACGACATGAAAATGGGGAAGCAAGCATGCCACGGGAACATGAATCTTACCTGGGATTTGTTGGAGAAATCGGAAGGACGATGGCAAGTGCACGACAAGAAACAAAGCCTTGAACCCTAGCTTCTACAAAGCCGGCAACGAGCATTGCAGACGAGACGGCGACGAGCAGCAAACCTGGCAAGTGCTTCGAGCAGGCGGGAGTTGCGACGAGTGATTTTAGGTTCTACGGGTTGATAAAGAAAAATAAGGCTATTATTTGATATCCTAGCATGCATACAACCTAAACCGGCCTGACACTAATAATTTATTTTTGTTGATGGCAAATACCAGAGATTATCCTCAATCTTAATAAAATAACTGTAAAGCCAATCAAATAATGTTACTTATTGATAATGGTCTTTTTTTTGGACGTCTTCGATTTAAAAAACTGATCGCTTCGCCGACCCACCTCGTCACAATATATAGGTTGCGTGGACGCTTTGATCTCCTTAGCTTTTTATTGACTCCTGAGGACTTGCCATTTCCGAACCGCCAGCTCCCCTGACTACCCTCGCTTCTTCGCATCCAATGTCGTTATCCCGGTCAGAGACTTTCCTCCGCCGGCCATCAATGGAAATCCCCGTGCTCTTCTGCAACGATCATCCGACACCGAAGTTCCTCCGCCCGATCTCCCTCCGCAGCTTTGCCTTCGCCGGCCGTAACTTACAGCAGACGGGAGCCACTAAGCTTCTTCCTGTCCTCAAGGCGATGATTTCCGAGACCCCTTCCGCGGTTTCCGACAGCGAGATCCTGTTTTCAGAGACGTTTCCGCTGAGGCGAACGAATACGGTGAGCTTCTCTGGTGCTGGACTATTTGTTAATATTCTTCAGTTCTCTGTTTGCGAATTTTATTCTCACGCTGCTTGGTTACATGCATTAGGTATTTGTTAATGATTTGGGAACTTGAACTGATAGGTTGAAGGAAAGGTATTTGTAAAAATTAGTCGGTTGGATGATGATGGGACGAGGCTGCAACTCGTGGTTGGATGTAATTTGGAAGGGAAATGGATCATGCATTGGGGAGTTACTTATTGCGGTGATCTGAGTAGGTATATTTGAGGACCACTGTTTCTGTATTTATTTTTCGATTCTAGAAGAAAAGTTGAATGTTATGTTATTTGGGATGATGCTATGAAAAACCAATACTTTCCCGAGGGCCGCGTACTGGGTATTTTTCTGGTACCGGTACGTACCCGATGCTCGACAGATACACCTTCTACTCCAGTATGCGGATAAGATTGACTTGACAATCGTTCTTCATTTTTGCTATAGGACTATGTTTTTCTAGAATAAACAAAAGAATATTCCATGTCTTTTAGAGAAGAAAAAAAATATAGCCCATAAATGCAACTAAAGTTGTTTATTTATTATAGTAATAAAATGTGCTCCTGATTTAAGTTTATTTTTATTGTTAGAACTACGCAAAATTTGATTTAAATTTGATTATTTTGTTAATTTACTATGTATTTGAGGATTAAATGTTTTAAATTGGTAGTGTTTTTACTTGTTCAATATGAATTTTTCTTCATTCTATATTCTTTATTTTGTTTTTAAAAAGTGACATGCATATATATATATATATCCATATACACACACACATATATACATATATATAAAAAACAATTTTAATTATGTCATATCCCGAGCATACCCGATTCCTTATTTTTTATTTCCCGTATCGTCGTACCAATTACGTATCGTATCCGATACTCATACCGGTATCGGTGTTTCATAGGGATGATGCTATTGGTAGATGTAAACAGTTTAATACTTCTAATTTAAAAATGATACATCAATTCCCTTTTGATACTATGTAATGTCAGTCAATTAGATAAAGTTGGTAAGTGCACGAATTAGGAGGGATGACAAAGTTAGAAATTGTACAAATTAGATAATGGATAGATTTAGAAAGTGCACAAATTATCTACTCCATTATCTAAACGTTCCACGTGATTTTCCATTGGAGTTAAAAGGTAAAAAAAATTAATATCAAACATTTTATCTGGCGCGAGGAACACAATTAACTCGTGATAGAAGTAGATTAACTGAGTTCTGATACCAAACTGATGTAACTCGAAAATAAATGTTTTGATATTAAATAATATTTGCGATTAATTTAGGATTTACGATGCTAATTCAAACACGACGGATAATAAAATTAGATAATCAACCTAGGGTTCATGTGAAGCTCTCAAAAGGACTATCATTCAAACGAATAAACAATGCTCCACAAGGCATGAAAATTTTAAAAAAACATGAAATAGTTTTCTAATAAGTGATAAACAAATATAAATGAAAATTAGGGCAAGCTTTGACTTTTCTATGATCAAATTATATCATGCATTAAATTTAAATAACAGTAAAAGAGCAAGAGGAGACTGTGAGAGATATATCATACTCTTAGGTGCTGTGACGAATCTAAATCCTTGTCAGGACTGCTGTAGATAAAGGTGATCATGTCTGGTGGGGGAAGGAGGGGATGAGGGAGGTCATGTATGGTGATTTAGGATCAACTGTGAGTATTGGGAGGGGTCATGTGTCTTGGGATGGGCTTTATGAGTAAAGACAAGCTTAGGTGGAAGCTGTTCAGTAAGGGGAAGGTTCTGGGACTAAGTCTCAAACCGTGCTATGGAAAACATTAGGCAGGGTAATTGGTTTCTGAGTGGGTATGAACATGCTCAGGAGAGGGTCCAATTGTCTTTGTTTAGGAGCGAGGTGGACAGAAAAGGTGTCGGAGGAAGTCGCTGATAGTAGCAGAGATTTTCTGAACTCTTGGGTTGGAATGACATTGATGGTACTCAGGGTGTTCATAATTGTCGTTGATGACCCTTAGGCTTGCCGACATCCTCAGGGAGTCCAAACAGTGTTTGTCGAAAGGTCTGGTGGAAGATAAGGGTGGTTGCGGTGTGTGTGTACGTGTGCATGTGTGTATATGTGCGCGTGTGTGTACGTGTGTGTGTGTGCATACATGCATATATACATATATAATGTATATATATACGACTTTTTTTTAAAGTGAATATAAAACATAGAAAAAATCGTGTTGAGCAAGTAGAAACAATACCAATTTGCAACATCTAATCAAACGACCGAACCGAACTGAATTTCGGGCAGAACCGAATTTCGGTTTCGGTTTTAGGGGGCTGAAAACCGAACCTTCGGTTTCGGTTTACACCTTCGGTAAACCGATGAAACTTAACCGACGAACCATGCTTCAAATATTTTTCTATACATATATGTTGCAATGTAAGAATAATATGCATGCACTCGTTTAGTCTTTCTTTAATCTTTAGTGCAATGTAGATGTCAAAAATTGATATAGTGTCAATGGCGGATGAAAGTAATGATCCAACCATTGAAGAGAAAGAAATCATGTGCGACACAAATACAAACAATATTTGTAAGTTATGCTTGAATTTGTAATTTAGTATGTCAGAAACCGAACCAATGTTTAAAAATCAAACTAAACCGTTCAGTTTCGGTTTGGTTTCGGTTTGGTTTCGGTTTGGTGTGTGTAAAAACCGATGCTATTCGATTCGGTTTCGCCTAAAACCGAGCCGTTTACAAGCCTACTTTTATTTACTTCAGAAAAGCATATTCCTATCACAATATGCAGAACGATCTGCTAAATCCATGTGTATCTACAGACCAGAGTAATAGGTGTATCTGCCGAGTATCGAGTACGTATCAGTACTAGATTCGTATCCGGTACGGGTACGTGGCTCTCAAGGAAGTATTAGTGCTTCATAGGCCCTAGTTAACACTTAACTTTATTTGACACCATTTTTATTCAGGGTCTTATTGGTTTATCACACCAATAAGCCGTAAGGACTGCAAGTGATGTAAACCGAAATTAAGATTTTGAAAATGAGTTAATTTTATGCGATCGATTTTACTTTTGAAAAAAGGGCCAATCGGGCCAAATCGGATTTTCGCGTGCAAAATCGCTATCAACGCTCGGACTTTGATAAGACCGTTAATATTATTTGAGATTGAACTTCTAAGCGTTTAACGGATTGAACCAAAACGAGATCCGTACGATCATAAGCATAAATTACAATAATAATTTATGAGATAACGGAAATTAAAGCAGTAAGAACGTTCAAAGGCAAGCTCAAAATTATTTAATAGGGCGGCATAAATTTAAGCTAACAAATGGAGCAAGGATACGACAAGGTTACGACAGAGGATGGTAGTCCAATCCCAAATTCGTTGCACAGAAGGAGAATCGCCGTAGGCCTGCGGGCTGACAGAAGAAGAAATTCGTTGTCGACGTCAACTGGCAGGGTTCTCAGACGGGACGCCAGATTGAGAGGGCGAGGTCGACGACATCGCAGTAACTGGAGGAGGACAGAGGCGGGATCAGCGGTGCTGGATGTCTGCGTCGGTGGATGTTTGCCGTCACGAGGTTGGAAGGCCTCGTCGAAGCTCTCACGCCAGGTGTTGTAGAAAGTAGCGCGAAGGAACGTCAAACGGTGTTGGCGGACTGGATCCTAAGGCGTCGACATACAACTGTCGAGGAATGATGAATCATTTCTCTACAAATCCGGTTTGTCCCTTTCTTTTCACGGTGGATTTCATAAATAGAGGAGAATATGATCTTTCTCTCTTCAATAACTTTCCAAGTATTAATCTCTTCCCAAAAATAACTCCAGGAATAATATTTTCCAATGGATTTCTTTCCAAAGGAAGATTTCAGGAATAGTCTTCCTGAACTAATTTTATTAACTTTCCAAATGCTGATTTCCAAATGATGCTTTCACGATTGATTTGAGGAATAATGATTTTTTGTTTATTTTTTTCTAATAATAACCTTTATAATAATTTTGGTCTAAATTTATGCTATCTTAAATAAATTAAGCTTGCCTTTTCCCGTCCTATCTACCATAAATTACCGGACTATTTATTCAGGGTCTCACCGGGTAGTCAAACCGATGAGCCGAACAAATTCAAATAAAGTTGGTGCACGAAATAAATAAATAAATAAATAAACATGACAATAAATAAATGCATAGTAACTAAAACTCTGTGACGCATGATGACGTCACGCAAATTTGAATGCAACGGAGGATGCATCAATTCTCCCGGGGTTCAAAGAGCTCGACCCCGGCGAGACTTTGCAAAAACTGGTGATGGAGAGACCTGACATCATCACTGGTGCTAGATCGGGTGGTATATCTAGAGCCTCAACAGGTGGCTCAACTGGTGGTACAATGCGCTTCTGATCATGAATTAGACCAAACCCCTTGCAATAAACAGTCACCCGACCTCCCTTTGAAAAGTACAACTCATGATGATATGACCGACCGTGAGTTTGTAACGTTCAGAGGTTGCTCGAAAAATATTAGCAGTAAATTTATGCAGTTCTTTTAAATAGTTAATATGAGCTCGCACATCGAAAGAAATATGTTCGTGGAATGAAAGATAATGGTGGCCAGGTGGGCGGGGCAACACAGAAAATCTCATAAGAAGATATATTAAGAGAGTGGCTTTTAGAATTATTACAAGTGAACTTTGCTTGTGGAGGTATACGATCCCATCGCTTTAGATTCGCCTCGATTAAACACTTAAGAAAATTCTCCAAACTCTTATTAATGATTTTAGCCAGTTCATTGATGAGAAAGTGGTACACGCTACTAAACTCGAGTTTGGTTCCCCTTTGACCCCATAGTATGTTCCAAAAATACTCTTTAAAATGTTTACTATATTGATGTGACTTAACACGTCCGTCTATATCCAATTTAATAATACGAAATTTAAAATTAATTTCAAATTTATCTTTTAAATTTTTCCAGAGAAATCCTTTAAAACGTGTGTCCTTATTTGGAGTGAAAATCTTTGGAATTCGCTCTAATCTTGTAACAATAGTTTTGATAGAAGTATCGACAAGTTGACAATAGAGTTCATCAGATACGTATAGGTTTAGAGGATAATGTAGTGATTTAAAATGACAATCTCCAAATATAAAATCAATATATTGTGGTGACTCTAATGTCAAAGGTAAGTGATCATTATACATAGTATTTGTGGGCTCAACGGTTTGTGGTTGCAATGGGCTAGGAGAATCAGGACATATGGAGATCGAGTCTATGTAATCTAAGATAAGTGACTCATCACTAGCCAATTCCGTCTCTGGGAATATTGAAATTGAAACAGTGTCATCCAAGGTGAGTGACACATCGCTAGTAAGTTCTTTATGTAATGTAATGGAGACCGATGAGGTAACAACTTCAGTCGGGATGACAAGAATAGGAGGAAGAAGTTCTTCCTGGAACTGAGGCACACAATAAACCTCCTCGACTGAAGGTAGTGTCATGATGGGGATAAGTGAGGCCAAGGTGCTCGTGGGGAAAATGACGAGCCTAGAAAGAGGACTACCAGTAGAACTAAGCTCAGATTCCACCTTATGATATGGAGTTGGGTGGTAGTTAGGTAAAACATAATTCTCGTGTACTTTCACGTCAAGTCATTTTACCGATATCCACAACTCGTTCACGTCATGTTTTAGATTAGTGGAGAGCTCCTCAACGCTTTTCACTAAAATTTTAAGACGTTCATCAAAATCACATACACTATTCTCTACATGATTCCCCATTTTGAAATAATTTTTTTAAAGAATTAAAGAAATATTTTAAATAGTTTTTTTTTAATTTTAATTAGAGCACATTTTTTTCTAATTTTTTTATTTTAATATTTAAAATAGTTGACTATTTTAACGAGAGGTGATAATTAAGTTAAAATATTTAAATAAAAAAATATAAACTAAATTATATATTTTTTTAGAATGAGAGATGAACGAAATTTTTTTCTTCTTTTAAACTCAAAATAAAACAAAAAATTTATATATATATTTTTTTAAATGAAGATCTTAAATTTTTTTTTAAATTTTAAATCTTTTTTTTTAAATACAGATCGATCGATTCACGATAAGAGCAAATCGCACCACCTCTGATACCAAACTGATGTAAACCGAAATTAGGATTTTGAAAATGAGTTAATTTTATGCGATCGATTTTACTTTTGACAAAAGGGCCAAGCGGGCCAAATCGGATTTTCGCGCGCAAAATCGCTATCAACGCTCGGACTTTGATAAGACCGTTAATATTATTCGAGATTGAACTTCTAAGCGTTTAACGGATTAAACCAAAACGAGATTCGTACGATCACAAGCATAAATTACAATAATAATTTATGAGATAACAGAAATTAAAGCAGTAAGAATGTTCAAAGACAAGCTCAAAATTATTTAATAGGGCACCATAAATTTAAGCTAACCAAATGGAGCAAGGATACGACAAGGTTACGACAGAGGAAGGTAGTCCAATCCCAAATTCGTTGCACAGAAGGAGAATCGCCGTAGGCCTACGGGTTGTCGGAAGAAGAAATTCGTTGTCGACGTAAACTGGTAGGGTTCTCGGACGGGACGCCGGATTGAGAGGGCAAGGTCGACGACGTCACTGTAATTGGAGGAGGACAGAGGCGGGATCAGCGGTCCTGGATGTCTGCGTTGGTGGATGTTTGCCGTCACGAGGTTGGAAGGCCTCGTCGAAGCTCTCACGCCAGGTGTTGTAGAAAGTAGCGCGAAGGAACGTCAAACAGTGTCGGGGGACTGGATCCTAGGGCATCGACCGACAACTGTAGAGGAACGATGAATCATTTCTCTACTAATCCGGTTTCCCCCTTTCTTCTTCACGGTGGATTTCATAAATAGAGGAGAATATGACCTTTCTCTCTTCAATAACTTTCCAAGTATTAATCTCTTCCCAAAAATAACTCCAGGAATAATATTTTCCAATGGATTTCTTTCCGAAGGAAGATTTCAGGAATAGTCTTCCAGAACTAATTTTAATAACTTTCCAAATGCTGATTTCCAAATGATGCTTTCACGATTGATTTGAGGAATAATGATTTTTTGTTTATTTTTTTCTAATAATAACCTTTATAATAATTTTGGTCTAAATTTATGCGATCTTAAATAAATTAAGCTTGCCTTTTCCCGTCCTATCTACCATAAATTACCGGACCATTTATTCAGGGTCTCACCGGGTAGTCAAACCGATGAGCTGAACAAATTCAAATAATGTTGGTGCACGAAATAAATAAATAAACATGACGATAAATAAATGCATAGTAACTAAAACTCCGTGACGCATGATGACATCACAAAAATTTGAATGCAACGGAGGATGCATCAACAAGTGACCTGTGCGATACGATGAAGATACATGAGCGTGAGTATCGTGCGCAAATAATAAAAAATAATACGCGAATATAAAAGGAATGCGCGTAAAGACATGCGCTACAACCTAAAATATAAGTTGCGTGAAATAAAAATATAGATGCGTCACAAGCGCTACAACCTAAAATATAAGTTGCGTGAAATAAAAATATAGATGCGTCACAAGCAAATCAATTCCCCCTTAGTTGCAAGAGCTCGATCCCATTGAGAATGTGATGTAGCATGTTACTTGAATGCATGAATGCCGATCAGATGATCCGTGAGCGATTTGAAAAGTGCCCTGCGACTGAATACCCATTACCTGAGCATTATCCTCCAAATAGGTCCGCAAGGTAGTGACAAACTGGGTTGAGAGAAACTCTGCACTATGGTTGTTAAGGTGGCAAAGAACAAATCCTTCATTGCAACTCATGACCTGTAAGTAACCACTCTTTCCTGAAAGAATCAAAAACCAACTTCATTCATAGAAATATTACCTCTTGAGATAAAGTCAGCCATACAATTTATTTTTTCGATATATTTAAATACAACAATACTCGAGCCTTTATCCCACTATAGTGGGGTCGGCTATAGTGGGGTCAACACTCAAACCTTTTTTGATATATTTAAATACAACAATACTCAAGCTTTTTCGATATATTTAAATGATCAATAAAAATTAGAGCATTAAAGGAAATGATATCACAAAGTGGAAAGGAGCGGGGATCAAATAGGCAAGGTACAAGGTAAGTGGGCTCGACCTGACGAATCATCAAGTCATGTACGTATAGGTGTTTTCTTGACTTATATGTGTCTACTAAACCTGGATTAACTACCTTAATTTTCTCACCTGATAGAGTCTGATGAGTGCCACAAAAATTAAGTACGACCCCAATGTTACTTTTAAAATTTTCCATAAAGATCCCTTAAGCCATTTGTCTCTGTGGGGAGACAAAATCATAGGAGACCTCTCTCTGTTCTCCTAATATTAGTTCGGCTAAATATATCTCTAACATGACACTCATCTGCGGTCAGAGGATAGTGGAGCGCAATGTGGGTGTGATCAGTAAATATAAAATTTATGACTGTGACATTGTTAATACAAAGGACAAGTGATCGTCAGACATACTACCTGTGGACTCAGGGGTATGAGGCCGCTGTAGCCCATGAGTGACGGGGAAAGTCAAGATCAAGTTTGTGTCATCTACGACACGTTGTTATCACCCTCTTCTTTCTAGAGTTGGGGTTCAAGCAGAAGCAAGGTTGATGAAGGGAGTGATGGAGTGAAGATAGGTGGGGTCAAAGTTCTCGTAGAGATGATAGGGCGAAGGTGGTGTATGATCCTTGCAGTGAGGGCAATGATGATACTAGATGGGGTCTATTAGTAGACCTAAGCTTGAATGACATCATTTGCAAGGATTCTACTCTATTATACCGTGCCTTTGTTAATTGATTCCACTAGACTATGACATGCCCCTCCAATCTAAGTATACCATACTTTACCTGTCTATTCAAGGGAATATGATTCCAATTCATGAAGCGTTTCATATTGTCGCACCATGCTAAACATCCCTTAGGTTCTAAACGTCTCTTAAAATCGTCAGGGTGTGCGAACTCGGGCTTTCTAAGGTTATAATTCTTTCATATGCAGGGTTAGGTACTCGCATAAGTGTATGGTGTCCTCAATGCTGTTTACCGTAGTGCACAATCCTTTCATGGCTTGCTATATATCACCCATATTGGTGGAGAAGGTCTCGACCAGTCTTCTTAAGTTGCTCATGCGCTTGTTTAAATTATTCACGACATTCTCTAAACGACCTACACTATTTTCTATAGAAGTTAAAAAAGGTAAAAAGTTAATATCAAAATTTTTATATGGCGCGAGGAATACAAACTAATTCACAGTAGAATTGAGTTTACAGGGCTCTGATACCAAATCAATGTAATCGGGAAATAAAGGTTTTGATATTAAATAATAATTTAAACTCAACCAATAATAAATTTAGATAATCAACTTAGGGTTCATATGACGCTCTCAAAAGGACTAACATTCAAATGATGATTATACATGAAATAATATTCCACAGTCTCTAGTTCTTGGAGGACATATAGGTGGTCCTGCTCCACCGTAGTCTTGCGCTTGCCCCAGTCCATCAAGGAAAGATCCAGTGTCCTTCCTCACGATTTTTGCTTTGACCTCGCTTCTTCTTCTTTGATTGTTGCACGACCTCCCTGCTGCGCTCCTCCATGCTTGAGTTGCCCATTCACCAGTCATCTAATTCTTATTGTAGCATCAACCACGAACTTGAGCAAACCTCGCTCTGATACTATCTATCATGGACTTATCTCCTCGCAAACACCCACGCGGCCTTAGATCCTCTTTGCCACTCCTCGTAGCTTAGCTAAGTCAACCTCCTACCAGAACTAGTTGGTGATGAAGAGAAAAGTGGAGAAACAACTCAAGAGAAAACTCACAAGAGAAGAGAACTCAAATAACTCATTTGCTTGTCCAAAACTTAAATGATTACGCTTTCCCCTTTTATAGGCACCGATGAATCTTCCCTCCAAAGTATGGAAGGATCTAGAATGCCTCCTATTCTAGATTATTCTATACATTTCTTGCATTTACAATATTCAAAAATTCTCTAAGGCTCTGTTTGGGATACCAATGTCATTTTAAAAGGGAGCAGTGTAGGGAGATAATAAAACTGTATTTTCAAAACTGAGAACTGTTTGAGTAACCTCTGTTCCGATAGCATTTTAAATTATATTCAATACTAATATTATTACAAATTCAAAAAAAGAGATACAAATGATCAAACAGTTATAATTTGCTACCTCCTTACGGCTAAATATGCAGTTTGGGTTTAACGCGAAGCAACAGAAGCAAGTGTAGGTCATCTTCTTCGCCTTTGTCCCAGCTTCATCTGCCAGAAGTAGCGAATTCAGACGACGATCTGGAGGAAAGGAGGGTCGACGAGAAGAAAAGTGGGAACGGAGGGGCTCAGCTGGAGCTCGAACGGCCATACTGAAAAACAACCATTTTCCACCCTTTCAGACCGGCCGTTTTGAAATGGAGTTTGCCAAACACTTCTCCTCCGGTTCAGCCCCACCGAACTGGTGTCAGAACGGCTTCTCAAACAGAGCCAAGTCACTCTGGAATGCTCCCATGAGACCACCCTAGATTTCCCTATGATCTTCATGCATTCTCTGATGTACAAGGATTTCTGGACTCCAGATTTCTCTAGAAACTTCCCGGGGCTAGCACAAAACTTGTCACGGACGGGACTAAGATGGTGGGTCGTGACAGCATTCTCTGAGTTTTTTATAATCAATTTAACCATGTATAAAATGTAAATACTTGTAAACGAGTAAGAGGAAACCGTGATACAAGATCGGCTGTGAGTGCTGGGAGGGGGGTCATGTGGCTTGAGATAAGCTTTAGGAGTTAAGCAGGCTCTGGAGAAAGATCATGGCGGGTTCAGAATTGTTTTCATCAATTGTTAGGTGTGTCAATGTCGTCAGGGAGTCCAGACAGTGTTCGTTGGAAGCTCTGGAGGAAGATCATGGCGGTTCAGCTTGGCATGGGAAGGCTCCATCATAGTTGGAATGAAGACCGGGAAGGGGTTCATGCTGGGGGAGTTGAAGAAACAGAGAGAGTACTCTGCTTCTTTGTTTTCCCACTTTGTGCTACTCGTGGAGGGGGTGGGGGATTTTAATAAGACCAGGGCATTTATGAAGGTATTAAAAAAGTACTCAAAAGTGTTTAGAAATGGATTTAGCTTTTTGGTATTCTCCATTACTTTTTTAAATAAAGTACTTCATTTTTAAATATTATTTTAATGTTACTTTTCTTAAGCTTGCTTTAATCAGCACTTATCCTAATTTGCCAGACTTTTTCATTCGGGGTTTTATTGGTCGGCCACATCAATAAGTCGTAAGAGCGAGCAAAAGTGACATGCGATATACGACGAGGATACATGAGCACCAGTAGCATGCACAAATAATAAAAAGAGTATGTGCTCGAATATAAAAGATTCATGCGCAAGGCATGGTACAAAGTAAAATATGAGGTACGTTAACAAATAAAAAAAAAGATGCGCCGCCGGTTGCATTAATACCTAGATAACACTTATCTACAAAGCTATATGCCTATAGACGACACAAGACGAGCTCGCCACCACCCCAAAAAATAGACACCCACATGTTAAATTACTCGTGCAGGTACTCAGTATCAAGTTGGCTGAAGAAGAAACAATTTGGTAGCTAAACATCGACAATGAATAGTAGCTCAGCAACAAGAATTCAACTAGTAATTACTTATGTTGCACACACCTAAAAATAATAAATGAGCATCCTTGTCAGCTCGCGTGTTGTGGTTGCAGTTGAAAATTTTCTAGGCGTGTTTATTCTTCTCAGTCACCCAGGGAAGATATGATAAATGTGCGCCGAAAATGCATTCATTTGGACACATCATCATCAAAGAATCTCAATAAAGTATTAAAGCACTCGGTTCTCGGCATTTGATGCTAGCTTCTCAATAATGGTAAAACTCGATCGGCCAAACTCGATAATAGCTAGTTCCCCCAATCCCATGCAGGAGACATGTTGATAGCATTAGACTATCAAAGTTCTCAGTAGATAAATCATCCTACAAATGTGACAAGTAATTATGACAAAGTAGGTAAACTTAGCAGGGGTGGCTATGTGCACCCAAGGTTGTCACGATCAAGATCCTTGTTGGGATCGTTTTGCGGGTTGGATCTGATCAGATTGTAGGATCGGATCGAGGATCGAATCGAGGATCGTAATAACACTTAAAATATGAAATTGAATTTGGTATCATCCAATTATACAAACAATCAACACAAAAAACTATAAAACTAATCAATAATTGAATAATTATATCAAAATTCAAAATAAATTAAATAAACTGAACTAAAAAAATAGTATAGTTCTAACTATAAGTTCTACATTAGTAAATATAAAGTACACATCATTATAAAACATCAAATAATAGTTTTTGTTCGACGTCTGGATTGTCAATCATAAAACCATCAGTACAAATCCTTAACAGGTGCATCGACTATATCTTCATCATTAAGTATCACATTTTCCTCATCATTACCACTGACATTCTCATCATCATCCGATTCACCCTCACTAATATACTCGATAACATCAAGGTCACTGCGCTTTATGGTGAGATCCTCGACTCCACCTAAAATAAAAGAATTTAATTAAATGAGAGCATGATACATAATGTAGTTGAGAAATTTTGCATTATCAAATGATTTAATATCAAACATACATTCTTCATTTACTTCCGTAGCGGATTCTTCAACATTCCTTTCAACACCATCATTACTATAAGTTTCCCGTGTATCTCTATTTCAAAGAATTCCCAACCAGTTGCCCTTACGAGGATGAACTGGATCTTTCTTCTCTGTGATTCATTCATCATCAGAAGAGATATCCTCAAAATAAAAAAACTTTCCCTTCAATTGCTTCTCTTCTATCTTTTCGTTTTATCAACTTCATGTTGTACATCACAAAAACTAGATCATTCATTTTTTGTGTGTAAGCGATTTCTTCTTTTTGAATGCACCTATTATGTAAATAAAAAATTATAAGAACACTTATACATGAATCAATGTTACATGTCAAGATATTTTAGTGCAATTGATCTCACCATCTCAAATGCACTATAGTTGCATTCACATCCGAAAGAGCTACATGTCAAACTTAGAACCCGAATTGCAAATCTTTTCAATTCCGGGCAGTTATCTCTGTAGGTATCCCACAATCATCTGTAAATTACAATATTTTAAATGCTTAATATGAAAATAACATGCTTATTGATTAATAATTAAAAATAACATAAACAAAAAATGTTTAACCTGAAGCTCTTTTGCTTCTAGTTGTCTTTGCAGAGTCTAACTCAAATAACCCTTTTGCATGTTTGAAATCATCCATCTGAATATCTATCTTTGTTCTCATCTTCGTTTGAAATCATTCGTCGGAAACAATTGTAAAACCCAATTTTTGACTTCTGCATCTGCCCTAAATGATGTGCTAAAGTGATAATGAGGGTTCAAATAATAAGCTGCGGCATGCAATGGCCTATGAAGTTGGTTTGCCCATCTCCCGTCAATGATGACTCATATTGGCTCATAATTACAATATAGCACAAAATAACCATTGCATGTTAGCACATGAATCAAAACACAACATGACACTTGAATTTAAAACAATTAAATTACTTACTTTCTCTTGATATTATCAAAATTAATTAGAATTTTTTCCCTTGCTCTATCCATACGCTCATATATGAATCCCATCATAAGACTCTTGGAATCAACCATTCTAAGCACTTTGATGAGTGGAAGTGCTGCTTTCAAGTATATAGTAACATGAGATCAAAATCGACCTGTATTCAAAAGAATTTTTTGCATTAATTTTCCCTCCTTTGAACCAACAAATCTACTAGACTTCCATCTCGCAAAAGTAAACATCGTCATCAAACCACCTTTATTCTCAGAATGGCATCCCAAAGTCAAGTAAGCTGTGACAAATTGGGTGACTACAGGTCGGAACAATTCCCTCCCCTCTGTAAGATCAAGCAACCAAGTATGAAGCAAAGTTCTAGAATAAATGTATGTTGTTATCTTTCTACCCTTTGTTATTGTTAATTTATGTAGCTTAATGTTTTCATCAAAATCTTCTAAAATCAAATCAATACAATGTGCAGCACATGACGTACATTATAAGTTTTTTCTCTTCTCCATCAACATTTGACCGACCGCCTTGTAGTTTGAAGCATTATCCGTTACCATTTGCACAACATTTTCTTCTCCAATCTTCTTCGCAACTTCATTTAACATTTGAAAAACTTTATCTGATGTTTTGGAAATATCAAAAGTATCTATCAATGACAATAACACATTGCCTTTTGGGCTATTCACCAAGAATTTGTATATGGATCTCCTTTTCTTATTTGACCATCCATCAGACATAATTATGCAACAAATTTTCCTCCATTCCACCTTGTACTCCTCTAGTAACTCTAGAGTTCTATCCACCTCCTATTTTAGGTATTTTACTCTAATATCATTATAAGACGGTGGTTCATTCCGGGGCCTTGTTGTCCGATTGCTTCAATCATGCCTATGAACTCCGGGTTCTTCACACAATTGAATGAAATTACACTTGTATAGAAAAACGAGCAATTTGTTGACATACCTTTTCTCGTGCATCTTTCTTGAATATATTATTAATTGTAGATTGACTCAATTTTCTAACAAAAACATATATTGGCTTCTTTTCTTTTTGTTTTTTTGCTAGACCCAATTCAACCTCATAGTCAACACTGGATTCCTCAATATTTCTTTTCTTCTTTAGAGCCTCCTCTCCATGAGTTTGAATAATACTCAAAAATTGATTTCTCACATTTTCGGGTACTTTTGTGTATGTTTCCACATTTAATTTTGTCCTAGCTAAGTGATGTTTCAACCTATATATTCCACCAGATCTAATGACTAGACAATATTTGCACTGCAATTTTTTAGTCGTACTATCAATTTTCAATCCCGTGCTCCCAACCCGAATCACTTCTAGAACCAGAAACATTTTTTCGGGACTTTTTGCCAACGGGATTTGAACCCGACCCCGAAGCAAAACATCTAGAAGTAAGCTAATGAAGAATAAGTGAATAGCATATCCAAAAAAATAATTTATAAGAAAAAAACAATGCAAACAGTGCACGAAATAGGAAAAAAATCCTAATGTCAATAAGTAGGAAATAACCGTAAATAGCCGAACTATTGGACAGCTGGAAATAGCCGAACTATTGGACACTAAATTAATTGTACAACAATGTGTTACAGATATTCATGGAGACGACCAACCATGACGGGTGTACACGCGACGAGCAGGTGTGGTGCAGCCCGGGGTCGACAATAGAGAACCGGACGAACCGGTGGCCATAAAGGGGCCGGCGGTAGTGGAGCAGTAGCGGGGCCGGCCAAAGCGGAAAGATATTATTTCGTTTCCAAATTAATTATTTCCTATTATGTTTATTTCCTCTTTGGGTGTTTCCTATGTTTGGAAGTATTTTAATTGTGTGTTTCCTTTTTGTATGTTTCATATTTATAGGTTTCCTTTTTGTATGTTTCCTATTTATAAGTTTCCTATTTGTATGTTGTCCCCCCTTCTTATAGAAAGGGGTTGAGTATGTGTTTGTATTCATCTTGGAAGTAATATCAAAGGGCTGCTCCCTTGTTCTTCTTCTCTATCTTTCTCTTCCTCTCTCCCTACCACCGACTCTCCCTCCTAGCCCGGATCTTCTCTTCCGCAAGCGTAATATTTGGTCCGGCCTGCCGGTCCGCCCGCGTGAACGCCGCCGGACGACGAATCGCTGCCCTTCCTCATGGATCCAAACACCCGTGCGAACGCGGAGGCCAACGCTGCCGAGGTATCCGACAACAACATCCAACGCCGCCTCGACGTGCATGAGGCCCAGTTCGCATCCCTGCAGACCACGCTGCAAGCCATCCTGGCGCGCCTCGACGCCGACCCCGCCTCGTCCACGGTCGACCCCACTGGCGGCTGCGCCTCCTCCGCCACCGGAGGATCGCTCCTCGGCGCACCTCCGCAGCCCGCTACCAACGCGCCTCTCGCTAGTCGCACGACACTCTCTCTCGACGTTCCGCATTTTTCCGGCACCGACCCCATGGGATGGATCGCCAAGGCCGAACAATATTTCGACCTCCACCTTACACCCGAGGCGGGCAAGGTCGGCACCGCCATGGTCGGCCTCGACGGTTCCGCTCTCCACTGGGCGCGGTGGCTCCGACAAACCCAGCCTTACATCACATGGGACGCGCTTAAACACGAGATCGTACAACGGTACGAACTCCGCTACGCCGGATCCACGGTCGAGCGACTGTGTAGCGTCCGCCAGTCGGCAGGCCTCGACGCCTACATCGACGAGTTCGTCGCCTTGGTCACAAATGTTCCGGGCCTTCCGCCGGATTACTATTTGGGATTCTTCATGCAAGTACTTCTCCCCGCGATTCGCTCTCGCCTCCGCACCCACCAACCACGGACGATCTCCGAAGCGCTCTCCCTCGCACGTGCCGTGGAGGCAGATCTGTTCGCCCGGCCTCCGACATCCACTGCTCTCCCTCCTTCTCGACCACCGCCACCGCCGCAGGGCTTCGGTCCGCGACCGCCGCACTAGGGAGGGCCTCGGCCGAATCGCCCTCCGGCCACCCACCGCCTGTCCAACGGGGACTATAACGAGCTTCGGAAGAAGGGACTTTGTTTTCGCTGCCGACAACCATATTCTCCGAATCACGAGTGCACCGTGAAGGAGTTTCATGCCATCATCGGGGATTCAAGTGCTGAAATCACAATTGAGGACTTTGATGCGCTAGAGATATCTGGCGATACGCCACCCCCGGCGACCGAGGAAGCCACTTTTCACCGCCTAGATCTCCCTTGCTTCTCTGTGGGCGGTATCACCGGACCTCGGACAATGAAGTTGACAGGCCTTGTCCAGGGGCACCCGGTCCTAATTATGATTGATAGCGGCGCAAGCCACAACTATATTTCTAAGCAATTGGTTAGACACCTCTCCATCCCAAGCACCCCGTCGCCAGATTTCACGGTTTGTTTAGTCGACGGCCGCCGACGTCCGACCGCAGGCTCGTGCACCGCCGTGCAGATAGCCATGAGACCATGTGTGGTAACGACCGATTTTTACGTCTTCGAGCTGGGCGGCGTCGACATTATACTTGGTGTCGCATGGCTCGCGACACTAGGCGACGTTCGAGTCAACTGGGCCGAAATGTCCATGCAGTTTTCCTGGAAAGGGTCTCCTTGCCACCTCGTCGGTGACTCCACTCTTCTCCGCACGCCGGTCTCCCTGCGGGCCATTCGCCGCACTTCGGATATAGAGTTCTCAGCCTGGCTCTGGCAGCTGCAGGCCTCACCAACAAGCGCCACGGGGCTGCCTTCCGACCTCTCCCAACTCCTCGACGAGTTCGACGATGTCTTCAACACCCCCACATGCTTACCTCCGGCAAGGGCCACTAACCATATCATTCCGCTGACTCCTCACACCACAACCATCTCTGTTCGACCATATCGCTACAGGCATGTTCAGAAAGACGAGATCGAATGCCTCTTGCGGGAGATGCTCATGGGTGGCCTCATCCGGCCCAACACCAGCCCTTTTTCCAGCCCGACCCGACTCGTGCCCAAGAAGGACGGAAGTTGGCGCTTCTGCGTCGACTACAGGGAACTGAACAAGGCTACAATTCCGGACAAGTACCCCATTCCAGTCATTCAGGAGCTTCTGGATGAACTCCACGGCGCTGCCTTCTTCACAAAGCTCGATCTCAGGGTTGGGTACCACCAGATCCGGGTGCGGCTTGCGGACGTGCCAAAAACAGCATTCCGGACACATGATGGACATTACGAGTTCCTGGTTATGCCATTCGGGTTAACCAACGCTCCAGCCACCTTCCAAGCCACCATGAACAACATCTTCCGCGCGGTACTCCGAAAACATGTCCTTGTTTTTTTTGATGATATTTTGGTATACAGCTCATCCTGGCAGGAGCACCTCCGCCACGTGCGTCACACGCTCGAGACGATTCAGCACCATCATTTGGCCCTCCACCGCAAGAAGTGCTCGTTTGACGTTACCACCGTCAGCTATTTGGGCCACACAATCTCGACCAAAGGCGTGGCCATGGACGACGACAAGGTAGCGTCCGTTCTCCAGTGGCCGACCCCCTTGCCCCAACGGGATGTCCGGGGCTTCTTGGGCCTGACCGGGTACTATCGGCGCTTTATTCGGGAATACGACACCTTGGCCCGACCTCTGACACAACTGCTCAAATCCGCTGAGGAGGCACCCTTCAATTGGACCCCGGCGGCCATGTCCGCCTTCACCGCTCTCAAAACGACACTCGTCAATGGCTCCGTTTTGGCCATGCCGGACTTCACCCAACCATTTATTGTGGAATGCGACGCTTCGGGTACCGGCGTTGGCGCGGTCCTCATGCAAGGAGGACGCCCCATCACCTACTACAGTCGGGCCTTCTCCCATACCATCCGCAGCCGCTCAGCCTATGAGAACGAACTCATGGCGCTCTTACTGGCCGTGCAACATTGGAGACCATACCTCTTGGGCCGCACCTTCATCGCCCGCACCGATCACCACAACTTGCGGTATCTCCTCCAGCAGAAAATCGCCACTCCAACTCAACAACTTTGGGTGGCCAAGCTCCTAGGATACGATTTCATTATTGAGTTCCGCCCGGTCCGCACCAACAGGGCGACAGACGCTCTCTCCCGACAAGTGCAGTCCCCCGAACTCTGCGTTATCTCTAGGCCGGTTTGGGAGGACGTCGCCTCGATCCAGCTTGATGTGGAAAAGGACCCGCACCTCGCCGCCATCCGTACGACCCTGATTGCCGACCCGGAAAGCCACCCCTACTCACTGGTGGGCGACTAGCTATTCTACCGAGGACGCTTAGTGCTCTCCGCGGCCTCCCCGCTCATCCCTCGCTTACTGGCCGAATTCCATGCTACACCATCCGGAGGCCACGCCGGAGCCTTCCGCTCCTACCGACGCCTAGCATCGTCCCTCTACTGGCCTAACATGTTCAAACAGGTCAAAGCACATGTAGCCGCCTGCCTTCCGTGCCAGAAGGCAAAGTATGAAACCACGTTTTCGGGTGGTTTACTGCAGCCCCTACCGATTCCGGACCGCATTTGGGAAGACATCGCCATGGATTTCATTACTCTCCTACCACGGTCCAATGAGTTCGATTGTATGTTGGTCGTCGTGGACCGGCTCTCCAAATACGCGCATTTTCTTCCGCTCCGACACCCGTACACAACCGCAGGCGTGGCCGACAACTTCATCTCAGGGGTCGTACGCTTCCATGGTTTTCTACGCTCCATCGTGAGCGATCACGACCTGCTTTTTTAAGCAACTTCTGGATGTCCCTCTTTCGCCTTCAAGGCATGCAACTCCGCATGAGCTCCGCCTACCATCCACAAACAGATGGCCAATCAGAGGGTCTCAATCGCTGCTTGGAGACATACTTACGCTGCTTCATCGGAGACAGACCGGGCACTTGGGCCAAGTGGTTAAGCTGGGCCGAGTACTCTTAGAACACCGCCTACCACCACGCCGCGGGCTCAACTCCATTCCAGTCCGTCTACGGCCGCCCACCACCAGATGTCGTACGACATCTTCCCGGGGAGTCCCTTCCACAGAATTTGGCGTCACAACTCCAGGACCGGGACATTATTTTTGACAGCCTCAAGCACCACTTACGCCGTGCCCAAGCTAAGATGACGGCCTTCTCCAACCACAAACGCCGAGACCTCTCATTTCAAATCGGGGAAAAGGTCTTCATCAAGCTGCATCCGTACCGACAACTCTCGGTCACCAAACGTGCGTGTCCCAAGCTCGCACCACGATTCTTTGGTCCATTCACAATTCTGGCCCGAATTGGGGCAGTCGCATACAAGATTCAACTTCCCGACTAAAACTGTCACTTAAAACCGAAAACCGAAAACCAAACCGGAACCGCAAAGAACCAGACCGAACCGTTTGCGAATTATTTGGGTTCCGGTTTGAATTTTGGAACCGTGAACAACATTGGTCCGAGTGTGGTTCTTTCATTTTATTATCTGGACCGGAACCGGAACTTGAACCGCAATATACAAGTCTCAAGCGGTTTCAAGGTTTTTAGAACCGATCCGAACCGGACCGAAGCAGAACCGAACCGCAACCCGTTTATTATTATTATTAATATTATTATTTTTTATAATATATCTATAATATCTATACTTATTATTATGGGTGAAGCTGGTGCGGTTTGAACCCAAATCGCAATCGCAACAAAGGGGGTTGGTTTTGAACTAAACAAAATCGCACAACACCAAAATCGTGCCGTGTGGTTTGACATTGGTGCGATTTGTACTTTCGGTTTTTTATACAGTCATATAATGAATTTTCAATTTTACTCACATATTATTCTGAATTATTAAAAATATAGAGGATATACAACTAATATTTAATAGTAATCATAAAAGACAAACCTAATTGTAGCTGATAAATTAGTCAAATTGAATTAACTAATATATTTTTCAAACAAAATTTTAATTGTAAAATAAGATTTCAAGAGCAACAATTCAAATTTCTTTACCCTATGTTGAGTCGTGGTCTTTAGCAACATGAACATTATTGCATCAGCATTACACGATCGTGATCTTTGAATTTGCAAAATCGGCGCGGTCTGGTGCAATTTTGTGGTTTTGCGGTTTCAGTTTTTAACTTTCAGCCTTTCTTACTATATATTATACAAAAAGTATCCCCATTTGGTGTAATGCAAAATTCCTGCGCCCGACCTCAGACTTCGATGTCCCACTTGCAAAAAAACCGAATGCGCGGGTATACTTTTCCCCTCTGATTTTTTATTTTTGACCTCCCCCATTCATTCCACTAAGTTTGGTTTTAATTCTAGTTGGAACCGATTGGAACCGGACCGAACCGCATAGAACCGGACCGAACCTTTAGTGTCCGATTTGGTTTTGGTTCTTGTTGAACCGTAACCGGAACCGTTAACACGACGGTTACAAAAATTATGCTGGAACCGGAACCAGAACCGGAACCGGAACCGGTCAGACCAAATATTGTTCTTGTTTTAATTTGAAGAAACGTTACCTTAGCGGTTCGGTTCATGGTTTTAGTACAACCGGAACCGAACCGGAGCCGTGACAGCTCTATTCCCGACGGAAGCCACATTCATCCGGTTTTTCACGTCTCTCAGCTGCGCCGAGTCGTGGGCGACCACCCCACATTGGACTACATACCAAGCGATCTGGAGTACGCCGAAACCGCGCCCACATACCCAGACCGCATTCTAGACCGCCGACATCATTTGTTCGGGGACGCAGAACCAGAGGAGCTCCTCGTAGCATGGCACCACCATTCCCCGTCCGCAGCTACGTGGCTTTTACGGGATGATTTTCGCCGGCAATTTCTCAACTTTTGTCTTGAGGACAAGACAAATTTTCCAGATGGCGGTATTGTTACAGATATTCATGGAGACGACCAACCATGGCGGGTGTACACGCGACGAGCAGGTGCGGTGCAGCCCGGGGTCGGCAATAGAGAACCGGACGAACCGATGGCCATAAAGGGGCCGGCGGTAGTGGAGCAGTAGCGGGGCCGGCCAAAGCAGAAAGATATTATTTTGTTTCCAAATTAATTATTTCCTATTATGTTTATTTCCTCTTTGGGTGTTTCCTATGTTTGAAAGTATTTTAATTGTGTGTTTCCTTTTTGTATGTTTCCTATTTATAGGTTTCCTTTTTGTATGTTTCCTATTTATATGTTTTCTATTTGTATGTTGTCTCCCCCCTCCTATATAAAGGGGCCGAGTATGTGTTTGTATTCCTCTTGGAAATAATATCAAAGGGCTGCTCCCTTGTTCTTCTCTTCTATCTCTCTCTTCCTCTCTCTCTACCACCAGCTCTCCCTCCTAGCCCGGATCTTCTCTCTCGCAAGCGTAATACAATGTTTCTCTGTTATTTTATTTGTAAAATATAGAACAATTTAATTTTTCTATGCTCTCGAAGGATTAGTTTAAAACATACTATTTCATACATCCTTATACGATCTGCTATACAGTGCAGCTATTTAGCTTATATGAAAAGGGAAGTATTGGAAACTAAGAAATTTGTCTATCTCTATCAATCACAAAATCATGCTAAATTCACATAATAATGTATCAAAGCATTTATGGTTCAAAAGCGTTGACCATAGACATTGATTATGCAAGCTATGGGATATCAATAAGCAAGTGCCTAGCAAAATACATTCACTACAAAACTTACAGATCTCTATCTAATTCCCAACTCCTTAGACCATCAGCAAAACTCCCATTTCTTGCCTGTTCGGTGAAGTATTAACCTATTTAATTATAGTGACCAAACGACAAATGATGAAATTGAGACTTGAGAGGAGGTCGGAATTACCGGAAATAGCCGAACTATTTCCGATCAGAAACAGCAGGAAATGTCGGAGAGAGCACGATAACAGCAGGAACGGGCCCAACGACACCGGAAATAGCAGGAACGGGTCGAACGACGCCGAAAATAGCTGGAATGGGCCGAACGACGTTGGGGAGAGCAAGAAATCAGTAGAACTTTGCCGCCAGAGCGCGCAGAGAAGAGGAAAAGGGTTTTCGCAAATCGCAAGCGGCAGACGCGAGAGTGGGAAAATATGGCGCTCGTTTTTTTAATAAGACACCATCTTTTACTCCGCTCAGATCGTTAGGATTGCGCTAATGGATCGCGATCCTAACGATCCTGTAATATCGTTGCGTGAAGCCTTGATTTCGATCCCGCTTGCGACTCAGATTAAAATTCAAAATCCTAGTATCGTAGGATCGTACGATCCGGATCGCGATCCTGACAACATTGTGTGCACCTCATCCAGACAAATCATTGTGTTGCCGTGTATAGTTTTCCATGGATTTATTTTCACAAAACCCTTATTTTTGAATCTATCCTCAAAACGCCGACTCCATGAACTCTTATAAATTGCAGGAACAATGCACCAAGCGAAAAAGTTGGGAAAAAGATGATCATCCTTCCCCATTATTCTCGAACATTTCATGTTATAAGTTGGGAAAAAGAAGATCATCCTTCCCCATTATTCTCGAACATTTCATGTTATTTTTGAGCGATATACCATTCTCCATTTCATATTTAGCATCAATTTCTTTTTGAGGTGCTACTAGCTGCTTAGCGGTATCCCTTAGATTCCCAGAGAAAACTGGATTCACCAAAACCCGTACAAGTCTGGCAGAATTGCAAATGCCAAATATATCGAGCCTCCAAGAAATGCTAATTGATCACAATTTTTCTCATCCCTTTCTTACATATATGTCGGTGTTTGATATCACATCTTTAAGTAAAAAATGAGCATATATGTCGGTGTTTGATATCACATCTTTAAGTAAAAAATGAGTGCACAACGACTCATACTATTCTTGTGATTAAAGTAACATATTCCATGTCTAGTGTTGAATCCCAATCTGTTTGTCAAGACGGAGGTGAAAACTTTACTAGAAGGAGTGGCATACCGATTTAGAAGATCGTTGCTAATTGAAATTGCGTAAGCTCTCCCTCTGTTTCACGCTCACGGCTCACTGCACCTTTTTGGATGTTGAATCCCGATCTGTCTGTCAAAACAGAGGTAAAGACCTTGTTAGAAAAATGTGGCATCTAGAGGACTCGCCGCTAACCTGAGAACACCTAAGTTCTCTATCTATGTTTCATGCTCACCGCACCTTTTAGGATGTTGAATCCTAAACTATCCGTCAAGACATAGGCGAAAACCTTGCTAGAAAAAGGAGCGGCATAACAATTTAGATGACTCGTCGCTTTCCCGAGAACTGCTGATTTCTCCCTCTTTATTCCACACCCACCATACCTTTTAGGATGTTCAATCCCGATCTCTTCGTCAAGATGGAGGCGAAGGCCTTACTAGAAAAAATACTGGCAAAACGATTTAGAGGATCCACCGCTAACCCAAAAATGCCAGAGTTTTCTCTTTATGCTGCACTCAAATTCCTCTTATCCTTTTTTCTAGCACTCCTTTGGCTTATATAGTGGTAGGATAGTGGACCCCAAAATGCCACGTGGCGCCTTGCATGTGAAGGCACTTCTTCGAATTACTAAATAATTCACGTCATAATTACCTTGAGCATGCGCTGATCTTCATGGTCCTTTGTTATAGTGTGTGATTGGTTTCTGGTAGGAACATTCTATCATAATTATTCCTTTGGCTTATATAGTGGTAGGATCCTACTTATCATGACCTCTTCATTCTTCCCGGCGAGTTATGATCATCCTCGGCTTCAATGCCTGTTGGTACTAGGGATCGCCCTTCTTGCGATTACCCCATTTGGAAATTATAACCACTCTCTAACAGTGAATATTATTCAGCGATCTCCATTCTTCATGTTTTCTATTAATATAATGATGGTCGGCTCTTCTCCCCGAACACCTAGTTATGTTACCATCGTAGTGCCCTTGTACAACATTTAAGTATCCCATCTTCCAGCTACCGAAACATGTGTCCTCAAACTTGTCGTTCATCACCTTCTCATCTTCAAATGTCTTATATCTGCAAGGAAGATTCCAAAAAACAATAAATAAGATTTACATGGTTCAACAATGTATGCACAAGTCCACGAACGCTATGAAGATATATCAATTTGATCTGAGAGCATGTGAATATAGTTTTACTTACTAAATTTCTTGGACACTAGAATATCAATCTCTCTCTCTCCCCTTCCCTTGCTCCAAACTTAAGCCCAAGTCTAACACCACTACATGACCAACTTCACTAGTCGACTTTTCATTGTTTGCAACAAGTCTTGGCTGCACCGCTAACCACAGTAGTTCTAGTAACAGTCTTGGCTACATCGCCAAACGCCTTTTGTTGACTTACCAATTATTACATACCAAGCCTATTTGACAACCTACTAAACCCATAAATATGTTCGATAATATTTGGTTGAGTACGCTTCTACACTAAATCTGACCACTTCCTCGCAAAAATGTTCACCCGCCTCTCTACCCTGAGTGTTCCCATGCATACCCATCACTCTTATCGCTTCATATTTCTTTCGACTTGCTGCCGCGCCACACACTCATCATGTACTCCCATCAATTCTCAGAGAGTTCATCTAATGATCTAGTTGGTTCGATACTTCTGCATATATGCACATCTAGCGATGATCGATACTGACCATACTTACCACTCATATGCCACTTTTTGTTGATGCTTTTGCTAGTAGTATACTTTGATTACTGTTTGATTGGATTATTGTAGTGAATCCTGCACTCTTACAAGTTCACAGAGTCACTCCTTGCATGACTCTCATGCCATATACCCACTATTGATCATCTCCGGTTTTGTGTCGCCCCGCTAGGGCGTTTCATGCTGCCACTGGAAGCTTAGGGATGAAATCCACACTCATCGACTACTCCCAACAATTATCAGAGAGTACATTTGTTGACCCTATTTTACTTCGATACTGCCCAACTATGCTTATCTAATAGTGATCGATATTGACTGTCGCTCCTATGACATTTTCTCTCGATGCTTTTTCTAGCAATATGCTTGGATTACTGTTTGTAGGCTCATGGAGCCGCTCCTTGAATGGATCTCATGTCATATTTCCATTACTCACCATCTCTGCATTGTTGTCTCCTTGCTGTGGCACTCCTTGCCGCCACTGAAAGCCCTACATTTAAATTCACCACCACGAGCATCCTTTTGAATGCACCAAATTGGGATCTCTTGGGTCTCTTTAGAAATCCATAGGGCACATGGTATTGGAGCCCATGAAGGTAACATGATCTCGTAGTGCTTGTCATGCTAGCATGGCCTTTGATTGCTCTTAGCTGATACCTATGTTGCACGGGGACGGAGATGTGATACGAAATATGATATAGATATGGGAAACGTTAGGATATGAGATACTTTTTTGTATTTGTTAATTATTTAAATATATGTACAAATTAATACGAAGACATGTATGATGCACACAATCTTCATTTTTTTCATTATTATATCTCACATATCATATAATAAATGAAAACAAAGTTTGTGTCATAAAAATGTATCATATCCTAATAGGAGCTATGAATAAAATATGTAATCAATTGAATGCCGCCACTTATCATTCAACACTTTTTCTTTCACAAGTCTTTCTTCATGTCATCATCAAAAACTACTTAATTTTTGGGCATTTTAGAGCATACTTAATCGTATACGGTAATATCTGAAAGTATCTATGAGTATCCGATTTTTGTTATTACCTAAAATTAAAATAAAAAGTTTTCGAGAGTTTCGGAGATTGGTTTCCTAGAGTTTCCCTACTTCAAAATGTTTCATATACGATACATAAGGCCGTTGTAAGTATATTCATATTTCATAGGCTGGCACTTTCATTACTTGTTGATGGCCAACTAGCCTTTTTAATTTGACCCCTCTTGTGAAATTGAGTTGATTTCTTTGAGGATAGATTTCGTTTTGCACCAAAATTTGCCTTGATTTATATATTATAATAGTTGTAAAATCAGTATTTAGTTGTTTAACCAATTTAAGAGGGTTGTGTCTAAATTTGGCGACAAACTTTGATCATATTTTGGCTAATTAATTAATTCATAAAAATGAATTATTTATTTAATTTAATTTAATTTAATTATGAGATATAAGCTCGAAGGGGAGCCCTGGCGCACCGGTTGAGGTGTTGCCGTGTGACCGAGAGGTCACGGGTTTGAGTCCTGGAAGCAGCCTCCTGCAAAAATGTAAGGTAAGGTTTGCCTACATTTCACCATTGTGGTGGGACCCTTCCCCGGACCCTTGCTGCGCGGGGATGCTTTGTGCACCGGGCTGCCCTTATGAGAGATAAGGTCGATCTTAAAACCAATAAAAATAAAAAAATTTAATCATATCTTGGAATTATTTTCAACACCTCAAAAAGTTTGCCAAACCTTTGAATCAGAAGACGTTTATCTTTCCTGTGACGTCACATAAGGTATTTCAGCATAAAACTTTTTAGAAATGTCTTCCCGTCGGAGTGATTGTGAGAAACATTACCTACCTGCCAAATCTTCTTATTCTCATGGTCAGCTTTCATATGCATACTTTGGAAATTCGCAGTGACTGGGATCAACCTCCTCCTGAAATGAGACCTCCAGGTTCTATTCCGATCAAGGTAGTCTCAATGCATCCTTTTATATTTCTATTCTCTTTCATTGATATTTCTAATAGCATTTCTGTGGCTAACTTAGGGATATGCAATAGAGACACCCATGAAGAGATCTTCATTAGCAATGGAAGGACAGGTTCTCCATGAAGTTCAAATTGAATTTGATAGTTGCAGTACAGTTGCTGCAATAAATTTTGTTTTAAAGGTATTGTGTTGTTTTTTGTTCTTGTTACTGTAAGATGCTTAGCCAGCCCTTGTGGGTCTACTTTATGATTCTATCTTTGCCTGCATGATTATGCTTTGGAGTATTTTTCCATGCTTTAGTGTAAGTTTTTGGTTAAGGCTTCATATAGTATTGCTTGCTATGCTGTTTGTGATGTGAGAAATAATATCTATCCTCTTGCTAAAAAAGTGAAAAAGAAAACCAAGATGAAGTTATCTCTATTTTCACATAGATGCAAAGTTTGTTGTACAAGGGCGTATCATGAAACATAGAAGAAGTGCATGCATTATAAAATTTTCCTCCACACATTTTCCACATATTTAAACTAGTGCTACATGCTTCAAAGCATTTAAAACCAATTTCCAAACTAAGCATATGTCGCCAGCCAAAGTGTTCAGATTTTCTTGTGTATAACAAGTAGAAATCGACAAGGAGTAAAAAGCCTTTTTTATTAAGGAACCCAATAGGGTTATATAAAGGAAACACAATAAGTCCAAACCTCAAACAGGTGAGGTGGGACAAATACAGAAATACATAAAATAATAACCCAATACTCCCCCTCAAGCTGGAGCGAAGATATCAAGCAAGCCCAGCTTGCCAAAAGTGGAGAGAAGTCGGGAAGGTCCAACAGCCTTAGTAAAGGCATCTGCAATCTGATCATCAGAGGGAACATATGAGGCAGTAAGAATCCCTGAGCGGATGTGCTCCCGGAGAAAGTGAATGTCCACCTCAATATGCTTTGTCCGCTCGTGTAGGACAGAATCAGAGGCAAGCATGAGAGCAGACTGATTGTCACAAGCCAATGTTGAAGAACAGGTAGGAGGGAAACCAAGCTCAGTCAAGAGAGTACGAATCCAGAGGAGCTCAGTGGCGCCATGGGCCATAGCTCTGTACTCAGCCTCAGCAGAGGAACGAGATACAACGCTCTGCTTCTTGCTCTTCCAAGAAATAAGATTGCCACCATAGAACGTGCACATCCCTGAAGTAGATCGGCGATCAGCGAGGGAGCCCGCATAGTCAGAGTCAGTGTAACATGAAAGATCTGTGGATGGCGATGAACGGTAGAAGAGGCCGAGACCAGGTGATCCCTTCAAGTAGTGAAGAATCCGTAATACAGCATCAAGGTGAGCGGTCCGGGGAGCATGCATGAACTGACTGACAATGCTCACAGCAAAGCTAATATCAGGACGAGTATTGGTCAAGTAGATGAGTCTTCCAACAAGTCGCTGGTATCTGCCCGGATCAGTGAGAGGTTCGCCAGATTCGGTGTGTAAGCGGTGTTTCGGGTCCATGGGAGTAGATACTGGGGAGCACCCAAGAAGGCCAGTATCACTCAAAAGGTCAAGAGTGTACTTGCGCTGAGACAAAGAAATCCCCTGGTGAGATCTAGCAACTTCAATTCCGAGGAAGTACTTTAGAGGTCCCAAATCTTTGACTTCGAACTCCTTTCGAAGGACTTCTTTGATCTGAGTTATTCCAGAGTTGTCGTCGCCGGTAAGGATGATGTCATCCACATAGACAAGAATAATGACTCTACGACCATCCGCTGCAGTCCGAACAAAGCACGTATGATCGGCATGACATCTGGTGAACCCAGCCTGAAGCACAACAGAGCCGAAACGTTCAAACCAAGCCCGAGGGGACTGCTTCAACCCATATAGGGACTTCTGCAAGAGGCACACACGACCCAAATACTCCCCCTGAAGCTTGTACCCTGGCGGCGGGTCCATATAAATTTCCTAAACCAAATCGCCATTGAGGAAGGCATTCTTCACATCCAGCTGATGAAGAGGCCACCTATGGCAGGTAGCAAGGGAGATAAGGAGGCGAACAGTTGTCAGCTTGGCGACAGGGGCAAAGGTCACCCCGTAATCATCCGGAGTCTGGGTGAATCCCTTCGCAACGAGACGCGCCTTGTAGCGGTCCAAAGACCCGTCAGCATTATACTTGACAGTGTAGATCCAACGGCAACCAACAGTCCGCTTGCCGGCAGGTAGCGGTACAAGACGCCAGGTCCCAGTCTTGTGTAAGGCAGACATCTCAGCCTCCATGGCTGTCACCCACTCAGGATGCTGGAGAGCCTCAGTAGTCGACCGGGGAATGCGAATCTGGTCGGTGGCGGAGAGGTAAGCTCGGTAACCCTGTGAGAGTCGCTGATAGGACACAAAACTAGCCAAAGGGTGAGCAGTAACAGGTAAACGCTTACCTTTGCGAAGAGCAATAGGTAAGTCAAGAGAAGAAGGAGTGTCACCTACCGGAGGAAGCGGCACCAGGTCCCGTGAGCTGGGTGCAACCAGTGGATCTCGAAGGATGGGGTGAATATTGGAAGGACCACGGGGGGCACGAGAATATTGATGTAGGGGAACGGACTCGGGAATGGGAGCAATGGAGATTGGTGTAAGGGGAACAGGAGCGGGCTGTGGTGGTGGAGAGGGTGGCACAACGGGAGAGGAAGGAGGGGAGTGGAACGGAACGTCTTCAAAGAATGTGACATCCAACGTGTGAAACGTCCTGCGAGAGGAGGGGTCAAAGCACCGGTACCCCTTAGACGAGGAGGAATAGCCTAAAAAGACGCAGCGGATGGCTTTGTTATCCAGCTTAGTCCGAGTGGGGCTATGATACTGGACAAAGCAAACACACCCGAACACCCGTAGTGGAACGGGAAATAGGGGGCGGCTGGGAGAGAGGAGACTAAGAGGCACACGCCCCTGAAGAGGCTGGCATGGCAGCCGGTTAACCAGGAAGGTGCCCGTAAGGAGGGCAGCACTCCAGAAAGACTTGGGGAGATGAGACCCACGAAGAAGGCACCGGGTGACATTCAGAAGATGGCGGTTCTTGCGTTCCGCCAGACCATTCTGTTCCGGGGTATAAGGGTAGGAGAATTGGTGAAGAGTGCCTTGGCTGGCAAGGAAAGTAGTAAAGGAGGACGAAGTGTATTCCCCCCCGTTATCGGAGCGGAGGACTCGAATATGAGAGGAAAATTGTGTACTAACCATCGCCGAAAATTGAACATATAAATCAAACACTTCAGATTTAGAACGCATAAGATAAATCCAACAACATCTAGTAAAATCATCAATGAAGGAAACAAAGTATCGAAATCCATCATAAGAGACAACCGGGGCAGGGCCCCATACATCCGAGTGAACAATATCAAAAGGTGCTAAAGTACGGGAAACAGAAACAGGATAGGAAGTGCGTGTGTGTTTGCTGAGTTCACACACATCACACTGAAAAGAGTGCCCGAAAGTGACACTCGGAAACAGAGATGATACAATCTTAGGACTGGCGTGTCCCAGTCTGGCATGCCAGAGAGCAGGATCGGTAGTAGCAGCGGCGCAGGTCGGCGAGGAGAGAAAGGATGTTGGTGGAGGAGCAGGAGGAAGATCCAACTGGTAAAGCCCGTCGCGCTCACGGCCGTAGCCAAAAATCTTCCTCGTGGTCAGGTCCTGAAACACACAACCAGAAGGAAAGAAAGTCACCGAGCAGTGTAAGGAGCGAGTCAATTGACTAACAGATAAAAGATTTAAAGTAAATTTAGGAACATGGAGGACAGAGTCCAACGAAAAAGAGGAAGATAAATGAACCGTGCCCTGGTGAAGAATGGGTGTCACAGAGCCATCAGCAAGACGAACCTGGCGATGGACACCCGAAGGAACAAGGGAAGAGAGTAACTGGGGCTCACCTGTCATGTGATCAGTGGCACCAGAATCTATCACCCAGGGTGAGGTAGGTCCCGTGTGGGTGACCTGAAGGGCCGTCGAAGTACCTGAGGCAGATGCTGAAGTGGACGAGAACGACGGTTTCTGAAGCTGAAGCTGGGACTGAAGTTCCTGGACTTGAGCCATAAGCTGACTCCAGTCAGCAGAGGGGGTCTCAGACGGAGCAGAGGATCCAGGCTGGCTGGTAAGATCAGAAGAAGCAGCGGCCGCAGTGCGCGGAGCAGTGGACTGCGGGCGAAGGTGAGGAAAGAGCAACCAGCATCTTGACTTCTCATGGCCGGTCCGGAGACAATGCTGACACTGAACAGAGGCGAACGGGGTCCCGCGGCCACCCCCGTGCCGAGGGAGTGCGGCTCGAAGCAAGGGCCATCTGGTCCGGAGGGGGGGGGGGGAAAGGCCGGAACAGGAGGAGCAGTCAAACGAGTCCGGCGCTCATGTTCCTCCACCATGGAGTAGGCATCCAAAATATCCGGTAGAGGGTTCATGCTGACAATTTGAACCCTGATCTGCTCAAACTCTGGTCGTAATCCCATCAGGAACTGGTAGGTCTCACGCTTTTCCTGACGCCTCTTGGTAACCGGCATATCCTCAGCATGAGGAAAAGCAGTGAGCGGCTCAAGATCAGAATGTTCCTGGAAGCGTCCTGAAAGGAAAGTGAAATACTCATGCACAAAGCGATCACCCTGACGAGCAGTGGAGATCTCCTGGAAGACAGAATAGATCCGCGTATCCACACGAGTGTGCCCATAGGTCCGAGTCAAGGCAGCCCAAAGAGACGGGACGGAATCAAAACGCATAAACTGTTCATAAATGCGGGGCTCCATGGAGCATTGGAGCCACCCGAGGATCTTGAAATTTTCAGTGCGCCACTGACGAGCGGCCTTGTCTTCGGCGGGCTTAGGAACCCCATTAGGTTCAAGCCAATCAAGTTTGTCTTGTCCGGCGAGATGGACACGCACGGAGTTGGACCAAGCAATGAAGTTCTTCTCATTCAGAAGGGTGGTGGTGATCCGACGAGCAAAGCCCTCATTCGAAGAATCCATGGAGAGGGATCAAGAACAAGACCCAAGAAGGGGAAGAAGCCCCAACGGAAGTAAGGGGAATAAACCTTTAATTGGAAGGGGGGAATCCCATCTCCAAGGACCACGAAAAAGGAAGAAAGAAAGGGAGAGAATCTAGTTCATTGAGGGAAAGGGAAGAGGAAGGGCAGCCGCAGATGCGGAAGCGGATGCAGATCCGGAGGCGGAAGCAGCTGCGGTAGTGGTACTGGCAGCAGCAGGCAGTGGGAGAGGAGATGTGGAAGCGGAATCGGAAACAGCGGCAGCAGCAGCGGTGACGGCAGCGGCAGCAGAGATGCGGAAGCGGTAACGGCAGCGGAATCGGGATCGGAAACAGCGGCAGCAGCAGCGGCAACGGCAGCGGGAGAGGAGATGCGGAAGCGGCAGTGGGATGCGGTAACGGCAGCGGCAGGCGGAATCGGGAGCGAGAATGACAGGCGGAATCGGGAGCGGCCTTACATCCCGACGGAGGAGGAGGAGGAGGCTAGGGCAGCGGTATCGGGATCGGACGTGCTTTGATACCAAGTAGAAATCGGCAAGGAGTAAAAAACCTTTTTTATTAAGGAACCCAATAGGGTTATATAAAGGAAACACAATAAGTCCAAACCTCAAACAGGTGAGGTGGGACAAATACAGAAATACATAAAATAATAACCCAATATAACACACTGTTTGTACTGTATGTATTGGCTTTTGTACATTGTTTGTCTTGCTGAAAAGCTTAGTTTTTTCGAAGCCTCAAATATTTATGTTACTTGTTGAATATTCTTTGTAACAAGTTGTATTTTTTGTACTCATTGTTACTGTTTGCGGGGTAAGGTTTGCCTATATTTATTGATTTATACGTGTGCGTGTGTTTGTAAATTGGTAATGATGACTGCCGGATCTTTGCTCCACTCCTCAGCTCCGTGGAGCGATCTGTTCAGTAAATGTGGAAGAATTTCAATAGCACAAAGGAGCTCTGGACATTTTGCATATGATGTTCTCTCAAGCAAATAATCTGTCTCGCTTGGGTGAACTGCTTCCTAAGTTGGCTGAATTATGACCGGGTAACCGTGTAGTCACAGAGTACTTTGCCGAGTGAAAGTTACTTGCAGATGAAATCTGAAAGAACTAATTGTCTACCTAAATCACCTAACGGGGGGGGGGGGGTGAATAAGTGATCTCTACTGCGATTGCGGAATAAAAATTTAGCACACACAACAATAAAAATCACAGCACAGAGACACAAGATTTATAGAGGTTCCCCAAGGTGGGTACTCCTCTCTCCCTCTCCGCCTATCTAGCACTTCGGGCTAGCGTCGGCAACTTCACCAAAACTCGGATTTATCAACAAATCCTACACTCGGAGACAACGGCTCCTACAAGCTCGGAGAACAACCTCTCCTACAAAAACACTCGGAGATAAACTCCTACAATTCGGAGTAAACAACTCCTACAAAATAACTCGGAGTGAAAACTCCTACAGAAAACAAATAGAGATTGAAATAAAATACTTCTTCTAAATCTCAACAGAGATTAACTTTCAGATCTTGAAAGACTGAGTCTTCTTCTTCCTTGAGAAAGAAAGTTTGGATCTTCAAAGATTTGGAAGAGAAGAAACTCAGCAAACCTGATCTGATTAGGCCCTTTGATTTATTTGAAAAGATCTTCAAAAAGAGAGTAGAAACAAGATCAAAGGCCTTCTTATCTGAGAAATCTTTAGCAGCACTGGAGAACGAATCTTGAGCGATGCAGAAGTTAGATCTCAGAAACTTGTTCAGCAAACGATGATGAAGACGACTAGAATATTATCTCTTCTTAACATGCGTGTTTGCCCTAAAAATAAAGGAGTATTTAAAGGGAAACCTCCAACGGCTCGAGCGACAGATAAGGAGAGGTCGCCACGTGTACTGGACATGTTGGCCAACCCTAATTTTCAAAAACGAAACGTAAATTTGAAATCCGTCTGTTCGTCATTCGCCGAGACTTCACGTGAACATTCGACGAATTGACTTAGCCATTGGAAATGCTGATCAAGCCGTGGAAAACACCTTCTGTTTTCATTCGTCGGGATTCGTCGGGAGTTCTCGAGAACTTTCGACGAATTGACTTAGCTGCACAGATTCCTTCACAAAGCTGCCTTTTTGACTTCTGTCATCATTCGTCGATATTCGTCGGGAGTTCACGAGAACAACCGATGAATGGACTTAGCCACAGAAATTCCTTCTTCAGACAGGAAAACTGGCTTCTGTCTGGATTCGTCGACATTCGTCGGGAGTTCACGAGAACAACCGACGAATGGACTTGGCAGCATAATTTTCTTCTTCAAAATGGAAGATTTGCTTCTGTCAGGATTCGTCGGGAGTCATCGGGACTTCACGTGACATCTCGACGAATTGACTTAGCAAAAATTCCTTTTTCTTCTGAAAACCTGCTCCACTCCTCAACCTTGAAAGCCTTCAGTTGTGAGAATATGAAGTGCACCCCAAAAGAGAGATTACACATGAACCAACACTTTGTTCTACACAATGAGGGATTACATTGTCTAGAACTGTGTTTGGTGATCCATTGCAACCTGACTTTGGTGTGCACTTAGCATTATGACCTGTCACAATACATCTAAAGAGAAATCATCAAATACATACTCAATTCAATTTAGTTCATTATGGGACACCTTCAAATCCAGGTGATTGTGGATACAATACCCAACAATCTCCCCCTATTTGAAGATGTCATAACCCTATGCACTAAGTTGAATTGCACAGAAAATATAATGAATAAAACAACACAAACACAGGCAGTTGTAATTTAAAGAGAGAATCAATGTTTTATCCAACAAAAATAGATATATATAAACAAAGAAATCAGCATGATTCCAGAGCAGTTCAGCTCATGCTTGGTCCTTGCCTTTCATCTTTCCAAAAATTCTGTCTACTGCTTCAGCTCTCTTTCTTTGTTCAGATTCCATTCTTTCAAAGAATGCCTTTGGCTTGGGCCAATATCTATCAGGAGCAGTCTCTTTAGATCCACCTGTCTTGAAATGAATTCTCCTTTCAGTTGTCCTTCTTTTGAACTTCTCCCATTCCTCCTGACTGTAATGTTTATTGACACTTTCATTTTTCTTGCTAACAAGGTTGAAAGCTGTAAGAATGATATCCTTAAGAGGGACTCCAGTTTTCTTGAAAATTTCTTGGAGGAGGCATATCATAGAATTCTCTGATCTTCTTGTGAGGATTAGACCTTTTTGCAGAAGGTTTGTCACCAAAGATCTTCCTTTTCAAGGATTTTTCAGAAGATTCAGGAGCTTTGGAGCTTTCAAGCACTGGATCATCCCAGAATTCTTGATGGGAGGAAACTGGGATGTCTGCTATATCAAAATCAGGATCCTTAATAGGAGAAAGAGAAGGGTTTGGAGCACTTGGACCTGGAACACTTGAGGAAGGAGCATCTGACATCTTGTTTACAACAGTAAAACCAAGCATACCTGCAACTTCTTTGAATAGCCAACTGGTTGATTCATGAGTGTACCCATGGACATCTGTAACAGATTGCATGATGTTTTCCTGAAGCTCTTGCATCTTGGAGAAGACATTGTCATCCAAATCATTCATTCTACCAGCACTTTCTTCTATTTTAGACACAATACTCTCCCCCCCTTTATGACATCTTCATGTAGGAGGGTATAGAGTTTGTTCAGCTGACTCTCAACTTGATTGTCCAGAAAGGTGATCCCTTGATCATGAGCAGTGTTGAGAATTGCTTGAGCAGTAGTTAGATTTACAACATCTTCACCAACTTGATGCAGGCTCTTTAGAGCATGCCCAACTCTTGATTGGTGTGGTCCAAAGCTTTTCCTGCTTTTGTCATCCAAGCTTCTTGATCATTCTTGAATTTGCCCATCTCATATCTCATTTCAGCCATTTCTTGCCTCAAAGCACTATCAACTGTATCTATTTTCTTATAGACTGATTTGATGGACTGATCAAAATGCTCTGTTTGAGCTTGCAGCAGGGTTGAAATTGACTTGAGCAGGGAAGAGTGAGAGCTCTCTCCAGTTTCAAAATCATCAGGAGAGACTCTATCAGCTACAAAACTAGTAGACTGTGCCTGCTTATCAAGCACAGTTGCTCTTGGAGATTTTCTCAAAATACTTTCTGGAGGGGGTAAGAGCAGCACAGGAGGGACTGCAGATTCACCCATGAATATGTCTTCCTGTTCTATCTCCCCCTCAATCAAAGACATCTTCTTTGCTAGCTCCAACTGAGCATCAAAACTGCCCATCTCCAAAGAATCTGATTTCTGAGAAGGAAGAGATTCATGATCTGCCAAGTCTTCACTGTGTTCTGAAATATAAACAAACTCTGCAGGGGAACTTCTTGAGTCTTCTAACATAGTAGCTTCATCTTCAGCAGCAGATTTCCCTTGATCTTCTGGGTCAGGAACAGTATCAGGGACAGCAGGATTGACTGGATCAACATACATTGGATCAGTTTCACTGGGAGGAATGTCCTTTGAAGCAGCACCACTTTCCACAATGTCTTTTGGGGTTGAAGGCCCCCCCTCAACATGATCATCTCTGCCCTGATCAGAAACTGTACTGGGTTCACCTCTTGGGGTTGGAAACTCCCCCTCTACATGATCATCTCTGCCTTGAGCAGGATCTGGACTGGGTCCACTACCCCTTGAGGGTTGACCTTCTTCAATATTCCTGTTCTCATTATGCAGAGGGTCCTCATCACCACAAACAGCAGCCTTAATTCCACCCTTTGGAATGACCCTTTCCCATTTGGAGAAAATGGATGAGTTTATTTTCTTAGTGTGGTGGATGGGGATACCTCTTCCAAGATTAAAAAAATCTGGATTGCTACCATTTAGAAGCAGACTGAGAATTTTCAAAATTGGGGGCAAGAAAACTCTCTTTAATCTTCTCAAAAATTACTTCACCAAAATTAAAATTTTTTCTACAGATAATAGCAGTGTGAATTTTAAAAGCTTCTTCAGAGAGGTAGTCGTGAGAGCCAACCTTGCATAATAAGACTTTTCCTAAAATGTCACATAAAAGTTTACCTCCATCATTCATGAATTTCCTTCTGATTTTAGAGCTTTCATCAAGAATACCACAGAATCTCTTAGCCCTGAGAAAGTCTTCAGCAAACAGTTCTTCTGTTTCTACTTCAGGCATCCTCAAAAGTCTGTTGATGCCACTAGCCTTCAGGATAATTTTGCATGACCTAATTGAGCTTTTGATCTTCTTACCTTGACTGGTGATTTTTGCATTTCTAAAGAACTCAAGAACGTCTTGTTCTAAGATTTTAGCCGGCTCCTCCAAAACAAAGCTGAGCCCTGCCACATCAAGCATCACGATGATGTTTCTGAACTCATCTGAAGCTTCTCGAAAAGCACATCGCACCAGCTCCCCACCGGAATGCAGACCTGCCTTTGGCGCCATCGAGCTCGTCGAAGTCGGGGAAGAAGAACAGTGCTTTATCGCAAGGGAGACGAAAGGACGAGAAGGGTTTCACGGAAGAATGCGTGGAATCACGTGTTCTCTTTGTTTATATATATATATAATAAATTTGGGCGCGTACCTGATTTTTCGGAAGACTCTTCGGATCCAATAAATTGTATTTAATAAAAGAAATGTGTCCGAGAAGATATAGGTCTTGACCCGTGAAATCCCGTGAAATCCTGTGCAATTTCATAAAATTCCAACAGTCTTGACCTCATGATTCCTTGTTGAGCATTCCAAGTTCCATTTTGAAGAAATTGAACTTGGTCTCGTCCAGAGGCTTCGTAAAAATATCTGCAATTTGTTTGTCAGTGTTAACATATAACAAATTTATATCCTTACTCTCAACATGTTCCCGGATAAAGTGGTAGCGAAGCTCGATGTGCTTTGTTCTGCTGTGAGAGACCGGATTATTTGCTATGGCAATAGCACTTGAGGAGTCACAGAACATGGGGATTTCTGTGAGCTTTAAGTTATAGTCCTCAAGCTGATTCTTTATCCACAAAAGTTGTGCACAGCAACTGCCGGCAGAGATATACTCCGATTCCGCAGTTGATATTGCAACACAGTTTTGCTTCTTGCTACTCCATGAAACAAGCCTTTTTCCCAAGAATTGGCAAGTTCCTGAAGTACTCTTTCTATCATCTTTGCTATCTGCAAAATCAGCATCTGAAAAGCCAATTAGTTCAAAATCATTGCTTCTCGGGTACCATAAGCCGAGATTTGGTGTACCCTTAAGGTATCTCAAAATCCTCTTTGCAGCGGCATAATGAGATTCCTTACAGTTCACCTGATACCTGGCACAAACACATGTAGAGAACATTATATCGGGCCTACTGACAGTAAGATAGAGCAAGGACCCAATTATGCTTCTGTACTTGGTTTCATCAAAAGGTTTCCCTTTCTCGTCCTTGTCCAGAGACATACTTGAGCCCATTGGAGTCCTCATAGAGGTTGCACTCTCCATTCCAAATTTCTTGAGGAGCTCTTTGGTGAACTTCGTCTGAGAGATGAAAATTCCATCTTCAGATTGGTGCACCTGGAGTCCTAAGAAATATTTCAGCTCTCCCATACTGCTCATTTCAAACTTACCTTGCATCAAATTAGAAATTTTTTTGCAAAGTTTGTCATCTGTAGAGCCAAAAATAATATCGTCGACATAGATTTGCACAAGCAAAATCTCGCCTTTTACTTCCCTAAGAAACAATGTCTTATCTATTGCTCCTCTTGTGAATTTGTTCTCAAGAAGGAAGCTAGACAATGTCTCATACCAGGCTCGGGGTGCCTGTTTGAGACCATACAGAGCTTTATGTAAATAATAAACATGATTAGGAAAATTAGAATCTACAAAACCTGGAGGCTGAGCTACATATACTTCCTCTTTAAGGTCTCCATTCAGGAAGGCTGACTTCACATCCATCTGGAATACCTTAAAGCCCTTATAAGCAGCATAAGCCAGAAATAATCTGATGGCTTCAAGTCTTGCTACTGGTGCAAAGGTCTGATCAAAATCAATCCCTTCTTCTTGCCTGTATCCTTGTGCAACCAGTCTTGCTTTGTTCTTTGTGATGATGCCCTTTTCATCAAGCTTGTTCCGGTAGACCCATTTGGTTCCGATCACGTTCTGTCCTTTGGGTCTTGGTACCAACTCCCAAACTTTACATCTTTTGAATTGGTTGATCTCTTCTTGCATAGCAAGGATCCAAGATGGATCGGTGTTTGCTTCTTCAAACTTCTTCGGCTCAATCTGTGAAAGAAAACTTAAATGTAAAACTTCGTTAGTTGTACCTCTTCTTGTTAGAACTCTGCTTGAAGGATCTCCGATAATTTGGTCAACTGGATGATCTCTTGAATATCTGACTCCCAAGTTGCTTGCCTTTTCAGGAGCAACTTGAGGTTCAGCTACCTCTGGAGCATCTTCTCCTTCATGAACTTTTTGTTCATCTTCAGAGTGATCTGAGATCTCTTCTGCCAACCTTGGTGCATCATCTGTGGTGTTTACTCCATCTTGCATAGAAAGTTCCTTTAGCTTTTCACCTGCATCTTCAATGAACACACTAGACGAGTTGCTATGCAGCAGGCTCGTCTCATCAAATACAACATGGACTGTTTCTTCTACCACCAGAGTTTTCTTATTAAAAATCCTATATGCCTTACTATGGCTACTATATCCTACGAAAATACCTTCAAAACATTTTTCACTAAACTTGGTTGTAGGATGCTTCTCATTGTTAAGTACATAGCATTTACTGCCAAAAATTCTAAAATATGAAATCTTTGGTTTTCTGCCCTTTAGAATCTCATATGGGGTCTTACGATGGTTCTTATTGATGAGTGCTCTGTTTTGCACATGGCAAGCTGTGTTGATAGCTTCTGCCCAGAAATATTCTGGAAGAGCAGAATCACTCAACATAGACCTGCCAGCTTCTATGAGGGTTATATTCTTTCTCTCGGCTACTCCATTTTGCTGTGGAGTACGAGGAGAGGAAAACTCATGAGAGATACCTTGACTTTCACAGTACTCTGTCATGGCCCCAGACTGAAATTCTGTTCCATGGTCACTTCTGATTTTGACAACTGAACAGTCAAGTTCATTCTGAATAAGCTTGACAAAATTAGTGAATATGCCGAAGGTTTCTGACTTAAGTTTTAGAAAGAACACCCATGCAAACCGAGAGTAATCATCAACAATAACCAAGGTGTAAGCTTTCCCACCTAAGCTTCTAACTGACATTGGACCAAATAAATCCATATGCAGCAGATGAAGACATCTGGTAGAATTATTGCCAATTATGCTCTTAAAACTAGCCTTTGTTTGCTTACCCATTTGGCAAGCATGACAAGGGCTTTCTTTAATGCATTTAACTTTGGGGGCATCCCTTACCAAGTTGTGAGAAAATAACATAGATATAGTTTTGAAATTAATATGTGCTAATCTCTTGTGCCATTGGTCATAGAGAGATGCACTATCTTTGACAACAAAACACACTGGGGTAGAAGACTGTAAGCATATAAAATCTAAACAGTAAATACCACTACTCCTAGAGCCTGTTAAAATAGTTTCCGCAGACACGGACATCTTTATCAGGCATCTATCTCTAAAGAACTCAACGGTATAGCCTTTGTCACACAGTTGGCTTATGCTAATCAGATTGTATTTCAATCCTTTCACATGAGCTACACGTGTGAAAACGACTGAGCCGTTGGTTATTGAACCATAACCAATAATAATACCTCGTTCAGATCCGCCAAACTTTACTTTAGGCCCGTTCTCAATTGGAACATAATCCTGAAGTAATCTTCTCCCGGCCATATGCCGAGAGCAACCACTGTCCAAATACCAGATGGGAATTTCATTGGCCTTTGGACATTCCTGCAAACATGATCAATACCCCTTAGGAACCCAAACATTGTTGGGTCCTTGGTTCCTTGTTAGTGGAACACCACTTGGAACATTAACTTTGCAAGTGGTCGGTCTTGCACTGTTAACTCGTGGAGTTCTTGGCACAGCATGATTGAACCAACAATCTATGGCGAAATGACCAATTTTGCCACAGCACCAGCATTCAAATCTATTGTATCTCCTCTTTGTGTTCTGCTGAGCCTTTTGAACGGGTGGCTTAGCAGGAGGGGCAACCTTGGAGGTAGAAGCCTCGTTGGTGCAACATACACAATTCTTAGGCACAATAGGCTTGACCTGCGGTGCTTTCTTAGCATTTGATCCATGAACGAATGGTCCATGATGCTTCAATTGAACTTCTTCATAAGGAGCCTTGAGGGAGCTAGATCCAAAGTTTCTGGGTCTGGTCCACACTGAGTTCACCTTGGCAGGCTCAACATGAGTTGGTCTGCTGAAGTGACCATACATGCTTTCAAAATCATAGGTGTTCGTAGGAAAAATCACCTTCTTGAAATTTGGAGCACACTGTGGACCTTTACCCTTGGTTTTAACAGCTCTTCTTTTGGCTGACTTACTTAGACTATTTTCAGCAACATGGCCCAAACCACTACTACTAGAACCAGCAGTGAAAGTGTCTATGATAGGCAAAACTGTCTTGGGCTTAGAGAAGTTCATTGTGATCTTCTTTTCAGCCTCAAGCTGTTTCGTCAAATCATTGATAATTTCACTTTTCTGAATGCCTGCTGAAGTGGCCTCGGAGAGAGCAATCTTCAAGGATAAGATTTCATCCCTGAGTAGGTTAGATTCTTCAATCTCCTTTCTCAGGTTTGATTCTTGATCCTTTAGGGATTGAATCTCCTTTGATTGAGTTTTAACAAGCTTTCGACACTTGTTAAACCCCTTCAACATTTCCTCATACTTAGCAGTCAACTCAGAATCCTCTTCCGAATAGTAGCTTTCATTAACATCAGATGCCGTTTCAGAACATGAAAGAGGTGTAGAAGATAATACCTGACCGGTGAAAGGAACAATATCCTTGTCATCATCTGACATGGCCATTAGTCCAAAGAATGCCTCTTCATCTGAGTTAGACTCATTTGAGTCACTATCACTCAGAGTCTTGGACTTCTTGGCAACAAAACTCTTCTCCTCTTTCTTCTTTCCTTTGAAGGACTTCTTTTCTTCTTTTCTTGAAGATTCCTTCTTCTTGTGTGGGCAATCAGCTATCATGTGCCCTGACTTTTTACAACAGTAACAAACGGGTTCAGTATAATCATGTTTGTTTGGTTTAGAACCATACCTGTCGTTTCTGTCACGGTGTGATCTCCTGTGATCTCTTGAGGAAGATGAGCCTTTTCTCATTTGCTTCCTTTTGCTAAGCAACTTCTTGAATTGCTTGGAGAGGATGGAAAATTCTCCTTCAGATAGTTCTGAATCTGCAGAACTGCTTTCAGCTTTATCTTCAGAAGATTCATCCCTCAAAGGGGACAGAGCCCTGCTTCTCCGGGAGCCTTCAGCCTTTAGAGCAATGGGCTTCTCCTTCCCAGAGCTCCTACTGCTTTCCTCTTCTGACTTCCTGATGTTCAACTTCAGCTCATGGGAGAGCAGCTTCCCATACAGAATTTGTGGCTCCGTAGTAGCCAACTTACCATATTCTCTGATAGCTATCACTTTGGGGTCCCATTCCTTAGACAGGGATCTAAGAAATTTATCGTTTAGTTCACCCATGGTGAATTCTCTATCATAATTTCTCAGACCATTTACAATCTTGAAGAATTTCTCGTAGGTGTCAGAAATTGTGTCTTTGCCTTGTTGCTTGAAGGCTTCGTATTCTTGGTTCAGCAAAGACTTCCTGTCATCTCGAACTTCTTCAGTACCTTCCATCAAAACCACAAGAGAATCCCACATCTCTTTTGCAGACTTGCAGTGAATCAGATTTTGTAGCATAGAATCATCAATTGCACCTGCTATGATGTGTTTTGCTTTCTTGTCTAGAGTGACAAGTGCAATTTCATCCTTTGTCATGTTCATCGTTTTCTTTGGCACTTGTTTGGTGGCATCAATGGTAGAAGCAACCATGGGAATATGGGGACCTTCCTTAACTATCTGGGAGATTCGGGGATCATTGGCTTCCATGTAGAAGATAACTCTTTCTTTCCACATGGGGAAATTCTCCTTAGTGCAAACTGGGAGCTTGGAGGAAAACCTTTCCATGCCTTTGTCCATAGAGAGAGATCTTGACAACGTAGAAGGATCTTTAATCTAGGTGTTAACCTCTTAAAGATAACCTGGCTTTGATACCAATTGAAAGAACTAGTTGTCTACCTAAATCACCTAAAGGGGGGGGGGGGGGGGTGAATAGGTGATCTCTACTGCGATTGAGGAATAAAAATTTAGCACACACAACAATAAAAATCACAGCACAGAGACACAAGATTTATAGAGGTTCCCCAAGGTGGGTACTCCTCTCTCCCTCTCCGCCTATCTAGCACTTCGGGCTAGCGTCGGCAACTTCACCAAAACTCGGATTTATCAACAAATCCTACACTCGGAGACAACGGCTCCTACAAGCTCGGAGAACAACCTCTCCTACAAAAACACTCGGAGATAAACTCCTACAACTCGGAGTAAACAACTTCTACAAAATAACTTGGAGTGAAAACTCCTACAGAAAACAAATAGAGATTGAAATAAAATACTTCTTCTAAATCTCAACAGAGATTAACTTTCAGATCTTGAAAGACTGAGTCTTCTTCTTCCTTGAGAAAGAAAGTTTGGATCTTCAAAGATTTGGAAGAGAAGAAACTCAGCAAACCTGATCTGATTAGGCCCTTTGATTTATTTGAAAAGATCTTCAAAAAGAGAGTAGAAACAAGATCAAAGGACTTCTTATCTGAGAAATCTTTAGCAGCACTGGAGAACGAATCTTGAGCGATGCAGAAGTTAGATCTCAGAAACTTGTTCAGCAAACGATGATGAAGACGGCTAGAATATTATCTCTTCTTAACATGCGTGTTTGCCCTAAAAATAAAGGAGTATTTAAAGGGAAACCTCCAACGGCTCGAGCGACAGATAAGGAGAGGTCGCCACGTGTACTGGACATGTTGGCCAACCCTAATTTTCAAAAACGAAACGTAAATTTGAAATCCGTCTGTTCGTCATTCGCCGAGACTTCACGTGAACATTCGACGAATTGACTTAGCCATTGGAAATGCTGATCAAGCCGTGGAAAACACCTTGTGCTTTCATTCGTCGGGATTCGTCGGGAGTTCTCGAGAACTTTCGACGAATTGACTTAGCTGCACAGATTCCTTCACAAAGCTGCCTTTTTGACTTCTGTCATCATTCGTCGATATTCGTCGGGAGTTCACGAGAACAGCCGACGAATGGACTTAGCCACAGAAATTCCTTCTTCAGACAGGAAAACTGGCTTCTGTCTGGATTCGTCGACATTCGTCGGGAGTTCACGAGAACAGCCGACGAATGGACTTGGCAGCAGAATTTTCTTCTTAAAAATGGAAGATTTGCTTCTGTCAGGATTCGTCGGGAGTCATCGGGACTTCACGTGACATCTCGACGAATTGACTTAGCAAAAATTCCTTTTTCTTCTGAAAACCTGCTCCACTCCTCAACCTTGAAAGCCTTCAGTTGTGAGAATATGAAGTGCACCCCAAAAGAGAGATTACACATGAACCACTTTGTTCTACACAATGAGAGATTACATTGTCTAGAACTGTGTTTGGTGATCCATTGCAACCTGATTTTGGTGCGCACTTAGCATTATGACCTGTCACAATACATCTAAAGAGAAATATCAAATACATACTCAATTCAATTTAGTTCATTAGGGGACACCTTCAAATCTAGGTGATTGTGGATACAATACCCAACAAAATCCTTGATATAGAGAAAACATTAATCGATTTTTCTCGACTCTTCCACTCGATTTCTGCCACTCGTGCTTCCTATTGTTCAGGAATCTTGAAGCATGGCTAAAGAACCCTCTTCCATTACTCCCGCTCCACCTACCGTCGACTACAACAATGTATTTCTATCGAATACTAAGATAGCCACCACTATCTTAGCCTCATCAGTCATCGCAAAAGAAAGAGTGCGAGAAGAAAGAATGAGAAAAGGAAGAACGAGTATCGGATGACGAGAAAGAAAGAAGCTGGAGATACTTGCAAGAAGAAGGAATTTAGTCACTGACAGCGTAATAAATACGTACCCACCCCCCTATTTATAGGCAGAGGCAAGGGATGGGGTATTGGCTAGCCCGCCGCGACTAGAAACAAGGGTATGGCGAGCAGCGAGGAAGGTCGCCGTGGCAGCATTGCGCGTTCATATTCGCCGATTTTGGTGCGTGAGGACCTGCATAGAAGTTCATAAAAGCTCGCCAAATATACGCGACAATACAAAAGCATCAATACTCGCAGCAATTAGAAGAAGACAAAGCAGAACATCATCACAGAAAGCAAGACAACAAGTAAAGGGCGAGATTAAATACTCGCCAAACAATATTACAAATCAAATGAATTTCATCTTCGAATAAGTCGCCTAAGGAGACCACTCTCCGAAGAAAAGGAAAGATCTACTTAGGCCCTAGGGTGTTCGCATGAGGATCTAGCGGCGGAGGATGTCGCCCAGCCCAACCCATGTTACGCGCGCGCTTGAAGTGCTCGGAGGCCACCGACATTGCGTCCTCGCCTTTGCGGAGTTGGTCCTCGATCCTCTCCAGCCTCCCCGCCGAGCCCATGCTCGCCCGCATGCCTACCAACTCGTGATGTAGCTGCTGGTGATGTTCTATCATCACCACACGCCGCTCCAGCTCGTTAATCAAGTAGAACCGAGACTCAACACCAACCAGCCGCGCCTCGAACTCCTCAAGCTTCGCTACTCACACCTCCAGCGCAGAGATGCGGCGATGAGGCTCAGAGATCGCTAGCTGATCGAACTTGGCCTCCAGCTCCATGTAGGCACGGGCATTCTTTTCCTGATACTCGCGAGGTGGGAGCCCAATGACGTCGATCAGCGCTCCCCCCAGAGTAGAAGCGCGAGCTGCCAGTAAGAGAAGACAATCGCGGTCAGCGAGAATTCCAGCAAAATAGAAAAAGCGACCACAAAGAAGTCAGTCAGTTACCAATTCGAGGAGCTTCAGTCCTCACCTCGCGACGAGGACTGCGAGATCGACCCTGACGAGCAGACGTACCACGGAGAGGAGTGGTGCTGCGGTGGGTAGCATCTCGCCGACTCGACGAAGATCCCCCAGGATGATCTCTCCTCGCGGGCACGGAGCTCACAAGCATGTGTCCTCTACCACGACCATCCTGTGGTCGCCCTCCCCCTCTTGGGGCAAAGAAAGACGAGGAACCCCCTGTTCCCCCACGTCGCGATGATCCCGCAGGGGGGACCGGAGGGGTAGACACCGATGGCAGAGGCGGCGGCGACAGAAGGCTGCCCGTGGGCAGCTGCGAAGTGCTCGCGACTCGTACGGAGGCGGTGGAGGTGGTTTGCTCGCCGGAAGGCCCCTTTATTGCTTGCCGGAGACCGCGAGGTCTGGTCAGCAGCAGACCCCTTGTCCGCGGAAGCCGACAATGAACCATAATTGATCCTCACAGAGCGACCAACTTGCGATCCCTGTTGGGACCCCAGCGCGATTATAGGAGTTGATCACAGAGGAGGCACGACCAGAGGCTCGCCAGGAGCTTCACTAGTCGGCGGGTCTGCAAACAGAGAAAGCGTCATCATCATCTCAAAGCAAAATCAGCAGGGCGACAATCTAACTAGCGAGTATGAAGTCTCTACCTCGCAAGATTGCGAGCTCCGGGTGCGACCGGATCTGAGACCCTGAAGGATCCACCACAGGAGCGACTTGAGGCGTAGAAGGCTCTGGAGCAGGTTACTCTACCTCGTCGGCAAACCCATCTCGCTGAGCATTCTTCGTGTGGTCGTGGGAGTCTCTGGATGTTCGACGGCAGGATCAGTGACATCCTCCGCTGGAGCAGGTGGCAGTTTCTTCTTCTTCTTCTTCGCGAGCTTCTTTCTTTTCTTGGCCGCGAGGAACGCCTCAACCTCGTCATCCTCGCGAGCGCGCTTCCGAGTAGCCAACACCAACCCTTTCAGTGCAGCCATATTCGCCCTATATTGTTCCTCGGTAGTGAGTGACATCTTGTGCGAGTTCGAAAGGGTAGTCCAGACAAAAGACCCCCCTCTATATATAGAGTCTCGGAGCCAGCCAGTCGATGCCAAGGAGATCCCGATACTCGCCAGAAGCAGCTCGTCGAATAAGGGATTGGATGTTTCTTTCTGAGCCACTTCGTTGCTCGCAAAGAGCGGGGATTGTGTACAACCCCTATTCTCTGAGGGTAGGACCCATTCAAAGCCTCGTATGCAGAAGTCAAAGTCAAAAGTTAAAGCAGAAGCCAGAAGTCAGAGATCAAAGACAACTCAGCCAGCAAGAACAGTAGAAGGCCTGAGCGAGTATGAGTGAGCATGTGCGAGCATCCCCTCATACTCGTCAGGTGGGCGACCATAGGAGATGCTCTCCGAAGGCAGTCAAGATCCTCCTCAATGTCGCGTAGTCGCCAGGGTAGGGCTGTGCTATAAATAAGACCCCCCTCCCCTTTGGTTTTCCTATAAATAGGATCCCAAGGGTACTTGGATTGACACCTTTGACCGAGCTTTCGGAACCCCATTTTCGAAGACTTGCCCCCCCCCCCCCCCCCCCCCCCCCCCCCCCCCCCCCCCCGAGTTCTTGACCGTCATCCTAGATACTCGCCAAGTTGGTGCCTTCCTCGTACCCTGCTCGGCCATTTTTGGTTGCAGAGGGGAAGTCTCTTTCGAGCTTCTAGGTACGTGGTGGGACCTCTCTGCCGCAGCACCTAGGGTCCTGTTATTGTTGTTCAAGCCTCTTCGTTGTTGCCTGCCAAGCCATCTAGTTGGGTCGCTGGGCAAGTAGCCTCCGACTGCATTGATCCGAATATTTGGAGCTTAGGATTTTCCTGGCTTCAACAAAAAGAATTCTTTCCATCATAAGATTAATTATGAAAATAGAATTTGATTTTTAATTCTAATGTGGCCTAAAGTAAAACATGCTTGATTTTAATAGATCGTTTGAGTGTTAACCTTAGTTATCATTATTCCTAATTTGACGGATTTTTTTTATTCAGGGACTTATTGGACGATCACCCCAATAAACCGTCATAACCAGCGCGGGCGATGTGTGCGAAATAAAACAAACAAGTATATGCAGATATAAAATAACGTGCGCTAAAATAAAGATGCGTGATACGAAAAATAAAATAATAGAACAATGTGATGATGCGATGCAGGATGCATCACTAGGTCAACCTAAGTCAACTTGGTCAACAGGTCAAGGTTTGACTTGAGTGGTCTCGAGTCTCAATGGTCTCATATCGGCTGTACCAGTTCACTGCAACTGACTGGGGTTAAATCTAAGGCTGTTTACTCAAATTTCTATTTTCGCGTCGTCACGTAGTTCTACACCCGTCGTTCTGGTCAATTCATCGAATAAATCAAATGTCATAAAATTGATGTTTTTAGGTTTGTAATGATCACACGAGTCCATTACAACAAGCTGGCATCGATTCCGAGTTCGTTTACCTAAATTTCTATTTTTGGGATGCATAGTTCAATACAATAATCACACTCTTCCTCACATGTCAATGAAGCAAGGCAGAACACTACACCTAGTCGGGTTGCTGCAAACTTTGCATATTCCCAATGAAATATGGTAAGGTTTGCATATTCCCAATGAAATATGGTAAGGTATATCCATGAACTTCGTCAAAAGGTTGCCCAAGTCCACTCACATTATCCCATAGCTCACCCAAATACAGTGTTGAGTGTCGCTTATGTATTCTTTGATCAGATGTCCTGCCTTCACGACCTGCTTGAATCCATCGTATTTGACATAGGTAGAGTGTTTACCAATTACTTCTGGCAGGAGCTGTTCAAGCTATGTCATCAACCTGCCATCCACAATTAGATGGCCAGGCTGTGCCTTTAAACTGTGTACTAGAAATGTACTTAAGGCGTTTCTCAGGAGAGAAACCCAAGAAGTGTGTGGAATGGTTACCCTTGGCGGATTACTCCTACAATATATCATATCATGATCCTCTCCTTACCACTCTTTTTAAACTAGTATTTGACCATGTTCCCCTCCGCCTACTTCCCTACACACGACTCAGGTAGAGGGAGTCCACTAAGGACTCCTCAAGCGCGACATTGTATTGGATATGGATTGACATCACTTACTTCAGGCCCAAAATCGCATGAAGGAATATTATGGTGGCCTCCACCGAGAGGTTCAATACAAAGAATGTGAGCGTTGTTACGATTCCGACCTCATCATTAAACCTCTGTTGCTCATCGGGCCAATGACAAACTGGCATCACGATTTATGATCCATATCAGTTTGCATCATGCATTGGAGAGGTGGCATGCTGTCTTCAACTTCCAGAGGGCGCGAAGATTCACAATGTTTTCCACATATCAGCACGGGGACGGAAACGGGATACGGGATACGATACGAAACGGATATGGGAAACGTAATTTTTAAAAAATACGGATACGGGAAACATTTTTAATTTTTTTAATTATTTTAATATAAGTATTAATTAATATAAAAAATACAATTAACAAACTAAGGTACCATCTCAGTGACTACATTCAATAAAGAGTAATTGGCGCACAATAATGTTGTTTATGCACAATGAGAAAGATTAGGCTAAGAGAAGGTATTGGATATCACAGGAAGAGAAGATATGAAGAATAGCTCATGCAATCTATTCCTTGAGGTATCCAAAAGCACAAACATTATTTATAGTGCCTACAAGTATACACAATTTAGTTTGATTTATTTATTATCAATACAGATTACTCAAGTGTCAAGATTGGGCCTACAAGTACACATTGAGAACTAATATCATAATATTTAATTATGATCATCAAACTCTTCACATAAACAAATCTTCTTTAGCATTAAATTAATAAAATGATTTTGTAAGGAGAAGAAATTATTTCTAAGAGTTAGCCACCATTTAATACGAGGCGTGACTGCGCGTCTGACGCCGTGAATAAAATAGCGGGAAACGCGTATCCCGCAAGGGGGATACGCGTTTCCCAATTAATTTTTTATTTAATTTAAATATTGTGTTTCCTACGTTTTGGAAACGCGTTTCCGGGCGTTTCCCGTATCCGATACGCGTTCGAGCCGATACGCGAAGCATTTTTTAAGTATCCGTGCTTCGGTAGGCCCCACTTCCTCCTACATTGAACGGGCGAGTTCGACTCAAACCCAATCTCTTCCTTCACACACATGTAACAAGAGTTAAGGAGGCGTTGATGCAATGGGAAAATCAATTGAAGAGGCAACATGGCAAACATGGGAGACATTTCGACAATATTATGATTGGTCCGAGCTTGCTTTCAAGCTCGCTTTGGAAGAGAGAGGTGATGACGCACTTTGGGAATGCACGCAAGGGCGCGAAGACAGATTTTCAATTTTTGCACCACTTAATTTCAAACTTCATTGTGTTTTTAATTTCCTCAAGACTTTTAATTTCGGTTTTTTTCTACTTTTGGTATTTATTATGATTTGTAACGGGGAAAATATTAATAGAAGGGAATGAAATGCTGAAGGAGAGTTTTTTTTTGCCCTAATCTCTTATTTCTCTCTTCTCATTCCTTCTCACTTCCTCTCTCTCCGTTGGCTAGGGTAGAGACTCCCAAGGGAAGAGCTCCCCACTCTCATTCCTCTTACGATCCCACGTAGAAAACAAAATTGGGAGACAGAGGCAATGTAGGAAGAAGTTTTCTTCTCCTTACTTCGATCCATTTCTCTCATGGTCGGTGACTCAATCTATGCCACGGACACACAACACTTTAGAAGGGTGCGCATTATAAATTTTCCCTCCACGTGTTCTGTACAAAAATCAATATTTTGCAGCATGTTGTTGTTGAAAACCAAAACATATAAGGTGTTATTTAAATGATAATTGTCTGTTTGGTTTGTTGTTATCTTTAAGTAACAGTTTTTTTTTCTAAATGCATTTACCCTAAAAAAGAGGACATCATATGTCGACCAAATTCGATTGATATCTAAAGACGTTAATGAACTCTTATAAATTGCATGTCATCACAACTTAAAGCATCTAGGTGTCTTTAAACAATTGCACATAACGAAACATGTAGTGTTTGACGGATAGCATTAACATCAAATAACACTGATATCCAAATAACACTAACATCGAAATGGCATTGAGTCATACCCCTAAAATCAGTTTCCAAAGCCTGGTCATCACTCAATTTACTCAGATTTTGTAGTGAGTCAAGCACTCTATGTTACTTTAACGTCTATTATTTTATGTCTTAGCTTGTCATTGGACTTGGTAATAAATCTATTTGCATTCCAAAAAAACTTGTGTATTGTGTTGGGTAAGAAGAAATTAAATTGCTTGTATAAGAATATTAAGTTTGAAATGTCCTGTATAAGTCTATAAGAATATCAAATTAGAAATATCTAATAAATCTAATTTTATATATTAAAATTGCCTGTATGAATTTTTTTTTATAAATAGGTCATGAGATGTTACATCAGTGCCTAACTTAGCAACCGATTTGATGACTTTTTTATAGGAGGAAGCAACAGGAGCATGGCTTCAGCATAAGGGTAGAGACTTTCGAATTCAACTAATGAGTCATTTTTGGCAGAATGTCAATAATGAAGCTGAAAAAGAAAGTTATAACAATTGGCCAGGTTGTTTTTGTTTTGTTCTGCTAATCTTAAGATGTAACAGTGTTATGTTTTTTTTTTAATTTCTCCTTCATATGAGCGGAATGACTGTAATATCTGCTTAATAGCATTGGCTGCAGTTAGATATTAACTGGACAGAATTTATTCTTTACATCATATTGTCAAACTGTATTTTACATGTAACTACATGGAGTTTTAGTAGTTAGAAGCACTCTGGCACAGATTACACAAAGGAACTGTGAAAAGTAACCTAGTAAGAAAACAAACAGATGCCAAAATATTGAATCTTGAAGCTGACAATGTCAAGTCCTCTAAGCATCGGGTTGTTGAATCTCTAACAAGGTACTAAAACTTTAAATCATTATGTCAGAGATAAGAATACTCGAGCATCTATAAGGGAATGAAATCCCATATAATCTATAATTCAAAACATTTCCTTCATTATATTTTATCATTTTATATCATCATGGTGTTTGCAATGAATAAGCAGCTACATATAGAAATAACATGATTACTGAAAATCCTGATGATGCTTAGGCAAGTTACAAGTAATCTTCATGAAGAATAACATGTCAATATACAGATCCATTACTTTCTATATCATCTCTCCTCTGGACAGTAAAAGTGGCGTAATCTCTCTAGCTGCCACCATATTACTGACCACATTTTGAGTAGTACCCTTACTGGCCACTTTTACTCTCCTCTGGAGAGTTAAAGTGTAGTTGTCTCTTTAGGTGCCACCATCTTACTGACCACATTTTGAGTAGTACCCTTATAGTCATTCTATGTTAATTTGTATAATGCTTGATATGCACCCATAGATTTATATGGGAGAGAGGGGTGCGTATAGCCATAGCTCTACCACAAGAGAGTGGAGGTGGTGGGGTCATGCTAAGTCTCGTGAGCAAGAGTGGGGTTAGGAGAACGGCCATAACCGCCGCGCGACGCCAAGTTTCGCCGAGCCCCGCAAGGGGGTGCGAGTCGCCCCCCACCTAGCAGGGTGCGTCCAAAACCGCACCCCACATGGTGGGGGGCGGCCGCGGCCAAGGTCGCATCCCCCATAAGGGGGTGCGTCCCAAGCCATTACCGCGCCCCTATGGGGGAGCGGCCAAACCCGCTCCCCCGTACGAGGTACGACAAGTCTGGCACCCCCCTCTCGGGATGCGGTCGGAGCCCCGACGCTCTCCCTTTCTCCGGGCCGGGTGCAGCTCCCCGTGTTGGGGGGTGGGGGGTGGGGGCACGGTCTTCAATAGGCACACTCTTGCTCTTACAAGCGCGCCCCTCCGTCGGCACCCGACCACTTTTCCGACTTTCCATCCGCAAAACAAGCGAAACATTTACACACACTTCCGTGTTCATCGCGCGCTCGGGACACCTTCGTGTTCCCAACGCGCGCGACAGTTAACCTTTCCTAATTTTCCAGATTTTAGGTCCTGTTCACTGTGCTCAACGCCATCAACGAAGTTACCCGAATTGACCAAATTGCCCGGGGGGCAAGGCGGGAATATCCAAAAAGTGGTGATCCGCGTGCTCCGAATAGACAAGTGTGATTCGTCCGTCAGGTGGTTACGTTACAACGACGAAATGACCGGGCTACCCCTGCCCAAGGCTATAAAAGGAGCCCATGACCTTCATTTCAAGATACCTTGTCTTCTACGCCCGAAAGAGCTCCTTGAAGATTTCCTCTGAGTTCTCCTTCGACGCTTGAAGATCTCCTTCGATCTTCGAAGATCTTCTTCGAACATTCGAAGATCTCCTTCGAGCCTTTGAAGATTTCTTTCTCTTCAAAAAACAATCTTCTTAAGTGAGTTGGGAATCCTCCGGGTACCGAAAGGCGACTCGAGAATCTCACTTTCATTCCTATAAAAGTACTTGGTCTCCCGAAAGGTGGCCTGTCACCCTGGAAGTTTTCTCTCTTCTACGATTGTAACGAGCAGCGGCCTGTCGCGCTCGAGTTCTCAGCTTCCAATTGTAACAAACCAAAAGATAATGGAATTTGGTCGGCACAGCTCCGAACGCGTGGTTTTTCACCCTTTTCGGGTTTTCCACGATAAAAAAGCCTTCTTGTCATTCATTAATTTTATCATTGACTGTTTGCACGATCGGCTCTCTCTCGAGCTAAGGTGATTTAATTCGACCAGTCTATCAGAGCGTCGAGTGACCCGCAATAATGCTATTGCCAATTATTTTGTTATTGCAAATCATTAGAAGCATCTTCATTTAGCACAATAGGTTTGAGAGCAAACAATTGCCAGAACCCAGTCAAACTTCAATCTTGATATGCTGTAAAAAGTTTGCTAATCTTCAGATAATGTGGCAAAACATGATAAGAAGAGGGATTTCATTAAATGAAAGAGAAAATACTTGATACACCCAAAACTATAGGGGCTCACTTACCCATAAGATTCGAGTAATCACTCGCATTATATTTGGGAAGCGCTCATCCAATCAAGAGAAACCTCACTCTCTCGTTCTTAAGCATTTTACTGAAATCATCTATGCATACACCTTTTATAGTTGGAATATATATGTATATATATAAAGTCACAAACTATGCATCATAATATTAATGTAATGGCATTTCTTTAAATTCCGGTTTACCGAACCTATGTATATGTATGAGTATCACTTATGTGAATAATGAGATTGATTTGTTTTTTTTTACTTTTCCACTTTGTATCAAAGCACGGGCATTGCCCGATCTCGCCGACCTGCTCCGCTCCTTTACACCCCACCATCGACCAAGCTCCGCTGTCGATCCGCTTTGCCATCGCGCCGCCACCGCCCGATTCTGATGACCACTGTTGGCGTCGATCCCACTCGGCTCGTGCGGTATCGTCGATGAGAATTGGATTCTTTTCGAAACATCTCTCACCCACTTCGATCACGACATCACCTTATCCTGTCAACCTCACCCAACATCGCCCTCCCTCCCAGTAACTGTCGTTGCCTTCTAGATCTGATTTAGGATGGCTCCTCCGTTTGTTTCCTTAACATTGATTTCTGCCGAAGTCGTCTCATGGCATCCTTAACATGCTTATCTATTCGGTAAATGAAGATTTAGGGTAGTAAGAGATGTTGAGGTGATCGCTTAACCTTCTTTTTTTTGTTCCCTTCCGAACCGTGTTTCTATGAGGGACTCTTCAGAAACTCCTCGTTTAATGTTTAAGTGCCACTAGTGAGTGACCTTCAGAGGAATCATGGATACTTTGGCTCGTAGAAGTTCATTACCGTGCCATTGGATGAGAGAAATTCAACACGATATTCGTAGCCATCTATTATATGGTTGCATTGATGGGACTTTGGTTGAGCCACCTAAGACCGATCTTTCATGGAAGAAATAGAATTTTGACAACTCCTTTGTAGTTTCGTGACTTCTTCACTCTGTCACCAAATGTTTTTCGGAGCTATATGCTTATGGATTCTACCTGCGAGATCTGGACGCGTGTGCGTGAGACATACTCACAGATTGACAGCCCCCACACCTTTTAAAGAGGAATTCAACATAACTACTGTTGGTTGTGGAACGTCATGCACTTTTGCTCCTTTGTGCGGTTGCTGTGGTAAGAGAGGCCACATTCATGAGTTTTGTTTACAACTTCATCCTCACCTTGCTCCTCAGGACTAGAAACACGTAGATGTGGCTATTCCCCAGGACGTGGGGGTTCGCGACAGTTGGGGTCACGGTCTGGTGATGTAATTTATACTACTGAGTTTCATGAAGAGTTTACTATCCCTTACTCCTACATCTGGGCTATTACCTATGTAAGCCCCCGTGGCCTTCGTTGATGATGAATTTGATGTCCTCTGATGTCTACTTTGGTCTCAAAGTGATTCAACTTCAGGCGCTACCTCCACGACTTTTTCTACTTCATGTATACCTAGTACACATTGCTTCCACCATTTTCTCTGAATGGATTATTGACTCAGGTGCTACAGATCATATTACATGATCATCTTTAGTTTTTTTTTCCTGTACTCCTTTGCCTGGTTGGGACAAGGTCACCTCAGTCAACTTCTCCTTGTCTCCTATTGCTGACTAGGGACACATCTTGTGCTCCCTTTCTATCTCTCTTACCTATGTTAAGAGAGAACGCACCTTTAGGTTTCATTCGTTCTGTCTGATTTACTTCACAAGAAACCCTAAGTTTCTCCCTTGGCCACTGCTTGAGATACGGTCACCACCCGGTGAGCCTAAGATAGCTTGCTTTTAACACCCCCTCAAGCTGACACCATAAGCATCCATCATTCCAAGCCTGAGAGAGTATGTTTGAAGAGATTTACCAGAAACTGCTTTGGTGAACATATCAGTAAGTCCCTAGATGACACAAATACAGTAGTAATGGTTTGTTCTTGAATTTTTCCCGCACAAAGTGGCAATCAATCTCAATATGTTTAGTCCTCTCATGGAAGACGGGGTTGTTGGCAATGTGGATAGAAGCTTGATTATCACAGTGTAAGCGTATGACCTCCATGACATGAAAACCCATATCTCCCAAAATAAATTTAACCAAAATCAATTTACATGTAGTAATGGCAATATCACGATATTCTACTTCAGTAGAGGAACGAGCACAACATTTTGTTTCTTACTCCTCCAGGAAACAAGATTGCCACCTGTAAAGATAGAATATCCACTTGTAGATCTTTTGTCAGAGGAGGAACCATCCCAATCAGCATTACAGTACCCATGAACTTTAAGGTGACCATGATCTTGATAGATAATGCCTTTTCCGAGTCCTTTTTTAAGTACTTAAGTATCCGAAGAACAACCTGATAGTGATGAACTTTAGGACTATACATGAATTAGCTATCTAAACCTGTAGCAAATGAGATATCGGGTTTGGTAATAGTCAGATAAATCAATTTTCCAACAATGTGTTGAAATTCCAACTTTCTCTCAAGATCCGGAGAATTATCCTTGTGAATATCATAATTTGGATCCACAGGGTTATCCACTGGTTTTACTCCCAAATATTCAAAGTCACTGAGAAGATCTAAGACATATTTGCGATGAGAGATCATAATTTTCCCGCCAGATCGAGCACTCTCAATACCAAGAAAATATCGTAGAAAACCCAAATCTTTGATTTCGAAGGCAGATGCCAACTCCCTTTTAACTAGAGTAATGTGCTGATCATCAGTTCTTGTGATAATGATATCATCCATATATACAATAAGAGTAGTGGTAAATTTCTCCGTCCTGTAGACAAAGACTGAGTGATCAAAGTACAATGGGAAAAATCTAAAATCACGAGTTTGCTACTTAGCTTTTCAAACCAAGCCCAAGGTGATTATTTGAGGCCATACAAGGCCTTCTTGAGGCGACACCCCTATCCTTTAGGAGCATCCATGCCCGGTGGAGGAGTCATGTAGATTTCTTCCTTTAATTCACCGTGGAGAAAAACATTTTTTACATCAAGTTGGTATAAGAGACAAGACTTTTGGGACACAATAGATAGCAAAATCTAACAGAATTCAGTTTAGCAACGAGAGCAAACGTCTCTTGGAAGTCAATTCCATCAATCTGGATAAAGCCTTTAGCAACTAGTCTTGTTTTATATCTATCAAGGTGCCATCTTGAAGATATTTAATAGTATCACCATAAGTGAAAACCACGTTAGAACTTCCTCCACTATAGTATTTATAGTGATCAACAACCCCTTCAGGGACATTCACATCCTTTAATTTGTCCTCCATTTGGGCACAAGGAAGGAGAACTACCACCTGGAAGGGCTGGGTGGGGGGGGGGGGGGTCGGTTGATGCAGAAGGAACAAAGAAGAACCAGTGGATGAAGGAAAAGAAGAACCAACGACGAGAACAAAAAAAAAACAGCGGCAGAAGAGCCAGCGGCAACAGGAACCAGCAACAATGGGACCAACGACAGACGGAACACCAGGAACCAGAAGTAGCAGGAACCACCGACACCGAAACCAGCAGAAGACAGGAACAACGGTCGACGCCAAAAGATGGAAACATCGGTCGACGCCAGAAGACGGAACGTTCGACAACGGTGAGCAGCGGAGAGGAGTAGGATCCCGATCGACACAAGACGACGACGAAGCAGAGGCGAAGCAGCATCGACGAACAGGCAGACCGAGCCTTCAGGTCGACGGCGCCGAGGAACTTACTTCCTCTGATACCACGTTAAGAGAGAACGCCCCTTTTATTTTTATCCGTTCTGTCCGATTTTGATGTGTCCAAGGGCGCATCTCTTTAATTCCTTTGTTTATTTGTTTGTTTGATCGTGTGTTTTATCCGTCGCATGTTTGTTTCATTGCTGCATGTTCGTGTTCGTCATATTTTGTAAGCTCATCATTTAAATGTTGTTGTTAGTTTTTATATTGGCCTCTTGACCTGACCAACCAATAGGACCTTAAATAAATTGGTCCGATAATGGTGAGTGGGAAAGTACGATGGTAATTGGGTAAATATGAAATTGCATAACAAAAAAAACCAAATTATTGAACAATTAATTTCAGAATATGACTAATCTGAAATTAATCGGTTGGGGAAAGAAATTCAGTTTCGGAACTGTTGTAACCTTCCTATTTATGCATTTCATTTATTTCTTTGGAGTTTCCATCTTAGCCTCTTGGTTTTCCAACCCTCCCTTTAACTCAACCGGCTGTTTTCTTTTTTTCTTTTTACTGCTCACAATAAATCCAGCCGACTACAGTTTCATTTCATTGGCCTATTAAAACCGAATTTCTCCTCTGCGAACGGGAGCCTGGAGAAACAACGAGAAGCGGATGACTGTTCCTGCTTCTCCTCGGTCCAGGAGACGCCACTGCTGATATTTCTCGCTGCCGCCATTGCTATTTTCCATCGTCGCCGCTTGCCTCCAGCTTACACCAAGGAACTGACTCCTCCGAGGGGAAGGGTAGTCCACGATGTCCCTTCTCTCGCCACCCAGCCTCTCCGCCTGCGCCAGTCATCCTCAATAGCCTGAACCAGCTCCTCTCCGCCCTGTGCCGCCAGGAATTTCCCTCCACTCCTCAAACTCCTGTTGACCATCACCTGTGAGCCTTTTCCTAGAGCCAAACTCCTTCCCCACTCTGTTTTTCCTCCCTGTCCGAGCAGTCCTGAACCCGTCTCGCCTTCGTACCAGCCTAGCGAGCTCTTGCCAACACCAGGCCGAACCCCGACCCATCTAATTCACCCTGCCAAATACCCTGCCGAGCGTGAACAACACCAGCCCAGTCCTGTCCCAGCCAACAACACTGTTCCGTTCTGAAAAACAGCGAAGGTATAATTTCTGCTCCCCAATTATTAGAAGAATTATAGAGCAGTTAGAGCTTCACGATTTTAGGAATTTAGGAGAGATCTCTTGTAGGGCCCGTCACGTTGAGTCATCCCTGCAGAAGAAGGCTTCAGGCCCAAGGATTTCCGACAGGCTACCTAGTGTTGTAACTCAAAACACCGCTCCTAAAACCCCCGTAGCTAACCGCCCATTAGGGTCCACTAGTGCCTCTACACCTCCACCTACCGTATCCCAAGGCAAAGAGCCTATCGGCTCCCGACCCAACCCTGGGGGCTTTCGATGTTTTAAGTGCATGTAGCTAGGACACAAATCCTCTGAGTGTCCGCGTAGACAGTTCGTAGCTATCGTCGAGTCGGAAGAAGATCAAGAGCTCGAGTATAGAGCTCGAGTATATTGTCTTTCTTAGGGAATCCCAACCTGATCCGGTAGTCGAGGACGAGGTAGAAGTAGAAGGGGAGCACGCTGAGCATTTAGTCTGTGTCATGCAGCATAGCCTCCTCGCCCCCAAAATTTCCATTGAGGACGAATGGATGAGACATAACATTTTCCGTACTACCGCATGTATTAAAGGGCAATTTTGCTCCATCATCATAGATAATGGTAGCATGGAAAATTTCGTGTCACAACGCATGGTAGAGAAGCTAAAAGTTAAGACCCAGCCTCTGGGAAAACCGTATAGCTTGTCATGGGTCACGAGTTCTATGACTATACCCGTCACGCATCAGTGTTTAGTCGAGTTTTCCATAGGTATCTGTTGAACGGGAAAACAACCCTTCATTACTCTTGAATAAGAAGCCCCTCCTTTATATATAGGAGGGGGCCAAATACAAGATAAAATAATATAACCCAACTTCTAACACTCCCCCTCAAGTTGTGCTTGTGATATCTGTCAAGCCCAACTTGGACATAATATTCCAAAACACCTTATGAGACAAGGCCTTTGTCAGCACATCTGCCAGTTGTTGATCGGAGGGAACAAAAGGAGTGCTAACAACTCCCCTTACAATGTTTTCCTTGATGAAATGCCTATCGACTTCAACATGTTTAGTGCGGTCATGCTGGACGGGATTGTGAGCGATGCTAATGGCCGCCTTGTTATCACAGTATATGCGGATGGGTCCTTTGCCGTGAATCCCAAGTTCAAGCAGAAGAGATCGGATCCACATTCCTTCACATATACCTTGGGCCATAGCCCTAAACTCCGCTTCGGTACTGGATCTAGCAATGACGTGTTGTTTTTTGCTCCTCCATGTTACTAGATTGCCTCCAACTAAAGTGCAATACCCAGAAGTGGATCTCCGGTCATCGACAGATCCTGCCCAATCTGCATCTGTGAAGACTTCAATGGTTAGATCTTTGTTTGGAGAGAATAGGATCACACGTCCAGGGGAGGTCTTGAGATATCTGAGAATCCGATTGACAGCATCCAAGTGATGAGTTTTAGGAGCGTGCATGAACTGGCTAATAACTCCGACAGTGTATATCTGGGCGAGTATGAGATAGGTATATAAGTCTCCCCACTTGCCGTTGAAAAGCATTGATATCAGCCACCGGTTCTCCTTCGTCTCTTCCCAATCTATGGTTTGTTTCTATGGGTGTGTCCGCAGGGCGACACCCACTCATCCCCGTATTTTCCAGAAGGTCAAGAATGTACTTTCTCTGGGAGATGAAGATACCATGCCTGGATCTGGCAACTTCAATGCCAAGGAAGTATTTGAGGTTCCCCAGATCCTTAATCTCAAATTCACTAGCCAGTCTGACCTTCAAGTGTTGTTTTTCCTCAATGTCATCGCCAGTTATTACAATATCATCCACATACACAATCAATGCCGTCACTTTTCCATATCTGTGCTTTACAAACAGAGTATGATCCGCGTTACTCTGTTTGAATCCAAAGGTCACCATTGCTCGTTGGAATCTTCCAAACCAAGCCCTCGGGGATTGCTTCAGGCCATATAGAGCCTTATTCAGCCTGCAGACTTTCCCTTCAGATCCCTTAACAGTAAGGCCAGGGGGGCAAGACATGTATACTTCCTCTTCCAGGTCTCCATGGAGGAAGACATTTTTCACATCAAGCTGACTCAAAGTCCAATTTTTACAGGCGGCACACGAGAGCAGGATCCGAATAGAATTCATCTTTGCAACCGGAGCGAAGGCCTCCTGATAATCAATCCCTGCTGTTTGGGTGTATCCCCTGGCCACCAATCTAGCCTTGTAGCGGTCCACCAACCCTTGGGAGTTTGTTTAACCAAAAAAATCCACTTACATCCAACCACAGTCTTGCCTTGAGGAAGGGAGACAAGGTCCCAGGTACAATTCTTCTCAAGGGCACCCATCTCTTCCTCCATAGCCTTTCTCCACTGCTGATGTCTCAGAGCTTCCTGCCACGAGGAAGGGATGGAAAAGGAAGACAGAGAGGTGACAAAGGCTCTATGTCTAGAAGACAAGGAGTCATAAGTCACATACAGAGATAAGGGATGGTGAGTAGAAGCACGGTTACCTTGAGGACCAGTTAACGGGTCAGGCGTGGATTCTGGTACATTGAGCAGGAGCTGACCATTTTTGCCCCCTCGTCGACGACGAGTATATACCTGTAAGGGAGGAGTAATAGACGGCGGAACAACATGGATGGATGGCTGATGAGAAGTGGAGATGGATGGCTGATGAGGAGTGGATGACTGATAAGGAGGAGAGATTGGTAAAGGGGTAGGGAAGCTCTCTTCCACGTTCGCATTCTCCCCCTGAAGAGGGCTCCCGTAATAGGGTTCGAACTCATGGAAGGTAACATCCATGGAGATGAAGGTCTTGCGAGTCTGCGGATGAAAACACTTATACCCTTTTTGAGTGCTTGAGTAGCCAATAAAGACACACTGAAGCGCACGCGGGTCAAGTTTGGATGTGTGGTGCACATGGACAAAACACACACACCCAAAGATACGTTGGGGAAGCTCAGTAGGAGTAATATTGAGAGCTGCAAGCGGGGTTTTATGTTGAAGGATACGAGTGGGGAGACGGTTAATAAGATACGTAGCCGTGAGGACAGCCTCACCCCAGTAGTATTTGGGAAGATGCATTTTAAGTAACAGGCAACGAGCAACCTCAAGGAGGTGTCGATTTTTTCACTCTGTAACCCCATTTTGGGCAGGGGTGTAGGCACAGGAAGTTTGGTGGAGGATACCCAAGTCACACAGGTACCGTTGAAATTGAGAGTCAATGTACTCCCGACCATTGTCACTTCGCAAAATTTTTACAGTAGCGTTGAATTGAGTGGTAATCATTTTATGAAAACGTTGAAATAAAGGAAAAACCTCAGATTTACTCTTTATAAGGTAGACCCAGGTACAGCGAGAAGAACAGTCTATAAAAGTAACGAACCATTTGAACCCAGAAATAGAAGCAATAGGGCTAGGGCCCCAAACATCAGAGTGAATAATCTCAAAAGGAGTAGCACACAAGGGAGACATTTGTGGAAGAGAAGCCCGTTTGTGCTTACCCAGTTCACATACATAACAGGTAAAAGTTTTAAGAGTAGAAATAGACATAGCAGGTAACAATAATTTCATAACAGGGATAGAGGGATGTCCAAGCCGACAGTGCCAGGAATCCAGGGTGGACAGAGAAGCGACGTGAAGAGCACGCGGTGGAGGAGATGCCGAACTGGAGGGGTCAAATAGGTGCAGACCATCACGCAATTTACCAGCTCCAATCACCTTCCCCGTCGTCAGATCCTGAAAAACACAAGAAGAAGGGAAAAAAGTCACGGAGCAATGCATGAAGTTAGTCAACTGACTAATAGAAAGCAGGTTTCGAGTAAATTTAGGAACACGAAGGACAGAGGAGAGCGTGATGGACGAGCAGGGTATGGTTCCTTTGCCAGCAATGGAGGAAAAAGAACCATCAACAATACTCACCTTGTCACGTCCAGACAAAGGGGAGTAGGAGACAAAACCCGAAGCAGTGCCGGTCATATGATCGGTGGCGCCGCTGTCGATTATCCACTGGGTGGAAGAATGACTGGTAGCTGAGTGAGCTCCTGGAGGCCCCTGATGGGCATATGAGGAGGAAGAAGTAGGCACCTCTGAGGACTGTCCATGCATCAGACGACGAAACGCAAGAATCTCGTCGGAGGAGAGAGCCGAAGGGGCTGCAAGAGAGGACTGATCATCAGTAGCATCAGAGAGATGGGCTGATGGTCCATGAGAAGCACGCCCCTGAGAACGGCCATGGCCGCGACCACCACGGGTAGCAGGTCCACCCCTAGTTGGAGGGAAACCGTGAAGCTTGAAGCAAGTGTCCTTGGTGTGGCGAGTCTTTCCGCAATAGTCACAAATCAGATGATCCTTGTTACCAGACTTAGGCGGGCAGTCCCGAGGAGGTCGCCCACTGGGACGAAAGTGAGCAGCAAGAGCGGAGCCATCGGAAGAAGACTCAGGATGAAGCGTCTGACGACGATCAAATTCGTGTTGGACAAGACTGTAAACCTCTGACAAGGACGAGAGAGGTGATCTCCCAAGAATTTGGACACTGATCTGGTCAAAGTCACGATGCAACCCATGGAGAAACTCAAAGATCCGATTGCGATCGTCACGAGCCCGAACCTGAGCAGCATCTTCAGGCGAGACAAAGGTGATCGCATCGAAGTGATCATATTCTTGATATAACTGGGTGAACTCCAAATAACAGGAGGAAGGGGAGCGATCGCCTTGGCGCAGCATAAAGATCCTACGACGAAGCTGAAAGATCTGGGCAGCATTGTTACAGCTGGAATAAGTGGCTGCAACACGTTTCCAGATGTCAGCGGCAGTGTCAAGGAAGAGATAATTCCGGGCAATGGACTCCTGCATGGAGTTGAGCATCCATGACATCACGAGAGAGTTTTCAGATTCCCACTGAGGCCACTCGGGAGAGGTCGACACTGGAGCAACAGTAGTGCCGGTGACATAGCCATACAGCCGCCGACTCTTGAGGGCAAGGGTGATGGAACGAGCCCACGACAAGTAATTGAGGCCGTCAAGTTTCATGGTCATGATCTGAGGAGTACCATGATCATGAATAGGGCGGTTGGAAGCCGGAGAAGAACCGGAGGACAGCGGGGTGGAGTCAACACTTCCCGGCATCAGGACCCGAGGAAAGAAACCACGGGGGGGGGGGGGGGGGGGGGGGAAACAACACCCACAAAGAGGACTTCAATCCCCGCTCATAGAAAGAGACAAGGACGCGCCAGCCCGACGAAGCGCCGAGCCAAGAGAACCATCAGAAGAGGGGCTGGACGCCGGAAGCGGACTCACCGGGACATACAGCCGGCGTCCAGGGCACACGGACGGAAACAACGGCAGGAGGCCGCTGCTGGAAGACGGGCAGACGAGGAGCGATGGACGAGGAGCGCTGGACGCCGCTGCTGCTGAAGGAGCGCTGCTGGAAGACGCCGCTGAAGTGCTGCTAAAGGAGCGCTGCTGGAAGATGCCGCTGCTGGAGCGCTGCTGGACGCCGCTGCTGGAGCGCTGCTGGAGCGCTGCTGGACGCCGCTGCTGCTGAAGGAGCGCTGCTGGACGACGCCGCTCCTGGAAAGCTGCTGAATGAGCACTGCTGGACGCCGCTGCTGCTGAAGGAGCGCTGCTGGACGACGCGCACGCGGAAGACGACAGAACACGCGATCGGGCGCGCTAGGTCACCCTCGTACCTCTGATACCATGTTGAACGGGAAAATAACCCGTCATTACCCTTGAATAAGAAGCCCCTCCTTTATATATAGGAGGGGGCCAAATACAAGATAAAATAATATAACCCAACTTCTAACAGTATCTTCTACCAAGATTCTGTTTGGTGCATGTTGCGGCCATAATGATTTGTCACATTTTGTTAGGACGACCGTGCCAATTTGATAAACGTGTGATTCATGACGGAGCGAGGAACTCATACACTTTTGAACGAAGTGGGCGCAAGATCGTTCTTCTTCCCCAGGAGAAACACCACCCACAAAGAGGACTTCAATCCCCGCTCATAGAAAGAGACAAGGACGCGCCAGCCCGACGAAGCGCCGAGCCAAGAGAACCATCAGAAGAGGGGCTGGACGCCGGAAGCGGACTCACCGGGACATACAGCCGGCGTCCAGGGCACACGGACGGAAACAACGGCAGGAGGCCGCTGCTGGAAGACGGGCAGACGAGGAGCGCTGGACGAGGAGCGCTGGACGCCGTTGTTGCTGAAGGAGCGCTGCTGGAAGACGCCGCTGAAGTGCTGCTGGAAGACGCCGCTGCTGGAGCGCTGCTAGACGCCGCTGCTGGACGCCGCTGCTGCTGAAGGAGCGCTGCTGGACGACGCCGCTGCTGGAGCACTGCTGAATGAGCGCTGCTGGACGCCGCTGCTGCTGAAGGAGCGCTGCTGGACGACGCGCACGCGGAAGACGACAGAACACGCGATCGGGCGCGCTAGGTCACCCTCGTACCTCTGATACCATGTTGAACGGGAAAATAACCCTTCATTACCCTTGAATAAGAAGCCCCTCCTTTATATATAGGAGGGGGCCAAATACAAGATAAAATAATATAACCCAACTTCTAACAGTATCTTCTACCAAGATTCTGTTTGGTGCATGTTGCGGCCATAATGATTTGTCACATTTTGTTAGGACGACCGTGCCAATTTGATAAACGTGTGATTCATGACGGAGCGAGGAACTCATACACTTTTGAACGAAGTGGGCGCAAGATCGTTCTTCTTCCCCAGAAGAAAGGGCCTCTGCCCAAACCCTTAGAGCATTCCTCGCCTAGTAGTAGCATGACGTCTCTTATCGCTACGATTTCATTTCCTTCAGCTCATATGTTACTTTCTGGGACCCAATTTCAGGAAGAGATGAAGGAGAGTGAGGTCGTCTATATCTTAGCCGGTCTAGACTCCAGTCTAGAATCTACGGAGTTTCCAAATGGAGTTTCCAAATAGAGTTCTGGGAGAAGAAAACTCTTGTAAGATACCTTCTTCTTTACAAAATTTGGTCATTAAACCAGATTGAAATTCAGTTCCATGATCACTTCTGACTTTGACCACTGAACTATTTATCTCATTCTGAATTTGTCTAACAAAATTCTTGAAAGTGTCTAAGGTATCAGACTTGTGTTTTGAAAAGAACACTCATGCAAACCTAGAGTGATCATCAACAATAACTAATGTGTAAGTCATCCCTCCTAAGCTGTGCACTGACATTAGGCCAAATAGGTCAATGTGCAGTAGGTATAAACACCAAGTGGATTGTTTGTCCTGTATGCTTTTGAATGTAGTCCTTGCTTGTTTGTCCATTTAGCATGCATGACAAGGGCCCATTTCTGAACAATCCAACTTAGGACCATCTCTTACCAAATTTTCTGACATTAATTTTTTAAGAGACTTGTAGTTAATGTGGGCTGTCTCTTGTGCCACTTTACACAAGTAGACACTCCATCATTTGCTATAAGACATACAAGTTCATCTTTTCTAATGCAAATGAAATTCAAGCAGTAAATATTGCCACTCCTAGTGTCTGTTAAAATAGATTCAGCATTCTTAGAATCTTTAATCAGACACTCATCGTTGTGGAATGTCACAGTATATCCCAAATCACATAGTTGACTTATGCTTATAAGGTTATTTTGTAACCCTTCAATATAAGCTACTCTTGTGATAATAATACTGCCATTTGTAATCTTACCATAGCATTTGACTGCACCTCTGTCAGATCCTCCAAATTTGACTTTGGGTCCATCTTCTATATGCGCAAACTCCTTCAAGAGGCTTGTAGTTCCAGTCATGTTTCTGGAACAACCACTGTGCAAATACCACACAGCAGTCTTGGTGGTCTTTGGACATACCTGCAAAGCAACTACACTTCCTTAGGAACCCATACTTTCTTGGGTCCTAGGTGTCTGTTAGAAAGGGATATATATGGAAAATTAATAGCTTGCTTTCTGATTCTCATGTGAGGGTCACTCTGGACATTTGGATTGAACCAACAATCTAAGGCAAAATGCCCTACCTTTCCACAACACCAACAGTCAAATTTATTATATCTAGATTTTCTTGTTGTGCTGGGGCTGACTGGGTTAGGCTGTTGCTTGACAGCTAACTCTCTCTTCTTGGGAGCTGAAAAATTTCCCCCAACATGAGAATTTTTGGAGGCTCTCACAGAAAGATTCTTTTGGGGTACAGATAGTGCACTCTTCTCAAGAAAAGTCTGCCTTTTACTCAGCCAAGTAGAAGGAAGCTTAAGACCACTCTCTGTCTGCTTGCTCTCTTTGCATCCATAGATGCTGCTGTGATCATAGGAATTTGTGGGTATGATCACTTTTCTGAAGATTGTATTTCCTTGGGGAGATTTCCCACTGGCTTCACCTTGAGTATAGCCTAACCCCTTTTTGCTGGTTTGGGAAAAGCTATCTATCAAGGGAAGAACAGTTTGTGGCTTGGAGTAGCTAGCCACAATCTTCCTTTCCACTAAGAGCTTATCATCCAACTCTTTGATTTTGTTATTCTTATGTTTGATAACTTCAGTTAGTGTGGTAGTGCTCAGTGTAGACATTGATAATTTGGTCTTTTCTTGAGTTAGTTCATTAACTTTATCAAGCAGCTCATCTCTCTTATTATTCAAGGAGGTAATCTCAGCTGATTGAGCCTTACAGAGAGCCTTTGCTTTCTTAAGTGCTTCAAGCAGGACACCAATTTTCTCAATGTATTCAAAGTCAACTTCTCTTACTGTTGAAGAGGAGCAGACATCTGAATCTGTGTCAGAAATGGTTGGAGAAGCTTTAGGAATTACCTGGTCATGATGGGTTTCATCACAACTTCCTTCATCTGAGAAAGCCATTGCAACCATATGGATATCTGATTCTGATGATGATGACTCAGTGTCACTGTCACTGAGTATTCTTACTTTCTTGGCTATAAAACTCTTTTCCACCTTCCTGCTCTTTGAGTGCTTCCTTTCTCCACTCCTCTCCTTTCTTTTGTATGGACACTCAACAATGATGTGTCCAGTCTTCTTGCAACTGTAACAAACAATGTTAGAAGAAACTTGTTTATTAGGTTTAGAATCATACCTGTCAGACTTATTTCTGTTTCCAGTCTTGTCCTCCCTTCTTGAGCTAGAGGGTGAAGATTCATGTCTTTTGTTTCCTCTTTTTCTATTTCTTAACAACTTCTTGAACTGCCTTGTGAACAGGGAGAGTTCTCCATCTGAAAGCTCAGAGCTGGAGTTGCTTATGATCTTATCTTCTGAGGCACAGACATGCTCCATTGCTTTGTGCCTTCTTGAAGTCTCATCTTTGAAGGCCGCCTCCCTTTCTCTGCTGTAGGCCTTCAAATTTTCTTCCTCAAATTTCCTTGTATTCAGCTGCACCTCATATGAGAGAAGTTTGCCATACAACACTTAAGCCTCCATGTTCCCTAGATTGCCAACTTCTCTGATTGCACGCAGCTTCATATCCCACTCCTTGTTTAGAGATCTCAAGAACTTGTCATTGAACTCATAGTTGGTGAACTCTCTTCCATAAGTTAATGAGCCCATTTACTATTTTGAAAAACTTTTCATAGCAGGCAGCTATGTTATCTTTCTTATCCTGCCTAAATGCTTCATACTCTTGGTTGAGAAGGGATTTCCTGTCATCCCTAATTTCTTCAGTTCCTTCCATGTGCACAACTAAAGATTCCCATATTTGCAGTTTTGCAGTGGATTAGGTTTTGAAATGTGGAATCATCAATTGCATTGACAATTATGTTTTTGGCTCTTTTGTTCATAGTGACCAAGGCTACTTCATCCTTGGTGAACTGAGATAGAGCCTTTGGAATAGGGGCTGCTGTTGGGTCCACAGGAGTAGACATGAGAATATAGGGTCCCTCTTCAATAGCCAAGCAGACTCTAGGTTCAGAGGCTTCCATATACAATCTGACTCTTTGCTTTCAAATAGGAAAATTTTCCTTAGTGCAGATAGGCAGTTTCATTGAGCTCATTTCCTTGTGCTGCTCACCAGCCATTGTATATATTGACTATCCAATATAAAGGAGAGATCTTGTCTAAGCTGTTGAGCCTTTAAACTTAACCTCTATCTGATACCAATTGAAAGATTTGGGTTGTCTATAATACACCTAGAGAGGGGGGGGGGGGGGGGGGGGGGGGGGGGGGTGATAAGGTGTTTTCAATATTATTTGAAACTTTAAAAGCTAACTAGCACAACACAACATCAAACACAGAAAGCACAAAGAATTTATAGTGGTTCCCTTCAAGACAATGTGTCAAGAGGTAATCCACTTTCTCTCCCACCTATCTAGCAGTGTGCTAGACTAGGCAACTTCTCCAAAAACTCAAATCTCTATCAACTATAACAGATCTTACAACTCAGACCCACAAAGGATCCTACCTCAGCTCTCACACAGAAAGCCTACACTCAGGTTACAAACCCTACAAACAACTCAGACTTTACAAGTCCTACACAAACTCAGATCTTATCCAAGATCTTACAAGCTCAGCCTCACACAGAACCCTACAAAGAGATGAGAGTAGTTTTTCTGTTTAGAAGAGAAGGCTTCACAGATAAAGCTTGTTCCAGTACAGTCTTCTTCTTCTTCCAGATGTAAACCCAACAGTCTTCTTCTTCTTCCAAATGTAAACCCAACAGTCTTTTATATCTCTGAAGTTTTCTTAAGAATCTTCCCCTTGTTGAATATCAGATGATCTTGTCTTGTACAGAGGGAGGATTCTTTCTTTGTTCTTCAGAGCACAGTGATGAAGACTTCTTGCTTTTTGACTTTCTTTTCTTTTGATTTATCTGAGACACTATGAGTGTAAGAGAGAGCAAGCCAGAAGTCCTTCTGAATTCGAAAATTCCTCTATTTATATTTCTCTGCAATCTTGCATTCAGGCCCTGGATAAATATATTATTCCCCGGGATATTTACCAGAAAGGAATAAAATTTGAAACGACACAATATAATATAATAAATGATATGCCATTTTGAAACTTGCACAATTGGAAGTATTTAGAATTCCTCATTAATGGCTTTGCAACGGCTATTATGCAGAGAATATATCATTAAAGTATTCATTTATTAAAGGGCTTGATAAACGGCGCGTGTAATAAATGCAGATCAATTTCCAAGAGAATCTGTGCATTAAATACTGCTCTGCAACTGTCAAGACGACAAACTTCCTTCAAGACGATATCATCTTGATCATCAAGACGGTATATGTTCTTCACGACGATGTCGTCGACATACTTCTGCCTTAACAGTTTATTAAGATATATGGACAATATAGTTCCTTATAGACTATATTGTCTAGATGCTTCAGTCTACACGATGCATATTTAACCTTCAAGACAATATGACTACTTCAAGACGATATCGTCTAGACCTTTGTCTGCACGATCTTTACTTAAACCATTTCAATGATAAAACTTCTTCAAGACGATATACTTCTGTCTCAACGATATAATGGCTCAGCATCAAGACGATTTTTAACTTAGATGATTTTCACTTCTATTATAATCTTGATACTTGAGAATGTAGCTTTGATACATCTGTCACATTATGAACTAAAACATAATATTAAAAACAATTTTGCTTATCTATACTTGTGTTCCTTCTTTAAATCTAGAAACATTGAAGGTTCACTTCCCAATAGAAAGAACCTCTTTTGATGCTCTAACTTACATTGATCACTTAAAATCATTGCATAAATTTATTGCTAATAGTTTGCGAGCATCTTCTGAGAAATATAAAGCTATGACTGTTGAACATTGTCGAGAATTATACTTCTCAGAAGGAGATTGGGTTCTTGCTTTTTTCAGGATGGAGCTGTTTCCCATTGACACTTATCACAAACTACGACAACGTAGGTTTGGCCCTTTTCAGGTAAAGAAACGACTTGGTTTGAATGCCTATCATTTAGATTTACCTGCTAACTTTGGTACCTCTCCTATCTTTAATATTGTCGACCTTGTGCCTTTCTTTGGTGCGCATCCCGTTACCTCCTCTAGTCCACCTCCTTCCTTACCCACCACCAATCCACGACCGACTTCGACCCCTTCTACACCTATCATGGAGGAGATTGAGCAGGTTTTGGATGTTCGAGAATTTCAGACGCGTACGAGAACATATCAACGCGACCTTGTGTCATGGAAAGGTAGGAGTATTTTCTGACAGTTCCTGGATTAATGCTGCGGAGCTTCGTCGTCTTCGTCTTCTTCGTCCCCATCTTTCCGTTGCGGGTTTTGGTTTTGACTCGACGGAGTCAAGTCCTTTCAACTCCGGGGAAATTGATGCGTCCAAGGGCGCATCTCTGTAGTCCCTTTGTTTATTTGCTTGTTTGATTGTGTGTTTTGTCCGTCGCATGTTTGTTTCATTGTTGCATGTTCGTGTTCGTCATATTTTGTAAGCTCATCATTTAAATGTTGTTGTTAGTTTTTATATTGGCCTTTTGGTCTGACCAGCCAATAATACCTTAAATAAATTGGTCTTGTAACGGTGTGTGAGAGGGTATGAAGGTAATTGGGTAAATATGAAATTGCATAACAAAAAAACCAAATTATTCAACAATTAATTTCAGAATATGACTAATCTAAAATTAATCAGTTGGGGAAAAAATTCAGTTTCGGAACTGTTGTAACCTTCCTATTTATGCTTTTCATTTATTTCTTTGGAGTTTCCATCTTAGCCTCTTGGTTTTCTAACCCTCCCTTAAACTCAACCGACTGTTTTCTTTTTACTGCTCAAAATAAATCCAGCCAGCTACAGTTTCATTTCATTGTCCTATTAAAACCGAATTTCTTTTCTGCGAATTGGAGCCTGGAGAAACAACGAGAAGCGGACGACTGTTCCTGCTTCTCGTCGTTCCAGGAGACTCCGCCGCTGATATTTCTCGCTGCCGTCGTCGTTATTTTCCGTCGTTGCCGCCTGCCTCCAGCTCACACCATGGAACCGACGACTCCTCCGAAGGGTAGTCCACGACGTCCCTTCTCTCGCCACCCAGCCTCTCCGCCTGCGTCAATCATCCTCAACAGCTCGAAGCAACTCCTCTTCGCCCTGTGCCGGCAGGAACTTCCCTCCAGTCCTCAAACTCTCGTTGACCATCGCTTGTGAGCCTTTTCCCAGAGCCAAACTCCCCCCCACTCTATTTTTCCTCCCTGTCCGAGCAGTCCTGAACCCGTCCCGCATTCGTACCAGCCTGACGACCTCTTGCCAACCCCAGGACGAATCCCGGCCCATCTAATTCACCCTGTCAGAGACCCTGTCGAGCGTGAACAACACCAGCCCAGTCCATTCCCAGCCAACAACACTGTTCCGTCTTGAAAAACAGCGAAGGTATAATTTCTGCTCCTCAATTATTAGAAGAATTTTATGCAATTATATTTTAAGTGATCATCCGCAATTGCCACTCATGCCCTCTCTCTCCCTTGTCGTGAAAGTTCTGCGTTTATTGCGAGCTTTGCAGCTAGTAGTAGATATTCGCTTGCGGCGTGAACAAACTCACGTTAGAATTCTCAGCTACTCATTTAAGCACATCGAGCCAAGTATAGATTTAAATATCTTAAAGCCCACTCTCTTAGGAGCATTGCTAAACTATATTCCTAACCAAAAATCGTAATTTGCCCCAATTCCGTTTTCTAGAAATTATTCGACTTCAGATTTACTCCATGGGAAACCTTTAAGTTTCTCCCTTAGCCACTGCTTGAGATACGGTCGCCACTCGGTGAGCCTAAGATAGCTTGACTTTTAACAACCTCCATTCTGCATGTTCCCTCTTTTCCTCGTAACTTACTTCCATCCATAATATTACTAGATCTTTGAATTGTTCTGTAACCTTCTTTCTCGACTTATGTGTTTTTTAGGATCTGGGAACGAGACAGAACATTGACAGTGGTTGGAACCATGGGGGAGCTGTACTTCTTGGACCATCCTCTACCTTCTTAAGCTCTCTAATCTACCACTAACCATAGTTCTACTGTTGAGGATGTTCGACGATGACATTAATGCCTTGGACATTCATCTCCTGTTTATCTTCAAAAAATGTATTTCTTTTTATGTCTGTCATTAAACATGTATTGTGATGTCTGAGAGAGTTTTTCCCAAATCTTTTCTCCTAGCTTGCTTTCATTTAATATAATACATTCTGATGTATGAGATCCTTTCCCTGTGTTATCTTTTAATGGTTTTCAGTGGTTTGTCACATTTATTGTTTGTTTCTCTCGTACTGTATGTGTCTATCTCCTAAAAAACAGTGAAGTTTTTGAGTGCTTTGAAGTAGCTCACAAGATGGCGGTGAACCAGTTCAAAGGAAATATTCGTGTCCTCCATACTAATAATCGGGGTGAGGGGTGGGGGGTATGATGATTGCGGGGCATTTGGGTCATACCTCAGTAATCATGTATTATTCATCAAACTACATGCGTGCACACCTCCACTCAAAGTGGTGTTATTAAATAAAAAAACAAACACCTCCTTGAGGTTGCTCGTTACCTTCTCACTGTCATGCATCTCCCGAAGTCTTACAGGGGTGATGCGATGTTGAATGTTGTGCATCTTATCAATCGGTTTCCGTCCAGAGTCCTTGGCTATACTACTCTGATAGCTCGCCTCTCCACTCACTCTATGGTTCCTACGCCACATCTTCCTCTACGTATTTTTGCGTGTTTTCGTTTTGTCCACATCCATCAACTTCATAGAGACAAACTTGATCCCTGAGCTTAAAGATGTATCTTTATTGGTTACTCCACCACGAAGGGGTACCAATGTTATCATCCCCTGAAGCGTAGTGTTTTTTGTACCATGGTTGTTACCTTCCGTGAAGGGGACTCCTATTTCCTGATCCGACTCATATCATTCGTCAGGGGAATATTCATGATACAGATGATGTTAGCATGGTGCGAGAAGACATTCATGTGGGTGACACTCCCCTACCTATTACTTCCCTCTCTCATGTCTTATCTCCCATCCAGGACATACCAAAAATCCAAATTACTCATCGGTCTCTGATCTCTCCTCTTCCCATAGTCTATCATTGCAGACATAAATGGGCACATCAAGCACATGTTTTACGGTTTCACCTCTACCAATGCCAGACTCAGATTCAGGAGATGATATTCATCTTCCTATTGCACTTTTGAAAGGTAAAGTGCCTTGTACACATCATCCCATTTCAATTTGTGTTTCTTACCATAGTCTTACCCATGAAAATCAGTTGCTAGATCCAAGAAGGGTATCTTCATCTCTTAGCGGAAATTCATTTTGGATCTTATGATGGAAATAAGTACGTTTGGTTGTTCTTTAGTGGACACTCTCATTGAGAAAAATCTTAAGATAAGTGATGTTAAAGATGGTGATAAAATTGACGTGTCTAGCTATTGGAGACTAGTCAGAAAACTTATATACCAGTTATGCACACGTCCTGATATTACATATGCTGTAGGGATTTTTGAGCAGACACATGCGTGCCCTAAGAGCTCATCACCAAGAGACCACACATCGTGTTTAGAGATATCGTAAGAGATCTTATGGTCGAGGACTATTATTCTCACGAAACAACGACTTAAGGGCTGAAGTCTTCACTAATGCTGATAGGACGGGAAGTCCGGGTGATAGAAAGTCCATCGGCCTGGTGACTTGTATGAGCAAGAAGTAAAATGTGGCGGTCAGATCTAGTGCAGAAGCTGAATATCTGGCCATGTCCCAAGGCCTCTGTGAAGGATTGTGATTGACATCTATTTTATGGGACTTAGGGATCCTTGAACCCAAGCCTTTCTCTTTATATTGTTATAACAAGGCTGTCATCAGCATAACTCATAACCCTATTCAATATGATTGGACAAAGCACGTGGAAGTTGATAGATATTTTATCAAAGATCATCTTGACAATTGGAATATTGCTACTCCTTTTGTTCATTCTAAAGATCAGCTGATGCTCGTCTTCACCAAATGTCTTGGATATGATGTGTTTACTAACGATACTCAAGTTGTGAATGATAGATATTTTTAGTTCGACTAGAGGGGTAGAGTTGATATATATATATATATATATATATATATATATATATAAAGTCACGGACTCTGTACAGTAATATTAATGTAATGACATTTCTGTAATTTCCGGTTTCCCTAATGCATATGTTGGAGAATAGAAAATGAGGAATTAAATTATTGAAAGAAGACTCTCTCCTATATATAGGAGGGAGATACATCAAGGGTAATAAAAGAAACACACAAGAAAAGGAACATAAAATTAACATAATTCCAACACTCCCCCTCAAGTTGGGCGTGTGATATCTTGCATGCCAAACTTGCACACCATTTTTCCAAACACGTTCTGACTTAACCCCTTGGTGAGAGCATCCACTAACTGTTGATCTGAAGGGACAAACGAGTGTGCTCATGACTCCTCTTTCTATATTCTCTTTGATGAAATGATGGTTAACCTTCACATGCTTTGTGCGGTCATGTTGGACAGGATTGTGAGCAATGCTAATGGCGGCTTTGCTATCACAGTAAAATTTCACAGAGTCCTTGTTTTCCATGCCAAGATCGTTCAAAAGAGATTTAATCCAAAGTCCTTCGCAAATCCCGTGCGCCATAGCTCTGAATTCTGTCTTGCACTCGACCTGGTAACCACATGTTGTTTCTTACTTCTCCAAGTTACCAAGTTACCACCAACTAGTGAACAATAACCAGAGGTGGATCTCTTGCCATCAATTGAACCGACCTTATCAGCATCAGTGTCTTCAACTATCAGTTCTTTGCCCGGGGAGAACAGGATAACCTTTCCAGGAAATGACTTGAGATACCGAAGGATTCAGCGAGCTTCTTCTAAGTGACGGGTTATTGGTGAGTGCATGAACTGACTGATGACACCAACGACATACGAAATATCTGGGCGAGTATGTGATAGATAGATAAGGCGACCAACCAATCGCTGAAATCCCGTGATATTAGCCACTACTTCTCCATCATCCCTTCCCAATCTGTGATTGACTTCAATTGAGGTGTCAGCAGGTCTACACCCACTCATCCCACATGACTGGAGCAAGTCAAAAATGTACTTCCTCTGAGATATGAATATACCAAGATTGGATCGAGCGACCTAAATTCCCATGAAGTATCTGAGATTTCCCAGGTCTTTTACTTCAAACTCCTTTGCCAGTTTTTGTTTTAGAATTTGGATTTCTTCAGTATCATCGCCCGTGATAATGATATCATCCACATAGACAATCAGAGCATTGAGTCTCCCATGCTTGTGCCTTACAAATGAAGTATGATTGACATTGCTCTGGGAGTACCCAAATGTGACCATAGCTCTATGAAATCTCCCAAACCAAGTCCGATGAGACTGTTTAAGCCATATAAGGCTTTCTTCAACCTCCATACCTTTCCGTAGATCCTGGCAGGGTAAGACCAGGTGGTAACGACATGTAGACTTCTTCTTCCAAGTCCCATGAAGAAATGCATTCTTCACCTCTAACTGGGTCAAAGTCCACCCTTTGCAGGCAGAACAAGAGAGCAAAACTCTTATGGAATTCATCTTCGCCACATGGGCAAAGGTTTCTTGGTAGTCAATCCCCATGGTCTGAGTATAGTCTCTAGCCACCAAGCGAGCCTTGTATCGCTCAACAATACCTTGAGAGTTCTGCTTGACGGAGAACACTCACTTACACCCTATCACGGTCTTGCTTGGTGGTATAGGAACCAAGTCTCATGTGCAATTCTTTTCAATCGCCAACATCTCCTCACGCTTAGCATCATGCCACTTCGGGTGAGTAATAGCTTCCTGCCAAGTTGAGGGGATAAAAATGGAGGAGAGAGATGCAATAAAGAGTTTATGTGGCTGGGATAATGAGTTATAGGACACAAAGTGGGACATTAGATGTTGGGTAGAGATACAATTACCTTGAGTCCCCAAAGATGGATCCGATGTTGGAGTTGGTAGCTGAGTGAAGCAGATGTACCTGGACCACTTTTCCGCCGAGTATGCACCTGTAAAGGAGGAGCGGTCACAGGAGTAGGTGCAAGGGTAGGCACAAATGTAGACAGAGCATGCATGAGTATAGAAGGAGTAAGGGTAGGAGTAAGAGTAGGATAAAAAGGAGGAATGGGTAGAGGAAGAGAGCTCACTTCCACTGGGTAAGACTCCCCCTGAAGTGAGGGCTCGTAGTCATTCTTGTCATGGCGTCGCCTAGGCGTCCAGGCGCCCAATTGAAACAAGGCGACGGGCGCCTTATTTAAAAAGAAGGAGAATAGACAGCGTTATATATAAAAACCGCTGTCTATACTCGAATAGACAACGGTTTTTATATAAACCGCTGTCTATTGTACTAAGAATGATACAATAAACAGCGGTTTATATATAAACCGCATTCTTGTCATGACAGTCACTATAGACAGCGGTTATTATAATAACCGCTGTCTATAGTTCTCTGGCAGTCACTATAGACAACAGTTATTATAATAAAAAATTAATTGTCGCCTGGTATTTGCTCGCCTTATTGTCGCATAGGCGCCCGCCTTGTCGCCTAAGCGTCAAGGCGCCCGGCGCTCGCCTTGGTGCGCCTTGACGTCATGACAAGAATGCTCGTAGTAGGACTCAGACTCCTTAAACGTGACATTCATAATAACTAAGGTCTTTTTGGAAGTTGGATGAAAACATTTATATTCTTTCTGAGTAGGAGAGTACCCAATAAAGATACACTTGAGGGCACGAGGATCAAGTTTGGACTTGGGGTGCACATACAAAACACACACACCCAAAGATCCGAGGAAGGAGATGCGGGGGAGAAACAGAAAGAGCCTTAAGAGGGGATTTGTGGCCAAGAACACGAGGCGAAGAACGATTAATAAGGTATGTTGCAGTGAGGACCGCATCACCCCAAAAATACTTCAGGAGGTGCATCTTCAGGAGGAGGCGGCGGGCGACCTCAAGAAGATGGTTATTCTTGTGCTCGGCGACCCCATTCTGAGCTGGGGTGTAGATACAAGATGTCTGATGTATAATGCCCTGATCGTTGAGATAACGCTCAAAGGAAGAGTCAATGTACTCACGACCATTATCACTGCGCAAAACTTTAATGACATCGTTAAATTGCGTAGCGACCATCTTATGAAACCATTGAAATGAGGGAAAAACATCATTCTTGTTTTTCATTAAGTTGACCCACGTACATCGAGAAAAACAATTCATAAACGTAATAAACAATGGAAACCCGAAATAGAGGCAACAGGCAAGGGCCCCAAACATCAATATGAACCACAACAAAAGGAGAAGCACTAGGTGTAGACACATGATTAAGAAAAACACGATGTTTACTTAGAGCACACACATCACATTTAAAAACATTCAAAGATACATTCGACATAGTCGGAAATAAAAGATGAATAGTAGATAGAGAAGGATGGCCCAGGCGGCAATGCAGGAGTCCACAGAGGTCTGAGCTGCGGAAAGAGCGTGCGGAGAAGAGGCAGAGCTGAAGGTGTCAAATAGGTAGATGCCGTCACACAGTCTACCAGAGTCAATCACCGTCCCCGTCTTCAGGTCCTGAAAGACACACAAGGAGGGAAAAAAGGTTACAGAGCAATTCATAGAATTAGTAAGGTGACTAATAGAAAGCAGGTTGCGGTTAAACATAGGAACATGAAACACCGAAGAGAGGGTGAGAGAGGAGCAAGGAATGGATCCTTTCCCGACAATGGGAGACAGGGATCCAACAACAATGCTCACTTTGTCCCTACCAGACAAAGGGATATAGGATACAAAACCTGTAACCGAACCAGTCATGTGGTCGGTGGCTCCAGAATCAATGATCCATATGGCGGGAGAGCAAGCGGTGGCAGAGTTGGCACATGGAATCCTCTGGTGGGCATATGAAGAGCTGACAGGCTCAGAGGTGTGGCCAAGCATGAAACGACAGAAGGCTTGAATCTCCTCAGCAGACAGGGCAGAAGTACTCGGGTACAGGAGGTCCATTAGAAGAAGCGGAATCATCAACGACATCAGAGAGATAAGCTGAGCGAGACGGAGAAGACCGACCCTGAGTGCGGCCAAAGCCACGGCCGCCGCGAGAAGCAGGACCCCCGCGAGGAGAAGGAAAGCCATGAAACTTAAAGCAAGTGTCTCGTGTATGGCGAGCTTTACCACAATAGTCACATGTCAAATGATCCTTGCCCATAGACTTGGGCCAAGTGTCACGGATAGAGTTGCCAGCGGGACTGAACCGAGCGGCAAGAGCAGAGCCCTCAGTAACAATGTCTGGTAGACGAGTCTGCCGGCGATCATATTCTTGCTGAACCAAACTATACACCTCAGGTAGGGAAGGGAGAGGAGAGCGTCCAAGAATCTGAACACTAATGGGATCGAGGTCACGGTGTAGACCATGAAGAAACTCGAATATTCGGTTGCGTTACTCCTGTGCACGGACCAACAACTCATCCTCTCATACTCTTCGTAAAGCTGGGTAAACTCCAGGTAGTAGGCGCGGGGGGGGGGGGGGGGGGGGGGGGGGGGGGGGATCCCTTGGCGCAAGAGAAAAATCCGACACCTCAATTGAAAAATCTGAGCGGCATTCCCACAACAGGAATAAGTAATCTCAGCACGCTTCCAAATGTCGACCGCAGTGTTCAGAAATAGGTAGTTGCAGGCAATAGACTCCTGCATGGAGTTGATCAGCCAGGACATCACTAAGGAGTTCTTGGATTCCCATTGGGTCCAATCTGGAGAGATAGTAGTAGGTGCTCTGGTAGTACCACTGATGTAGCCAAACAAACGGTGGCTCTTGAGGGCCAGGGTGACGTAATGAGCCCACGGGAGATAATTGGTTCCATCCAACTTAATGGTAGTGATTTGAGGAGTCCGATCATGGGTGGCACGGAGGGAGCCACTAGAAGGCATGGAATTTTGAGGGGCACTCCCATCGGAGGAGACATTCGGAGTTTCACCACTTCCCGACATAGCAAGCGAGGAAAAGGAAACACTTGGCTGGTAAGGTAGAATAGTCTCACTCATAGACAAAGGAGAAGCAACAGGAGAAGCAACAGAGGAGCGCATTCACGCATGGAGGGGAAGAGACATCCCCACAAGAAGGCGAAATGGACGTCGGAGGAACAATCCCTGCAGGAATCCGGTGTTAGAAATGGCTCAAGCAGCCATGCAGAGGAGGAGAACGACCAGCGCCGACCGGCGTTTGCGGGAGGAAGAGGGAGCCGGCTCTTGCGGAGGAAGAGAGAGTCGACGCGCGTGGAAGACGGGAGCGCGGATCGACCGGTGCTTGTGGAAGACGGAAGCTCGGGTCTTGCGAAGTTGCGTAAGAGGGATCGACGGGTCCTTGCGGGGATGCGAACGACGAACCGACGGGAGCATTAGCCTAGGTCGCGGTAGATGGGCAATCATAAAATTAGATTACGGCGGCTCTGATACCATGTTGGAGAATAGAAAATGAGGAATTAAATTATTGAAAGAAGACTCTCTCCTATATGTAGGAGGGAGATACATCAAGGGTAATAAAGGAAACACACATGAGTGTGTGTGTTGTATGTATATATATATCAAGTCACGGACTGTGCACCGTAATATTAATGTAATGATATTTTTGTAATTTCCGGTTTCCCTAACTTATGCATACGTATGAGTAGGAGTTATGTGAATAATGAGATTGATTTGGTTTTTTACTTTTCCACTTTTATAGTATCAAATATGATTCCTTTGTTTAATTAAAGAGGTGGTGATGTAGCTCCAAAGATCACCTAGAATTAGAAGTAGATATGAAGAGGATTTCTTTGCTATGAGTTGGATAATTGCATTATATAAGTGTGGGATGAGTGCGTGCACACAACAAAAGGGACTCACTCATATTTGGGGAATCACTCACCCAAACAAGAGGAATTCTTCAATCACCCATCCTTAATCTCTTTTCAAACAACTTATATGTTTAAGCTTTCTGTAACTTATATGAATCCTTTGTCCATTTAGAATGGTGTTTATTGGGGTAGTTATTAGTTAGGAAGTGTAGAGAGATGAGGTGGTATGAGAGTGCTATTCGAGAGGCATATTTTGTGTTCATTTGATATGCCATCAGAAGATGAGGCAATTTTCTTTTGTTTCTCTTCTTTTCTTGAATTTGATCTGTGGAATTTTTTGCATCTTAAATTCAATCCCAAATAGTGAGAATCAAATTTAGGGATGCAGTGGAAGGATGTTAGCGAGAGAAGGATGGAAAATGAATTCTGGTATAAGCATGACAATACGTAATGTTGAGGTAAGACATGTTTTAGTATTATCTCAAGCTTCAACATGAGTGAGAATTATAGGGTAAAGAGAAGGGGTGGGTGAGAGTGATTGTGCAAAAAATTAGATAGCTAAACTCACAATCAAGTTTATGAAGAGGAGAGGTAGAGCATTGATTGAGGAAGGAGAGAAAATTTTGGAAAGTAACGTAAAAGGTGCAAACTATAAGAGAAAATTACAAAATCAAGGAAATATATAAGAAATTATTGTGCTAAGTGCAAAACAACAAGAAACTGATAATATTATAGCACAATAATAGGAAATCCTTATTACAAAATTATGTTGATTGCGTGGCATGAAATAAGAAGTATACAAATAAAAAAATACAAAGCAGCAAATCTGCAAGTTGTTGATGTCGAATCCTCAAGACATCGAGTTGTCAAATCCTACTGCAGGGTGTTAAATCCTTAAAGCATGATAAAGTGCAATTTTTCAATGATTCATGAGGATGAATTCCCATGGATTCATAACTCCTAGTGTGTTGTTTCCTATTTCTCTTCTTTACTCCTGATATATATATATAAGTTTAGGGCAGTCTAATCACCTAGTGGGGGGGGGGGGTGAATAGATGTTTATGCTTTTTAAGGCCTTACCAGTTATTTTAAAAATCAAGCACAGAAAACAATCACACACCACACGAACACAAAGATTTATAGTGGTTTCCCAATATGAGTACTTCACTTTTTCCCTCCACCCATCTAGCAGTGTGCTAGCCCAGGCAAACTCCACCAAAACTCAGATCTTCCAGATCTTACAACTTAGAGTCCAAGACTCCTATCTCAGGAATACAGACTGATTCCCTACCTCAGATTTCCTTCCTCAGAATCATATAGCTCAGATTCTGTCCTAGAATCCTACACTCAGATTCAACAAGAATCCTACCTCAGGTTTATAACAAAACACTACCTCAGGTTCATTCTTGAACCCTACGTCAGATCTCAAGGAGATCCTACAACAGAAATGAATATAATGTATTGCTTACAACAAATCTAGTCTCAAGAAAGTAGATCTTAAAAGAGTCAAGTCTTCTTAGGCTTTGATTAGAATAGCCGTCATTGGATCAACAACAGATCTTGATAAAATCTTCTTTAGAGAACTTGATCTGATCTGTACCTTCTGATTGGAGAACTTCTTTGCTCTTGAGAAATCGGAAGAAGAATGATCTTGAGCAAACTTAGGAGCACTAGATTGTTTTCTGTTGAGATTGACTCCTTATGAAAGTTGTTCTCTTAACAAGGTTGCCTGTCGGCTGTGCTTTGAGAAAATTACTGTTCGATTGATTTTTCTTTTCAGAATACTAGGATTAGGGTTTTCCCTTCACATCTCATCAGTATTTATAGGGCAATGTTATAAGCACACCAGTTTTGGCTATTCGCACACCAGTTTTTATGAGTTATTACACGCCTTTTGAAAATAAGTCTTGTACATGCCTTTTTAGGAAAAGTGTTCAACACGAAAATTGTAGATCTCGTCGAGATCTACAACTTTCGTGTTGAGCACTTTTCCTAAAAATGCAAGTACAAGGCGTATTTTCAAAAAATCGATATCGTTACGATCAGGACGACAATACGCCTTGTGCGTGCATTTTTAAGAAAAGTGTTCAACACGGAAGTTGTAGATCTCGACGAGATCTACAATTTTCGTGTTGAACACTTTTCCTAAAAATGCATGTACAAGGCGTATTTTCAAAAGGCGCGTAATAATTCATAGAAATTGGTGTGCGAATAGCCAAAACTGGTGTGCTTATAACATTGCCCTATTTATATGACTGGGAGCATTAACGGTCGAATCCAAGAAACTTTATGTCAGAAATCTCTTTCCTTAAAGGACTGATCTGATTGGTGCAAACGGCAGCGACAAGGATTTGAATATTTGTAATTTGAACTATCTCGACGATATACGAGCTGTCTTGACGATATACAAGTTGTCTCGACGACATTTCATCTTGTCTCGACGATAATTTAATTCTTCAAGCCGATACAAACCCTTTCAGACTTTGAGTTAACTTCTGACAAAGTGTATAACAATCAAGCCGATAAAACCTCTTCTCAACGATACTTGTGGTCTTCAAGACGATATCTAAATTCAACATGACCACTATCTTCAAGCCGATTGTTAAGTTTATAAAAAAGACATTTCAACTTGTCAAGTCGATAAGACTTAGACTTTAGATCCGAGCTTTGGATTATTATGAGGGAGTCATATCCAACCGATATGGACTTGAGCATTCATCTTTCCAATATGCTTCTAGAAATATCGTAGAGACTTCTCGACGATATTTTAACAGGTCTCGGCGATAATTGACTTATACCATATTAACTTCACCCAAGCCTTCAAGACGATACCACAGCTTCAACACGATTTATACTTGGTACTTGAGAGCTCCTACTTGAGTTATTGAATTAGCTGAACCTCTTCAAGACGATATTTATCTGTCTGAGTTTCATCAAGACGATATTCTGATGACTGAACTGATCCTTCTTATCAAGACGATTTGGGAGTTTAGCTGTATATCTTCAAAACGATATTCCTTGAAGCTCAAGGTTATCAAGCCGATATTTCATGATTCTGTGAACCTTATCAAGACGATATTTGACTTAGATTTTTGTTGTGATTTCTTCAAATATCCCTTGGACTTGTATAGATTTCATGATTCATTATGAATGATTTATCTTTATTTAATTAGCAATCCTTAAACATAATATTAAAGATATCATCAAATACAAAGTGTGTTTATCCTTGACTTGAGGACTTCTTCAAATCAGGAATATTGTGGGTAATGTTCCCAACAATATATATTTATATATACCTCCTCTACTTCATTTTATTTTTATGCTGTAGTGTATGGAGTTTGTTTGTATATCTTTATGTATATTTAAGGGTCAACTACTGTTAAACTAAAAAAAAGATCCATTACTCCTTTCTTCATGATATAAAGTCTCACAGAGCCATTCCATTTCTCCATCCTTCGACTTCCATGTCATGCTACTAAGCCTATTGTGCTACATCTTCTCTGAGTGAGCAACCTCTCTACTTCTCTCTCCAAGCATGCAACCTATGCTCCAGCCTTAGTCCTCGATTTCCTGCTGGCATACTGTCTCGCTCCTTCAGTCGTGCAACCTCCTCTAAGTTTCTTCCAGCCTCCCCACTATTGCTTCGATGGTCTATGCGCACACTCCTACTTAGATCTATGCATTGCTCCAGTTTTCTCCCCGACCACCTTTTCCGTGCAGCGTGGCAAGAAACAAATTACTTGTTAGTGTGCATCCATCGAACCAAGCGAGAGCGGGGCCTACCATGCGGAGGAGGCGATGGAAAGCCGATGTTCGTTGATGATGCATTGCTAGGAAAAATAATGAGTTGTCTTCGAGATATTTCGCGAGATTCAAATCCATAAAATTTTGGGACGTTGAGATTGATGTAGTGGGCTTGTAGATTGGTGTTGTTTTCGGTGGGTATGGATGTGGTGGGAGTGAATGAAGGTAGAAGCCTTGAAGGTTGTTTGTATTTTTCAGGGGATGCAATTGTTGAATGTGGTGATAGTATGTTGTTGGGGAGGCTGAGCTGGTTGAGGTGACTCTCTCTCGGTGTAGATTTTGTCGTTGAAAACATGGGATATGAAGTTGGAGATGCGGGTGAGAGCTTGAAAGTGCACAGTTAACCTCACTAGAATTCTCTAGAGGGGGGGGGGGGTGAATAGAGATTAAAAATATTTTGTGCAAAGTTAATATATATATGTGTATAATCACAGATTAGAGCTTCCCACACACCAACAAGAATTAAGCAAGAAAATAAAGTAAATGCAAGAAAATAAATCACAGCACAACACAAGAAAATATAGTGGTTCCCCAAACTTTGGGTAGTCCACTCTTCTACCCCCTTGGTAGGAATTCACTATCTTGTACTGAGTCTTTTGATAAGGAGACTCTTAGAACCACCCTGAGTCTTTTGACAAGGAGACTCTTAGAACCAACTGAGTCTTTTGACAAGGAGACTCTTAGAACCAGTACACTGAATTTTTTGAAGAGAGATTCTAAAAACTCTTTTACAATGTTAGATGTAAGAAAGAAAGCAGGAAAGATATAAGGACAAGAATGAATCTTCTTCCTAGCAAGAAGATTGGAAGCACAAGAAGTGAATTGAATCTTTCTTCTATAGAGAGAAGAAGATTTGCAGACTTTCTCTCTTTGTGAGAGCTATCAGATTTTGCAGCAGTGTGATTTCAGAAGCAGAAGAAGAAGAAGTGGTTGAATGTTGCTGCAGAGCTTTTTCTCAATTTCTCTCTTTTCTCTTTGGAGCTTTTCCTCTATTTCAAAATGTATGTGGTGGATCACTCAACTGTCATTTTCTGCCGACCTCCTCTTTATTTATAGCTCTGTGTATTCAAAATAATGCTATAGGAGGATAATTAATTAGCAGTCAGAAAAATAGAAAGAGGAAAATGTTTCCATAATATTTATTTCTGTAGAAGGAAAGAACCAATTCAGATTTCAAATAATATCCAAATAAGTTAAATCAAATTAGCCAAGAATCAGATATAAGGAAAGAATGATTCAGAACGGCTATAAAATATTGACACTTATTCCATATAAATCAGATCTATTGAAAGAAGGAAAGAGATCTGGCGCATATTTAAATTCTGTCATGGAAATCGACGTGCGTCGATTACTATTCGACGCAAGCGTCGAGAGCATCCTTTCTGGACGTCGAGAGAAAAATAAGGAAGGTGCGTCGACTGAGGTGCGTCGACTTCATTAGATGCGTCGACTAGAAATCAGAGTGGCGTCGACTAGACTTACGTCGAAATCTTCCTAGAGTTACTTCGACTCAACCTGAAGGAAACGTCGAATACTATTCGACGCATATTTACTTAGCCTTGTTTTTTCATTCTTAGAATTCATTTCTAGGGGTTAAGAGAAATCATTTTCCCAACAATCTCCCCCTATTTGTCTTAACCCTATTTAGAGGGAAATTGTACTAGCATATAATTAACCCAGCACAGCATTTGTAAAGATAAGAAATATATTGAGTAACCAAAAAGGAAAGAAGGAAAGAAAGTTGTATATACACCAACTCAGAAGAGAATATATATATATTGACCAATCAATGTTTTGAACATAAAAATTTTCATTAATGTTTTTAGAAACCAAATTAACACTCAGGAGGGGTAGGAGGAGTCTTTCTTTTTCTTTTGAAGACTTTGGTAGGTTGCTCTTTCTCAACAGCAGATAGCACCCTCATCTCCCCCTGAGTCACAGCAGTTGAGTCCCTTTGAGTTTCATCTAGCTCCCCCTGAGTTTCAGCTTCAGGTAACACAGCATCTGGCTGCTCTTTTTCATTTTCAGCTGTATTCACAATGGTATCCAGCTCCTTAGCTCCTACTTCAGCTACCACAATTTCCAGCTCCCCCTGAGGTTTAGTTTCTTTAACTTTCTCATCATCTGCCCCATCTTCTTTTTCAGCTCTGCTTGCTTCCCCTTGCAGTAGTGCCACTTGGTCTGCAACCTCTCTTGCTATGCTGAGTACCTCTATTGTTTGTTCATCAATATGAAGCTCAGGTACTATCTCATTCCCAAGGGTTTTGAGCAGTGCTAGACTGTCAGTTTTTGAGGCAGGAAGGGATTTGTGAGAAGGAGATTTAGGATTGGAGGGCTGATCTTCATCTAGATTCTCCCCCTTCTTGACCTTCTTGGCCAAGGAGGTTAAGAAAGACCTAGTCACTCTAGAGGAAGAGAGAGATGACTTCAGATCTTGCACAGAGGCACTGACCCCATCTATTTGGGTGTGCATGTGAAGGATGGAGGAATGAATCTGGGAGCAATGCTCATCTAGCATTGCTTGGAATCTTTGAGCTGTGGATTGTATGCACTGGGTGATGAGAGCCTCAGTGGATTCAGATGGTTCATGGTGTGAGAGTTGATGAGGAGGTGATGGTGGAGGAAGAGGTGATAGAGGAGGAGGAGGAGATAATGGATGTGGAGAGGGGATTCTATCATCTTGAGGAGGTATATTTGATGGAGGAGGTGGAGGAATAGAAGAAGGTTGAGCAGGTGATTGAGGAGGTATTGGTGAGGATGATGCTGGGACAGAAGATGTGACTGTTTGAGAAGGAGGAGGAGGAGGAGGATGATGAGCAGGAGAGATAGGAGGAGATGAAGTCCTTTCAGGGATGGAACCAGGCTTAGGGATTTGCCTGGCCCATTTAGAAAATAGGGCTATGGACATCCTTTTTCCTGGAGGGATGGGAATTCCTTTTGACCTACATAGGTCAGGGAAGGAGTGGAACAGTACTTGACTCATCATTCTCATGTAGGCATTTTCTTTGTGGGAATATCTAGAGCCTATCATCTTGAGCAAACAGCTGGCCCAGTCTATTTTCTTCTTTAACACCAGAGCTCCCATGATGTTCAGTTGCTGCTTGGGCACTGCATCATGGGCAGATATCTTACATAGTAGTATCTTTCCTACTATATCTGCTAGTAGTCTATACTCCTCTGAAAAGTCTATTTTCTTTAGATGGATTGGTTTATCCCTTGAGAACTTCATGGTGGTTAGCAGATGCTTGATTTCATCAGGTGTGAGGTCTATAGATTCATCACCTAATAGGAAATGATGAAGACTTATGAGATTTCCTTTCCCTATTTTAGTTGAACAAAGATGACATTAGGATATACCTGATGGGAGATCAAAGGTGGCCCTAATGTGTTCTGCTGAGATTGAGACTGGTGTCTCATATAGTGTTCCTTGGATTTCTCCTTGTTCAGAAATCTGAACATGAGTTATGAGCTCTGTGAGCTCAGTTTCCAGAAGCTTGCACCTAGTGGAGATGAGCTTGTCCAGTCCTGCTTCAGTGAAGAGAGCTATGATGTTCTTATAGTTCTCTGCTGCTGCTTGGAAGGATTCGAGGTCGATATCGAACCCAGAATTTATCTTGGGAGCCATTGAAGATCGGTGAGAGAGGGAAAAAGAATCAGCTGGACAGAGGAGCAAGAAGGATGATAGATGCAGAATCGCGAATGTTTTCTAACTGAAGAGTTTATTTAAGTCAGGTGAAGCGTCGAAACGGGACTCAATTCGAGGCTTATTCGGTACTTCAGTGGATGTGACTGAGAATATTTTAGTATTGCCGCTCGTTTTTATGAAGTCGACGTTACGGCGAGTGGAATTCGACGTGAACGTCGATATGGTCTGATTTGGTATGATAGGGTTTCCTATCGACGTATGCGCCGATAGTAGTCGACGCATGCGTCGATTACACCTGTTGATCTGAGTCATCTACAGAGCGTCGAGTAGAAGTTGACGTGACTTTTGATTTTTCTGAACCACTCTATGTTCTTATTTCTTGTTGTCTCTTCCTAGTCCTAAAGCTTTTCTAAGACAGTCTAGGACTAATTTTTACAGTTAGTTTGATTGATTATGCCAACATTGTTTGGCAAGGTGGCCAGTTTTGTTACATATATAGCATTTAATTATCCTATTATTATGAGAATTTGAGTTTAGAGTAGGATAGAAGTGTTGATGAGGATAAGAGTGTTGGTTAGAATAGAGGGTTTGATTTGGATAGAATTCATGATTAGGATGAATGGGTCCTGAATAAGGGTTAGGATGAAAGACTTTTGGAGGAAAGATGTTTAAATTGTTCTGAATTTTTGTGCGTCGATATCCATTCGACGCATGTTGATAGTCACGTTGATTTGTATTCGGCGCTTTCTCCAGATGGTGTCGATCTGATTTCGACGCATAGAAAAAGTTGCGTCGATTGGAAGTCGACGTGCTTTTGTTCATCCATCTAGAAGAGGTCGAAGCATCTGAGAGATTGCGTTGAGTAGAAGTCGACGCACTATCGTGCATGCGTCGATATGAAGTCGACGCAACTGTATCTTCATAAATTTTCATTTTGCCTTTCTCTGTTTTTACTCCTTTATGTCTTGTTTTTCTTGGTTTGATTGTTTCTTCAGATGAAGTTTGTGAGTCATCAGCTGAATAATAAGATGTTTCATCAAATTCCTTTATTTCTTTGAAGGAGTTTTCTTCCTTATCTTTTGGGTCTTTTTCTTGGTTTGTCATTTTGACAGGTTTAGTGAATTTTACAGGGCTCATCCAAGCAGGTTTGTTGGATGGAATTAGGCTGATTGAGGGATCAGCCCCTAGCCCAAGATGGTTGTGTCTTATTGTTTGTTTTTCAGTGATTTCCTTAAAAGTTTGGCTTCTCATTTTTATTGATTCTTCAAAGGCTTTTGCCTGGGTTACTTTATCTTTAAGGAACTGATTTTCTATTCTAGCCCTTTCTATTTCCTTTTCTATTCTGCTAGCTATTGATTCATAATCTTTAGAGGATTTAATTTCTGTGTTTCTCTGGTTTTTAGCTACATTGATTTGTTCTTTTAGATCTTTAATTTCTTGTTTTGTTTTTAGTTGATCTAGGTACATTCCCATAAAATCATTTCTAAAATTATCACTTTGAAAATCTATTTCATCAAACATGCTTACCTCATCCTCATCCTCAGATTCCTCAATGAGAATGAGGTTCTTTTCTTTTTCATCATCAGAAGATATGCTTTCTTCTGATCCTGTTTCACTCCATGATTTATCATCATTCTTTGAGTCTTCAAAGGCCATCAAGCATAAGTCTTCTTGCCTAGATTCTTCATTGTCACTCTTAGAGGATGAACTATCCTCAGAGTTTGTTTCACTCCAGACTTCTGCAATGAAGCCTCTTTCTTTCTTCTTCCCCTTTTTCTTCAGATCTTTCTTTTTCAGATCTTTTTCTGTTTCAGCATTCTCTGGACATTCTGGGGCAATGTGTCCAGGTTTCCTGCAAGAATAACAAATAATTTCTTTAGTGGGGGTTTTCTCATACCTTGATTTTGACTCCCTCCTTTTTGATCCATCTGTCTTGACCCATTTCTTAAATATTCTGGCCAAGAAACTGAATAATTCTTCTTCAGTGACAGGAGTTCCTTCTTCTGTTGCCTTTAGAGCAATGTTCCTGCTTTTTGAGGAAATTGGGGTGTTTTCTCTTTTTTCCTTCTCCTCTCTAGTTTTCAGCAACTGCTCATAGGATCTGAGTTTTCCTAAGAGAGCACCTGTTGAGATCTCTTTTTGTCCTCTTGTGTCTCTTATTGCCCATATTCTTGAGTCCCATGAACTAGGGAGACTCATTAGCAATTTGTCATTAATCTCAGTGAGAGAGATTTCTCTATCCAAGTCTCTTAGTTGATTGATGATCAGACTGAATCTGTCATACATTTCAGAGATGCTTTCTTCAGCCTTCTTTGGAAGTTCTCATATTGAGAGATCAATAGAGCCTTTTTATCTTTCTTTTCATCAGCACTTCCTTCCACCATCTTTGTGAGAGCATCCCAAATTTCTTTGGATGATTCACAGTCAACAACCTTTTAAAAAATGTCATCTGAGAGAGTTGAGACAAGTATGTTCATGGCCTTTAGATCATATGTTCTTGCCTTCTTTTCATCTTCTGTCCACTCAGATCTTGGAACAAGTGTTTGTGTGACATTGCCATTTGCATCCTTTCTATAAGGCTTTGGGGGACCTGTCATAGTAATATCAAACAAGTCAGCATCAATGGAATTCATATAAATTCTAATTCTTGTTTTCCAAATTGCAAACTTTTCAAGATTGCACATTGGAGGTCTGGTGGAAGCATAATCTTTGATTTGTGCCATATGATAAAATAGTTTTGAAAAATATATATATATGAGAGGTAAGATCTTTTTGATCAAGGAGTTATCCTTTTTAGATCAACCTGGCTCTGATACCAATTGAAAGTGCACAGTTAACCTCACTAGAATTCTCTAGAGGGGGGGGGGGGGGGTGAATAGAGATTAAAAATATTTTGTGCAAAGTTAATATATATATATGTGTATAATCACAGATTAGAGCTTCCCACACACCAACAAGAATTAAGCAAGAAAATAAAGTAAATGCAAGAAAATAAATCACAGCACAACACAAGAAAATATAGTGGTTCCCCAAACTTTGGGTAGTCCACTCTTCTACCCCCTTGATAGGAATTCACTATCTTGTACTGAGTCTTTTGATAAGGAGACTCTTAGAACCACCCTGAGTCTTTTGACAAGGAGACTCTTAGAACCAACTGAGTCTTTTGACAAGGAGACTCTTAGAACCAGTACACTGAATTTTTGAAGAGAGATTCTAAAAACTCTTTTACAATGTTAGATGTAAGAAAGAAAGCAGGAAAGATATAAGGACAAGAATGAATCTTCTTCCTAGCAAGAAGATTAGAAGCACAAGAAGTGAATTGAATCTTTCTTCTATAGAGAGAAGAAGATTTGCAGACTTTCTCTCTTTGTGAGAGCTATCAGATTTTGCAGCAGTGTGATTTCAGAAGCAGAAGAAGAAGAAGTGGTTGAATGTTGCTGCAGAGCTTTTTCTCAATTTCTCTCTTTTCTCTTGGGAGCTTTTCCTCTATTTCAAAATGTATGTGGTGAATCACTCAACTGTCATTTTCTGCCAACCTCCTCTTTATTTATAGCTCTGTGTATTCAAAATAATGCTATAGGAGGATAATTAATTAGCAGTCAGAAAAATAGAAAGAGGAAAATGTTTCCATAATATTTATTTCTGTAAAAGGAATGAACCAATTCAGATTTCAAATAATATCCAAATAAGTTAAATCAAATTAACCAAGAATCAGATATAAGGAAAGAATGATTCAGAACGGCTATAAAATATTGACACTTATTCCATATAAATCAGATCTATTGAAAGAAGGAAAGAGATCTGGCGCATATTTAAATTCTGTCATGGAAATCGACGTGCGTCGATTACTATTCGACGCAAGCGTCGAGAGCATCCTTTCTGGACGTCGAGAGAAAAATAAGGAAGGTGCGTCGACTGAGGTGCGTCGACTTCATTAGATGCGTCGACTAGAAATCAGAGTGGCGTCGACTAGACTTACGTCGAAATCTTCCTAGAGTTACTTCGACTCAACCTGAAGGAAACGTCGAATACTATTCGACGCATATTTGCTTAGCCTTGTTTTTTCATTCTTAGAATTCATTTCTAGGGGTTAAGAGAAATCATTTTCCCAACAGAGCTCTTCGGAGATAGTTGAATGTCACATGAGTTTGCGTCTGTGGTATCATTGTATGCACGATGGCATCCTCAAGCTTTTTGAACCTTGTACCTTTTTTAATTGTAGCTGGAAGATCAGTGACAGAACGGACCGGATGATATCTCTTTTCAAGCAAGAGATTAACTCCTAGAGTTAGGATGAGAAAATGAGAAAAAGAAGTGCTTAGAAGTTTAATTGTTTTGTATCTTATGACTAGCAATTTTTCCATGATATAATACGTGACAATTTATAAATAATGCTAAATATATTACATTTGACAAAAGTTAACTGAATGATATGTCGATGGCTAGTAGTTGAGACTCTGTAAAATTACTCGACAATTAGTACGGCGTCATTATGTCAACATGAAATATCGATGATTTCTCATTAGGGTGGTCAACAATTAATTAAGGAGTGGATCGAAGTGTCATGGAAACAGATTTGGAGGTGTGATTGTATTAGGTACATAGAAATAAGGTAGACTGATAAGAAGCTTTCTCTCTAGTAGCCAAAAATGAATGTTTTGTTATTTTGCTACTTCTTCAGCCTTCTTTGATATAATTTACACTAGCTTTATAAGAACACATTCTGACCTGGAGATTTGTAGGAGTAAGTTTCTATCTAGCCACTGCTTAATCTATGTTAGTTTTGAACTAACAAAATACATCCACTGATTATATTAGACTGACACCAATCTCCTAGTGCATACTTCGGTTGGTTAAAAAATCATGTTGGTGAAGTTGAGAATCTGAAATAACTTGTATATTTAAAATCTAATAAAAGTACATTTGACCTCTATATATACACAAAAGGAGTGACACCAAAACACCACAAAAGGTGCAGGACCAAAGAGATGATAAACAACCATGAGTCTTCTTTTGGGTCTTTAAAATGGGCTTTTATTTTTTGATTTAACTCTCCCCCATGATGAGAGTAGATAAGTATTATTTTCATCTTGGAGATATTATTAATGATGTCACAATTTAGGCCCTTAGTAAAGATATTTGTCAGCTAATCTTGGGATTGGAAGAACGATATACAAATGATATCTTTCTCTAGATGGTCCTTGATGAAGTGAGTATCAATTCCAATATGTTTTGTTCTATCATGCTGAACTGAATTATGCACAATGTTGATACCTTACTACCCATATAATAACTTCTTGATGTCTCAATCTGGGAGAGTGCATGTACATGCTCAGTATCCCTACGACATACATGATATTAGGGCGTGTTTGTGTGATGTAGATGAATATTTCCACTAAGCTTTGATACCTTAAGGAATTGACGTTATCGCCGTCCTTGTTTTCGCCAGTTTTACAATTTACCTTTATAAGAGTATCTGCTAGTGCACAACTAAGCATCCCATTTTCTTCCAGGAGATTCTTACATATTTTCTCAGATAGATGAAAAATTCACGAACACACCATGCAACTTTAGTTCCTAAGAAATATTTTAGCTTTTATAGATCCTTGAGTTCGAACTATTGACACATGCGTCTTTTAAGCCACATGATTTCTTCTAAATCATTTTCTGTGATAATAATGTCGTCCACATAGATAATGAGGATGATCACTTTTTCTTCTTTCCTTTTAACAAAAAGGATGTGATCAAAGTGATTCTGTTTGTATCCCAACAGAATCATGGTTTTGTGAAACCTTTCAAACAAGCTCTGAGGGATTGTTTCAGGTCGTATAGAATTTTTTTTAAGATGATAGATTTTCCTTTCCCATCCCTTTAGAAATTCCAGTGCTGACGTCATGCATACCTCTTCTTCGAGATCGTTGAGTAAAAAGACATTTTCAACCTCTATCTACTTATGTTCTCATCCCATACATGCAACACAAAATAAGACAGTTCATATGAAATCCATCTTGGCCACATGCACAAATCTTACATGATAGTCAACTACAGGAGTTTGAGTACACCCTTATGCGACTAGCCTTGTCTTGTATCTCTCTACAACTCCTTGATTCTGCTTAACTGAGAAGACCCATTTTGAAATAGTAAGCTTCTTCCCAGATGGAAGAAGAGATAGCTATCAAGTCTAGTTCTTCTCTAATGCAATCACGTCTTCTTCCATTACCTTTCTCTATTCAAATATATTAATTGCTTCCTGCCAAATTTTGGAAATACTAATCGAAGAGAGAGAGAGAGAGAGAGAGAGAGAGAGAGAGAGAGAGAGAGAGAGAGAGAGAGAGAGAGAGAGAGAGAGAGACAATGAATGCATAATTTGTCGGCGTAAGTTTGTGATAAGAGATAATTGTCAATTAAGTGTTTAGTAGAGTTAATCTTATTTTTAAGATGTATGATGGGTTGATGGAGATATTGGTCAGAATCTGTTTTTGAAGTAGGCATTTGTAGGGTTTGATATGCAGAGGGCCGTGCCATCTTAACATCGACATTACACCATTAATAAACTTGTAGTTGCAGGAGATGGAAAATGAGATTCCTTGTGACTTGAATAGAAGTAGCGACAAGAATAAGGGTAGGAGCAGTAGAAACCATTGGAATGGTAGCAATCGAGGGAGAAGAGACGGTTGGAAGGGGAGCTTGGGGATCATCATCAACATTACTCATCTCCTCCTATTGAGAGCCAAAGAAATATTCCCCTTCTCAGAATATAACATCCATGGTGTGGAAGATATGATGGGAGGAAGGGTCATAACGTCAATATCATTCGGTAGTGGATGAGTATCCAAGAAACACACATTTCCGAGAACGGGCATTGCGTTTTTCATGATTGAACTGATGAATGTGAACAAAACATATACACCTAAACACTCAAGGAAGAAGGTGGGAGGTGTGGACAACACATTTTGTTGCCAACTGTGAGAGAAGAAAGATGTACTTGTGTATTGGAGAGAAGAAAATTAATGGGGTATGCTGCAGTGAGAACAACGTCACCCCACTAAGATTTAGGGAGATTAATAGTGACGAGCATGCACCAACCAATCTCCAGGAGGTGTTTGTTTTTCCACTCAACAACATTATTATGAGTGGAGGTATAAATGCACGCGATTTAGTTTATTATTCCATGATTGGCAAGATATGCTCCAAAAATACTACGGTCATCATATTCACCCCTATCATCACTTCGAAGAAACCGAATAGTGCCGTCAAATTGGGTGACACCATCTAATGGAAGAGCTTAAAGCAGTCAACGACTTCACTCTCCGTTTCAAAAAGTAAACTCTGGTAGTGCGAGCAAAAACAATCAATAAAGGCCGTGAACCGTCGATGATCCGTTAAGGAAAGCACAAGGGAAGACCCTCAAACATTGTATGAGTTACATCAAACAAAAGCATACTAAGAGATGAGATATTATTCAGACTATGTCGTTTATGTTTGAAAAGTTCATATACATTATAAACAAAATTCTTAAGAGAAGCAGATAACATAGGAAATATTTTCAGAAGATGATTTGAAGAGGGATGGCCAAGACGTTGGTGCCATCTTTGAACGTCAGCAAATGATGGAGCTCGAGTACTGGAGAAAGCATGGGCGTTTGTTGGTCCAAGATGTATAGCCCTCCACAGTTCCTACCACTGGCAATTTATCGCTTCATTACTTGATCCTGAAAAAACACAACCATCAAGAAAGGTTACAGAGCAGTTTAGGGAAGTGGTTAAGTGTTTAATAGATAGTAAATTCCGAGGAAAAGATGGAACCTGTAGGACAAATGAGAGGGACAGGATAAACGGACATGGGACGCTTCATTTGCCTACAATAGAGATTGAACCATTCACAATGATGACTTTATCCTGACCATACAGGGGTCTACATGAAGTAAAACCTAGTAATGCTCTCTTCGTGTGATCAATGACACCATAATCATTAATCCAGTTTTACTGTGATGTGGAGGTAGAGTTGGCACTTGGTATACATGAGGTGGCAAAGACTACATCAGAGGATTCACCTTGGAAGCGTAGAAGATGTCGCAGAACATCAAACTCTTCAACAAAGAAGCCTCCAAAGGGGAAGATACCAGGAGAGGCTACATGAGATCCACTTGTATGGGCAACATGAGCCCAGATACGAGTATGTGACTTCTTTTGAGGACTTCCACGCCCATTGCCACCATCTCTTTCCCGAGGGAGAAAGATGAGGATATAGACATAAGCAAGTTGCTTGGGCATAACCCTTCTTGCCACAGTAATTGCACATACGGGTAAGAGGGACAGAAGGAGAGATCACCTTTCCAATTCCAGCAAGGGCTAAATGATCTGTCATCTTGTTTGAACCAAGTGACGAGAAGGGGGCTGATGGTGCAATAACTGAGTGCGTATCGTGTCATGGTCCATGTTCAGTCTCACGAGGAATGCATGAACACGATAACACTCCTTTTTCTTCAACGCATAGGTGTCCTCAGTGCATACTGGAGTTAAGTCCTCAAAATAGTCCAGCTCTTGATAGAGGTGTTCAAATTTAGATAAGTAGGTGACATCACTTAAAGAACCTTGTTTCAGTTCAAGAATACTTCGAGTAAGCTTATACACTTGTGTGGAGCTGCCAATTTTGAGAGTAGGTCTCTCGCGCTCGGGTCCAAATCTCAAAGGAAAAATTCATACACATGACCGCAATAGACTAAACGAGGCATCAAATCGAGTAACCATGAGACTACCAGAGAGTTTCCAGCATCCCACTTTCGTCATGAAGGATCAATATTAGGAAATTGAATAATGGTCTCATCAATGTACCCATACTACTGATGGACTCAGATGACATGTGCCACCCTGGACCATCTAAGATTATTTTTACCATCCAAGTGCACAATAGTAATCTGGAAGGAACTAGAGGGACCATGGGTCTACAAATTGTCATTGACTGAAGGGTTCTGAATGCTGGTCGGGGTTTGAACCCTCTAATTCGAGGAGCTCATCATTTATATGCTCACGTGTTGTCAGAGAAATGGGAGATAACTTGATGAATGTAACACTCACATGATAACATGAATTTTTACACGGAGGAATACTCGTACGGTGAAAGCTAGAGGGCTCGCAGGACACACCAGTGGGAATTCAATTAGAACTCACATGACCGGAGTGTCTGAGCGAACAAGATCTAGCACAATTGGGCAGCGGGGAAATCAACAAGACCTGGAAGTCACATGATTGGGTGAAGAGCATGTGCGCACAAGAACAAACACTATTCAACACGATTGGGCAAATAGAGGATCACAACGCGCACGAGAACAGACGCGACTCGGCGAGAGCTAGAAGTCACACGACTGGGCGAGGGATATGTGTGAAATCAATGCTCGCGAGATAGACAGGATCCATGCGTACTACGAGAACTGCAATGATGCAAAGTAATGCAAATCGAGTGAGGACAGGGAGCTCGACGCAAGAGTGAGCTACAAGATCTGTTGGACATGTGCACATAATTTCGTGAGGAGAATACAAAGTGGGATCGAGTTGTCAGCGAAAGATGCACATGTGCAAGACCGAGTCTCCGATGCGAAAGATAGAGCAGTGAAAAAAGGTCTTGCTCTGATACCAAGTTGAGAATTTGAAATAACTTATTTATTATAAAAGTATTATTTTTCACCTCTATATATACACAGAGGAGTGACACCAAAACACTATAAAGGCATGAGAGTAGAAATAAAATTAGTTATGGTCCTTTACCATAAGCTTTTATATATAATTCATCTGGAGATATATAATATAAATCGAGTCTGCGTGATCACATGTTGTTTGTAAAGCAATTAGACATGTGAAGTCGTAATGTTACTTTTCTACGTAGATGATATTTTAGTCACTAGTAATGATGTTATGTATGCGGAGAAGGGAGAGGGGGCGTCCACCAGTGTGGCGGGTATACCAGCGCTGCGACAAACCCGTGAGTGACATGCCTGCGAAAGAAGCTCTTTAAGACGCGCGATTATCATGGGAAACCGAATATATCTTTCCTTGTAATGCAATTGGGTCGATGGTGTTATATAAACCCTCCATACTATGTTTTTTCTTTTCTTCTTTGCAGTATTAATAAATTTGGGAACCCTATGGGTTATTCTCTCTCACTCTTTCTCTCTTTCCCTCTCTAATCTCGGCCGGTTTTCTCTCCTCCGAACACCTAACAAGTTGGTCCAACCCTCCTATGTCCGACCATGGTTTTCGTCGCTCAAAGACGTCCCAACGCCTTCCGCTCCTGCTGTATGAACCTCTTGCGCGTGCTTTCTCCAAGTCAATTTCGCACGCGTCGCCACGCCGCAGCTGATCCTGCCAATGCCATCTATGACCGCGTGAGCTGCGCCCCTCGCTACCAGCGCTGCCTTCACCTCTCGTCGACAACCCCAATCCCGCAACGCTGCCTTTGTCTAGTCTCGTCCGTGGCTTCTCGACCACGGTCTCACTGTTGCTGACCGCAACGCTCTATTTTCCAGACCCAACATCGCTCACTCGTCGTTCCTGCTCTGCACTGTCCTTCCATGCGCGTGCATTTCCCACGACTCCGATCTATGGCGCCTTCCGACACGCCCGAGCCTCAGCCTCCTATGGATCTGACCATTTCCCGCCTCCTTGATGCTCTTGAGGAGTCCATCGCCTCGCTCCAAAACCTAATGTTTTGGCTAGATGCTAAGTTCGACGCCCTCCTGGCCGGCCGACCGAGGCGAAGTCACCTTCATTTCTCAGGGCACATCAAGATCTTCCCTGAGATCCATTTCCGCCACCAGCGGGTTTCCCTCCAGCACACCGTTCGGTCAACGTCCCTTCCTTCAATGGCACTGATCCCATGGGGTGGATTGCCCGTGCAGAGCAGTTTTTCAACATTCATCATATCCCGGAGCCGCACAAGGTCAACACGTCTCTCATCGACTTGGATGGCTCGACTCTCCATTGGGTCCGTTGGCTACATCTGTCCAATCCCACTTTCTCCTGTCTGGACCTTCAGTGGGACTTTATTTGTCGCTACAATGTCCGTTACTCAGGCTTCGTCATGGAGTGTCTTTGTGGCGTCCGTCAGACAGGATGCCTTGACTGCTACATCAACGAATTTATTGCCTTGGCCATGCATATGGCGGGTCTCTCTCTCGACCACTTCCTCTGTTTCTTCATGCATGGCCTACTACCGCACATCCGCGCCCTCCTGCGCACACACCACCCGCTTTTATTGTCGAGGCCATGGAACTTGCACGTCTGGTTAAAGCTGAATTACAATCTCGGTCGCTGGATACTGGTCGCCCATCCCCGATGGCTCCTCATCCAATCACCAACGGTGTACCAACCACCACAGATGGAAGCTCACAGCATTTCCAGCCGCCCAGGCCTACCACCGCGCCCTATTAATCCTCCCGCACACTCTCGTCTATCTAACCAAGAGTACCATGATCTTCGCACAAAAGGTCTGTGCTTTCGCTGCAAGCAACTGTATTCTCCGACCTATGACTGCCCATTGAAGGACTTTCGGATCCTCAATGTTGAGGAGGAGCCCGAGGTTACACCCGCCGACTTTGGGGCATTAGAGGTTGATGTTGACGTTGACAATCCTCCTCCAGCATCTCTGGACCGCTTGGGTTTTCCCCTCTTAACCGTTGGTCGGATTTTTGGCCCCCAGACGATGAAGCTTCCCAGGACACTTCAGAGGATCCCAATGGTCGTCATGATTGATACTGATGCGAGCCACAATTTCTTAGCGCAACACCAAGTGCTGGATTGTTTGGTGTTGTCATTGACCCCCGCCCCCATGCTTCTCTGTCTGTTTGAGAGATGGCCGTCGTCGGACGACTGACGAACTTTGCTCAAAGCTAGCCCTCACAGTGGGTCCATGCTCCCCTGACAGACTTCTATGCATTTGCACCGGGGGGGGGGGGTGGATATTATCCTTGGGGTGGCATGGCTCCGCACCCTGAGAGACGTCAACATCAACTGGGATCACATGACAGTACGGTTCATCCAAGAGGGGATGCCACTACTTTTGTCGGGTGACTATACACTCTTGCGTCAGTCCATATCATTCCGGTCTATTCAGAAGAACGATCGATGTTGATGTGGTCGCATACTTATGGCACATGGTTGAGCAGGAAGTCCACGCTCGCCACCCCACAGTCTTGCAAGCTATTTTGGATATGTTTCAAGGCGTCTTTGCCGACACGGCCCGCCTTCCACCGCCTCGTCCAACGGATCACCGCATCTCATTACAAGTAGGCATGTCGTTTGTATCTATTCAAACTTACCATTACGACCACACACAGAAGAACGAGGTTGAGAAGTTTTTGGGAGACATACTCGCCGCTAGTATAATCCACCCCAGCGCCAGTCCACTTTCGAGCCCGGTTCTCTTGGTCTGCAAGAAAGACGGCAGTTGACACTTCTGCGTAGACTATCGAGAGGTCTACAAGGTCACTATTCCGGACAAATATTACATTCTGGTCATACAGGAGCTACTAGATGTGCTAGGGGGCCTCTTAATTTTCTAAGTTGGATCTCTACTCTGGCTACCACGAGATTCGAGTACGGAGAAGGATATCCCAAAGACCGCATTTCACACCCACGACTACCACTATGAGTTCATTGTCATGCCTTTTGGTTTGATGAATATGCCCCCCACCTTTCAGGAGACCATGAATGATTTATTTTGGTCGGCCCTGCGTAGGTACATCTTGGTTTTTTATGACATCTTAGTTTATAACTCCTCCTGGCTGGATCACCTCCATCATGTGTGGATGACACTTGCCACCCTTCAGGAGCATGATTTTCTGGTGAACCCCAAGAAATCCACTTCCAGTCAGACCGAAATCAGCTACTTAGGACACAATTTTTGCCCAGGGAGTCGCTATGGACCAGGACAAGGTCTAGGCCGTCCTTTAGTGGCCCGCACTCCGCTCTCTCTGCGATGTCCTTAGGCTTTCCGGGCCTCACTTGGTACTACCGGTGATTCATTCAAGACTATGGAAAAATTGTCAAACCCCTCTCCAGCATGTTGAATAAATTGGATAACGGCGCAATTCAGTGGACACCAGAGGAGGCCACAACCTTCCAGGCCCTTAGCCCCACCCCAGTCTTGACTCAACTGGATTTCTCCCAGCCGTTTGTTGTGGAGTGTGACGCATCAGGCACTGACGTTGGCGCAGTGTTGATGCAAGCTGGCCAATCTATTGTCTACTTCAGCCATATGTTTGTGGCTATTGTCCGCCCCCACTCCGCCTATGAGTCTGAGCTTATGGCGTTGGTACTTGCTGTGCAACATTGGTATACCTACTTGTTGGGCCGACGCTTCATGGCCCGGATAGTTCATCATAGCCTCCGGTACCTCCTGAATTAGAAGATTGCCATTTCGACACAACATGCCTGTGTTGCAAAACTATTGTGCTATGATTTCTCTATCGAATTCCGTGCCGGCTCTTCCAACGGCACGACCGACTTTCTTTCTCGATAGTCGCAGATTGCTAGCTTAACAGCTATCTCATGTCGAGTATGGGAGGATGCCTTTCTTTTCCGTCCTGAGGTTGCCGCCACCCACTCCTTCGGCCGATTGTTGCTGCTTTACGGGCGGATGCCACCGCCCGACCACCATATAGTCTCGCAAGGGATCACCTCCACCATTGCGGTTGTTTGTTGCTCTCGACTTCATCTCAGCTCAACCCACGCCTACTAGCAAAATTTTACTCAACCCTGAAGGGTGTCCACGCCGATGCCTTCCGGACATACCGCTACCTCGCCTCATTTTTGTATTGGCTTGACATATTCCAACGGGTCAAAGCATTTGTGGTAGTCTGCTTGCTGTGTCAGCGGACCAAATATGAGGCCACTCCTTCAGCCACTCCCTATCCCAACCCAGATCTGGGAGGATATCTCCTTGGATTTTATTTCGAAGTTCCCTCGCTCCAAGACGTGGGATTGAATTTTAGTGGTCAAGGATCGTTTATTCAAATATGCCCACTTCCTTCCCTTCAGACACCTGTTTACTGTGCCAGTGGTTCCTGCAACTTCCATTGATGGGGTGGTTCGTTTGTTTGGGGTCCCTCGGTCCATTGTGATCTATCACGACCCTTTATTCCTGAGCTCCTTTTATATGTTGTTGTTCAAGATGTAGTGAATTAGATTAGGAAAAGAGGAACACTTAGATTCAATTCATCCACAATGGGGAAAATAAAGAGAGATACAAATGTACAAACAGAGAACCCGCAATGTGGGACTAAACTCATAACATAAAATTCAAATAAAATAACTACTCAATACTCCCCCACAAGTTGGTGCGAAGAGATCAAGCAAGCCCAGCTTGCCACAAGCAGAGATGAGACGGGAAGGTCCAACCGCCTTGGTGGAGGCATCAGCAATTTGCTCTGCGGAAGGAACATAGGACGCTTCAAGAGTCCCTGAACGGATGTGCTCCTTGAGAAAGTGAATATCAACCTCAATATGCTTTGTTCGCTAATGCAGAACAGAGTCGGAAGCTAGCATGAGAGCGGACTGGTTGTCGCAGACAAGTGTCATGGAACCAGAAGGAGGAAAGCCAAGCTCAGTCAAGAGAGTACGCAGCTAGAGAAGCTCAGTAGCGCCATGAGCCATAGCCCGGTACTCAGCCTCAACAGACGAGCGGGGGACAATACTCTACTTCTTGCTTTTCCAGGAGATAAGATTGCTACCATAGAAGGTGCACATCCCCGAAGTAGAACGCCGATCGGTGAGGGAACCCGCATAGTCAGAATCCGTGTAACAGGTGAGACCGGGGGACGGAGACGAACGATATAAGAGCCCGAGGTCAGGAGATCCCTTCAAGTAGTGGAGGATCCAAAATGCTGCATCCAGGTGAGAAGTCCGTGGAGCATGCATGAACTGACTGACCACACTTACAACAAAGCTAATGTCGGGCCGAGTGTTGGTCAATTAATAAGTCTGCCAACAAGACGCTGGTATCGGCCCGGCTTAGGGAGAGGATCACCAAACTCGACATGTAAGCGGTGGTTCAGATCCATGGGTGTAGACACAGGAGAGCACCCAAGAAGACCAGTATCACTCAAGAGGTCGAGAGTATACTTGTGCTGAGACAAAGATATCTCCTGCTGAGATTTGACCACCTCAATCCCGAGAAAGTACTTCAGAGGCCCCAAATCTTTTACCTCAACTGCCTTTTGAAGCACCACCTTGATCTGAAGTATCCCGGAGCTGTTGTCACCTGTAAGGATGATGCCATCCACACAGACAAGAATAATGACCCTACGACCATCCACAACAGTCCAAACAAAGCACGTGTGGTCGACATGACATCTGGTGAACCCACTCTGAATCACAACGGTACCGAACCGCTCAAACCACGCTCTAGGGGATTGCTTCAGCCCATACAATGACTTCTGCAAAAGACAAACACACCCCAAATACTCCCCCTGAAGCCTGTAACCGGGGGGGGGGGGGGGGGTAGATCCATATAAATTTCCTCAGCAAGATTGCCATTGAGGAAGGCATTCTTTACGTCCAGCTGATGAAGAGGCCACCCATGGAAGTCAGCAAGAGAAACAAGAAGCCGCACAGTAGAGAGCTTGGCCACAGGGGCAAAAGTCACGCCATAATCCTCTGGAGTCTGGGTGAAGCCATTTGCGACAAGGCGGGCCTTGTAGCGATCAAGAGAACCGTTAGCATTATACTTGACAGTGTAGACCCAACGACAACCAACCGTCTTCTTGCCTGCGGGAAGAGGAACCAACCGCCAAGTGCCAGTCTTCTGTAAAGCGGACATCTCATCCCCCATGGCCGCGACCCACTCAGGGTGCTGGAGAGCCTCAGTCGTTTAACTCGGAACTTTGATCTGGTTGGTAGCAGTCAGGTAAGCCCGGTAACTCTGGGAAAGATGCTGGTAGGACACAAAGCTTGCCACAGGATGGTTAGTAACACAAGAGCGCTGACCCTTGCGAAGGGCAATGGGTAAGTCAGAGGATGAAAGAACATCACCTGCCAGAGGATGTGGCACAAGGTCCTATGAGCTGGGCTCTACCGGTGGATCCCGAAGTAAGAGGTGGACATGTGAAGGCCCACGTGGGCCACAGGTGTACGTCCACAATGGAAGCGAGCCGTGCAGCGGAGCTAAGGCAACCGGAGCAAGCTGTGGCGGAGGAGGAGCAACCGGAACAGGAGAGGCACCATAGAAGGGGATATCCTCAAAGAACGTAACATCCAGAGAGTGAAAAGTCCTGCGAGAAGAGGGGTCAAAACACCGATATCCCTTGGAAGAGGAGGAATATTCCAAAAATAAGCACCGAATAGCTTTGTCATCAAGTTTTGTCCGAGTCAGACTATGGTCCTGGACAAAACACACACACCCGAACACCTGAAGAGGAACGGGAAACAGAGGTCGGCGGGGAGATAGGAGACCGAGGGGAACCCGACCCGCTAAAGGTTGACAAGGTAGACAGTTGACCAAGAAGGTCCCCGTAAGAAGGGCAGCCCTCCAAAACATCTTTGGGACGTGAGACCCACGAAGAAGACACCGGGTCACATTCAGGGGATGACGATTCTTGCGTTCCGCCACTCTGTTCTGTTCCGGTGTATAGGGACAGGAGAATTGGTGAATGGTTCCTTGACTAGCAAGGAAATCTATGAAAGAGGAAGAGGTATAGTCCCCCCCCCCCCCCCCCCCCCCCCCCCCCCCCCCCCCCCCCCCGTTATCGGAGCGAAGGACCTGGATTTGTGAGCAAAAACGAGTCCTAACCATATTAGTAAACTGGGTATATAAACTAAAGACATCAGATTTGACACGCATAAGATAGACCCAACAACAACGAGTAAAATTATCTATAAAAGTAACAAAATACCGAAATCCATCATAAGAAACAACCGGGGCAGACCCCCAAACATCAGAGTGAACCATATTAAACGGTGCAGAACTATAAGAACTAGATACAGGATAGGAAGTGCGTGTATGTTTGCTATGCTGACACACATCCCACTGAAAAGAGTGCTCAAACGAGACACTCGGAAAATGAGACGACACAATCTGAGGACTCGCATGTCCAAGTCTGGCATGCCAAAGAGTAGGTGAAGTAGTAGCAACAACGATGGACGGTGGTGAGAGACGTGGCGAGAGAGGTGGGAGGTCCAGCTGGTAAAGCCCGTCGCACTCACGGCCGTAGCCAAAAATCCTCCTCTTGGTCAGGTCCTGAAAAACACATCCATAAGAAAAAAATGTCACGGAGCAGTGCATCGAACGAGTCAATTGACTAACAGAGAGAAGATTTAAAGCAAGCTTGAGGACATGAAGAACTGATCTCAAGGCGAAGGAGGGGGACAAAGGAACTGTGCCCCGGTGAAGGATGGGGGTCACAGAGCCATCACCAAGGCAAACCTGCCGATGGACGCTTGGAGACTCAAGAAAAGAAAACAAGCGTGTCTCACCAGTCATGTGATCAGTGGCCCCAGAATCAATCACCCAGGGAGTGGAAGACCTCCCTTGAGTGACGTTAAAGGCCATCAGGGTACCTGACGCAGACGCTGAAGTCGACGAGAGAGACAAGGATGCAGGCAACGACTGAACCGAAAGAGGCTGGTGCTGAGCCTGAAACTGGGACTGCTGCTAAAGCTGAGACTGAAGCTGCTGAAGCTGAGACTGAAGCTGCTGCACTTGAGCCATAAGTTGACTCCAACCGGCGGAAGGTGTCCCAGAAGAGGCACTGTAATCAGGTTGGCCCCCAAAGTATGAAGAAGTAGCAACGACGGTACGCGTGGTGGAGGACTGCGAGCGAAGGTGAGGAAAAATTAGCCAGCATCGGGCCTTCTCATGACCAATCCAGAGGCAGTGCTGGCACTGAACCGAAGCAAACGGGCTCCCGCGGCCACCCCCGCGACCCTTTGGGGGTAGAAGTACGCCCCCTCGCACAGAAGAAGTACGGCCCGAAGCCAGGGCCATTTGGTCTGGAAGAAGAACAGAAGCTGGAACAGAAGGAACCACGGTCAGGCGGGCACGACGCTCATGCTCCACCACCATGGAATAAGCATCCAAAATATCAGGAAGAGGATTCGTGCTGACAATCTGAACCCGAATCTGCTCAAACTCGGTCCGCAACCCCATCAAGAACTGGTAGGTCTCTCTCTTCTCCTGCCTCCGCTTGGCAACAAGCAGATCCTCGGGATGAGGAAAAGTACTAAGCGGCTCGAGGTCAGAAAGCTCCTGAAATCTCCCAGATAGAAAGGTAAAGTACTCATGCACAGAACGGTCTCCCTGACGAGCAGTAGAAATCACCTGGTAGACAGAATAAATCCGCGTATCAACGCGTGTGTGACCGTAGGTACACGTCAAGGAAGCCCAAAGAGACGACACGGAATCAAAACGCATAAACTGCTCGTAAATGTGGGGCTCCATAGAGCATTGAAGTCACCCGAGAATCTTGAAATTTTCCATGCGCTATTGACAGATAGCCTTTTCGTCGGTAGGCTTGGGACCATTAGGGTCAAGCCAGTCGAGCTTGTCATGTCCGGCAAGGTGGGCTTGCACGGAGTTGGACCAAGCGATAAAGTTCTTTTTAGTGAGAAGGGCGGTAGTGATGCGCCGAGCAAAGCCATCATTCGAACCAAGAGGGGAGGAATCCATGGGGAACCCAAAAATGGCGTCGGAAGAACAGCGGGATCGGGAGCGAACAGCTCGCAGAAGACGGCAGCGGGAATCGGGAAGGACGGGCGTGGCGAAGCGGAAGAACTAGAACCACGAGATCGGGGAATGTCGACGCGGCAACGAACAACCCGCAGAAGCAGTAGCAGGAATAGGGAAGGTTGACGCGGGATCGGGGAGAGGAAGGTCGACGCGGGATCGCCCGCAGAAGCGACAGCGGGAACTGGAACCACGGGATCGGGATCGGGGACGGCGCGGTCGACGCGGGATGGCGAAGCAGAGAGGTGGGGTCGCCGAAGCGTAGCCCTCACATCGTCAGCGTCGACAGGAGACGCGGGACCGGCGAAGCCGCAGAGTTAGGGCTCGGACGCGAACCTTTTCTCTGATACCAAATTAGATTAGGAAAAGAGGAACACTTAGATTCAATTCATCCACAATGGGGAAAATAAAGAGAGATACAAATGTACAAATATAGGACCTGCAATGTGGGACTAAACTCATAACATAAAAAACAAATAAAATAGCTACTCAATACAGGGCACCCAACTTCGTACGAGTACAAATCACCACCCCCAGACGGATGGGCAATTCAAGGTGATGAATCGTTGCTTGGAGACCTATTTACGATATTTTATGTGCGACCACCCGCGAGCATGAGATGATTGACTTTTCTTGTCCGAGTACTCATACAACACCTCCTTCCACTCCAGTTCCAGCGCCACTCCATTTGAGGCAGTCTATGATTGACCCCCACCATCCCTCACGTGCACTATCCCCAGTTAATGCGCCGTGGCGTCCCTACCTGATCTGCTCCATGATGGTGACTTCATACTTCTCCAGCTGCACCATCACCTTCTGTGTGGGCAACCAAATGGTTTCCTTTGCCAACTGTCGCCGCAGACATTGGCGGAACTAGAATTTCCGCTCAACCCGGGCACCTATTAAAACAAGTATTCAATATCATTTAAGTGATGTGTCTTACCAAATAAAAACGACGTTTCCAATTTTTTTTGTTTTTTTGCTTAATTGTACAACTTTTGAAAAAAATCTCTATTTAGCTATTAATAATTTCTGGGTCGAGTTTAGGTTCCTTTGTGTTTCTGATGACAATGAAATAAATTATTATTATAAATAACAAATAATTACCAAAACCTCCCTTGGAAGATAACATAATTATAGACTTCACCCTCTTATTATTGAAAATACAAAAACCTCCCCTCAATGTTACAAAACATAACATTTACCTCCCCTGAAGTTCACCTTTCATAACATCCATTCACAAAATACCCCTCCCCTGAAAAAGTATTCCGAGTGGGGTATTTTTGTGCATGGATGTTATGAAATGTGAACCTCAGGGGAGGTAAATGTTATGTTTTGCAACATTGAGGGGAGGTTTTTGTAATTTCAATAATAAGAGGGGTGCAATCTGTAATTTTCCAAACTTAGAGGGGAGGTCCCCGTAAATGGCCCTTATAAATAACTACAACAGAAATCCATTGTTGACTCCATGTCTCTATTTATCTATTATGTTATCAAAGTAAATAACTCACCACATCAAGGCCCTCTTTGGGGCAGCGGATTTATTGCGGTGTCTTTTATTTAAAAATGCCACCGTAGTTTTTTTGTTGTTTGGTGCAGCTGACACAAAACGCGTCCTCCAAATATATGCGGAAATATCGCGTATGTGGCCCGCGCCTCGCCCCTGCTTTCACAGATTGCAAAACGCGTAAGCAGAAATCACGACCCCCCCACACACCTCTCGCGTGACTCTTCTCTCTCGCGATCAGCCCGATACCCTAGCTTCCCCCCTCCAAGTTTCTTCGCTGCTCGAGTTTCTTCCCTCACGCTGTTCATCTCCAGCTCCGAACATGGGAGGCAACAAAGAGACGGGGACAATGGCTGCTTCACCGCTTCCTCATGATTCTCTCGTTAACGGAGGAAGACGAAGATTGCTCGTGGCCATGGCTATCCGGTGGTTCCTCAAGGGCATCACAACTCATCATCCCATCCTATGACTTCTCAAGATTGTGCCGCCTTCGTCTCCCCCAAAGGACATGGGCTTCCTCCTCACACAAAACCTCCACGCCCTTCTACGCACAAACCCCGCTCTCAATTTCTTCCTGGCAGCTTCCAACATTGTGAGCGTACTTTACTACTTGTCGTCTTGATTCAGAGTATGTATTCTCGAATTAAGCCTGCTACCCACATCCTTTCTCAGAAAATGTTTTTGATTTTCAAGATGATAATATAAATGATATAATAGTAGTTGTTTTATGGGGGAATTGTTGTGAATTAGTAGTTGTTCTCAATTTTATTCATTTGGAATTGTTGGTGGCAATCCTTAATTTGTTGATTGCAATTTTTATTATATATATTTTCACTCCAACAGCCACCGTAGTTTTGTGTTACCAAACAGATAAAATTGTGTTCACGTTCGTAAGAGCACAGAAAACACAGTTTCTCCAAACAACGCAATTGCATTCGTGACCGCAGTTTCGAACCACTGCGTTCGTAATCGCCACCACCGACCGCTGCGTTCATGACCGCCACTGCCGCGCCAAACAGACCCTAAGTCAAAAGTCATAAAAAAAACCTCCATAGAAGAGAACTATTTAACTGTTTGGGTGATAGATAACGTGAAGGTCTGAAAACTTGAAACTGAAAGGTAAAACTGAAAAATCTTAATTTGAAACCAAGTAACACTGTAGAATTCTAATTTCTAGGCAAATCTCTTCAATCCACCACTACCATCCACAATGTGGAAAAAGCCCGTGAAATATGTAGGAGTTAGAGGTGTTTTCCATTTGAATTAGCTATCACACAAGCACACAACGTCTGGTAAAATCATTTGAAGAAAAAAATTGTTAACTAACTAGATTGAGACCATGAATCCATGATCTAATACATGCTTTGAGTAGAAGCTGGGAGAAAAATCAAATATCAAGTAATCAATCAATAGCAAGTAATCCAAGAACAAAGCCAAAGCCGCTTCTACAATAAAGTTCAAGGTTTTCCTTTACCAGGTATCAATTTGAATCATTGAATTGGGCAAGCACTAAGAAGGAACAAGTTTATTCTGGAGTCGGGAACACCTCGATGCTTAAACCCAAGCAGCGGCAAACACCTCTTCTTAAGCCCAAGCTGCGGCTCACAGTAGAGTGAGATTCCGTATTCGCCGAATGCGAAGGAGAAAGATCAGCTCCTGCAGGCTTGCACCGTATTCCGTCGTCTAGTTTCCGTCGCCCAATAGCCATCGCAGTCATTTCTGTCGCCCAATAGCCATCGCAGTCACGCTCACCGTCGCGTAGTCACTTTCGCTGTCGTCGCGGAAGGAGAGACTAAACCTAGGTCACGAGTCCATGAGATTAATTCGGGGCAAGTGCTGACTCGCGAAAATACACCCGGGCATGTGCTCGGGTGTGTCTGAGTCCTGGCCCCGAGATGTCCGATTCACTGAAAGGGATACCGTGCTCATCAAGCTTCGGCCGCACTGCCAGATTTCCCTGACCCCGCAGATCCATTTGTAGCGACCAAGTTCTACGTCCCGCGAGATTGTTACACGGGTTGGCACTGCATTGTACCGCCTCCGCCTTGCCCCAGATAGCCTCATCCACCCGGTGTTTCATGTCTCTCAATTAAAACGAGTTATTGGAGATCACCTGGTCGAGGCGACACTGCCCCCGCTGGCTCCGGGGCTAACCTCGCCAAGCTACATCCCTTAGCTCGTCACGGGTACACGTACTATCAGTCGAGAGGATTCCTCAGTCGAGCAAGTCCCGCTGCACTGGCTTGATCGACGGCCCCATGGGTTGACCAATCTGATTTCCACGCTCAGTTTTTGAACTTCTACCTTGAGGATAAGATACATTTTTCTGAGGGAGGCATTGTTACGTACGTGGAGGAGGGAGAGGGACGCCCACCAATATGGCAGGTATACCAGCGCCACGACAAACCCATGAGTGACATGTCGGTGGACGAAGCTCATTAAGACACGCAGTTATCTTGGGAAACCGAATGTATCTTTCCTTGTATTGCAGTTGGGTCGAGGGTGTTATATAAACCCTCCATGCTATGTATTTTCTTTTCATCTTGGCAGTATTAAGAAATTTGGGAACCCTAGGCGTTATACTCTCTCCCTCCCTTTTTCTCTCTTTCCCTCTTTTCCTCTCCAAATTCGGCAGCCGTTTTTCTCTCCTCCGAACACCTAACAGACTTCATTGAAGTAGTGCCTCCGAAAAGCACTTGTTTGAAAAAAATTTCTTGCAATGAAGTATCTTATTCCAAAATGTTTTTTTTTTTGTAGAGACAGAATTGGTCTTCTCAAAATAAGTGGAAATGTTTCTAGTTTGAAAGCAAGTTCTCTTGTTGATCCCACCCACAAGATAAATTGGGATGAAGGAAATGGGGTGGTGGATTAATGAGGTACCATAGGTTAGCTGAAAGTTTAATCTATATCTTCCACACTAAATCAAGTACAGCCTATTCAGTAAGTGTAATAAGTCAGCTAATGCATGCTCACGATGAAGAACATTTGTAAGATTGCAAGGTTCTCCGTTATCTTAAGATCAGACCATGTAAGAGAACCTTGTTCCAAAAGAGAAAATATCTTACTCTGAAAACCTATAGAGATGCCGACCATGCTTGATCGCAGATTCGCAGGTCGATAAATGATCACCCATAGGGAAGTGTACTATCCCATAAAATAATCTAGTAATTTGGAGTAAGAAGCAAATATTTGTTAAATGATCTAGTGCTGTAGGTGAATTCTGGGCTATGGAAAATAAGTTCTGCGATTGTTGCTAAAAGTCATCTTAAACTATCTTTAGACTCCAAAAGTAAGAACTATGAAATATTTTGTAATAATATGTTTGCCGCCACTAGTATCGATATATAGTTCTGTCTAGCACTACAAAACAAGGCACATTGAGGACCAACATCTCATAGAGAGAAGTTGGATAATGGCTTGCTTAGTACTCCGCACAGGGACCAACTAGCTCGGGATCTGCCAAGGATTTTTGAACAAGTAGATCCATGAACTAATAAACAAACAGGGAATGGAAGACATTCACTCACAAATTTGTGAGGGATGTTAGTATGTTTGTGATATCTTATTGCAATGTCCTATTTTATTACTTCTTTCCTAGTGTAATCTTGTAGATAGTTATTCCTCGGTAATCAGTATTACTCCTTGGTTATGGGATTAATAATGCTTTCTTAAGATTCCCCCGCCCATACCCCCAATGATTGGGGACTATATGGGTTCTGTTGTTGTTGTTGTTGTTGTGGTTCTGCGAAATTTGATTGTGCCTTGTGTGTATTTAAGTGTCATCTGCCTCTAAATAGAATACGTTTTTACTCATTTCTTTAACTAGTAGTTGTGCACGGGTCCCCTTTGTATAGTGTGCAATCTCGATGTAATCGACTTTTACTCGAGTAACGATCGAGTACTATTGCCGCCCCGCAATGTGTTCTGGCGGGACCATATACACAGTTATTAATATCTTTTGAAAATGTATACATTTTTTTATACTAGCCATGTGTTGAAAAAAATCACCTATTCCATTAGATCTTGGAGATTAAAATTAAAGGGCTTAGATTCAAGCGATGCTCCTATTACAAGTTCATGATCATCCCAAGTTTTTCTTTTTAATATATTATAGATGACTAGAAGTCCAAGCTACCCCGTGTCTATTGACAAGATTATCTTCTTCATGAAAATTAGAGGTAAACATCAAAACTAGTAACTCATAGTAAATTTAAATTTTGAATACACAAATATCAGATGACAGATTGTTTCACACAATATGAATATCTACTTTGCTTATACTGGATTCTTTTTTGGTCAAAGATTTAGAAGCTAGGAAAAAAGTTGCTTGCTTATATGGGTTTTAAGTCTGGGTACTGCTGTGAAACTAGGTGTCTTGAATTATAATTGGCACAGAAACTTGAATTTTCAAATTTCCTTTTATTATGTCAGATTCTGTGAACCATTTATACAGTTGCTACTTGTATTATCTTTACGGTAATTTTCAATTAATAAATAACTAATTAAGTCCCACTGGATGTTTCAGGGCCTTTTAATCAGATATCTAAGTTTTTGCTGAAATCTGATGTTTCCCATTCTAAAGACCAAGAGAGTAGTCCTGATCTTCTAGATACTTGGCATGGCTGCAGACATATTTCAGATTTTTATGAAGAATATTCTGCAATAAAGGAGGAGTTTTTCCTGAATTCTGTGACAGTTACTGTCAGGAGCTGCAGTGAGGAAGATAAAAGCCTTGTTTATTTTGATACTGATTTACTGGGAGATGTTATTATCCACTGGGGGATCTGTCAAAACGAAATTATGAATTGGGAAATACCCCCACCCCCATTTCCACCATCAACTAAAATATTTCGGCAAAAAGCTCTACAGACTTTATTACAGGTGTACACAACAACTCATCTTGTCTTATTTTATGTTATATTTTTTTCATTATGTTTGGTAAAATAATAACTGGAAGAAAAATATAACTGTAGACTGTGGATTCGATTAGCTTGGGAAAGCCACTTAGGAGTAGGACAAGGTTGCAATTGTATAGGAAAACTTTTGATTCTCTTATTAAACCTCCACAATTTCTATTATTGTTACTGGTATCTTTGGGAGGAATAACAATGTTGGTCAACTTTGTGGTAGTGGATGCCCCAAGCAGCTATTATGCCATCTTCGGAAGGCCCATTCTGAATGCTTATCGAGCGGTGGTGTCTACTTTCCATCTAGCTCTCAAGTTTGCAGCCAAAGGAAGGCAATATCGGATCCAAAGTTATCCAAAAGTGGCTCGGGAGTGCTATGTAAAAACAGTCAACTTGGTTACCGACACTCCACTTCCCGAGCTTCCAGTTGACATCCTTGAAGTGGCCAAGCTTCCGGAAGTGGCTGAGGAAAATAAAGACCGAGAAGGGGCTCACCTGGAACCTGCCCAAGTAACCCAAGAAGTGTACTGTTACGGACACGGAGGAGGGAGAGGGACGTCCTCCAGTGTGGAGGGTATACCAGCATCGCGAAAGACTCACTAATGACATGCCGGCGGAAAGTCATTAAGATGCGCGGATATTTTGGAATCGAATGTATCGTTCCTTATTTTATAATTCGACCGGAGGTGTTACATAAACCCGCGAGGCTATGCATTTTGTATCACCTGGTCTCTTCAGAAAATGAACTACTTCGATTTGGTTGCATATTTGTAGCACGTGGTTGAGCAGGAGGCCCCACCATCGCCAATACCCCAGACCTGTAGGCTATTCTGGACATGTGTTGGGGCGTCTTTGCCGACATGGCCCGCATCCCACTGCCTCGTCCGTCGGATCACCGCATCTCATTATAAGCGTGTGTGAGGTTTGTATATGGTTGTCCTTACCATTACGGCCCCGCGTAGAAGTACGAAATTGTGGCGCTTGTGGGTGACATGCTAGCCGCGAGTATAATCCGCCCCAACGCCAGTCCATTTTAAAGCCTGGTTCTCCTGATCTGCCAGAAAGACATCAGTTGGCGTTTATGCGTGGACTACCGAGAGCTCAACAAGGGCACCGTCCCTAACAAATATTCCATTTCGATCATACAGGAGCTACTGGATGAGCTAAGGGGGCCTCTTACTTTTCTGAAGTTGGATCTTGCTCCGGCTATCACCAGATTCGAGTACGGGAGTAGGATATCCCTAAGACGGCGTTCTGCACGCACGACGACCTACTACGTGTTCATCTTCATGCCTTTTGGCTTGATGAATGCACCCACCACCTTTCTGGTGACCATGAATGATCTATTCTTGTCGGCTCTGCACAAGTACATCTTTGTTTTCTTTGATGACATCCTAATTTATAGCTCATCTTGGCAGTACCACCTCTATTATGTGCGGACGACGCTCGCCACCTTGCAGGAGCATATGACTTTCTGGTGAACCGCGAGAAGTGCATTTTCGGTCAGACCAAAATTAGCTACTTGGGGCACACTATTTCCGCGTAGTGACTCATAATGGACCCAAACAAGGTCCAGGCTGTCCTCCAGTAGCCCACACCCCGCTCTCCCCCCGACTTCCGAGGTTTCTTGGGCCTCACTGGGTACTACCGAAGGTTAATTAGGGATTATGGAAAAATTACCAAACCCCTCTCCAACATGTTGAATAAATCGGATACCGGTGCATTCCATTGGACACCAGAGGTGGCCACAGCCTTCCAGGCCCTCCAGTGAGCCCTTAACACCGCCCCAGTTTTGACTCATCCGGATTTCTCCCAGTCGTTTGTTGTGGAATGTGATACCTCAGGAATAGGTGTCGGCGCAGTGTTGATGCAATCGGGACAACCCATTGCCTACTTCAGTCATATGTTTGCGGTCACTATTCGCCCTCGCTCCACTTATGAGTCTGAGCTTATGGTGTTGGTCCTTGATGTGCAACACTAGTGCCCCTACCTACTGGGCCGCCACTTTACAATCCGGACAGATCTTCATAGCCTCTGGTACCTCCCGAATCGGAAGATTGTCAGACCAGCACAACAGGTCCGGGTTGCAGAACTATTGGGCTATGATTTCACTATTGAATTCTGTGCAGGCTCCTCCAACCGCACATTCGACTCTCTTTCTCAACAGCCGCAAATTGCTCTTTTAGCAGCTATTTCGAGACCGATTTAGGAGGATGCCTCCATTGTTCTACGCGAGGTTGCTGCCGACCCACTCCTCCGACCAATTTTTGAGGCCTTACGGGCGGATGCCACAACCTAGCCTCCATATAGTCTCGCAGGGGATCGCCTCTACCACCGCGACCGTTTAGTGCTCAGCTTTGCCACAGGCCACAACTCATCCCACACCTACTCGCTGAGTTTCACTCAACCCCGGAGGGGGGACACACATGTGCCTTCCGGACATACCCCGACTCACAACATCTCTGTATTGGTCGGCATGTTTCAACGAGTCAAAGCATTTGTGGCGGTCTGCTAGCCATGTCAGCGGGCCAAGTACGAGGCCATTTTTTCTAGGGGCCTCGTTCATCCACTCCCTATCTCGGTTCGGTTCTGGGAGGATATCTTCATGGACTTTATCTTGAAGCACCCTCGCTCCAAGACGTGGGATTGCATATTAGTGGCCGTGGATCATCTATCCAAATACTCCCACTTCCTTCCCGTCAGACACCCGTTTATTGCATATGTGGTTACCACAACTTTTATTTATGGGGTGGTTCGGTTGCTTGAGTTTCCTCTCTCTATTGTGAGTGATCATGGCCATTATTTCCTGAGCTCCTTTTGGCAGTCTATGATCAAGATGTAGGGCACTCAGTTTCGTATGAGTACAACTTATCACCCTCAGACAGACGGGAAGTTCGAGGTAATGAATCGTTGCTTGGAAACATATTTGCGATGTTGTGTATGATCACCCACGGGGATGGGATGATTGGCTTTTTCTGCCCGAGTACTCGTACAACATCTCTTTCCACACCAGTTCCAGCACCACTCCGTTCGAGGTAGTCTATGGTAGACCCTCACCATCCATCACGCACACTCCCCGACGAATGTGTCGTGGTTTGCTTTCGGTGTGAAGACTCTTTTCCCCTGGTTCCAGCGGAGAATCCATATGGCCACAGTTAGCCATCCTAAGATCAGATAGAAGATCAAGAGCATACTTTCGTTGGCACATAAAGAGAGAGTGATCATCATGAATCACCTCAATCCCAAGGAAATACCGCAATGGGATCAGATCTTTTGTTTGGAAATTGGAGTGTAAGAATGCTTTGAGATTTGATATTCCTTCTAAGTTGCTGCCTGTGATAACAATATCATCAACATATACCAGTAGCAGAATAGTACCAGCCGAGGAGTTCTGATAAAAGAGAGACGAGTCTTTAGTACTTTTGGTAAGCCCGAACAGGGTAACAACGGCTCGGAACCGAGCAAACCAAGCCCGAGGGGATTGTTTCAATCCATGTAGGGACGCTAGGAGACGGCACACCTTGTTACGCTCCCCCTCAGCAACGAACCCAGGAGGTTGTTCCATATAAACTTCCTCATCCAGGAGGCCATGGAGAAAAGCATTCTTAATATCCAACTGGTGTAAGACCCACTGGCGGAAGGCAGCAAGTGAAAGGAGTATTCGAAGAGAGGACATCTTCGCAACTGGAGCGAATGTTTCATCATGATCAACGCCATAAGTCTGAGCATAACCTTTGGCAACCAGGCGGGCTTGTAGGCGGTCCAGAGAACCATCATCATTCACTTTGACAGAATATATCCATTTGCATCCAATTGCCTTCTTGCCGGGAGGTAAGGGAACCAGGTCCCATATATTGTTCTGTTGGAGAGCAGTCAATTCGTCATGCATGGCTGCCGCCCAACCAGGATGAGCTTTGGCCTCCGCCACGGTCGATGGTAGATGATATCGATCAAGAGTCGAGTTCAGCGCTCTACGAGAAGCGGACAAGCCCTGGTAAGAGGTAATATAGAACGGTTTCTCCCGACAAATCCAAACTCCTTTCCGGACAGCAATAGGAACCTCTGGGCTAGATGGCAGAATAGTAGTAGGTACAGTAGCAGGTTCTGCCGGAGGAACAGTCGTCGCATTATCGGTAACAAAGGTAGGCTGAGGTGGTGGCACCACTGTATTATCAGAAGAGCGACGGGAGTAAACTTGCCCCCACAGGGGGGACAACAGATCAGTCAGTGAAATGATAACAGGTTCATGCCTAGGGACCAATAGAGCATCAAGAGAGGGATCAGGATGAGAGGATCCAGGAGAGAGATATGGGTCGGACTCCCGGAAGACGACATCAGAGGAAAGGATGTATCGGTGGAGAGCAGGAGAGTAACACCGATATCCTTTAGTGGTCCGAGAGTAGCCCAGGAAGATACATTTCAAGGCATGAGGGTCAAGTTTGGAGACAGAGGGACGAGCATCCCGAACATAGCAGACACACCCAAATACCTTCAAAGGGAGGAGGGGACCGTGATGGTCAGGATAGAGAGTGTGGTAGGGTGTCTCCCCCTGAAGGATGTGAGTGGGAAGATGATTAATAAGGTGTTCAGCAGTAAGTACGACATCCCCCCAGAAGTGTTTGGGTACGTGTTTGTGGTGGAGGATTGCCCGGGTGACTTCAAGGAGATGCCAATTTTTGCGTTCGGCAACACCATTTTGTTGAGGGGTATCCGGGCAACTGGTTTGGTGGATTATGCCTTTGTCAGAAAGAAAGGCAGACATGGACTGAGACAGGTATTCCCGGCCATTATCAGTACGAAGACACTTAACACGTACAGAAAATTGAGTAAATATTTCATTCCATAAGTTTTGAAAAATAGAAGGCAGCTCAGAACGATTTTTCATTAAATAAATTCAAGTCATACGAGAAAAATCATCAAAGAAAGTGACATAATACTTGTGCCCTAACAACATAGGAACAGGACACGGTCCCCAAACATCTGAATGAAGTAAATCAAAAGGTGCAGAAGCACGAGCATCAAGACGAGGACTATAGCTAACTCTGTGGAGTTTAGCAAACAAACAAGACTCACAACTAAGAGGGGAAACTTTCCCAAGCTCAGGATACAGACGACGCATGACCTGCATAGATGGATGACCATGACGATAATGAAGATCCAGGAATTTGGTGGAGGCCGCGGTACAAGCAAGGTGGGAAACTTCGTCCAGTACATATACGCCACCACGCAGCTTCCCTCTACCAATAATACGGCTCGTCGACTGTTCCTGAAAAATGCAACCAGAAGAGGTGAATATAGCAATGCAATTCAAATCATTTGTAAGCTTACTAATAGACAATAGATTGTAAGCAGACTGAGGGACATGCGCCACTGAGGAGAGTGTCATGTTAGGTGTCACATTGCAGCTACTAAACCCAACAATAGGAACCGTGGAGCCATCAACAACAGTAATTGAAGCTCCGCTATGAGGTTTGTATGAGTGTAAGATACCTGAGGAACTAGTCAGGTGATCAGAAGCACCAGAATCAGCCAGCCACTGGACCTGCCTCTGTGAGGTACAAACAGGCTGAATGGTTTGAGCCACAGCCGCACTATGAGTTGGTGGGTCAACCTGGAGAGCCTGCAGGCGCCGATACTCATCCTCAGATATTTCAACAGTTCTCGATCCCGGAGGTACAGAAGTAGAGTCCGCCAGGTATGCCGACCGAGGTGGAGGAGGTTTGGAGGCCCAGCCCGGCTTCCCATGAATCAGCCAACATGTATCCTTTGTATGTCCCCGACGCCCGCAATGGGAACAATGCCTTGTGTCAGTGTCACGACCATGGCCAGAGCGGCCCCCCCAACTAGTTCCCCTTTCTCCTCCTCGTGAAGCAAGAGCCATCGACTCGTCGGAGGGTGTATGTAGAGCAGATGACGAAGTACCGATGGAGCCAGCCTTAGTAAGCCGATGGTACACACTAGCAGTCTGAAGGGCAGTAGGACTCGCTAGCATTTCAGTCTTCGTTGTGGAGAAGTGTGGATCCAGTCCATTCAAAAGCCAAAGGAGCACCAGGTGTTCAGGTTAAGCCTGATGGCCTTCCCTAGTAGAGGGAATCTCCCAAAGGTCTAAAATCTCATCAGCCAGAACCTTCCATTCGGCAAAGTACTCGGTAACAGGGCGCGCTCCCTGTCTCAGGTCAGCTATCTTGGGGAAGAATTCACCAAGTCGAGAGAGGTTGTTCTCCTGAGAGAACATCATGTGAAGAGTGTCCCATAGTTCTTTGGTGCTGTCGCAGTTCTTGCACATTTGCTGGGCAGATGGATCCATGGAACTCAGGAGAAGAGCAAAGATACGACAATCATCACTATACCCGTCATCATATTCGGTACTCCCCACTTCATGAGTTGGGAGACGAGTAAGGTGGTGAGTACGTCGGATGCCTGCAAGAGACATAGTAACCCCCTTCTTCCATAATAGAAAATTGGAGGCGGTAAGGATAGTAGTTGCAATCCTCGCGTTGGGAGGAAAGGTATTGGTAGAGTCCCCTGCGGGAGCAACGGTCAGAGTAGTGCTTGTCGGAGCAGTGGTAGTAACAGAGGAGCCCATGACAACGATTAGCAAAACAGAGGAGAAAATAGACCGGACAGGACGCCCGAAATGGCTGCGTCAAGGCCGATTCTAGCGGCTCAGACGAGAAATGGCGACAGGAGGTAGCCGGCAGCACTGCACCGTCGGGATTTGTCGGAGCAGGGCATCACGATTCGTCAGTAGACAGGAGGCGTCGAGGCAGACGGCAGGTGGACAGCACGGGATCAAGATCCGTCGGAGCAGGACAGTAGGTATCGCCGGAGCAGCATTAGGCGTCGTCGAGGCAGACGGCAGGCGGCATCTCGACGAGCCCCGCCTCCGTCGATGTCACGGGAGGCGCGCAGAAGAGAGGAATGTCGTATGCGAGGCTTTGTCGGCGGGGACGGAGCGGGCGAGAGAAATGAAGCGGGCGAGAGAGATGAAGCGGGCGAGAGAGATGAAGCGGGCGAGAAAACGAACGGAGCAGGCGAGAAAGAGCGGCGAACGGAAAAAAAAACCCTAACTTCGCTCTGATACCTTGTTACGGGATTAGGAGAAAAAACTGAGTACCTCATATGGAGGTCTCACCCTTTATTTATACTAAGCATGAAGGAACATGATGTGCTGGTACAAGGTGTGTGACTAATATGACTAATAACACTTTCCAACTCCTCATCTTTCTTTATACGTTGGCATAACTACAAATATGACCAGGAACGTCAATATCACATGTACGAGCAATCACATGACCAACATTGAAGGAGTCAGCAGTAACTTCTTTATCCAGATAGGATATCATTTTTGTGTGGAACTTAAATAATTCATCTTTTTCGCTCCAAGAGGCCACGGGAGGCCCTACTCATCCAACATGAATGGATCATAGTTGTAGAGGTGTGATGATGGACCACTCAGACCTTCTGATACTCTTCTTTCTCTTAGCTGATGAGGAGGGTGGGCATTGACGAATAAAAAGTGAAGACAACATCGACCTTGGTGAATAAATCGGTGAACGCCTTCTTGGTTTAGGAGAGGTGAACCACTTAGGCACATGAGAGACATCTGAGCTTCGCACAACACGAGTCTGCTTGCTCCCTTTATTTACCGCAACTTCCTCTCCCTCGGCTCCCCCTTGCTAGCCTAAGGAGCCTCCTCATAGGAGGAGAGAGGGCGGGGAGGAGTGAGGGGAACCTTCTTTATAGCGATTGGGATGGGACAAGGGAGCAGAGGAGTCTTGGAAGGTAAAATAAAGACTCTAAAAGGAGAGAAAGATAAGTTGATTTGTAACCCTTGTTAAGGAGTGGTCTTGAGAAGATCAAACTATGGATTTGTGAAGAGACTGAAGTGAGCAATATTGCCAAAAAGCGTGAGATCCCATATGGTCATCTCCATGAGGATCTGACCCTCAAAATTTGACGAATATCACTCACCATACCCTGATCGCATACTCAAATTTCTTTACTGTCACCATGAGATCATACACAGTACATACCTAATCGCAGATCTATGAAGCACCGGTACGGGTACGAGTATCAGGTACGATACGTATCCAGTACAGTGGTACGTGGAGATAAAAAAATAAGCACACGGGTACGTTCGAGGCACGATGTTAATAAAATTGATTTATATATATACACATATATATAAATGTACATGTATATATATGTCAACTTTTTAAAAAGAAGGAGAATATAAAACATAGAAAAAATCATATTGAGCGCGAGTAGAAAACACATCTATTCGTCAAATACATACTAAATTAACAAAATAAGCAAATTTAAATCAAATTCTTCGTAGTTCTAACGATAAAAAGAAACTTAAGTTAGGATCACATTTTGTTACTATAGTAAACAAATACCACTAGTTGCATTTATTAGTCATTTTTTCTTTTCTAAAATAGATGGAAAAGTTTTTTGTTTACTCTAGAAAAACATAGTCATATCACAAAATGCAGAACGGTCTATCAATCCAAACTTATCCTTAGACTAGAGTAGCAGGTGTATCCATCGAGTATCGAGTACGTACCGGTACTGGAAACATGCCCGGTATGGGTACGCGGCCCTTGGGAAAGTATCCGTGCTTCATAGTCGCAGATTAATATGCCAAAAAGATACTCCCATGATTAACAACAGTGGAGAGGAATAAAGCTTTGATTGATTAATTAGAGAGCCCTCACTCACACATATACTTGGGTGAGGGAAGACCTAAAAAAGGAAAAAAGTCTGAATTGCCCCAATTGGGATTAGAACCATAAACACGACTTGAAATTTACTAAAAATATATTAAAACTCTCCCCCTCAAGTCGTATGAAAGATGTCAGTCATCCCAAGCTTTTGAATATCATCGATGAACATATCACACCCTAAGCTTTTGGTAAACACATCGGCCAGCTGATCTTTGGAATGAACAAAGGTGTGACAACTGTCTTTTTATCCAATTGATCTTTGATAAAGTGTCGATCAACCTCAACATGCTTTGTCCTGTCATGTTGGACTAGGTTATGAGCGATAATGATAGCTGCCTTATTGTCACAGAACAAGGAGAAAGGGGTTGTCTCAGAGAAACCCAGATCTTGTAACACTGTACGCAACCAAAGACCCTCACATAGGTCTTGAGACATATCACGATATTCTGCCTCTGCACTTAGCCACCACATTCTGCTTTTTGATACGCCAAGTCACCAGATTTCCACCAACAAAGGAATAATATCCTGTGGTGGACTTTTTGTCATCACGACATCCAGCCCAGCCAGCATCAGTAAAAACTTCAATCTTCAAGTGGTTGTTCTTAGATAATAGAAGACCACGACCAGGGGCTTTCTTCAAATACCGTAGCACGCGATACACAGCTTCTTGATGTCTGATCCTGAGTGAATGCATATATCTGCTAAGGATACCGACCGCAAACGTAATATCCAGACGCGTGTGAGATAGATGTATAAGTTTCGCAACCAATCGTTGATAACGTGATACATTAGTGTGATCACCATCACCATCTTCTTCAATCCTGTGATTTTCCTCCATAGGGGTGTACACAGGAACACAACCTAGCATGCCAGTTTGCTTTAGGAGATCCAATATATACTTCCGTTGGGATATGAAGATACCCTGCTCAGATCTAACCACCTCGATACCCAGGAAGTATCGTAATCTTCCCAAGTCTTTCACTTCAAATTCAGCAGACAAGAGGGTTTTAAGATTGGCAATCTTCTCTGTCATTTCCAGTAATCACGATGTCATCCACATAGACAATGAGAACCACAATCTTCTGTTCATGTCTCCGGATAAACATGGTATTGTCAGATTGAGCTTTCTTGTACCCAAACTTGAGCATAGTCGTGAGAAATCTCCCGAACCAGACCCTAGGTGATTGCTTCAGGCCATATAATGATTTCCTTAGGCGGCAGACAAGCCCTTCAGCTCCTTTCTTCACAAAACCAGGAGGGAACTTTATGTACACCTCTTCGTCAAGCTCACCGCGGAGGAACACATTCTTCACGTCTAGTTGATGGAGGTCCCAATCCAGGCAAGCAACACACGATAATAACACCCGAATGGAGTCCATCTTTACTGCTGTAGCAAAGGTCTCCTGGTAATCAACTCCCTGAGTCTGAGTGTATCCTTGAGCGACCAGACGTGCTTTGTACCATTCCACCTTGCCATCTTGGTCCTGCTTAACATAGAAGACCCATCGGGAATCTATAGCTTTCTTTCCTGGGGGTAGAGAGGAAACATTCCATGTGTGATTTTTCTCCACGACAAACATCTCATCTTGCATAGCCTGTGCCCAGGAAGGTATCCTTGAAGCTTCCTGCCAGGTCTTAGGAATAACGACAAGGGAAAGAGATGAAACATCCTGATGAAGCGGGGTGAGATGATGGTAAGCCACATGATTAGAAATAGGATGTTGAGTACAAACAACTTTACCTTTCTTCAGCAATGCAAGAGGGATATGCAGATCAGCATCATCAAAATCTGAATCTGAAGTTAGCACTGGTAGAGGTGGAACTGTAGTGGCGTTGTATACCTGAACGACGGTGGTATACGTGGGGAAAAGTAGAAATCATAGTAGAGGAGTCCGGTACCGTGATAGGGGCTATGAGTATCGGAATGGGAAGAGGAATGGGGGGAATAGAAGGAAGAAGAGGAAGAGGAGAAGGAGTAACATCCGTATCTCCACTACTCTCCTCCTGATGAAAAAAGTGAGTCGAAGGCAGAAAATAGGACCCCCCTCCCGGAAGGTGACATCCATGGTACAGAACATACGCCGGGAAGGAGGGTGATAACAGCGATATCCTTTGGTCATAGAGGAATAGCCAAGGAAGACACAACGTTGAGACCGAGGGTCAAGTTTGTCGCGATGGGCTGGTGAACATGTACGAAACAGACACCCAAAGACACGGGCTGCCAAATGGGAAGTATGAACCACGCCGAAGGTGGATAGACGAGCTAGAGGAGTAGTAAAGGAAAGGACAAGAGAGGGAAGTCGGTTGATAAGGTGAGCAGCTGTAAGAACTGCATCACCCCAATAGGATCTAGGAAGATGCATAGTGGCTAGGAGACAGCGAGCAACCTCAAGGAGGTGCCGATTTTTACGTTCGGCCACTTTGTTTTGAGTAGAGGTGTGAACACACGTTTTTTAGTGGATGATACCGTGAGTGGTGAGGTAAGAACTAAAGGCAGCGCGATCGTCATACTCCCCCCATTATCACTTCTATGAACACGAATAGAGGCATCAAATTGGGTTTTGACCATTTTATGAAACACTTGAAAACAAGAAAAAACTCTATTTTTTGTTTTTCGACAGATAAACCCAAGTAGTGCGAGAGAAACAATCAATAAAATTGACAAACCATCGAAAATCAGATAAAGATAAAATGAGGGACGGCCCCCAAACATCAGAATGAATAACATCAAACGGGATACTACTAGGGGAAGAAAGATGCGAAGAAGTATGTCGCACATGTTTAGACATCACAAATATTGCAAGCAAAGTTCTGAAGATAAGGTAAAAAAACGGGAAATAATTTTTGCAGATAAACGGAGGACGGATGTCCAAGACGCAGATGCCAGCGGCGAACATCATCAGCAGTAACAGTGGAACTGGAAAGAGACTGAGAGGGAAGCTGGTTGTCCAGGTAGTACAAGCCGCCACGGTTCCTACCACTGCCAATGTTCCGCTTCGTATCCAGTTCCTGAAAGACACAAGAATCAGGGAAAAAAGTTACTGAGCAGTTGAGAGATTTAGTAATATTGCTGATGAAGAGTAAATTGTGTGGAAAGGAGGGAACATGAAAAACGGAGGAAAGAGAAATAAACAGAGAACATGAGATATTGTCTTTGCACGCAATGGAGGACAAAGACCCGTTAGAAGAAATAACTTTGTCCTTACCAGACAGGAGTATAAGAGAGAAAACCTGAGGAAGACCCAGTCATGTGGTGCTTAGCACCGGAGTCGAGCACCCATTCAGAAGGTGAGGAGGTGACTGCATGAGCACTGGGCATAACAATAGTGGCAAGGGAAGTAGAACCTCCGGTGACAGGATCAGATTGAGAGTGAAGCAGGCGACGAAATGCATCCAATTCCTGAGTTGTAAGAGAGGCAGAGGCGGAATACTGGGGCTCATCATAGACGTACGTAGTGTAAGCAACATCATGAGAACGGTAGCCACTGTGTCTTTGGCCCCAGCGGCCAGATCCACGACCACGGCCGCAGCCATGTCCAGGAGGTGCCAGATGCGGATGAATGAAACATACCTCCCGAGAGTGTCCCCTTCAACCACAGTAATCACATGTGGGCACAGAAGATCCAGGAGTGGGAATAAGACCTCGACCAACACTAGTCAGGGCGGAACGATCAGAAGGAGCCATAATACTGAGGGACTTGCGGCGGCCTTCATCACCCAGAACCATACTGAATGCCTCCCGAAGAGAGGGAAGAGGAGAGCGGTGGAGGAAATGTGTCCGCACCATATCAAACTCCATGTTCAAGCCCATCAAGAAGACATGGAGACGGAAGCGATCCTCCTTTTGCTTTAACTGAACGGCGTCTGCAGTACACACAGGAGTGAAATGCGCAAAGTAGTCCAACTCTTGATAAAGGCGCTTAAACTCCGAGAAGAATGATGAAACAGTCATCGATCCTTGCCTCAACTCCAAAATGCGGCAAGTGAGCTCATAAACCTGCGTGGAACTGCCAATCTGAGAGTACGTTTCGCAAGCCCGAGTCCAGATCTCGAATGTCGAGTCCATCAACATATAGCTCCGGTAGTCCTTAGGAGACATCGAATGGAGGAGCCAAGAGACAACTAGAGAGTTGTCAGAATCCCAACGCTTCCAGGAGGGATCAGTCTTGGGGGGCTCCTTAATCGTCCCATCAATATACCCAAATATTTGTTGGCTGCGAATGACATGTTGGGCAGCGCGGGACCATTCAAGGTAATTCGTGTCATCCAAGGGAACTGTGGTAATCTTCAAGGAGCTGGAGTGACCATGAGGCCGCTGAGGGTCACTCATCTGAGGCTGGATCACACCCGGAGTAGAAGAATCGGGATCACCCATATCGACGAAGAAGAGAGACACGAGATCAAGTAGCAGGATCCATTAGAGGCAGCAACCTCAAAGCATCAGGAAACAACAGAAAAATGGCGTCAAGCAGCAGGAGCCGTCGGCAGGCAGGAGAAATCGGCTGCAGGACTGGTCGACCCAGCGGTAGAGATCGGAAATCGGCGGATATCAGCGGCAGGGAGCAACGGGAGTTGTCGACACAACAACGGGGAGCATTAGAGATGAAAAACGGCCTCACATAGGACCGGCGGCGGCAGCTGGAGCAGAAGAGAAGGATCGACGGGAGCGACGACTTCACTGGAGAACGGCGACATCATTCTCCTCAGCAACCGACGGCGGTGTCGGCTCCGCCAAACGACTGCATCGGCGGGTCGTGCACGAAGATCTGCTCAGATCAATACGATCTATCAATCGAAGCAGTGAAGCGATCGAAACGAAGGAGACGAACGGGAGACGCGGCACACGGGATTAGGTTCCCTCTGATATCAAGTGGAGAGGAATAAAGCCCTACCAAGGAACCGAGGGTTCTTCTCCTCTAACTCCCTTCCATCGTCTTGGTTCTATCTCCTTCCTCTCTCCACAATTTCAACTCCATCGTACCTTCTTATGTAGCTCATGTTGAAAGTGGGCCCATCATGGGAAATCCACAGCCGGCCTGCAGGCCGTGCACCCCAACTCATTTCTCCGGGGGAAGAAGAAGAATAAATCCCCGGAATGTTGTTGAGGCGGGGCTTGATCCCCCGACCTCCTTTATCAGGTTACTGGCAGCATCCCTGATACCCAACTGCGCTGCACTTTTGTTGAAAGTGGCCCCATCATGGGAAATCCACAGCCGGCCTGCAGGCCGTGCACCCCAACTCATTTCTCCGGTGGAAGAAGAAGAATAAATCCCCGGAAGGTTGTTGAGGCGGGGCTTGATCCCCCGACCTCCTTTATCAGGTTACTGGCAGCATCCCTGATACCCAACTGCGCAGGCGGGGCTTGATCCCCCGACCTCCTTTATCAGGTTACTGGCAGCATCCCTGATACTCAATTGCGCTGCACAGTTGGGTATCAGGGATGCTGCCAGTAACCTGATAAAGGAGGTCGGGGGATCAAGCCCCGCCTCAACACCCTTCCGGGGATTTATTCTTCTTCTTCCACCGGAGAAATGAGTTGGGGTGCACGACCTGCAGGCCGGCTGTGGATTTCCCATGATGGGCCCACTTTCAACAGCTCATGTTGTTGAACTCTTGTGCATTGTCCGTATTCTTTACTATCTTTGCATGAGTTTCTCGTCTTCCTCTGGAGCCTTGAGCGAGTACTGTAAGTCTATACCCTTTAGTATACTCGTTGAGATCCCTTCTTTTCCATTTTTATTACCATCTCTGTTTAGTTTAGAGTAGTTAAATCTAGTTTCTTTCCGAGGAACATTGCTTCACCGGCCCCGCTCTAGGAATCAAAAGATCTTTACCTCATAATACATAGACAACATACCACATGCTAGACTAACGGCGCTTGTCGAGGTGGTTGTGGACCCAGAGAGTTGTATTCATATCAATACTTCCCTTCCAAAAATGGATCTTATCCTCAAGGTTGAGGTCCGAAGGGATCATCCACAAGCGTCAAAGGATCCGAGTCCATGAAATCGGGATCATCGTCCTCGACACCGATCAACAAGTGCAAGTCTTTGAGAGTGGATTTGTGTCCTAGGAAAGTACGGATGCTGGCAAAAAAAATAGAAGCCCTTCCAGTGAAGCTCGAGGCACTCTTGTTGAGATAAGTGTTGGGGTAGTGGGTGTACCAACATTGGTAGAATTGGTGGTGGCGGTGCGATGTAGGTTGCATTGGTGCTGAACTGAAGAACAAAGTTGAGGTGCTCGTATGCATTGCCCGCTTGGCTTGTGTCGTAGTGGCTGAGATGTTCATCCTTAATTGTGGGCTAGGAGAGATCAAGGTCATTTGGCGCATCCAACACACCCAGTGGAGTGCAGGGCCCTCCATATAGATAGTCGCCATGTTGACCTAGTTGGAGGGGGTGGACTGGAGATCGACAAATTATTCGACGCAAGTGATCCAATCGAGGGGGTCGGTGTCGTCGAACACCGAAATCTCAGTACGGCGGAAGTGGGCCGTGTGAATGTCCCCAACGGGGTGTTGGAACCCTATATAGTCAATAGAGGGCCCGTAGATGGGCGGTGGTGGAAGAGGGGCGGGGGTGCCGTATCACGGTGTGCGGTGGTGGTCGCAAGCTCGCGGAGGAGGAGCTGAGGTCTTCTAGTTAAGTTTCCTGGCGATCCAAGCGAGGGCATCATTTGATGCTGAAACAAAGATTTCCTCGTCGGTGCAGATGGCTACGGAGCGGGTCGTGGGCATGAAGGGAAGGAGCCGATGGAATGAATGCATTGCCCACTTAGCTTGTGTCGTAGTGGCGGAGAAGTTCATCCTTATGCGTGGGCCAAGAGAGATCAAGGTCAATTGGCGCATCCAAACACCCGGTAGAGTGCAGGGCCCTCCATATAGATAGTCTCCATAGGGACCTTCTGGTTGGAGGGAGTGGACTGGAGATCGACATATTGTTCGACGCAAGCGATCCAACCAAGGGGGTCAGTGTCGTCGAACACCGAAATCTCAATATGGCGGAGGAGGGTGGTGTGAATGTACCCAATAGGGTGTTGGAACCCTATGTAGTCAATGGTGGGCCCGTAGAGGGTTGTGGTGGAAGAGGGGAAGGGGTATCATATCACGGTGGGCGGTGGTGGTCGCAAGCTCGCGGAGGAGGAGCTGAGGTCTTCCAGGTGAGGGCATCATTGGATGTTGAAACAAAGATTTCCTCGTCGGCGCAGATGGCTATGGAGCCGGTCATGGGCATGAAGGGAAGGAGCCGAAGGAAGGAATGTTAGTCGTTTGTTGAGGGCCGACAACAGTCCTGTTGGGATTATAGCTAGGTCGAAGGCGACTGGGTCGACACAGAGTAGAAGTCGCTGTAGTGTGGATCTGTGTCGGCATCAGAGTTGGATGTTGCACTAGTGCTGAAGCGCCGGTGTGTCGTTCGACTCAGTCGCCGACAAGGCTCGGAATAGCAAGGCGAGTGTTGGTCGGAAGCGGCGTGTGTCTTGCGGCTTGATCGTGGTCGACGGTTGAATCAACATGGCGAGTAGGATCGAGCACGTGGGACGAACATGCTCAGTCTGAGGATCAGGGTTTGCGAAAGTCTTTTAGACGCAAAGATGGAGGCCTACAGGAGCAACGTTGGATGATCGTTATTAATTGGGGCCGAGAATGACAGGTCAAGCAGATCGCGGGAAAGGCACTAGGAGCGGAAGATGCGCCAATTAGGGCTCGAAATTGAACCCGATTTGGTCGACAAAGACCAATTGATAGCAAACCACTTGTCAAACATCAATGAAGTAAATTAATAAATAGCGGAATACAATATAACGAGGCAAGCTCCATATTTGATCTATTGAAGGCAGGATCTCTCTACGAGTCTATATCTCTTATGAAGGCATGAAGGGAAGGAGCCGGAGGAAGGAATGTCGGTCATTTGTTGAGGGTCGACGACAGTACTGTTGGGATTGTAGCTAGGTCGAAGACAACTAGGTCGACAGATAGTAAAAGTCGTTGTAGCATGGATCTAGGTCGGCGTCAGAGTTGGATTTTGCGCTAGTGTGGAAGCGCCGGTGTGTCGTGCGACTCAGTTGTTGACAAGGCTCGGAATGTCAATGCGAGTGTTGGTCGGAAGCGACGTGTGTCGTGCGGCCTGATTGTGATTGACGGTCGAAACAACAAGGCGAGCGGGATCAGGCACGTGGGACGGGCAGACTCAGTTTGAGGACCGGGGTTCACGGAAGTCGTTCAGATGCATAGATGTTGGCCTACTGGAGCAACGATGGATGATCGTTATTGATTAGGGCCAAGAACGACAGGTCAAGCAGACCGCGGGAAGGAACTGGGAGCGGACGATGCGCCAATTAGGGTTCGAAGTTGAACCCGATTTGCTCGGCAAGTTAGACCAATTGATAGCTAATCACTTGCCAAACACCACCAACAACAACACTCAAGCCTTTATCCCACTTGTCAAACACCAATGAAGTAAATTAATAAATAGCGGAATACATTATATTGAGGCAAGCTCCATATCCGATCTCTTGAAGGCAGGATCTCTCTAAGAGTCTATCTCTCTTATAAGGGCCTAACAAGACAATTAATCCAAGATGAAATAAGAGACTCTCTACCACTCCTTTGTATAGGCGAGAGTGAGGGTACATGAAATTACGAAAATTTCTCTAAAGCTGCATAGACAACATAACACGTGCTAGACTATGGTAACAACACTTGACAAGGCGGCCGTGGGCCCAAAGAGTAATATTCATATCAGCCCAAAGAGTCATATTCATATCAACACAACATGCAAAGGCCAATGTTTGGGGGTATTTTGATTTTTTTCCGGGGAGGGACTGCCACATCAAACCCTGAAAAGCAGGGATAACTGTATACTACACATCATCTGAAATGAAGACTTGGCAAATGTAACACAACACAATGAACTATTTAAATGCATACAATAAACCGATTCAGTGAGAGCTACATGACAGCAGATAACCACTGTCTTGATCCTGACAAAGCTTAATTGAAAGGCTTTATGTATGGGGTCCTACTCAACAACTTCTACTTGGTTCTGGGGGTTCCCGCTAAGTCGACTCAGCAATCATTGTCTACTAGAGTTTTCTTGTTTATCTTCCTGTGAATCTCTACTTGTTGTTTGATTGAAAAGGATGTTGTGACCACTATTGCCTCGTTGGCATCTTCACAGATTTTGGTGTCAGTGATGTACTGCATGTTGAAGGAAATGACCCCTAAGTTAATTTTAGCTTGATGTCTAGCTGATCGGTTCCAGAACGAAAATGAGCCTTTTCAATTTCAGGTTAATCAGGTTACTGTCTTTAGCAAATGCAGAATTTTTCAGAAGCATCAATATCAGTTCAAAGCAATCTGTAAAAAGTTTGAGTCGATCTCTATTGCTCAGGTTTTACCAGCTGACAATTGTGTGTGTATTTTACCTGCTATGAGCCAAAGTTAATCAGGCTACAACCTAATCTGAAAAATGAAACAAGGTTAATTTCAGGTTGAACTAAAATATGCAAGATTGTCGACTAAGTACCCGAAATCGAACTATGCATTATTTAACAATTTGACTTTAAGAGCTTAGCCTTTGTATTCTTTGTCTGTCTAGTCAACTCATTAGGGAACACCCTAGATACAGTGATTTGTGTGCACTAAGATGCAGAATTCTACCAATCAACTATTTCATTATTATAAATTCCTCGATGGATGTTCTCTTGTATATATAGTGACAAGGTATTCCTTGCAGCTGATACTGAATTTTTTACTATTGGAGGCCTGTTGTAATGCTCACTTTTTTTGTTCCCTTTTTAGATAGAAATCAAGGTTTTGATCTGTAGCGCAGTTAATAACTTTATGAAATCCATTTGTGTTGCAGCCAAAAGCGGATGGTTCAGGCAGTTGGGGTTTTTTCTCTTTGAACAAGGACATTACAGGTGTGCTTTTCGTGCTCAAGCTTAATAAATACACATGGATGCAAAATCAGGGAACTGATTTCTACATCCCTCTTGCAAGTGTGAGACGCTCTAGCTGTCGAAGCAGGTTGGATTCCACAAAAGTGGAACGACAAGTTTGGTCTAAAGAACAGGATATTAGTGATAGTCATCAACAGATTATTGAGACTCACCAACAAAGTGATAAAACTTCATATACTGATGACATCATTCGTGGAATAAAAAATCTAGTAACTGATATAACTTCTGAGAGGAGTAAAAAAGAAAGAAGTATAGAAGCTCAAGAGGGCATCCTTCGAGAAATTGAGAAGTTGGCTGCAGAAGCTTATAACATCTTCAGAAGTTCTACTCCAGTTTTTGTCGAGGAATCTGTCCCCAAAGCTGACCAATTGAAACCTTCCAGAAAAGTATGTTCAGGAACTGGCTCTGGACATGAGATTCTTTGTCAAGGATTCAACTGGGAATCTCACAAGTCTGGAACATGGTATAGTACATTGAAGCCAAAGGCTGATGAATTAGCTTTGCTGGGATTTACTACTATATGGCTGCCTCCACCAACTGAATCTGTATCTCCTGAAGGGTACATGCCAAAGGATTTATACAACTTAAATTCCAGGTATGATTGTGTCAAACTGTTTTTTTATATACTTAACGTGCAGTTGAGGTCAATATTTCGACAATTTTTGCTCCAATACTTGCACTCACGTGCCATCAAAAATTATCAAGTTTTCAGATTTTTTGAGTCATATTGTTGTGATTTCTCTTGTAAAACATCTATATTTTTGAAGCTTTACAATAACAAACTAAACTAAAGTAGTAATTAGCTAATATTTAGTTTTCAAGTCGTCGTTATTGTGTTCTACTTGGTATCAAAGGATCGCAAACATAATCGGCGCTAGCTCCCGACTCGCGTCCCGCTCCCGTCTCGTGTTCCGTCGTTCGCCTGCCATCGCTTCCGTCGCTCTCCCATCCCTTCCGTCGCTCTCCCATCGCTGTTTGAGCTGCCGTAGGTGCTCGGCCCGCTCATGCGGCGGTCTGGCGGAAACTATGCCGTTGTCGGTTGCTGAGGAGGACAACGTCGTTGTTCTCCCGTGATGCCGCCGCTGTTCAACCGTGATGCCGCTGCTGTTCTCTCGTGACGCCGCCTCTCCTGTTCATTCCTGATCGATGCCGCTGTGCAACTACTGTTGACGTGCTGCTGCTGCGCTGTTCTCTGGTGCCGTTGTTTTCTCGCTGTCGCTGTGTTGTTGTTCTTTCGTCCCGCTGCTGCCTAATCACCGGTGCCGCTGCTGCCCGATCGCCGCTGTTGCTGCTATGTTGCTATTGTCCGTCTCTACAGTCTTAGATGCCCTTCCTCTTGCTGCCACTAATAGCTTCTGCTGTTTGAGATCTCGTCATTCCTCTTTGCCGATATGGGTGATCCTGATTCCTCTGCATTTTCTCCGGTTGTGATCCAGCCTCATATGAGCGACTCTCAGCGCCCTCATGGCCACTCCGGCTCCTTGAAGATTACCATGGTTCCCTTGGATGACACGAATTATCTGGAATGGTCTTGCGTTGCCCAACATGTCATTCGCAGCAAACAGATGTTTGGGTATATCGATGGCACGATTACAGACGATGGTATATGACTGGCTACGTAACAATGGTCGTGTTCAGACTTGGCTTCTCAACTCCCTTGATGGCGAACCCTACCGCATGACCATGTATCACGAGACTGCCAAGGCAATGTGGGATGAGCTCCATTCTCTCTACTCCAGCAAGGCCAGTTTCCAGCACCTATATGACATCATCACGGATCTTCAGACTCTTGACACTGGTGGTGCTGCCAACTTGACCTTATTTGTTGCTCAGGCTAAGACACTGGCTGAAGCCTGGATCCGACATCAGCCCGCTACTACGGATCTCGCTGCCCAACGTGCTCAGAAGGCAGCCGTTTGTATTGCCACGATGATGGCTCGTCCCGCCTCATCTTCAGAGCATTCAAGCTCAGATCCTCTCGCCTGCTACTATTCCCTCACTCTCTGACGTGCGCTCCATGCTGCTAAAGGTATCACCACCTCCTGATAATACTGGACCTCCCTCACCGGCCCTCCTTCAACAATCTTCTGCACCATTACTATCTCTCCCTCCTCCTGCTCGTGGAGGACGATCAGGGTCTCGGGGAAGGGGCCGCGGTGGTTGACCAAGTCCTAAGTGTTCCTTCTGTGGTAGGGATGGACACCTTGAGGCAACTTTGCTACCGCAAACATGGTCTTCCTCCTCGTCTGACTGCTTCTGTTGCTGCAGACAGTCCTTCTGCCACTCGTGCTGATCTTGACGAAGTCCGCCTCCAGCTCCAATAACTCCACGACATGCTCAGCTGCCCGCCTGCCTCCGTTGCCTCTGCTGCCTCCATCTCCAATGAAGGTATCGCGTGTCGCTCCACTAGTCCACACTGGATAGTGGACTCAGGTGCTACTCACCATATCACCTCGCTAAAGCCACATCAATACTTGGATTGTCCGCATCCTAAGTGTATCACAGTGGCCAATGGCGACACCGTTCCTGTCTCCGGCTCTGCTGATATCTTCCTCAATTCCTCTCTCCCTCTCCGCTCGGCTCTTCATGTCCCGGGCTCCCCGTTTAATTTACTTTCCGTCAGTCGCCTCACTGCCGATTTAGATTGCTTAGTAACATTCACCCCCTCTTCTTTTCTGATGCAGGATCGACGGACGCAGAGTACTGTTGGTAAGGGACAACTGTAAAACGGGCTCTACCTTGATGCTTCTCCTACTATCCTCTCATCGGTCTTCTCCGTTGAGTGGCATCAGCGTCTTGGGCATGCCCCTCTTCCAGTCCTTCAGAAGGCTCTTCGAGATATCTCTCTTCCCGCTTTTAAGTGTGACTCATGTATTTTGGGGAAACAACATCGTTCTTCTTTTCCTTCTCATTGTACTCGGAGCTCTGCTCTTGTTTTAGTTCATTCCGATGTTTGGGGCCCGTATAAAATTACTAGTATCTCTGGTTATCGCTATTTTATCACCTTTATAGATGACTATTCTCGCACAACGTGGTTGTATTTACTTCGTGATCGCTCCGAGCTTCCCCATATATTTTGGGCTTTCGTTCTTTAGATTCGCACGCAGTTTTCTGAAAACATAAAAACTCTCAGGACAGATAATGCTCGCGAATACACTAGCCATGAATTTGCTACTCTCTGCTCTGACTTTGGGATCATTCACCAAATGTCGTGTGCCTATACCCCCCAACAAAACGGCGTTGCCGAACGTAAAAATAGACATCTGCTCTATGTTGCTAGCTCTCTCATGATTCACATGCAGGTACCCAAAGCCTATTGGAACTTTGCGCTGTCCACGACATATTATCTCATTAACCGTTTACCTTCCTCCGTCCTCCAGAATGCTACTCCGTTTAGCCTCTTTTTCCCCTCCACTCCGACATTCTCTCTCACACCCCGCATATTTGGTTGTACCTGCTACGTTCACCTACTGGGTCCGTCCACGGACAAGTTGGCTCCCCGGACAGCCAAACACATGTTTGTTGGCTATTCACGTACTCAGAAAGGCTACGTCTGCTACTCTCCTGCTACCCGTAAAGTGACTGTTTCTGCTGATGTTACCTTTCAGGAGGACGAACCTTTCTTCTCCACCCCAACCCCACCTCTTCCACCACAATCCTTCCCTCGACCTGTCATTCCCGTTACCACGCCTCTACCACTACTCCTCCCTGACTCGGCTCCCGCTCTACACAAACCACCTCTTATCCGTGTCTACACCCGTCGCTCACGCTCCATTGCACTAATGCAGTCGGCTTCGACCTCTGACACTCTGCGCTCTGCGGATCCGGCACCAGTCTCCACTGCGCATCCCTTGGCGAACTATGTATCCTTACATCGCCTCTCCTCACAGCTACAAACTTTTGCTACTTCATTATCCTCTATTTCTATACCCAACTCTGTGCAGGAGACTCTCTATCATCCATGCTGGCGGGCAACCATGGAAGAAGAAATGACAGCCCTCTGGGCTAATCAAACATGGGACCTGGTCCATCTCCCTCCAGACCAGACTCATGTTGGGTGTAAATTGGTCTTTATCATCAAGCATGCTACTGATGGGACAATTGACCGTCTTAAAGCCCGACTGGTGGCTCGTGGTTTTACTCAACAACAAGGTCTCGATTATGAGGAAATATTCTCTCCAGTGGCCAAGCTCAACACAGTTCGTGTCCTCTCCGTCGCTGTGCATCGCCAATGACCCTTACATCAACTTGATATCAAGAATGCTTTTCTAAATGGTGACCTACAAGAAACAGTCTACATGCAACAACCTCCTGGGTTTGAGACCACGGGGGAGTCCCGAGTGTGTCACCTTACGAAGTCAATCTATGGTCTCAAACAATCCCCTCGGGATGGTTTGACATGTTCAGTAAGGCTGTGCGGGAAGTTGGCTTTACACGGAGCTCGGCGAACTTCTCTCTGTTCACCCGACATTGGACAACGGGAACGGTTCTTCTGTTGGTATATGTTGATGACATCCTAATCACTGGAGATGATTCTAAAGGAATACAAGCGGTCAAACAACGCCTTAGCTCCGTTTTGCAAACAAAAGATCTGGGGAACCTTCGATACTACCTTGGTCTTGAGATCGTGAGACATCCTGATGGACTTGTCCTCTCTCAACGTATGTACTGTCTCGATCTTCTTCAGGATGCTGGCTACTTTGGATGCAAGTCGATTAACACTCCTATGGATGTCAATCACAAGCTGCGTGCATATGCCTCTGATGATGATCTTCCTCTTCCAAATCCAGAATATTATCGACGACTTGTTGGAAAATTGATTTATCTAACGGTCACAAGACCAAATATATCCTTTGTTGTTGGGGTTGTCAGTCGGTTTATGCATTCCCCTCGAATGTTTCATCTTCAGGCCGTCGAACGCATCCTAAGATATCTAAAAACAGCCCCTGGTCAAGGGCTAGTTTACAAACGTCATCTTCTATTCCAACTTTGGTTGCGTATTCTGATGCATATTATGCTTGTTCCCTGGATGATCGGCGGTCTACCACTGGATTTTGTACCTACTTTGGAGGCTACCTTGTTACCTGGCGTAGTAAGAAACAAGCTGTGGTTGCTCGATCTTTCGCTGAAGCGGAGTACCATTCGATGGCATCAGTTGTCTCTGAGCTCACATGGCTTGAAAGTCTCCTCACTGATCTATGATTAAAACTTCTCTCACCAGCTATCTTACTATATGACAGTCAAGCCGCTATATACAGCCAAGAACCCTATTTTCCATGAAAGAACGAAACACATTGAAGTGGACTGTCACTTCATCCGGGAGAAAGTTTAAATGAAGAAGCTAGAATTAAAGCATGTTCCGGGTACTGACCAAGTTGTTGATATTCTCACCAAGGCCCTACCAAGTACCCTGTTTTATCAGTGACTGTCCAAGCTGGGTGCCTACGACTTGTACGCTCCAGCTTGTAGGGGAGTGTTAGAAAAGTCAATGTAAATGCCAATTTATGGACCCATTTAGTTTCTTATTTTTTTCTCTCTCAGCTTTAGTCCCACACCGTGTATAAGTGACTCCTCTCTCTTTCTCCCTCCTATATATATGTATTCATACATTGTATTTGATACTTCAGAAGATATATACAAGGTTCCGCTGTTTTCTACAAACATGAAAACATATCGATCTAATAGTAACATGTCCTTTGTACAACCCAGTGTTCGCCGACTAACAGGGAAATCAACTACGGGCGATTCAGAAAGCACTCGCCGATTCGCGGCGAGCACCCTGCCGGAGCAAGGCGAGACGGACCAGGAATCTCACTCGCGAGTAGAGAGCGGTGACGACGTAGCGTGTGTTAAGAACCGTTCTGGGGTGCACTTAGCCAGAGCTAGCCGGGGGAGGTCTCACAGTTCCAGACTGGCGAGACAAGTGGGGGCTCGCCTCCATTCGCAAGAAGAGATCTCGCGGGCCCAGCTCGCGGAGAGGCTGGCGAGTGGCGCCCTCACAGGTCACTCGCCCAGCAGGGGTCTACAGGTGAATTTACCCCGATATTCTTGATGGGATGCCAATAGCCCTCCAGAACAACGGAGTTTGGCTGTTACCAGACCAATTTGGGGTGCGTATAGCAAAACCAAAAGACGGAATCCCGCTATTAGCAAACCAGTACAGAAAAAACTATAAATAGACCATGAGGGGCACCATTGGAGAGCATTCCAGATCTTTGCTTCTCCTCAGGATGCCTTTGGTTAACTCCTTCAGCTCTCCATGGTGCCCGACTTCAGTCTTGGCTTGGGAGGGGAAGCGCTTAAAAGATCTTTCGGGTGTGTGGTGGGACCTCCACACTGTTGCCAAGAATTGTTTCTTTCGTTCTAAGTCCTCGGTCAGGTTCCTCCGTGGGATCAGTAAGCGCTAGCTGCCCCCCTTTTCAGGGGTCCGAACTCCTCGTTGGGCTAAATACTGGTTCCAACATTTTTGGTGCGGTGAGCATGGAAAGCAGCTGGTGCATGAAATTCCCTAGGAGGTAACATGGTCGGAGAGGGTGAGCGAGAGGGCGGTTTCAACGGTTCGCCACCACCTGGTCCGCCAGTGACAACGGAGATGCTGTCAGATCTCCGCAGGGAGGTGCTCGAGACTATCAACCTCGCCTTCTCCGCGGCGCGAAGCGAGTTCGTGACTCCAGCACCTCAGGTCGTGCATCCGTCGGGGGTAGGCGAGAATGCCCCGGGGCAGAGAGCAGGTAAGGAAGTGGTTGGCGAGGCGCCGGGGCGAGACCTCGTTGGACAAGAGCTGTTTCCGAGCCCGGTGAGGGAGAGTCCGGCGAGCGCTGCTCCGGAAAGCGCTGTTCCGGCGAGCACCGTTCTGGCGAGTGCAGGTCCAAACGGGGAGTTCGTGGGGCGAGTCGAGCAAGCGAGAGCGGCGAGCGGAGGAAGCCTGTTCTGTGAGTTGGTGCTCTCGACACCACTCCCGGAGGGGTTCAGGGAGCCGGACATGATGTACTACACCGGGAAGGTAACAACATGGTGCTGGAGTGCCCCGGATCAATTCCGCTGTCGGGCTCTCATTAGCTGGTGGAGTCAGGTTGATCTCCGGAGAGGCTGGCAAGGTAACAACATGGTGCTGGAGTGCCCCGGATCGATTCCGCTGTCGGGCCCTCATTAGCCGATGGGATCTGGTTGATCTCCGGAGAGGCTGGCAAGGTAACAACATGGTGCTGGAGTGCCTCGGATCAATTCCGCTGCCGGACACTCATTAGCCGGTGGGGTCAGGTTGATCTTCGGAGAGGCTGGCAAGGTAACAACATGGTGCTGGAGTGCCCCGGATCGATTCCGCTGCCGGACTCTCATTAGTCGGTGGGGTCAGGTTGATCTCCGACGAGGCTGACAAGGTAGCAACATGGTGCTGGAGTGCCCCGGATCAATTCCGCTGCCGGGCTCTCATTAGCCGGTGGAGTCAGGTTAATCTCCGTAGAGGCTGGCAAGGTAATAACATGTTATTGGAGTGCCCAGATCGATTCCGCTGCTGGGCTCTCATTAGCCGGTGGGATCAGGTTGATCTCCGGAGAGGCTGGCAAGGTAACAACATGGTGCTGGAGTGCCCCTGATCGATTTCGCTGCCGGGCTCTTATTAGCCGGTGGGGTCAGGTTGTTCTCCGGAGAGGCTGGCAAGGTAACAACATGGTGCTGGAGTGCCCCGGATCGATTCCGCTGTCGGGCTCTCATTAGCCGGTGGGGTCAGGTTGATCTCCGGAGAGGCTGGCAAGGTAACAATATGGTGCTGGAGTGCCCCGGATTGATTCTGCTGCCGGACTCTCATTAGCCGGTGAGGTCAAGTTGATCTCCGGAGAGGCTAGCAAGGTAACAACATGGTGCTGGAGTGCCCCGGATCGATTCCGCTGCCGGGCTCTCATTAGTCGGTGGGGTCAGGTTGATCTCCAGAGAGATTGACAAGATAACAACATGACGCTGGAGTGCCCCTGATCGATTCCGTTGTCGGGCTCTCATTAGCCGGTGGGGTCAGGTTGATCTCCGGAGAGGCTGGCAAGTTTTCGGGAAGCACTCAGCTTCCCCGGGTCAACTCCGTTGTCAGGCTCTCACTAGCCGATGGGTCGGGTTGAGTCTTGGATGGGGGAGGCAAGTGAAAGTGCATGAGTTGGATCGTCTCAAACGGGTCCCCCGATCAGGATCTCACTTAGCTGGCAGGGTCGTAAGCTATCTCGTGGGCAAGAAAAGAAATCCAAGAAGAGGCTCCAGCGGCCAGGATTTGCGAGTGGGCCAACCAAAGTGGACACTTGCTTGGCGAGAGCACCTGGGCGTGAACTCATCAGAAAGGAGGCAGAAAAATCGTGGCAAGACTCTCGGTCAGTCTATGCGAATGAGCTAGCCAGAATGGGCATCCGCTCGGCGAGATTGCCCAGGTGAGGACCTATTGGAAGGGATTCAAAGGGAAAATTCGGGCAAGTCCCACGAACGAGGCATGCGAGTAGGGTGGAAAGGCTTTGACCATCGCCCAGGACAACACCAGGGCTACGCGCCCAGGAGAGTCGCGAGTAAGCGAATGCTCGAACAAAGCGTAGATGCGCGTGGGAGGCGTGTCAGTGCGCGAGTGCTCGAGCAAAGAGCAGTTGCACGTGGGGTGCGTGCCAGTACACGAGTGCGTAAGTGCGCAAGTGTGCGAGTAGGCGTGCGTTTGAGTCAGTGAGCGTCTAAGCAAAGCGCGGGTGTGCGCGTGATGCGTGTCGTCAGGGCGCGAGCACGTAAGCGAGTGGCAACAGGAAAAACAAAAGAAGAAAATAAAAGGAACTTAGGAAAAATATCTCTTATTTCATTCCCAAAAAAGGTTTACACAAAAGGGATGGCGATTCTCGCCTTACAAAAAGAAAATTCGAATTGGAAACATTTACATCAGTTAAGATTCATCAGCTGACTTCTTGCCCTCACTATCTTCGCTGGGTGGAATCGGCTCGAACAACTCTGGGACGACCTCCTCGACTGTGAGCTCCTCTGCTTCGGCAGAATGAAGCCCAACTCCCTTTAGGGTACTGAAAATGTGCCTCACCGCCAGGATTGCGTTGTCCCGCAGCAACTCCTTCGGACGCATCAGGTTCTTCAAGGTCCCGGGGCTGCGAGGAGCGGGAGGAAGGGCGTCCCAGACAAGCTCCTGGTTCTTAGCCTTCGGCACGGCGACCTCCGTCTCTAGCTCTGTCTTACGGGCGAGAAGCAGACTCGCAGTCTCAAGGTCCTGCAAAAGAGAGCGGCTTGAGAAAGAGTGTTGTGAAAGGTAGTAAGCGAGTTCTCGGCAAACTTACCATCCCATCCTTAAGATTCTTGACGAGGCCATCGTAGACCATGCGTTTTTCCTTCAGGTTGGCGAGCTCTTCAGTCGCCTCCTTCAGTTCGCGCTTCAGCTCCCCGCGGTTCTTCTCCTCCTGGAGGCAGCGGCGACCAGCCATGTGGGCGAGCTCCAGTCCGCGAAGCTGAGCTTGCGCGCTCTCATACGCGAGCGCCCGGGAGGTGAGGACGTCGAAGTCCACATCGTCCTTCCATAGAGACCAAAGGACAAGGCAAAGGCTTGCCCTCCGATAGTCTCCTGCTCCACCCAGGAGGGGAGAAGGGTGGAGACTGAGACCCTGTTGGACTCCAAGTCCCAATCCAACAGAGGCTCGCCGGCCTCGTCTCGGTGTCTGTTACCGAGACAGAAATTTTGGTGGCTTGCCGGTGCGGGTGCGGTCGGCACCCCGGCGGCCACCTCGGTGACCTCCCCGACTCCCTTGTCGGCGGGAGGGTCCACTGGGGGTTCATCCCCGGTCAGGCTTTCGACGGGCCCTTTCCCCTTGGCGAGGGTCGAGGGTCGTTTCTTCTTTGGCGGCGGAGGCGGAAGGGACGACCCGCGACTCGCGGGTGCGGGAGGTTTCTTGGAAGCGGCGGAGGTGCTGGGGCTCTCGCGGCAGGCATCGACAGCGACCGAAGCGAGCTGAAGGCCAGAGGAGATAGTCGCGGCCTTCGCATGAGGAGGGTGGAGCGGAAGATCTCACTCCCCTGCGAAAGAGCGATCAAAGTTAGAAAAAGAAATGACGGGATAAGTTAGGAAGCGAAAGCGAGCCGAACCTGCCCCGGGCGGCACGGGGAGTAGCGAGTCCACATTTCTTCGGAGGTAGGCAGCCTCGAAGTGAGTTGACATGTACTTGAAGAGCTCGGCCTCGTGGCCGCCGAGCGAGGGGGACGGTAGGTGGGCTCGTCCCGCTGGACGGGCGAGAAGGGGACGTTGCCAAAGGGCCCCTTCACGAATACGAACTTCTGCGTCCAGTAGTGGCTTTTATTGACTGTCTCGCAGACCTTGGCGTGCTGGCTCGCCAAGAAGGCAGTTCCATCCTTGTTCGCCCGGAAAGAGAATAGCTTGCGGAAGACCGGCAAACTAAACTCGATCCGTTCTTCTCGCAAGTAGAACGCGAACCCCACCATTACCACGATCGAGTTAGGGGTCATCTGGCCCGGGATCACGCTGTAATATTTCAATAGCCGGAGGATTCGGGGAAAGCAGTTAGAAAGAAATCCTAGCCGAATGCGAGAAAGGGAAAAGGGGAACGAGCGAGTACCTGGCTGATTTCCGGACAGAGAGGAAGCCGCAAGCCCACATCGAAGTGGGCCCCGGAGATGGCGAGCTCATCCGTATGGAGGTCGTTGATGGCCTCGGTCTTCGTCGGGAGACAAGCAGAGAACGCCGGCGAGACGTAGTTCGCCACAACAGAATGGTACCCGCTCTCTGTAAGCGAGCAGGTGAAGAACGAGTGGTCGCAAAACGTAAACGCGCATTTGGCCCGGTCTTCCGCATCACCATCACCGCCCATAACTGCTAAGAAGGAAGCGAGTGCGAGAAGTAGGAAGCGCGAGCTCGAGAGAACGAATGTGGCAGAGGTCGAGAGAGTTAAATGTGGTGGTTGGCTTTGGTGGCGAGGTCTACTTATAAGAAACTAAAGGCGGGGGGGGGGGGGGGGGGGGGGGGGGGTGATCGAGGCGTCAGAGGTGCGGATAACCGAATCTCGATACGATACGCCTCGAAATTTGAACCCACCCACTCCCAGAGAACTCGCAGCAATGCAGCAAGTACGGACCGCTGTCAGGTGAAGCGAGTCCTATGCAAGCCGCGAGAGAAGGGCGTTGAATAAAGGGATTAGCGAATGCAATACATACAATAATAGCGTAGAGCGAGTAATAATAAAAAGAAAAAACTCGCGATTATTCGGGAGGCATCAAATTAACGGCATAGCTCACAGATTGTCAAAGAGGAAATAATAACAATAATAAACAAGCCATTATTTTTCTAGTTCGCCAGGCGAGTGCGGAAAGGATCAATATTGGATCCACCTCCATCGGCCTCGTCCTCGCACCCCCGAGCTCGGCGGTACGCGCGGATAGTGATACACGCGGACCGCGTGGAGCCCGCGCTGCAGCAGGCGGATTTGGTCCTCCGCCTGCGAGAGATGCACCCCAGGGGAGGTGACCTCGTGGCGGGCGGCAGTCTGCAGCTCGGCAAGAACTCTTGCTAGCTCATCATCAATCGCGGCGAACCGCTCCTCGGAGGTCGCTTTGTCCTCTCGCGCTTGGTTGTACAGGTCTCGCAGCATGTACCCATACTTCTGGAGCACCTCGGTGACTCGCCACTTCATCACTTTGGGGTCCCGGGGATCGCCGAGGAAGTCCGCGATCTTGTCCGGCGAAGGCACGGGCGACATCTCCTTTCCAAGCTCCAGCTCGGCGAAAGACTCCTGCACACCTGCGAGAAGAAAGTTAGCGAAGAAGGCAATAAGTAATCTATTGATTGTAACTGACCCACCTGACGGGGCCGTGGCCGCTTTACCAGGCCGCTGACGGGAGGAACCCGGTTGCCCCTGGAAGGCCTCGGTGTAGGTCAGTGTGGCGTACTTCCCCAGGCCCGGGGCGCGGGGAGCGTCGCTCGCATTCCGGACGTCGGCGTGAAGCTAGCTGTCAGGGCTTTGATGGCCCAGAAGGTCAAATCTCGGGATGGAGATGTGCGAGCCCGGTGGAGGTTGCAAACCCAGTAGGGGTAGCAAGCCCGGTGGAGGCTGCGAGCCTGGTAGGGGTAGCGAATCCAGAGGGGCCGGCGAACCCGGGGGAGTGGTGCACCTCGGGTGTCGCAAGGAGGTTCTCTGCAAGGAGCACGGAAAATTCAGTTAAGGATTCCGCGAAAAGGGTAATGCCAAAATCTTACCAGGCCGCGCCGAGGGACACAGGTCGATGACGTCCATGTTGGCGGCCTCCGAATTGTTCCCCCCGGGAGAGGGAAGGCGAGTACCGTCCAGGGTCTCACTCGCAAGGGCCCCCGCCAGAGACGCGCTCTGAAGAGAGATATGTTAACACAAAAATAGAAGGGAATGAAATACTAGTTCCAGGTACCTGTCCAGCGAGTGCGGGATCATGCAACATGTCCCCGAGGGGGGACCCTCTCGTCCCGAGGTGCCGCCGCGCCACCTTCGCTTTCGTCATCTTGGGGAAGGACGGAGGGGTCCGCCGGGCGGCCCAGGGGGCGAGCCGAGTCGTGATGGAGTGTTCCCTCGTGCGGGACGCCGCCAGGCGGGCTTGAGCTTCTTCCGAGAGAGGCATCTTTAGCAAATGCGATATCGAGTAAAGAAGGAAAGTTAGGAAAGAAAGGGTCCCCCATCACCCAGAGATGTTGGTATTTAAAGCGCTGGGGATGGGGCCCACCAAAGATTCGTGTCAGCTCATCCTCGTCCGGCGAACACGGAGGGTTGGATGTTTCTTCACGAGTTTAACATAACCTCGCGAAAAGCGGAGATTGTGTACAACCCAGTGTTCGCCGACTCACGGGGAAATCAACTACGAGCGATTCAGAGAGCACTCGCCGATTCGCTGCGAGCACCCTGCCGGAGCAAGGCGAGGCGGACCAGGAATCTCACACGCGAGTAGCGAGCGGTGACGACGTAGCGTGTGTTAAGAACCGTTCTGGGGTGCACTTTGCCATAGTGAGCCGGGGGAGGTCTCACAGTTCCAGACTGGCGAGACAAGTGGGGGCTCGACTCCACTCGCAAGAAGAGATCTCGCAGGCCCAGCTCAGCAGGGGACTACAGGTGAATTTACCCTGATACCCTTGATGGGCTGCCAATAGCCCTCCAGAACAGCGATGTTTGACTGTTAGCAGACCAATTTGGGGTGCGTATTGCAAAACCAAAAGCGAAATTCCGCTATTAGTAGACAAGTACAGAAAAGACTATAAATAGACCCTGAGGGGCACCTTTGGAGATCATTCCAGATCTTTGCTTCTCCTCAGGATGCCTTTGGTTAGCTCCTTCAGCTCTCCAAGGTGCCCGGCTTCAGTCTTGGCTTGGGAGGAGAAGCGCTCAAAAGATCTTCCGGGTGTGTGGTGGGACCTCCACACTGTTGCCAAGGGTCGTTTCTTTCGTTCTAAGTCCTCGGTCTGGTTCCTCCGTGGGATCAGTAAGCGCTAGCTGCCCCCCTTTTCAGGGGTCCGAACTCCTCGTTGGGACTTGGGTCAAATACTGGTTCCAACATACTTCATTACATTATACTCATTTACCCCCCTTTTCAGGGGTCTGAACTCCTCGTTGGGACTTGGGTCAAATATTGGTTCCAACATACTTCATTACATTATACTCATTTATGTGGTACAAAACCTTTGTACTGTATTTTTTGGCACACAAGAATACACGAACTGAGATTCATCTTTAGGCTTGACCATAATGTAGCAAAAAAAACAAATTAATCGGCACTATGTTCCAATGACTTAGATAGTGCCATTGTTTTAAATGTCCTCCGACATATCTGCCGACATGTCATTTTTAGAGCAAAACGATATTTTTTTTTTTGAAAAAAAAAAGATTATGATCTTTTGTAAAATATGGGTGACATCCAATTTTCTCCGATATATTGTCCGACACGACATTTGAACGTATCGCCCGATTTTTATTTTATATTATATTAGCAGTATATATTTCACTTATATGTATTATATTATATATGTTGAAACAATGACTAGTTTTTCGTTCTTTTTATTGTGTTATTCTTATAAAAAAAAGGCATACCGGTGCACAAAGCATCCCCGCGCAATGAGGGTCTGGGGAATGGTCCCACTACAAGGGTGAAATGTTGGCAAACCTTACCCAACATTTTTCCAAGAGGCTGCTTCCAGGAGTCGAACCTGTGACCTCAAGGTCACTAATATGTGTTATTCTTATAATCAAATTTGTATTATTATTTCTTATTATATTGTTCTTATTTCTTATTATAAAAAATATTACAACTTTCAACGCATTTATTATTGTTTTTATATTCTAACATAAATTTTAGTAAGTATGAAAACACATAACCAATCAAAAATATTTAGCTTTTAAAATATTTTATTTACTATAAAACTTATTGTTCTTTAAATAAAATTATTGTATAATGTTATATTTTACAATATATCTATTTGTACTTGTTAATAATAGTTGTAGTGAATTACTAATATTTTATTTTGGATATTCATTGAATTTATTTTGGGATATGCATAACTCAGTGTTCGTAAACTTGTTATTCTAATTTTTAATTTTAAAATATAAGCATAACATAAATTTATTTATTTATTTATGAGATGAAAATCCGATATCTTAAAATATCTCCGGCATGTCTCCGACTTTCGATATCCGACATTTAAAAACTTAATCCTACACGTTTTCAACATCTGATAGTTACAGCCTTGGATGGTGCAAAGTATGCAAGGTTGCAACCTTACTCAATGATGTATAACCTACTATTAGTGTATATATAGGAAAAAGTACAGTATGCTGTGGGCGAAACTCTTCTTATGAACCAACACAGTATCTAACTTCTTGAGTGGGTGCAAGCTGACACTATATATTAGATCTGTTTCAAGATAAATGCAAAATTTAAATTTACCCTATTTTATGTTATTTGTCAGATATGGGAGCGTAGAAGAGTTGAAAGACCTTGTCAAAAAGTTTCATGAAGTTGGAATTAGAGTCCTTGGTGATGTTGTCCTAAATCATCGGTGTGCTCACTATCAAAATGTAAATGGTATATGGAATATCTTTGGTGGTCATTTGAGTTGGGATGATCGGGCTATTGTTTGTGATGATCCACATTTTCAGGTGCCTCACTTTTTTTTAAATGACCTTAACCAATTGTGATTTATGAGTTGTTACTTTTTATTTTCAAAAGTATGTGCGTACATAAATACATACTTACTTGCATATACATATATATATATAGGTAGAGAGAGAGAGAGAGAAATAAACACACACTAGCGTGCCCGCCCGAGGCATGTTGATCCCCACATGCAAAAAAACTTCACCAACACCTCACACTTTTCGTCATGTCCTGCTTCCTTTTGCTCGTTTTATTGGCATCATTGATTTTTTAATAAGTTTCAACTCAAGTTTAAATAAAAATTAAAAGTATTCATACAAAGGATATTTTTTTATCAAATTTAAATAATTTTTTAATTAAAAAATTATAAATCAAATACTATATTAAAAAAATAAATTAGCATAGAACTAGAATTTTTATTGTATTGTATCTTCAAATTTCCAAAATTGGATATTATGCAACCCAAGGAAATTTTTGTTGACATAAGACTTGAAATTCATTTTAACAATTATGGAGGTTAGATGATTATCTTATATTTTGGACATTACAGTCATTTTATTATTTGTCAGTTTATTTTAATGTATGTCATTAGTTTGTTAGTTTATTAGCATCTTACTAGTTTATTCATTTATTTAGTTCTATTATTTTTCCATTCTGCTAGCTAGTTTTAATCTTCCACTTTTTTTAGGTTTTTCATGGTTATCCTGTGTCACTATCCACATTGTTGACCAGTGTCATTCTTAAATTTTCATATAATATGCCTAATAATCTGATGGTTTCACTCTCTAAGCTTCTTATCTTCTGATTTACTAGATGTGGTAAAATTGTGCTACAAATGAGATATATAGATAAACCCACAGCTGACATGTTTTCCCTTCTCATTCAATTTCAAACTTTCCTTGAATGAATTGTTACATACATGTGAAATTCTATGAAAACGCAGCAATTGTACCTGTGTTAAGACATTTAATAGAATATAAATAAACATGTAGTAAAGATATAAAACTTAGAGTAATTGTGTCCGAATTTTGTTTGTCGATTTTAATAGATACCGTTTTGCTAAATAATGATGGTAAAATTTGAATGCAGCATGCCCTATGAATTTACATCTAAAGCTATAAATGACATACCTCATGCTTTATTAAAGATGAGCACAAGTTGGCTCCCAAATTATATTAGAATGAATGGACAAATGTGAAAGTCGTAGGGAAGAATAGGTCAAAGATGAGATAGGTACAAATTTTGTAAGAGGACATGTACAAAATAGAGTTTAACATCTTATGTAGCATTAAATCAAAATAAATGATGAAGATTTATGAAGCAAATCCCAAATAGTTATAATAAGGCTATGATGATAACATAAATTGCATAACAAATGATTAACTTGATGACCACCTTAAATGAAATATATATATATATATATATATATATATTTATATATATATATAACTTCAAATGTGTTTATAAGATATATTTGCTTGATTTCTCAGATTCATTTGTTTTGGTACCATTTTCTATGGCTATCACTTAGGCCCAGTTAATAAATGCAGTTCTACTGACTTCTTAAAATAATGCATCATCTCTGCTATTCTGTTTGCATTTTGAGGTGCTTACCTTTATTGAGTTATTCATTGGAAGTACTTGATGTAAAACTAATTTTGTTTTTTTGAACGGAGGAAAAAAAAGAGATAAGACTTGCTTCTAGCAAAAACTAGCTCCGGAATGAGTGTTCAAACGTTGGTCGAAAGATCGTAGCATTTGTTGATTTATTTAGAGAGTTAACATGCAAACCATAAGCAATATCCTCGGCTTTCATCGGCAATTTTACACATAATATCATGCAAACGACTATGAGAATAACATGTAGCACAAGAACGTCAATGAGAGCGAGAGGATTAGCAAGCAAGCTTCAATTTTTGATCACTTGAGTTTTGCTTAAAAGTTATGATAACAGAAAGTAAGCACAAGATTACCTGGGATGAGATTTGCCAGGCAATTACGACACGAAAGTAGGTCCCAAAGGGGTGAAAGCCATGGGAGGATAGAAGGTCAAGAGGTGTTTTGTTAGGCTAGTACTGGTTGTGCGGGGCTTAGAGGAAAGGGTAGCTTATGTTTGGTTCAGGAAATCAGGGAATTCAAGGATTTGGGAGTTTGGTGGAGTTCGGTGGAGAGGCGAGGTTCAGTTGGTCGGGTGGCAGTTACGGGAGAAGGGTGATTCTGGGTTAGGAAGAATTATGGGGTTGAATGTGTGGGAATAGGGGATGGTTGCGTGAGTTGGTGGGGGCAAGGGAATAGGAAGCCAGATGAGGAAGAATATCACGCGTTGGCATTCAGTGCGTCTTGTTCAGTCTTGACTTCTCAACTCCATGGAGACTGAGTCATATTGTATGGCCATGTACCGCGAGACTGCCCATGCCATGTGGACCGAACTTCAGTCCAGTTCCTTTGGGCGGGACAGTCTCCAACATCTCTATGATATCTTTACTGAGCTTCAAGAGGTTGATCCTGGTGTGACCGGTGACCTGACCTCCTTTGTCGTCACGTCCAAGACTCTTGTTGAGGCATGACTTCAGCATCAGCCCCTCCTTGAATTTCGCTGTCCAACGGGCGTATAAGGAGGTCGTGGGCATCGCTCTCATGATGGCGCGGTTACCACTCCACTTTCACAGTGTCAGGGCGACCATCCTGTCATCCCCCACTGTTCTGTCTCTCTTTGATGTGTGCTCCATGATACTTAAAGTCACACCGCCGCCCGAAGCCCTGATGCCTCCTTCTCCAGCCCTTCTGCAACACTCTCCATTCATGCGCCCTCCTCCTGGGACTCGAGGTGGTCAACCTGCCTCTCACGGCGACGACAGTGATAATCGCAATCTCCACTCTTGACCGAGCACTCTCCTTTGTACTTACAGTGGCCTCTCAAACCATACAGAGGCCACATGCTTCAAGAAATATGGATTTTCACCCCCGCCATTGAATGTGCCGCCTTATGCTCTACTTTTGCGGTGGCTCTTCCTTCTACCTCCCGATCCGACCTTGACGCTTTGCGTGAGGAACTTCAACATCTTCGGGGGATGTTTACTCGAGCTTCTGACTCTGTCGATTTTACCTCTAACGAAGGTATATCTTGTTTTTCCCACAGTCTGTTATAGATAGTGGACTCTGGTGCTATCGACCACATTACCTCGCACAAACCTTCTCGGTATTCGAATGCTGCTTCTCGTAAAGTTATTACGGTGGCCAATGGTGATAGCACCCCGATCTGCGGCTCTAGCGATGCGCCTCTCACTTCATCTCTCTTCCTTCGCTCTGTCTTTCATGTTCCTAGCTCTCAGTTTAATCTCCTTTCTGTCAACCACTTCACTCAGGATCATGTTTGCTAAATTACGTTTTCTTCTTCTTCCTTTGTGATACAGGACCGACAGACTTGGAATATCATTGGTAGGGGCCGATTTTCAAATGGGTTGTACACACTGGATCTTCCTCCCTCAGTCTCTCCTCCGTCACCTCCATCGACTTGCACTGGCGTCTTGGGCATGCTCCTTTGCCTATCCTCAAGCGGTCTCTTCCTGAGTTTTCTTTTCTATTTTTCAATGTGAATCTTGTATTTACGAAAAACGATATCATTCTACCTTTTCTCTTTATTGTACTCGGAGCTCTGCCCTTTGATTTAGTGCATTCAGATATTAAGGGCCACTACAAAATGACTAGTGTCTCTGGCTATCGTTATTTTAATTTACTTTTGTTGAGTATCATTCTCACTTGACGTGGTTGTATATGATGTGCGATCGATCTGAGTTACTTCAGATCGTCAATTCTTTTTTCATTGAGACTAAAACACAGTTCTTCGGTCTCTCAATATTCTTCGAACGGATAATGCACGTGAATATACTAGTCACGGTTTTCAGGACACGTGTAATACGTTGGGTATTATTCACGAAGCCTCTTGTTCCTATACACCGCAACAAAACGGTGTGGCCATGCGTAAAAATTGGCACCTCCTCGAGGTTGCCAGGTCTCTTATGCTCCAAATGCAGGTTCCTACCTCTTATTGGCATTTCGTCGTTTCCACTGCCTGCTACCTGATTAATCGCATACCCTCTTCCGTTCTAAATTTTGCCAGGCCGTTTTCCATCCTCTTTCCCTCCACCTCTCCCTTTCCCGTGACACCTCGTGTCTTCGACTGTGTCTGTTATGTTCACCATCTTGGCCCTGCTATGGATAAGTTGTGTCCCTGGTTATCAATTATATGTTTGTTGGCTATTCTCGTACCCAGAAGGGCTATGTCTGTTATTCTCCCACCCATCATAAACGTGTCACCTCTGTCGATGTCACACCTTTGAAAATCAACCATTCCACCAATTTGAAACTCATGTCACCTCCATATTCAGGCTCTTGGTCTTCTTCAGACTCGACAACTGTTACTAACTGTCTACGGGGACACTCGGAGGATTTGTGACTTGGCTTCATGCACTTAAAATACTGAAAGACCCTAGGGTTGAGTCGGGAGTCAATAATCTCTTTGCCTTTATACGGGGCAGGTGGAGATGTATGGGCACTAGTGGACCCTAAAGGACGGTTCAATATGGGGGCTTAGGTGTAGCATCCTGAGATATTACATTGGGAAACCTATCTGAAGTCCTAGGGCCAGAAGCTTTCTTTTGTAGTGATGACTCGACTCGACGGGCCTTTCTGGATATCTCCCCTAAGTCTCGGAAATCAAGAAGCTCTAATTGCTCTCAAATGGCATAACGGAGCCCATTTAGGTAGCGAGACATGTTCATATCGTCCTCCTACCATATATCCAACCTTGACTGGAGAATAAGATACTCGTTGCTGTAATTATATCCACCGAGAGTTTATCCTGACGAAGGTTATGGAATTTGCGATAATATTTTGACAATAATACGGGAGAACATATCGCTTTCGTAGTTGGGTTTAAATTTTACGAAGGTAGTGATAGGAGCTAGACCTAAGGTGAAACATATGCGCTTCAACTGAATCCACTAGACTAGTACTAGTCCCTTAAGCCTAATGGTGACATATTCTACCTGCCGATTTATGGGTATTTGCTTCCATTTCATGAATCGCTCCATACGTTCACACAAATCTAAATATCCTTCGAGTTCTACTCGGCCCACAAAATCCCCTACATCTAACTTAACATCATCATCCCAACGTGGTTGATTTCGGGGCTCTGGGTGTTGTGGCATGGGTGTTTCTTCTCTAGGGTTTGGTGGAGGTGCTTGATTTTCTCCCAAAAGAGTAGTGGCCTCAATATTATTGACGGTGGTCCTTAACCCGTTCATGACTTGCTGTTTGTGTTGAGTGTTTCAACCAATTGCATGAGGGTCCTCATGCGCCGATTTAAGTCATCAACGCTCATTTCTAGGCGTTCTATTTGATTCTCCATTTTGTGTTTTTTTAATATATAGAAAATTTGTTAGAACATTTTAATTGAGTAAAAAATTCTAAGATTTTAAAAGTTCTCTTTTAAATATCTCGGATCGTCTGACTCACAATTGGAGCGAGTCAACTTATGTCTGATACCAGACTGATGTAAACTAATTTTGTTATTTTGAACGAACGAAAAAAAGAGATAAGACTCGCTTATAGCAAAGACTATCTTGGAACGAGTGTTCAAACGTTGGTCGAAAATCGTAGCGTTTGTTGATTTATTTAGAAAGTTAGCAAGCCAACCATAAGCAATATCCTCGGCTTCCACCGACAATTTTACACATAATATCCTGCAAATGGCTAATGGAATAACTTGCAACACAATAACGTCAATGGGAGCGAGAGGATTAGCAAGCAAGTTTCAATTTTTGATCACTTAAGTTTTGCATAAAAGTTATGATAACAGAAAGTAAGCACGAGATTACCTGGGCTGAGATTTGCTTGGCAGTTACGACACGAAAGTTGGTCCCAAACGGGTGAAAGCCACAGGAGGATGGAAGGTCAAAAGGGGTTCGGGTTGTCTAGTTCTGGTTGTGTGGGGCTTAGAGAAAAGGGGGGCTTATTTTTTGTTCAGGAAATCAAGGAATTCAAGGATTCATGAGTTTGGTGGAGAGGTGGGGCTCAGTTTGTCGGGTGGCAGCTACGGTCACGGGAGAAGGGTGATTCTGGGTTAGGAAGAATTCTACGGTCACGGGAGAAGGGTGATTCTGGGTTAGGAAGAATTCTACGGTTGAATGTGTGGGAATAGGGGATGGCTGGGTGAGTCGGAGGGGGAAAGGAAATAGGAAGCCGAATGAAGAAGAGTACCAGGCGTTTGTAGGGAAGAACAGTGGCGCACGATAACAAATCGTTGTGACGCATTCTGGTTGGACGGGTAGTCGCCAGGAGGGCTCATCCTCGTTTGCAGAGGGCCTAGATTAGTTCGTTGGGCATCGTCCAAACCTCTGAAGTCTTCGTTGGCGTCATTCAGGATTAGGGCAGGCGGTTTCGATGGGGTCCGACACTTCCGTTGGAAACAGAGAGAAGTCTCGTTTCTGATGGATTGTCCACATTCCCTTTACCAAATGAAAAGGAGAGGATTAAATAGGCTTATACATATTTAATAAAAGAGGGGTTTCAAGGAGTGTTTAAATGTATTTAAGATAGTCCTTGAAACTTACCAAAATTGATTCACCTGTTTAATCTTGGAACTCCCAAACTGAATTAAATTTCAGAATTTATAATTTTATAATTTGATTATTTTTTCATAAAACTTGCTTGCTCGCGTGCCTCTCATACCTGCATTAGCGGACAGATTTATTTGAGGACATTGGTTTGTCGGACCAATCATCCAAAAAAACATGTGCATGGACGTCTCACAACCAGACATGTACAAACATACAACAGGAAATAATATGTAACACGTGTGAAAACACCGCACAACCAAAAACCAAAATACCACAGGAAAATAAAAATGCGCGAACAGAAAATGCATGAGCAAAATAAAATTAAAATAAACTTAAGTTGATGCCCCTTTAGGTTGCATCAGTACTCCTTTTTATTTTCTAACTAATTCTTGTAAATTATCAGTATGTGGCCTCAGAAGTCCAGTTATCTTTGTTACTATTGTTCATTTGGTCTGGATATTTTCTGGCCTTTCCAGGGAAGAGGAAATAAGAGCAGTGGAGATAGTTTCCATGCTGCACCAAATATTGACCACTCTCAAGATTTTGTTAGGAAAGATCTGAAAGATTGGCTCTGTTGGTTAAGGTGAGAAAATGTTTTTATCATCTTTGCATGTAAATTCAAAGGTATATTTTTTTATAATACTAGCAACTGTGGCACAGCTCCTCCTGTGTAAATTTAATGCTCTTTAACTCTTTCCATGTAAGTTACTGAACTGAGGCGGGTGATACCCCAAAGGAAAGGAACCTGTTGTTTCAAGCTCGAGCCAAGTTCATTTAATTTTGGTTTCATTTCGACTCGAAATCGGATCTTTAACAGTCTTGATGAAATAATATTTTAAGCAGGTCAAATAACTTCCTCTACCAATTAACATTAAGTAATTAATATATCTATCTCACTAAAAAGTTTTTTTCGGAAGGATACTATTGAGTAGTTATTATATTTGAATTTATGTTGTGAGTTTAGTCCCATATAGCGGGTTCTATGTTCGTATCTTTGTATCTCCCTATTTATTTTTCCCCATAGTGGATGAATAGGATTGAAGATTTTTCCCAATCTAATTTGGTATCAGAGCAACTACGTTCGCGTCCGAGCCCTAACCCCGCGGCTTCGGCGGTCCCGCGTCTCCCGTCGCCACTCCGATGTGAGGGCTTCACTTCCGCGACCCCGCATCTCCGCTCGCCTCTCCGCGCGTTCCGCGCGTCTCCGCTCGCTGCTCCGCGCGCTTCGCCGGCTTTTATCGACGACGGGAATCCAGCTCCTTCCCTATTCCCGCTGATCCCGCTGTTTGTCGTCTTTTGCGGGCTGTTCGTCGCCGATCCCGCTGATCTTCCGCCGCCGATCCCGCTGATCTTCCGCCGCTGATCCTTTTTCTTTTTGGTTTCCCATGGATTTCTCCCATCTTGGTTCGAATGATGGCTTTGCTCGCCGCATCACTACCGCCCTTCTCAATGAAAAGAACTTTATCGCTTGGTTCAACTTCGTGCGAGTCCATCTTGTCGTACATGACAAGCTCGACTGGCTTGATCCTAATGGGGTTCCCAAGCCTACCGACGAAAAGGCTATCCGTCAATGGCGCACGGAAAATTTCAAGATTCTCGGGTGGCTTCAATGCTCTATGGAGCCCCGCATTTGCGAGCAGTTTATGCGTTTTGATTCCGTGTCGTCTCTTTGGGCTGCCTTGACGCGTACCTACGGTCACACACGCGTTGATACGCGGATTTATTCTGTCTACCAGGTGATTTCTACTGCTCGTCAGGGAGACCGTTCTGTGCATGAGTAGTTTACCTTTCTATCTGGGAGATTTCAGGAGCATTCTGACCTCGAGCCGCTTAGTGCTTTTCGTCATCCCGAGGATCTGCTTGTTGCCAAGCGGAGGCAGGAGAAGAGAGAGACCTACCAGTTCTTGATGGGGTTGCGATTCGGGTTCAGATTCGGGTTCAGATTGTCAGCACGAATCGTCTTCCTGATATCTTGGATGTTTATTCCATGGTGGTGGAGCATGAGCGTCGTGCCCGCCTGACCGTTCTTCCTTCTGTTCCAGCTTCTGTTCTTCTTCCAGACCAAATGGCCTTGGCTTCGGGTCGTACTTCTTCTGTGCCAGGGGGCGTACTTCTACCCCAAAAGGTCGCGGAGGTGGCCGTGGGAGCCCGCTTGCTTCTGTTCAGTGCCAGCACTGCCTCCGGACTGGTCATGAGAAGGCCCGATGCTGGCTGCTTTTTCCTCACCTTCGCCCGTAGTCCTCCACCACGTGTACCGGCGCTGCTACTTCTTCAGACTTTGGTGGCCAGCCTGATTACAGTGCCTCTTCTGGGCCCCTTCCGCCGACTGGAGCCAACCTATGGCTCAAGTGCAGTCGTTTCCTGTGATCGACGATGAAAGTTACTCAAAAACATACTTATAAGGGAAACATCAATTTTAATGAATGAGGCGTCGGTTGAGATACTCGAAAGAGAAAAATACCTTCACCGGTATAGAACCGACGAAATTGAGTGTGAAGGATCGATCCTATATTGAAAGGGACCGGCTGTTGGTGAAGGAAAAGGCCGATTCTTGACTGAAAAGGTCGGATGCTAGGAAGACTCCACTGATTTGAATCGTTGAGGGCTGTTGAAATTTCTGTAGGAGGAAGAACTGAACTCCTAAATATCTGAACTTGATCATAAGGGGAAGGAGAAGTCCTTTTCACTAAGGAATAATCACTGGATTGGAGAGGAAGGGCTTACTTGGTCAAAACGACGGCTGGAGAGGGCTGTACGATACCTGTAACAAAGCAGGAAGAGTCGTCGGCCTTCACGAACAGCACGGGGCGTCGACTAGCCTCCTCGTGTAGGAAGGAGGTGGCGTCGAGCGTTTCTGGAGAAGGAGGCGTGACCGGCACTTGTTTCCGTCGTCAAACAGGAAGGATGTGTATGCGATGTCGATCGACTGAAATGATTGAAGCAGCAACCCTAAATCCACGCGCATGGGTCGTGGGAAGGAAATATGCCTGGAAACCGCATACGCGGTTTTTCAGTTACAATAAGGGACTGAAATCGTGGCTTAAGCGGTTTACAAAAGTGACGCGAGAAAGCATGGATTTCGTGCGGTTGAGATTAATTTTCCCCAAACTTACCATTTTGCCAATTACTAAAAAAATTCATTTAAGTGAATTCCTTACTACTCATGGGCTTAAACATAATGGAAGGCTCCCTCGACACGTTGTTGATGTCGATCAAAATTTCTCGCGATTGGATCCTGCAATTATTAAGATATGACGTAAAATTTTTGGATGTTACAGGTTGCTCCACCATGGATACTCTAACATACATCTACTAGTTGCTCATCCCCGACATAACATGGAGAGAGATTTCGGGCTCATTTGGACCCTCATCGTCCTCTTGGTAGTCATCTAGCTTCAACCAGAACAATTTCTTGCATTGGTTGTAACGACTCCCCCCCTCGCACAGAAGAGGGGGTTCTAAATCATTACTTACGCCCAACAACTTTCCATCTAATTCTGATGTGAGATTCAGTTTATTCCTGCACCTACTTTCACTTAGAACTGTCCATCCTAGAAGCCTATCAGGAGCTGCTTTAGCTGGGCTTCACTGCCCCCAAAAACACTGCTCGCCCTCATGCGACCGCCCTCATCAGATTCAGGATGTTACAGGCCCATTAGCGTCTGCATGGTTCGTTGAACCACACATAGTACTACCAGAGGTCTGGCTCTGATACCATTTGTAACGACCCATCCCCCACAATAAGTATTGTTCGCTTTGGCTCATCTCAGCCCATACTAAGCTAAACCGCACGATTTTGCCCTTTTCCACATGTGGCCTACTAGCGCTTCCCAGGAGGTTACCGTCCCAGGACTAATCCCTCCGTATGTAACACCCCTACCTAGTTTGACCTTAATACATAAGCCTGACCAGTACTTGTGATATGAAGCAAACTAAGCAACAATATAAAAATCAGTACATAGCAGGTAATATCTAAAGTACACAACGGAATATTTAAAAATTGGAGTTAAGGTTAGATAAATACCTCAAAATCTGATTCACAGAGCCAACTAGATTTGAAATTAGTACATAGTCTAAAATACTAAATGTTAGAAATTATGAAGTGTCTGATACATCTGAATCCATAATTAAAAGGTATAATATTTCTTAAACTTTGGGAGCTTATCCTAGGTGAATCTCCCTACCTATGACCCCTGAAAGAAATGTCCGAAGACGGGATAGCCCAACTGGTGAGTAAGAAAAACTATCCCTCCTAATGTCACTAATAATAACTTGAATAAAATATGCGTGCATGCTTTTAAAAATTCATTTTATACTAAATAAATGTATTTTATGGTTCTATTCATGCTTTTCTATAAAAGGACTTGAACATAAATGTATATTCTACTGCATGATCTTAAACTGAATTTTCTTCCAATTTCGAAATCATTAACTTTAGGGATTCTAGATTTCGGATTGCATTTTTATTTGAGATGTCTTATATCTTCTTCTCTTCTCACTCTTAGTTAAGTAGATTCTAATGGACGTTCTAGCGATTCGAGTCCCTACTAACAAACATAGGTGTTCTAGTGTCTCTCGATCACGGACACGTTCTAGCGATTCGAGTCCCTACTAACGAACATAAGTGTTCTTGCATTCAGAACATTAATATATTTTAATTGTGATTGTATTGAAATTTCATACGAAGCTTCTTACGTCTTTATTCACATTAACCATATCACTATAATAGGGTGATTAAACTACGAATTTCTTTTTTTATTCTTCATGTGGTAGCTTTTCATAATTTCAAGTGACCCTTTATTTCTTCTTGTTATAGCATAATAATTGCATTGGAAAAATTAACATAAATATTTTACATGATTTGTCTAATTAAAAGGGATCGAATTTCTTACCTCGATGTTGCGGCGCTCATAGACACGACACGGCGGCATGACTCCCTAAGTTCCTCAATGATTACGAAGGATTCTTTTTCATCCAACACTATGATTCTTCTCCTTCCCAGATTTCACTAAAACCTAAGACGATTTAATAATGATCATATCGTATGTCTGACCTAATTAATTTAATCTGTTGAAATAGGAAAATTAAATTCTCAAATGAAAGAGATCAAGAGAATTGGAAGTCAATGGAAAAGAGGGAGAATAAATATGTCCTATTATCACTAGAGATGGAGGATGGCACAGACCCAAATACGATGAAGCCCTAAGTGACTGGATGGCTTCAAGGTTCCTGGAATCGACTAAGGATCGCGTCGGGATGAACACGTTGCAAGGGCCGACAACCATGGTTATCAGGATCGCGATCCGGATTGTAGGATCTTACGATCCTACGATCCAGATTTGTAAATCGATCTGGATCTTACCTAGGATCTAAATCGGCACATCTACGACTGGGATCGCGATCCGAATCTTAGGATCGTGATCCCTACCCGATTCTACCGGTCCGGACAAAAGGAACTAGAAACATGTCCAGCCCTATCCTGACCCCATTCACTCGGTCCAACGCCCATAACCCATTGCTTAACCTTATCTCAATCCCGCCCTCACACCCCATCACATAATCATATTATGATGCTTTACCGTATCCCAAGTGTCGATGCAAACAGAGGCCAAGAGCCACATCTTCGGTCGCTTCTAGTCCAGACAATGTCTTCCTTTTCCTTCCTTACCAGGTTCCATTTCAAGTGATTTCAGTGTCTTATCTTATATTTCTGCGTATGAGTAATTCAGTGGCTGGTAATCAAGTGGCTTCCTCCTTCCTACTTTCAGGCCGACGTCTTCTCTTCCTTTCTAGCGTACGAGCAATCTAGTGGTTAGAAATCCTGTATACAAGCAATTCAAGCTTCCTACTTCCTGCGTACGAGCAATCCAACAGTCTGAGTTCGTCTTCCTGCTTCTAGGCTTCCACCAATCCATCAGTCCAGATTTATTTTTATTGTTAGTAGACATTGGGTGTCCTACCTGAAACTGAAAGTGAATTTAGTATGGTATTATTTTTTTTATTTAGTTATTCAAAAAAAATTTATATAATTATTCACATACTGCTCAATTTATTAATTTTTTATTAATTGAGCATGTAATTGGATGATAAAAAATTCAATTTTATATTTTTAGTCACAAATTAGTAATGGACCATGTGGGGGCGGGTTGGCTCATTGTGGGAGCCACTGACGTCGGTCATCCTTGGCTCAATCCATCTGCAAGCGGAAGTCACAAAGACGAGCGAAACACATCGTTGTCACTAGGTCAGGTGATTTTAGAACTCCGCGTTTAGTTGAGGCCGCCCGTGGCCGTAGGATCTCGTGGGGGACTCCAAGGCTAGGGAGTTGAGGCGTGCGTGAATTGTGGCCATGGATACAGCGTGTCGCGCGTCCCTGGTTTCCCCATCTGAGTTGAGGCGCGCATGAATTTTTCTCTCCAAATTTGTTATTACCTCCATTTGAAGTTTGATTTTATTGCACTCTTTCATGGCTCAACTTTTTTTTCTATTGAATTGGCTCTTACGCCCTATTTTTTGTTTGTTAACCTCTAAGTTTTGTATAATTTTTTGTAGATATGTTGGCATTTAACTCATATGTTTTAAATAATTTATATTTAATAGAGATGATATTCATGTCTCAAGGGATTTTTTCCTAACATCCTCACTGCAATATTTTAGTTGTACGCATCGCCTATTTGGTTTGCTCATATTAAAATTAAGAATACTAGTTTAATCACGAACACCTATCTTGATGCCGAAAATAAATGGCAAAATTAAAAGTTTGGGTAATCCTTCCATAAAAATTCAATATTGAAGGCAATATGTTAATCTAAATAAACAATAATTTGTTGGGTTACACCAGAGTTGAGGTAAAACTGATATCTTGATACATTTTAAATTACAACAAGCATACCATTCCCTGAATTGTATTCCTTATGTAATGGATTTCCTGCTTGGTGATTTTGACTATCTTTGGTTTGTTCGCTCAGAAAAGAAGTTGGCTATGATGGATGGAGATTAGACTTTGTTCGGGGATTTTGGGGTGGTTATGTCAAGGATTATCTGGAAGCAACTGAACCATATTTTGTTGTAGGCGAATACTGGGACTCTCTCAGCTATGAATATGGTGAAATGGAATATAATCAAGACGCTCACAGGCAAAGAATTATTGATTGGATTAATGATACAACTGGAACTGCTGGTGCCTTCGATGTCACTACAAAAGGAATCCTTCACACAGTAAGATATGATAATTTATTTTTGGAATTTCCTCCCCTTCATAATTTTATTTCTTCAGTCCCTTAAAATTCAACAAAATCAAATCCTTTTTATTCAAACAATTCCAATCGCTTTTCAATTTATTTTGTTACATGCTTAATTATATTAATAACATCTATATGCTATGCGTTGTTTTTCAGTGTAGTCAGAAAAGCAATTTTTTCCTGGTGTCTGAAGGACAGTTACTTATAGAGTACTCATGTTCTCTTGCACTCTACAATCTATAAATAATTATTAAAATCTTAGTAATTATCATTTATTATATCAATATTTTAACTTTAAACTTCAAATTTCTAGTGAAATTGGCCATTGTTTTGCACCCAGTGCAAATTCGGGGCATTTTAGCTTGTAAATATCTATTGAATCTTTAAAGGATAAGCTAGGGTGCAATGCTTTGGTCGCTCCGCAGTTCACGGAGTTTCATGAACTGGATTTACAATGTTCTCACTTTTCCAAGACCATTTCCGTTTTTCATTTAGGTGATTCCTACGTTATCATGCAGAGGATTGTTTTCATTTTAGTCTGAGACGTAAAGGTTTGAGTACACCAAGTGACAGACATAACTTAGTGGTCTCTTTTTTTCATCTGAATTTTTTACTTTTTCATTCATTCATTAGTAGTTAGAAGAACTCCAAGTTAACAGCATGACATGATAGCTTAACAATGATTCTCCTTGTAATAGGCTTTGCAAAAGTGTGAGTACTGGCGCTTGTCTGATGAGAAAGGAAAACCACCTGGAGTTCTTGGGTGGTGGCCATCTCGTGCGGTGACATTTATAGAGAATCATGATACTGGTTCTACTCAGGTAGTATATATTTTTCTCTTGTTACTTTAGTTTATATAATATAGTGTTTGATTTAATATATTTTTCTCTTGCTACTTTAGTTTATATAATATAGTGTTTGATTTAACTGCTAAGTTGCTTGCAATCAATTAAAATTTAGTTAAAAATTGAAATACATGAATTCTGTTGAAAAGTAGAAAATGATAATAACTGGTGCAATTTTATTCTTCCACAATGAGGCTAATTTATAGGACTACAAGAGGACTCACAAACTAAACTCGTGATGTGAGACTAAATCCACACATATATAAATACCTAAATATTAATACTTTCAACACTCCCCCTCGAGCTGAAGGGGGACCCTTCAGCTTGGACATCATAATAACGACAATGGTGGTAGGCGATGCGGGACAAAACATCAGACGAGACACCGGGGAAAATTCCAAACCGGGGAATCAAGGTGGGAACATAGCCACACACGACGCTGACCCACACACGACGCATGACCCACACACGACGCATGACCCACGCACGACGTGGACTCACTGGGAAACCGGTCAACCAACATCACTTACACACACAACGTGCGAAAGGGAACGAAAGGTGTGGAGCAAAATCATCAACCGGGCCAATCCCTCACGACACAGTCTCGCACGACACGGTCCCACGCGACACAACCCGCTGAGATAAGAACACCAACATAATCGCTCCCCAACACATGACCAATCGAAAGACAAATGGGGAGACACATACAACATATAACATAAGCCTAGAGGCCGTATGGAACGAAGGCTAAAAGTCGAAAAAGATCATCCGATTCGCCTTCATCCCAACACTCCCCCTCACGTGGATAACACGTGCATGAAGGCAAGACTACGACACACACATGTTAAACATCAACAACAAAGCAACAACATTTAAAGACACATAAAAACTACAAACAATACACAACTTCAGCATTGGCAAGAGAAATCAGCACCCTGGAAGAGGTGATAGCAGCAGGAACTGATAGAAATCTGAGATGCAGCGGCTGGAGTCATCCGGAAGGCATCATAAAAAATACGGGCAGCTGCTGGAAGCGTCGGAAGCAGAAGCAGCGGAGTGGCCAAGGCCAGACGGTGGGAGAAGAAGTCCATGATGTTGTCCATGATGAGAGAAGTAGCTGGCAGGGTCGTCGACAAAGGAAGAGAGAAGCTCGACGAACAAGGATCGACGACGAGAAATCAGGAAGAGAGAAGCTTGACGGGATGAGAGCGCCAGTGGTAGAACACGATGCCATCAACGACGGGATCGACGATCACAGAGAGATCAGAAGCTAACAGGGAGAACGACAGAGACGGAAGCAGCAGTCGTCAGCGTCGATGGAAGTAGCAGTCGTCGCGTCAACGAGATCGAGCGCAGCAGCAGGAGGGCACGTCGACAATAGGGCTGAGAACCTTCGTCGCAGTAGGGGGAAGAGACGGCCTCTCCCGTCGATGGAGTCAATCGTCCATTCCGTCTACGGGAGCTGGCGGGTTGCAGCTCGTCGGGAGCCCTAGCAGCTGCGAGGACGGGATCGGGTTCGAGCAGAGAAAAAAGGCGGAAATCAGATTGAAGGCTGGGAAGTTTACGTCCCAATAAATTAGGGCAACGAAAAATTCTCAGAGTCAACTTCTAGCTCTGATACCATGTTGAAAAGTAGAAAAGGATAATAACTGGTGCAATTTTATTCTTCCATAATGGGGCTAATTTATAGGACTACAAGAGGACTCACAAACTAAACTCATGATGGGGACTAAACCCACACATATATAAATACCTAAATATTAATACTTCCAACAAATTCATTTGTCGTCACTTCCTAGTATGAGTTCATGTTCACTAATTAATTAGACTTCATGGGATCTCTATATGCATAGTATATATATATATATGGATTATTATATTTTCTTCATAAGAATATTCTTTACTATTTTTTTCCGTAAATTTGACCTTGCATGGCATGGCAAGTTGATGTGGCCTCTAATCACATGACCTGAGATTGATTTTCACTTCATTTGGGATGCTATGCTTCTTAAGAATATTATCACTCGCATGTTTGCAGTTCTGAAAACTTAGTTGATATTTTTTTAGCAAAAGCTTCTTTCTCTTAATTATCCAAAAAATACCAATCAACCTTCCACATAACTGCAACATAAAAAATACAAGTAATTGATGCGCGCAAAATCGAGCTATAAACGCAAGTATACGTGCCGATCAAGTAATAAAGTGTGAGTGAGATCGTTCCCTCGGAGAGGTGATAAATTTAGTGCTCGCAAGTACTAGCTAAACCGTTTCTTTAAATTCAAGCGAATCAAAACGGATGGGTTTTTAGAAAATTAAGCAACATTAAAATAAAGATTGAAAAACTTGATGACTTTTACTAGAAATAAAAATACTTGTTTAAAATCAGTTGATGAAAGCAGTCTTGTATTCCGATTTCCGATGATTATTATGATGAATTTTTATGATTTATCTTATGTGAATGTTTTACGAATTATCTTGTAACAATTTTAAACGGAGAAATCCTAATCTCTCGATATTGGAAATCTCAATAGTCTAATTCCTCTAGTTATCTCTAACATAAATGAATTTGAGAATATTGTGCAAAATAACAACCGTAGTCACTTAGCGAGAAGAGGAAATCTCTTTCTCTCTTCTATGCTAAATTAGAATTATGAAACTCACACTCCTCTCTCGATTCTTGAAGCGTTAGTGAAATAAAAGAAACTCTGATTAAAGATTAACACCACTCCTCTCTCGATTCTTGTGATGCAAGAAAATAGAATTCTAATTCAAAATACATTTCTCATCTCTCGATTCTCGTAACGATAAAGAGCATAAAATTCATAAATCAAGAGTTCCATAACAAATTCATAATCCAAATAAGATAATCCATTAACAATCAATAAGCTTAAAAGTAATTTTTCATCACAAAAATCGACATACTCTCATCATACATGACTTAAGAGATTTAGTTCATAATGGAGAAGAAGAAACCCAAAACTAGAAAGATCTTACAATACATATTTGAAGAATTCAGAATTCCTCCCTCAATTTCCTGGAATTAGCAAGATGTCGCCCCCTTCTCTCTCTCTTGGCCGAAAATCCCTCCTTAATTTCCTCTCCTTTTTCGTCTCCTTTTTCTTGTCTATTTTCCTTCCAACGTGGGGGGATTATATGGTAGATTTTTCTCCTTTGCGTGCCTTAATGGCTGGTCTTAATTTGCTGAATAAATGCCTCCTTTTAAGATTGTAACTGCCCAATTTGAAATAATTCGAATTTCTGAAAATCTGTAACTGCCAGCTTTGTTGCAACAAAATTCAGATTTGTTGCAACAATTTTATCTCGGGATTTATCTTCAGAATTCTGCTTTTAGCAAGTTGAAACTCTCTTGAATCCTCTTCTTAGCCTTGATAATAACTTCAACATTCATAATTAATGAGAGTTTCCTCCTTTTCTAACATAAAATCACCAAAAGTGAGAATTAACTTCAAACATTTAAATATATATCATTTTGCGATTTTTTAATCGATATTATATGAATTATGATCATAAAATGATAAGAATGCGACGCCAAAATAACTTCTTCTGGGAAGTTATCAGTAATAACTAAGAGACTAGGGTTAACCAACTCAATATCATGATAAATTGGATGAAGAACCTCCCTTGGACCTCACTTGTCAGTTGTAAACGCAAACCATGTTATCATCACTTACTACAAACTCCAAAACATATAAAGCCACCATATCATCACTGACACCACAATCTCAGCTCCATCTATGAATTCTTAGAATCCCTTCAAGACACCTAATAGGGTCGATAAGAGCAAAATAATCTCAGATCTACCTCATCAACTGTTGCAGACTTCAAACTAGATGAAATCTCCATAGTACCAAGTGGCCCATCAGTCATAGAAACATTGACCAATCTCTGACCCTTATCCGAACAAGTGAGAAGGAATTGAGATAGAAACATCATCAACACCTATCACATATTTGCTGACATCATATGTTCCTTTGTGATCTTCCTGAGAGCACTCACCAACTGATTCACTGCTTGAAAACTCCTCAGATGGGCCACCTTAGGAGCAGCACCATCAAAAAGTATGATAATGTCATATGTACTAAATTTATATGCATCAACTTCAACAACTGGTGGCTCAAGATCCTCTACAATTGAATCCTTTTGAGAAACAACTTCATTCCTCTACTTTATTCAATATTGGCTTATCATGTCTTGCCTCTGCAATTACATAATTCTTTTTTTTGCTTATTCACATCAATTGGTGAAAAGTGTTGATAAATCATAAGATCTCTGATTTCTGAAAGCCTATGCAAAAATTGGCCCATAGTTTTTCGGTACAAAATATTTGTCATAAACCGCTTGATCTTTTATCAACTACTGTTATCTCTCTTGCTATCATGCCTTCATTGAAATTTTAAGTTCTTCCGCTATAGACTAGTATGTTGAGTTATATTTTAAACTTCCCTCTTGCACGTCTTACCTGAATAACGCTTGTCATCGAAGATTTGATCAAGGCATTGGAGTCACTCATCTGGAGAAGACCTACCTTCGAACTCAGGAATATTCACCCTAATATTGTCTCTTTGCCAATTCAACTAAGTCGAAATATATTCTCTCTAAACTCATTAAACTCCCTTTTGCGGAACTGTAGGTTTCTTAATGTTGAGTTCATGGGGTCAACAAATGTGCATGGAAAATTCGGCGGTGGTGACATCTCACAGTTTTTATTGGAGGGGTGGAGTTAACTCGAGGCTCTTAATCTTAACATATAGCTCTGATACCAAATGATATACATTCAGGGTTGGTCAAGAAATGTGAAATGACACCCAAAAATCCAATATAAACCGACATCAAGAGTGATTCTCCACGCAACTAGAATCCACAAATCAGGTCAAAACACAGCTTCCTAAATAAGCATAAAACAAAAACTTCATTCCAAAGATGAACTATCCCACAAAATCAACCCAAATAAACTAAGGTCTGACAAAACTCTTCAACTCATCTGACATACATCTAAAAACTTGGCAAGAGATAAAAGTTCACATTATAATTTCTGAAATACATAGAAAAATCCTTACAATAACAGTAAATACAGAAGGGAAAGAAGAAGGATACAAGATTCACCACTGGGACACCCAAAAATTCAATATAAATCCACAATAATTCTCCATGCACTGGAATCCACAAAATTAGTTCAAAAAACAGCTCCTGAGCGAACATAAAACAGACAACTTCACTTCTTGGATGAACAAGCCCAACAACTTCACAAGAGATAAACTATCTAACATACATCCAACAACTTCCCAAGAGATAAAAATTAACATATAAATTCTGAAATCTATAGAAAAATCCTTACATTAGCAGTGAATACAAAAGTGAAAGAAGAAGAAAGAAACAAGATTCACCACTGGAAAAGATAAGGCAACGGCCATCACTCCTCTGACAAGATTCATTTATCTCCCCACGTTTGATCAAGTGATAAGAAATTGGAAATTTACCACACTTGAATAGGCAATTTATTACAGCAGGCATTCCCTGGAGGGTTTCTCGTCACCACAAAAGGAGGCTGTGACCTTCAACTTCACACAGAGACCCCTTTGTTAAAGCTTGTTAAGTCGTATGACAAAAAAATGGTTCTTAAAGCAAGGGTGGCCCACCCACTTAAGTTACCTCAACAAAATTAAACAATATAGACATAAAACGCCCTAGCCTGTTCCACAACATGAGTTGGCGGTTACAAGCAATGCCTTTGGAGATGGAATCGACATGCGAGAGACGCAATGGTTGCGGGTTTTGCTTCACACTTGGAAAATCTACCATAAGGAAGGATCGGTGTTGTAGTACGGTCGACATAATGGTTTTATGGACAAAATGACATGTTTCTGATTTTTTTTGCAAAATATCATTTTTAAATATATCGGCCGATATAGCATCTATCGTACAATATGTTGACCGATATATCCCAGCGGTATATCCGTTGTTTTTTTAATAATTTGTTTTATTTAGCATCTATAGTTTAATAGACAACAAACTGAAATCTTTTCGTGTGTTAAGCTCTCGACTCTCTTCATGCTTCCTCTGGTTTTCTTCCTCGTGTTTGTTAGTCGTCGACATCGATTCTGCTTGGCCTTCGGATTTTGGACTGACGGTTCCTTATCTTCCATTGTCGTCGCCGATTTCCTGGCTTGCTGCTTCCTCTGGCTTTCTTTTGTCTTATATCGTTATTATTTGTGTAACATAAAATATTTATACTAATTTGGTAGATTTAAAACTTTAATAAATGTTAAATTGTTGCTTCCTCTGACTTTCTTTTGTCTTATATCGTTATTATTTGTGTAACATAAATGTTTATACTAATCTGGTAGATTTAAAACTTTAATAAATGTTAAATTGTTAATATATCAATATATATAAATTAAAAAATAATTATAGTATATAGAATTATGTATATAAATAATTAAATATTGAAACCCGATATATAAAATATCCATGTTATATCCCCCAACATATTAAACCGACATGAAAAACTCAAACTGATGTGCCTTCGACAGTCGACGTCTGCAACCTTGGGAAGCATTTTCATCAACGAGGAAAGCTAGATCAAGAGAGTGATATGAGTCCTCTTTGAAGGGAGAGGCGGTAATGGGGAAGAAGGAAGGTTATCTTAAGATGTATCAAAACTTCTCTGCATACCATCTTCTAAATTTTCGCTCACAGCCTATGTTTGAGCTGACTTATCTAGTTCTATTGATGATCAAAGGTCTACAAGTGGATATATAATGTTCTTCGAAGGAAATCTTGTAACTTACTGATGGTGATCTGCCGCAGGATCGACTGTAGATATCGGGCCACCACTCGGTGGGGCCTGCATTTGTGTACTCGCGCAAAAAAACGTCAGTTGGATCTGCAATCTGAGACCACGAGCGCGTTCAGAGCGCCGTTTTCCTTTTTATATTGTATTTTCTTCTGTTTTTTGGATTTTATTTAGTATTTATCGGACACCGGACGTAACGGTCAATCATAGTTGTTCGCGCTGGGTTTCCTAGCCCTCCCTTATTACAGATAAGGGGGAGGGCTTCCATTGTGAGGCATTGTTCGCCTTGTGAAGAAATCCAGAACTAGTAACTATATTGTGGTGCGACGTCGGAGATCACGGGGTGTGATGTGCCGGTTATTTTTAGTTTTCCACCTATTTTCTCTCTTGTATTCTAAAAGATTGACCTCCCTGCAGATATAGGTATTCATCATGTATTTAATACGAAAGGTTTGACACATTACTTTGAGTCCTCGAGCACAGGGGCCCTTTTCTTGAACCACCCTCTGCGCCTTTCCAGTTATAGTATGGCCCTTACATTTGCCATCTAGGATGAGTACTTACGAGATTGCTCTCACCCCCTATTATTCCATAGGTTCTTTTGGATTCACCAGCACGAGAGCTGAGAGTATTGTTGGCATTGTAGCACACGAGTGCATCACCACTCCGGACGGCCTTTCTTGTTGTTACATGGCGCATTGGTGTGGACGTCCCACCTTCAACGACACATAGATATCGTCAACCGAGCTTGATTGGCTGGCCCCCGATCTTCGACGTCAGTACGATCATTTCCATTCATTGGAAATGAATGCTTTTCAGTTCGGGGGAACGCAGGATCGACAGTAGAGATCGGGCCACCACTCGGAGAGGCCCGCATTTGTGTACTCGCGCAGGAAACATTGATCGGATCAGCAAACCGAGACCATGAGCGCGTCCGGATCGCCGTTTTCCTATTTATATGTATTTTCTTTTTTTTGGACTTTATTTAGTACTGATCAGACATAGGGCGAAGTTGTTCACACAGGGTTCCCTACCCCTCATTTATTATAAGGGTGATGGCTGTCGTTGTGAGGCATTGTTCGCCTTGTGAAGAAATGCAGAGCTGGCAATCATATTCTGGTGCGACGCCGCGAGATCCCGACGTGGGATATCCCAGTTAATTCCAATTTTCCTCTTATTTCCCTTCTCGTAACCCTCACCCCCCATGTCTCAGCACCTAACCGCAACCTTTCCTTCCCCGCTGCACGCTTCACTAGCCATGCCCGTCATTCTACTGATCACTGTTGCGAACTTCAACCATCGTCTCCTCCGCATATTGCACGCCCCACAACCTTCATTTTCCCATTCCGCTGTATCGACGCCTCCCACAACCACCGCAAATCCACCGCCCCTGCATCTCGTCGCAAGCACGAACCCCACCATCTTTTCTTCTTCCAGTCGCCACCCCACCCTCTGTTTACTGTCGGTGTTCCTCCACGGATCGCCACCCTACCCGCCTCTCAGTCCTCCTTCCCGCTACAGCCAAGGCTACCCTCCCCGAGTCCACCTTACAGTTCCCTACTGAAGCTTTGCATCTGCACATCACCCTCATTCCACCGTCAGGTCAGATTACAGTCGTCGTCTCCTTCTCCCGGATCTCCACCCACCGCCGGACCCCCACATCCGTAAGTATCTTGTATCATGTTTTCTCTTTGCTATTAAATATTTGGATGAATATTGTATAAGTGCTTGGGAATTTTGACTTGTACTGCTGTGTAATTTTCTTATTATTCTATAGAACTTATTCGTGCAAATTTAATTGAATGCCCTTCGTGCGAAGGAGAACTTGTTTTGCATACTCACTTGAAAATTGCGGTGAACGTCGTGTTGTGTTGCTAAACTTATCTAACTTTATTGCTCAATTTAATTTCAAATTAATTCAAATCATACACACATCATATAAATTAGGTTGGTTTGAATCAACCTCGCACCACTTATATTGGTTTGCATTAGTGTCGGTTTACTTTCACAGCCTACCCTGCGTCACTTACGCAGCTAGAATAGAAGGTTGTAGCACTTTCATCTGCTGAGACTTGATAGCGAGTAATAGGACAAACTCTTTTTGTGTTGGTCTTGCTCAATTCTCCTGTAATGGAACATGGAATCACTACCACACCACAACAAAGTTGCGATTTGCATTGTTGTGAATCTACTATTTCATGGGAAGACTAAACTCATTGAAGTAGATTGTCTTTATAAGAGAAAATTATGAAATAGAAGAAAGTAGCCCTTCAACATTTATCCTCCTAAAGACAAGTTGCAGATATTTTCACTAGATATATGGTAATCTTCGGAGGAAATCTTATTAACTAGCACAACAAAATAACAAAAGGTTGTAGCGCATTCATCTGCTAAGGCTGAATAACGAATAATGATACAAACTATTTTCCTGTTGTTCTAGCTCTATTTTCCATTTATATAACTTAGAATCATTACCATACAACAACAACAAAGTTGCAATTTACACTGCAATAGAAGAAAGCAATCCTCAAACATGTACCATCTTAAAGACAAGTTGCAGATATTTTTACCAAGCTTCTACCTCGACCTACCTTCTCAAATTTTACATACATGCTATTCATGTATTTTCACCATCTTGTGGGAATGTACTCTTTCTCTCTCTCTCTATGCACGCGCGTGCAGTCTGGCGGAATATATAAAATTAGAAAATCTACAAAACTTACTAAGATTTGTTTTTTGTAATTGTTTATGATGTGCATCCTGCAAAGCCTATCAATCTCATGGCATCACTCCGGATACATCACATATTCAATCTGGTGCATTTTTGTTGGGTATATCGTAAATGTATAAACTTCATATATATAATGTTATGTTGCTAAGCAAAGTTAAAACTGGTAAGACAGTTGAAATTCAGTTAAGGTGAGGTTGGAGTGATCACTTTCCTTCGTGTAAATTTGTGAAGCTCAAGTCAGATCTATTGCTCCTTACAAATTTTTTAGTCAATTGGATTTAAATATTTTTTATTGCTTTTCCTCAAAAAATTGAATTACAGCTTTACATTAAATATCAAATACATTTGAACCGTTTGTACTTAGAGATGATCTTTGTATAGATAGAGCTTCTTCTTTGAGGGAATTTTTCTACTTCTCTATACTTCAATCTGCCATTCTACACAGATTGTCTATATGGAGCAAATCCTTCTGAAAGCACCACATGTGCTCCTGGGGTACACAATTATTTGGTTTATTGAAAGAATCAGCATTGTACTACTGAAGACTCATGGATCACAATTATTTAAAGATACTTCAGATTGTTTGAAGAGTTTGTGTCCACAGGACAAGAGCTTGTGTAGAGGAATTTTTTGTGTCCACAGGAGAGTTGATACTGAACATGGATCTTTAACTAGAATCATGGCTAAATTCACACTATGTTTAACCACACTAATCCATGAATTTAAATTGTATTTATTTGATTTGTTTTAATTAGGTGATATTATCCTTTTAGATAATCATAATTTTAAATTCAAATTAGATGTAAAGAATAGATAGGTTGATTATTATGTTAATAAAATAAAAAAATCCATGATTCCCTCTCTCGGTTCTCTCCTCTATTCTAACTTGTGGAACCTTTCCTCGAGGGAATTAGATAATCCCAATCCCTCAATTCCCCCTTATTCATGCATCTCAGGAATCTACTAACCACAAAAGCAAGTCCTAGATCCTTCGACAACCAGCACTTCTTCCTCCTATTCTTAATCATCTTTTGATTTATATCAAAAGAGAATAATTAGTGTAGCAACTGAACCAACTTTGCTCAGTAAACATTCAGAATCATACTGATCAAACTAAGGGGGACAAAAGTGTAAAAAGGTAGAGTTTGGAAACTAATGAAAGGTGATATACGGGCCTCTCATGGTACAGATCTAACAATTGATCTCAGGTATTCTATTCACATCTTGCTTACTCATGGTATCAGAGAGAAGGTCACGGGGGCCTTGCTCGCTATCAATCGTGTGTCGTAAAGGACCACTTGAGTGCTTGGTCTTCTTGATTCTTATCCTGTGTCGGTTGTGAGGGATCGTCGTAGGAGGATAAGGAGTCGACCTCCCAACATTTCCTCCCATGTTTCTGTTTCGGTCAGTTCGTCATCGACAACAGAGAAGCATCGTCGACCTCGCTGCATATCCTATTACATCGTTTAGACTGGATTTCTACAAAAACCGCATGCCTCGACTATAAATAGTAAGCTCCATGCGTCAATAGCAGGGTCCAGGAACAGGAACTGACATTATTTATCCCTAGCTTCGATCATTCTGGTGTGTGCCTTGTTTTATCTGGGTATAGAAATTGATATTGCAGTTGATTGCAGGCTCCGGCTGTTACTCGTCTTTTTCTGCTTTTGTTTTTACGTAAGTTCTTGTTGGAAGAAAAGTAAACATTTTCGTCCAGTAGACTCCAGGTTGTTCATCCCAAGTCATTGGTGTGTTTTTTGGAAGAGCGGCAAGTATATTGTTTCCCTTTTTCTTGTTGTCACAGTAAAAAGGGGAGAGAGTAAGTGTTTGTAGATGGAACTTGATGCCTATAGATTCAACAACAACACTCAAGCCTTTATCCCACCATAGTGGGGTCGGCTATGTGGATCCTCTGTCGCCATTTCACCCTATCTTTAATCATAGTCTCACTAATGCCTAAGTACATCATGTCTTTCCTTATAGTTTCATTCCAAGTCTTTTTTGGTCTACCCCTCCCCCATTTAACATGTCTAATGACTAAACTCTCACAACGCCTAACAGGTGCCTCTAATGGTCTCCTATGTAAATGTCTGAACCATCTTAAACGAGCTTCTCGCATCTTTTCTACAATTGGCGCCACTCCTGTCTTATCCCTGATACATTCATTCCTAATTTTATCCCGTCTCGAGTGACCACACATCCACCTAAGCATTCTCTTTATCCCGTCTCGAGTGACCACACATCCACCTAAGCATTCTCATCTCCGCAACTTCAATTTTTTGCTCATGTACACCATTCACTGCCCAACACTCAGAACCATAGTGCATTGTTGGTCTAATTGCAGTACGATAAAACTTGCCTTTAAGTTTTAATGCTTTACGATCACATAAGATCCCAGGCGCGCCTCTCCACTTCAACCAACTTGCTTGGATTCTATGTATCACATCTTTATCTACACCTCCATTTTTTTGAATTATCGATCCCAGATATTTAAAGCACTCACTGCGGGAAATATCTTGGTCACCCAAATTAATGACGGAGTCATCCGACCTTCTTGCACTACTAAATTTAAGCTCTATATACTCCGTCTTTGTCCTGCTCAACCTAAAACCCTTCTTTATTAAAGTGTCTCGCCAAGATTCAAGTTTCGCGTTTACACCATCACGCGTCTCACGACCAAAACAATATGATCTGCAAATAATAAACACCAAGGTATTTCTTGTTGGATATGTCCGGTGAGCTCATCTAAGATAAGGGTAAAGAGATAAGGGCTTAAAGTTGACCCTTGTTGTAAGCCAACAGCGATAGGAAATTCCTGTGTTAATCCTCCAGATGTCCTCACCCTGGTCACTGAATTTGTATACATATCTTTGATTACGTCAATGTATGATACATTTACACCTTTCTTTTTTAAGACTCCACAAGACCTCTCTTGAAACCCTATCATAAGCCTTCTCCAGATCGATAAACAACATATGCAAATCTCTGTCTTTCCCAATAGTTGTCAATGAGTCTCCTCAAGAGATGTATAGCTTCCATGGTTGACCTCCTTGGCATGAATCCAAATTTGTATACATATCTTTGATTACGTCAATGTATGATTGATACATTTACACATTTCTTCTCTATGGGAAACTTGATGCCCATAGATAAACGGAGAACAACACTTATGTCTGTAGCCCTAGTGTTCATTATCAAATAATGGGAGTAATCAATTGTAAGCTGAATGAGAAAAAAAATTTACTCTAGGCACAATCAATGAAGATGTTTATTAGGAGCAAGATGCTAGGGTTTATTTATGGGACAAAAAAACTGCCTCCCATAATGGATTTACTTATGAGGAGTAGCAAACAGATAATCTGACAGTTATGACATGATTGATTCGTTCTATGGAAGTCAGCATTACTAGACAATTTATGTTTTGTCAAATGTTAAACATCTGTGGGACTTAATTGAAAAAAAACTACACAAAGAGTCGTGATCTTGCTCGGTTCTACCAATTGAATATTGAGGTTATAAGTAAGGAAACTGAAATCTCCTTTGAAGATTACTATAGGTGACTCACTCAAAAATGGGAGGAGATCGACCAATATTTTAAAATCAAGATTTTTCCTACGTTTGTCGTGTAAAGATAGTCAGGAAGAATTGAGCCAAGTGTGTGTGTTTGAATTACTTGTCTTTCCTTCCGATCTTGAATTTCCGCGAGTTCATATGCTAAGAAAAGATGTTCCAGATTTATATATTGTGGCCAGTTATCTCTGAGGGAGATCTCATAGAATTTTGATGAGCAAAATTAGTGTAGCTGGTAACTATCAAGATCAGCTATGACATCTAACAAGAGGGGTGGAATAATGATTCTAGAAGTAGGATGAGTATGAGCCGATCAATGTTGACCGATACTGAAAGAGCAAAGCTGGTTTGCTCTTACTTTGGAGCGAAGATACATGTGAAAGAAAATTGATGGGAGTTGTATCCTCGTCTTGTTCCTAAACACTTAGGTTGAATCGAATGAGCATGTTGTTCGACCTTGCCCTTTTGCGTTGATGGTTTGGAGGCAGGTGTGGGGAATGAAGTTGAACTATCAATTCTTTAGCTTGGATTGGGTCAAGACAAACTGTCTCAATTACAAAGAGAGTCGTGGTGGGCATCACTGGGGCATTTTCTTTGCTTGTATCCTTTGGGGACTTTGGAAGGCAAGGTGTAGTAGGAGCTTAAAGGGAAAGAGAACTTCTCATCATCAGATCTATCGTTATGCTACTTTATATACCCTAAACCCGTGGGGTAGGGTTCAAAAATATTGTAGGGAAATATGTTGTTAAACCTCAGTCGGCTTATTTAGGCATCTTTATTCTAGGTAGTGGAAATTCTTATGCAAGTCAAGAGATCTTATCAATCCAAAAAATGAGCTGAAAATTAGCTTCCCTTGAAGCTTCATTTGGGAGACAGGAGTCTACTCAGTTATCATGTATGGTTGCTCATGCTAATGTTATACCTTCCTATGAAGACTATACACCGTGGATTATCGATTTGGGCACTTCTGATCATATGGATGGTAAGTGTAGTTGTATTACCTCCATGTCATGCACTTGGTAAAGTCAAAATTGTTGATGAGTCCTAAGTCCCTGTAACTGGTAAAAGAACAATGTGTTTTCAAGGACATCTCTTCATTTTGTTGTATATGACCTTTATTTCCTACCAATCTTTTATTTGTGAATCGCGTAACAAAATAACTCAACTATAGAGTCACTTTTTTCCTTCCATTATGTGTTTGGTGCATGATGAGCAAGAAGATGGTTGATGGGGGGAGTAACTCGGGTGGTATTTATTTAATGGACCTGAAAATGCCTATGTACATGGAGATATCCAAGGGTAAAGATAAATTGAGTTTTGGCATCGCAGACTGAGACATACTCCTTTGATAATTCTTAAATCCATGTTTCATTTTGACTCTTCAATTTGTATTATGGACTTATTTTCTGAAGCCTGTGAAATGGCAAAACACCACAAAACTAGTTATTCTCCTAGTAGCTACAAAATGTTTTGATCTTATACATTCTAATGTTCGGACTGCATCTATTATCTCTTCTAATGATTTTAAGTATTTTGTTTTCTTTATTGATAGAATTTCATGATTTGTGCGGTTAAACTTATTTACTTATTGAAAAGAAAGAATGGGATCTTTGATGTTTTTTAGAATTGTTATGCCCTTGTTGAAACTTAATTTTGAGATTAAAATCATGGTCCTCAAATTTTATCTAGGTGGAGAATATTTGTTTAAGGGCTTGTAAACCTACTAGAGTAATAAGGAGATATTTTTACAAAGTTCATACGATGATACTCAACAGAATGAGATTGCAGAAAGAAATGATAGACATTTGTTGAATATCACTAGGGCCTTGCTGCAATAGAATGAATGTGCCTAAGCCTTGAGTCTTTTACCTCCTAAAGGTTTTGGATATGTGGGTTTTGTCCGTGTTGTCAGTTTGCAAGAGATAAACTTGGACTCTAAGTTGTTAAATGTGTTTTTCTAGGGTATGCCCCAAATCAAAAAGGATACAATTGCTATTGTCCCCACTTCATAGAAGAATTATGTCCAAGGATATTACGTTCTTTGTAGAGATACATTTTTCTAGGACAGAAGTAAAAATATTGTCTTTTATTATGTGTCCGATAAGAATGTTGAGAATGTGCTTCCATTCCCCTCGGTTCCTAAGGATGAGAGAAATATTCTTGTCATTGAACTCAGGGCATTGTTACCCTGGATGCAGATGTTCATGAAGTGTTGGTTATTCCAAGGTGATCTCAAAGCAATCAAGTAGTTAGTCTTGCTGCCAACGCAATATGAGCCTATAGGGTCGCACATAAAAGTGTTGGAGAAGTTGGTTGAAGGATTGTGTTGGTCTTACTCGTATTGGATATGAGTGGAGGACCAATCCTGTTACTAATTGGAGTAGCGTCGATTTGTACTCGACGCTGCATTTAGATTGTCTCGACGTGGTGTACTTGACGTTGCGTCGAGATTGTCTCGACGCAAGTCTTATATTCGACGTTGCGTCGAGAATGTCTCGACGCAATATACTCGACGTTGCGTCGAGATTGTCTCGACGCAAGTCTTGTACTCAATGTTGCGTAGGATTGTCTCGACAGACAAGTTATATTCGACGATGCGTCGAGATTGTCTCGACGCATTATACTCGACGTTGCGTCGAGATTGTCTCAACGCAATTCTTGTACTCGATGTTGCGTCGAATTGCTTCGACGATACACATTTAACTCCAATTAGTTCTCTGGTCTGCGGATAATGCGTTTTATGCCTTGAGTATAAAACAGGAAACAATTAGGTTTCCTGGACATATATAATCCTTTCGTAAAACTCAGAGCCGAAGCGGAAGAGTTCCGCATAGGTCTCGACAATCCGTGAGATCGTCATCGCCTCCTCTCCCTGTCGTCGGGTCTAGGAGTTCGCGGGAGACGCAGAGGGCATTCTTCCTCCATCCCAACTCTTGTTGGACAAGAGTCGTATGGTTCTTCTTCACTGTGTGCACTCCTATAGAGGTGCTGATACATTTCAGTACTTGGAACTCAGAGTTCATTTTGGAATCAGACCTTGGAGCATCTTGGTTGAGTGTTGACTCAATACTTTTTCAGGTATATTGTAATGCGTTGCTTTATTTATTTCTTGATTCATGAAATCGCAAGATCCGATACTCTTTTGGGTTGTTCTTGTTTTATTTCCGCTGCGCACATCTGATGTGACGTTACAGAAAACTCAATAGTGGTATCAGAGGGAGGTTGGCGATCCAGTGCGTGTAAATCAGAGGTTTAGAAATGTTCTAAATATCTGGATTTCTTCCTGGTACATCATTTTGATGTATTTTCTGAGTGGTTTGTGGTTGCGAGACCACCGCCAGGGGCGCTGCCCCTTGGAACCCCGCCAGGAACGCATGTGATTGCGCTGCGATTTTATTGTTTCAGGAATTGTTTCTCCTTTGCAGTAACCGTCCCTCAGAATTGTTTGTGAAACCAAATGCCTTCAGATCTTGAATCTGACACTGAGAGACGAACTTGTCTACTGCATAAGTGGAGTTGTTTTTGACAGTGTCCAATGCATGTAAATCTGAAGGTTTAGAAGTGTTCTAAATGCTCAGATTTAGCCCATTTTGTTATCAAAGTGTTGATATTTCTTTCTGTGCACATCTGGGGTGTATTTGGTTTATGATTGTTGTAATTCTGTGAATGTGCACATTGATTAATTGTTAATCACTTATTAATAAAATCCCTTATTAAATATTAAGTATGCGGATGCCTTCCGATGGATGACACTCTTCCTGCCTCGATTGATGAAGTGTGGGCTTGCCAAAGCAAGGTGCATCAATTTATCTTGGTATGGGTGCGAGCGGATAATTGTGATATCCCACTGTCGACATCGGGTCCAACTTAACTAGGTGACCTCAAAGGTTGATTGCCTAGAGGCATAGGGTTGGCATGCACCTTATGATGGATGCGAATAAAGAGTTATTCATCAACTATACAAGAGTTGCATAATGATGCAATTGGCAAGTGTTGTCTACCTAAATAACCGCATTATGAGAGGAACGCCAAAGCGAACTCGTTATGTTGGTGAAATACGGATCTTGTCCACTAAGAGAGTAGCTTGTTTAACCTCTCTGAATTAATATTAAGGGTTATTAATTCGAATAAAATAGTGTGAGTATTTAATAAAAATTCTTATTAAATAAAATGTATTTTAAAATATAATACTGAAATTAATTTTGCATAATTTTGTAGAACTTCCATGGCAAGTGGATCTCACTCCACATTATCCCTGAGAGCATCCTTGAGAAGGACATGCTCAATGGGACTAACTTTCTTGACTGGTATAGAAACCTGAGAATTGTTCTCAGGCAAGAGCGTAAGCTCTATATCTTGGAAGAGGATCCCCCCCTGTGTCGACCGGGAATACGTCCCGTGCCGACAAAGATGCTTATAAGAAGTATCAAGATGAATCCTTAGATGTCGAATGCCTCATGCTCGCTACCATGAACTCTGAGCTTCAGAAGCAACATGAGACCATGTGTGGCTTTGAAATTATCGAGCACCTGAAGAAAATGTTCCAAGGGCAAGCTCGTCAAGAGAGGTTCGACATCACTAAGGCTTTATTTCAGTGTAAAATGTGAGCTACGGACCTAGTGGGAACTCATGCACTCAAGATGATTTGCTACATTGAGAACCATCAGAGACTGGGGTTTCCTTTAAGCCAAGAGTTGGCTACTGATCTGACTCTGCAATCGTTATCGGACAGTTATGAGTAGTTTGTCTTGAACTACAACATGAATGAGATAGATAAGACACTGCCTGAGCTCTTAGGCATGTTAAGAACTGCCGAGAACAACATGAAGAAGACCAAGCCTGCTATCCCCATATTGATGGTGCATAAAGGCAAGGGCAAGGCCAAGGGATTCAGGAAGACTAAGGTGGGACCTAAGTCTTGCCTTGATCCCAAATCTTCTACGCTGAAAAGGAAGGGATTAGTTAAAGAAGGAAATTGCCACCATTGCGGTAAGGCAGGGCATTGGAGGAGGAACTGTCCCCTCTACATCGAGGATCTGAAGAAGAGGAAGGGAAGTGTGACTTCCACTTCAGGTTTTTGTTATAGAAATTAATATTTCTGTTCCTTCATCTTGGGTATTGGATACCGGTTGTAGTGCTCACATTTGTACAAATGTGCAGGAACTGACAATGAGAAGACTGATGGGTAAAGGAGAGGTGGACCTGCGCGTTGGAAATGGAGCAAAAGTTGTTATCGTTGTCGTAGGATTGTATCGTCTTTCCTTGCCCACTGGGTTTATTATAGAACTTGATAATTGTTATTTTATTCCTGCTATAACTAGAAACATCATCTCTATTTCATGTTTTGACATGAATGGTTTTTCTTTTATTATTAAGAACAATTGTTGTTCTATTTATAAGAATGATGTTTGTTATGGCGTTGCTCAGATGTTTAATGGCTTATATGTTTTGAACATAAATCATCCAATCTATAACATAGAAAATACAAAACGACTAAAAACTAATAACTCCAATCCTACATATCTCTGACATTGTCGTTTAGTTCATATAAATGAGAAACGCATATCCAAGCTCCATAAAGATTGACTATTGGACTCATTTAATTATGAATCATTTGAGAGATGCGAGTCATGTTTATTAGGCAAGATGACGAAAGCCCCTTTCACTAGTTGTAGTGAGAGGGCTGATGATCTTTTGGGTATCATACGTAGTGATGTGTGCGGACCCATGAGTTCTATTGCTAGAGGAGAGTACTACTACTTTGTTACATTTACTGATGACTTCAGTAGATACGGATATATATATCTTATGAAGTGTAAATCTGAAACCTTTGAAAAGTTCAAAGAGTTTAAGAATGAATTAGAGAACCAACTGGGAAAAAGGATTAAAGCACTCCGATCTGATCGAGGTGACGAATACCTAAGTCATGAGTTTCATGATCATTTGAGAGAGTGTGGTATTGTATCACAACTCACTCCACCTAGAATACCTAAGTCCGATTTGCTCTAGAGACTGTTGTTTTCACTTTAAATCGTGCTCCAACGAAAACGGTTCTGAAGACACCATATGAGATATGGACTGTGAAGCGTCCCAGTATGTCTTTCATTAAAATTTGGGGTTGTGAGGCATACATACGACGTCAAATGTCTGACAAGTTGGAACCCAAATCGGATAAGTGTTATCTAGTTGGGTATCCTAGGGAGACCAAATGATACTATTTCTACCTGCCGTCTGAGGGCAAAGTGTTTGTTGCAAGGACTAGCGTCTTTTTGGAGAAAGAGTTCTTATCCAGAAAGACTGCAAAGGTAGAACTTGAAGAAGTTCAAGAACCACAAACTGAGAACGAACCGGAATTGAAACCTGAGCGAGGACTACAAGAAGTTGTAGCTAGAGAGCATGCTCAAGAAACACAAGTCCTACGTAGATCTGGTAGACCAAGATTTGAGCCTGAGAGATATGGATTTCTCGTGTCTCAAATAAGTAATATGTTGCTAATGGATCATGATGATGAGCCTGCAACCTACCAAAAATGGATCAGACTCTGAGAAGTGGTTTGACGCCATGAAATCTGAAATGGACTCCATGTATGCAAACCAAGTTTGGACCTTGGTGGAACCACCTGAAGGGGTACGACCCATAGGGTGCAAGTGGGTCTTCAAGAAGAAGACCGACATGGATGGGAATGTACAGACATTCAAAGGGCGATTAGTGGCTAAAGGTTTCAAGCAAATTCATGGTATTGACTATGATGAGACTTTTTCCCCTGTCGCTATGGTTAAATCCATCAGAATTCTGCTTGCTATTGCCGCGTATTATGACTACGAGATCTGGCAAATGGATGTCAAAATGGCTTTTCTAAATGAAACCTCCTTGAGGAAGTGTATATGACACAACCCAAGGGTTTTGAATCTCCAAATGAAGCCACTAAAATATACAAGTTGAATCGATCCATTTATGGATTAAAACAAGCTTCTCGAAGTTGGAATCTCCGTTTTGATGAGAAAATCAAAGAGTTTGGTTTCATCAAAAACGAAAATGAGCCTTGTGTTTACAAGAGAATTAGTGAGAGCATAGTTGTCTTCCTGATACTGTATGTAGATGACATACTATTGATCGGGAATGACACTCCAACCCTGCAAGTTGTTAAGAACAACTTAGGGAACTGCTTTTCTATGAAAGACTTGGCGAAGCGACTTGGTATTAAGATCTATAGAGATAATTCAAAGAAGTTGTTGGGTTTGACCCAAAGTATATACATTGAGAAAGTGCTGAAACGGTTCAGTATGCTTGAATCCAAGAAGGAATTCTTACCCATGTCTCATGGTGTGAGTTTCTCTAAGGATCAATGTCCTAAATCTTTGAAAGATAAGGACCGCATGAAGTTGATTCCATATGCTTCAGCAATTAGATCAATCATGTATGCAATGTTATGTGCTCGACCCGATGTCTCCTTTACTTTGAGCATTACAAGCAGGTATAAGTCTGATCCCGGTGATTGTCACTGGATAGCCGTCATGAATATCTTAAAGTACTTGAGAAAGACTAAGGATATGTTCTTGGTGTATGGTGGAGTGGAAGTGCTCGTTGTAAATGGTTACACAGATGCTAGCTTCCAAACTGATGGGGACGATTCAAAGTCTCAGTCAGGTTTTGTATTTTGCCTTAATGGAGGAGCTGTAAGTTGGAAGAGTTCCAAGCAAGAGTCAGTTGCCGATTCTACGACAGAAGCTGAGTATTTCGCTGCGGCGAATGCGGAGAAGGAGATTGTGTGGATTAGGAAATTCATCGGCGAGCTAGATGTAGTTCCTAGCATTGTTGATCTCGTAGTTCTCTACTGTGACAACAACGGTGCAATTACCCAAGCTAAGGAACCTAGATCTCATCAGCGCTCCAAGCATATACTTTGACGGTTTCATCTTATTTGAGAGATTGTCGATCGAGGAGATGTGAGCATATGCAGAGTACCGACTAAAGAGAATATTGTGGATTCACTGACGAAGACTCTTGCACAGAGAAAGCATGATGGTCATACTAGATCAATGGGTATTTGATACCTGAATGATCATCTCTAGTGGGAGTCTTATGGATTATATTTATGTTGGTTGTTATTCATGTGATGAATAGAGTATTTCATTTTTCATTTTTCATTTATGGCAAGTTCTTTTATTATGTCAACTGTTTTTATATGACAAAATAATTAGCATAATTAATGCCCTTAGAATGTTCGCTTCCATAGGAATTCAAGTGCGTGACTTGAATGTGAGGGCCTATATTTATTAGAAGCTTCATTCTTAAATAGTCTCTGATCTATGTATCATCTAAGAAGCTAAGGGCAATGATGGTATAATTAGACTAGCATGTGCGTTAACTGATGATCGGTTCTCGCAGGTCATGATATTGTGATATCAAGTCATCACATGGGTACTTGTTTGTGAACAAGTTGTAATGGACAGACCCACCATGAGACTACTTTGTGGATTGTTATATGAATGTTACAAGTAGGTCTCATATGACAATGGTGTTTGTGGTTCTTTGACCTGATGTCACAGCATCCATCAATTGAGGAAGACTGAACTTTGATGTCATCAAAGGTCTTCCTTGAAGAAGGTTGATGATAACGGTGGTTATTGGGTATGCTACGATTCATTTGGATGTTTGTGTGTGGACAGATATGTGATTTGTCCTCCTATATGATAGGAGTTACATCCAAGGGCCCCTTGATGGAATGAGACTGAGAAATTCATGTCCATGCTTGGTTGAGCCAATATGTGATATTGAGCTCACCAGTTTCAGACAGTCTTTTCTAGATCAGGAAACTGAGATTGAACAATTATGAGGGTGACACGGTCTGTGCCTCTAGTTCTTTCCGGATGTAAGAGACAAACGGACATGACAACACTAAAACATTAGTCAGAACAGACTTATTGAGTTATGAATTTTTATTGCTTTGGTAGCAATGATGTATTGCTAGATGCCGCTCATTATTTGTGAGACTTTTGTTGATACTTTGTGATCAAGTGGGAGACTGTTGGTTATTCCAAGGTGATCTCAAAGCAATCTAGTAGTTAGTCTTGCTGACAACGCAATATGAGCCTATAGGGTCGCACATAAAAGTGTTGGAGAAGTTGGTTGAAGGATTGTGTTGGTCTTACTCGTATTGGATATGAGTGGAGGACCAATCCTGCTACTAATTGGAGTTGCGTCGATTTGTACTCGACGCTGCGTTGAGATTGTCTCGACGTGGTGTACTCGACGTTGCGTCGAGATTGTCTCGACGCAAGTCTTATATTCGACGTTGCGTCGAGAATCTCGACATAGTATACTCGACGTTGCGTCGAGATTGTCTAGACGCAAGTCTTGTACTCAATGTTGCGTCGGATTGTCTCGACAGACAAGTTATATTCGACGCTGCGTCGAGATTGTCTCGACGCATTGTACTCGACGTTGCGTCGAGATTGTCTCGACGCAATTCTTGTACTCGACGTTGCGTCGAATTGCTTCGACGATACACATTTGACTCCAATTAGTTCTCTGGTCTGCAGATAATGCGTTTTATGCCTTGAGTTTAAAACAGGAAACGATTAGGTTTCCTGGACATATATAATCCTTTCGTAAAACTATCAGAGCCGAAGCGGAAGAGTTCCGCATAGGTCTCGACATTCCGTGAGATCGCCATCGCCGCCTCTCCCTATCGTCGGATCTAGCAGTTTGTGGGAGACGTAGAGGGCATTCTTCCTCCATCCCAACTCTTGTTGGACAAGAGTCGTGGGGTTCTTCTTCACTGTGTGCACTCTTATAGAGGTGCTGATACATTTCAGTACTTGGAACTCAGAGTTCATTTTGGAATCAGACCTTTGAGCATCTTGGTTGAGTGTTGACTCAATCCCTTTTCAAGTATATTGCAATGCGTTGCTTTATTTATTTCTTGATTCATGAAATCGCAAGATCCGAAATTCTTTTGGGTTGTTCTTGTTTTATTTCCGCTGCGCACATCTGATGTGACGTTACAGAAAACCCAACATGATGTTAGTATTAAACAACACAAATAGCTCTAGATTAAACAGTCAAAAATGAGAAGACAAGCTTCAAAATTTTACACCACTCATATCCATACTTCGGATATTGCTCTCCAAGTTTATTCTCTTGATACTTCCTCTACTTTACGTAGTTGTGATCGCACTCACTATCAAATAAAGAAATGTATGAGTTATCATTGTCTATCGCCATCTTTCAGTGCTCACCTTGCTATTGTTTCTTCTTTATCCATCCCTTACAACTTTTCTGAAGCTATGCTTGATCCTAAATGGAATGAAGCTATGGATTGTGAAATGATGACACTTAAGTAACAAATGGGACAATTGAAAGATATAAGGCAAGATTGGTGGTCAAAGGTTTACTCGGGTTATAGGGTTGATTATAAAGAAACGTTTGCTCTAGTTGTCAAATTGTTCTCATTCTTCTATCCATCGTTGTTCAATAGTCATGACCCCTTCACCAATTTGATACAAAAATTGTCATCTTGCATGGGGATCTTCAAGAACAAATTTATTTGGCTCCCCTGACCATGGTTTTTCCCCTAGGTTTGACTATGTTGGCAAGTTAAAAACGCTATTTATACTCTGAAACAATTCACTCAGGCTTGGTTTGAGAAGATTAATACTAGGCTCCTTCAACTTGATTTCTCTATGAGTGATTATGATCACACCATCTTCATTCACGACAACATTTCACATACTATAGTTCTAGTAGTTTTTGGAGATACTATTATCATCACGATTCCAGTTGCCCACCATTTTGTTGAAGTTAAGAGGTAGCTTCCTTTTGCCTTTGATATTAATGATGTTGATGCTTTCGGTACTTCTTGAGAATTGAAGTGGCTAGGTCCACGTGTGGGATATTCATTTCTCAAATTATGTTCTTGACCTACTTAAAAAAATAGGGTATTCTGGAGCTAAGCATGTGGAGAGTCCTATTGATTTGAAATATGATATACACAAAAATCCCCTATTCTGATATAACAATTGAAGTTTTAAAAGTTAGTAAGTAAATTGTTTACTTAACTATAACTAGACATGTCACATTTGATGTATCTATGGTGAGTCAATTTATGCATTAACAGAAGGTCTATCACTACGAGGTCATTCTCAGGATTGTGAGATATTTAAAGGGATCTCCAGGGAAGGGAATTTTGTATAAAAATGTGTCACTTAAAATATATTAGAATAATGCGATGTCGACTGGGGTGGATCAAGTGATAGAAGATCCACTAGTGTGTACTATACGTTTTGGGTGGGAACCTTGTTTCATGGAAGAGTAAAACATAGAATGTGGTAGCACGATCATCAGCTGAAGCAAAATATAGGGTAGACTACAGCTACCTATGAACTAATGTGGCTTAAATCTATAACATTAAAGAACATGGGTTTGAATTTTGAGGAATTGATGTTACATTGTGATTATCAATTTGATATTCATATTGCTTTCAACATTGTGTTTTATTAGAGAACCAAACATATTGAAGTAGATTGTCTTTTATAGAGAAAAAATTCAATCCAAAATCTTATCTACACTATTTGTTACTTCTGAAAAACAACTTGCCGACATGTTTACCAACGTTTTATCTAGATAAGGACTACAAGATAATGGTACCAATTTGGACCTATTGATCTCTGCAGAATTAGCTTGTGAATGGGTGTTGAGAATCATATTGGTCATTGGTCAAGCTAAGTAGGACCCCCACTAGGGGGACAAAAGCGTAAAATGGCAGAGATTAGGGCAACTATTGAAAGGTAATATACTGGTCTCTCATGGTACAGATCTGGAATAACGAAGACAACTGATCTTCATTTTTCTACATCACCTCCTCCTTCAGTAAATGCCTCTCTTGAATATTTCTGTTTTCATGCTATTCATATTACAGAATTGTTTGCAGTTAAAAGTGTTTATATTGTTCTCAAACAGGTGTAGAATTATTTGCAGTACAAAAACTTCTTATGATGTTTGTTATGGTGATATTTTTACTGCTTCTCATGTGATTTTTGTGTCGTAAGCGCTAGTATTGTCTACACAGTTGCATATTCTACAATTTACTGACATCGGTTTAATTTTTACAGGGTCATTGGAGATTCCCATCTGGCAAGGAAATGCAAGGATATGCCTACATACTAACACATCCCGGCACACCTGCAGTCTTCTATGATCATATTTTCTCTCGTTACAAACAAGAAATCGCCAAACTAATCTCTCTCAGATGCAGATGCAAGATCCACTGTAGGAGCACGGTAAAATGCCCATCTTTAAAATTCTTCACTTTATGGCCCGTTTGATTACGCAAGTAAAAGGAAATGAATCCTCATTTCCAGAAATAAAAACAAGAAATCAACTTCTGAAAATGATATTTGATTGTTGAGCAGGAAAGGGATGCTTCTTTTTTTCTATTATTTGATTTTGTAGGAATTGGAATTGTTTAATTAATATATAATGCACATACATATATAGATGCGTACTATGTAAATTTATAAATAAATGTTATTTATATTTTGTATTTTTATTTTTCATATTTTCCCTTTCTCTTGTAGCCCACCACTCCTATATATAAAGGAGTGTTTACTCTTGTTTAATGCATTATGGAATTAACCCAATTCAGCATGGTATCAGATCCCTAAATCCTTCTCACGCGCGCCGCTCAGTTCCGACTCTAATCCCTGTTTGCGACCCGCTTCTCGTTCACTGCACGCGTCACTCCCGTCGATGACCCGTCGGCCTTCTCATGCGATCAACCAGACCTCCATCCCTTCCCTTCCAATCGACGCCTACTCTCTCTTCCTGCGAGAAACCCATGAGCCTCGTCTAGGCTCTCTGTCGATCTGTACTTCCAGGCGTCGTAACCCTCGATGGAGGTTTGCTCCCACTCCAGCATTTGATCCCTTTCATTCTTGAGGATATGATTCCTCCTCTTTCTTATCTCCTATTGTGAGTTCGCTTGATTCCGTTTGTTGGATCGTGAGTTGTGTTGGACCTTGTTTCTTCCTCTTTCTATGAGCAAACCTTAATTTCTTGCTCTTTACTTTCTTTTGGGTGATCCCTTGATTTCTATTCTTGGATCATCATGCCAGGAAGTGTTGAATATTTAGTTACCTCATCTGAAGTCGGTGCCTCGTCTTCTCACCCTGGCCCATAAAAGCGGGCGGATGTTTGGATATGTCAGTGGCAAGACCATGGAACCTGCTCAGAGTTCACTGGTTTGGCTGCAATGGGAGTCTGAAAACTCTTTTGTTATGTCATGGCTCACTAACTGTATGCAGGAATCTGTTGCCCGGAACTATTTGTTCTTGGATACAACGACAGATACTTGTAAAAGAGCTGAGCCCACTTATTCTTGCCATCGAAATTACGCTTAAATCTTCCAACTGCGTCGGAGGATTCTGCGATGGTGAAAGTGCATAGTGAGTCCTCTGAGTATTCTCTAGAGGGGGTGAATAGAGATTTAAAACTTTTTACTAAAAGATGTGCAAAACAATAAAAGACTTCTAATAACTATGCATTCAGCTATCCAATCCAGAATAAAATAAGCACAGAAATGCAGAAATAAAAAAGGACAACACATAAAATTATCACAGCAGATGAGACAAAATCTATAGTGGTTCCCCAAAAACTACGTACACCCACTCTTTTACCACCTTGGTAGGAATACACTATCCAATGCATGAGTCTTTTGATAAGGAGACTCTTAGAATCACTGAGTCTTTTGATAAGGAGACTCTTAGAAACAACTTAGTCTTTTGTTAAGGAGACTTTTAGAACCAAATAATATCTTTTGGTAAGGAGATCTTGAACCACTGAATCCTTTGGAGAGAGATTCTAAGGACTCTTTACTCAGATTGCAATGAAGAAAGAGAGAGTAAAAGAGAAGAAGAAAATGAAGATTGTTCTTCTAGTAGAATCCTCCTACAGCAGTCACTGAGGATTCAGGCATTTAGTGCTTTTTGAAGGATCTTTGTTCAGTAGATGAATCCTTGCTTGAGAGAGAGAGAGATGCAAGGATTGTTATAGCTTTGATCTTGAATATCTTTGTATATTTGTAGGCTTCTTGCTGTGAGAGAAGAAGAAGACGAAGAAGCCTTTGAATATTTCCTATAAGGAGAGTTGTTATGCTGTCTGAGAGTAAGCTTCAGGAAGAAGAAGACAGAATAATGAAGATTATTATGTTTTGAATCTCCCTGAGTATACTTATTCTTCTGTTGAATAACATTTGAATTTCTTTCCTCTTTTGTTGTATCCCTTGTAGGTATGTCCAAGGGGTAATAATATTCTCTTTCTATTTCTGTTGACTACCCGTCAATCTCTTTTTGAATATCTTCTATAAATATCTTCATTGTCTCTGGAGTCCTTCTTTCCATTCTTGGTTATGAAAGATCCGTTAGAAATCAAATTAATTACATGTATGACTTCTGAATCATCTTTAGAAAAGAATACAGAAAATATTCTAATTTTGTCTGTATTCGACGTAGTGTCGAATACATCTGTCTTCTTATCGACGCACCTCTGAGTTTTAATAGAAGCTGCTTCGAGATCCTCCTCACCTTAGAAATGAACTCTGCATTCGACGTTGCGTCGAATACTTATCGACGTATCCGTCGAGATAAAAGCCTAAACTCCGAGCTCTTCCTTCTGCGTCGAGTGTTAGTCTAAGTTGCGTCGACTTCAACTTATACATTGACTATCAGTCTGAGTTATCCTTACTTCTATTCGAAGTTACTTCGACTTGAAGTCGAAGTTGCGTTGACTTCTATTCGACGCAGATTTAACTCAACTGAATTTTTGACTTTTTTGGACTGGTCTTTGACACCCTAATGAGAGTGTGACATTCTAGGACATCTAATGACCAAATTACCCTCTCTATACAACATGGGTAATGAATCTTAGATGATGAAATCACTTTTCATAATTTGTAAGATAAATCAGATGTTTTTCCCAACAATCTCCTCTTATTTATCTTAACAAATTTTTACAAATATTTTAAGTGATTTCAATCGTATTGTTATAATAAAGTTGAGTACAGATAAATATACAATAAACAAGAATAACATCATTGCATGAAAGCATAGACCAAAATGATAAACTTCCAATTGATCAGATTGTCCTCCATAGCTGTATCTCAAATATGTTTACTGTGGACTCATAAGAGAAATTGTTCAGTTGTTGATTACATCTTTTGTACTATTCTTTTGGAGGGGGTTTTCTCTTCCTTGAGAAGACCTGTGGTGTCACTTTTCTTGATGGAAACACCAGGGGCTCATCCTCCTATTCAGCAGTCTTGTCATCTTCTTTGTGAGGCTCCCTCTAAATTAATGCAGCATCTTCAGCTATCTGGGCAGCCTCTTTAACAATCTTGGTTACATCTTTTATGATCTGTTCATTGGTTGTGAGGGGCTCCTCCTGATTTGATGTAATATGTTCAGCATTGAGGACAGCTTCATGAGCAACTGTGAGAGGCTCCCCCTGAATCTGTGCAGGCAGCTCCCCTGGATCTATGCAGGCACTTCTGGAACAAGCACTGAAATATATGTTGCAGAAACTTCCTCCTTTTAAATAACTTCCTCCTCTTGAATAGTCTCCCCCTTCTAAACCTTACTGGCAAGTGAGGTTAAGAAAGGTCTTGTTACTCTGGAGGAAGATATCAATGTTGTGATTGTCTGGATGGATTCTTGTGAATCTTTCAGTTCTTTCTCTATCTGAGAGTATTTTCTGTTGAATTTTCTTGCTTGAGTCAGTAGCAGGTCTGCAAAGGTTCCAGTGGCCAGCCCCACTGCTTTAGAAATTGCTTGATCCATGTCAAGGAAGTGTTTATAATGTGAGGTAGAAGCAGGATGTGTATCAACAGATGGTGTTGATATGTTGGCAGGAGTTGGTGATTGAGGATGGTCTAGAGAAGCAGAAGGGATGTCTATGAGATTTTCTTCAGGAGGGGTGACAAATGTTAGTTCTCTGAGAAAGGAACCCTAAGTTTTTCTGCATAAGTAATTCAAACCCTAGATGGTACCCAGGTTACCTTGGGCCCTTTGCTTTTACCATTATAAGATGATATGAAAGAATAAAGTGGTCATTCATTATATCCTTTTTGGTGGTAGAAGATAAGTTTATCTGCTCTAGGTTTATTACCTTGATACTTGAAGTTTACATAGAATGCAACTTGATATAGTAGATCTGTTGAATGTCTAATAATTTTCTTTTGGTTTTAGCCTTTTGATTTTGGTTCATTGGTTTTTCTGAATTGTTCTTGTCCAGAGTGTTCTTCTCATTATTGGGATTCACTTTATTAAATATAGTGAGATTATTATGATGATTGTTGTTTTGTTCTCTAAACACTGGACTGTTCTCATTTATTTGATAATTACTATGTTTGACAAATATAATTAGATTTTTCCAGGCTGGTTTGCTAGAACTTGTTGTGCTAGTGGATGATTCTGCTCCTAGACCAAGATATCTAGGTCTCTTAGAGAGATTTTGTGTAATATCCTTGAGCTTTTGACTCCTCTCATTGGGTGAGTCTTTAAAGGCTTTTGCCTTTGTAAGCTCTTCTTTTAGAGTTGTATTCTCAGTTGTTAAATCACTTATTTCTATTTCCTTTTCATATACTTGATTTCTCAAATCATAGTTAGCAGAATAAAGATTTTCTTTCCTAAGATCTTCTAGTTCTTCCTTAATTGTTTTAAGTTCTATTTGACTTTTAAGATAGTCTTGACATTTTTCTTTAAAACAATTTTTAAAATCCTTTCAAGAGAAATCAAATTCATCAAATAGAGATACCTGATCTTCTTCAGTTGAGTCTTCTAAAGCCATCAGACAGGTTTCTTCAGCAGCACCTTCTCCATCACTGTCAGATGAAGTGGAGCTTGACTCAGATTCTGAGTCACTCCAGATTTCAGCTATAAAACTTTTTCTCTTCTTCTTGTCCTTTTTGAAGGACTTCTTATGCTCCTTCTTGCAGCTGCTTCTGTCCTTTTGCTCTTCAGGACATTCAGGGGCAATATGCCCTGGTTTTCTGCTTGTAAAGAAGATTATCTCCTGCTTTGGAGTCTTGTCAAATCTGGGTTTGCCTGAGCTCCTTTCCTTCCTTCTAGATTCTTCAGATTTGACCCACCTTCTGAATCTTCTGACCAATAGATTGAACATTTCTTCTTCAGAAGTGGAAGGCTCTCCTTCAGCAGCCTTCAGAGCTATGGTCCTTTCTTTTGGGACTGAGGTTTTCTCTTTTTGCCTCTGTCTCAGCTCTGCTCTTCAGTAGTAACTCATAGGACTTGAACTTGCCTAGCAGAGCATCTGTGGAGATTTCTCTATGGCATCTGAACTCTCTAATGACCCAAATTGAGTCTCATGTGCTTGGGAAGCACATGAGGAGCTTGTCATTTATCTCAGTCAGTGAGATCTCCTTGTCCAGTCCCTTGAGCTCATTGATAATGATGTTGAATCTCTCATACATCTCAGCAACATTTTCTTCAGTCTAGCTTGCCATTTATCTCAGTCAGTGAGATCTCCTTGTCCAGTCCCTTGAGCTCATTGATAATGATGTTGAATCTCTCATACATCTCAGCAACATTTTCTTCAGTCTTCTTTTGAAAGTTCTTATATTGGGATATTAGAAGAGACTTTCTGTCCTTTCTTTCATCTGAGCTACCCTCAACCAATCTGGTCAAAGATTCCCAGATTTCTTTTGTTGAGCTGCAGTCAACTACCTTCTGGAATATGGCATCTGACATAGTTGACATCAGAATGTTCATGGTCTTGGCATTGCATGCATTAAGCTTCTTCTCAGCATCAGTCCATTCAGCTCTAGGCACAATTTCTTGTGTCACAGATCCACTTGCATCTTTCCTGAATGACTCTGGAGGACCTGATACAATAACATCAAATATTTCTTCATCAATAGAATTCATATAGAGTTTTATTCTGGTCTTTCAAAGTGTAAACTTATTCAGATTACAAACTGGTGGTATTGTTGATGCATAATCCTTAGAACTTATTTTCTGAAAATATTTTTAAAATATAATAATTTGAGTGAGAGGATATTTTGATCAAGGTGTTAACCTTTTGATGATCAACCTCCCACAGGGACTCCTCTGAGTATTCTCTAGAGATGGGTAAATAGAGATTTAAAACTTTTCACTAAAAGATGTGCAAAACAATAAAACACTTCTAATAACTATGCATTCAACTATCCAATCCAGAATAAAATAAACACAGAAATGCAGAAATAAAAAGGGACAACACAGAAAATTACCACAGCAGATGAGACAAAATCTATAGTGGTTCCTCAATAACTGGGTACATCCACTCTTCTACCACCTTGGTAGGAATACACTATCCAGTGCCTGAGTCTTTTAATAAGGAGACTTTTAGAACCAATGAGTCTTTTGATAAGAAGACTCTTAGAACCAACTACTGAGTCTTTTGTTAAGGATACTCTTAGAACCAAACTAAAACTTTTGTTAAGAAGATCTTGAACCACTGAATCCTTTGGAAAGGGATTCTAAGGTCTCTTTACTCAGATTAAAATGAAAAAAAAAGTAAAAGAGAAGAAGAAAAATGAAAATTGTTCTTCTAGTTGAATCCTCCTGCAGCAGTGACTGAGGATTCAGGCACTTAGTGCTTTTTGAAGAATCTTTGTTTAGTAGATGAATCCTTGCTTGAGAGAGAGATGCAAGGATTGCTATAGCTTTGATCCTGAATATCTCGGTATATCTGTAGGCTTCTTGCTGTGAGAGAAGAAGAAGAAGAAGCCTTTGAATATTTCCTGTATATAGAGTTGTTGTTGTGTTGTCTGAGAGAAAGCTTTAGGAAGAAAAAGACAGATAATGAAAATTATTATGTTCTGAATCTCTCTGAGTATACTTATTATTTTGTCGAATAACATTTTAATTTCTTTCCTCTTTTGTTGTATCCCTAGTAGAAATGTCCAAGGGATAATAATATTCTCTTTCTATTTATTTGACTACCCGGCGATCTCTTTTTGAATATCTTCCTGAAATGTCTTTATTGTGTCTCTGGAGTCCTTCTTTCCATCTTTGTTATTAACGATCCGTTAGAAATCAAATTAATTTCATGTATGACTTCTGAATCATCTTTAGAAAAGAATACATAAAATATTCTAATTCTACGTCGAATACATCTGTCTTCTTATCGACGCACCTCTGAGTTCTAACAGATGCTGCTTCGAGATCCTCCTCAGCTTAGAAATGAACTATGCATTCGATGTTGCATCAAATACTTATCGACGTATCCGTTGAGATGAAAGCCTAAACTCTTAGCTATTCTTTTTGCGTCGAGTGTTAGTCCAAGTTGCGTCGACTTCAAATACTGCTTCAACTGACTCTGTCTTCTGCGTCGAGTACATCTCGACGTTGCGTCGACTTCAACTTATACATCGACTACCAGTCTGAGTTATCCTTACTTCTATTCGAAGTTACTTCTATTCGAAGTTACTTCGACTTGAAGTCGAAGCCGCGTCGACTTCTATTCGACGCAGATTTAACTCAACTGAATTTTAGATTCTTTTGGACGGGTCTTTGACACCCTAATGAGAGTGTGACATCCTAGGACATCTAATGACCAAATTACTCTCTCTATACAACATGGGTAATGAATCCTAGATGATGAAATCACTTTTACATAACTTGTAAGATAAATCAGAGGATGTTTTTCCCAACAGACGGGGTGACCGCACTCGTTCTGTCTACTACTTAGAGTTTACATAAAGATACCAGGAATACAATCACTTTGATTCGCTCACCCGTGTGTCCCCTGAGGACGAAGTGTTGGTTCGAACTCGGGAAGAACGCAATCGGATCTTTGAATTCCTACATGGACTACATCGTGATTCTGGTCAAATCAGTGTTCAAATTCTCGGACGCTCTCTCACTCTCCTGAAAGTGTACGTTTTTATGCAACAGGAATTTGATCGGCGACAAACCTAACTCTCTGACTTCGTTTCTGAGGGATTTGCCCTTACTGCTCAGTACAGCTCTGGAAGTCGTCCTGCCCACAACACCAGGTCAAAGTCTAAGGGCAAGGATCAATTGATTTGTGATTATTGTGGGAATGCTCTCCACTCTCGGGACATGTGTTTCAGGCTTCATGACTGGCTCTGCCACAAGTTTTGTGTCCTACCTACCTTACTTAATCAACTCTGTGAATTGTTTTGACTTTTTCCCACCTCATGTGTATTGCAGGACCTGAAGATAGGAAAGTGATTGACTCTCGTAGATTCTGTGATGGATTCTAAAAGAAGATCCTCGGGCTAATAAAGAAGCCCGGATGAGAGCTCTCTCAAACAACACTCAGTCATGAGAACATGTATGGACAAGCGCAAGAAGATTCAGCAAACGGGAGCTCGACATGAATGAGAACGAGTGCGTAGTTTTTGTGAATTGCTACACAGTGTTGTGAACAGCTGCAACAAGAGAAATCCCTAGGACGATGAGCTCAGGTGTTCTCGCACGACTTCAATGAAGCCAAGATGAGAGATTGACAGGAATTCTCGCGTGACTTCAACCAGTGAGACCTTCGACGTACAGTAACACTGGTCGTGCGAGGTCAACAAGAGAGCTCGAAAGTTCTCGCATGACTTTAATCATCAAATGCAACACGAGGAATCCCAGTGAGGTCACCACGATTGATTGGGAAGAGCATCCCCTATCAATCCGCAAGTTGTGAGATCGTTTAGACCACTAAATCGGCAAGTTGCAGAATCCAAGTAAGTCAATGTGCAAAGAGTATTTTCGCCAGGAAAAGAAACTCTACTCGAGCGAGAGAGTGGGCAGTAAAAAAAATTTGTACTTACTGTGATACCAAGATGAGAACTTAAAAAATATTATTTCAAGTCGAAAGGAAAAATATTGCATTTCATGTCCATATATACACAAAGATGAGAGATCCCAAAACGCTGCAATGGAATGAAGAGCATGAATAATCTAACTTAGTTTCTTTTAGTTTCCCTCCTCTTTTCTTCCTCCTTAAGTTAGGGTTAGGGTTATGCAAGACACCCCTCGCCCTCTTCTTCACTTAGGTTGAGCTCGGCTCCCTTGTATCCCCTCGACCCTCACCACCATTGGCCACCTCTCCGACTAAATATTGAACATGCTATGGGGAAGCCTGTAAAAACTTGGCATCAGAGCCCTACTCCTCTCACTTCCAATAACGTCGTCTTCCCCTACACCAATCGTTGCTCGGAACCCTTCGAAACCTTACCCGACCTTAGTTTCCATGCCCTAATCTCTCGGTGGAGTCTTCAATTTAGTTCTAGTCGTCAGGAACTGGTTAAGCGTTTTGTCCAAACGGGATCGTGAAGCTCTAATTGAGTTCGCACCCCTTTGTCAAACCTGTGTGATCCCTTCCCTATAGCCCTCGCGCATTCATCTTTCTCCCAACACTTGTGAATCTTCCAACAATCGCCCCTTCCTGCGAGTGTCTTCCAACGAGTGTCCTTCCAGACCGAAGCGTCTCCCAGCCACGTCCTCATCATCATCGTTCCAATCGCCATTTGCGTCTGCAGAGCTCGAGCCATCCGTTATCCGGTCTATTGAGATATGTGCCTGTTCAGCATGCAGCAAAGCCTACAATCTATTATTTCCTCCTATGGGATTGGGCAGCACGTGATTAATTTGCTTATTTCAATTTATTTCTTTGATTATAATAATGACTTGTGTATCTATAATAGAAGAAAGAAACGCCAAGTCTACCATATGAAGCAAATCAAATTTTCAGATCAGTCTGTTGTTGCTCATGATCCATCATCTATTCCTACACCACCAGATCTGAATACCGAGTTAGCACATGATGATACATCTTGTACTCTCCAGATTCATAGTGGTCATACTAGATAGTCTACTGAGAAATATGTTAGATATCTTCTCTATCTCCCCCCTTTTCTAAATGTTTATCGTGCTTCTATTTCTTTTATTGCCATCCCTAATAAATTTTCAAATGTCATTTCTAATCCTCGTTGGAGGAAAGCTATGGGAGTGAAGATGGAAGTTCTTCAAATGTAGGATACTTGGGAGATCATTCTCATCCCGAATGGCATCATACCGTGGGTTATAAGTGGATATACACTATTAAATATCTACAAGATAGCACTATTGATCAATATAAAGCGATATTGGTGGGCAAAGGTTTTACCAAATTAATGAGATTGACTTCCAAGAGACATTTGTTGTTATTGCTAAACTGAATTATGTGAAAATTCTCTTGTAAGAATGTGTTTCTTCATGGTGAACTAAAAGAAGAAATTTTATATGACCTAGCACTAAAAGATATGGGTGTCTTCTTAAAAAGACTTTGCATGTCCTTAAGTAATCTCCTTGTACTACTATTCTTATTATTTATGTGCATGATATTATTATCATTGAGATTGATGAACAACATATTACTTGAGTTAAAAGGGAGTTGACTTCTACCTTTGAGATTAAAGATTTGAGTCTTCTTTGGTAATTTCATGGAATTTAGGCTGCTAGATCTGTCGGGAAGATTATGATTTCTCAAAATAAATTTGTCTTGGACCTCCTCACTGAAACTGGGTATTTTGAAGTTAAATATTTAGATAGTCTAGCTGATGCCAATTATGATTTTCATAAGGATGATTCTCCTGATCTTGAAAGAAAGTTGGATCTTCCAACAGATTGTGGGTAAATTAATTTACTTGATTATTACCAGACCAGATATTTCTTTCGTTGTTTGTCTAGTCAGTCAATTTATGCACAATCCTAAAATTCATCATTATGAAGCTAATCTTCACATCCTTATCTTAAAAAGGGTTTAGAAGAATATATTATATATCAAAATTACAGTAATCTTAACGTGCATGGCCATTGTGATGCAGATCGGGTTGGGTTTATGAGTGGGTACTCTATTTTTGTTAGGGGAAACCTTATCTCATGAAAAATTAAGAAATAAAATGTGAATGCATGTATTGGCTAATCGCTTCTAGCGCATACGAGATATCAAGAACATATGGGAAAAATAGATAAACCTCCCCACTAACCTCTGAAATTTGGTGTGATGTCCATAACACTTCTCTGCCATCCTCCCCTAGTATGTGGTAGGCTTCAATTAGGGTGTCAGTAGGTATACACTCACTCATCCCTGATGTTTTAAGTAAATCGATGATATACTTCCTCTTGTAGATGAAGATCTCATGCTTAGATCTGGCGACTTTAATGCCTAGGAAGTACTTGAGGTTCCTTAGGTCTTTCACCACAAATTCCCTTGCCAGTCTTTCCTTCAGAGTTTGGATCTCATCCATATCATCTCCTGTTATAACATTATCAACCACATAGATGATGAGAGCAGTCAATTTACATGTTTTGTGCTTGATGAACAGAGTATGGTCACCATTTCTCTAAGTGTAACCAAATGTCATCATAGCCTTGTGAATCCTCCTAAACCAGGCCTTAGGAAATAGTTTCAGACCATATAAGACCTTTTTCAATTTGTAGACCTTCCCTTTAGATCTTTCAGGAGAAAGACCAGGAGGTAGGGACATATATATTTTCTCCTCTAAATTCCTGTGGAGAAACACATTTTTCACATTTAACTGACTGAGATTTCATCCTTTACAAACATAATAGGAATGTAGGACTCTTTTGGAATTCATCTTTTGCCACAGGAGCAAAGTTTTCCTGATAATCAATTCTAGCAGTGAGTGTAGCCTCTAGCTACCAGTCTTGACTTGGACTTTTCAACAATTCCTTGGGAGTTCTGCTTGACAGAGAAAACTCACTTACACCCGACAACTGTCTTCCTTTGAGGAATGCGCACGAGATCCCACGTGCTGTTTTTTTTTCAAGAGCACGTATTTCCTCGGGCATCGCTTCTTGCCACTTATCGTGGCCAAGTGTTTCTTACCAACATGATAGAATAGGCATATAGGACAAAAAGGAGATAAGGTCCTATGTGAAGCAGATAACAAATCATATGATACAAACTGGGATAGAGGATGCTGGATAGAAGTATGATTACCTTTAGGATCTAAACATAAATCCGGTGTCGGTTTTGGTGGGTGAAGCCTGTGTGTTTATACCTGTGTTCCTCTTAGTGTAAACATGCAAAGGGTGAAGAAGAGGAGATTTCTCTTGACCACCGGTGCAATAGGAGTAGTGATAAGAGGTTAATATGTGGGTGAAATGGTTAGAGGGATAGGAAGAGAACTGACTTCCATCATAGATAAGGACCCCCCTGAAGTGATGTCATATAGTAGACCTCAGATTCCCAAAAAGTGACGTCCATGGTAACAAAGGTCTTCTTGGTCACTGGATGAAAGCATTTGTAACCTTTTTGTGTGGAGAATACCCAATAAAGATGCATTTCAGGGCTCGGGAGAAGTTTGGATATGTGATGCACATGAACAAAACACACACACACCCAAAGATACGAAGATGAAGTTTAGTGGGAGTTACCCTGTGGGTATTGAGGGGAGTTTTATCTCAAGAACACGGGTAGGCATACGATTAATGAGGTAAGCAGTGGTGAGAATAGCATCCCCCGGTAATATTTAGGGAGGTGTATCTTAAGTAAGAGGCATCGTGTCACTTCAAGAAGATGATGATTCTTGCGCTTTGTCATCCTATTCTGAGCGGGAGTGTTGACACAAGTGGTTTGGTGGATAATGCCAAGGTTGCTTGGGTATCTCTCAAACTGAGAATCAATGTACTCGTGACCATTGTCACTACGTAAGATTTTAATAGTAGTATTAAACTGGTGGATATCATTTTTTGGAAATGTTGAAAAAGAGGAAACACTTCATTTTTATTTTTCATCAAATAAACCCAAATAATACGAGAATAATAATTTTTGAAAGTAACAAACCAAAAATAGTCAGAAATAGATGCAACGAGGCAAGGCCCTCATACGTTAATATGAATAAAAGTGAAAGGCGGTGTTAAAGCTGGGAACCCGGCTCACATAGCTCGGATCGAAAGATGACCGAAAGTTACTGGCCTCTGAATTAGCAAGCACAAAACAAACTTGCGAAGATTGTGAGTCTGTACTACCTATAAATACATACCACGAGCTGTAACAAGGAGGTCCTGTCGCACTCTCGGGAGTGTATAGAAACTCCCCCTCCCAAACCAAAGGCCGAGTTGGCTACAAACGAGTACAGTTGTGAGATGTGAACACTCCTCTTCCCCGTACCACTGGGTCATAGTTCCTCAGTATCAAGCGTCAATTAATGGGGGCTCCCTTGTTGCAGAGCCCACGGGCTGGAAAGGATCTCTTTCTGTACCTGGGAGTGGGAGCAGAAGTCGTGAGCTCGGTCCTAGTTCGGGAAGAGGGAGCACAGCAGATATCAGTTTATTATGTGAGCAGGGTCCTGAAGAAGGTGGAGATCAGTTATCCAATTTTAGAGAAGATGGCATTTATCCTGATCATCTTGGCCAGAAGGCTTAGGCCTTACTTTCAGGCGCATACTATTATGGGTTCTCACCATTCGTCGTCGGTTACGCATATTTCATTTACGTGTCTTTATATACATTATTTAGAGTGCTCGAGTCGATTCGTAGTTACGACTAATTAGAGTTGTCACATTTTTAGTATCTTGCACGTCTCTTTTATTTTAGGGTATTTGCGCTCATGTCACATGTAAATCTTTAAACAAACCCCTTGGGACATTATATGAGTTATGCATGAATGAATCCAATTTTCCTTATCTCTCATAAGTTCCCCTCTCTCTAGTTCTCTTCTTCCTTAGGGTTAGGGTTGAGCACAGCTCTCCTTCCTCCTCTCCCCTCACATTTTTTGTCGGTAGAGCTCGGCTCCTCCTTGTATCTCCATCTTCACCTCCATCTTCGATGAATCCCCGAATTAGGCACATAACAGTGCATGCTCGACACGATGATACGAATGTTGGATGAGGATACGACCGCTCAGGTGACTTCAGAGGAGAGCGGTGGGCTCGAGAAAGAAGAGGAGCGTGAGTGCAAGAGGTGACCTGGCTGGAGCGTCGTGGAAGGGTGATGTCGGGTCGGGGAAGCTCGGGAAGGGTGAAATCTACCAACAGTGAAGGTGGAATACGGCGACGAGGACATTAGGGGCGAGGTCGTCGGAGTCCGCAGGGAACAGAGATGAGATCGTTGGAGGAGTCGGAGACCTGCACACGGGTCTCGCTGGTTTAAGGAAATAGGCCTACATGCGGGAAGAAGCGTCGAGGAGGCTGATGCGCTTAGTGAACAGGAGGCGGGGTTGACTGGAAGGTTGTGAGAATGTAACGGTTCGCTAGACCGCCACAATCCAAATGATTTACTTACTTTATCAGAGGCTGCGTATTACTGGATTTTTTTTTTCATTTGCTGCGGTGATTTGTAATTAATATTAAGCAAAATACCAAACTAAATATCAAAAGCTTTTGAATATGTAGAGCAACCTACAACAATATGTGTGTGTGACTGTATAATACATCTTTTATACATCATCAAAACATGCCCACAAATACAACTCTGATATATACAACACTGGATAGGATGTACTTGAGAATGGAGACACCTAAATCTCTAGCCCTACATAAAGACACCTCAAAATCTGCGCCTACAAAACACACTACTCAATACTAGGTTCCCTTGCTCAGAACCAAACTAAGCTAACACTATCATGCGGGCAACTCACATCCTGGCAGGTATTCTTATGACGCTCTAGGTACTCGTCAACTTCAACAACTATCTTAAGTCAAAGATGAAGCTTCTTGTTACGTGCCCCGGATTGGGAACGCGCGACGGGCCGGCGGAGGGTGAAATCCTGTGTCAGATCTTCTTTTCTCTTCTCGGAACTCGTTGAGGTAGTGGTGATAGATCGAGACTGGTGAGTGTTGCGGCGAACTCAACGAGCTGGGCAGCCACCTACAAGGAATTGTTGGAAGGAGAAGGTAGGGTAGAGAGAGGATCGATAGGATCTTGTTATCTCTCTTTTCTGCCTACCCAAGCAAGAGTTATACCCAGCATATATATATCGGTTGCATGCCCCCCCCCCATCTAGGCTTAGACAAATGGGATAAAAATAGAATTAAAACTTGCAAGTAGTTGCCCCCGTCTAAGCTTAAACAAATGGGTAATAATAATTAGATATGCAAGTAGTAATAAAATAGAGAAAGGATTACATGTAATGTTTCCATCAGTAAGCTTGGTCTACGTGAAGATCATGGTTGTCTTGGTTTGTGTGAGGATCATTGTTGTTGTCCGCCTCTTGGAGATTGGTCTCCGTTTTGTTCGCCGGTTCCATTTATGCGTGTCGTTGGTAAGTATTGCCCCATCGCGGGCATGCGATGACTCGATTCGTAATATTGCTCTCCACTTCGACGGGCAGCTTGCCCTCAAACTAGGTAGGGAGTGGTACAAGCGGGGTGGCCGGAGGAGTTCCAATAAAAGGTTTCTGTTGGGAGACATGTAACGCATTATAAGTGTTGGCGATGTCCGGTAGGTGAAGCTGGTAGTCAACGTCGCCAATGCATTGAAAGATTTTGAAGGGCCCATGGAAGCGGGGGCCGAGCTTGGCGGAGAGGACGGGTTGGCGGATGGACAGCCGGCGGTGGGGCCATCCCCTTAGTCATACCCAATCACCTGGGACAAAGATAAGGTCGTGATGCCCGCGGTTGTAGCGAATTTCCATCCGGTGATGGGCTTGGCGCAAATGTTCGCGAGCTGAAGTCAAATATTTGCGAACAAATGTTGTAGTAATATTCGATCCAAGGGAGCCAGCGCACCGAACTCTTGGGGCGGTCTTCGGTGAGACAACGTAGGCACATCTCGATCGTACGATTGACCATTTCTGTGGCCATTCGATTGGGGGTGGTATGTCGAGGAGAAGGATAATTTTGTGTCGTTGAGGGTGAACAATTCCTTCGAGAAGTGGCTTGTAAATAGTTAAATGCCTTATCACGGTCAACACGATGGATTTCCAGCATGCCATGCAAACGGAAGATTTTCACAAATAAAATTCATGTGACGCGTTTGGCGATCAGCGGGCGTGCCAGCGCAATGAAGTTTGCCCCTTTTGAGAAGCGGTCCACGACCACCATGAGGACGGATTTACCTTTGGAAGTCGGCAGTACCTCCACGAAATCCATGGAAACATCCGCCCAGATTCGGGCGGGCATGGATAGTGATTGTAGAAGGTCGGAGGGCAGTATGTTGTTTATCTTATGTTGTTGACAGGTGACGCAATGGGCGATGAAGGCTTGAACTTGTCGACGCAAGCCCTTTCAAAATAATTCCCATCGAATACGTTGGAATCTCTTATGAACGCCATCATGATTACGGTTGTCGGTGTCTTCCAATATGTGTGGAATGATGCTGGAGTTGGGTTCAAGGTATATCCTCCCTTGTAGAGAATGAGTCCCGCATGAGTTGTCCAGCAAGGTGGAGTGGTACCGTCGTGGATGCGATGAAGAAGCTCAGAGAGGGTGGTTGATTGTTGAAGCTCACGGAGGATGTCCGTGATGAGCACGGTGGAGGACGCCGAAACTGCACATAAAGTACCTAGCATGGTAGAAGGGCCATTGGCGGTGTTGTGGAGGGGGAGCACATCGGCGGTGCGGTTTAATGTTCCCGCATTATGCTCAACGCAAAAATCAAACCCGAGGAGTTAACTTACCCAGTGTTGTTGTGGCACAATGGTGAGGCACTGCTCCAAGTGATATTTGAGGCTGAAATGGTCTGTACGAATCACAAACGGGCCTCCCCACAAATACGGCCTCCAATGCTGAACGGCCTTGGCCAGACCGATGAGTTCTTGTTCGTATGCCGACAGCTTTTGGTGGCGGTTGGCTGTTGGCAGTTCGGCGACTGAAGTATGCGATTAGGTGGCCATCGTGCTGGAGGACAGCGCCATAGCCTTGATCGGATGCGTCGCACTCGACGTGAAAGTCTTTGGAAAAATCTGGGAGGTGGAGTACCAGGGCTGCGATGAGAGCTTATTGAAGGTTTTTAATGCAGTGCAGGCGGCTTCACTCCAAGCAAGAGAATTTTTGCATGGTGGGGCGATGAGTGGTTTGGCAATGGAGCTATAGCCGCGTATGAAACAGCGATAGTATCCCGTAAGACCCAAGAAGGCGCGGAGGTCACGGAGCGACTGTGGCATGGGCCAGGCGGCCACACCATCCAATTTTCCCAGGTCCGCCGAGATCCCATGAGAGTGCACAATATGTTCGAGATAGGCGCCGCTATCTTTGCCAAACATGCATTTAGACCCCTTGAGGTATAATTGACGATGCCGTAGGAGTTGGAAAACTTCTCAGATGTGATGTAGATGTTCAGCCCATGATTTACTGTATATCAAGATATCATCGAAAAACACAAAGACGGTTTTCCGAAGGAGCGGTTGAAACACCTCATTCATTAACACTTGGAATGTGGAAGACGTGTTGGTGAGGCCGAATGGCATGAACAAAAATTCAAAATGGCCATGATGGGTGTGGAACACTGCTTCCTCAATGTCATGTGGGTCCATGCATACTTGGTGGTACTCGGAGTAGAGATCTAATTTGGAGAAGCAGGCGCCGTGCAATTTGTCAAGAACTCTTCCACGACTGGGATTGGAAATTGTCTTTGACAGTTTTGAGGTTCAGCTCCCGATAGTCGACGCAGAAACGCCAAGTGCCATCTTTTTTGTAGACTAATAGAGTCGGAGAAGAGAATGTCGAGATGATTTGCCGGATAATTCCTTGTTGTAGCATAGTGGAACATTGTTGTTCGATTTTGCCATGGGTAGCGGTACGGGCGCACGACAACCGGGGAAGTGTCTTGTAGGAGAAAAATCCAATGGATATGATGTCGTGTTGGGGGAAGGCCACTTGGAACGGCAAAAGTGTCGGCAAAATCTGAGGATGTTGGTGAGGTCAAGTAGTTGTCCGTCGGGTGGTTTTCCGTCGGGTGGTTGTCCGTCGGGTGGTGGTTCTGTAGGAAGAGTTGGCCCTTGAAGGGAGAATATGGATTGCAATTGTGTCGGAGGTTGTTCATGCCATTCCACCATCTGATTGCGGTGAAACCACCTCATGGAAAGGGCGTCGAAGTCCCACGTGAGTGGTCCAAGAGTCCGGAGCCAACAGACTCCCAAAACCACATCGAAGCCTCGGATATCCACCACAAGGAGCTCCACTGAGAATTGGTGGGTACCCATGGTAAGGGAAACCGCTCGACAGATGCCCAGGTAGGCCATTGGCTACTACCACCTGGAGGTGATGTCGGGGCGTGATGTGGAGATGCAAGTGATCGACGCTAGAACGGTTGATAAAGTTGTGTACTCCTCGAGTCCATGAGGGCTAAGAAGGGTTGACCCTCTAGAAATATGTTCATCCGGATAGTATGACCTCAGATGTCCTGAGGGGAGGAAATGGTGTGGAGGGAAAGTTCCGTAGATTTCGTATCCTCGTCGTCGTCGGATGGGTCGTCAACCTCGACCCAAAAGAGATGTTTACAACGATGCTCTGAGACAAATGCGTCGTCGCAATTGAAACACGGACCCTTGGCGCGGCGGTCGGCCATTTCCGATATCAAAAGTCGGCGGCGATATGGTGGTTGGGCAAGGTCGTTCCCCTTAGAAGGCAGTGGAGTGGTGTTGTCATGTCCCTTAGAGGAGAGTGGTGGTGGTCGGGCAAGGTCGTTACCCCCGCGGGCGATGGTGGAGAATTCCCATCGAGGTAGATGGGGCCGGTCGAGAAGGAGCCTTCGTTCGCAAGCCCACGCAAGGTTCATTGTGGCGGTGAGTTTCGGGGGCTCTTGAATTTTGACTTCCAAGCGAAGCTGCTCATGTGAGCCAGAGGTGAAGAAAGGAATTTGTTGCTCGGGGCGAACGTACGTAGCGCGGGCCAAGAGTATTTGGAAGCGCACGAGGTAGTCATCCAGGGGGCTAGATTGTCGAATGGCTATGAGGTCCCCAAGGGGTTTTCGCGGAGAGTTGGTCTGAAACGGAGGGTTCAGGCGTTGGTGAAGTCTTCCCATTGTAATTTTGGTCGTTCCCTCCGGAGTTGTGTGAACCATAGTGGGTGGCTCCCATGATATGGAAGGACTCTAGCCTTAGCCGCTTATCAGACGGCGTGCGCTGGTTGGTGAAAAAAATCTCACACCGTGTGAGCCACGGAAAGAAAATCCATCTTGGTATAACGTGGCATGCCGCTGTCAGGGAGGAAGTTCGAGTTGCCCTCCTGGTGTGGGCTAACCGGATCATGCGATATTCCAGACGGTGGCGCGCGGTGCGGGGAATGTGACGAGCGAGGGTGACGGTTGTCCGCGGCATGGGCCTGAAGTTACACCAGAATGGCGTTTTCTTTCTCCATGCGGGCATCCATTCGTGCCATGAATTCCACGATTTGAGCACTGAGGTTGGGTTCGCCCTTTGTTGAGGCGTCGGGTCGAGGGAGAATGCCCGTTCCCGTAGAAGGGTGGGTTGTCGATCCCTCTGATACCAAGTGGTTACGTGCCCCAGAGTGGGGACGCGTAACGGGCCGGCGGAGGATGAAATCCCGCTTCGGATCTTCTTTTCTCCTCTCGGAACCCGTTGAGGTAGTGGTGATAGTTCGAGACTGGGTGGGTGTTGCGGCGAACTCCACGAGCTGGGCGGACACCTGCAAGGAATTGTTGGAAGGAGAAGGTGGGCGAGAGAGAGAGGATAGAGAGGATCTTGTTATCTCTTTTTTCTGCCTACCCAAGCAATAGTTATACCTAGCATATATACGTTGCATGCCCCCATCTAGGCTTAGACAAATGGGATAAAAATAGAATTAAAAACTGCAAGTAGCTGCCCCCCATCTAGGCTTAAACAAATGGGTAATAATAATAAGATATGCAAGTGGTAATTATTGGAGTTATAATTTTTGTGTAATATGTGTATGGTGTATGGGCAATATTGTAATATTGTAATATTGGATATATATATTCTAGGTCTCCTTAGTGGAGCCTAAGCTTTTCTCTTTATTCCCGACATGGTATTAGAGGGAAATCGCGCTTAGGGTTCGCTGACTCTCGTTCTCGCCGATCCAGAGCGCCTCCCCGATATCCCGTCCTCGTCGATCTCCCGCGCCAAGGGCTCCCTCTTCTCGCCGCCGTCTGCGGCGTTGTCCTGCCTCGCGGGGCTTCCCGCTGTGCTAGGCCGCGGCTGCTCGCGGCTACGGTCTCCAATCATGGCTCTCGTCCGTTTCCGCTGTCGCTCCTAGCCGTCGACGTCTTCTGTTGTGACAGCAGCGCCTCCCGCTGGTCTCCTCTTCCTCAATCCCGCAGCCGCCTAGTCCCGCAGCAGCTTTCTCCAGCGCCCTTGTCCTAGTCTTCTCCATGGAGACCTGATGGCATCCTTGTCTTCTCCATGGAGACGTTCTTGATGCTTTGTATGTGAAGTTTCCGTTCTCCTTCTTTCTTCGGTCCCCGGTCTCCTTTGCGGGAGGGATCTTGTTGCTTGTTGTTTCCTTGCATCATGTATTCCATGGACACCTATGGATCCTCTACGGGACGGATTACTAGCATTCTCCTTGATGAGAAAAATTATCCTTCGTGGGCGACTTCGATGAAAGTGGCTCTCGCCGGCCGGAATTATCTTTCATGGCTGACCGGCGGCCCTTCTGTGCCCGAACCAACCGACAGGGATGACAAGAAAGAGGAGTTAGTCAAGTGGTCGACCGAAAAGTACATGGTTCTTGGATGGATTCAGTGCTCGATGGAGCCCCGCATCTTCAGTCAGTTTATGCGCTTTGAGGATATCTCTGAGCTTTGGTCCGCCCTCTATCACACCTTTGGGCACACGTGTGTTGATGCGCAGATCTTCGGCATCTTTCAGGACATCGCTTCCGTCACTCAAGGAGAGCGTTCTATTCAAGAGTACTTCACTTACCTTCAGGACCGCTTTCTTGAGCTCAACGATCTTGAGCCTCTCAGTGATCTGGAGTTTCCTAATGATATCACTCATATTCAGAAACAGCGACAGCGACGGGAGACATATCAGTTCTTGATGGGGCTTCGCCCCGAATATGAGTCTGCCCATGCTCAGATTGTGGGGATGTCACCTTTACCTGATCTTCTTGATGCATACTCCATTGTTGCAGAGCATAAGAAACGTATGCAGAGGCAATCTAGTCTTTCAGGCGCCCATACTTCCTCCTCTCTTCCTCCTGAGCAGATGGCCCTTGCCACTTCTTACCGCCATCCCTCCTCCAGCTCTCGGAACTGAGGTGGTCGATCTGGAGGTCATGGCTCTTCTGGTGGTCGTGGCTCTACGGGTCCTCCTGGCCCTTGCTCTCACTGTGGGCGTCTGTATCATGACCGCAGTCGCAGCTATCAGCTATACCCTCACCTGAGGGCTCTAAGCGTACCACTCCTGGTAGTGTCCACAGGCACGCTGTTGCCTCTGCCGAGTCTTCCGAGCCCTTCGAGCACACTTTGGGTGTCAACTCCTCTGACTTCAGTCATATGATGGCCCAGTTTCAGCAGTTCCAGTTGTCTCAGTCTTCCCCTACTGCCTCTGCTTCCACTGTTTCTTCTTCCTCAGGTACTCTGCATGCTTGCTCCGTGACCACGGTTGACCAGGATTCATCACCCTGGTGATTGATTCTGGTGCAACCGATCATATGATTGGTATGTCTTCCCGTTTACTTCAGGTTGTCCCCTGTTCTCAACGGGATGTGTGCCTTGCTGATGGCTCGGTTACCCCTGTCCTCAGCCGGGGCACCGTCCCTCTCTCTTCCTCTTTCTTTCTTGACTCTGTTCTTCTTGTACCTCAGTTGGCTCTCAACCTAATATCTATTAGTAGTATTACTCGCTCTTTAAACTGCTCAGTAACTTTCTTTTCTGATCGTTGTGTTTTTCAGGACCTGAAATCCGGGAGGACTATTGGTATGGGATATGAGGGGAGTGGGATGTACTACCTGGAGCTACCTTCTCCCACTGGTGCTACCACCACCACCGACACATGCCCGCCTACCTCTCCTGCTGCTTCTCATGCTTTGTCGTCCAGTTCGCTTTGGCACGCACGTTTCGGCCATGCTATCCCTCAACGAATGTTGTCTGTTTGTCCTGATGTGTTTTTTTTTTCTTTTCGTTGTGATGTATATGAGCTGTCGAAACACACACGCAGCACGTATGTTCCTTATGTTAGTCGTGCTACTTCTTGTTTTGAGTTGGTGCATTCTGATGTGTGGGGCTCTGCCCCTGTTGTATCATTTGATGGTTTCTCTTATTTTGTGACTTTTATTGATGACTATTCTCGTTGTTTATGACTTTATCTCCTAAAACATAAATCTGAGGTCTTATCTGTCTGTTCTCATTTTTCTCGTATGATACAGACCCAGCATGGCATGTCTATTCATATCCTCCGCTCTGACAATGGAGGTGAATACACTTCTCGTCCTTTTGATCTCTTTCTCCGGAACGAGGGCACTCTACACCAATTTTCTTGCCCTGGTGCCCCCGACCAGAATGGGGTGGCCGAACACAAAAACCGCCACCTTTTAGACTCTGTTCATTGTCTTCTTCGGGGAATGAATGTCCATAAGTCCTATTGGAGTGTCGCTCTTCTTACAATAGCTTTCCTTATTAATAAAACTCCATCTCGTCCTCTTGGTGGCGTTACCCCCTACAGCCTCATCCATTCATCCGTCTCCGCCTTTCCCATTCCTCTTCGTGTCTTTGGTTGTGTGTGTTTTGTCCAGGATCGTCGTTCTTCTACCACTAAGGTCATCCGCTGTCTCTTCCTCGGCTACTCTACTACCACTAAGGGTTACCACTGCTATGACCCTCAGTTACGTCGTGTTATTTACTCTATGGATGTGACATTTCATGAGGAGTTTCCCTTCTTTCCTGCTCATTTACCTTCACTTGTGCTTCCTACTGTTGTGCAACCTCTCCCGGTTGTTCCCCCATCATCAGCCACTGTCCCACCTGCTGCTCCACCTGTCCTGCTGACTTACTCTCGCCGCCAGCGTACACCCACTTCTCCTTCAGTCCCGGGTCAGCAACTTCTTTCGGTCGCATGTACCTCTCTTGAGCCTCTCTCCCCTAATTCTTCTGTTGACTTACCTATTTCCCTGCGCAAGGGAGCGTACTTGTGTCCGTTCCTCTGTTACTGAGCACCCGTTGGCTAGTGTTGTTTCCTACCAGCGTTTCTCACCCTCTTACCAGGCTTTTATGTCTGCTGCTGATTCTGTTCGCCTACCTGCTTCGACCGCTGAGGCTCTCCTTGACCCGCGGTGGGTTCAGGCCATGGAGGAGATGTCTGCTCTCCATCGTACTGGGACATGGTCTCTTGTTCCTCTTCCTCCCGAGAAACGCACAGTTGGGTGCAAATGGGTCTATACTGTGAAGTACTCTGATGATGGTACCATTGACCGCTATAAGGCTCGTCTGGTGGTTAAGGGCTTTACTCAGGCTCTGGACGAGTTTGGTGCCACGTTTGCTCCCGTGGCTAAGTTGACCAGTGTCCGCCTTCTGCTCTCGCTTGCGGCTTCTCGGGCGTGGCCGCTCTACCAGCTCGATGTCAAAAATGCTTTCTTGCACGGAGATTTATAGGAGGAGGTCTATATGGCCCCTCCTTCAGGGTTTGCCCTTAAGGGGAGTATTCGGGGAGAGTATGCCGACTGCACAAATCTCTGTACGGCTTAAAGCAGTCCCCGCGTGCCTGGTTTGAACAGTTCAGCTCAGTTATCCTTCAGTCCGGCTTCACTCAGTGCTGTGCAGATCACACTTGCTTCATTCATGCCACTCCAGAGGGCCATCGTGCCATTATCTTGGTCTACGTAGACGATATTATTCTCACCGGGGATGACCCTTCTGGCATCTCTGAGGTGAATGCTACGCTACGCTCTATCTTCGAGGTGAAAGACCTTGGACCCCTCCGTTATTTCCTTGGGATTGAAGTTGCTCGCTCACGGCAGGGTATCTCCATATCGCAGCGCAAGTACACCTTAGATCTTCTTCGGGACACGGGTCTACTTGGGTGTCGTCCTGTGAGTACCCATATGGATACCAACCATCGCCTTCATGCTGAATCTGGTGATCCTCTATCACACCCCTCTCAGTACCAGCGTCTGGTTGGCCGCTTGATATACTTGACTAATACTGGGCCCGACATCAGCTTCTCAGTAGGGGTTTTTAGCCAGTTTATGCACTCTTCCAGGACATCTCACCTTGAGGCTGCTCGACGTGTTCTTCGATATCTTAAGCGCGCTCCTGGTCTTGGATTGTTCTATCGGGCGGATAATGCTTATACTCTCTCCTGCTTCACTGATGCAGATTTTGCTGGCTCTTTGACCGATCGACGCTCCACGTCCGGTCTCTGTGTTTTCCATGGTGATCATCTTATTTCATGGCGGAGTAAGAAACAACCCATCGTATCTCGCTCGTCGGCTGAGTCAGAGTACCGTGCCATGGCACACGGCGTCACTGAATTGGTTTGGCTCTGATCGCTGCTGACTGAACTTGGGTTATCTCTTGTTGTTGGCTCGACTCTCTACTGTGATAATAAGTCAGCTCTCCTACTTACCCAGGATTTAGTGCTTCATGAGCTCACCAAGCACATCGAAATGGATGTCTTTTTTTGCGTGACCACGTTCGTACTGGGATTGTTCCTCCTGCTTATGTCCCATCGGCTGTCCAGGTTGCTGACGCATTCACTAAAGCACTTGGTCCTACTCGGTCTGATTTGACCATGTCCAAACTGGGCATGATTGACATCTTTGCACCAGCTTGAGGGGAGTATTGGAGTTATAATTATTGTGTAATACGTGTATGGTGTATGGGCAGTATTGTAATATTGTAATATTGGATATATATATATATATATATATATATATATATATATATTCTAGGTCCACTTAGTGGAGCCTAAGCTTTTCTCTTTATTCCCGACAGTAATAAAATAGAGAAAGGGTTGCATGTAATGTCTCCATCAATAAGCTTGGTCTAGGTGAAGATCATGGTTGCTGTCTTGGTTTGTGTGAGGATCATTATTGTTGTCCGCCTCTTGGAAATTGGTCTCCGTTTCGTTTGCCGATTCCATTCGTGTACGTTGTTGGTAAGTGTTGCCCCATCGCGGGCATGCGATGACTCGATCCGTAACACTTCTCCTCTCGAAGCATTCTCTTTTCCTCCTCGGATAGACGGCTAGACACCTCGTCATTTAAAACCTGTCAGTCATACAAACTCAGTGAATTGTTACCTCTTTAACTGCTTACATACAATTCAATGGATTAGTGCCAAAAATGCAATATAAATAAATGGAGTGCATTTAATATGAATGAGAAACTACTGGCTAAAATAAATGCAGGGTAATAAAACTGGAAGCTGGAATAATAAAAGAAATTCTATCCTTATTTGATTATTTCAGCCAGTTATGTTTCATTAGATTTTAATTGTGGTTTTGCTTCTTTTCCTTTTTTCGTTTTCTCTTTCTATTCTTTTCTATTCTTTTCTATTCTTTGTTTGTTCTTTTATTTTCTTCTTTTCTTTTGTTCTTTTTCTGTTTGACGATAGGGTTAACGGTTGATTGGTTTTCTTTCTTTTTCTTTGGGGCCCGGCTCATGCGAAATACTTTTGCTAGGGCTTCTAGCTATTGCCAACTTGCGGGCATCTGTTGCATGACCATAATCATCTTTTAGTTCTCACGAATTCCTAACATAGGTGATACACCCCCCTCGGGTTTACCCTTACTTCATCGTCTTGCATGCATGCTTAACTTTCATTATGTAATTTAGTTTCTTGTATTCTTTAAATGAGTGGAATGTTTAATTAGCTCTCTTCAGATTACCTTTCTGTATCAATGTTGTCAGCGATTAAGTTTCTTAACCGGGCAATAAAGATGGATTCTTTATACCAATTGTATTTGTTCTTTATTTTGCACCCTTAAATCGAAAAGTGAACTATGTGAAATAAATGATTCGAAATCTTAAGAAATCGGTACTAAAAATCCGTGCATAAAAGTCGAAAGCCGAGAAAACTGAATGCTCTAAAATGCTGTGTACAATATCGGAAAACTTTCGTGAACATACGTACTTTTTATGCATTGAAAGAAAATGCTAGTGTTTAAATCTCTATTTTCATAATTAAAGGTATGCATTTAAAATTAAAGCTAAATTAAAGAAATAAAAACTAACAGTCACTTTTCCCTTTCCTTTATCCTGCGTTGGTTGATATTCTTCCCGTCTCTTGAAGCCATCTTAAGCGTAATAGATTTTTTAGCACGACTCTGTAAGGCACAAGTTATATTATTTTCTGAGGGACAAATCTTATCCGAGTTATGACACGAGAGAAAAAGGGAATATCCTACCCGGGAGAAGAATAGGAAAACTAAAAGTTGTAATTCAAATCATTGGAAGAGCTAGAAGAGAGATCAAGTTTAGAGTGAAGGAGGGAGAGGTGGAAGAATAGAGGTAGAGTTTCTCATTTAAAGCCACTGAATAACCCTTCAAACATCCCCGTCATTTTACACATTTTAAAAGTCTTAATTTTAGGAAAACCACACTTTTACCACCAAATTTCAGCCACCAATTAGGATTGCAAAAGCCCCACATTTATCTTTGAAAACACACGCACACAGCTCCCAACTGTTGTAAAACCTGTACAATGTCGCCACCTTTAATACAAAATTTCACTGCATTTCTCAGCTGTAAACACCCATGAAAACAGCACACAAACCAGTTGTAAACACATAAGAAAACAGCACCCAACACATCCATATATGACTCACTGCACGCAACTTGTAGCAGCACACACACACACACACGCACTTTACTCAACATCACTCACACACACATACTTTAATTCACTACCTAACCTCCTAACCAAAACTTGGTTCAGGCTTAAAATTAAGATAGCAGTCCCCCCTCAAAAAAGAAATAGAAATTTCTTCTTCCCCTTTTTTTAACTTCATATTTCAACCTTAAAAAAAGAGGGAATAGCCTTAAAATTATACTGAACCTGAAAGCTCTGATAAAAAAATTAATTCACTATTGTCGTGCACTGGACAGGGGAAAAAAATCCCACGAGGGCAGCTAATCACACCAATGGAGGAGAAGGGAAAAGACCAGTACCAAGGCTCGGGGAGAGGAGAGGGAGGAGTAAAAATGAAATAAAATCAAAGCACCTACTTATTTCCACTAGGCCCCACTAACACACAAATTTTCAGAATGCCCCCTTTCATCTCACCCTCAACATTAAATCAATAGGAGGAAAACAGCCCATGTATAATCTACCAAGGGGTAATTAACCCATGCCACTAAGCCACAATTTCCAAGAGGTTGCCAGCTGCCCCTTTCAAGCACCCAAAAACAAATATCACAATCCATATCCGACTGAAGTAGACATCCAGCGAAAAGGAAAAGAAAGCCCACTTGATAATTAATTAATTTAGCTATACCAAATGAAAAGCCCAAACTATAAGCCAACCAAAAGCCCAACTGAATTCAGCTATAAGCCCAAATAGAAATCAGAACAGGAATCGGCTATTATGCCAAACAATAGTCCAAGCTGACCCAAACTAAGTGCCAACAGGAAACCAGGAGTTATAACTCCAAGGCATGCTTCTTCTTTTTAATAAAAACAAATTAATGAATCCTCATAATAAATAAGCAAAATCATGAGAAAATAAATGTGTATTTGGTAGTCATCCCTTAATTTGGATCATCATTAGAGAGACTTATTTTATATTATTGTTTAAGTAAGATTCATTTCTTAAGCGAAATTAATATTTAACGAAATTCAAGGCCTTACAAAGGAGGTGCCGGCTTGCAGGAGATTGAGACGATGGAGGCTGGGGCGCTGTTGATGGAGGGGGGATAAAACCGCTGACGGACGAGGACCCGAGAGAAGAAGGCGCAGGTCTCATCCGGTGCAGCTTTGGGAACTCTCACGCATGAAGAAGAACAACGAGGCTTCTATTGCAGACAACGGGGGAGGGGGAATGTTTGCGGGTACACGGGGAATGGAGGAAGGATAACTCTGATACCATATGCTATGGACCTACTTCGGGGCTTTGTCGGAGATGGCGGTAGAGGCGGAGATACAAAGAGAAGCTAAGCTTTACCCGTGGAGAATGGAAGAGGAGAGGAAGAAGGGGAGCCATGCTCAACCCTAATCCTAGAAATTGTGGAAGAAGAGGAGAACTAGAGAGTGGGGAACATAGAGAGAGATAAGAAAAATTGGATTCATTCATTCATAACTCGTATAATGACCCAAGAGGTCTATTTAAAGACTTACAAGTGGCATGAGTGTAAATACCATAAAATAAAAGTAGATACGCAAATTACTAAAAACATAACTATAATTAGTCGTAACTACGACTCGAACTCAAGAAATAGCATTCATAAAGATACATAAATGAAATATGTGTAACCGGCGACGAATGGTGGGGATCCACAACACATACTATCAAAATGGTGGTCGATCACCCCCTACATAAAGGGTGGAGCATACAGGAACACTTGTAGAGTGGTCAGTGGAGCTCGGAGAATTTCATATCATATACTTGCCATGGATGGCCATCAAAGCACAAGCAGTAGATGACTTTACAATAGATGTAAGGGCGGGGGAGAGCCCGATGTCAGTACCCCGAACACTGTTCGTCGGCAGGGCCTCGGGAAGGAACTCTCTGGCAGTCAGAGTCATTCTGTTTAGCCCAAACGGAACCAAGATCAAGCAGGTGTTGGAGATTCACTTCAAGACACGAACAATCAAGCCAAACATGAAGCTCTGATCGTTGGCATGCGGATGGCAAAGGAGCTAGGAATGCATGTCGCTCAAGTTCACACAAATTCTCTTGTGGTCGCATCCCAAATCCATGGGAAGTTTGAAGTCCGAGAACCGACATTACAACAGTATCTAACAAAGGTCAAAGGGTTGATTGGGATGTTTCGATTCTTTCAGTATCCAGCACATTTCGGGGGAAGATAATGGTGCTGCTAACTGGCTCGCAAAGCACGGTCCAAAGATTGGAGGGACATTGAAGAAATTGTTTCGTCCATCCATCGAAGCATGGGTATAAAAATCGACCAACGAACCTCTTAGATCGGCCCGCTGAGATAATAATAGAGATATGTCTCTCAGTAGTGGCGAGATGAGCATTTGTACCCTCCCTCTCAGATCAGACTGTAGTTGTCTGATTGGCGGTGGACTGCAATTCCCTTTATTGGTCTGACACAAGCGCGCTCGTCCACCATGCACAAGGCCATCAATTGACCATGAGTACATTCCCCAATTCGACCTACTACTTGCTCGACAGCAGGGACTTGTATTGGAAGACCTTCTCTGGACCTTTGGCAAGATGCGTCATGTAGGCAGAAGTGTCGCGGCTCTTGGAAGAGATACACTCAAGGGAATGCGGAAGTCATTCCGGGAGTCGCACACTGGAGAAGCGGGTGCTGAGGTAGGGCTACTTGTAGCCCATTATCCAAAGAGACGCCGAAGAGTTTACTCCGGAATGTCAAAATTGTCAACTATATGCACCTCTGCAACTGCAACCGGCGCAACATCTGAGATCCACCGCGACCCCTTAGCCCTTCTCCGTATGGGGAATGGACTTACTCGGGCCTTTTCTGCAGGCCAACGGACAAAGGAGATTCATCTTAGTCATGATTGACTATTTTTCGCAGTGGATTAAAACAAAGTACTCGCGAAGTCAACTACTCTGATTGTGAAGAATTTCATTTGGAGCGAAATTGCTTGCAGGTACGGGATACCTCTAGCAATTATCACTGACAACGGCCCCCAGTTTGCAAGCCTAGGGCTGGTGGTGTTCTGCGAGCAGATGGGGACTGGTCTGTGCTTCTCCTTTGTCCATCATCCGTGAAGCAATGACCAGGTCGAGGCGGCCAACAGTTGATCCTGAATCTCCTGAGGAAAGTTAAAAATGTGAAAGGGAACTGAGTGGAGCCACTCCCTTCCGTCCTGTGGGCTTTACGAACTACCCGCGATTCGGTTTCCTCTTAAGTTGCCTCATGGATCAGAGGCGCTTATCCCGGTGGAGTTTGAAGTTGGGAGTCCCCGAGTGATCGCATCGGAAGAAGGAGAGTAGGAATGGCGATTAAGGAATGAAAAAGCGCAGAAGATCTCCTTGGATTTCATAGAAGAGCTTAAAGACTTTTCCACGGTCTGGAAGGAAGAGGTCAAGCGGAGGATGGCGAGGCACGTCGACAAATATACACGGATTAAGCAATTTTAGAAAGATGATCTGGTCCTGAAGAAAGTAGATGTTGCTTGAAGATCGTCTGTCGTCGGCAAACTCATTCCGAATTGGGAAAGACCTTTTTTTATCCAAGAAGTGCTGCAAAGCATAGGATGCCGGCCGACAAACTCTAAGGGTGAAAATCTCGGAAATACCTGGAGTGGCGATGAAGTGAAGAGGTACTACCCATGACCTCCCACCTTTGAGCTTCAGGGTGATCCATGAACACTCAACGTCTAGTATGCCATCTACGGGCGGGATGATGTTGAGGCGTTGGAGGAGGCCTCTTCCTGCTACCTCGCCAACCAGGGCTTTCAGGCGATGTTTCGAGCAGTCGATCTCTTCCACAGGGAGGCAAGAGCCAACCTAGTGCTCGTCATGAAGCGCGCCCGAGCCAAGGAGTCCCGTGCCGAGGCTAAGGAGAAGCTTGCCAAGGCTGGCAAGGTCCATGACTGCGCCGACGGGGAAATCCTGGTAACTTCACTTTCCTTACGGGTTTTGCACGAGCTTCTTCTAAATTCTTTTCTCTAACTTGTTCGAAACTTGCAAGAAGCCCAACTCCCCGTCTCCCAGATGGTTTCCCGAGTCGAGTTGCCCCTCGCGTACTGCCAGAAGCAGTTCGAGGAGACTGAGGTTCGTCTCGCTTGGGCCGAGTCCCAATCTACCTCTGACGTACTGAATGAGGAGCGGATCATGGCTCTCCACAAGGAGATGTAGGTGTAGCCGCGGGCGGAGTGATTCTAGAATGTCGTATCTAGCGTCACTTGCTTATCCCGAAGAGGATGAACGCAATGGTGATGAGCATCCTTCCGAAACTCGAAGCTTTTCTCGACTCACTGTCGATAGTTCACGGTGTCGAAGAACTGGGAGCGGAAGTACTCGCACAACGTGTGCGGTTCCCTTGCCACTAGGACCATAGGGATCACCCCGAAGTTGCCTTGGATGAAGACGACTCGGTTGCTCCAATGGTGCGCCTTGTTCAGGAGGCCCTTCAACTTCATGAAGTTGCTCTCGAAGTAGGCGACCCCATTAACAGTCGCCTTCATGAAGAAGATCTTCTGCCAAACTATGAGATCCCATTCAATTCCCTCCTCGCGGAGGAAGGTCGCGAATGAAGCCATGTCCGCCACACCATTTTGCTTCACCTGTGTCGGGACGAGACCGTAGTAGCAGAGAACTTGGTGAACCTCAGACCACAACAAGAGTCTCATTCCATACGTAAAATGCTAGGCAAGTGCTCCCGGACGTTGGGAATTAATTCGCTCTTCGGGCCCCGCCGTCCTTGCTTCAAATCCTTTGGGACGTGTCTGGAAGAGAACTCGGTGAGCACGGCAGCTCAGAAGCGCGAGCTCTGGAAATTCTGGCAAGCAATGAAGCGAGTAGAGAAATGAAGACGAGATTGCTCGGTGTCACCCATCGCGTTGGAAAGGCGAAAAGATGATCTGGATGAACTCGTGTCACTGAACTCGCCAAACATAAGTTATCTGCAAAAAAAAACACAGGAATGGCTATGGAGGGTCCCCTTTATAGGCGTGAGTGACCCCCAACTCGCCCCGATCGCTTTGCGCGGTTGTGGAGCTTCGACGCATCATCTCAACTCTCCAAGATCACACGAAGCACCTGCAAGCTCGCCCACAGACGACTTTAACATACAAAAGCAGAAGCAACATCAACTTGCCAGGGCGTGACTTTCACAGATAAAAAATAAAAGATAAACAAACTTGCTAGAGATTATGCATGCAATAAAATCAAGTGAACTGCAGGAAGTTTCTACTTTATTACATAAGTTCCTACTTGATTGCAAAATAAGTGTTAGAATCTTATTACATTAACATCAAATTGCAATAAGGAAAAATGTAGGAAAATCAGAAAAAAGAAGGGCCTTAATGCGAAGGGGCAGGAGCATAGCGGGTCTTCCACCCCAACTCGTTCGCAGACTTGAATTGTATCACATTCATTGATAATATCTTTAAGTTGTAAAGTATTGATATCTACTCCCGTCTTTAGGACGAGAATTGAATTGTATATAATATAACCCGTTGTAAAGGCCCGTAAGAAGGCCTATTGCAATTTTAATTTTTTTTTCACTCCCTCGTGTTAGTCCCATTTTTCCTTTAAATTTGAAGTAATATTTTTTAAATTCTCAATTTTATTTTGTCTAGCATAGCTTTGATAATATGTTAGGACATATATATCCATTCTAAAATCACTTGGTTGTAGGTAGAGGTTGTCACCATTTATATTAAGTGCATAATGTTGCATGAGGTTCCTAATGGGGAACTGTGTTCTCAACATTGTATTGTAATAATAATATTATTATTATTATATTAATGTGTTGTTGTAGTGACACACAATGCTTGAGCTATTGTTCATTTTTGTTCAACCCAGTCTATGTTACGTTGAACCATACAATTAAGTGTGCTCTGATGGGAGTAATTCTAGGATGGGTGATCTTATGGGAAGTACATGTATGTCATCTATGGAAAAGATAAAACTGTGAGGTTCGGCTTAGTATGAAATGTGTGAACCAAAGCGTACAATATCTCGGATATTGTGGGTTTGGGTCTTTACAAATGTTATCAGAGTCGGATCTCCTACAGCATGATGGATTATTCGAGAATAAACTAAGCGGAAGTTGGTGGGCTTCTAAAATTCTAATTCTGATGAGGGAGGGGAGTTTCTTTAGGCGTTGAGGCTTAGACAAAAGCAGCTCCTGAGACTTCTAGGATAGTAGGCTTCTAGATGAAAGAGGTGCGTGAATGAACTGAATTCTACATCAAAAATAAATGAAAAGTTATTTGGTTAAGCGTACTTTAGTACCGAATGGGTAACCTCCTATGAAGTACTCATAGGTCAGCTATGAAAAAGTATACAATTATGAGGTTCAACTTAGTTGATGTTGGCGGGCTTGTAATATCCTGAATCTAATAAAGAGCAGTTTGATGAGGGTGGGAAGTGTTTTTGGGGCAGTGAGACTAGAATTAAGGCAGCTCCTGGAAGGTTACTACGAAGGTAGTCTTCTAGGTAAAAGGAGGTGCATGAATGAATTGAATTTCGCATCAAAATTAGTGAAAAACTTTGGGTTTAAGTAATAATTTAAACCCCGGAATACCATAAGTGCATTTTTCATAGCAATTGGTCTTCTATTAGGAACTCCGCAGTTAAGCGTACTCTGGTAAGAGAAAGTCTTGGATGGGCGACCTCTTGAGAAATACTCATAGGTCACATATAGAAAAAGATAACTTTGAGATTCAGCTTAGTATGAGATAGGTTGAACCAAAGCAGGCAATATCTCAAATATTTGGGTTCAGTAGTTACGATTACACTATTCTTTAGTAGATTGTAAGTACGATGCATATGCACGTGTATAAACGCTGCTACTTGAGTATGCTAGTTTTAGAAACTGTATGTTACGCTATATGATATTTTTCAAATTTATACATTGTAGTAACTACATGCCTTCTGCTATTGAGCTGTCAGTTGGCGGTCGGTCCAGCTTAGGGCATTCTTTATTAATCCCTAAGCATACTAGGACCCACCACAAGACTCTTACTAGGGACCCAAGCATAGCATTACCCAATAAAGCAAAGAAATACCTTTCATGACCCCCACAATTAAACCCTTAATTGCACTTGCAGACCCTCTCTTCGTTTGGTGCCTTGGGTTGCCTGGAATATACATATTCGACTGCAGGTGCACCCCAGCGGCTTGGGTCAAGACCCGAGCCGGGTTGGGTGGACCTGTCTCTTGCATAGCAGGTTCACTATAAAGCATGAACCGGCATGAGAATCATGTTTGGCTGTTTGCCATTCTAGATTTGGATGCACATTTTTCCATGCTCAGTTCAGGATAGAAAATGTTTCACTTTCTGGATGCATTTCCATTGCTTGAACCACGCTTCAAATCCCTGAATTCTTCTTCGTTTTATAATTTTCATATTCTTCCTTGTATACGCTCTCTCGACTCTCACATTTTCGTATTTGTATGGTCCAGGTGAAGATTACGAAAGCCGAGAGGGACGTGTATGCGGCTATAATTGACGAAAAAGTCGCAGTCAAGATTGGACCAGGACATTATGAACCACCCAGTGGCCCCCAAAAGTGGATTTTGGCTGTTGAGGGACAAGATTACAAGGTTTGGGAGGCATCATCATAAGCTGCATGTATTTCCCTCCAACCACATTTTACCTATTTATAGATCAAAGGCATATGTCAAGACGAAGATATCATTATAGTGTCTAGGCTCAGAGGTGATTTCTACTTATATTTGTGTCATTTGGTTTGATTTTATCATATTTATCTTCCCTTATCAAAGTTCCCATGTATAAATACTGTTGATTTGATGATGTTGTGATGGGTTTGTATTGAGAGATAGTGTAAGGAAAACATTCGTACAAATATGCGTGTATGCACATTATTAATTATATATATATATATAAAGAGAGAGAGAGAGAGAGAGAGAGAGAGAGAGAGAGAGACATGTTCATGGTAAAGTTCTCATATATGAATCATGTTTGATTTGATGATGCTGTGATGGGTTTCTGTTGAGAGGAGATGTGAATGAAAGAAAATTATTTTTGCAACTATTTTCATGCAAATTATTAATAGATTACATAATGCACTTTTTAAATTATAAAGATTGTCATTTCATGTTGAAAATTACCCATCCATTTTGCTTTTTAATCATGTAAAGTCGCTCTTTTTGGACTATTGTTTATGACGTGGCACATTTCCAGTGAGTTGTGCTGGATATTTAGCAATTTATATTGAAAATAGTATATTGCATAGACAAGCTTCTATTATCTAAGCAATCAGTATATGTACGGGCTATTTGTTTCGGCTTTTTTTTCCATTTTTGGTGAGGAAAAAATGTCAAGTTGAAAATACATGTTTGGTAAACCTCCATTCTTCATTTCAAACGCTCCAAAACATCATTTTTGGCCTTCAACAATATCGCAGCCCTCCCCCCCCCCCCCCCCCCCCCCCCCCCTCCCCCACACACACCCACTCCCTTCATTCTCACCGTTTCATGCCCACCGCTCTCATTCTCAATGCTCTAAAACACCGCCGCCAAAACAAACAGAGACACAATCGTATCTGAGTTTTTGTAGTAGCCGTGCATAATACCCACATATTAAGTGATGGGCGGGGTGATGTTGGCTCACATTATGCTTGTAAGGAGGACATCATGCACAACTGGTCATTTTTAGCCTAATAATTAGTTATTTTTTTAACATAATATGAGTGTGTACCTACAACAGCTCTCTCCCTCCCTCTCTCTCTAAATCTACCCACATATTCATATTGCATTATGTTCCTTTTAGATTTCTTAAATTTTCTAACCCTGGGTAAGCCGACACCACTATATAGTGGGTTATAGAAGGTTTGGGTGTTGTTGTTTTTAACCCCTGGTAAATTATGCATGAGCTTTAGGTGAGGGACTTGCTCACTCTTGGGATTAAAATAATAACTATGTTCTAAGATTGTTGGTGATAATTTTTAAACATATAAATTAATAAAATAAAGTAATGCTGAAAATGCAACAAATTCATGATTTTGAGGTGAGTAGAATGTATAATTCCGCAATCATGCAAGCGTACTCGGTTTAGGGCAAGTGGGCCAATCGACAAACAACTTTTCGCCCAACATTAAAGAATGAATTGTTGTTGGTGACCATTAAATGGGGGGGACTTTAGAATGAAATCTTGTTGTTGAGTACTGATGCGAACTATAATTATTTATTACTCTGGAAATTATTGCAATGTTCGGAATGTCATGACAGCTGAATTTGAAAGGGTCAACTATATGGCCAAGTGGCGGAAAACTACCCAAACACATGGTCGGCGAACAAGTAGCGACTATGAAAAATCAACATCTTCGCTTTGGGAGAAGATTCTTCCTTTTCTTTGTGGTGCTGAAATATGAATTCGAGGCAACAAATCTCACTCTCAAGTTTAGGTCTGTAATAAATAAGGGTAATCTTGTGCACAAAGCATCGACGCGCAAAGAGTTCGGGAAAAGGTCCCACCACAATGGTGAATAGCACATGCAGTAGTCGGACTAATTGTGTACAATGCACGGTGCACCGTGCCAGTTTCACTAATTTTACCCTCTTAATTTAGAGTGACTTTTGGTTCGGTAACGCACCGTGCGGGATACGGCGAATATTCGGTCGAATTGTGTAAAAATTCATACTTTGCGAAAATATGATTGTATGTATGATTTTATTTGTGTAATATGTTCATATTAAAAATGATCATATTTAGATTAATAATGCGAGAAAATTCATGCTGACAAAAATATATACTGGGTCGGGATCGCGCACAAAAAATAGGTGCGTTACACTAAATTTCGAGTCCTTTATTTTGGGCCAGCGAAACTCATTGTTTTTTTACGATTTTCTTAATAAAATCACAAGAAATTTGGCCTAAAAACTCCTCCCCCGATTATAATAATTCCTACCCAAATTTTCTTTAATTAAATTCAAATAAAATGTGCCTGGAACCTTTAACACAAATTCAATGCATAAAGCGGGCCCCTCAATTTAATTTGGTGTAGGTGTAAAATTTTGATTTTTATTTAAAATAAATTTTTAGTTATTTGTTTAATTAAACGTTAAAGTGAAATTAAGAATTTCTGTTCTTTTTTCGGATTTAAATCTGGACTTAGGCAAAAGGTCTCGCGGCCCGGGCATGCCTGGCCCAGGCCTTTTGAAAAAAGCCCGGGCCCGCTTTTTGCCAGGCCCGGGCCAGGCTCAAAGGAGGAGGCCTGCCAAGGCCTTGCAGGCCGGGCCAGGCCCAGGCCGGGCCTGGGTCTAGCCCGGCATATTTAAATACTTTTTTATTTTTAAATTTATTTTTATTTAAATATAAATATGATAATATTTAAGGGAAAAAAAATTTCATCTATCCTCATGTAGAGTGTACACAAAATGATAATGAGAAAAAATTATTATTGATAAAAATATTAATTACAAAAATATGCGATAACAAAAATTAAGTATCATATATTTTATCATTATAAAAATACAAAGTATACGAATACAAATATTTGACCTTTAAAAAATCTAGAATAATACAATATTAGTCTTGCAAGACACTTAGAGTTGAGCCCTCGGAAATGACGTTCAAGCTTGATCTTCTGTGCCCAAATTTAGGCCGCCTAGCTCATCTTCAACTTCGGATGAGCTATTTTCGATCGACGCGACATGCTGCCTCCTCTTCATAGCATTCAAGTGGTCATTGTAGCATATGCAAATTTCCAAAGACTCGTCGCTCAGGCGGCTCCTTCAGTCGTTCAGAATCCTGCCACTCAAAGAAAATGCAGACTCCGAAGCTACAGTGCTAGCTTGGATTGTTAGTAAATCTCTGGCCATAAAGGCCATAACAGGATATATATTAATTTTATTTCTCCGTACCATTGTAAAATATCAAAATTTTCTATCTCATTTGAACTCATAAAATCTTGAAATTGTGTTTTCGTATATAATTCTAATTCATTTCAAGTACTCAAAATTCGTTGTTTTTTCCGAGCGGCTGACTCTAAAATCTTGTTTTTTAGAATATCTTTGGTTTTTGGTAGGGTGCTATCTTCTCTAGGTCGCGATCTATATAACTGATCATAATAATTATAAAATTCTGTAAAATCATTATTAAATTTTGAAACACTTATATTATCAAAAAAATTATAAGTTGCGGTTAAATTTAAATTATTATTTATTTCTTCGATAAGATTTTCTACGCCATCTACGCCAATTAAAGGATTTAAAGCTGCGGCGCATGAAAACATAGCTGACATTTCTTTATAATATTTTAAAAAAAATTCTTCCATTATTTGAATTAACGGACGCAAGTTTCATATTTTTATAATTTTTAAATTTTTCTGTAATTAATACAAAAATTTCGATAACGAGTGGACTAGTAGGATAATAAACGTCAGATAAAATAGTTATCGATCTATAAAAAACTTCTAATATTTTCATATAATTTTCAATTACATCCCAATCAGAATCATGAAAATCATGAATTTCGAACATACTATAAAATTTCATTAGTTGTGTTTTTTGTCGCACTGCTCTTTTTAACATTTTATAAATTGAATTTCATCTTATAGGCATATCAAATTCAGGTTTTAAAAATTTAAGCCCTTGTGCATTTACAATTTTTTTTAAATCTTGTTTGCATTTTTTAGAAGTATAAATATATTTTAACATAATTTGAATTTTATTAACATATGGTTCCATATACGATAAACTATCTTGCATAATTAAATTTAAAACGTGACATACGCAGCGAGTATGAAAAAAAATTTCACTTAATATTGGTCTCAGATCGCGCTTTAAATAATCGATTACGACATTATTATTGCTAGCGTTATCGAAAGAAATACTTATAATTTTATCTTTAATTTTAAATTCACGAATACATTTTGTAATTACTTGATAAATAGCTTGACAGGTATGTGGATATTCGAAAAACTCAAAATAGATAATGCGTTTATTTAATTCTCATGAATCGGAATCGATCCAATGACAAGTAATACATGTATACGATACTCCTGCTTTTATATTGTTACTCCAAATGTCACTCGTTAGACTAACTCTACCGTCGTAAGTTTCAAAATAATTTATTAAATCATGTTTCGATTGCATATAAGATTTATATGCATCACGCTTAAGTGTTGATCTACTTGCTGATATTTTAGTTGAAGTCATTCGTGTATGTATTCAGTCTCGTCATCATTGTCGTAGTGCCCGAACGGCAATCCACGTCTAATGATGTTCCTCATTTGAAGCTCTCGTTGACGCATCTGATCATACGTCCAGATTTGCCCGCCTGCAGAAATTTGCGCTTGAGTAGCCTCCGGAGCTTGCTTCGACAGACATGATTTGATATGTCGGGCGAGCGTCGAATTTCTGCTAACGGCCAGCAACTTCAATCAATGTTTGCACTTAGCCTTAAATTCAGTGCTGATCCGCACTTTCTCAAAGTGCTCCCACACTGGAGTTGTGTGTTTATGCTCCATAATTTCGTGCACGGTCGATGCGGAGGATGAATGCATAAAAGAGGAAGACGTCATCTTCTCAATAATTTAGAGAATGAGAGAGAGTGAGAGATAAAGAGGAGAGAGAGTGAGAGATAAAGAGGAGAGAGAGAATGAGAGAGAGAAGGAAGGGGTCGGCTATGGGAGAGGGGGGAGTTTTTATAACTTTTTTTTATTTAAAAATAATAATAATAGCCTAGGCGTAGGCTGCCAATTTTTTGGCAGCCTACGCCTAGGCATTTAATTTCTGGCAGCTGCCAGGAATGGTTGACAACGGCTCTCAAAAGAGCCGATCAACGCTGATCAACGGCTCTTTTGAGAGCCGTTGATCAACGACATTATACCGGGCCAGGCTTTTCCAGGCCTGGCCCGGTCTTTGCCCGGCCTGGTCCAAGGCCGGGCCTAGGGCTCGGGCTTTGCCCGGGTTGGGCACCAGGCCGGGCAACTAACTGGAATGGGGGCCTTATTAGGCCCCCAAAGCCCGGCCCGGGCCTGGATCGGGCTTTTTCAGGCCCGGGCCTTTCAGTCTTTTACCGAGTCGGGTCGGGCCCAGGCCGGCCTGATTGGCCCGGTCCTAATGCCCATCTCTAGTTCATAGTGTCTTCAATAAATTTTAGGGATAGGAGAAATAAGGACCCATGCATTATGGCAAATCCAAATCATGTTACTCATTCCTCTTCTTTTTCTTATCCAAATAATTCCTTTAGTTCGTCTTCTACATCAAAAAATTTGTATTTGCTCTATAAGGTTGATTATATCTCTGGAGATAGTCAAATCAAAGTTACCGACCTTTGTTAAATCCATACAAAACCTTCACTAAGAAACATCGTCTTGTTTCTCGACCTCGAGTTTTTAAGCAAGCTCTCATGTCTAGCAAGACGTTCACTGCAAGGGAACTTGTCTTAGCTTCAAGGCTAGAACGAGTACCAATTCCTTCTACGGAAGCAGAACAGATCTTCTCAATACAATTGGAGGAGGCACTGCTAGGGCAATGAAGAGCCCATGATTATTCTCATATCCATTTTGGAGCAGTTTGAATGGCACACTCTGCACGCAAGGAAAGGCCTCTCGGTAGTTGCTAGACTAGCTCTACTGGATGCAAGGTTTCAACAATACAGTCATGCCTGCATCGCAACTATTCATACTACCTTGAATGATGGCATTGTATTTGTGACGTTATTTCCAAACTTCAACCTAAGGCTTGATAATCTACTTATCTACAACAACCTTAAAGTTCAGCTTCATATTGTTGGGGCACCCCAAGTTGCATGAACATATGATGTTACGCTCCACTATCAAATGGCTTATCGTGTTCAAAATCATTCTTTCATCTTAAGTCTTCCCCAAGACACGGACAAAGCGTAATATACTTGACTTCTAGTATACTAAGCATAATATATCTTATCTTAAGAGATAACATTCTTTCTACTTTACACATCACACTTTAAGACAAACATATTACACACCAGATATATATTCCTTTCTTGACTTCTACGACACGTCAGAATAATTTTATATCTTATCGTACGGGATAAGATTCCTTACTTGACTGCTACGACACTCAACATAATATACTTTATCTTAAGAGATAAGATTTCTTCTACTTTACACATCACAATTTAAGACAAACATATTACACACCACATATATTCTTTTCTTGTACCGGAAGTAACAAATATTCTTCCATCCTTTCCAAATAGACTGTGTTTGTAACACACACACAAATAACTTTGTTATGAATAAAATAAACTATGATTTTCATGAATCTTTTTTTAATTTCATTAATAATACATGTTATTAATAATTATGGTAAAGTACCTGTGACACTCTTATATTATAGAGGGAAGGACATTTTTCATAACTAAGACATTTGACCCACTACAAATTCGTTCGACAAGAGGTCAAATATTTAGGTTATGAAAAATTAGGAATTACAATAGTCCTTTTAAAACTTATAGACGATCAAATGTCTTTCCTCTACAATATAAAGGTACCATCAGTACTTACCCTAATAATTAATGGTCAATATTTAACACATCATTTAATGTTTATCATTTGATTCAAAATACATAAGATATTAATATAATTTTTTTCGAATAGAATGGAGAATCACCAGGACCAACTGAAATCTATAGGTTTTGAATGGTAGTTCTATTTGAATACCCCTGCACGACACTTTTCAAAATATCTGGTTAGTAGTGCCATTATTTTAGTCATCACAAGTGTTCTTAATGTTTATTGTTGATCGACAATAGTAACTTCAGTCGCAGAAATTTACTGGTATAACTGCCTCTACAGTGCAGAAATTTTTATAGCAGCGTATTTAGGGTAAAAAATTGTAGCTTCGACTTATTTATTTTTTTGGTCTAAACTGCCCAGTATTCGATCACAACGGGCAGACTAAGGCTTCGTTTGGGGCGGCGTTTGAGCGCTGGTGCGGGAGCAGACGCCGCCGCAAGGCGGAAATCCAAATGGCGCCTGAAGGCACGCGGCGGCGTTTGCTCCCGCTGCATGCTCTTCGCAAAAGCCGCCCGACTGCTCCGCCTCCAATCCCGCCTCCCCACCTCCGATCTGGACCGAGCCGGGGAGAACCTCAAAGGGCAGACAAAGCTCTCCCAACCAGTACTGCATGCTCAAGGCTCAAACTCGAGACCTATGGTTAAGCCAGGACAACCCGTGCCAGCTGACCTGCGCACTAGTTGGTATAGCTTCGGTTTAGAAGATACGGTATTTACTTAATTTAAATGGATATTGATACTGACATTATTATATTGGCTTTATATCACCAAAATGAAATATGCGAGGTAAGTTAAATTGTAAAATTCCTTTTTATTAGAAAGGGTCAGTTACGAGGGTCTCCATTGTAAGTTCACAAAAATATAAATTGCGCGTCTCTATCTTTGAAAATTACAAAAAACTCGCCTGAGTTTACACTTCATAACATGTATGCAAAAATACCCTGATTAGGCTCTCATCTAAAAGAATATTTTGTGAATTAGAATTTTTGTAATTTTAAGAGAGAGACTGGGGCAAACTTGTCATTATGCAAACTTATAATGAATGTTTGAGTAATTAATAGTTATTAAAATTATAGATTCTTAAGAGAATTGATATTCGCAGTCCGTATGTTGTTAACCGTAGTCCAAAAGTAAAAGAAATAACCCTTGTTTCTAAATATTCTATTTTTATGCTCGCACCCCGCCTCTCGTGATAGGGTTTGATTGCCTTCCCCCATTTCGCACCCCGATGGCGTTTCCTCTCGCTTTCTCCTGCGGTGATAGGGTGCTCGCTTCCTCCGACTGTGTTATTATTCGCGATTCGTCGAAGGTGAGCTCCTCTTTCCAGTGTTTGGCCCAGTACAGAAACCCGGCGTCTCTTCTTCCTCATCCAGACGGCGACCCTCTTCCTCCGGATTTCCAGAAAACTAGTTCGGTCCTCGAATTCGTCTCCTTCAATTCTTCCTCTACCATTTTCGCACTAATCCCACAAAAGTAGATGAAAAATAGATTAGGGTTTTTAGGGTTTTTTTGTTTTTGGCCAAACTTTCAGTTTTAGATCATGTAGCATAAGTGTTAGCCACAAGTGAACCAGTTTTCTGTGTACAATTTGTGTGTTATGTGTTCATTTTGTGTGAGTTTTTAGGTTTTTGTGTGTTCTGTGTACAATTTGTGTGTTGTGTTAAATTTGTGTTATTTGTTCAATTTGTGTGTGTTATGTGTTCATTTTGTGTGAGTGTTATGTGTTCAATTTGTGTGTGTGTGTGTTATGTGTTCATTTTGTGTGAGTGTTATGTGTTCAATTTGTGTGTGTGTGTGTGTGTGTGTGTTATGTGTTCATTTTGTGTGAGTGTTATGTGTTCAATTTGTGTGTGTGTGTGTTATGTGTTCAATTTATGTGTGTGTATGTGTGTTCAATTTGTGTGTGTTTGTGTTGAATTTGTGTGTGTGTGTGTGTGTGCGTGCGCGCCAATGTTTATGTTACATAAATTTTGTGTTGATTTTAATTCTAAGTAGTATAAATCATGTCTTGACTTTAATGTTGTTTTTCTAGTTCTATTACTGAAATGGATATTACATCTGAGGAATTGCCCAAGCCCACACCAGTAGATGTTGGGAGTCATTTTGTTACTAGCACAATATTTTACAGTAGAGAGGAGTTAATTGAATGGGTTCGTAACATTATTTGTCAACGATTTAGATTTGTTATAATTATTCAGAGAGCCGATCCCCTCACGGATAGGCCGAAGCCTCGGGTCAAACTTGGGTGTGCAGAGGGGGATTTACTCGGCAAGCTAGAACAAGAAGGGTTGCAAGTTCATGAAGAGCTTTCATTGGAACTCCACAATCATGAGAACTTGTACACAAGCATATATGGAATTGAAAGGAAGCAAGAATTACTATTATCTCTTGATTGCAATCTAGTGCCAGCACCATTTGAGAAGTGGATGACCATGCCGGATATGAGATTGCTCATTGCATCGTGCTACAATGTTGCTTTGGTTCATTATTCACGATTTCAGTCCTTCGCGTTTGTCCCTCTACATTTAACACCTCCAGAAGTTCAAAAGATATTTTATATTGGGTTTGTCAATGAGAATCGTTTCATTCAATTACTAATGGATGAATATTGACCACTACCACATATTATTTCAATATGACAAAAATATCATGATTCAGTGGCAGAAACATGAGACATACCATACATACCATGGTTTAGAGCTATGCAATGTACCAAGCTTGCGGGCTCGATCGCTAATTTGGGTGATCCATGATGGCAAGGTATGCATTGAGGTTTTTAATAATTCTTATGTATTCAATTGTAAAGGAGAATTATCTCGGTATTTGATATTTCATTTCATTTTAAAGGTGTCATTTCATTGCATTATGTATGCTCAATCTGTGCCATTTGGAGAATTATCTCAATATTTGATATTGGATTTGTTCTTTTTTGTTCATTTAAAGAGGATTTATTCCCCAATTGTTAGCTAGAATCCTATCTACACTTGATTGTTTATTTGGTTTGTTGTTTGAATGTTGTAGAATATATAATCTGTCTTTCCTTTGCAAATAGTTTAATATTAGAAAATGTTAGATTCCTCTCTTTGTTCTTGATAGGTACCCTCTAATCCGGGCTGCGAATAGTCAAAGCACACGCCTCATTTAGTGGAGGAAATGAGGTTGACCAAAGTAAACCTCACTAGCCCCGTAACTACCCAACATGAGATGCAAATAGTGAAATCCCTTTTCGTGCGGTGCAGATAGTAAAAGCCTCCAACATTGGGGTGCAAATAGTGAATTCACTCATCGTGCGGTGCAGATAGTAAAATCTCACATCATGGGGTGCAAATAGTAAAATCCCACATCATTGGTGCAAATAGTAAAATTCCACATCATTGGGTGCAAATAGTAAAATTCCCCATCATTGGGTGCAAATAGTAAAATCCCACATCATGGGGTGCAAATAGTAAAATCTCACATCATGGGGTGCAAATAGTAAAATTCCACATCATGAGATGCTAATAGTAAAATCCCACAACATAGAATGCAAATAGTAAAATTCCTCATTTTATGGTGCAAATAGTAAAATCTCATATCGTGGGATGCAGATAGTAAAATCCTTCAATACGGTCTGTGTATAGCAAATAATATGGTTATGGTGTGCGCATAACCATATCCATCATATGAGTACATATCACCACAAAACTATACAAACTGGTGTGCGCGTAACCATGTTCATAATGAGTGTGCGTATAACACATAAATTAGTTATGGTGCGTGTATAACACATAAATTGGTTATGGTGTATGGGTAGCCACATAACCACCATAACCACCCTAACCACTCATTTAATTACGGAAGTACCACCCTCAAAAACTATAAATAAGACTCCAAAGCTTCTCTTTTTCCATCTTTCTCTTCTCCCTCCTTTCCTCCTAAGTGTAAGAGAGAGAACACCTCCCTCCTTTCCTCCTTCGAGCAAGGAAGATCTTTGAACGCCTTCGAAGAATCCTTAGAAGATCTCCGAGTATCTTCGAAGATCTTCAAGCGTCTTCAAAGATCTTCGAGTACCTTGAAGATCCTACGAAAGCGTTCATCCTCCTTCGAGCGAACGTTCCGCTTCAAGCGCGCCTCTGTGCGCTCCGCTCTCAAGACCGCTGCAAACACGCCTCCGTGCGCTCCTCTCTCAAGACCGCTCCAAGCGCGCCTCCGTGTGCTCCGCTCTCAAGACAGCTCCAAGCGCACCTCTGCGTGCTCCGCTCTCAAGACCTCTCCAAGCGCGCCTCCGTGCCCTCCGCTCTCAAGACTGCTCCAAGCTCACCTCCGCGCGCTCCGCTCTCAAGACCGTTCCAAGCGCGCTCCGCTCTCTCCAAGCGCGCCTCTGGGCGCTCCGCTCTCAAGAACGCTCCAAGCGCGCCTCCGCGCGCTCCGCTCTCAAGACCGATCCAAGCGCGCCTTCGCGTAGTCCGCTCTCAAGACTGCTCCAAGCGCGCATCCGCTCTCAAAACCGCTCCAAGCGTGCCTATGGGCGCTCCGCTCTCAAGACCGCTCCAAGCGCGCCTCCACGCGCTCCGCTCTCAAGACCGCTCCAAGCGTGCCTCCGCGTGCTCCGCTCTCAAGACTGCTCCAAGCGCGCCTCCGCGCTCAAGACCGCTCCAAGCGCGCCTTCGTGCGCTCCGCTCTCAAGACTGCTCCAAGCGCGCGTCCGCGCGCTCCGCTATCAAGATCGCTCCAAGCGCGCCCCCGTACCCTTCGCTCTCAAGACCGCTCCAAGCGCTCCACTCTCAAGACCGCTTCAAGCACGCCCCCGCGCGCTCCGCTGTCAAGACTCTCTAAGGGCGCCTCTGCGTGCTCCGCTCTCAAGACCGCTCTAAGCACGCCTCTGTGCGCTCCGCTCTCAAGACCGCTGCAAGCGCGCCTCGCTCTCAAGACCGCACCAAGCGCACCCCCGCGTACTCAAAAACAAGCACTCCGCGCACTCAAGAATAAGCGCTCCAGCCTTGCTGATTAAAATTTATTTGAGAGCGCCGCAAAAGCTTTCCGGGTGCGGGTAGAATTCGGTGGGCGCGTTCGAGGCATCTCGCGAGTACTCCTACTTCGAGGAACTAACCATTATCCTACTTCGATGAATAGAAGTAACAATCTTTCCTTCTTTTGGAATATCGGCGATCACGCCGCGGCGGCGGTGCCGAATTCATTTAAATTTTATAGAAAGAGAGAGTTTTTGCGAGTTTTTGTATCATTATTATCCAAACTAATCATTCGAAATGGCAAGTATATCTTATCGACGGGAAGGTGATTGACGGAAGGCTTTAAGAAAGAAAAAGAACGAAAATTACGACTTCGAAACGAAATAAACGAAAACATAATACTCGGCTCTAATCTCTACCGCGTCAAGGAAGAAAAAGAACGAAAATTACGGCGGCGAATACTTTCGAATCAAAGCGAAAATAGAGATAACCAAAATTCGAATTAAAGCGAAAATAAATGGAAACGTAATATTCGGCTCCATCGATTTCGTGTCAAGGAAGAAAAAGAGCGAAAGTTACGAAGATGAATAAATTTGAATTAAAACGAAAACCAAAATTACGGCAATAAATAAATTGCTAGCTAAAGCGAGAAAAAATGCAGAAAGTGCAGGAATTGAAGCTAAGATAGGAATTAAAATTGCATAACATAATTGAAATTGCCGGAAAATAAAGCTAAGCTAAGAATTAAAATTGCAGTGCAGAAAGGAAATTGCAGAATTGAAAATGCACGAAATAAAAACTTAATTTATTTATTGCCATAAGGGGTTACAAGAAATAAAAAGACAAGTAATAAAAATTACAAGAAATAAAAAACATTACAATAATTTAAAAGAAAACACAAAAAGAAATACAGAAAACAAGGTGGAAAAGATGGTGGAAGATCACCCCAAAATGGGCAATCCAAGAGGGGAAATAATGAGGGGACAACCTCTATTTATAGACAAAATTGGGCTGCATTTAGCAAAAAAAGGAGTTTAGGAAGGTGCTAGAAGAGCAGTTGGCGGTTTGACTAAAGAAGCCAATTTTGACTTGACACTACAACAAAAACATTAAATAGCAAGGTAGAGAATTCCTTGCAAAATGATGAAATTTGTTGCTAATTTAGATTAGGAAGGAATTTAGGAACAAAATCATTTCATGGCCAATTTGAGTCTAGTTAAATTTAATAAGGGTGAGTTTCCTTGCTAATCAACAACAAATAATCAGCAACGAATTTCTTGCTATCTAAATTAACAAGGAATACTATCAACCAAAAGATTTGAGGATAATCATCATCAAATAATTTCGATCCTAATATTAGCTAGCAATAAAATTGTTAGAAACTTTGTTGCTAATAAATATCAATTACTAAAAATAAAATTATTTGACAATAAATTCTTTTTATGATTGAATTAATGATAATTTGTTATTTTCATATTTTTAACAATAATTTAAATTAATATTTTTCGATTACATAATTATTCAATTATTTAATATAATACATCACACAAACAACCAATATAAATTTACCATCAATATGATCAAATGTCATACATAACATGTCATTGATATATATATACATACACAAAAATTGGCATACCAACAAACTTTCATACATAACCAATTTAGATACATAGCCAAATCGCAACACATAATCAAAAGTAAGTCCACCAAAATATGATAACATGTATCAAAATTTTATACAAAACAAAATGTGACAACTATGTGCGTGGAATCAGCTGATCTGGACAATGACTGTTGTCGAAAGATTGGCGTTGAACTGGAGAAGAATCTTGATTTGGAGCTTGATATTGAGCTTGCGGATGTTGACTTGGTTTCAAAAATAGTTGGGAGTTGCATAGTAGCCGAAAACTAGAGCTGAAAAGTAACCTGAAAAAGAACAATATATTTCTATTCGCGGTTGAGATGAATAAGAATTTATTAACTAAACTGCATAAAATCAAATAGCTTATTAACATCAAGCATGCAGCCAAAATAAAAAAAGTTTAACCTTTAAGATGGTAACATATTCAAACAGTAGCATTAATCATCATTGTAATGATTGTTAAGTCTATTCCATACACGGTTCAACGTCGCATGGCTTAAAAACAACAAAAATTGATGTTTGGAGCAAAAACAATTAGGAGATATGCATGAAATTTCAACATGATCACAACACCTGATCATAAGAGTTACTCAGTTTATGAGCATTCATGCTACAAGCCTCAACAAGCAATAGTCTGCACGTTTTATCATTTAACACCACTCAGTAATTAGTTTGTTATGTACAAACAGGCAGAAGCTTTTGGAAGACACTGTTTGCTAGTAAAGTGTATCCAAAAAGCACTACTTGAAAAGTGAATACCACTTAAGTCAAAAATATATTAAAAGTCATATCATAGAACGAGTTCTTTTCGGATAGAAACAGATTGCCAAAGGAACCGAAAGTAAACAAGAAAAAAGTGAAAAACTTAGTCAACCTTAGAGTAGCTTCATCCACTTCCATATATGTGGAAAGCTTCGCAACAGTTATTTTGGAATACAGTTTCAAGAAGCTGCGAACACTGGCAAGTAGTTGTTGTTGCTTCACCTCATACAAAAATAGCTTCAGCTGCAACCTATAAGCATCCTAAAGAAAAACCAAAAGCACTTTAGTATCTTTGGTGAGCTAAAACTCATTTTAGACAAACATGAATGTGTTGATTACATGATATTGATGCCATAAATTTGTCATGTACATTTTGCTTTATATATACAAAAAAAACTAGCATTATTCTAAAGCCAATCTTCATCAGGTATAACAGAAACAGTGCAAAACGGGAAAACAAAATGACACAGAAGTGAAAACTTTGCTATTAAGTACTACATTTTAATCTACTACAATTATACAAGCAAGAGAAAAATCCCTACCTGATTGTAGTTAGTAAGTGGCTCCTCTAGAACAGGAGCTGAAGCAGTAATGAATTTTGGGCAGGCATAAGAAAAAAGTTCATCATATGTAGCATAAGCATCATCATCATATCTCTGCATCTTCACCATTTTATCATTGTACTTCTCCTTCAACTGAGCACCCACATTCTCATCAATGAGTTTTGTTTGGGGGCATAGCGAAACGCAGATTGCTAACATAACATAGATTTGTTCATTTTTCTTTAATCACTACAACAAAATAGGGCTACAACGGTGCTTTTTTGGGCTTTCCGCGGCGCTTTTCAAGCGCCACGAAAGGTTCCACGACGTTTTACAACACCGCGAAAGTGATCGCCGACGTAGCTAAAGTTTCCGCGGCGCTTTTTAAAACAGCCGCTAAAGTTTTCGCGGCGCTTTTAAAAAAAAACGCCGCGAATATCTGCGGCGATGTTTTAAAAAAATGCCTCAGTTTTAGGCGAGCATGTCCTGACTCATTCTTCCTTCCGGTGAATTAATATTTGTGTTAATGTGTTGAGGGCTTTGATTTTTTGTAGTTGGCCCTTGCTTAACTTAATGGCAGGTTGGGGATCTAGTTGCATTTTGCTTATTATTTCATTTTTCTGGATTGCTGGAATTGAAGACTTGTTTAAAGTCAAGCTTCTAATGGAAACTGGTTTCTAATGGAAGTTGGTTTCTAATAGAGATTGGTTTCTAATGGAAATTGGTTGGGTATTAAGTCTAATCCTATTTCATCTTGCTATATCTCACTTTTAATATTTAAATTGTATAGAGCTACACCATTTTTCATCACTCATGCATCCTCTAGCCCTAATTTGAGCAATCTCATAAGCGCTAGTAAAAATTTGTAATGAGTTGGAGTCCTAAGGTTTAAACAATAAGGTTTAAACAATTAAATAGCTCATCGAATAGTCAAATTTATGATTTGTTTCAATGGGCATAATTATGTTTGGACTTAAATTACAGCAAATTCTGATCACCTAACACATGTCGCAGGCACGCCTATGCAACCATTTATATTAATTGTTAAAACCAATTGCAGATTTTAAGCAAAAAAATACACCAAGAGCAAAATGAATGCACCTGCTGAGGGTGAACGGTTCGTAAGCAGACAATGTCATTGCTTAGTAGTTATCTCCAGCGTACCCTGAAAGCAAAATACCGAGATGCCTTGTGTCGGTGAATAAATAGAAATGGGTATTGAAATTAAGAAAATAGACGAAGGCAATACCATCATGTAAAATAGGAATCCCACAAATTCTTTATAACTTTCCGAATTAGATTTCCGACCTCATTCCTTTTGTCTGCACTGTCATCCAACTTGAGAGGTAAGCAACGATTTGTTAGACGCAGAGTAGTCGGGAGGAGTTAAATTGATGGAAAATGGTGGGAGTTTGGTTATACCTGATCGAGGCTGGTGGAAGCCCGGGATGTTGGGAAATGCAGTATAGGAGTGTGCCCGAGCGAAGCAGAGCGCCAGTTAGAGATAGACACAGGTGTATTGTCTGGAGACGCGGGAGGTCGTTGACGGCGATGAGCGGCATGCAATAGCTGGAGTGTCGCGGTGGAGGAGGAGTCCGACACTACAACAAATACATCAAATAGCAAGGTGGAGAATTCCTTGCTAAATGATGAAAATTGTTGCTCCACAAGTAATTTTAGGAAGAATCTATGACACAAGTAATTTTAGGAAGAATCTATGACACAAGTAATTTTAGGAAGAATCGAGATTCTAGCTCAAATTTAATTAATATGTTGCAGAATTTTAGTTTATACCTGCAAGTTGCAAATGCGAATGCAAGTCTACAATTAATCTGCAGAATTTCTACAAAAGTAGGCTCCAACTTGCTGCCGATCAGAAGGAACACCGGTCGGCGGTCTCCTGCTCAAGGAACACTAAGGAAAAAACATATCAGAAGGAACACAACAATTATTATTTGATATGGGAACAATAATTCCTACATTACATATTGGGGCAAACATATTTCTGAACAGCCGAACAGATCAGAAGGAAAAAAAGGCAGTCAGGCAATGATTTCTCCCTTTTCTGCAGATCAGAAGGAACACTAAGAAAAAGGAGAAGAAGGAAAGAAATCTAAGGTAAGGGAGAAAACTAAGAAAGGGGAATCAGAAATCTAACGACAGGAAAGGGAGAAATCGAAGAAAGGGGGAAAAACCATAAACTTGAGCAATGATTCACAGTGGTCGGCGGTCGCCTGGTTGAAGATGGATGACTGCCTGCAGGGACTGACGCAACGTCGGCGACGCCTGATGGGGAGAAGAACGACGAAGTAGGCCGGTGAACTGGCAATGGAGGTTATCTTCTGGAGAACTGGTCGGCGGCTCTTCTAGGGCACTATGACGGGAGCAGAGCAACAGGAGGAGGCGAATGGAGTAGGGCGACGGGAAGATGTGGCTTGGAGTGGGGCGGAAGGACTGCGACGGGAGGCCGACGGGAGGCCGACGGGAGGAGGGCAACGCGAGGAAGGCGACGGGAGGAGGGTGACGGGAGCAGAAATTATGAAATGAGCAGGAGGGGGAGGGGACGATGGAATAAAGAGAGATATTATTATAATAATTGGTGCTAAAATTTTAGGGGGAATTTTTTATTTGCCCTCCATACATTTTGGGGAAGATTAATCACCAATGAATTTTAAGCACAAAATATTTCCTTTCTAATTATCAAGTGATATTTTGCAACAAAGATATTTGATTCTAAATCTTCAACAAAAATATTCGTTGCTAATATTGTATCAAAACACAAAAATCATATACGTAGCTAAATTTGTTGCAAATTAGCAACAAATTACAATGCCTTCATAATTTTGTTCCTAATTGACATTTTTGTAAAGCGAAAATAAATGGAAACGTAATATTCGGCTCCATCGATTTCGTGTCAAGGAAGAAAAAGAGCGAAAGTTACGAAGATGAATAAATTTGAATTAAAACGAAAACCAAAATTACGGCAATAAATAAATTGCTAGCTAAAGCGAGAAAAAATGCAGAAAGTGCAGGAATTGAAGCTAAGATAGGAATTAAAATTGCATGACATAATTGAAATTGCAGGAAAATAAAGCTAAGCTAAGAATTAAAATTGCAGTGCAGAAAGGAAATTGCAGAATTGAAAATGCACGAAATAAAAACTTAATTTATTTATTGCCATAAGGGGTTACAAGAAATAAAAAGACAAGAAATAAAAATTACAAGAAATAAAAAACATTACAACAATTTAAAAGAAAACACAAAGAAATACAGAAAACTAAGGTGGAAAAGATGGTGGAAGATCACCCCAAAATGGGCAATTCAAGAGGGGAAATAGTGAGGGGGCAACCTCTATTTATAGACAAAATTGGGCTGCATTTAGCAAAAAAAGGAGTTTAGGAAGGTGCTAGAAGAGCAATTGGCGGTTTGACTAAAGAAGCCAATTTTGACTTGAGAGTTGTGGGGTGCGGATAGTAGGTAGTAGCTGGCGGGTTGGGGTGCGGATAGCTGAATTTAATCCAGCAAAATTGGCGGTGGCCTGGATTCGAACCCGCCACCTCAAGGGAGGCTAGCCAGACCAAGTCCACTGGAGAAAACGTGCTTCTCTGTTGAATACAGAAATATATTTATATATATATTATAATATGTTAGAATAAATATAAGTATTATAAAGACGGGAAAGGAAAATCGACATCCCGTGTCGTCGATCGACAGGACGGGAGGTCGATCGACGGGAAGGGCTGTTGACGGAAGGCTTAAGGAAAAATCGACTGGACGGGAAGTCGATCCACGGGATCGACATCCCGTCCCGTCGATCGACGGGATCGACATCCCGTCCCGTCGATCGACGGAAGGCTTTAAGGAAAAAAAAGACAAGTTAAGAATCGACGAGAAGCTGATCGACATCCCGTCCTGTCGATCGACAGAACGATCGACGAGATGGGATGCCGATCGACGGGAATTGATGAGGATTTCAAAAAAACAAGTTAAGTTTTTAAAAAAACCTGAGTTATTATTTATTTAACTTTATTTCTAGTCTATATATAGACTTAGTTTTTATTTAATTAGTATTTACATATATATAATATTTTAAATATATATTTAGTATATATTTACATAATTACTTAAAAATTTACATACTTACTATATAGTTTCATATATTTATATATATACTTAAATAGTTTCTTTTTACATATAAATATATATATATATATATATATATATTGTTGGATCTTGAGGCGCCTTTAGAGGGGGGGGGGGGGGGGGTGAATAATCGTTTTAGAAAACTATAAACTTGTTGAAACCGATTTCTCGGTTTCTGTGGAGTTCGGGGCCCCTAACGGGTTGGGGGGCGACTGTCACTTACTAATCTCGCGAGAACAAACCGGAGCCTCGGAGTTGGACACTGATCCTTAGGCTCAGCTAGGAGGACCCACCACACACCCAGAAGATCTTTAGAGCGCTTCCCCTCCCAAGCCAAAAGCTGAAGCCTGGGCACCTTGGAGAGCTCAAGGATGGCCTGAGGAGAGAGAAGCTCAAAAAGAGGAAGCCTCACCAAAGGTGCCCTTTGGATCCTATTTATAGATTTTCTGATCTGGCCTGCAAATAGCAGGTATCTGCCTCTCGATTTTACTATACGCACCACAACTTGGTCTGCTAACAGCCAAACTCCGCTGTCCGGGGCGGCTATTGGCAGACCCTCCGGGGCAAAGAGGTAATTCTAGCTTCCAGCCTCATGGAAGAGGGGTCTGCGAGGACTGCTCGCCCCCTGGTCTCGCCAAAGTGTATGCGCGAGCCCCTGCTGTCTCTGCGACCTCGAGGGTCTCGCTGAACCTTAGGAATGAGGCCCTCCTGCCGAGCTCGAAGAGAGCGAGATCAAGCCACTGATCTCGCCTCACCCCGGCTGTCGAGAACTATTGGTGTTCTGCGAGATCCCTGGAAGGAGCCAGGCGAACCCCGGGTTGTACACAATCCCCGCTCTTTGCGAGGTTATCCTAAGCTCGCAAAGAATCATCCAACCCTGGGCGTTCGCCTGGCGACAATTGTCCTGTCGGGAATCTTTCTGTGGGTCCCAGCGTTAGGCTATAAATACCACTTGAGCTGAAGGGCGTCTTCACTTTCTTTTCTCTTTTATTCTTCTCCTTACTGTAGCTATCTTCCAATGCCTCTCTCCAAGGAAATGGAGGCTCGCCTGAAAGCTTCCAAGGCTCGCGAGGTGTCGATGATGATGAAGCCCCTGGCGTGGATGAGTCGCCCATCCCCCTCTCCTTTGCCGAAAATGAAGAAGGTGAAGGCCGCTCGCCGACTGGGAGACGATACTGTCGACCTGGAGTCTTCCCCTAGCGACAAATCCGTTGACAAGGTAAGGATTACCCGTCACGCGAGACTAATTGATTATTGTTTCTAAGCTTCGCCTCTGTAGGTCATTAAGACCAACAAAGACGCTGGCGGACCTTCGAACGAACCCCCCACTACTCCTCGGGAGAATGCGAATATCGTTGGCGAGAATCCTGACGGTACATTATTTGATCTCGCCAATTTTGCTTTAATCATGTTACCTGCTGATGTCTCTTACCTCTTTATTTTCCTTCTTCAGTTCTGCCTCCTGCGAGCCCGAGGCAACAGGATCAGCGAACTCCTTCCCCTAAACTCCTGGACGCGACCATCCCGACACCGAACTTTAACCTTCTCGCCAATGAGGACTCAGGCGGCTCGCGCCGGCCGAAAGGTCCCCTCGTAGGTACAACGAAATACCCCCTGGAAAGGGGAAGACTCACATCCCTTACTATGGCACCGCCTTCGATCCTCCGCCTGGTTCCTTTCACCCTCCCCCGGGTAAGCCTTCTCGCGTCTCCGCTATTTACCCTGATATTTGTCCCTCCTAACCTCGCGTACAACCCTTTTCAGCGGACTGCGAGACCCAACACACCGACTCCGAACTCGGGGACGAGGAAATGTCCCCCTTTCCTGAGCAGGTGGAGGACTTCCTGGGCGATTCGCGAGAACCTGAGGTGATAAAACAGCGGACCGCGGAGTTATTCCAAAAGCAAAACCAGATGCTGCAGGACCTCAACATTCGGGCGAGAGTGGATAGGCGGGCTGCCGAGGAGAGATATGCTTCGCTGATGGATGAGTGCGATAGACTTCGTGCTGCGATGCCTCGCGATCCCGATGAGTCCGAGACCTCCGAGGAGATGCTCATAGCGAGGATCAAAGATTTCGCCCACCTGATTGATCGCGACGCCCGCGCTGCTGCTGAATTCCACAACCCCAGGAGGCCGCCGAGGACGGTACCACGAGGAGGCGGCAGGTGGCAGTGGTTGCCTTACTGATCTCGCGCCTTTAGTTTTTCCTTCGTGAAACATTTCCGCTATTGTTGTATTATTACTCCGAACAATCTCGCATGGTTGTGGCCTCTATTAGTTTTCGCTCGCTAAGAGCTGTGAACAATTATTAAATGTGCTATTGCTTGCGGCTTCTATACTGCTGCCTATCCTTTATCTTATTTTCGCTTGCGAGTACTGTTTCTGCTCGCGAATCGTTTATTTGGACTAACCCTGCAGATTGATCTCGCTCGCCGGTCATTGGCGGAATGATTTTTGTTTTCGCACGTTATCCTGATGTGACATTTTGATTAATCGTACCCTCCGGCGCTTGGGATTCTTCCAGCCGTTTTCATTTTCCTATAAATAGCTTCTCATTAATGTCGTTTATCTATCGCCTCCCTCAGACCATTCCTTCCTCTCAGCTGTAGAGCTCTCGCCAATCTATTCTCGAATTCCTCCCTTCTAGTTCTCGCATGTACTAAAGATGGTGAAAACTGGGAAGGACGACCGCGAGGGCGAAGTTAGGCTAAAGTGCGCCTGGGCTTTCTGCGAACACGAGTTCTTCTGCTGCAACATGAGCGGGGACGAATACCTCACCTCCCTGGCCGACTTCGTCCCCCCCCCCCCCCCCCCCCCCGAGTTCACAGCTCGCCGCCCGGGGGAGGATGAGGTGATTAACACCCTCTGACCCGATGAGATCGCCATCCCCATCGCACATTTTGCGGTGGGCCTGCGACTTCCCCTCTGGCCCGAGATTCGCCAGGTACGTTCCCTTTTCCTCTTCATCTTTCTCGCAGGAGTAGTCTCGCTCGCAATAGTTTTCATGGTTTGTGGTTTTCCAGGTGCTCCGGCACTACGGAGTAGTCCTCGCCCAACTCACCCCTAATGCGATGGCGGTGATCTTAGGTTTCGCATGCTTCCTGCGCGAGGAGCGCATCGAGTTTAGCCTCCCTGTCTTCCGGAAACTATTCTCCTTCCGCGCCTACACAGAGGGTACCGTCTACTTTGTAGGCTCGGGCTGCAAGGTCGTCGAGACCGTCAACAAGGCCCACTTCTGGGCTCAGAAGTTCCTCCTTGTGAAGGGGAACTTCGGCAACATCCCCGTCTCTCCTGTCCAATACAACGATAGCGTCTACCGCCCTCCAGTTCTCGGCGGCACCGATGCCGACCTCTACCAGTTCTTCCAGAAGAAGAACTTTGAGGTGTGCCATCTCCGCCGCAACGTCGACAAGCTACTACCGGTGCTCCCCGGGGAAGGTAAGGATCTCGCCCCACCACTCGTGTTATTTTTAATTTTCGGCACTCTTCCTAACATAACTTTTGTCATGTGAGCGAGACATACCCCTCCACCCTCCTTATGCGAGTAACATAAAACCCTCCGCCGACCTCGCCCTCGCTACCATGGGGGCGGCGGCATGCCAAGAGGTTACTCCCGCGACCGCTACCACTTCCAAGAAGAGGGAGGAGGCCCCAAGTAGCAAACCTTCCAGCCAGCCAACTCCAAAGAAACCCAAGAAGGGCGAGAGCTCGCGCGCTTCCGTGAAGGGGAAGCGCCCTGCCGAGCTCTCGGGTCGCGAGGCCGGCACTTCCGTGCTCCCCGAGGATCTGGAAGCCGAGGAGCCAGTCGAGGTCACCGCTAGGACCTCGACACCGCCCCATCCGTCGAACCACATGCACTTCGGCCTTGGCGAGCGAGCCCGGGATGAAACCGGCGAGCACCTAGTGCGCTGGAGAGAAGAGGTCAACCGGATCGACGTCTCCTCCATACTTCCCACTTGGGTGGAGAAGGACGTCGCGACCTCCCACGCCTTCAACTTCTCCTTCATCATGTATGGTCGTGAGGACGCCACGGCTTATAAGGAAGAAACCGCGAGGGGCCTCGCCTATGAAAGCACGAGGTCCCAGTTGCGGGCTATGGAGCTCGCCCACATGACGGGGAGAAGATGCCTGCAGCTGGAGCGCGAGTATGCAGAGCTTGCCGAGGCCTACAAGGCCTCCCAGGCGAAAGTCGACGAGTTGAAGGAAGAGCTAGCTGCCGCCGAGACCGGGGTGGTGAGTCATTTATCTATAGCATCTCCTTTCTCCCCAACTTGTCTTGTCTTACGTGTTTCTTGTTTGCAGGATGCCGAGATGGCCAGGCTTTCGGATGCTCGGGTCCTGAGCCTGGAGGGTGAGGTCGCCGGGCTGAAGGCACTCAACCGCGACCTTGCTCGCGCCGCCGTCCCCCCTTCTCCCCACCGTTTAAAGGAAGAGACGCGAGACCGCGACGAGGCGCTTCGCGTAAAGTCGACGAATGCGGCTCGTTTCGTCTTCCAGGCCATAAAAGGAGTTGAACTGTTGGTTGCCGAGGCCGAGAGCGTGACAGTCGAGGACATCATCCCGGAGCTCTTCAAGCCGCTCCCGCCGGTGAAGGATAGCGACGACGAGGAGTTTCTGAGCGAGGCTTAGGAGACAATTTTCATTTTGTTTTTAATGTATATTTTTGGGGCTGGCGATATCGCCGCCCAATGTAACTAAACTCTTACATTGGAATGGAAATTTTGTGCACTGTTCTTTCTTGCTTGGTATTTTCTTTGATTCATTTTTATTCGCTAGTTTGTGTATAGTACTCGCTCCTTGCCGTTTCGCTTTTTTTATATATGCCGAGAATTCCGTTTCTCGCCCAGCGAGAAGTTACCCTAAATTTCCGACCATATTTCTTAAGGACCAAACCCCTTTTCTCATTATTATCTTGTGCCGAGGACCCCCCCTCTCGCCAAAACGAGAAGTTATCCTCGCTTCCAAATTCTCTTAAGGACCAAACTCTCTTTCCTCGCCAGCCTCTCCGCGAGATCAACCTGACCCACCGGCTAGTGAGAGCCCAGCAGCGGGATCGTCCGGGGCAATCCAGCATAAAAGAACCTGTTAACCTCGCCAGCCTCTCCGCGAGATCAACCTGACTCACCGGCTAGTGAGAGCCCGGCAGCGGGATCGTCCGGGGCAATCCAGCATAAAAGAACCTGTCAACCTCGCCAGCCTCTCCGCGAGATCAACCTGACCCACCGGCTAGTGAGAGCCCGGCAGCGGGATCGTCCGGGGCAATCCAGCATAAAAGAACCTGTCAACCTCGCCAGCCTCTCCGCGAGATCAACCTGACCCACTGGCTAATGAGAGCCCGGCAGCGGGATCGTCCGGGGCAATCCAGCATAAAAGAACCTGTCAACCTCGCCAGCCTCTCCGCGAGATCAACCTGACCCACCGGCTAGTGAGAGCCCGGCAGCGGGATCGTCCGGGGCAATCCAGCATAAAAGAACTTGTCACTTGGGACCCATAGTTGAAGAAACAGCACATGAGAAATAATATATTAGAACGGGTATAGAAAAGGAACTTTATGGATAAAAACGCTTTAAGTCATCCCCACTTCTGGCCCGACCGAGGGGTACCCCTTCCACAACCCGGAGGTGGTACCCTCCTGACTTTAGCACTTCACTTACAATATAGGGGCCCTCCCAGTTGGGATTGAGCTTACCTACCGTGGCCCCCCTTCCGGCCGCATCAACCTTCTTTAGTACCAAGTCCCCCTTCTAGAAATATTTTACTCGGATATATTTGTCAAAGTACTTGGCCATCCGCCTTTTCACTTCCTCCTGCCTAACGGTGGCCAGGTCTCGGAGTTCCTCCACTAGGTCCAAAGACAATCTTTGGCCTTCTTCGTTGTTCGCTCTCCATTCTTCACCTCCTTCCCCTGTGGCGACCACTCTAGGTGTCTTGACTTCAAACTCAACCGGGAGGACAGCCTCGGATCCGTGGGACAGCTTGAAGGGGGTCTCCCCAGTAGCTGTGTTTGGGGTGGTCCTCAGTGCCCAGAGGACTGAGGGAAGTTGCTCCGCCCAACTCCCTCTAAGGTTCTCGATCTTCTTCTTGAGGAGGTTTACTATAATTTTGTTCGCCGCCTCCACTTGCCCATTGCTCCTTGGGTGGTGGATCGACGCGAACCTGAGATCTATGCCGAGCTGAGTACAGAAACTAACGAACTCATCACTGGCGAACTGCGGCACGTTATCCATGACAATGGCTAAAGGAAGCCCGTGCCTGCAAATAATCTCGCCCCAAATGAAATTCTTTACCACTTGGGAGGTTACCCTGGCCAGTGCCTTCGCCTCGATCCACTTGGAGAAGTAATCGACCATCACTAGCAAGAACCTCCTTTGACCGCTTGCCTGGGGGAAAGGTCCCACCAGGTCTAGTCCCCAGATTGCAAATGGCCAAGGAGCCGTGATCGTTCTTAGCCTCTGAGCTGGGAGGAGTTGGAGAGGAGCGTAGAGTTGGCACTTGGGGCACCTCCTGGAGAACTCGGTCGCATCCTTGCTGAGGGTGGGCCAAAAGTAGCCTTGCCTCAGAACTCTTCCTTCCAGGGTCCTACTTCCTGAGTGGCTGACACACTCTCCTGAGTGAATCTCCTCCAGGACCCTCGGGGCTTCCTCCTCCGGGACACAATGGGCCAGGAGCCCCGAGAGGTTCTTTCTATATAGTATCCCTGCATGCAAGGAGTAGTAAGTTGATTTATACCTGAGCTGGCGCTGTTCTGTCCCTTCCTCAGGGAACTTCCCCATTGTTAAGTAGGTGATGAAGGGATCCATCCACGACACCCGCTGGTCCACTTCCACCACCTCCCCCTCCTCGATGGAGGGTTGGAAAAGCTCCGACACCGTTCCTTCGGCCCGGGGACCGAACTTGGCTAAGAGGTCCGCCTGGGTGCTTTCTCCTCTTGGGATGTGTCTGATGGAGAAGGTGCGAAACTGTCCCACTATCCCTTTAACCTTCTCCAGGTACCGTTGGAGATTTGGTTCTTTGACTTCGAATTCCCCCCCGATCTGGCATGCCACCACCATGGAGTCCGTCGAGACCTCCACGTCCTGCACCCCCAATTCTTGTGCCAGGCGGAGGCCTGCTACCACGGCCTCGTACTCGGCTTGGTTGTTAGTGAGGGGGAAATGGATGTTTATCGCTTGCTCTATCCTGGTTCCTTGGGGACTCACCAACACCACCCCTCCTCCGAAGGAATGCTTTCTCGACGCACCATCGACCAGCATCTTCCAAGCCACCGGGTGGGGTATTTCAGATTCCTCTAACTCGGTCACGTAGTCGGCCATGAAATCCGCCACCGCCTGTGCCTTTATGGATACCCTGGGCACGTAGGAGATATTGAACTCACTCAATTCTACCGCCCACTTTGCCAACCTCCCAGAGTGCTCTACCCCTTCCATGATGCCACAAAGGGGGTGGTCAGTCACCACTTTGATTGAGTGTGCCTGAAAGTAAGGTCTGAGCCGCCTAGCCGACACTACCAAGGCAAACGCTAACATTTCGAGGATAGGATATCTGAGTTCGGCCTTCCTGAGTACCCTGCTGACGTAGTAAATGGGGAGTTGTTTCTTCCCCTCCTCTCGAACCAACACTGAGCTAACCGCTTCCGACCCTACCCCCAAGTACAGGTATAGGTCTTCCCCTTGTCTCGGCCCTTGTAATAATGGGGCCTGGGTCAGTTGTTCCTTTAGCGCTTGAAAAGCCTTTTCGCACTCGGGAGTCCATTCGAATTTTTGGTTACCCCTTAATACCTTGAAGAAGGAAGAACATTTTTCTCCTGCCTTGGAAAGGAACCTGCTCAGCCCGGCTAACTTCCCTGTCAAACGTTGGACCTCTTTCGCACTTCGTGGAGATCTCAACTCAAGGATCGCATTTACCTTGTCTGGATTAGGCTGCACTCCAAGAGGGGTGAGCAAATGACCCAAGAACTTCCCTCGACTGGCCCCGAAGACACACTTGAAGGGGTTAAGCCTCATTTTAAACTTTCTCAAGGTTTCAAAAGTCTCTTCGAGGTCACTGAGATGGGACTCGAGATTTTGACTCTTGATCATTAGGTCATCCACATAGACCTCCAAGTTCCTCCCTTTCTACTCGCGAAACACCCTATCCATCATACGCTGATAAGTGGCCCCTGCATTCTTTAAACCAAACGACATCATTTTGTAACAATAGCACCCATCCCCGGTGATGAAGGACACATCTTTAATGTCGGGAGGGTGCATGCGGATCTGGTGATAACCTGACAAAGCATCTAAAAAAGACATCACAGAAAAACCGACGGCTGAATCAACCAGCGCGTCGATTCTAGGCAAGGGATAACAGTCCTTGGGGCATGATTTATTAAGCAAGGAAAAATCCACACACATTCTCCACTTACCCTCTCCCTTGGTTACCATCACAACATTGGAGACCCAGCCTGGGTACTGGATCTCCGATACAAAGCCAGCTTTGAGGAGCTTGTTCACCTCCTCCCGGATGGGCACCTCCAGCTTGTCCGCCGTGGACCTCCTCTTCTGGCGGATGGGGAGAGCGCCGGGATCGAGGTTGAGGCGATGACATGCCACATCCGCATCGATTCCCGGCATCTCTACAGTGCTCCATGTGAAGACGTCCACATTGTCCTGGACGCAAGCCAAGATCTTCGCCCGATCCTCCAGGCTGAGCTCCCCATTGATATTGATCTTCTCGATCGCCCCGGCCTTGGTGGTGATCTCCACCTCCACCACTTCTTCTACAGCCTCCAGCCTGGACTGCTCCCCCCAGGGGCTCTGCTCCTCTTCTTTCTCTCCCTCTTTCTTCCCCGCCCCGAGTCTTTCGCCGACACCTTCCTGGGTATGAACTACTTCTCTTCCCCCTTCCTCTCCTACCTCCATTAGCTCCTCCCCCCGAGGCCTCATCTTCACCCCGCTCTCCTTCTTCCTCCCCCGCACTGGGTCCCTCACCGACCCCTTCCTGGGCACGAACTACTTCTTCCTTTATCTCTTCCGTCGCGGTCACTTCTTCCATTACTTTATCCCACTCCTCCGCCTCCTCCATCCAAGAGATGGTGTTGACGGCGGTCACATAGCATTGCCTCGCCACCTCGGGATCTCCCCTGACCCTGACCTGGATTCCCCCCATGCTGAACTTGAGGCATTGATGGAAAGTGGACGGGACACACCGGAATGCGCTGATAAGAGGCCGCCCGAAGATGGCGCTATAGCTACTGGGGGCGTCCACTATCACAAAGCGGCAGTTCCAGGACTGCCCTCCCAGGGTCACATGAAGTCCTACTCCCCCTTCTACTTCTTTCCTTTCTCCTGAGAATCTGAACAGCGGGCCATCCGAGGCCAACACCCTCCTGGGCTCTGCCTGCATCCCGTCGAACGCCTTCTTGAAAATAACATTGACCGAGCTCCCGTTGTCCACCAAGATTCGCGAGACGGTGAAGTTCTCGATGTCTGTCTGGATGACCAGCGCATCACAGAATGGGTCTTCGTGACCGGGCAGGTCCTTCTGTGAGAAGGTGATCTTCTCCGCGGGGGGTGGGGCTTGGGATGTCGAAGCTACACTCCGACGGTACATGGCATGGAGGCTCGCCTTCTGGGTTGCCTCGACCCCCACCCCCCATGGATCACTCCGATCCCTCCTCGGGTCCCTACGTCCGCCCGATCCTCGCACCTTTCATCCTCATCTCCCTGAGGTAGAATCTCCTCTATCCTTGCTCCCCCTTGCTGTGCTTGTGGTGTTGGGGCTCTTGCCCCTCTGACTTCCAAGAACTCAGGGCAGGTGGCCGTTGCGTGGCCTTCCTCCTGATGGAAGTCACAGTACGGCAGCGCCACCCCCCTTGCCTCATCCCCGACTCCTCGGTTCCTTCATCTGGGGCTGGCTCCTCCGGCTCCCCCTCCTCTTCCTCTTCCTGCCCTTCCTCTACCGATCTCCATTGCCTGGTGAGGGGGGGGGGGGTGGAAATGGCCTCGGGCCCTGTCTCCACCCCAGCTGGTGAGGTCTTCCCTGCCCTCCTTGGAAGTTACCTCCCCCATGGGGGAGACCCCTCCCTGGGCCTTGCATTCCTCCACCCTGCTGCCTCCATCCCAACTCTGGGGCTCTCGCTTCCTCTCTCCTCCTTGTCTCTTGCTGTCTCCCTTCCGGCTCGCTCAGCCATGCCAATCTCTTCGCAAACTAGGGATTTGATGCCTCCCCTTCTACCTCCTCTGCCGCTCTCTCCATCAATTCTTCATAAGATTGAGGAGCCTTCTTCTTGAGGTCCATCTTGAAGAAGCCTTCTCTCAGCCCCAATGTAAAGGCGAGCTGGAGGGTATACCCTGGGACCTCTTGGACAAGGAGGACATCCTCTCGGAACCGCTCCAGATAATGAGCCAACGATTCTCCTGACCTCTGCTTGATGTCGAAAAGCGACTCTGGATCCTTCTTTCTTTTCTTCATGGCGGAAAAACGTAAGAGAAAACCTTTATGCAAGTTCTCGAAGGTATAGATCGATCCTGAGGGAATCTGGTGGAACCAGTCCCTCACCTTCTCCATCAGGGTAGTAGCAAAGAGGCGACACTTGAAGGCTTCCGACATGGGTCTGATCAAGACCATATCCTCGAACCACTGCAGGTGTTGAATGGGGTCATCATTGCCAGAATACAGCATCATGTTAGGCTCCCTGAACCCATCGGGGAGTGGTGCCGAGAGCACCATCTCGCAGAAGGGACTTCCCCCACTTACCCCCTGAACTTGCTCCACCCTTCTCACGGGCTCCTCGGGTGATCCTACTCCTGTCGATCTCGCCAGAGGACAGCTCGCCGGGACCTCCCTGGCCGAGCTTCCTCGCGCTAGAGTCTCCCTTGCCGGATTCTCGCTTCCCCCAGCAGGGCTGGGGAACAGCTCTCGCCCAGACAGATCTTGTCCTCCTCCCTAGGCCGCCACCTCTTTTCCCGCTCGATGAGCTGGCTCGCTCTCGCCGACTCCAGGTTGATGAGCCACCTGGGGCGCCGGGGTCGCGAAACTGCCGAGTGCAGTGGCGAGAGCGCTCTGAAAAGCTCCAAGAAGATCTCGCCTAAGATCCGCCAACATCTCTACTGTGGCTGGTGCTCCTGGGTGTGGTGAGCCTCCAGGGTTCGCATCCCGCTCGTCCTCGCCGGTCATGTTTTCCCTGAGATTTTCTTGAGCTAGCCGCACTCCACGCTCACCGCACCAAAAATGTTGAAACCGATTTCTCGGTTTCTGTGGAGTTCGGGGCCCCCAACGGGTTGGGGGGCGACTGGCACTTACTAATCTCGCGAGAGAACAAACCGGAGCCTCGGAGTTGGACACTGATCCTTAGGCTCAGCTAGGAGGACCCACCACACACCCGGAAGATCTTTAGAGCGCTTCCCCTCCCAAGCCAAAAGCTGAAGCCTGGGCACCTTGGAGAGCTCAAGGATGGCCTGAGGAGAGAGAAGCTCAAAAAGAGGAAGCCTCTCCAAAGGTGCCCTTTGGATCCTATTTATAGATTTTCTGATCTGGCCTGCAAATAGCAGGAATCTGCCTCTCGATTTTACTATACGCACCCCAACTTGGTCTGCTAACAGCCAAACTCCGCTGTCCGGGGCGGCTATTGGCAGACCCTCCGGGGCAAAGAGGTAATTCTAGTTCCAGCTATTGGATCGGTAGGCGCCCTTAGAGGGGGGGGGGGGGGGGGTGAATAAGGGTTTTAAAGATTTTAAAACTATTTTGATTATTTTAGAAAAAGCTTTGAATATGATAATAAAGAAGATCAAGACTAATCAAGTAAAGTAAGAATAGAGACATGATTTTATTAACTTGAGAGACATGATTACAAAAAACTTGATCTCTTATGAAAGCTAGAAATCAAAGCTAAATAGAAAAGAAACCTTTTGGTTTTCTATCCCGACTCGCTTCCCCACGAACCGGTGGCCCTAGACTTATCCTCCCCGGATTCGGCCTCAAGCCGCTCTAGCCAATCCCTCCCCGGATGTGGCCTCGAGCCCCCCTAGACCTAGCCTAGATCTAGTCGCCAACACGAGGCGATTTTCCCCCTAAGTCCTACACTGACCTAGTCGCCAACACGAGGCGATTTCACTAATCGTTTACAAAGTGGAATATGAAATAATAATAAAGAAATAAGAACTCCCTCAAGATGGACTTCTGAAGTTAGAGACGAAGATCCGCCGTTGAATAAGCGTTGTAGAAGCGGACTTCGATCTGATCCGGCGTGACGAGATTCTCCTTCAGAAGTTTTGCAGAGCTTCGCTAGCACATCAACTTTCGGCCAAGATACCCTCTGGAATTCTGGCACTCAATATATCTCTCTGATGTCTGTATGAAACGAGAGGACTTGGGTCCTTTTTATAGACTAGCGCTAGCGCCTGCGCTAGCCACTACCGCCGGCGCTATCTCATATTAGGAGACTTTTTGCGCGGCAGAATCTTCAATCCGAGGCAACAATTCCAGCATGCCTTCTGTGCATCGAGCTAGCGCCGGCGCTATCCACTATCGCCTGCGCTAGTGATCAGTTTGGAGTTGATGGCTCAATTTCGGGGGCAACCACCATATGTAAACTTTGAGTCATTTTGACCTGTTATCCTGCACACTTAGATCACACAAGATTAAATACACACATAGGATTTGTTATTCTCAAACCTAGGAGATGCGGAAGACCGTGTTCCAACAAACTCCCCCTTTTGATAATAACAAATCCATTAATGATAAATCAGAGCATTAATCTAAATAAGCATGAAGAAACATATTTGTGTGTGTGTGAAAAGGATGACTTAGGATAAATAATGATTATAGCATTTTAGTATTGCTCCCCCTAAATACATGCTCCCCAAGTGAATGCTCTCCTAATATGTTCTTAACTGAATTAAGCATGTTAGATATGTTATCATGTTAGTTCTCCCCCTTTTGCATTTTATCATGTTAGTTCTCCCCCTTTGTTATTAGCAAAAGCGGGTAGGGAGACACCACTTCAAACTGTAATAATACGGTTAATAGGCATGATCGAGCTTTGAGAGAAGGAAATGATAAGGAGTTGTAGAAATCTTTTTATTGAATTAGATTAGAGTTTGAGTATATATATTGTCATAAATCAGAGTTTTGTAGCATAAACCCAAGATAAAAGCAAAGGTGCGGAAGACTTAAAAGAAAACATCTTGTATAAGAAATGATAATTCAAAAAATAGTGGAGTTTTCATTTCAGAAAGAAGATGTTTTGTACATCAAAGGTTAAACAAGAGGTTAATTTCACCAATGAAGAAACCAAGCATGAATAAATATTATCACAAGAGAGATTACGACAATGTTATGGTAATTCATAATTTCAAAAACAAACTAAACATTGTAGAAATCATGCTAGGTTATCTAGTGCATTTTATAAATAAAGAGTAAGTATAGAATTAGCATTAGGATCCAATACTCATGAGAAGAAGTGTTATGGAAGATAATGATGTGCACAAGTGTATTTTGAATAAAGTGAACAAGTGTGTTAACCAAAAATACAAGACAAATATAGAGTAAAGTGCACAATAAAAACACAAATAATTTTACTTCCACACACTTTTAAGCACAAATTAAAATGTACAACAACCAAGGTGCTTTGCACACACAATGCTTATGAAGACTTATCAGGGTGCAAAGTAGTGCTTGGGGGATCACACAAGTTAATTTATCAAGGTTGATTCTTTTTGTTGTGATCCTGTGTACTTAAGAAGAAGTGGTTTTATTTTTAAAATGAAGAGTTTGCACAAGACACTTTACTAATCTATCCAAGGTGCTCAACCCCACAATGCTTATTAAGACTTATCAGGAGGTTCAAGTAGTGCTTGGTGGAGGTGACTTTGTCAAGGTTATGATGAGTTTTGATTTGAACACAGTTCTCCGATTACACTTGTTTTGCAAACACTTTAAAGAAGAAATTTCAACCACTCTTCTTAATATTTAATAGTGCAAATAAATGTTGTGTAGGTAATATACTTGTGCAATTTTAATTTTATGTACAATTACAATATATTAGCAAGCATTCTTAGATTAAGAAGCACAGGTAGACTAAGCCAAAAGGTGAGTGAAATAATATCATTATCAAACATAAAACATTTACTCATACTTAGAGGCATGCTAAGCTTAGTCCTACACAAACTTTTCTAATTATTATTGATGCACATATTAATAGATAGATCAAAGCATGATAAAAGCAATGTTTAAGAAGTTTGAAAAAATAAATTGTAACATTATAGAGACTCTAAAGAATAGATTTAAATCATGCTTGATGTTCATAAAAAAAACATACAAAATTTTGGATTTGTTTTCAAGTCTTATGTTTTAGTATTTTGATTTAAAAAAACTTTAAATAAAAGCAAAACATATTTTTGGTTTTTGTCTTTTGTAATTTTATATTTGATTTTGGTAAATGACAAAAGCTTTTAAACAAGAGCAAAATATATTTTTGAAATTTTGTCTTTTATAGTTTTGTTTTTGATTTTTCAAAATTTAAATAAAATTAGTGGTGCAAAAAAACAAATAGTACATATCTATTAACATAATTAGGAATTTTTCAAAATTTTAAAAATGCAGAAAATCAGAAAGTCACGCTAGCGCCAGCGCGGAATACAGTACACGATTTTCAAGGAGTTTAAATTTTTTGATTGTTGATCCTGATTAGGTGTCCCAATAGTAGTTTAATGCTGAAATTTCAGATTTGTAGGAGGTATTTTCGATGGTGAAAAATGCAAAAAATTGTGTTTTGTGAAAGTGTTTTAACTCGAAAGATCTAGGACACCTAACTCAAGTCGTAATAATCGAAATCTCGCATCGGGAAGAGGCTTAGTAAATATGTCAGCGAGTTGGGAGTCCGTGCCAATGAAACTTACTTTTACATGCTCTTTCTTAATGTGATCCCTAATGAAATGATGACGAACATCGATGTGTTTGGATCTAGAATGATGTACAGGATTATATGTGAGGTCTATTGCACTTTTGTTGTCACATTTAAGGTCAATGTTTTTAAGATGAAATCCAAAGTCCTCTAGTGTTTGACTCATCCATAGTGCTTGTGTACAACAACTACCAAGTGCAATATACTCGGCCTCCGTGGTGGAGAGTGCAACCGATGATTGTTTCCTACTAGACCAAGCTACTAAGGAGGGTCCTAAGAAGTGACAAGTACCACTAGTGCTTTTTCGATCTAGTGAACACCCGGCGTAGTCCGAATCGGAATAACCGTGGAGTGTGAATGTATCATTGTGTGGGTACCACAAACCTAATTTAGATGACCCTAATAGATAACGAAAAATCCGTTTTACCGCTTTTAAATGAGATTCTTTTGGGTTGGCTTGAAAGCGAGCACATAAACATACGACAAACATTATATCTGGTCTAGATGCACTTAAGTAAAGAAGAGATCCTATCATTCCTCTATATAACGTTTGATCAATTGAAATTTCGGATTCATCTTTTCCTAGTTTTAAAGAAGCACTCATAGGAGTAGAAGCTTGTTTAAGATTTTCAAATCCAAATCGTTTAAGCATATCGTGAACATATTTTGTTTGGCAAATAAATATACCATCACTTTGTTGTGAGATTTGAAAACCAAGAAAATAAGACAATTCTCCTACAAGACTCATTTCAAATTCTTTTTTCATTATTAATACTACTTCATTACACAACTCTTCATTAGTGGCTCCAAAAATGATATCATCAACATAGATTTGTAAAATAATTAGATCGTTATTATTATGCTTAATGAAGAGTGTGTTGTCGGCACTTCCCATAACATAACCGTGCTTTAACAAAAACGATGTAAGTCTATCATACCATGCACGGGGCGCTTGTTTTAATCCATAAAACGCTTTTTCTAGTTTGTAAACATGATTAGGAAATTTTTCATTTATGAAACCGGGGGGTTGTTCTACATAGACTTCTTCTTTTATAAACCCGTTTAAAAAGGCACTTTTAACATCCATTTGAAATAATTTTATTCTTTTAAAACTCACAAATGCCAAAAATATTCGTATAGATTCTAGGCGAGCAACGGGTGCAAAAGTTTCTTCGAAATCTACCCCCTCGATTTGAGAATATCCTTGAGCGACTAGGCGTGCTTTATTTCTTATAATTCTAGATTCACCATCTAGTTTATTTTTAAAGATCCATTTTACACCTATGATCGGATGATTAGATGGTCTTTCTACTAGATTCCAAACTTTATTTCTTTCAAATTGTCCTAACTCTTCATTCATAGCCATGAACCAAAAATTGTCATTTAGAGCGGTGGAAACGTTTTTAGGTTCTATTTCCGAAACAAAGCAAATATTTGAAAATGTTTCATGAAGGGAGGAGCGAGTTCTTACCCCAGTAGAAGGTTCCCCAATGACTAGTTCTTTTGGATGATTTTTTGAGAAGTTCAAAACACTTGGAGGAACAACTTCAAATTCTTTGGTCTTCTCCTCCTCTTCGATGGATGGTTCTTCTTCGTCGTGCTCCAAGGAGGGCAAAGGTTCATTGTTTGTACCTGTAGAAAGCTTCTCTGCACATGGAGTAAACTCATCAAATTTAACATTAATAGACTCTTCAACCTTTCTTGATCTTTTGTTAAATATCTTATAGGCTTTACTGGTTGAAGAATAACCAAGAAATATTCCTTCATCACATTTCTCATCAAATTTACCTAAAGAGTCTTTTGTATTAAGAATAAAACATTTGCATCCAAATACTTTAAAATATGATACGTTAGGTTTCTTTTGAAAATATAGTTCATATGGTGTGAGATTAAGTGATGGGCGAAGCATAACTCTATTCATTACGTAGCATGATGTGCTTACGGCTTCAGCCCAAAATGACTTAGGTGTTTTATATTCAGATAGCATGGTGCGTGCCAGTTCTTGAATTGTCCTATTTTTCCGTTCTACTACACCGTTTTGTTGAGGTGTGCGTGGTGCTGAGAACTCATGTTTAATTCCTAACATTTCACAAAAAGATTTAAAATTTTCATTTTCAAACTCACCTCCATGATCTGAGCGAATGCATTTTATTTTTAAATCTAGTTCATTTTGAATACGAGTGCATAATTTTGAGAATTCGCAAAATGCATCAGATTTAGAAGAGAGAAATAAAGTCCAGCAATATCTAGAGAAATCATCTATTAGAACAAAAGTGTAAATTTTACCACCAAGACTTGCGGTGTTAACGGGACCAAATAAATCCATATGAATTAGCTGTAGTGGTTTAGAAGTAGAAATTTCATTTTTGCTCTTAAAGGATGATTTTGTGAATTTTCCCTTTTGGCATGGAGAACATAATGAAGATAGATTGCCATTTAGTTTAGGTAGTCCTCTAATCAAATTTCTTTTTGCTAGTTTTAAAATAAGCTTTGTACTAGCATGACCTAAACGTCTATGCCAAAGTTCTAATTCATCATTTTTTGTTATAAAACATTTTATAGATGATTTGGAAAGATCATGAAACGAAACTATGTAAACATTATGAATTCTAGGTGCAGTGAGTAATACATCTTTTGATTTAGGATTAACAATTTTGCAAATATTAGTGGATGATTCAAATAGTACGTCTAATCCTTTATCGCACAGTTGACTTATAGATATTAAGTTATGTTTTAATCCTTTTACATAAAGAACATTTGAGATAAGAAACGATTCGTTACCCACTGTGCCTACGCCCATGATCCTTCCTTTACCGTTATCTCCAAATGTTACGATCCCTCCTTTCTTCTTTTCTAGGCTAAGGAATTTAGCTTTATTGCCCGTCATGTGCTTGGAGCAACCTGAGTCCAAGTACCACACGTCCTCTGTTTCCTTAGCCTTCCTGCAAATCTAGAAAGAAGATGAGAGTAAAGATCCGGATACCCAAGAGTTACCACCCATAGAGTAAGTGGATTTCTTAGGTACCCAGATTTGTTTTAAAGAGCGTTGTTTTGCATTTCTACATGAGCTAGAAGTGTGTCCAAACAAAAGGCAGTTTACACAAGCAATAAAGGGGGTTGAGACCCTTCTCTGAATTTCTTTCTTGCCCTTGCTAGATGATGTTTGAACAACAGAAGATTTTTTTAGAGTTGAGATACCGCCGGCGTTAGAGGCTAGCGTCGGGCGGTAGGGCTCACATTGAAAACCGAGCCCAGATTTTGTAGAGTCATAACATTGGTATCCCAAAAGCATATCCAGGGATTTTTGGCCTATCCCAAATTTTTTTATGGCTACATTGAGGTCGTTATTTTGTTTTTTAAGAAAGGTGTTTTCTTGAACTATCGTAACGCATTTGTTTTCAAATCCCTTCTGATTATTTTTAATTTGTAGGAGAGAGGAGTTTAGCTTTCTTTCTAATTCCCCATTTTGTTTTTTAAGAAAGCTTTAGAAAGAGAGCTTTCAAGTTCTTTTGTTTTGCACAAAGAGAGCTCACACTCTTCACAGGAAATCTTTTTCTTTTCAAGAGAGATTAATTTCTTCGTTAGTTTATGATTTTCTTCCATAATTGATTCATTTTCACGATTTAAGATAATATTATCTCTTACACTTTTATTGTAGGCTTTGCAGGTTTGAACAAATTCATCAAAAAATTCTTCAAAAGAGGGAGGAGTTACCTCAGTGTCGCTAAGAACACTGGTGTCGTCATCGTTGCTCTTTGCCATTAAGCACAGGTTTGCTTCTTCCTCGTCGCTTGATTCAGATTTGCTTGATTCTCCAGAGGAAGTGTCATCCCAAGTTGCGGCTTTCAGTACTTTCTTTTTCTCTTTTGCTTTGTATTGTTCTTTTTGCTCCTTTTGATACTTTGGGCACTGGCTCCGAATGTGTCCGGTCTTTCTGCAGTGGTAGCACTCGGGTGGTGGTCTTTCTTCTTCATCTTCGCTTCCTTTTTCTTTCCTTGATGAAGAGGAAGATGCCTTTCGTCGGGTATCCTATTGGAAGTATTTGCGGAAAGTGTTCCTTCTTTCCGGATTCCTGATGAACTTCCTGAGGTTTTTCACCAGGAGACCTTCTTCATCTTCATCATCATCTTCGACGTTCTCCTTCTTTGACTTTAGTGCAAGCGCCTTTTTCTTTGGCTCTTTATTGTATTCATCGTGTTGAATCTGGAGTTCAACCTCATGGGTTTTTAGATTCCCAATAAGGTTCTCGATCTGGAGTGTCCTCAAGTTGTGCGACTCCGAGATGGCTGTCACCTTTGGATTGAACCTTGGGGGTAAGGAACGAAGAATTTTCCTCACCAAGTCCCCGTCTGAGTAGATCTTTCCAAGTGCCTTTGAAGCGTTGACGATTTTGGTGAAGCGGGTGTACATCGATTTGATATCCTCTTCGGTATCCATCCTGAATTTTTCATATTCAGATTCCAGTTGGAATAGCTTTGCATCTTTTACCTGCGATGTACCTTCATGAGTAACTTCAAGTTGATTCCAAATATCGTAAGCAGTTATGCATGCAGAGATTCTATTAAACTCAGTCCTATTTAAAGCGCAATACAAAGCGTTCATTGCTTTAGCATTATTTTTGCATCTTAGTTTGTCGTTATCATCCCATTTATCTTTGGGTTTTAGTAAAGTCGCATCTCCTACTACCATTGTAGGAGGAGAGTACCGAACTTCTACCATGTTCCAAACTTCTACATCCATGGTCATAAGAAAACACATCATTCGATTTTTCTAGTAGTTAAAATCTGACCCAGTAAAGAGAGGTGGTCGACTAACCCCTTGACCCTCCAAAAAAGCGAGATCATGAGACGCTATTATTCCCGGTTGTTAAGCCGATTGGAATAAAACCCCTCTGATACCACTTGTTGGATCGGTAGGCGCCCTTAGAGGGGGGGTGAATAAGGGTTTTAAAGATTTTAAAACTATTTTGATTATTTTAGAAAAAGCTTTGAATATGATAATAAAGAAGATCAAGACTAATCAAGTAAAGTAAGAATAGAGACATGATTTTATTAACTTGAGAGACATGATTAGAAAAAACTTGATCTCTTATGAAAGCTAGAAATCAAAGCTAAATAGAAAAGAAACCTTTTGGTTTTCTATCCCGACTCGCTTCCCCACGAACCGGTGGCCCTAGCCTTATCCTCCCCGGATTCGGCCTCAAGCCGCTCTAGCCAATCCCTCCCCGGATGTGGCCTCGAGCCCCCCTAGACCTAGCCTAGATCTAGTCGCCAACACGAGGCGATTTTCCCCCTAAGTCCTACACTGACCTAGTCGCCAACACGAGGCGATTTCACTAATCGTTTACAAAGTGGAATATGAAATAATAATAAAGAAATAAGAACTCCCTCAAGATGGACTTCTGAAGTTGGAGACGAAGATCCGCCGTTGAATAAGCGTTGTAGAAGCGGACTTCGATCTGATCCGGCGTGACGAGATTCTCCTTCAGAAGTTTTGCAGAGCTTCGCTAGCACATCAACTTTCGGCCAAGATACCCTCTGGAATTCTGGCACTCAATATATCTCTTTGATGTCTGTATGAAACGAGAGGACTTGGGTCCTTTTTATAGACTAGCGCTAGCGCCTGCGCTAGCCACTACCGCCGACGCTATCTCATATTAGGAGACTTTTTGCGCGGCAGAATCTTCAATCCGAGGCAACAATTCCAGCATGCCTTCTGTGCATCGAGCTAGCGCCGGCGCTATCCACTATCGCATGCGCTAGTGATCAGTTTGGAGTTGATGGCTCAATTTCGGGGGCAACCACCATATGTAAACCTTGAGTCATTTTGACCTGTTATCCTGCACACTTAGATCACACAAGATTAAATACACACATAGGATTTGTTATTCTCAAACCTAGGAGATGCGGAAGACCATGTTCCAACACCAGCCTCATGGAAGAGGGGTCTGCGAGGACTGCTCGCCCCTGGTCTCGCCAAAGTGTATGCGCGAGCCCCTGCTGTCTCTGCGACCTCGAGGGTCTCGCTGAACCTTAGGAATGAGGCCCTCCTGCCGAGCTCGGAGAGAGCGAGATCAAGCCACTGATCTCGCCTCACCCCGGCTGCCGAGAACTATTGGTGTTCTGCGAGATCCCTGGGAGGAGCCAGGCGAACCCCGGGTTGTACAAAACTTTTATAGAAAATATTTGATATTTTACTCGAATTAAGTTAAGTCAAAAGTAAAGAGAATGAAATCAATTTTTTTAAACAAGAAAAGATATGATTATCATTTATAAAATTGATTACAAAATATGATTTCTATGACACTAGAAATCGAAAGCGAAATATGAAATATTCTTTTTGTTTTCTATACAGACTCTTCTCACCAAGAACCGGTTGGCTTTAGCCGATCTCTCCCCAAATACGGCCTCAAGCCGCTCTAGCCCTTCTATCCCCAGAAAGGCCTCGAACACACCTAGATCTACTCCCTAGACCTAGTCGCCAACACGAGGCGAATTCCTCCCTAAGTCCTATCCAGACCTAGTCGCCAACACGAGGTGAATTTATGAACTGATTACAAAGATAAATATAAATTACAAAAGACAAATATAAAAACTCCCTTTGAGGTAATCTGAAGGAGACGCTAAAGAATCGCTGAAGGTCGTTGAAGTCCAAGCGTGCGTTCTTCGCGTTGAGTTAGCGTGTTGATCCAAGCCTTCTTTGATTCCTCATTTTGAAATTGAGTGGGAGATCCTTTGTGGGCTGGAAATACGACCCTCGTAAATAATTCAGAGTGCTAGAATAGGGCTCCTTGGCATTAGTTGTTGGAGAAGACGAAATCCACCAATATATAGGACTGGACGCTAACGTCGGCGTTAAGGCTAACGCCTGGCGTTGACCCAGTATAGAAATGTTTTGGTGGTTCATATCTTCAAAATAGGAAGGAGATTCTGCATCTTTGGAAACATTCATTTTAGGCAACCTTAATAATGGCGTTGAGTCTAACGCCCGGTGTTGAGTCAAATCATTCCCAAAATGCTCCCACAATCACGACAGCTTCCCTCCATGTCATTTTCATCTATGCGGGAACGAAAGTCAACACCGTAGTTAAGAGTTAACACTGGGCGTTAGCTCTCTTCAATAATCTAAGCCATATCATCGATCATCTCAGCGACAAGCCATCTCGTCGTTTGTCAATGCCCAGAGTTAAGTCTTAACGCCTGGCGTTAAACCACTTTCATCATTTCAGCTTGTGGGCAGTTCCAGACCAATGATGAAGCTTCCTAGTGTCATATCTGTTCAAACCTGCATGTTAAAAATACAATGACAAACAAGATCAAATATAAGTAGGATTTGTTATTCTCAAATCAAAGGGATGCGGAAAACAATGTTTCAACAATCTCCCCCATTTTGATAATAACAAATCCAATAGAGATAAATCAGATTCATATATAAGAGAGATGTGCTTTTAGAAGGATATATGACACTAAGCAATATTGAGACAATAATAAGAATTATAGATTGTTAAATTATGCTCCCCCTATATAAGTGCTCCCCCTTAGTGTATGCACTCATAGACTAGATTCATGCTCCCCCTTAATCTAGTGAATCATATTCCTTTAATCATTACGATTTATCATTTTATTCTCCCTCTTTTGTTATTAACAAAAGAGGGTGGAGTGAAACAAAACTAGAATGGAGAAGAAAAAAATTAGGACATGACTAAGAGAGGATTAAGAGTTTTGTGTAGACATAAAGTAAATTATGATCGAGTTGAGGGAGAGAATAGCACAACGGAAAAAAGATATGATAAGCGTGAAAGAGCAACATTCCTTTTTCTTTGTTTTACAAAGGAATTCTACCACTTGCTCTTTAAAGTGAAATTTTTTAAGAAACTTGTTGGAAGAAATGCAATATAGTTTGAAAAGCACAAGTGAATAAAACCTTAGAAGTAAGCATGATAAACCATGGTAAAAGAAATACATGATCAAAATAGAAACGCAGAAAAACAAAAACAAAACAATTAAGAGTAGTATTTTTGTTATAGTTTGACCATTCTAACAATATGTCTAGACTCTTCACATTTGAGCATTTAACTTTGAAAATTTTCATAACTAATAGGCAAGCATTATTTAACATATTCAAAAAGATAATAACTACAATGTAACCAATTCGTATTTCAAGTAAAGAAAACATTGTAGAAATCATGCATTGCAATCTAGTGCTTTTACTTAAGTTTTTAGATAATTATGTAATTTTGCATTAGGATCCAATTCTCATGAGTAGAAGCTTTATGAAAAATAATGATGTGTGCATACGGTGTTTGAATAAAAGTATACACGTGAAATAATCAAAACATGTGACATATGTAATGAAATGGTAACAACAATATTAAAATTGTAATCTTATAATTACTTTCACACATCAATTCTAGAATGAAATTTCAAAGCACATAAAAGGGTACAACTACCAAGGTGTTTCGCCCACACAATCCTCATTAAGACTTATCAGGGAGCGAAATATTGCTTGGGGGTTCACATAAGCATTTTTATGATTTTTTTTTTATTTTTAGTGATCTGGTGTACAAATAGAAATGATAAAAAGAATATGTTTGCACAAGACACTTTACAATTCTTTCCAAGGTGCTCAACCTCACAATGCTCATTAAGACTTATCAAGAGGGTGAGTAGTGCTTGGTGGAGTTATCTTTGGCCATTGATTACATTTTTTATTTAACGCTTGTGCCAAAGGTCTCCGAATTCACTTGTTGATGCAAACATTAACAATATTGAAATAACACTTCTATGTGTGCAAGAAATTTATTGTTTGAAAGACGGTGTAGGTAAATTAGACATACACCATAATATGTTAAAAACTATTACACTACACAATCATACAAGACTAAGATTATGAGCACATGTAGATTACCAAAATAGTGAGTGTATGACTCATTGATTAGCATAAAACATTACTTATACTTAGAGGCATGCTAGACAATCATACACAATTTTCTATAGACTATTTTATTACACATAATCAGATTAAGGTCATGGCATGAAGATAAAACAATGTTTAGGAAATTTGAAATTAAAATTAGACATTGAAGACAATCTTTAAGTGTATGTCTAATCAACTTTGACCATTTGAACCAAAATAACTAAGATGTATGCCCTTGTGAAGTCATATAGTCAACCCATAATTTTGTAAATATTTAAAACAAAAACAAATGTCAAAAGCATATTTTTGAGCATTTTAAATTATTAATTTTTTTTTGTATTTTAGAATAAAATTAGCAAATTAAGAACAAAGTAATTTGAAATCAGAAAAATAAACTGAGAAAATTCATTAGAAAAATACCAGAAATATTATAGAAAAAACAGAATTTAAATTTGGCCAAAAGAGCTAACGTCTGGCGTTAACTTCTTAATGCCCAAACAGGCCATTGTTTTTTTTTTTGGAGATTTTTTGAAAAAAAACTTTTGAAATAGGTAGTATGTATATAGACCTTCTTAGTGTAGAAATTTCAGAAAAATTGGAGATGATTAGAAAACTATTTAAGCATATTTTATTTGTTAAAAGAAGGTTTTTATATTATTATTTGGTTTTCAAATATTTGTGTTTTATGATTTCATTAAGCTCAAAAATGATAAAATATGCAAAACACAAGATAAGCATGTTCGATCAAAACAAGAATGCATGAATAATATAATCATAAAGAGTGCATGCAAAACATATGATATAGGTATGTCCTAGATTATAATACCCTAACTATATGCCTACAGACTAGCCCCGTACTAAGTGACAGATGGGCATGAGGAGCTGCACACATGCTGTAGGTTGGGGTGTTAATTACATATGCACGCACTGGAGAACGCTCAACCTAGCACTCTTTCCCCCAGTGCCTCGCAAGGCCCCACTGGAACCCTCCCCGGTTAAGGACAAGACATGACTTAGAAGTTAGGTCATCTAATGCATACAATCCTACACCCTCGCTATTGTGAGGCACATAATATGGGTGAATGATCATGGACCTCCTAAGCATTTTGTCCTATGAAAACAATTTATAAACTATGGTTTTTTATGAGAGATTGTTTTCTAATTATATTTTAAAGCAACATAGTTATTATGAGTTTTAACTTTTAATTGTTCTACTTTAAGATGGATTCATTATGGCATTATTAGATGACTAGCATGAATGATAATATTTATTAGTTGATAATGCTAGAATGATGAGTTTGAAATCAATGTTATGTCATAAGATTAATAGAGTTAATGTTGCATGTATTCAAAAATAGTATTTCAATTTTTAGACCTAGAATAAAGTCATGATTCTATTTGATTTGCTCTTATTAGTATAAAGATGATTCTAGGATTTACATATAGGTGAGATACATGCACACACACAACATATTTCATTTATATAATTATCATGATCACAAATCATATGTTAGAAGCAAAAAGGATCTTTTGTAGTTGTATTTAATGTTTGAAATTTTGAATGATAATATAAAAACTCATAGTTATCATATCATGAATTTTAAGTTCCAAATTTTCTATTTTTATATATTGGCAAGAATATCAAAACTAACAATGTATGAGATTAGCATGATAACTAATAATATTTATTAGGTGACAATGTTAGTATGATGAGTTAATATTATGCCATAAGAATTGTGCATGTTTCTTAAATTGATAGAGATTCAATTTGTAGACCCAGAATTAAGTGATGATTTGATTTATTGATGTCAAGGTGATTCTAAGGTCTAGATATAGTAAGATACATAAAAATATTGTGAACCTTATGTATAACCCCGTATTCGCCGAGTGGGTCCCCAAGACCCCGGGGGTCAAGAGGCAGAATATGGGTCGGAGAGTTTTTTGGGCGAGTGAGGCCCCACTCGCGGGGCACTCGCTGTAACATCCCAACTTTGAAAAGGGGGTCTAGCTGGTTCAGTTGAACCCTTGGAGGAACCTAGGCCGGGTCATAGGGCAACCACGACCCGACCTTCACCACATAGTGATGGTCATTTAGAGAAATGACTATTTTGGGTAGCATCGTGCTTCGCCACAACGTCAAAGTTGTTTATTGAGCATACGTGCTTCGAATTGACTTCTGTCAGTTGCGTTAGACTCGTATGGTCGATACGAGTGCAATGGAATTCATTTCGTTCCAATCCGAGGTCATTTGGTGAAATTGACCGTTTTGAGTACCGTAGCGCATCACGACGACGCATTTTTAGAATATGGAGCATACGTGCTCCGAATCGACTTCCATCAGCTGCGCTAGACTCGTTTGGTTGATATGAGTGCAACGGAATTCGTTTCGTTTCAATCTGAGGTCATCTGGTGAAAGTGACCGTTTTGAGTATCATAGCGCGTCACGACGACGCCATTTTAGTATATGGAGCACACGTGCTCCAAACCAACTTCTGTCAGTTACATTAGACTCCTATGGTCGATACGAGCGCAACGGAATTCATTTTATGCCAATCCGAGGCCATTTTGAGAAAACAACTATTTTGAGTAATATCGAGCGTTGCAACAACGCCACTTTAAAAGATTAAGCAAACGAGCTCCGAATTAATCCTAGTTACTCGCATCGGACTCGTATGATCAATACGAGCGCAGCGCATTTCGTTTCATTCAAATCCGATGGGATTTGAGAAAGTTAGTCGAAATGAGTTATTTTGAGGTACGTGCCAACATAGAAAATGTTCCCCACTCTGAGGGGCACCTACTGTAAATTTTTAGGATTTTTAAGAGAAGTATTGCTATTTTCAAATTCCCTTATGAGGTTTTAGGGTGTTAGAACTTAGGAAAATTCCAAGGCTCTGCATTCTACGAACTCAATCTGCGTTCGACGAACTCCACCCTGAGTTCGATGAACGGCGTGCTTCAATCTGCGTTCGACGAACTTCATCCTGAGTTCGACGAACGGCGTGCTTCAGTTCAACGAAAGTTCTTCTCAGATTGATGAACTGTCGCCCGGCAGCCTTCGATCGACGAACGGTCGAGAGATCGACGAACTGCGTCTGACGAATGGGCAGGAGATCGACGAACTATCTACTAGTGGCCTCTGATCGACGAACGGTCGAGAGATCAACGAACTGTGTTCGACGAATGGGCGGAAGATTGACGAACTATCTCCTGGTGACCTCCGATCGACGAACGGTCGAGAGATCGATGAAATGCGTTCGACGAGAGGGGCGGAAGAAAACCAAGGGCAGGAAAACCATGGGCGGAAAAACATGGGCAGAAAAACCATGGGCGGAAAATCGTGGGCGGGAGAAGAAGCTCACCGGGGGCTCGTGGGAGCTCTTGATTGGTCATCCATGGCTATAAATCGAGCTGGTTTGGTACTCGTCAGGGGGAGCTTTACCTTTTCCTCCTCTGGCAATGGTAGACTCTAAACCTCCTCTAATTTCGTTTACTCATCATCTTGGGTTATCATGAGAATGGGAAGATTTATGGTGCTCGATCTGGTTTAGAGGTTTGGGTTTTCTTCCTCTTCAAGGAAGGATCTCCTCTTTCTCTCACTAACTCTATCTCCTCTCCTTCATCACTTCTATGTTGCTTTACCGATCGTGGCCCTGATCTTTTGGGGAGTTTATGCTAGCCGATTTCTTAGTTATATTAACAGTTTTTCCAGATTATGTTAACTAAATCCTGGTTGTTTTGTTTTAACAGTTCTGGTTATATAATTATGCTAGCCGATTCTCCTAGTTCCTGTTAACAAATTTTTGGGGAGTTTTGCTAGCAGTTTTCCTAGCTTTTGTTATCAAATTGTTCCCGATTTATGCTAACCAATTCCTGTCTGGTATTAACAAATTTCTGGGTATATATATGCTAACAGATTTCGGAACTTATGCTAACAAATCCTGGATTTCCTACTCGGGTGGGGTGGCTGTTGGTTTTACCCCTTCCAGGAATTTCAGTATTGAAAATGTTCTTTTCCTTTTGTGGGAAATAGGGGTTGGTGGCTGTTTGTTTTATACTAACAAAATTCTTGGTTTCATGCTAACAAGATTACAGGCTTGGTTCATTTTGGCATTCCTGATCATGTTGCTTGCTAGACTCTGCATATTTCTTATATTTAATTGGCTAATTCTGCATAACTCATTAGCTAAAAATCTGGATGGATATATATATATACACATATATATAAATTTATTTGCACAGGAGAAGGTGGATGAGCAAAGGCTCTAGTGAAGCCCTCCGATGTTTCATGTGCTCCTACTCTCCCTCTATGAGCTTTGCATATGATTGATGTACTAATATCGTTCTCTCTCTCTCTGTCCATGCAAGCCCTTATATGTTTATATATATGAGTTGTAAGCTTGCTCAAGAGAGGGCCTGACTTGGGGAGTGCATGAGAAGGTTGATGAATATGAAATCTTAGTGCAGCTCGCTTAAGAGATTTTTATCAAAAGGGGATCAATGGTTTGCTCTAACCCCATCTCCCCCCCTCACTCTCTTTCTCTATCTATGCAGGATTTAATATATACTTACATATGTTCATGCATATGCACGCACATAAGAGACACTATCTTCGGGCCTCACTGGGAAAGTTGGCGTGCTTAATAAGTGACTTTTCTGCATGGGTGATATCAAGTGTTATCTATTAGAATCTTTCCCCCCTCTGATGTTGATGAATAAATTGAGTATATAAGAGATGGAAATGAGTTTGGCGACTGTATTCATTCCAAAAATGCTATACACACAAGTAAGGTGGGAACATCAAAAGCCTCTCAAGTTCACCAAACCACTATTTTTCATGCTCGCTACACTTGTGTATATTGCTTTATTAGTTCAAGGTTCTTGGCCTGATGAATATCTCTGAGCCTTTCATGCATCATGCTAGTTACCTATGCCTAATTTCATTCAGTTATGTTGCATTCTGATATATTGCATATCATATTTTTTGAAGTTTCGAAGGATCTCCTTCGCACTTCTCGATTATCGAGCTCGGCAGGTATGTGATACCACCATCAAAATGTGATTTTGGGAAGGAATAAAAATGCAACTTAAATTATTTTGGAAATAGAGAGGGTGCTCATGTGGCTTTCACTACTAGTTTTGTAATTCATTTATAACATCTGATTCATATCTGGACTGAATGCACAAGTTCAGAGTCGACCAACTCGTCTTCCGAAGAATGCTAGGTGTGATAGTATTTTCTTATTTTGGAGGGCTTGCGGTTAATCAGGTTTCCAGTGGATTCAAGGCGCAAATCATCTGCATCTTCTGCTCTCATTTCTGGTATGACATCATTTTCACTTGATTATTGGGGTAAGTCTTTTATGACCACTTGAGGTTTTCCTGGACGAGGAAGTAGAAGAGGGTGAAACCATCCTATCCTTCCTAGTCCTAGTGGCCTATCCCAGCTTCTTTGCTCATCCCATGTCGCTCCTTTTGGTTGTGGGAATAAACATACTCTATTTAGATTGAATATGGGCGCATGGGGGACGACCTGAGATCTTGCTCCGGCAACCCATGCGACATTGTTTCTTTTATTTGCTGCTCTATATTTACTGTTGTCTATCGTCGCATGCATAAGAAAATGGGAGCTGGGAGCTTCAACACTTGCTTTCTCGTGCGCTGATTTCTACCCCAAATCTGAGTATAGTGCCATAACCTCCTCCTTGATCATCGTACTAGAATGGTGGTATACTTAAACCTTTAAGTTTTGAATTTAGTCCAGCATTTTATGAAGGATCTATATAGTGGGTCCGTACCCCAAGAGTATACTTTTATGGGGCTAATCCTGCCCATGATTTTCGGCAGCACTTAGCACATTAGTACTGCACATGTGTTAGATTAAGGGGTTAATTGATGCTTTGCTTGTTTCTAGTAGCAGATCATGCTCCTATGTCAATTTGTATTCGGGTAAATAGCCATTGTTTTCCATATGAGTATAACTTGGGTTTGACTTCCAAGCAATCCAAAAGATTGACGGAAGCCTGATTGAAATGAGTGCAACTCTCGGATGGAATTATTGTTAAGCTTAAAAAGGAGTTTCTTTTCTCTCCCTCTATAAACTCTTGGATTGAATTATTGTTAAGCTTAAAAAGGAGTTTCTCTTCTCTATAAACTCTCGGATGAAATTATTGTTAAGCATAAAAAGGAGTTTCTCTTCTCCCTCTATGAACTCCCGGATGGAATTATTGTTAAGCTTAAAAAGGAGTTTCTCTTCTCTCCCTCTATAAACTCTCGGATGGAATTATTGTTAAGCTTAAAGAGGAGTTTCTCTTCTCTCCCTCTATAAACTCTCGGATGAAATTATTGTTAAGCTTAAAAAGGAGTTTCTCTTCTCCCTCTATGGATCTATATAGTGGGTCCGTACCCCAAGAGTATACTTTTATGGGGCTAATCCTGCCCATGATTTTCGGCAGCACTTAGCACATTAGTACTGCACATGTGTTAGATTAAGGGGTTAATTGATGCTTTGCTTGTTTCTAGTAGCAGATCATGCTCCTATGTCAATTTGTATTCGGGTTAATAGCCATTGTTTTCCATATGAGTATAACTTGGGTTTGACTTCCAAGCAATCCAAAAGATTGACGGAAGCCTGATTGAAATGAGTGCAACTCTCGGATGGAATTATTGTTAAGCTTAAAAAGGAGTTTCTCTTCTCTCCCTCTATAAACTCTTGGATTGAATTATTGTTAAGCTTAAAAAGGAGTTTCTCTTCTCTATAAACTCTCGGATGAAATTATTGTTAAGCTTAAAAAGGAGTTTCTCTTCTCCCTCTATGAACTCCCGGATGGAATTATTGTTAAGCTTAAAAAGGAGTTTCTCTTCTCTCCCTCTATAAACTCTCGGATGGAATTATTGTTAAGCTTAAAAAGGAGTTTCTCTTCTCTCCCTCTATAAACTCTCGGATGAAATTATTGTTAAGCTTAAAAAGGAGTTTCTCTTCTCCCTCTATGAACTCCCGGATGGAATTACTGTTAAGCTTAAAATAGTTTCTCTTCTCACATCTTACGGGAATGAAATGTTGCCTTCGAGAAATAATTCCTACGGGATTGAAATGTTGCCTTCGAGAAATAATTCCTACGTGAATGAAATGTTGCCTTCGAGAAATAATTCCTACGGGAATGAAATGTTGCCTTCGAGAAATAATTCCTACGGGAATGAAATGTTTCCTTCGAGAAATATTCCTACGGGAGTATATAGTGTCTTCGAGAAATATTCCTACGGGAATATATTGCGCCTCCAAGAAATATTCCTACGGGAATATATTGTGCCTTCGAAGGATATTCCTACGGGAATATATTGTGCCTTCGGAAAATGTGCCTTGGGAGAATGTCGGATGGCCGATGAGTTTCACTCTAAGGCAACCCGCGCGATGGACGGTCTGGGCGGGCAACCCGTGCGAAACTATTAGAACTACGTGGGTCTGAGACCGTATGCAAGATGATACGGAGTACGTAGGAGGTGGTCGTGGGAAGACTACCTCGGCCCAATAAGAGTCCAGATATCTCCTTCCATATAAATGTTATATTATGTAACACCCCCATCCGTTCAGAAGCATATTGCATAAGGTCCGGCCGGGGCCCCACGCCACATACTACAAAACAAATGGAAACGTCACTTAATTGAATATGCAACGACACTATACCACGAAGCCTAACCCAGAGCATTCTATGCGGAAGTAAAAGAGAGAGACAGAATTATAAACCACAAGACCCGAACTCGGGTATGCCCACTTCTATTAACTTGGAATAAAATGTTTTACAACACACAAAAGAGGCACGGCGGCCTTATAGTTTACCAACATCGGCGCGCAGGCCGGCCATACATGAAAACAGAAGAAAGGACAAAAGGCCTTCAAGGGCCGCAGCAGCGCAGGGGCTTCAGCCCGCCAAGGTCCCGCTCGGTCCAACTCCTGTACAACAAGCCCACCAAAGACGGTGGCAAAACAGGGCAACGGTCAGCTAAAGCTGACCAAGTTATAATGACCCCACCCCTTCGAGGGGGTGGCAGTTCTAAACGTCCCTGCAAAACAGTCTCAACAGCATATATATATATAAGAGTGCGACTAGCAAAGCCCACATCATTTCATACATATGCAACAACACAAACGTGGGAATGGCCTCCACGTCTCGTGCACTCAGGCACTCTTTGGTGTACTACGCCTTCCATCACCATCCACTCTTGATGGCTTTGCCCTTCGAGGCTAAAGTCGGCGGCCCGAATACCAGGGTCCTCCGTGCTTTAATTGTGAACATAACGTAGTCCGAAGACTCTGTCCCATTGCCTCCCGACATGCTGAACGAGGCTTACTAATCAGGTGCTGCAATGGTGCGGTTTCAGGTTCGCCAAATGCCCGTTGTTCACAGCTCTCGTTGTACAACACGAAAAGCGGGTATGGCGTCTCTTCAGCCCAGGTATTCTCAATTAGCCGACTCCACGGGCCTCTAAGTCATCCACCAGGACACCCCCACAGGTCGGGTACACCGGCCTCAGGTCCCCTCAATAGGTGGGCACAACAACATCACCAGAACTTAGTCTGGGAAGCTGTCGCCCAGGCGACATTCACTGTCGCCAGCGACAGTGCACAAACCCTAATTTGGCTTCTAGCTGTGAGTGCTTCTCGGGGCACACCCCCAGGCATTGCTGCACATGCAGTAGCACTCCCACTGCCTCAGAACACCCAAATTCACCAGAACCCAATTCTGGGGAGCTGTCGCCCAGGCGACAGTCACTATCGCGCCAGCGACAGCTGGACAGAACTCCATTTCTGCCTTTTAACTTCGGGTGCTCCCCGGGGCACACCCCCGGGCATTGCTGCGTATGCAGTAGCACCATCTAGCCCTACGAGGCAAGTATAACAACGCGGGGTTTTTCCCCGGCACGCACAATACCAAAAAGTATCGCCAATCCGGACAAACCGTCTCGGATGGGCTTCACACAGCGCGCCTACATCCATCTCACGCGTGGACTCTACATGAATTCAAGCTTTGACGGGGATAACATGAATCGACCCGTCGGAGGCCACGACCTCACCCTTTTGGGTAGGGGCCTCAACGATGCAAGGGAAAGGACTAAGGCATGTCCAAAAGAGGGTAGAAAAGTTCGTTACCCTTAGACGTCGCTTCGAGCCCATTCTTGATTTTTGGCACGGATGGAAAGGAGCGCCTTGCCCTCCTCTACGCGTAGCCACCAACGTTGAAGGGATCGGATGAGTGTAGCTCCTCCAAACCCAAGCTCCAAGCTAGGGTTTACTATTCCTTCTTCTTCTCCAAGCTTCTCTCTCTCTCTCTCTCCAAAATAAAGCCTTAAGGAAATAATGAAAAGAGGAGGATTTTCGACCTTCTAAGCTGCCACCGAGCCTCCCAAGCCAAAACCAGCCCCCAAAGTCAATAAGCAATCAATGCCCTTGATTTCGGCCACAAAGTCCAACTTTGAGCTGTCGCCGGGCGACAGCCACTGTCACCTGGGCGACAGCATTATGAACCGACTTTGACCAGCCAGCGACACTGCTGCATGACCCCAGTCACCTTGTCGCCAGCGTTAGCCGCCACCCGACAACGCTATCGTCGGGCGACAGCCACTGTCGCCTGGGCGACAACGTTAAGAACTCCAGAAATTTACCTTCCTGATTTGGGGTCTTACATATTATGTCTGTTGTTAGCAAGGGTTGGACTTTGTTCGTGGTTCTAATAACTTATCTTTGGCACAGGTGTCAGGTGCGGATGAGTGACAACACCCATGTATGGATGAAGCCATGGAGCAGGCTACGTCAGGTATAAGTTTGTTAAGCCGCATCTCCTTTTGTTGTGCCCTATCTCAGGGTATATATATAATGGCAATAAATCCTTGATGGTTAGGAATTAATGCGGAAGAGATATTTAAATTATTTATACAGGTCATGAGTTTGTGGTTTCTGTGATGATTAATTTTCCGCTATAGTAATGACGTCTTCCGCTAAGTGCTATAAAGTGCACTCTTTGATGACGTCTTCCGCTAAGAGCTATAAAGTGCACTCTTTGATGACGTCTTCCGCTAAGTGCTATAAAGTGTACTCTTTGATGACGTCTTCCGCTAAGTGCTATAAAGTGCACTCTTTGATGATGTCTTCCGCTAAGAGCTATAAAGTGCACTCTTTGATGACGTCTTCCTCTAAGTGCTATAAAGTGCACTCTTTGATGACGTCTTCTGCTAAGTGCTATAAAGTGCACTCTTTGATGACATCTTTCGCTAAGAGCTATAAAGTGCACTCTTTGATGACGTCTTCCGCTCGGTGATATAAAGTGCACTCTTTGATGACGTCTTCCGCTAAGTGCTATAAAGTGCACTCTTTGATGACGTCTTCTGCTAAGAGCTATAAAGTGCACTCTCTGATGACGTCTTCCGCTAAGTGCTATAAAGTGCACTCTTTGATGACGTCTTCCGCTAAGTGCTATAAAGTGTACTCTTTGATGACGTCTTCCGCTAAGAGCTGTAAAGTGCACTCTTTGATGATGTCTTCCGCTAAGTGTTATAATGTGCACTCTTTGATGATGTCTTCTGCTAGAATACTGCTTCCCTACTCTGTTGGTGTGTAGTGACTTTCGTTTAACATCACCCCTAGGCGTGACAATGGAGTGTTCAAGGAAGGGGGTTGGAGAAGCTAGTACCTTCACCCTTTGGGATCGCTTCGGCGTCGTGCTGAAAGGGTGGTGTGCGATAAGATCCCCCGGTCGGACCGCCGATTTGGGAGGGGGGTCTTACACTCGTGTGGTGTCAAAGCGGACAGGCGAGAGTTGGTGGTCAAGATTTCACCCACCGAGGGAGCCAAGTGCCTGGCGAGTGGTGCCCTCACGGACCACTCGCCCGATGGAATACGACGGGCAAGGAACCTGGCGAGTGGTGCCTTCACGGACCACTCACCTAGAAGGCTTTAGGGGGAAATTACCTAGATACCCTTCGTGGGCTGCCAATAGCCCTTCGGAATAGTGGAGTTAGGTTGTTAGCAGACCAATTTGGGGTGTGGTTGGTAAAACCAAAATGCGGATTTACGCTATTTGTAGTCCAGGCTAGAGAATCTATAAATAGACCATTACGGGCACCTTGGAGGGGATCAGATCTTTTTGAGCTCTCTCCTCCAGGCTAGTTTCGGAGTTGGATGCTAGTGCCCTCCAAGGTGCCCGGCTGAGCATTGGTTTGGGAGGGGAAGCTCTCTAGGATCTTACAGGTGTGTGGCGGGACCTCCTCGCTACAGCTTTGGGTCTGTTCCAGATTTTCCATCTACAGTCAGGAGAGTTTAGTGAGGGAGAAGTAAGCATGGGCTACACCTCCATGTGGGTCCAAATTCAAGAGACCGGTTGACGGTTTCAACATTTTTGGTGCGGTGAGCGTGGACCGTAGGCAGTGCAAGAAAACCTCAAGCTAAGCTTGATGGCAGGGGATGGAAGAGATGGTTCCGACCCAGGTCGCTCGTAGCAATGGAGTGGCTGGAGATGTTCGAGAATTTCAAGTGGGAGGTCATGCAGACCATGCAGATGGCTCTCGCCGGGAGAGGCGAGTGCGAGACGCCTGTGGTTCCGGTTATTCCTCCCCAGCATATTCGCGAGAACGCTCCAAGCCAGCAGCCTGGGAAGGAGGTAGCGGCGGAGGCAAGCGCGCGAGATATCCCCGGGCGGCAGCTGTTCAGCTGCCCAGCGAGTGCAGAGGTGTGCGAGCTAACTCTGCGCGAGAGGACCACTCGCCGAGCAGGGGAAGGGAGCCCCTTCTGTGAGTTGATCCTCTAAGCCCCGGTACCAGAGGGGTTCAGAGGGCCGGAGATGTCTTACTATACCGACAAAGATGACCCAGTCCTGCACCTGCAGTGGTTCGAGGACATGGTCTCAATCCTCCCAATGTCAAATGCCTTCTAGTGCCAACTCTTTACCACCACTCTGAAGGAGAAAGCGTGGGACTGGTTCCACCAGCTCCCCGTGGGTTCCATCTACGCTTTCGAGGACCTGCGTTGGAGCTTCAGGCTGCGTTTCTCAACGTCAAAGAAGAGGAAGAAGGACGTGGAGGCGCTATTCAAGATCAAGCAAGGGTCGGGGGAGTGGTTGTCTCATTACGTGGATAGGTTCCAAAAAGAGGTCCTATAAGTCCAGGAGGTGCCAGGGTTCTCCCTCCAGCTAGCCTTCATAGTGGGGCTACTGGAGGGGTTCTTCAAAATGGACCTGAAGCGAAAGGCCCCTCTATACTTCGAGGAGCTGATGGAGCGGGCGGCGGAAGAGATTGAGGAGGAGGACGCCAACCCGGAGTTTGCAAAGAGGTTGGCGAGGCTAAGCGAGCCAGAGGTGAGGCAGCAGGAGGGTAGAAGAAGGGATGAGCCCAGAGGTCAGGGGCTTCGGGGGCAGCAGCGGTATTGTGGGTATCAGGAGCCCAATAACCAGCTGGTTTGGAGGCCCCAGGAGGGACCGACGCGAGGTCAGGAAAGAGATCATCAGAGAAGGGGGGAGAGGAGGGCCAATCATCCAGGATGGAGGCAAGTTCCCAGACCCCCTCACCACCCCTGGGAGCAATCCATGGCAGTAGGCCGAGGAAGAGGAGGAAGAGGAAGAGGAGTAAGTGGAGGCAGGGTGGCGTTGCCCTATTGTGACTTCCATCAGGAGGAAGGTCACGCGACGGCCACCTGCCCGGAGTTTTTGTAGATGAGGGAAAGAGGTCAGCAGCAGCAGCGACCTATGAGGATTGAAGAGGTGCTACCCGGAGAGGGGGAAGATAGATGCGAAGACAAGATAGATGTAGGAGCTAGGGGAGGGATCAGAGTGATCCATGGTGGGGTGGGGATAGAGGCAACTCGCAAGAGAAACTTCTAGGCGATGTTTAGGAGGAGCGTCGCGTCGACCTCCCAAACCCCACCACCTTCGGAGAAGCTCACCTTCTCGTCAGAGGATATGCCGGACTTCGAAGACCCATTCTGTGACGCCTTAGTGATCCAGACGGCGATCGAAAACTTCATAGTCTCCCGAATCTTGGTCGACAGCGGGAGCTCCGTGAATGTGATCTTCAAGAAGACCTTTAAAGCGTTGGAGGTAGAAGTGAAGAGGGTGCAGGCCTCAAATGGACCCTTGTTTGGGTTCTCAGGGGAGAGGAAGGAGGTCGAGGGAGGAGTCATCCTCCAGGTGACGTTGGGAGGGGTCCCCAGGAACTGTCGTTTCATCATTGTCGACGCTCCGAGCAGCTAAAATGCCATATTCGGATGCCCTCTCATCAGCACCTTCCGATGCGTTCCCTCGTCCTTCCATCAGTGCTTGAAGTTTCGCAGTGGAGGAGTCCAGGTCCGGATCCGGGGGGATGCAAAGGTGGTGAGGTAGTGTTATGTGACTGTCGTCAACACTATCTCCTGGATAGCGGAGGCTTAAAAGGTGGATAGAGAGATGAAGGGGCCGGAGGGGCCAGAAGGAGAGGAGAAGGAGGGAGAAGGAGAAGGAGAGAGTAGCATCCGGGGAGAGGAGATGGAAGTGGCTCAGGAGGAGCGTGTCGAGCCAATGGAGGAGGAGGTTGCGGTGGAAGAGGAGACCCTGACCGAAGAAGTGGAGGCAAGGGGCAGATGGGAAGAGCCGACACGGCTTGAGGAGGCGGAAGAGGTGGTCGATGTTGGGTTTTCTATACCCCTAACGGGATGACATATCGAATATGCGCAGCAGAAATAACAAGAACAACCCAAAAGAAGCTAATGGATCTTGCAGTTTTTCATGATTCAAGAGAATAAGCAAATCGAAATACAAAGTACCTTTGCGGGATTGAGTCAACACTCAACCAAGGTGCTCCAAAGAGAAATCTGAAATCTTCCTTTGAGTTCTTCAAGAATCGAAGTGGATCGATCCCTCTATAGAAGTCCACACAAGCAAAGGAGAACTCTAGCTTCTTGTCGTACAAGAACTAGGTCGAAGAAGGATGCTCCCAACGTCCCCACGGACTGCTAGATCCGATCCAGGGTAGGCGGCGACCGACGACGGCGACTAGCGGCGACGGAAGCCGATCGGCGGGCGGGAAGAACGAGATGCCCTCGCGCGGAACAGTTCCGGTCGGCTTCTCGTTCAAAATCGCGAAAAGATTAAGTTCTTTTCGTGTCTCACGAAGACCTAATCGCGTGCCCTTTTATACTAAAACGCATAAATCAGGCTATCCGCAGACCAGAACATTTCTGTCCAGATTTACATTCGCCGAATTCGACTAATCACTATAACCGAATTCGACTCAGATTCGGCGAAACCACTTCGACGAATTCGTCTATATAAATTCGGCTATATAAATTCGGCGAAACCCTTTCGTCGAACTGACATGACTCGGCTAAACCCTTTAGTCGAATCTGTTATAATTCGGTTAATCACATTAGCCGAGTCTCATTAGTCGAAAACAACATTATTCGGTTAATCACATTGGCCGAATTTGACACAATTCGGTTAAACCCTTTAGCCGAATTTGTCAAGTATAAACCCATTCGTTTAAACCCTTTAAACGATTTCCCGTTGAGACATTCTCAACTTAATTCCAAGCAATCACAGGATTGGTCCTCCACTCATATCCAATATGAGTAAGGCCAACACAATCCTTTCTCCAACTTCTCCAAACGCTTTTATGTGCGACCCTATAGGCTCATATTGCGTTGGCAGTAAGACTAACTGTTGATTGCTTTGAGATCACCTCAGAAACTCCAACAGTCTCCCACTTGATCACAAAGTATCAACAAAAGTCTCACAAACAATGAGCGGCATCTAGCAATACTTCATTGCTACCCAAGCAATAAGAGTTCATAACTCAACAAGCCTGTCATGACCAATGTATCAGTGTTGTCATGTCCCTTTGTCCTTTACATCTGGATAGAACTAGAGGCATGGACCGTGTCACCCTCATAATTGTTCAATCCCAATTTCCTGATCTAGAATAGACTGTCTGAAATTGGTGAGCTCAATATCATATATTGACTCAACCAAGCATGGCCATGCATTTCTCAGTCTCATTCCATCAAGGGGCCCATGGATGTAACTCCTTTCATAAAGGAGGACAAATCCCATATCTGTCCACACACAAACACCCAAATGAATCGTAACATACCCAATAACCACCCTTATCATCAACCTTTCTCAAGGAAGACTTTAGATGGCATCAAAGTACGCTCTTCCTCACTTGATGAATGGTGTGACCTCAGGTCAATGAACCACAAACACCATTGTCAGATGAGAACTACTTGTGACACATTCATATAACTACCCACAAAGTAGTCTCATGGGGGGTCTGTCCAGTACAACTTGTTCTCAACAAGTACCCATGTGATGACTTGATATCACAATATCATGACCTGTGAGAACCGATCATCAGTCAACGCACATGCTGGTCTTATGGTCTCATCCTCGCCCTGAATTTCTAGGATGATACCTCGACCAGGGACCATTTAAGAATGAAGCTTCATTTAAGCATAGATCCTCACATTCAAGTCACGCACTTGAATTCCTATGGAAGCAAACACTCTAAGGGCATTTATTATGCTAATTAATTTTATCAGACAGATATAAATGACATAATAAAAGAACTTGCCATAAATATAAAATGAAATACATAGTACATTTTACAATTCATCCAATGAACAAACAACCAACAAATATGCAATCCACAAGGCTCCCACTAAAGATAATCATTCAGGTATCTAATACCTATTGATCTAACATGACCATCATACTTCTTTTGCGCAAGAGGCTTTGTTAGTGGATCCGCTATATTTTCTTCATTCGGTACTCTGCATATGCTCACATCTCCTCGATCGACAATCTCTCGAATAAGATGGAAGCGCCGAAGTATGTGCTTGGAGCGCTGATGAGATCTAGGTTCCTTAGCTTGTGCAATTGCACCATTGTTGTCACAGTAGAGAACTACGGGATCAACAATGCTAGGAACTACATCAAGCTCGCTGATGAATTTCCTAATCCATACAGCCGCATTCCCTGCAGCGATATACTCAGCATCAATCGTAGAATCAGCAACTATCTCTTGCTTGGAACTCTTCCAGCTTACAGCTCCTCCATTAAGGCAAAATACAAAACCTGACTTTGACTTTGAGTCATCTCTGTCAGCCTAGAAGCTTGCATCCGTGTAACCCTTTACAACGAGCTCTTCCTCTCCACCAAACACCAAGAATGTATCATTAGTCCTTCTCAAGTACTTTAGGATATTATTGACTGCTATCCAGTGACCATCACCCGGATCAGACTGATACCTGCTAGTCATGCTTAAAGCATATGAGACATCGGGTCGAGTGCATAACATTGCGTACATGATTGATCCAATTGCCGAAGCATATGGAATCATCTTCATGCGGTCCTTATCTTCCAAAGATTTTGGACACTGGTCCTTAGAGAGACTCACGCCATGTGACATGGGTAAGAATCCTTTCTTGGACTTAAGCATGTTGAACCGTTTCAACACCTTGTCAATGTATGTACTCTGGGTCAAACCCAGCAACTTCTTCGATCTATCTCTATAGATCTTAATACCAAGTATGTAAGTCGCTTCACCCAAGTCTTTCATTGAAAAGCAGTTCCCTAGGTTGTTCTTAACAACTTGCAGGATCAGAATGTCATTCCCGATCAGCAGTATGTCATCTACATACAATATCAGGAAGACAACAATGCTCCCACTAATCTTCTTGTAAACACAAGGCTCATCTTCGTTCTTGATGAAACCAAACTCTTTGATCTTCTCATCAAAACGCTGATTCCAACTTCGAGAAGCTTGTTTCAATCCATAAATGGATCGATTCAACTTGCATATTTTAGTGGCTTCACTTGGAGATACAAAACCCTTGGGTTGTGTCATATACACTTCCTCAAGGAGGTTTACACTAAGGAAAGCCGTTTTGACGTCCATTTGCCAGATCTCGTAGTCATAATACGCAGCAATAGCAAGTAGAATTCTGATGGACTTGACCATTGCTACAGGGGAAAAGATTTCATCATAGTTAACACCATGAATTTGCCTGAAACCTTTAGCCACCAGCCGGCCTTTGAATGTCTGTACATTCCCATCCATGTCGGTCTTCTTCTTGAAGACCCATTTGCACCCTATGGGTCGTACCCCTTCAGGTGGTTCCACCAAGGTCCAAACTTGGTTTGTGTACATGGAGTCCATTTCAGATTTCATGGCCTCAAGCCACTTCTCGGAGTCTGGTCCATTCATAGCCTCTTGGTAGGTTGCAGGCTCATCATCATAATCCATAAGCAACACATTACCTATTTGAGTCATGAGAAATCCATATCTCTCAGGCTCAAATCTTGGTCTACCAGATCTACGTAGGACTTGTGTTTCTTGAACAGGCTCTCCAACTACAACTTCTTGTAGTCCTTGCTCAGGTTCCAATTCTGGTTCGTTCATTGTTTGTGGCTCTTGAACTTCTTCAAGTTCTACCTTTGCAGTCTTTCTGGATAAAAACTCTTTCTCCAAAAAGACACAAGTCCTTGCGACAAACACTTTGCCCTCAGACGGCAAGTAGAAGTAGTATCCTTTGGTTTCCCTAGGATACCCCACGAGATAACATTTATTCGATTTGGGTTCCAGCTTGTTAGGCATTTGACGTCGCACGTATGCCTCACAGCCCCAAATCTTGATGAACGACATACTAGGACGCTTCCCAGTCCATATCTCATATGGTGTCTTTAGAACCATTTTTGTTGGAACTCGATTTAGTGTGAAAGCAGCAGTCTCTAAAGCAAAACCCCAAAAGGAAACGGGCAAATCTGCATGACTCATCATCGATCGCACCATGTCTAATAAGGTACGATTCCTCCTCTCAGAAACACCATTATGTTGAGGTGTTCCGAGCGGAGTGAGCTGTGATACAATACCACACTCTTTCAGATGATCACGAAACTCATGACTCAGATATTCGCCACCTCGATCAGATCAGAGTGCTTTTATCCTTTTTCCCAGTTGGTTCTCCACTTCATTTTTAAACACTTTGAACTTTTCAAAGGTCTCAGATTTGTTCTTCATAAGAAACACGTATCCGTATCTACTGAAATCATCAGTAAATGTAACGAAGTAGTAGAACCCACCTCTAGCCATAGAACTCATGGGTCCGCATACATCACTATGTATTATACCCAAGAGATCATTAGCCCTCTCATTACAACTAATGAAAGGAGCTTTCGTCATCTTGCCTAATAAACATGACTCGCATCTCTCAAATGATTCATAATCAAATGAGTCCAGTAGTCCATCTTTATGGAGCTTGGATATGCGTTTCTCGTTTATATGGCCTAAACGACAATGCCAAAGGTACGTAGGATTCGAGTCATTTGTTTTTAGTCTTTTAGTATTTTCTACATTATAGATCGGATGGTCTAAGTTCAAAACATATAAACCATTAAACAATTGGGCTACACCATAACAAACATCATTCATAAAAATCGAACAACAATTGTTCTTAATTATAAATGAAAAGCCTTTCATGTCAAGACATGATATGGATATAATGTTTCTAGTTATGGCTGGAACAAAATAACAGTTATCTAATTCAATTACAAGCCCAGTGGGCAAAGAAAGACAATAGACACCAACGGCGATGGCAGCAACTCTTGCTCCATTCCCGATACGCAGGTCTACCTCCCCTTTACCCAGCATTCTTCTCCTTCTCAGTTCCTGCACATTTATACAAATGTGAGAACCGCATCTGGTATCCAATACCCAAGATGAAGGAGCAGAAAGGTTTATCTCTATAACATAAATACCTGAAGTGGAAGTCATACTTCCCTTCTTCTTTTGCAGATCCTCAATATAGAGGGGACAGTTCCTCCTCCAGTGCCCTACCTTACCACAATGGTGGCACTTCCCTTCCTTAGCCAAACCTTTCCTTTTCAGTGCAGAAGACTTGGGATCAAGAGGAGACTTAGATCCAATCTTCGTCTTCTTAGATACCTTAGCCTTGCCCATGCTCTTATGCACCATCAATATGGGGCTGGCAGGCTTGACCTACTTCATGTTATTCTCGGCAGTTCTAAACATGCCAAGGAGCTCGGGCAGTGTCTTTTCTATTTCATTCATGTTATAGTTTAAGACGAACTACTCACTGTCCGACAACGATTGCAGGATCAGATCCATGGCCAACTCTTGGCCCATGGGAAAACCCAGTTTTTCAAGGTTCTCTATATACCCAATCATCTTGAGTATGTGAGTCCCTACTGAGTCTCGAGCTCCCATTTTGCACTGAAATAATGCCTTGGATATGTCAAACCTCTCTTGCCGGGCTTGCCCCTCGAACATTTTCTTGAGGTGCCCGATTATCTCATAACCACACATGCTCTCGTGTTGCTTCTGAAGCTCAGAGGACATGGTAGCAAGCATGAGGCATTCCACATCCAAGGTATCATCCTCATACTTCTTGTAAGCATCTCTATCGGCTCTCGAAGCATTTCCGGTCGGCTCTGTGGGGGCTTCACCTTCCAAGACATAGAGCTTGCGCTCTTGCCTGAGAACAATTCTCAGCTTTCTGTACCAGTCAAGGAAGTTCATCCCGTTGAGCTTGTCCTTCTCAAGAATAGCTCTCAGGGACAGGGTGGAGTGAGATCCACTTGCCATGGAAATTCTACAATGAATTTTGCAAAGTGAAATTTTTAGTACTATATTTCAAAATACATTTTATATAATATTAATAAGGACTTTTATTAAAGAGCTCTCACTATTTTAATCAAATCAATAACCCTTGATATCGATTCGGAGAGTTTATGCGAGCTACTCTCTTAGTGGACGAGATCTGTATTTCACCAGCACCACGAGTCCGCTTTGGCGTTCCTCTCGTAATGCGGTTATTTAGGTAGACAACATTTGTCAATTGCATCACTATGCAACTCTTGTATGGTTGGTGAATAACTCTTTATTCGCATCCATCATATGGAGCATGTCAACCCTATGCCTCTAGGCACTCAACCTTTGAGCTCACCTAGTTAAGTTTGACCCGATGTCAACAGTGGGATATCACAATTATCCGCTCGCACCCTTACCAAGATAGATTAATGCACCTTGCTTTAGCAAGCCCACACTTCATCGATCGAGGCAGGAAGAGTGTCATCCATCGGAAGGCATCCGAATACTTAATATTAAATAAAGGGTTTTTATTTTAAGTGATTAACATTTTAATCATGATTAACATTTAATCACAGTACTGCACAATCAGAAAATAAAATTACAACATTCACATTCCAGATACATCCCAGATGTGCACAAAAACAGTCTATCAACACTTTGACAAAACAGGGCTAAATCTGAGCATTTAGAACACTTCTAAATCTCCAGATTTACATGCATTGGACATATGAACAACAACTCCACTTGTGCAGTAGACAAGCTCGTCTCTCATGTCAGATTCAATAATCTAAACATTTGGTTTCACAAACCATTTTGAGGGACGGTTACTGCAGAGGAGAAACAACCTCTGAAACATGAAAATCGCAACGCAATCACATGCGTTCCTGGCGGGGTTCCAAGGGGATTTAGAACACTTCAAAATGTCCCAATTTACAAGCACTTGACCGCAACCTAGCTCTGATACCACTGTTGGGTTTTCTATACCCCTAACGGGATGACATATCGAATATGCGCAACGGAAATAACAAGAACAACCCAAAAGAAGCTAACAGATCTTGCGGTTTTTCATGATTCAAGAGAATAAGCAAATCGAAATACAAAGTACCTTTGCGGGATTGAGTCAACACTCAACCAAGGTGCTCCAAAGAGAAATCCGAAATCTGCCTTTGAGTTCTTCAAGAATCGAAGTGGATCGATCCCTCTATAGAAGCAAAGGAGAACCCTAGCTTCTTGTCGTACAAGAACTAGGTCGGAGAAGGATGCACCCAACGTCCCCACGGACTGCTAGATCCGATTCAGGGGAGGCGGCGACCGACGGCGACGGAAGGCGATCGGCGGACGGGAAGAACGAGATGCCCTCGCGCGGAACAGTTCCGGTCGGCTTCTCGTTCAAAATCGCGAAAGGATTAAGTTCTTTTCGTGTCTCACGAAGACCTAATCGCGTGCCCTTTTATACTAGAATGCGTAAATCAGGCTATCCGCAGACCAAAACATTTATTTCCAGATTTACATTCACCGAATTCGACTAATCACTATAACCGAATTCGACTCAGATTCGGCGAAACCACTTCGACGAATTCGTCTATATAAATTCGGCGAAACCCTTTCGTCGAACTGACATGATTCGGCTAAACCCTTTAGTCGAATCTGTTACAATTCGGTTAATCACATTAGCCGAATCTCATTAGTCGAAAAACAACATTATTCGGTTAATCACATTAGCCGAATTTGACACAATTCGGTTAAACCCTTTAGCCGAATTTGTCAAGTATAAACTCATTCGTTTAAACCCTTTAAACGATTTCCCGTTGAGACATTCTCAACTTAATTCCAAGCAGTCACAGGATTGGTCCTCCACTCATATCCAATATGAGTAAGGCCAACACAATCCTTTCTCCAACTTCTCCAAACGCTTTTATGTGCGACCCTATAGGCTCATATTGCGTTGGCAGTAAGACTAACTGTTGATTGCTTTGAGATCACCTCAGAAACTCCAACAGTCGAGATGGAGGTCACCACCCAGGAGGAGAGAGTGGAGAAGGTGCGGATCAGTAGGGGCCTTGGCCCAGAGAACAGAAGAAGGATGCTAGAGTGCATCCAAAGGTGCGTGGACATCTTCGCATAGAGCGCGGCAAACATGTCGGTCATCGATGCAGACGTGGCCTGCCACCGACTCAACCTCGAGTCAGGGGCCCTCCCCATCCGACAGAAGAGGAGGGTCATTGCCGGCAAGCTAGAGGGGCCGATCCGCGGGGAGGTGGAGAAGCTCCTCAAAGCAGGTTTTGTATCGGTGATCCAGTATCCAGGATGGGTCTCCAATGTCGTCATGGTAAAAAAGGGCGATGGCCACTGGAGGATGTGTATTGATTTTTCTCTTTTAAACAAAGTCTGCCCTAAGGATTGTTATCATTTGCCTCGGATCGACACGCTGGTTGACTCAGCCATCGGTTTTTCTGTAATGAGTTTTTTAGATGCTTTTTCAGGTTATCATCAGATCAGGATGCACCCCCCGGACATCAAGGGCGTCTCTTTCATCACAAGGGAAGGGTGCTACTGCTATAAGATGATGTCGTTTGGACTAAAAAATGCAGGGGCAACGTACCAGAGGATGATGGACCGAGTCTTCCAGGAGCAAAGGGGGATGAACTTGGAGGTATATGTAGATGACCTCATGGTAAAGAGCAAGGATGTGAGCTCCCACCTCCAGAACCTTGAGGAGACCTTCGCCACCCTACGAAGATTGAAGATGAGGTTGAATCCTGTAAAATGTGTCTTCGGGGCCGGCAAGGGGAAATTTCTGGGTCACCTCCTTACCACGGCGGGGGTGGAAACTAACTCGGACAAAGTTAAAGCTATAATGGAATTGAGATCGCCGCGAAACACTAAGGAAGTCCAGCGCTTAACTGGGAAACTCGCAGGGTTGAGTAGGTTTCTCTCCCGGGCTGGAGAGAAATGCCCCCCCCCCCCCTTTTTCAAGGTGTTGCGAGGCAATCAAAAGTTTGAATGGACGAAAGAATGCGAAGAGGCCTTCCAGGCCCTGAAGAGCCAACTCACCAAGGCTCCGCTGCTCCAAGGTCTTAAGGAGGGAGAGGATCTAGCCTTGTATCTCGGAGTCGGGGCTGAAGTTGTGAGCTCCGTTTTGGTCCGAGAAGAGGGAAAGAATCAGCTACCAATTTATTACGTAAGCAGGGTCTTGAAGAATGCAGAACTCTGATATCCGATTTTGGAGAAGCTAGCCTTCGCCCTGGTCATCTCAGCCCGGAAGCTCAGACCATACTTACAGGCCCATTCAATCCAAGTAGTGACTGATCACCCCCTTCACAAAATCTTCGAGGGGGCATAGCACTCGGGGAGACTCGCGAAGTGGTCGGTGGAATTAAGTGTGTTTGACATCACTTTCGTCCCTCGGTTGTCGATGAAGGCTCAAGCGGTCACAGATTTCATGGTGGACTATATGGTCGAAATGGAAGAGGATCAAGCCCTTCGTCACATCCCCTGGAAGCTGTTGGTCGACGGGGCCTCTGGCAAGAATTCTTTAGGAGGAGGGGTGGTATTCGAAAGCCCTCATGGAGTGACAATTGAACAAGCGCTAGTGATACATTTTCCCATTACCAACAACCAGGCGGATTACGAAGCAGTGATCGCCAGCCTACGTCTGGCCCAGGAGTTGTGGGTTCATGATGTGGAAGTCCTCACCCACTCGATGGTAATATCCTCACAGATCATGGGTGAGCTCGAGGCATGGGAGCCCACACTCATGAGGTATCTGGTCAAAGTAAGGGGCCTCATCGGAACATTCAAGACCTTCTCCATCAGGCATATACCAAGGGAAAAAAAGTGTCCCGGCAGATTGGCTGGCCAAGTCCGACCCTCGGGCTGGAGGGACCTTGACAAATCTGTTTTGCCCTTCGATTGAGGAAGGGGAGCTCATGGACATAGAACAACGGCCCTCGTGGAAGGACCCTTTCATGACCTTCCTAGCAACGGGCAAATTCCCGAAAGAGGTTTCGGATCAAAGGCGCTTTCGGTACAAGTCCGCCTACTACGTGCTTCATGAAGGAGACTTGTACTGGAAGACTCTCTCAGGACTCTTGGCGTGGTGTATTTCTGAAGAAGAGGTTCTGAGGGTTCTGGAGGAGATTCATTCTGGCGAGTGTGGTAGTCATTCGGGAAGCAGGACATTGGAAGCAAGGATAATGAGGCAGAGGTATTTCTGGCCGACCCTGAGCAAAGACGCAGCGGAGTTCGCCAAAAAATGCTGGAAGTGTCAGCTGTACGCTCCACTTCAACTTTTACCGTCTCAGAGGCTGAGGAGCATCACGGCATCATGGCCCTTCACCATATGGGGGATGGATCTGGTAGGACCTTTCCCTCATGCCAGTGGGCAAAGAAGATTTCTCTTGGTCATGATCGACTACTTCTCGAAGTGGTTGGAGGTCAAGGCCCTAGCCAAGGTCACCTCCCAAGTAATCTGCAACTTCGTATGGGGGGAGATCATCTGCCGACATGGCTACCGCAAGCCATCGTCACAGATAATGGTCCGCAATTCGCCAGCGAGGAATTCATCAGCTTCTGCGGCTAGTTGGGGATAGACCTCAGGTTCGCATCCGTCCATCACCCCAGGAGAAACGGGCAGGTGGAGGCAGCGAACAATATCATAGTAAACCTGCTCAAAAAGAAGGTGGAGAACTTGAAGGGGAATTGGGTGGAGCAACTCCCCTCGGTCCTATGGGATCTAAGGACTACCCCCAACACCGCCACTGGTGAGACCCCCTTCAAGCTCTCTCACAGTTGCGAGGTCGTCATTCCCATGGAATTTGAAGTTAAGACGCCGCGGGTAAGGGGCGCCTCAGATGGTGATGAAGAATGGAGAACAGGAAACGAGGAGGAGTTGCGGCTCTCCTTGGACCTGATTGAGGAGGTCTGAGATCTTGCCGCAATTCGTTAAGAGGAAGTCAAGCGGAGGATGGCAAATACTTTGACAAGCACGTCCGGATCAAGCAATTCGAGAAGGGGGACCTCGTATTGAAAAGGTCGACGCGGCCGGAAGGTCAGCCTCGGTAGGAAAGCTCAATCCCAATTGGGAGGGCCCCTATGTTGTGGAAGAAGCCTTAAAGACAGGAGGATATCGCATCCAGAATGTGGAGGGAGAGTCCGTCAGTCATACATGAAGTGGTGATGATCTGAAGTGTTTTTATCCTTAAATTCATGTAATAAAAAGACTTGTTCTTCGAAAAATTCTTATTTCTAAAATCTGCGGTGTAATGGCTTACTAAGTAAGGATGAAACAGTTTCAACAGTTGGCCCCGAGCAGACCCGCTGACCAGGCTCTCACCTAGCTGGCAGGGCTGAAGGCTTACTCGGTGGCAGGTTTCAAAGATTTCGAAGGTTGGCCCCGAGCAGACCCGCTGACCAGGCTCTCACCTAGTTGGCAGGGCCGAAGGCTCACTCGGTGGAAGGTTCTAAAGTTTCAACAGTTGGCCCCGAGAAGACCCGCTGACCAGGCTCTCACCTAGCTGGCAGGGCCGAAGGCTCACTCGGTAGCAGGTTCCAAAGATTTCTAAGGTTGGCCCCGAGCAGACCCGCTGACCACGCTCTCACCTAGCTGGCAGGGCCGAAGACTCACTCGGTGGCAGGTTATACAGTTTCAACAGTTGGTAGGCCTGTGCGTAAAAAACCGAAACCGCTCAAACCGAGCCGAACCGAGTCAACCGAACCGACTTTTTAACCGAACCGATCGGTTCGGTTTCGGTTTGTGGTGTCTGAAAACCGACCCATATTCGGTTCGGTTCGGTTTTCGCCATGGAAAAAATCGGTTGAACCGAACCGAACCGAGCATTAGTGTAATATAAATCATTTTTATTATTTTAAAAACCCATTTATTTTCGACCAGCAGCGTAATAGAGTGGGCGGCTGTGCGCACCAACAATTCGGCCTATTTTAAATCATCTTTATTATTTAAAGCACCCATTTAAATCATCTTTATTATTTAAAAGTTAAAACACCCATTTATTTGATTATTTACGCTGAAGTCACTGGTCAGGCCCCGACAAGGCGATAAAATCCTAAAACATAAAATCCTATTTTTACTCTTATTTAGACTTGGAGAAGGATGCAACTGAGGCTAGTGGCGAGGATGAAATGCACATGGATTAAAATTAAATAAGGTTAGTGAAAATAAAATATGTTGTACTTTTTATTTCCATTTTGAAATTTTAATAGTTCTACATTTTCTTGGTGCACTAGTTAATCTAAATCACTAAATGTTGTTCTTATAGTTCAAAAATCTAATAAATTTTTATGATAGAGCGCATGTATCTAAACAAATACTAAACAACTTCGAAGCAAATGTAGAAAACCGAACCGACGGGTAATAAACCGAACCGAACCGATTGGATTCGATTTGGTTTCGGTTTTGGGTGTGTAAAAACTGAGCCTATTCGGTTCGGTTTCAGTTTTACATAAAACCGAACCGAACCGCTTGCAGGCCTAATTGTTGGCCTCGAGCAGACCCACTGACCAGGCTCTCACCTAGCTGGCAGGGCCGAAGGTTCACTCGGTGGCAGGTTCCAAAGATTTCGAAGGTTGGCCCCGAGCAGACCCGCTGACCAGTCTCTCACCTAGCTGGTAGGGCCGAAGGCTCACTCAGTGGCAGGTTCTAAAGTTTCAAAAGTTGGCCCCGTGCAGACCCGCTGACCAGGCTCTCACCTAGCTGGCAGGGCCGAAGGCTCACTCAGTGGCAAGTTTTAAAGTTTCAACAGTTGGGCCCGAGCAGACCCGCTGAACAGGCTCTCACCTAGCTGGTAGGGCCGACGACTCACTTGGAGGCAGGTTCTAAAGTTTTAACAGTTGACCCCGAGCAGACCCGCTGACCAGGCTCCCACCTAGTTGGCATGGCCGAAGGCTCACTCGGTGGCAGGTTCCAAAGATTTCGAAGGTTGGCCCCGAGCATACCCGCTGACCAGGCTCTCACCTAGCTGGCAGGGTCGAAGGCTCACTCGGTGGAAGGTTCTATAGTTTCAATAGTTGGCCCCGAGAAGACCCGCTGACCAGGCTCTCACCTAGCTGGCAGGGCCGAAGGCTCACTCAGTGGCAGGTTCCAAAGATTTTGAATGTTGGCCCCGAGCAGACCCGCTGACCAGGCTCTCACCTAGCTAGCAGGGTCGAAGGCTCACTCGGTGGCAGGTTCTACAGTTTCAACAGTTGGCCCCGAGCAAACCCGTTGACCAGGCTCTCACCTAGCTGGCAAGACCGAAGGCTCACTCGGTGGTAGGCTCTACAGTTTCAACAGTTGGCCCCGAGCAGACCCGCTGACCAGGCTCTCACCTAGCTGGCAGGGCCGAAGGCTATCTCAGTGACAGGTTCTAAAGTTTCAACAGTTGGCCCCGAGCAGACCCGCTGACCAGGCTCTCACCCAGCTGGCATGACCGAAGGCTCACTCGGTGGCAGGTTCTAAAGGTTCAAAGGTTGTCCCCGAGCAGACCCGCTGACCAGGCCCTCATCTAGCTGGCAGGGCCGCAGGCTCGCTCGGCGGTGATCCGTGAGGGAGGCAAAGTAAGAAAGAAAAAATCCAATGTGGAAAGTTAATATGGGGCAAATCTAGGCATAAGATCGGTGAGTGGTGCCCATCACAAAGGACTCTCGCCGGCGAATGATATCGATCAAGAACGGTACTCGGCCGACGAGTGCGCAGCGAGACATTGGCCGACCTAAGGGTTGCGAGAAGTTCTTAGGACTCCATGAGTTCTCGACGCAGCGACGTTCCCGACAGAAATCAATAAAATCGCCAAAGTCCTAAAGTGATTGGAGCGAGTGCGAGAGGGTTGCAACCACGCGGCGCTCCAACGCGGCGAGAGTGTCTTGGTCATGACCTGAGTTAGGGGTCGTCGTCTCTAAGGGCAAACATGTGATATGCGAGCACGCACGCGAAAGTGCGAAAGTATGAAAAATAACGTACTAATGCGCGAGCTGTCGGCTGATAATGGCAATGTGTACAAAGAAGATATAAGACAAATTGCGAGAGGTAAAACTTTCTATTTCATTTCAATATAAAACAGCGAAGTTACAAAATAGTTCCCGCGTTACATCGAAAAGGGAAAGAAAAGGGAGTCTTCAGGGGGCGTCAACTTCATCATCCGAGTATCCGCTGCTCATGCCTGGAGAGGGGAGGTCGCCAAGCTCCCGCCCATCACCAGCTTCATCTGCAGGGTCAGCCGGGGCGAAAAGTTCCGGAACCACGTGGTGGGAAAGATCCTCTAGCCTTCTTCCTTCAAAAGGCTGGCCCTCCGCGACACATTCAGCGTATGCTTCGCTGCTCCTTGGGCGGTATCTGCATCAGCCCCTCGAACTCGGCGTTGGAATAGAGGTGCTGAGTTTCCCTCTCGGCGGGAGGTGGCCGAGCGGTGGCTTCTCATAGTATCTTGTTCTCGGCCTCCAGCTCCTTATTTTGCTCCTCAAGTATGCGAGACCGCACGAGCAGACCATCATAGTTGGCTATGTCCTATAAAAGGAAGGACAGTTAGCAGAGTAAAGGAAAGAAAGAAGGGTGAGAGCTAAGTTCTCGGTACGAGGACGCACTCACCTCTCGTTCCGGGCAGCTGGCGAGGAGGGCCTCGGCTTTGGCCAGTTGCTGCTTGACGGAAACGACCTCGGCAGCGGCAAGGGAGCGGGTCTTCTCAACCTCGACCAGGTTCTGCGCAAGGGTCATGCTGCGGCGAGAGGACATATGGGTGCACTCGTGAGCGCGCATCATGGCTCGCACTGCCTCATGCGCGAGAGTCTGGGTAGACTCGGTGTCGTAGATGGAAGCGCCCTCGCGGTTGTCGAGCGCGTAGGAAAAACCGTAGGCGTCGCCACTGGTAGTTTCCTTCTCCCTCCAGGAAGGAAGGAGGGTGGAGAGGGAGACTCGGTTGGCCCGCCGGTCCCAGTGAATCAGAGGCCCACCAGCCACATCTGCATACCTCTCGCCGAAAGGGAAGTTCTGGTGACCTCTCGGCACCGGTCCCGAGGAGGGCCCGGCCGGCTGAACCACGGGATCGATCGCCGAATCCTTGGCCGCAGGCTCGATCAATGAGTTCTCGGCCGCTGGAGCACTCGAACCAGGGGTCTCTTCCGCGACCGCTTTCCCCTTCGATATTAAGGAAGGTTTCGCCCGCTTGGCGGAAGGGCTAGGGGCGGCATCGGGCTTACGCTTCTGCTTTTGCCTGCTGGACGTTGCGGGAGGCGGCTTCTGCCCACTGGACTTCGCGGTAGGCAGATTCTCGCGGCAAGCCGCAGCGGCGATTCGCGCGAGATCAAGGGGATCGGTGGAAGCGATCTCCATGATCGCATTCGGCGGGTGGAGGGGAAGGCTTCGCACTCCTGTTTCAAGAAGGATAAGTTAATAAGGTGGAAGCGAGAGAAGAAGGAGCAGAAGCTGGGGGAGAAATATTCTAGCTTACCCTCTCCCACCGAAACAGGCGGCAGCGAGCCGACGTGCTTCCGCAGATGCACGACATCCACCTCGTGCTTCATAATGAAGGCGTGGAGCTTGGCCTCATAACCTCCGAGCGCGGGAGGCCGGAAGGTTGACTCGTCCTCCTGCACGGCGTGAGAGGTACATTGTTGAACTTCCCTGTGACGAAGATAAACCGCCAAACCCAGTCGTGGTTCTTATTCGTCGTGCCGGTCATGGTGAGGGGGGACTGCCCGGAAAAGAACGCCACTCAGCAGGTGGCCCTGAAGTTAAAAAGCTTGTGGAATACGGGGAGCGAAAACTCGATCCCCTCCTCGCGCAGATAGCAGCAGAATGCTACCAGCATTGCGATGGAGTTTGGGTTGAGCTGCGCTTGAACGACTCCGAAGTAACGCAGGGTCTGACGCACCTCTGGCCACAGCGGGAGGCGGAGTCCTACCTCGAAATGTTCGAGGGGGGTCGCGAGAGTGTCTGGCGAGAACTGGTTAATGCGATCTTGGTTCCCCGGACGGCGAGCGACGAATCCCTTCGGAACGAAGTCAGCGATGGCCTGGGTGAAATCTTCTTCTGAGAAGTTGCAGGTCTCGAAATCTCGATTGGTGAAAGCTTGGGCACAGTTGGCTCTGCCATCGTCCTCTTTCGGCATCGCTAAGGGATGGGGAGGTCTCGGAAGGATTCTAGAGAGAAGGGAGAGTGGTATCGCGAGAGAAAGAATGGAGAGAGAGAGAGGGAAGCGTAATAAAGGTGGTGGTTGGGCTAACTATTTATAGAAAAAAGGGAAAATGAAGGAAATTCCTTACGTGTGGGGTGCAGATAGCGACTGCGCTGTTCTGGCACCTCGGGATTCGTGCCAGCCCATCTATGCCTAGCCGGCCGATGAAAGGCGAAGGAGACGCGCGAGGTCCCTCAGGAGAATGCAATTAAAAGCATGACATAAAAAGCATGGCATAAATAAAAGCACTCGCAAAGAAAAGCATTCGCAGAAACCACAAGATAATAAATATTATAGATAGAAACAGTTCGCGAGACATATAAGGTGTCGTCTTGGTTCGATACGTGGAAGAAAAAGAAATTATAAGGGTGCAGGAGAATACAGGGGGTAAGAGCCGGTGGGCTTAGTACTGTACCCACTGCCATCGACCCCAGCCTCGCCTCCCAGCCCTCGGAGGCACGCGCGGGTAATGGAACGCGCTTACCGCAGTGAGCTCTTGGTGGGCCAGGCGCATATGGTCCCTAGCCCGCGTGATATGCCTCCCAGGCGAGGTCTCCTCGCACCCGCCCCTCTAACGCTTCATCTCCCTGATAAGATGCGTGTAATCTTGCTCGAGGACACTTATTCGGCGCTCAAATGCCGCTCGGTGCTCCTCCGACCGATTGGCCAGATCCCCCTGCATCCAGATCAGCTTGTCAAAAAGATCCGTCATCCGCTCCTTCAGGCCCCTGGCATCTTCGTGGTCACCGAGAAAATTTGAGACGTCGCAGGGAGAGGGTGGTGGCGAGATCAGCTCCTCCTCCTCTTGAGGATCCACCGGCGGGATTAGGCGGTAGCCTGCGAGAGCAAAAGTTAGTCTTTTCCGGTCATACAAATCTTGAGTCTAATGAGAGAGCAACTAACCAGGTACATAAGGCTCGACGGGGGATTGGCGAGAGGTCCCAACTTGCCCTGCGAATGGTTGGCTAGGGGGAAGCGATTTCCCCTTGGCAGGGTGATGGACCTGGTCGGCGACACCCGAGGTGGTGCCCAAATCCGCTGTGGGAAAGTTGTTCTCGGGGCCATTATCCGTTGAACGCTCCCGCTCTAGAGCTGGGGAGTTGGCGGTGGTCCCGGGGACATGAGACTTGCGCAAGGAAGGGGGTAACCCTGTGGTCCCAAAGGTGAGAGCTACAGAAATCCAGGGTCAGGAATTGAGTGAAAGGTAAAAAGCAGGCGAGAAGGCAGTGAGGAGGTTACCGGGCGCAAGCAGTATCTCGCCAGAAATGGTTAGTAGGGCGGGCTCCTGGGCCGGTGGAATGCTCCCGGGAGCAGGCGGGGGAAGATTGGCATACGCCTGGTTGGTCTCAGGGGGGCCTTCAGTCGCTTGCAGGTTCTGCGAGTAGTTAAAGTGATTAAGATATCGTATCATCAAGGTCAGCTCTAAAGGCGAGGTAGGTTGCATTACCTCAACAATATTGACCGGAGGGATGTTAGAAAGAGAGGGAGTCTCCGATGCAGACTCCCTCGCCGATATGTCTCGCCGGACCACCTTGGCCTTCTTCAGCCGGTAGGACTTGGAAGGATCCCTCATTGACGAGAGCCAAGAGGCATACCGGGTGGTCCTGGGAGCGGTCTCCCACTGTGCAGCGGCGAGATGGTCCATCATACCCTGCGAAAGCGGTTTTGGCATCGGCCTCATGAATGTCATGGCGAGAGCTCCGAGATGAAGAAAGAGGAACAGTGATTGGAGAATGGGCGCTCTGAAGGCAACAATTGGGGTTGTATTTTATAGCAAAGTGGAGGGCCCCACCAGAAAGATTCCCTTCAGATTAGCAAGGCACTCGCCGAATATAAGGGTTGGACTCTTCTTTCCGAGCGTAGAACTCGCTCGCAAAGAGCGGGGATTGTGTACACCCCCGTATTCGCCGAGTGGGTCCCCAAGGCCCCGGGGGTCAAGAGGCTGAATATGAGTCAGAGAGTTTATTGTGCGAGTGAGGCCCCACTCACGGGGCACTCGCGTGGTGTCAAAGCGGATAAGCGAGAGTTGGTGGTCAAGATTTCACCCGCCGAGCGAGCCGAGTACCTGGCGAGTGGTGCCCTCGCGGACCACTCGCCCAGTGGAATACGGCGGGCAAGGAACCTGGCGAGTGGTGCCTTCACGGACCACTCGCCCAGAAGGATTTAGGGGGAAATTACCTAGATACCCTTCGTGGGCTGCCAATAGCCCTTCAGAACAGCAGAGTTAGGTTGTTAGCAGACCAATTTGGGGTGCGGTTAGTAAAACCAAAAGGCGGATTTACGCTATTTGCAGTCCAGACTAGAGAATCTATAAATAGACCCTTAAGGGCACCTTGGAGGGGATCAAATCTTTTTGAGCTCTCTCCTCCAAGCTAGTTTTGGAGTTGGCTACTAGCGACCTCCAAGGTGCCCGGCTGAGCATTGGTTTGGGAGAGGAAGCTCTCTAGGATCTTTCGGGTGTGTGGCGGGACCTCCTCGCTACAGCCTTGGGTCTGTTCCAGATTTTCCATCCACAGTCATGAGAGTTTAATGAGGGAGAAGTAAGCACGGGCTACTCCCCCCTGTGGGTCCGAACTCAAGAGACCGATTGACAGTTTCAACACCTCCTTTCATAATACTACTACCATGATATGAAGTTATAATAGCCAACATATAAATCACAATTCCTCTGTATGATAAAAATAGTTGATTTAAGATAGTTCTTGATAGATCATGAATTATGATATATGATTATAGAGAATTTTATCATGGGATATCACAAGATCATGGTGGCGAGTGTGAATTCAATATTCATTCTTTTGAGTTATGACAATGAGTTCTTTCAATATGTCTTTTGTGATTTTCCTTTTAAACATAATTTTCTGAAATCACAAGATAATGATAATTTTCTTTTTCGGTTATTGCACGAATACACATGAGTATATAATTAATTTGATCTTTGCTAGGCTTTAGTTGGACTTAGCAATTTAGAGTGGATCTTGGACTTCCCGAGGTCTACCATGTGAGGGGTTCGCACCAGTACTAGGAGATGTGATGGGGTGACATCTCAAACCTCCCTTTCTCAAGATATTTAAGTGCTATCTGTTGCTACCGATACTAAATATTTAGAATTTATAGACTCAAAAATTGTTGAAAAAGAAAAATTGAGATAACTTCTAAACAGAGTTGAATTTTGGCAGTTTTGAGGGTCGAAATGAACTCAAACAAGCAAAGTTGGTTTGCCATTGCATAAATCTTCTCGACCTCGCCCCGAAAAGCTATTGTGGGCGAAATTCTGACAAGCGGATCAAAAGTTATGATCGTTTGAAGTTTAGGTCTAGATCTCGTATAAAATTTTTTGATTTTTGAAAAAAAGTTACCAAAGGCCTATATTATTTTTTTTTTTAGTTTTCAATTCCGATTTTTAATATGATAGGGGCTATCAAATGATGAAAGGATATTAAATTTATAAGCAAATACTTGCACATTTTATACATTTAGCCAAGCCCCCTAATATTCCTCTTAAATCCATATTTTTTAGCAATTATTTCATTGATCGATCTTGAATATAACAAATTTAGTTTTCAATTTTTAATGGTAATATAAGACATTTATTGGCAATGAATTTGAGTGAGATAGGTCATCAAAATAAAAATAATTTTGAATTTTGATCAATTTGATTTATAAACTTATTAAGTTTTAAGATATAAAAACATATTTCCGCTAATATATAAGATGACCATAATCATGATAGCTTAAAAAATAAGAAAAAAAATAAAGAAGGCATTGAAGCATATCATAAAGTAGAAATTTGTATATTTCATTTTGAAAGGATTCTACTTCATGCATTTGATGATACCTAATGAATAAGGGATTTAGGTATCCAAAGGGAACCAAGTGTAACGGTTCCTTTGGGTACCCAAATATTGCGTGATAATTTTTGGGGAGACAAAAATGAATTAATCCTTTCAAGTGGAGTTAATGTTTCATTTTTTATTTTGGGTCTCCATTCATATTTTGATTTAATATTATGCATCGAATTTCCATATTCATTAAAATTAGGCTTAAAATAATAATGACTTTTGAAATTATTTTTCATAGTAAATTTATCCACATATGAATTTAATTTTGGAGATATATAGTGAGGGTTAGAATTTATTATGCTTTTATGATTAAACATTCTACTAGGTGCATGTTTAATAGATTTTAAAATACTAGTAGAAGTCTTGCACATGTTTGATGATAAATTAGAAATAAAAGATTTTTTATTACTTGTAAATTTTTTCACAAATAGTTTTAATGATTCTAGTTTATTAGATAAAATATTATTTTCATTTACTAATTTTTCATTCTGCTCTTTTGAGATTAAAAGTTCTTTTTCAAAATCCTTGAATTTTTCTTTAATATCATTACAATCAAAACAAGGCTTTGAGATTTCAATTAAAGAGCAAGATGGAAAAGCCCCGTCACAATTGGATTCTAAATTATCATTAGCTTTTAACCATTTATTTTCTAAACGTAATTTTTTATTCGCAATTTTTTTATTTTTTTTATTTTACGTTTAGCCATTTCTAGTACATAAAAAGTAGAGATAGAAGTTGCCACACAAGAAAAAGAATTAGACTTTCTTACAGCGCTATCGGAAGAGGCAAGATTAGAACATGAAGTTCCTTCGTCGTCTTCTAGGCCTTCCTCCTTCATAGATGAAATTTCATCTTATTTTTCTCTTGATGTATGCTCTCTTCGTTTAAGTCAATTTCCATGATTTCCATGGTTTTGCTATGAGAGAGATCTCCTTGAATTATGGTAGATGTGTGTATGTCCTTCTCCTCTTGTGTTTATTCCATACCTATAGAAGGAGAATCATAAGTATTTTCAAGAAAATTTCAAATCTCATAAGCGGTAGGTAAAGTATAAATAAGTTTGAAAATATTTTGATCTAACGCACAAAATAGACTATTTATAGATTTTGCATTTAAAACAATTTCGTTTCTAGTAATTAGTACGCTAGGTGGCTTTTCAATAGTAATATTCCAAACTTTTTCATCTAAAGCTTTAAGGAAATTTTTCATTGATATTTTCCACCCTTTATAATTTTTCCCTTCAAATAGAGGTGGTGCTAGTGATTTTTCATTTATATAAAAAATTTCTCCACTAGTAGAAGTGAGATCATGATCAAGAGACGCCATTATTCCCAGTTGTTAAGACGATTTGGAATAACCTCGCTCTGATACCACTTGTTGGATTTTGAGGCGCCCTTAGAGGGGGGTGAATAAGGGTTTTAGAAAACTTTAAACTTTTATAGAAAACGTTTGATATTTTATTCGAAGTAAGTTAAGTCAAAAGTAAAGAGAATGAAATCAATTTTATTAAACAAGAAAAGACATGATTATCATTTATAAAATTGATTACAAAATCTGATTTCTATGACGCTAGCAATCGAAAACGAAATATGAAATATTCTTTTTTGTTTTCTATACCGACTCTTCTCACCAAGAACCGGTTGGCTTTAGCCGATCTCTCCTCAGATACGGCCTCAAGCCGCTCTAGCCCTTGTATCCCCAGAAAGGCCTCGAGCACCCCCTAGATCAACTCCCTAGACCTAGTCGCCAACACGAGGCGAATTCCTCCCTAAGTCCTACCCAGACCTAGTCGCAAACACGAGGCCAATTTACGAACCGATTACAAAGATAAATATAAAATATAAAAGACAAATATAAAAACTCTCTATTAGGTAATCTGAAGGAAACGCCAAAGAATCGCTGAAGGTCATTGAAGTCCAAGCGTGCGTTCATCGCATTGAGTTAGCGTGTTGATTCAAGCCTCCTTTGATTCCTCCTTTTGAAATTGAGTGGGAGATCCTTTGTTGTCTGGAAATACGACCCTCACAAATAATTTATAGTGCTGGAATAAGGCTCCTTGGCATTGGTTGTTGGAGAAGACGAAATCCACCTATTTATAGGACTGGACGCTAACGTCGTCGTTAAGGCTAACACCTGGCGTTGACCCAGTATAGAAATATTTTGATGGTTCGAATCTTCAAAACAGGAAGGAGATTTTGCATCTTTGGAAACATTCATTTTAGGCAACCTTAACGCTGACGTTGAGTCTAACGCCTAGCGTTGAGTCAAATCATTCCCAAAATGCTCTTACAATCACGGCAGCTTCCCTCCGTGTCATTTTCATCTTGGTGGGAACAAAAGTCAATGCCGACGTTAAGAGTTAACGTCGGGCGTTAGCTCTCTTCCATAATCTAAGTCATATCATCGATCATCTTAGCGGTAAGTCATCTCGTCGTTTATCAACGCCCAACATTAAGTCTTAACGCCTGGCGTTATACCATTTTCATCATTTCAGCTTGTGGGCAATTCCAGACCAATAATGAAGCATCCTAGTGTCATATATGTTCAAACCTGCATGCTAAAAACACAATGGCAAACAAGATCAAATAGAAGTATGATTTATTATTCTCAAATCAAAGGGATGCGGAAAACCATGTTCCAACATATATAAATATAAGTTAAAACAAATCATTTATTCAATAATTTACATGAAATATTACAAATTTTGAATAAAACTATACAAAAAACTATATAGAAAATACGTATATTTTACTATTCATCAAATATCCTCATACTTAAGCTTTTGTTATTCCAGAGCAAAAATAAGGGATACCTATAAGACATTAATAAAATTTCTAATTTACCAAAATTTTATTTAATCGAAAGTAAACTTGAAATAAATTTAGGAGTTTTAAAGAGGTAAGGTCTTATATTATGATAATGATTTAAAAAGAGCGAAAATGTTTTAGCCAACAAGACTTCTAAAGTTAGCTAAATAGCGACCTAATAATTGCAATTACTAGCACCATGATTAGAATAGAATTATAAAAAATTTAACTTTTTAAAGAAATTTTTAAGAATGAATAAAACCTACTAAATAAGCTCTCTCAAATTTTTTAATTTATATCTAGTTTCAATTTTATTGGCTAAGGGGTAGAGAAAACTTGGTAAGAAAAGAGATTTTTGAATTGGGTGATGAATTTTATTCTCTCACCCCACTCAATTTTTTTTGGAAAGATTAGGGAATGAAATCTTATTCCCATAAATATAACTTTTTGCTCTTCTAAAAATAACCCAATGCCTAGGTTTAGGGAATAAAATCGTATTCCTATTGACATAAGATCTTTTTAAATTTAATTGGTGCATATGTTTACGGAACGAAATCTTATTCTCATTGACATAAGATCTTTTAAAATAAAAAATACCAAGTAAAGGGGATAAGGAGTATAGCTGTCACGGTTCCGGTTCTACTAAAACCGTGAACCGAACCGTGAAGGTAACAGTTCTTCAAATTAGAACCAAAACCTTATTTGCTTTGATCGGTTTCGGTTTCGGTTCCAGTTCCGGCTCCAACATAATTTTTGTAACCGTCATGCCTACGGTTCCGGTTCCGGTTCACTAAGAACCAAAATCAAGTTTTTCACTCGCGGTTCGATCCAGTTCTATGCGGTTCTAGTTCGGTTCCGGTTCGATCACTTAAATTTTGAAGCCACAAATTTTTCTCAAAATTTGAAGCATTTTAAATTAAATTTTAAACGATTCAAACTTGATTGAATGTTCTCGTACTTAATTTTCTCACAAGAAAGAGAAAAGCCACCAAAATTTCTAATTTGTCCACGACGCAATCACAAATATAACCAACATACTTCGAAACAATTTCTAATATACAAAAAAAATCATGAATTTCCAATGTACTTTATGATTACTGTGACAAGACCACAAGATACCAGCCAAACAGACGATGAGGTCATTGGGAGAGAACATATCAAGTAAAGTTGTTGATAAACGCCAAAATTATTGCCAGATATATAATTCAAATATGAAAAAATATACATCATTTCTCGAGCTAAATCATGCATAGCATGAAACTTAATTATGTCACTAAAATTATAATATAAAAATAAAGAAAACAAAAGAATTTTACAGACAACTTTGATTCAAATGTAGCTTCAAAAGGCTGGAGCACAACCTAAGAATCATAATGTTTCTTGAACTACACATGATTCAAGACAATCAGAGGGAGCTGGCAGTTTTTAGAACAAAAAGAAAACTAAATGACTCACAGTTCCTTCAAACATTTTTAGTAATGCTGGCTGAACGCCTTCACCAGATTCTAGAAACGAAGGTAGAGACTGTTGGATACTTAGTTGTCAAAATCTGCAGTTTTAGTAAAGTATTTATTTTTTATATTTGTTTCCTTTGTTGTCAAATCTGGTTAGATTTGTTGCTTTTCTTTTGCCTTTAATTCAGCCTTTTGTATGGCTATAAGTATGTAATCTTTTCTATGAGGAAATATAATCTCTGCAAGCTTTTTCCTTTCTCCAAAATTCTGTCCGTTTTCTTCTTTTGGGCTTTTTCTTCCTGTGGTGCTTCAACAGTTGGTATCAGAGCACTTGTTGGAACCATAGGAAGAGGAAGACGACGCTCCGTTGTTTGATGATCCTTCATCCATTCCTTTCCTCCAAATGACGTCCAAAGAAGGTTCAGAGGATCCACCGAGGACGGGATCATACCGAGGAAACATCCATTATCCCGTGCTCACGAGGAGCAATTACGGGGTATGGTCGATGAAGATGAAGGTGTTCATTTCCATGCAGGAGGCATGGGAGGCCATCGAACCGTCTGATCCAAATGGGGTCGTTGACGCCGGGATGAACCATAGGGCTCTAACGGCGCTCTACCAATCCGTCCCCGATGATATCCTCTTGATGCTAGGGGATAAGTCGGCAAAGGAGGCGTGGGAAACATTAAAGACGATGAACTTGGGCGCAGATCGCGTCAAGGAAGCAAAGTTGCAGACGTTGAAGGGCGAGTTCGAATCCTTGCGAATGAGGGATGCGGACACGGTGGATGATTTCGCCATGAAGTTGACCACCAACGTCAATAAACAACGGGAATTGGGTGACAAGCTCGACGAGGTGCTTGTAGTGAAGAAATTCCTTCGTTCGGTGCCATCAAAGTTCATCCAACTTGCTTCTACCATTGAGCAATTTGGAGATTTGCAAACAATGACCGTGGAGGAGATCATAGGTCGGTTGAAGACCCATGAAGAGCGAATTCGTGGGAATGGTGAAAGTGAAGATGGCCGAGTTCTTCTTACTCAAGAAGAATGGATGGCAAGAAGCAAGAAGGCCACCAATAATGGAGGGCGTGGCCGTGGCCGCGGCGATCATGGCCGGGGACGCGGTCGTGGTGGAAGACGCGATCGAAACAACAACAACATCCAAGGCCCCAATCCGAACCAAAAGGGGGGAGGGGGCAAGGATAAGTCCAAGATCCAATGCTTTGTGTGCCAAAAGTTCGGCCACTACGCTTCCGAGTGCCACTCTAGAAAGATGGAAGAGAAATCCAACTTCGTTGAATACATTGGAGAGTATGAGCCGGCCCTTCTCATGGCAAAGGGAGAAGGAGATATTGCTCCATCTTTTGTGTGCACAGAACTTTTTCTGAACGAGGAGAAGGTACAACCCGAATCTCTTCATAATGATTGTGAAAATCACACATGGTATCTCGACACGGGGGCAACTAATCACATGACGCGGTCAAAAGATTTTTTCACTCAACTTGACTCAAGTGTGAATGAAAAAGTAAGATTTGGTGATGGTTCCGCGGTAGAAATATGTGGCCGTGATGAGATTGTCATCAAAACCTTGAAGGGAGATCTTATGGTGCTCACAAATGTATATTACATACCGAAACTTCGCACGAATATTGCAAGCTTGGGTCAACTTGAAGAAAATGGGTGCAAGATCGTCATGGAAGGAGGTTACATGCTCTTGTTCAACCAAAAGAGGCGCTTATTGGCGAAGGTGGAGCGTTCCAAAAATCGTCTCTACACTCTTGGTCTAAACGTGGATCGACCGGTGGCTATGTTAGCGGAAAAATACGAAGAAGAAGAGTGGCTTTGGCATTCAAGGTACGGTCATCTAAACTTTTGGTCTCTTCATGACATGGGACGGAAGGAAATGGTAGAGGGTATGCCCTCTATCAAGCATGTTCAGCAACTTTGTGATGGTTGCATCGTGGGAAAACAACGGCGCACACCTTTCTCATAAGAATCTGCTGGTCGGGCAAAGGAACCACTTGGGTTGGTGCATGGAGACCTTTGCGGACCAATTTCGCCGCAAACTCCGGGAGGTAAACAATATTTTCTACTACTAGTCGATGATTTTAGTAGATACATGTGGATTGCACTAATCAAAAACAAGGATGAAGCCTTGGATGCTTTTGTCAAATTAAAAACAAGTGCAGAGTTGGAGGGGAATTACAAGATAAGAGGTTTTCGAAGCGATAGAGGTGGGGAATTCACCTCAAAAGCTTTCAATTCTTATTGCGAAGAAGTCGGCATCAAACGGTTCCTCACGGCGCCATATTCACCGCAACAAAACGGTGTTGTGGAGCGCCGAAATCAAACGGTGGTTACGATGGCCCGGTGCTTACTCAAGTCAAAAGACGTGTCGAATGAGTATTGGGGTGAAGCGATGACTATGGCGGTCTACTTGCTCAACCGAGCGGCCACTCATGGAGTTGAAGGAAAAACCCCATACGAAGCATTTCACAAGAAAAAACCCAAGGTACAACACTTGCGGACTTTTGGTTGCGTGGCATTTGCAAAGATCGTGAAGCCAAATCTCATGAAGCTAGCCGATCGAAGCGAAAAAATGGTGATGTTCGGGTATGAGACGGGATCTAAAGCTTACCGACTATATGATCCAATCGCAAGAAAAATTCATGTGAGTCGGGACATCATTTTCAAGGAAGCGGAGAAGTGGGAGTGGACGAAGGAAGGCCTCTCTGATCTCGTTGTACCAGAAACTCTCTTTGATGTTGGAGATGAGGACCACAGAACTGCCCCTCCTTGTGTGGCCGCCGCACCTGCTGCAATTGCTGCCGCACCTGCTGTGGACCATGGAGCTGCCCCGCCTGGACCGGCTGCCGCACCTGCTGTGGGCCACGGAATTGCTCCGCCTAGACCAGCTGCCCCGCCTGGACCTGCCGCCGGTGGACCTGGAGCTGCGCCTGGAATTACTGTCTCAGGTGAGCTGGATGCTGCTAATAGGACTCCATTTACAGCTGCTCCGCCTGGACTTGCCGCACCTACTTCGCCGTGGTCCAGTGAAAGTTCTGTTGGTGAGTTCTCTCCATTACAAAGTTCCGCTTCATCCTCTTCGAGTGAACCGAAACGTTTTCGGTCACTCCAAGACATATACATTGAATCACAACAGATAGATCTAGCATTGGAGGACGCGGTGCTTTGCATGTGGGCTGCAGAAGAGCCATCAAGCCTTGCTGAAGCATAAAAACAAGCTTGTTGGCGAAAGGCAATGAACGAGGAGCTGACTTCCATCATCGAGAACAACACTTGGGAGATTGTCACTCTTCCAAGTGGCCACAAGCCCATCGGTTTGAAATGGGTTTACAAAGAAAAGAAGGACTCGCACGGGGAAATCAGCAAGCACAAAGCTCGCCTCGTGGCGAAGGGATACGTCCAAAAGCCGGGAGTGGATTTTGATGAAGTTTTCGCTCCGGTGGCTCGAATTGAAACCGTGCGCCTTTTGATTGCTTTGGCGGCACAAGAGGGTTGGGAAATTCATCACATGGACATGAAGTCCGCGTTCTTGAACGGTGACTTAAGTGAAGAAGTTTATGTATCTCAACCGCCGGGGTATGTGCAAGCAGGAGATGAACATAAAGTGTTGAAACTGAGAAAGGCCCTCTATGGCCTTCGTCAAGCGCCACGGGCATGGAACTCCAAGCTAGATCAAAGTCTTACCTCACTTGGTTTTGAAAAATGCCCGCATGAGCATGCCGTATACAAAAGGTGTGTGGGTAAATCTAGTCTACTTGTGGGAGTTTATGTCGATGATTTGATTATTGCCGGTTCGTGCAATTTGGAAGTGGCCAAGTTCAAGGATCAAATGAAGATGTTATTCAACATGAGTGATCTTGGGCTTCTTACCTACTACTTGGGAATTGAGGTATGTCAAACACCTCATTCCATTACTCTATGTCAATCAGGATATGCTATGAAAATTCTTGAAAATGTGGGATGGCGGATTGTAATCCAAGGCAAATGCCAATGGAGGAACGACTTAAGCTAAGCAAGGAAAGCCCGAATCCGTTAGTGGATGCAACGGAGTATCGAAGTATTGTTGGAAGCTTGCGCTATTTGGTCAACACACGACCGGATATTTGCTATTCCGTGGGGATAACAAGTCGTTTTATGGAAAAACCTACTACCCAACATCAAGCTATGGTGAAACAAATATTGAGATATATACGTGGCACAATTGGTTAGGGTATCACCTATGATCGGAATGATCCTGAAGGAAGGTTGGTGGGCTATAGTGATAGTGACATGGCAGGTGACGTGAATGACAGGAAGAGTACCACGGGCATGGTTTTCTTTCTTGGAGGAAATATCATTACTTGGGCATCACACAAGCAAAAGACGGTGGCGTTATCGTCTTGTGAGGCGGAATATATTGCAGCGGCAACGGCTACTTGTCAAGGAGTATGGTTACTTCAACTTCTTGATGACATAAGGAAGCGTTCAAGATGCAAAATATTACTTAAGAGTGGACAACAAATCAACAATAGCTCTTTGTAAAAATCCGGTGTACCATGAAAGAAGCAAGCACATAGATACTAAATATCATTATATCAGGGAGTGCATTGAAAAAGGCAAACTCGAAGTGGAATATGTCAACACTCGTGAACAATTGACGGACATGCTCACAAAAGCACTTGGGAGGATCAAATTCATCGAGATGCGAGAGAAGCTACAGGTGCGGAACGTGAAGGCATGACAAACAACTAAGTAGGGAGTGTTTGTTGGATACTTAGTTGTCAAAATCTGCAGTTTTAGTAAAGTATTTATTTTTTATATTTGTTTTCTTTGTTGTCAAATCTGGTTAGATTTGTTGCTTTTCTTTTGCCTTTAATTCTCTGCAAGTTTTTTCCTTTCTCCAAAATTCTGTCCGTTTTCTTCTTTTGGGCGTTTTCTTCCTGTGGTGCTTCAACAGAGACTGGATAGTGGAAACGAAGGCAAAGTTAAGAAAAGCCCTTTAGAAATAATTCAAATGAAAGCAGATAAGCATAATAGCCTAATATTCTTACGGAAGGAGGCTGCTGGAAACGACGGCAGAGTGCAGAGACTGCCCCGCTCGTCATAGATGTAGAGGAAAATAGAGATTATTAGGGCACTCCACCGACGCCGGTACAGGAGAGAACGACATGATCATAGGACTGGTCTCCTGAGAGATCGGCGGTTTGTCGATCGGTGGTAGAGACAGGTGAGGAGAGATCGGGACCAGAGCGCCGGAGAGCAGAGAAAACAATAGGAAACCTATCGCCAGTCGCCACTTCGCCAGCGATCGTCGGGAGAGGAGATGATGGCGTGGTCTGGACTCTGGACGTCTGGTGTTGTCAACTTGTCGTGATGATGGCGTGGAAACAAGAGCCATAAACTACAGGCATAATTATGAAGAAGTCAATATGAACCCAAGCGTGCAATGCAGCAGGAGCCACGAAGGATGAAGAGTGTTGATTTTAACTTTCTTTATTCTAATTTTCATTCAATTAAAAAAATACATTATAATAATTTTTGATTAAATAAGAGATGCACAACAGTGCATCTCTTATTAAAAATAAAAATAAAATAATAAACGGGTTGCGGTTCGGTTCTGTGTCGGTTCGGTCCGGATCGGGTCTAAAATTTTTGAAACCACTCGAGACTTGTATGTTGCGGTTCCGGTTCTGGTTCCGGTTCCGGTTCCGGTCCGGATAGTAAAATAAAAGAAACTCACTCGGACCATTGTTGTCCACGGTTCCAAAATTCGAACCATTCACAAATAATTTTTGAACGGTTCGGTGTGATTTTTTGCGGTTCAGGTCCGGTTTCGATTTTCGGTTTTAAGTGACAGAGCTAATAAGGAGTAAGGGTTTAGAAATTCCTAGAGTTTATAAATTAAGAAAATTTGAGAGCAAATTTTAGTAGCTTTTAATATTCCTAAAGTTTCACAAGTTTGAAGTAAGAATAATTAAAATCTAGAGATAGTTTGCCAATATAATACAAAAAGAAGCTATTTAGGTTAAACTTGAAGTAGTGCTAAAAAGTTTGTTCTCAAATTAAATTAAAATCATAACGTGTTCCTTACGACTAAAATTCCAAAAATTTAAACCTTACAAACTTAATAAAAATAAAAGATGTAGTAAATTAAAAATAATAAAAACGCTTATAAATAAACTCAACCTAGCTTTGAAAATAACAAAAACTAAGTAGGGGTTTTATTCAATTTTTGGATAAGTATTTCATCATTTTTTTATTTTTTATTATGATCTTTTTTTTTTGAATTTTTTGATTTTGATTATTGTCTATAAACATTACTACTAAATTAAAAAAAAAAAGGAAAATAAAAATCCAAAGATGATTTTTTTTTATTTTTCTAGTTTTTTTCTTCGTTATTTTTTTTCAAAATTTTCAAATATTATTTGTATATACATCAATACAACAAAGAAAAGATGAGAAGGAAAGAGAAAAAGAAAAAAAAAACATACATAATAAATTTTTTTGGTGTTTTTCTAAAATTTTCAACATTTTTTGGATTTTGAGTTTTATTTTTCAAAAATGTATAATTATATACAAACTAAGACACAAAAAATGACAAAAAGGAAATAAAACATCTATATATATATTTTGGTTTTTTTCTAAAAAAAATTTTCAACATCAATTTTTTTGATTTAATTTTTTTTCAAATATTTACACACTAATACTTAATAATAAAGAAAAAAAACTTAAAATAAAACAAAAACTAAAGAAGAAAGAAAAACAAGGGAAGAAAAAAAAAACAAAAAGAAGCAAATGTATTTTTTTCTTTTTCTAAGTAAGTTTTTCATTTTTATGGATTTTTCAAATGTTATCTATATATACATTAATAAAGAAACAAAAGAAAAGAAGAAAAGAAAAAAATCATTATTTTTTTGAAGCTTTTCTAATATGGGAGGGACCAAAATAATTACAAAAAGTGGAAAATACTCTCATACTTAAAAGTCAACATTGTCCCCAATGTTAAAATTAAGTATGAGGAGTTGAGGACCAAAATTATATATACAAAGCATGAAGAAAAGAAGTGTAAGAAAAAAGCAGGGAAAAAGCACGTCCCTGATTTGGAGACGTGATGACCAGATTAATACCTACAAAATATGTTAAAAAAATGATAAAAGTTATTTACAATGAGGGAAGTAAAAAAAAGACAATTTATTAAGTATATACAAATATTAAAACTTAAGAAAAAGAAAGAAAATAAAGGTGAAGAAAATAAAGATACAAATACAAAACTATTTTTTTTAAATCATTATTTTTTTGGAGTTTTTCTAAAAACATATTTTCATTATTTTTTGTTGGGTTTTTTTGAAATATGCATATATAAAATATCTCAAAACTTAAGAAAAAAAATAAAGAATAAAGAGAAGCTTTTAGATAGAAAGCAAAGAAAAAAAAAGAAATTTAAAGATAAAAGCAACGGGATTTCCCTTTTCAAAATATCGACAAAAATCCGCTTTCGGGTCTGTTGAATAATCCTACTTCGGGAAAACGATCTATTGTTCTATCTTAAAATTCATACAATTCTTTTTTATTTATATTTCAAAGCTTTTCATTAGTTGAGTTTGTCATTATTTTTGTTTTTTCAAAGCTTTTCATTAGAACGAGAAAAGAAAAGAGGAACTAAAAATAAAATACAAGAAAGAGAAAAACGAGATTTACAAAAAAAAACGTCTATTTTGGGGTTTTGAGTGTTTTTTAATTTTTTTGGATTTTGAATAAGATAAAATCAATAGCGTAAACTCTTTTCAAAATATCGACAAAGCTCCCTGGCAACGACGCCAAAAACTTGATGATTAAAATTTATTTGAGAGCGCCGCAAAAGCTTTCCGGGTGCGGGTAGAAATTGGCGGGCGCGTTCGAGGCGTCTCGCGAGTACTCCTACTTCGAGGAACTAACCTTTATACTACTTCGATGAATATAAGTAACAGTCGTTCCTTCTTTCGGAATATCGACGATCACGCCACGACGATGGCGCCGAATTCAATTAATTTTTATAGAAATGGAGAGTTTTTTCGAGTCTTTGTTTCGTTATTATCCAAACTAATCATTCGAAAAGGCAAGTATACCTTATCGCGTATAGTATATCAATTTTTAAAAAAATTATCAAGGTCGTATTTTTCCACGAATCTCGTCGAGTAATGCTACTTCGAGAATACGACTATTGTTTTATCGGATAAAAACGTGATTTAAAGAAATTAAAATTACAGAAAATGAAAGATAGAAAGAAAGTTACAAAATTGAAATTGCATAATTAAAAGACAAAAATGCAATCTCTACCCGAATAGGCAGAGGGAAAATAAATGCGTGAGCGAGTTCTGCCCAAACGGGTAGACGAGAAATAAACGCGTGAGCGAGTTCTACCCAAACGGGTAGACAGAAAATAAATGTGTGACAATAAAGAAAACTAAGCTATTAATGGAAATGCATAAACTATTAATAAAACAAAAATAAAAATAAAAATAAACGAAAACATAAACTTTAACAAAAACGAAAAATGACGAAAAGAAAAATAACGGAAACGGAAAACAACGAAGGAGGAAATTGCGGGAATGAAAATAACGAGAACGAAAATTGCTTCGAAACAAAAAATAAACGAAAACATAATATTCGGCTCTAATCTCTACCGCGTCAAGGAAGAAAAAGAACGAAAATTACGGCGGCGAATACTTTTGAATCAAAGCGAAAATAGAGATAACCAAAATTCGAATTAAAGCGAAAATAAATGGAAACATAATATTCGGCTCCATCGATTCCATGTCAAGGAAGAAAAGAGCGAAAGTTACGAAGACAAATAAATTTGAATTAAAACGAAAACCAAAATTACGGCAATAAATAAATTGCTAATCAAAGCGAGAAAAAATGCAGAAAGTGCAGGAATTGAAGCTAAGCTAGGAATTAAAATTGCACGACATAATTGAAATTGCAGAAAAATAAAACTAAGCTAAGAATTAAAATTGCAGTACAGAAAGGAAATTGCAGAATTAAAAATACACGAAATAAAAACTTAATTTATTTATTCTCATATGGGGTTACAAGAAATAAAAATTACAAGAAATAAAAAACATTACAACAATTTAAAAGAAAATACAAAAAGAAATACAGAAAACTAAGTTGGAAAAGATGGTGGAAGATCACCCCAAAATGGGCAATCCAAGAGGGGAAATAGTGAGGGGGCAGCCTCTATTTATAGACAAAATTCGGCTGCATTTAGCAAAAAAAAGGGAGTTGACGAAGGTGCTAGAAGAGCAGCTGGCGGTTTGACTGGAGAAGCCAATTTTGACTTGAGAGCTGTGGGATGCGGATAGCAGGTAGCAGTTGGCGGGTTGGGGTGCGGATAGCTGGATTTAATCCAGCAAAATTGGCGATGCTGGCCTGGATTCGAACCCGCCACCTCAAGGGAGGTTAGCCAGACCAAGTCCACTGGAGCAAGCGCGCTTCTCTGTTAAATATAGAAACATATATATATATATGTTAGAATAACTATAAGTATAATAAAGACGGGAACGGAAAATCGACATCCCGTGCTGTCGATCGACGGGACGGGAGGTCGATCGACGGGAAGGGCTGTTGACGGAAGGTTTAAGGAAAAATCGACTGGACGGGAAGTCGATCGACAGGATCGACATCTCGTCCCGTCGATCGACGGGATCGACATCCCGTCCCGTCGATCGACGGAAGGCTTTAAGGAAAAAAGACAAGTTAAGAATCCCCGGCAACGGCGTCAAAAACTTGATGATTAAAATTTTTTATTTGAGAGCACCGTAAAAGCTTTCCGGGTGCAGGGAGAATTTGGCGGGCGCGTTCGAGGTGTCTCGCGAGTACTCCTACTTCGAGGAACTGACCTTTATCCTACTTCGATGAATAGAAGTAACGGTCTTTCCTTCTTTCAGAATATCGACGATCACGCCGCGGCGGCGCCGCCGAATTCATTTAATTTTATAGAAAGGGAGACTTTTGCGAGTCGTTGTATCGTTATTATCCAAACTAATCATTTGAAAAGGCAAGTATACCATATCGCGTATAGTATAAGATAAATTTAGAAAATTATCAAGGTCGTATTTTTCCAAGGTCTCGCGGAGTACTGCTACTTCGAGAATACGGCTATTGTTCTATCGGATAAAAACATAATTTAAAGAAATTAAAATTACAGAAAATGAAAGAAAGAAAGTTACAGAATTGAAATTGCGTAATTAAAAGACAGAAATTGAAATTACAGAAAATGAAAGACAGAAGTGCAATCTCTACCCGAATAGGTAGAAGGGAAATAAATGCGTGAGCAAGTTCTTCTACCCAAACGTGTAGACGGGAAATAAATGCAGGACGAGTTCTACCCAAACGGATAAACGGGAAATAAATACAGGACGATAAAAAAACTACGCTATGACAGGAAATTGCATAAGCTATAAAACTAGAAAAAAAAAGAACGAAAACATAAAACAACAAAAAGAAAAATAACGGAAACGAAAAACGATGAAAACATAAAATAACGAAACGAAAATAGCGAGAACGAAAGTTGATTTAAAACGAAAATAAACGAAAACATAATCTTCGGCTCTAATCTCTACCGCGTCAAGGAAGAAAAAGAACAAAAATTATGACGGCGAGTTAATTCGAATCAATGCGGAAAAAAACAATATTATTACGGCAATAAATAAACTTAGCGAAAGAACGAAAAATTGCGGGAATTGAAATTGCGAAATTTAAAGCTAAGTTATGAATTAAAATTACAGGACATTATTGAGATTGCACGAAATAAAGCTAAGCTAAGAATAAAAATTGTAGGGCTTAAATGAAATTGCATAATTAAAATTACACGAAATAAAAACTTATTTTGTTTATTGCCATAATAATAGAATACAAGAAATAAAATTACAATATTTAAAAAGAAATTACAAAAAAGAAAAATAAAAAGACAAAATAAAATGGTGGAAAATTATGGTGGAAGATCACCCCAAAATGGGCAATCCAAGAGGGCGGATTGAAGAGGGGGGCAGCGTCTATTTATAGGCAAAAGGGGGCTGCATTTAGTAAAAAAAGGAAAGCTGGAAGAGCAGCTGGCGGGACAGCTGGAAGACTTCTAGAAGGCTAGCTGGCTGGAAGCTGAGCTGGCGGTTTGGGCTGCTTCTAGAAGCTGGGGTGCGGATAGCGCGGGTCGGGTGCGTGAATGTTGGCATGTTGAGCTGGCGGGCTGCTGGATTTAATCCAGCAAAACTTAAGCTGGCTGGATTCGAACCCGGGGCAGTAGAGTGGTTAGCCAAGAGTCACGCACCCTAAACCCTAAACCCTATATATATTATTTGTATTATATTAATACATATCGACGGGAAGGGAAGTTGATCGACAGGAAGGGTTCTTGACGGAAGGCTTAAGGAAACATCGACTGGACTTACAGTCGAATGACGGGATCGACATCCCGTCCCGTCGATCGACGGGAAGGTGATCGAAGGAAGGCTTTAAGGAAAAAAGACAAGTTCAGAATCGACGAGAAGCTGATCGACATCCCGTCCCGTCGATCGACGGGATGGGATGCCGATCGACGGGAATTGATGAGGATTTCAAAAAAACAAGTTAAGTTTCTTAAAAAACCTGAGTTATTATTTATTTAACTTTATTTGTAGTCTATATATAGACTTAGTTTTTATTTAATAAGTATATATATAATATTTTAAATATATATTTACATATATATTTAGTATATATTTACATAATTACTTAAACATTTACATACTTACTATATAATTTCATATATTTATATATATACTTAAATAGTTTCTTTTTGCATATATATATATATATATATATATATATATATAAAAAAGTTAAAACAAATCATTTATTCAATAATTTACATGAAATATTACAAATTTTAAATAGAACTATACAAAAAACTATATAGAAAATACATATATTTTACTATTCATCAAGCCTCCAGCAAGATTAGCACTTCAACCTCCTCTCGCGCGGCAGGAGACAAGCCGCAGAGACAAGGACGCACAAGAGCACATCAATCCAACCTTCAAGCATCAGTCAAAATCTCCAGATCGCTCAGAGCGCAGCATTTCCGTCTGCAACAGACAAAAGACTTAGCTCCGTGAGCGGTGGTCTGTCACCCTCCGAGCGCATATCTCTCTCTCTCTCTCAACAATTGTAGCGAGAGGCGGCCTGTCGCCCTCGAACAACTCTGTACAACAACCAACAAATAGTTGAGGTTTTGGCCGGCACAGATCCGGTCGAGTGGTTTTTCACCAAGTTGACGGGTTTTTCACGTTAAAAAATTGTTTTGTCAACTTTCTCTTTTTCTGTGACTGTTTACGCGCTCAAACGCTCCCGGGCTAAGACGGTCCAATTTAAACTGATTTATCGGAGTCTTGAGTGATCCACAACAGTTCTTACATTTAATCATTACAGCTCATCCTTGTTTTATAATATTTGCTTAAAAACTCGACAATGTTTGTTGATATGCTTCTTTATGTGAAAATGCTTACTTGTGTTAAAGCATGTCATATTGCAATTCTTTCCTATATTGAATAGCTTTTAACATATTATATCTTATTTTCCTTATGTTAACGGTGAGCACATGTCTCTTTCATGAAAATGTTAAGACAAAACATCCGGGAATCAGCAACTGTTAAGACAGTTCTTACATTTAATCATTACAGCTCATCAATGTTTTCCAAAAACAGTCTCAAAACAACTTTTTGGCACAAACATTTTTCCACTACCGGGAAACCAAATGCCTTCAAAACATCGGTGGCGGTCAGAATATAATTTTTTCCACCGCTAGCACCGTCCCAAACAGAACTCTAAGGGTCCGTTGTTTGGACGGAATTGGCTTTCTGGAATTGGCATTGGCGATTAGAAATCCAATTCTAATGTTCGGCGCAACGAAATTTACGAGGATATTGGCTTTTATATGAAAACCCATGGCTTTAGCTTTGAACTAAAAAATCAAATCGTCAATTCTTACCTCCACCCATGAGTTTTCCGCATAATCGAGCGTTTTTGCCAGAGTTTTTCGGCATACGCGTGTGTTTTCCTGTCGGGAGTGTGTTTTTTTCGCCGGGCGCGTGTTTTTCGGTCGGCGCGTGTTTTTCGGTCAGGCATTCATTTTTTGCCCAGGCTTGTGTTTTTCGCCCGGGCACGCATTTTTCGGTCGTCCGTGGGTTTTTCGGCCGGCCGGGCAATTTTCACCCGGGCGCGCATTTGTTTTGCCCGGGCGCATTTTTTTCGCTCGGGCGCGCTTTTTTTGCACGAACGCGATTTTTCCGGCCGAACACGGTTTTCCGGTCGAACGCGATTTTTCAGGTCGGAAGCGAATTTTCTGGTCAGGCGCGATAGATTTTGCCCAGACGCGATATTTTTATCGGACGCGATTTTTTCTCCCGAGCGCGTATTTTTCGCCCAACCGCATTTTTTTCGCCCGGGCGCAGTATTTTCCGCCCGGGTGTGGTTTTTGCCCCCGGGCGAGTTTTTTTCGCCCGGGCGCAATTTTTTTGTAAAAAATCGCACTGTAGAAAAAATGGGCCCAGAAGAAAAAATCGCGCCCGGGTGAAATAAACGCGCCGGGTCGCGGGTCGCCAGGGCGAAAAAAATGCTCCCGGGCGAAAAAAAACGCGACAGGGCAAAAAAATCGCGCCCGAGCAAAAAAAAAACGCTCCCGGGCGAAAAAATTGCGCACGGGTAAATAAATCGCGCCCAGGCGAAAAAAATGCGTCCGGGCAAAAAATCGCCCCCGGGCGAATAAAACGCGACCGCTCGTCCGTGCGAGAAAATCGCGACCGGGCAAAAAAAAATGCGACCGGGCAAAAAAAACGCCCGGGTGAAAAAATCGCGACCGGGCGAAAAAATTGCGACCGGGAGAAAAAATTGCGACCGGGCGAAAAAATCGCGCCCGGGCGAAAAAAACGCGCCCGGGCGAAAAAAAACGCGCCCGGGCGAAAAAAATCGCGCCCGGGCGAAAAAAACGCGCCCTCGCGAAAAACGACCCCGGGTGAAAAAAAACGCGCGCGGGAGAAAAAAATGCGCCCGACCGCGAATTTTTCCATCCGGGCGCACGTTTTTCGACCAATCGCGCAATTTTCGCCAGAGCGCGGGTTTTCGCCCTGGCGAGCGTTTTTCGCACGGGCAAAAAATGCGCGCCCGGGAAAAATATGAGCAACTGGGCGAAAAAATTGCACTTGTGCGAAAAATGCGCGTCTTAAAACATATTGTGCAATTTAATGCGTTCGGCGTTGACGCCTATTTTGAGTTTTAAAAAATTATTGTATAATGTCAATTCCAATACCAATTCCATCATTCAGCCGAACAACTTTTGTGCCTCAATTCCAATTCTATTGACCAAATTCAATCTTACCGCCGAACAACAAAATTGGAATTATGTAAAAAACTAATTCATGTAGATATTGGTTTTCGTCGAAAAGCCAATTCCAGAAAGTCAATTACGTCCAAACGAACGGACCCTAATTGAAAAGGATGGGAGAAAATTGGGTGAATTTTAGAGAGTTAGACATTGTCATCGCTCGGTATTTCTCATAGTGAGCATAGTATAACTGATTACCAAATATTGTTGAATTAGTGACTCGATATTCTACACATCATGAATAAACTATACCTATATATATGTGTGTGTAAAGAAAACACTTCAGTAAAAGAATGAAATATTCTTCATATGTATCCACACCAACCAAAAACATCATGAAGATACTCACAATTTGGTCAACACCATCCAATGTTAAAATAAATAACTTACTGAGCAGAAGAGCCTTTTATCATCTCCGCTTCTGACCGCAATAGTAAGTGCCAGGAAATAATTAACTTACCCTTTATTTTGACTGCTTAATCAACTCCAGATGAGCATTTCGATACGGCTAATCAGCTCTCGCTACTGTGCCGGCATTCTCGACTTCCATCAAGCGTGATCCGAGTTCATAATGATGCAATACTTTAGTGAACTGAGGAAAGATCGAAATCAGTTCTTTAGAAGGATGAGAAATTTTCTGTGAAACTAGTTCAGGTTTTCTTGTGCTAAAATTAATATTGACTTACGATGTTTGAGTACTGGTGGTGTCAAATTATGGTAGTAAAAGCAATGCTTGGGCTTTGCTTGTTTTTGAAATTTTCGTGAAAGCTTTTTTGGCAAAAATTTCACTTTCTATGGTCTGGACATTCATGTTCGCTAATGCTTGTATACGCCAGTATGGATGTGGTGGCATTTTTGTCTAAAACATCGTTTTGAGAAATAGCGTCCGTGGCCGAACGCCGCCTATTTTTTCCATAATTGTGGCCAAACGCCACCTATGTTTACCATAATTGCGCTCACAATTGTCACCGCTCTCTCATTGCTCTCCTAAGCAAGGTCTTAGTATGTGTTGAGAATATAATCCCACATCGGGAAATTCATAGTCTTCTAGAATTAATACAGATTCTAGGCCTCTCCACCTACAACCAATTGACTTTAGGCAGGATGTTTAAGTGCTAATATGGTATCAGCCCAACAAACCACTTTCACGAACCAAACTAAAAAAAAGTCCATGCATTAGAGGCCAAGCATCATATATAGGAGGAAATGTGTTGAACGTATAATCATACATTTGGAACTCGTGTAGCCCTGTGAACTTAAAATAGATTTTGGGTCCCTCCACCTTCAACCAGTTAGTTTTAGGTTGGATGCTTAGATTCTAACATAATGATTTAGTATTCTTAAGTATCTAAATACTACATAATGTCAACAAAGTTATTAAGTCATATGCATATTAACTTCAAAAAATTCTCGAGAAAAGGAGAGAGGGCAGAGAGAGAAGAACACCTGGGATGTCTTCAGATCAAGTTCGTCCCATTCCAAGGATGGATTGGTTCCTTTAACTATCCCCGCTCCAGCATAGACTAATGTGCTTGAGTCCTAATATTCAGGATGAGTAAATAAAAACTCATCAATGAATTTAACAAATAGAAAATTTCTCAATGTTGAAATCCATTCATAATTCAAAGTACTCAAACTTTCTATTACATATTGAGAAAAATTTTGTATCGGGAGATATGCCAAATCCAAAATGTATTAGGATAGGAAGACAAATCACAAATATGCAAATAAGAAGACATGGTATAAAATGTAGAAGGCTTTATATAAAAATAAAGGGTCATTTAGTATGAGTTTTTCTCTAACTTTGCATAATTACAGAGGCCTCTCATGTATCTTTTAAAATTATCAAGACCTCCTCTCCGAGTTTACTTTGTTAACATACATGCACAAGAAACCCCCTGGAGGGGTCTTCCAAGGGTTTTTTATGTCTTGAAATTACAAATACATGCCCTATAAATTTGGTATGTTTACAAACTCCCCCTTACGTAAAAATTATGGATAGAAAGTGATAAAATCAGCTAAAAATATTTTCTGATTTAAACTTTATCTTTTGTAATAACTCAAAATTGAAATCGTGTGTTTATAACGCTCTTACATTCTGTACATCTATCTATCTATATATGTACATGTCCAAAGTGAAGTGCAAAGTAATTTTAAATTTGCCTGTGACAAAAAGAACAAAAGAACATGGTTGATCATTGGTTATATTACCTGCCCAACAAGAGCTGATCTTATACCAACAGCAAACTCGCTTTCACTCCCTCCAAACCAACCAACAGGCCCAGCGTACATCCCTCGATCAAACTTTTCTGAAAGATATTTACAAAAATGAAATTTTTATAAGTGTATGAGAGATGTTTTGCATTTAGTCGCAATGTTTTATGTATTCATATCAGGCAAAAGTTGGTATTATTAAAAATTTAAGTGATATTTTGAAAGAATATTTTACCAAATGGTGCCTACATTAAAGCTGAAGTTAGGACTAGTCAATCTTGTAGAACTCCAGAACCATGTAGGCGTCATCAACCACAATGTATCAGCGGTGTATACACAAAAATCTAATAACAGACAAGGGTGCAGATCGGCTATCTTATCATTTTTGGTTGAATGAAATTGAATAATAATATGATACGATCCAAACCAGCCTCAAACGAAAATGCAGAATCAAACAGGAAAAGAGATCGTAAGGGAGGAGAAAACAGGGGATCGAAACACAACTGAACACCAGACATACTTTCACTGAAATCAAAATAGGACATGTATACAAATCAATCCTAAGAGGACGAACTCCTCTGAACTGATTGATGACAGCACAATGCACAACTCGAGCTGGATTCTAAAACAGGGAAGGAAACAACTCCATTCCAAATGCCTGAAACAAGAACGAAGAAAGGAAATCCTGCCTAAGAGCTGAAGCTCTGAACGGACAGGTTACATATGTTAGCTTTTGTGAAGTGAGCTAACGTCAGCGTTATCGCTAACGCCAGCGTTAGCTCCGCCTTCTCGAAAGCTTCTCCCTTTTTCTATAAATAGGAGGGGTACCCCCCCCCCCCCCCCCCCCCTCTAAGAGTATGCATTCAGATAGTGACGAGTATCATCAACTTTGAGCGAGTTTGAGATACCAGAGCGCCACCTAGCGAGCAGCAAACCCGGAGTCAGTTCGGCAAGCGACCTAGGGAGAGTTTATTGATCGCGAACTAACGCGGGGCGTTAGGAGATAACGCGGGCGTTAGTGTGGCGAGTAGCGAGCTTCGTCTAGTTGCGACTAGCGAGCTGAGAGTGCGAACAGCGAGCTTGCGAGTAGCGTCTTGAGAGCTAACGCTGGGCGTTAGGAGTTAACGTCGGCGGTAGCGAGTATCTCTTTTTTCTTCTATTGGCTGTCGTGAATCAAATTGGATGCAACTTGCTTTCAGCCTTGTTCTTCTGTAACTAGCTGCCAAACATTTATTATTGTGAAAAGTTGTGTTCATCTCTTGGTGTCCTTATTCCGTTGTTGGTTGACGTGTTCTTCCGACCGCGAGTAAAATATTTCACATGGTATCAGAGGGATAGTGGGAACAAGAACTGAGAAACCAAGATGGACGGCGGAGGAGGGTATGCTAGAGGACTTGGCATTGAGCTGCTAACTCAGACCAACTACAAGAAGTGGAAGTCTTGTATGGGGAGCTACCTTCTTGGAGAGGACCTATGGGAGGTTGTTGGTAGAGATGAACAGGAGGAGGTTCTAGCAATCGAAGGAAATGGTCCAGCGGTGAGGACTTGGAGGAAGACTAACGCCAAGCCAGAGTTCACTCTGAAGAGAGCTATTTCACCTGACTTGTTCGACTACATCATAGGTTGCAAATCAGCGTCTGGAATTTGGAAAGCCCTCGATGGGTTATTCAACAAGAAGAATGTAGCGCGGCTACAATTCCTGGAGAATGAGTTGGCGAGGTCCACTCAAGAAGAGATGGCGATATCCACCTTCTTCCTGAAGGTGAAGAACTTGTGTGGGGAGATCTCGGCCTTAGACCCTGAAGAGCCGATCTCAGAGGCGAAGTTGAAGCGACACATACTCCGAGTCTTGAGGAAGGAGTATGTCCCCTTCGTTACTTCTGTGCAAGGATGGGCTACTCAGCCCTCCTTATTGGAGCTAGAGAACCTGTTGTCGTCACAGGAGAGCTTGGCGAAGAAGATGGCGGGAGTATTCATCTCAGGGGGAGATGGCGAGGCTTTGTTCTCAGGAAAGAGGAGGTCCTGGGACAAGAGAAAGAAGAACTCCGGAGATGGTCCTTCAACGTCCTCTCAGGGAGATGGGAGGAAGTTCCTCCCTACGCGCGATGAGATGGGGAGATCCCTTTGCTATGACTGTAAGAAGTACAGGCACATGGCAAAGGACTGTCGGTCCAATCTAAAGGCCGGTCATGTTGCTAACAAGGAGGGAGACCACCGGAGAGGTGGAGACCATCAGAGAGGTGGAGGAAGAGGTGGAGGTCACCAGGGCGGTGAGAGGGGAGACAATTGTTTCCTGGCAGAGATGACGGCAACGTCAGTCGATTTCTTAGCCTCCATCAACTTTGAGAACGACTAGATAGTGGATTCCGGCTGCGGGTATCATCTCACTGGAGATATGTCGAAGTTCGACTCCTTGGAAGCATATGAAGGAACGGATAATATCATCACTGCGGATGATACGGTATATCCAGTGGAGCGAGAAAGGAAGGTATTCCTTGGAAGTGAAGAGAAGCCCGTGACACTGAAGAGTGTGTATCATGTTCCGGGCATGAAGAAGAATCTCTTCTCGGTTGCCAACGCAGTGGATGCTGGATACCACGTGCTGTTTGGACCGAAGGAGGTGAAGTTCCTGAAGAACCTATCGCCTGTCGATGCTGATGTCACGCTCACCGGGAGAAGGGTGAAAATTTTGTATGTTCTGCCTGCAAATGCCTACGTGGACAAGCTGAAGACTAACGACAACGCAACGATTTGACATGAGAGGCTAGGTCATGTGGGGATGGATAAGCTGAAGATGATGACGGCGAAGGGCCTAGTGTGTGGCCTGCCTCATCTCTCTTCCTACAGCGACGACCATGTGTGCGATGGCTGCCAATATAGAAAGTCACATCGACTTCCATTTGACAAGTCAGAGACCAGGTGTAAGGCACCTCTTGAGTGCGTACATGCTAATGTTATGGGGCCGTGCGCCACCCTTACTTATGGAGGCAATAAATATGCGCTGGTTCTGGTGGACAACTACATCCGCTATATGTGGGTATACTTTCTGAGAGAGAAGTCAGAAGTATTCGAGAAGTTCCAAGAGTGGAAGGAACTTGTGGAAGGGAGGCTGAACCGCAGAGTGAAGAAGCTGAGAAGCGACAATGGAGGGGAGTTTACCTCCAATGAGTTTGCTTCTTTCTGCAGGAGGTTCGACATTCGGCGGGAGCTCACTTGCGCTCACACCCCTCAGCAGAATGGGGTGGCAGAGAGGAAGATCCGCCATCTGGTGGAGACTACCAGAAGTTGGCTACATGCCAAGGGCATTCCCAAGGCCTTATGGGCGGAGGGAATGACGTGTGCTACTCATGTGATCAACCGTCTACCACTGAGTCCCAACAGGATGGTGTCTCCACACCAGCTCATGTTCGGGGAGAAGCCAAATGTGGCTCACATGAGAGTATTTGGTTCTACCTGCTTCGTGCACGTCCCGGACGCTCAGAGAACCAAGTTGGAGCCAAAAACACGGAAGTGTCTTCATCGGCTACGATGAGCGGAAGAAGTGGTGGAAGTGCATGGATCCGCAGACCCACAAGTTCGTTGTCTCGCGCGACGTGGTGTTTGACGAACTGATCTCGTATCAGGGAGTCTCTTCTGTGGTGATGCCAGAGAGTGGAGATTCTAGCAGGAGAGAAGAGAGAGTCACTGAGGACTCTACTGTGGAGTTGGAGGTATCTCCAAGTGCCCCATCGCCATCTGGCTCAGGGGAAGCTTCTGGCTCAGGGGGAGCTTCGAGCTCTAGAAGCAGGGGGAGCGCTGCTTCAAGAGAAGTTGAGAGAGGAGCTCAAGCGGAGGTTTCTACCGGTATGGTAGATAGTGGCCAAGCCTTGAGGAGGTCGAAGCGGACCATCGTCCCGCCTGCTCGTTACAAGGAGGGGAGCTTCGTGAGTTTGGTCTCTTGCTTCTTTGTAGGACCACTCGACGAGAGGGAACCTGCCTGCTTTGATGATGCAGCTGGCATCAAGGAGTGGGACGCGATCATGATTGAGGAGATGGAGGTCCTAGAGAAGAATGAAACATGGGACCTGGTTCCCATGGTGGAGGGCATCAAACCTGTCACCTGCAAATGGGTGTACAAGGTTAAGAAGAGAGCGGATGGAGAAGTAGAGCGGTACAAGGCAAAGCTTGTCGCTCGAGGCTTCTCGCAAACCTACGGAGAGGACTACGAGGAGACATTTAGTCCTGTCGCGAAGATGACGTCGGTGAGGACGGTCATCACTCTGGCGGCGTGCCGAGGTTGGAAGTTGTGGCAGCTTGATGTGAAGAACGCGTTCCTGTACGGAGAGATTGACAAAGACATAATCATGGTGCAACCACCTGGATACGTGTCCAAGTCACTTCCACATCATGTCTGCAAGCTGAAGAAGGCCCTTTACGGGTTGAAACAGGCGCCGAGAGCCTGGTATGGGAAAATTGCAGAGTACTTGCAGTTCTGTGGCTATGATGCCTCAGACTCAAACTCTAGCATGTTCGTGAAGAAGAGTGGTGGTCTTCACGTGTTGGTGCTGCTGTACGTCGACGACATGATCGTGATAGGGAACAACCCTGAGGAGGTCGCGGTGCTGAGACAACAGCTCTTCATACGTTTCGAGATGAAGGATCTTGGTGAACTGCACCATTTCCTTGGCCTCCAAGTTGAGAAGAGAAGAGGCGGACTGTACGTTTCCCAGAGGGCTTATGCTGAGAGGATCGTCAATAGATTCGGCATGAAGGAGGGGAAGAGCAGTTCCGTTCCACTGGAGGCTGGGCTGAAGCTTCGGAAGGAAGAAGGGAGGATTCTTCCTGATCCGAAAATCTTTCGGGCACTGATGGGGAGTCTAATCTACTTGACTATCACGAGGCCGGACATCGCCTTTGCTGTCGGCCGAGTTAGTCTCATCTGGAGGCAGCTAAAGGGATACTGAAGTATGTGAAGGGAACCCTTGAGATAAGGTTGTCCTATGAGGAGAAGTTTGACTTCAAGCTGCATGGGTACACGGATGCAGACTACGGAGGTGACGCTGATGATCGCAAGTCAACATCAGGTTACGTGTTTTTGTGTGGAGCTGCTGCTATCTCGTGGTGTAGCAAGAAGCAGGGCTTTATTTCCCTTTCCACCACTGAGGCCGAGTAGAAGGCGTCGTCCTTAGCAGCTCAGGAGTGTGTCTGGCTAAGGAGGCTAGTGGAGGATGTGGACGAAGAGGTCAGCGGACCTACTGTGCTTCGCGGGGACAATGAGAGTGTCTTGAAACTGATAACCAATCCAGTGTGTCATGCAAGGACCAAGCACATAAAGATCGAGCATCACTTCATCAGAGAGAAGATGTTGGGTGGCTTGATCGCATTGGAGCATGTGCGGAGCGAAGACAACCTTGCGGATATATTCACAAAACCCCTATCTGTGTGGCCATTCCGGAGGCTTCGCTCGTTGCTTGGAGTTGTTCCCGGAGCTCACTTCAAGGGGGAGTGTTAGTTTTTGTGAAGTGAGCTAACGTCAGCGTTATCGCTAACGCCAGCGTTAGCTCCGCCTTCTCGAAAGCTTCTCACTTTTTTCTATAAATAGGAGGGGTACCCCCCCCCCCTCTAAGAGTATACATTCAGATAGTGACGAGCATCATCAACTTTGAGCGAGTTTGAGATACCAGAGCGCCACCTAGCGAGCAGCGAACCCGGAGTCAGTTCGGCAAGCGACCTAGGGAGAGTCTATTGATTGCGAGCTAACGCGGGGCGTTAGGAGATAACGCGGGCGTTAGTGTGGCGAGTAGCGAGCTTCGTCTAGGTGCGACTAGTGAGCTGAGAGTGCGAGCAACGAGCTTGCGAGTAGCGACTTGAGAGCTAACGCTGGGCGTTAGGAGTTAACGTCGGCGGTAGCGAGTAGCGAGTATCTCTTTTTTCTTCTATTGGCTGACGTGAATCAAGTTTGATGCAACTTGTTTTCAGCCCTGTTCTTCTGTAACTAGCTGTCAAGCATTTATTATTGTGAAAAGTTGTGTTCATCTCTTGGTGTCCTTATTCCCTTGTTGGTTGACGTGTTCTTCTGACCGCGAGTAAAATATTTCACAACATACACCGAGTGGAAGACTTCTTCCAGTTCAGCCGCACAATACATCAAAAGATTTTTCCATGCCAACTCTAGACCAACAATCAACTTTTTATAGTAGTATATAGCCGGTAAAAATACAAAAATACCCCCCAACGCCAACACCGTTGAGAATCTAGATGCATCACAACTCCCTCCTCCAAATGTTCCTGGTTTGGATCGTAAGTCGTAACATAATATCATTAAACAAAGTTATTCTGATTTTAGTAGATTCAATCCCAACCATCCAAAGTGAAATGGATGTCTGGGATCAGATAACTCAAAATATATAGTTACGGGTATTTATATACCTAGAATCTTAACTAATTTGGAGTTTCCGAAATGTATGGCATTCAGCACTCCACTAAGCGAAGATTTCCGGTAAATGAAGTGCGGAATTTTGTATCTGAATTATATTCGGAAGGGTATTTGGGTATTGCTGTATATATGAAGTGAAGGTGTCTATAAAATTTCACTTAGGGTTAGGGGGTGGAAAATCTGAATGGCAACTCTCCACTTGTACTTATCAATTCTTCCATCTAGTGAAATTGTAGGCCGCTGCCCATAAACGTAGCTCATCTTAAGGTGAACACGTAAATCTGTTCTTTTGTGTGTTGTTTGCCGTTTTTGCTCGATGACGTAACAGCTACAATGAAACAGTAGAGGATCTACACCCCAATTAGGTTGCAGACCCATTACAGTTAACATGATAATTGTACAGGTGGTGCCCCATCTAAATCATTTCATCATTTTGGATGACTAGTTGAACTCAGAAACTCTAATAAAAACTGATTACTGTGGATTCAATTTCAGTCATCTAGAGTGAATTGGATGGCTTCTGGGATGTGATAACTTCCCCTATACAATTACCATGATAATTGTAGAGAACCATACCTGAGGTTAGTATATCAAATTTCTTATTTGCGCACTGAACACCCAGCTACGATGTTGCTCGAAGGAGTATCGATGTTGACTTATCCATTTTTCCTCTCTAGTATTACTAACAACCAACTACATGGTCAACACTAGATTACAAATTTTGTTAACTTATGAATAGCATATGTAATCATTGATAATTGACATTATAAAGATTAATCATTATGTTACGTGATTAATTGCTTCTGCGGTAATTTTATAATGGGTTCTACATTTATTGGAGTTAGGATAGTAGACCTTAATTTGTTTTACAGCAGCACCAATAAAAAAAATCAAGAATGTGTGGGAAAAAATAAGATGTAATCACAAATTATTCAAGAATGAGCCCATAAAAATATAGAGAGACAATCAAGTTAATTTGCATGCACCATGTTTTTCTATAAGCTCACGAGCCTCTTCCGAAGGCAATCCACAGACTGCAGGACTTGGGTGCAGGGAATCTAGGATGTCAAACTGCATAAAGATGAGGAATGCATCATAATGAGAAGAAAACAAGAAAAGCAAATCATATTAGGAATTTAGAAGATAAAAATGTACAGATTTTCAAAAGAGATGAAAGAATAAAATGGTCCCGTAACTATTAGGGTACATTGGTTTTAATTTTCTCCCTCCAGTATGATCCTTTACTTACCAAAATGTGCTCATTATAGATCATCTTGTTTTGGATTTCGACCCAAGCATAGTAAATTGAATGAATGTGTAGGAATATTTTAGTATATTCACAAAATAGTGTATATTTTTTGTTTGAAAAACTGTGGTAATGTAATACCAAGATCTTGAAAAAAAAAATCAAAGAAAACAGAATAATTTTTTTTAAGATTTCGAGCCTGGGTAAGGCGTGTGATCGCTGCCCTAAAGAAGTTGCATCACCCTCCGACAAGGCTTTCAACCGATGCTCACTCCTCCAATGTACAACACCCGGCTAGATCTTGAAAACTCTGATGTGCGCGAACACCGAAGAAGCATAGAGCACACGAACTTCCACATGATGAAGCAAACGTAGAAGAAAACAAAAGCAAAAACCGCAAGAGCACGCGTAACATCCGAAAATAATTTACATGTCGCCTCTCGTGATTATAGGTTCCGATTGCGAAGGATCTTGATCGGCGGTAGCTTCGAATCAAGTAATATATCATATGTATGGTTAATTTTAGTCGAAATAAATATAGCTTTTCTTATTAATTTTTGATCTCCTTACAATGTTACATTGCTCCCCTATATATACACATAAGAGGGGAACCAAATACATGATCTGAGATGTGGGACTAAATACAAAAGGATGAGTCGGCTATACGCACACCAATTGGTGCTAAACGCACACCAATTACCAACACTCCCCCTCAAGGTGGGTGAAAGATATTCACTAAGCCCATCTTGTCACACAACCTTGATAAATCCAGTGAGTTAAGTCCTTTAGTTAGACAATCGGCCATTTCGTCTTTTGTAACCACATGTCCAAGCTTTAGTACCCCGCTATCCAACTTCTCCTTGATGAAGAATATGTCGATTTGTATATGCTTAGTTCTGTCATGTTGGACGGGATTATTTGCAATGCTAATAGTTGACTTGCTGTCACACCACAATGTCATTTTTCCTCTTTGATCTGTCTTGAGTTCAACCAGCAGGGCTTTTATCCATAACATTTCTCCCACACCTAAGGCCATGGTCCTGTACTCTGCCTCGGCTGTAGATCTCGCAATTACAGTCTGCTTCTTGCTTCTCCAGGAGACTAGATTGCCCCCTACAACATGCAATATCTTGACGTGGACCTCCTGTCATCAACATAACTAGCCCAATCAGAATCACAATAGCCCTCGATGTTTAAATGCCCAGTCTTCCGGAATATCAGCCCCTTTCCTGGTGCACTCTTCAAGTACCTAAGGATCTACACGACATCCATGTGACCATTCCTAGGATCATGCATATAGCGGGCCACCACACTCACGGTGAAAGCTATGTCGGGACGTGTGTGACTCAGATATATTAAGCGGCCTACCAACCTTTGGTACCTTTCTCTATCAATTGGTTCTCCTGCCTCAGCACTGAGCTTGTTCTTTTGATCAATAGGGGCAACAACAGGCCTGCACCACAACATCCCTGTCTCTTTGAGCAGATCGAGCACATACTTCCGTTGAGATAGAATGATCCCCACTGCACCATGAGCTACTTCAATCCCCAGGAAGTATCTTAGTTGCCCCAAGTCCTTTACCTAAAATTCTTTGCACAACTTCGTCTTCAGCTGATCAATTTCGCTTTCATCATCACCAGTAATAATCATGTCATCCACATACACAACGAGCATTGTAGTGTGAACTCCATGTCGTCTACAAAACACTGTATGGTCAGCATTGGTTTGCTGATATCCCATGCTAACCATAACTCCCCTAAACTTGTCAAACCAGGCTCGATGAGACTGTTTTAGCCAATATAGAGACTTCTTGAGTCTGCACATCTTTCCTGCAGTTTGGTTCGTTCCAAAGCCCGGTGGTACCTCCATGTACACCTCTTCCAATAAATCTCCATGAAGAAAAGCATTCTTCACGTCGAGCTGATATAATTTTCATCTCTCATCTGCTGCCAAGGATATCGGTGTCCGCACTGTGCTCATCTTTGCGACGGGTGCAAAGGTCTCATCATAATCAATGTCATAAGTCTGGCAGTATCCTTTTGCTACTAATCGAGCTTTGTAGTGCTCAACCAGACCCTCTGGGTTTTGTTTCACAATGAAAACCCACTTGCACCCAACTGCCCTTTTGTCTGGTGGTAGCGACATGAGATCCCATGTTTTATTCTTTTCCAATGCCCCAAGTTCTTCTAGCATTACAACTTTACACTGTGGATCTTCCTTAGCAACCTGCCAACACTTAGGAATAGAGACAATGTCCAAAGATGCAATGAATGCTCCCTGTATAGGTGATATATGAGAGTAGGAAACAAATTGGGCAATATCACGAGGAAAGCCATATCGATCAGGTGAGACTCCCTCATTCCTGCGGGAACTCCTCCTTACCGGTGTGGGAATGGGAATAGTGGGATGAGGAACTATATCACCTGTAAATTCGGAGATTGAGGTGGATGGAGTAGGTGCCTCAGGAGTCGGGGTAGGCAGAGACAAGGGACTTGGCACAAGTGGTTCTGTGGGCATTGTAGGTACTATAGCCTTTTTCTGCTGCCTCCTTGTATACACTCTTAGCTCCCCCTGAACTTGAGGTCTTCTATCCGCAGAGTCATGCTCTTTATGTACCGGCATCACATCTGACTCTATGCCATTTTGCATTGGTGGATAAGGGATACTCACTATCCGTTTCTTACCACCACTGTTATCCTCCTCCTCTTGCATCATATTGTTTGTTACGAGTGGGTCCTCTAGTGGCGAGTTAACTGGAGAAGAATAATATGACTCACATTCTCTAAATGTGACATCCATACTGACGAATAATTTTCTTTCCACTGGACTCCAACACACGTACCCCTTTGGGTAGCCGAATACCCAACAAAAACACATTTTAGATCCCTTGGATCCAGCTTTCCCACATTGGGTCTATTATCATGTACAAAGCATACGCAACCAAAGGTCCTGAGAGGCAAAATCTCTTCATTCTTCCCTCGCAACACCCTAATCGGAGACTTCCAATCCAATACTCGCGAGGGCATTCGAATGATCAAATAAGTTGTTGTTAGGTCAGCCTGCCCCCACAAGTACTTTGGTACCTTCAATGATATCATCATGCTCCGGGTTACTTCGAGAAGGTGTCTGTTCTTCCGTTCGGCTACCCCATTCTGCTCTGGTGTATATGGACAAGTGGTTTGATGTTGGATTCCTTGTGAGGACAAGTACTCTCCAAACGCTCTGTTAGTGTACTCTGTCCCATTGTCAGACCGCAACATCCTCACCACTGCACCGTATTGAGTTTGAACCCCTTTGTGAAAATCCTTAAAGCAGGCAAACACATCACTTTTGTTTTTCATTAGATAAAACCAGGTGACACGAGAGAAACAGTCAATGAAAGACACAAAGTACCGAAATCCATTCACAGTAGGTGTGGGACATGGTCCCCAAACATCAGAATGCACTAGATTAAAAGGATGAGAACTCCTACTACCAGAACTGGAATAAGAGTTTCTGATATGTTTTCCTAACTCACAAGCATCACATACAAGTTTGTCATGATTTGCTTTCTTAAACAAAAGGGGATACATTTGACTTAAAACAACAAAAGAAGGGTGACCCAGACGCAGATGATGAAGTAGTAGCAAGTCCTCCACGCTACTCTTGTCTCCTACAGTACTCTTTATAACAGTTGAAAGAGCTGAGACTATACTTTCCCTATCCAGGTACCACAAGCCACTATGTCATGTGCCAGTCCCAAGTCTCCTGCCTGTCCCTTTCTCCTGGAAGATCACATTCGGGATATCAAACAAAACAACACATTTTAGTCGAGATACAATGACATTAATGGATAAGAGATTCATAGGAAAGGAAAGAGCATGCAAAACATTTGACAGAGTCAACGTGTTGGTGCATTGCACAGTACCCTTACCAACCACTGGCTGAGCAGTGCCCTAACCCTCTCTTCATCCTAATTTTCATAGATTCTTCGTGCGTAGGCCGTGTTTGAGCCGATCCTTGGCGTGGAGGGCTTGAGGGGCCGTTTTTCAGTGATCTGAGTAAAGGCAAGTGGTGGTTTGTGTTAGAGAATATAGGAAAGCCTATGTAAAGGCCCATATATTAGGCCCATTTATCTTTCTCTCTTTTAGTCCCACATCTCCTGTATAGGATTTCTTCCTCCTCTCTCTTCCTATATATTTGTACTCATACTTGTATTTATCTCTCAAGTGAATATACTACAAGGTTTTATACCATTTCTCTACATGGTATCAGAGCACTCGGTCCAACTTTTGCGGTCTCCAATTTTCTGACCGCCCCCCCCCCCCCCCTGCTGCAATCTCGCGGTCTCCTTTTCTGAGACCGCTCCCCTGCTGCGAACTCAGCTTCCAGCATTGCCCCCCCCCCCCCCCCCCCCCCGTGCATTACCTCTTCTTGACTTTTATAGCCTGCATACTTTGGCCCGTGGGACCCACCTCCTTCTACCTCCCACGCTTCTGCTCTGCTCCGCAAAGGCTCGAGCGGTCTCTTCTGCAAAGGCTCGAGCGGTCTCTTCTTCCGTAACCCTTCTCTACTGCCTACCAGCGATGTCCTTCCCGCAAAGGCTCGAGCGGTCTCCCGTAATCCTCCTCGCTGCGATCTCTTCGCCGCGAGCTCTTCTTGCGGTCTCCAACCGCAACCCCTCGTGCTCCTGCGATCTCAAGCTCCCCCTGTGTTCGCCAAGACTGCTGCTCCACATAGCGCTGCTCCACAGCGCTGCTCGGTTCTGTTCGCTGCTGCTGCGATCTCCTCTGTCCGCCGCGAGCTACTCTGTTCGCCAAGACCGCCGCGAGCTGCGATCTCCTGTGTTCGCCAAGACCGCCGCGAGCTGCTCTGCTCTGTTCGCCGAGACCGCTGTTCCTCCAGAGAAACCTCTGCAATCTGCTTTGCGATCTGCTCTGTTCGCTGCTGCTGCGATCTGCTCTGTTCGCCGAGACCTCTGTTCGCTTCCGCTGTTCCTCCAGATAGCTTCTGCTGCTCTAGCCGGCTTCTCTTCCAATGGCCCTCGACGATTCCTCCTCCACTACCATTCCGTCGCCTGCTCCGACTGCGGTTCCTATCTCCGATGTTCGTGACGAACTTCGCATTACCACTATCTCCCTTACCGGGAAGCGTAACTTTGTGGAATGGGTGCACTCGGTGCGTCGAGTCTTACAGACCAAAGGACTCCTTCATCACTTAACCCAGGTTACTACTGCGCCTACTGCTGACTGGCTTAAGGATGATGGCCGTGTCCAAACGTGGCTTCTCAACTCCATGGACTCGGAGCCGTACAGGATGGCTATGTATCATGACACCGCCAAAGCCATGTGGGATGAACTTCATGCCTTCTACTCTGGGTAGAACAGTCTCCAACATCTGCATGACATCATATCTGACCTTCAGAACCTTAAGCCTGGCGCGCTCAATGACATGCTCTCTCATGTCGCCAAGGCAAAGACTCTTCATGAGGCTTGGCTTCAGCATCAGCCTCCCACTCCGGATCTCGCTATTCAGCGATCACAGAAAGAGGCAGTGACCATTGCTATGCTACTCTCTAGCGTACCTCCTCATCTACATAGCGTTCGAGCTCAGATACTCTCCTCTACTACCACACTGTCTCTGTCTGCTGTCTGCTCCATGCTTATCAAGGTCACACCTCCATCAGAGGCCCTGCAAAGTTTTTCTCCGGCTCTTCTCCAACAGCCGCTCCTTCCAACACCTTCTCCTGGTTCCTCTGCTCGCGGTGGCCATCCCCCGTCTCGGGGACGAGGCCGAGGTGGCCGACCTCCTTTAAAATGTACTTAATGTGGCCGTGACGGTCATCGTGAAACAACCTGCTACCGTAAGCATGGTCTCCCTCCTCATCTTGCTGCAACTTCGGCGCCTCCTGCTGCGTCTTCCCCAGCCGATCAGCCTAGTCCTACCCGACAGGAATATGATGACCTACGCTCCCAGTTCCAACAGCTTCAAGGCAGTCTTGGCCGTTCTCCTGGCTCAGTTGCTTCTTTCTCTACTGAAGGTATAACCTGCCTATCTCACTGTTCTCATTGGATCGTAGATTCTGGAGCGACGCATCATATCACCTCCCAGAAACCACCTCAGTATAAACAGACGTCTCACCCTCCGTCTATTGTTGTTGCAAATGGTGCTACTACTCCGGTTGCTGGTGCTGCTGATCTGCACCTCACTCCCACTCTAATGCTCTCCTCGGTTCTTCATGTTCCGGGCTCTCCTTTCAACTTACTCTCTGTGAGTCGTTTGATACAGGATCTTGATTGTTGTGTAACCTTCTCTTCCTCTTCTTTTGTTTTTCAGGATCGCCGCACACGGAGTATCATTGGTAGCGGTAGGCTGATGAATGGGCTCTATCTCTTGGATCTCCCACCTACCACTCTCCTGACTGTCTCCACAGCCGACTGGCATCGCCGTCTTGGGCATGCTCCTCTTCCAGTCCTCCGCAAAGCTCTCCCTGATGTACCTCTTCACGAGTTTACCTGCGACGCCTGCATCTACGGCAAGCAACATCGCTCTTCCTTTTCCCCTTCATGTACCCGGAGCACGACTCCGTTATCTTTAGTACATTCTGATGTATGGGGCCCTTATAAGGTCCCAAGTATTAATGGCTATCGTTACTTTGTAACTTTTATTGATGATTATTCTCGTGTTACCTGGTTATATTTACTTCATGATCGCTCTGAGCTACCATCTGTGTTTCGTGCCTTTGTGACTGAATCACGGACACAATTATCCACTACACTTAAAATAATTCGAACTGACAACGCTCGCGAGTACACTGGCCGCTCCTTTTCTACTCTCTGCACAGAGTTTGGCATAATTCACCAAACCTCTTGTGCTTATACCCCCCAACAAAACGGCGTTGCCGAACGAAAAAATCGTCACCTTCTGGATGTTGCTCGGGCACTCATGGTTCAAATGCGGGTTCCTACGGAATACTGGAACTTTGCCGTCTCCACTGCTTGCCATCTCATTAACCGCATGCCCTCTTAACTTTGCCACTCCCATGACACTACTCTTCCCCTCCACTCCTCTTTTTACTCTTCCACCTCGCATTTTCGGTTGCGTCTGCTACGTCCACCTTCTCGGTCCGCCTATCGATAAACTTGCCCCACGAGCTGCCAAGTATATGTTTGTCGGCTATTCTCGGACCCAAAAAGGATACGTGTGCTACTCTCCAACAACCGGCAAAACCATTGTCTCACCTGATGGTACGTTCTGTGAAGATCAATCATTCCACTATCCCTCTGTTCCAAGCACATTACCTTCCACTACTGTTCGTCCTTTTGTTCCGACGGACGCTACACCCTCACCATCTCTGCCCCCTATGGTACCTTCACCATCTCCATCTCCTGAACAGCCTCCTCCCATCATTCAAGTATACTCTCGTCGTAAATCTAAGGACGGTCCCCGTCAGACGCCCTCTGCTACCGATGCCTCTCCATCAGCGGTTGATCCGGCCTCCGCCTCTACAGCTCATCCGATGGCAAACCACGTGTCTCTCCACCGGCTATCTCCACCTCTTCACCGGTTTGCTACCTCTCTTTCCTCCATTTCCCTCCCTAACTCTGTGCAGGAAGCGCTACAGCATCCGGGGTGGCGTGCTGCGATGGAGGAAGAGATGGTCGCTCTCCGCGCTAATCACACTTGGGAGCTGGTACCTCTTCCTCCTGGCCAACACTGTGTCAGCTGCAAATGGGTCTTCGCTGTCAAACAAAATGCCGATGGGACTCTTGACCGCTTAAAGGCTCGTCTCGTTGCCCGCGGTTTCACTCAACAACAGGGCTTGGACTACGATGAAACCTTCTCCCCTGTAGCCAAGTTAAACACCGTTCGTGTGGTGATCTCCGTTGCTGTCCACCGCCGTTGGCCTCTTCTTCAGTTAGATATCAAGAACGCCTTCTTGAACGGTGATCTACAAGAGCCAGTGTACATGTACCAACCTCCCGGGTTTGAGACCACGGGGGAGTCTCGTGCTGCCTATGTTTGCCGCCTTCTGAAATCTCTCTATGGCCTCAAACAATCTCCGAGAGCTTGGTTTGAAAAATTCTGCAAAGTCCTACTGACACTTGGTTTTCGACGAAGCTCTGCTGATTTCTCGCTATTCATCAAAGAAGGACCCACGGGAACTGTGATCCTCCTTGTGTATGTTGATGATATCCTGATCACTGGGGACGACATCTCTGGGATACAACAACTCAAGGATCATCTGAACTCGGCGTTTCAAACGAAGGATCTTGACAATCTTAGATACTTCCTCGGAATTGAAGTCGCTCGTCGACCCGATGGGTTAGTCCTGTCCCAACGGAAATACTGCATTGACTTACTTCAAGAGGCAGGTTTCTCTGGCTGTAAACCTGCAAATACCCCTATGGATTCAAACCAAAAGTTATGTGCAGCTGGTTCTGAAACTGATCGACTCCTTGAGAATCCAGAGTACTACCGTCGTTTGGTTGGGAAGCTGATTTATCTTACAGTTACTCGACCAGATATTTCGTTTGCCGTCGGCATTGTAAGTCGCTTCATGCACACTCCGAGGACTTCTCATCTCCAAGCTGTTGAGCGCATTCTCCGATACTTGAAAACTGCTCCTGGACAAGGCCTTGTCTACAAACCATCCACCTCGCCATCTCTTCTTGCTTACTCGGATGCTGACTATGCTGGCTCTCCTGATGACAGGCGTTCCACGACTGGTTTTTGTACGTACTTTGGTGGACATCTTATAATATGGCGTAGCAAGAAACAGGTTGTGGTTGCTCGCTCCTCGGCTGAGGCTGAATATAGAGCTATGGCTGCTGTCGCATCTGAATTAACCTGGCTTGAAGGACTTTTGGGAGATTTAGGTGTCAAACTCTCCTCTCCGGCAACTCTTCTTTGTGACAGTCAGGCTGCTATTCATATTGCCAAGAATCTTGTGTTTCATGAGCGGACAAAGCATATTGAAGTTGATTGTCATTTCATCCGGGAAAAGGTTCAGTCAAAGAAGATAGAATTGGAACATGTCCCAGCTGCAAAACAAGTTGCTGACATCATGACTAAAGCTCTTCCTCGGCCATTATACCACCAGTTCTTATCCAAGCTGGGTGCCTACGACTTGTACGCTCCAGCTTGCAGGGGAGTGTTAGAGAATATAGGAAAGCCTATGTAAAGGCCCATATATTAGGCCCATTTATCTTTCTCTCTTTTAGTCCCACATCTCCTGTATAGGATTTCTTCCTCCTCTCTCTTCCTATATATTTGTACTCATACTTGTATTTATCTCTCAAGTGAATATACTACAAGGTTTTATACCATTTCTCTACAGTTTGCATTCTTTCCCCTTTGGCTTGTGTTTTCCTTCAGGATTCTTTTTAATCCTCATTATATTGGGAAATTAGTGTTTTTGATTTACTTTGCCCTTAATTGTTGTTAATTGAGTTGTGATGGTAGTCCTGATCTGGGCTTTGTTAGTAGTGGGTTAGGCTTGTTTAGAAAGAAAAAGAGAGAAAATTTGTGTGCTAAGTCAAAATCGACGGGTCATCCCGTCGATCGACGGGACCTCCCGTCGATCGGTAGGACCATCCCGTCGATCTTAGCCTTAGCTGGGGAAAAAGTCTTTTTTTCTAATTCTCTAAGTAAGAATCGAACTCCCGTCCCGTCGATTTTAAGGTGTAAGCTCCCGTCCTGTCGATTTTATGTTGTAAGCTCTTCCCGTCGATTTTTGCCTTAGTCTTCCCGTCGATCGGCCCCGTCCCGTCGATCGCCACCCCTTCCCGTCGATCGACGGGAGAGGGCAGAGAGGGCAGAGAGGTCTTGTTTCCAGTCGATTTGCTAAGCTTTCCCGTCGATTATATTGAGTCTTCCCGTCGACTTGGCAGGAGTCTTTTCCCGTCGATTGAGTTATAACTCTTCCAGCCGATTTTCTGTAAGCCCCCTGTCCCGTCGATATTGATGTTAGCTTTCCCGTCCAGCCGATTTTCTCTAAGGCTTTCCCGTCGACTTAGTTTTTCCCGTCGATCTATAGTCTTCCCGTCGACTGATATATAATCTTTTCCGTCGATTATTATGAGTCTTTTCCCGTCGATTTATAGTCTTCTCGTCGATTTTGACTGAGTTTTCCCGTCGACTTTCATATAGTCTTCCCGTCGATTATTATAAGCTTCCTGCCGATTATGTTAGCTTCCAGTCGACTTTTACATAAGTCTTACCCGTCGATTTTTTTCTGAGGCTTTCCCGTAAAATTTGGGTAGCTTTCCCTGTCGATTATCTAAAGTCTTCCAGTCGATTTTGATTATGTCTTTCCCGTCGACTTTGATATAAGTCTTTTACCGTCGACTATTGTTAAGTTTTCCTGTCAACTGTCGATAAGTCTTTCTGCCGATTTCATCGCATATTCTGAATTGTTTCAGCATATTTCTAGGTACCTTTGTCGGGTGTTTCCGGGTATCTTAAGTTATGTTATCAAGCATTTTAAGTCCAGTTGTTGCGACTTTAGGTAAAGTTATATTTTATTCGTCGAGATGTCCCGTAATTGTTAAGTGGTTATTTATGGTGTCCTTTTTGTGGCTTTCGTCGTGTGGTTACGAGATGACCGTTAGGAGTCAAGTTCAGACTCCCCGAGTGTTTCTAATGAACCGTTGAGTATTATTCTGGTATTTGGCCTTCGTGTTAAGCTTATCTTTGTCTTGTTTCGACACCAAGCCTTGCATGGTGTTGGCTTGCTGAAATCTTCATCCTGTTATTAAGTTGAATGTTGATCTTAGGTTTAAATGTTGAATCTTGTGCTTATTGTGTCTCTCGTCTTGAGTTGTGGTTACAACCATCTAAAATCATGTTTGTTTCCTGCCTAACACTCTTTTGTTTGGCCTGTTGGATTTGAAGAGTGATGTTTGCTCTGTTGGATCCTGGGAGCCAGGTATGCTCTGTTGGGGGTCTGTTGGTTGTGTGAGCGAAGAGTCACCGCCACAATGCCTCTGTTGGGCTGTTGGTTTGTGTGGACTGGAGTCACCACCACAACACCCCTGGTTTGGTTTATTTTGGGCTAAGGTTGGAGGTGGATAAAGGACCACCACCTCAGTGCCCGTTTGTGGATCATACACCTGAGGCCTTGTGTTTTGCCCGACGTTAAATGATGCCCTTTTCTCGAGCTGATCAGTCTCAAGTGCTTATAGCATATATGCTTATATTTATGTGTAAAATATTATGTTTGACCACCACCTCTGAGCCGCAGTAGCGGACAAGTGGTTGGTTTTGATCAATTTGGTCATTACTTTGGTGCAGGCATTTCTCTTACTGAGTACACTCGTTTGAGCTGGCTCGGGTTGTTGTAAGCTAATAGATACTTATCTTTTTAGTTCTCTTTTCTGCAATCTATTATTTTGATTACCGCTAACCCTTGTGTAGAAATCATGGTTTTTATTGCTGCCACTTGTTCTTTCTTGCTGAGACATTCTTTTCTTTTGAATGTCTTAGACTCGGAGCTGTAGCAGTTTGGGTGGTAGAGTTGGTGTCTTCCGAGCTGCAGTTAGTTGCAGTTGTTCGTTCTTCCCTCACGGTTGTGAGGTAATTGTTCCTCTTGTTTCAGTTTAGTCTTGTACTTTGTTTTCTACGGTCTCGTGTCAGTTATTGACGCCCATAGCTTAAGTTTTTCTGGTGTTAGATTACTTGTTGGCTTTTCTGTCGTTCCTTACTGGTTGTTTACCTACTTGCTCTCTGGGAAGTTTTATGTTAGGATGCATGAGTTATTTTATGTATAGAAAATGACATTCTTGCATAGCATGATTTTAAGTAAATGTCACCTATTTTGAAGATCGTAGAAAAATCATTTCTTTACTTATACTAAATTTAGAGATGTGCATATCATTTCTGAACTGTTTGATCTTCATGCTCATGTAGGATATATTGAATATATTTTCCGCTGCGTATGTATAGTTTTCTGCTCGTGGACTAGTTGATCCACTAGACCGAGGGACACGATCTTTAGCTAAAAATGTAAATTCTTTTTATTAAACTCAATCATATTTGTTCGAGCCAAAAATGCTCCAGGTCCACACTCGCTCAAGATGAAAAGAGGTGGAGGAAGGAAACTGTTAGATAGTTGGTTACTTTGAGCTATGATGGAAGACAAGAGGAAGGAGAAAAACAGATGTCGAGGGTCTCCTGGGAGGAGGTAGCAGAATCTGCTGAAAAAGAGGTAACGAGGTCTCAGAAATGAGATAACTCTAGCTACTGAAAAGAGATCCTGACGATCTCAGAAATGAGACCACTCCAGCTGCTGAAAAGAGATCCTGGCGATCTCAGAAATAAGACCGCACCAGCTGCTGAAAAGAGATCATGACGATCTCAGACATGAGACCGCTCCAGCTGCTGAAAAGAGATTCAATGGTCTCAAAAGTGAGACCGCTCATGTCAAAGACAAGGGCTAGAAACTCTCGAAAAGATCCCCAAACCAATGCCCCTACCCCCCTATTTATAGGCGGGAGAGCCTGCCCAAACGGGCAGGTCAGGAAGGAACGGGCTGCCCGAAGCCGAGATCTCCCAGGCCGAGGTCGCCCCAGGAGGGACGACCTGGCGAGGTCGCCCAGAAGGCGACCTCAGGCCGAGATCGCCCCATCTGGGGCGATCTGCCGTAGGCCGAGGTCGCCCCAGGGGGGACGACCTGGCGAGGTCGCCCAGAGGGCGACCTCAGGCCGAGATCGCCCCAGCTGGGGCGATCTGCCTCAGGCCGAGGTCGCCCCAGAGGGGACGACCTGGCGAGGTCGCCCAGAGGGCGACCTCAGGCCGAGATCGCCCCAGCTGGGGCGATCTGCCTCAGGCCGAGGTTGCCCCAGGGGGGATGACCTGGCGAGGTCGCCCAGAGGGCGACCTCAGGCCGAGATCGCCCCAGCTGGGGCGATCTGCCTCAGGCCGAGGTCGCCCCAGGGGGGACGACCTGGCGAGGTCGCCCAGAGGGCGACCTCAGGCCGAGATCGCCCCAGCTGGGGCGATCTGCCTCAGGCCGAGGTCGCCCCAGGGGGGACGACCTGGCGAGGTCGCCCCAGGGGGGACGACCTGGCGAGGTCGCCCCAGGGGGGACGACCTGGCGAGGTCGCCCAGAGGGCAACCTCAGGCTGAGATCGCCCCAGCTGGGGCGATCTGCCTCAGGCCGAGGTCGCCCTAGGGGGGACGACCTGGGGAGGTCGCCCAGAGGGCGACCTCAGGCCGAGATCGCCCCAGCTGGGGCGATCTGCCTCAGGCCGAGGTCGCCCCAGGGGGGACGACCTGGCGAGGTCGCCCAGAGGGCGACCTCAGGCCGAGATCACCCCAGCTGGGGCGATCTGCCTCAGGCCGAGGTCGCCCCAGGGGGGAAGACCTGGGGAGGTCGCCCAGAGGGCGACCTGCGACCTCAGGCCGAGATCGCCCCAGCTGGGACGATCTGCCTCAGGCTGAGGTCGCCCCAGGGGGGACGACCTGGCGAGGTCGCCCAGAGGGCGACCTCAGGCCGAGATCGCCCCAGCTGGGGCGATCTGCCTCAGGCCGAGGTCGCCCCAAGGGGGTGACCTATCGAGGGAGGGATCACGCGAGGCGTGACCTCTAGGCGAGGTCGAGCGAAGCGTGACCTCTACGAGACGAAAGGCGAGACCACTCGGGCGGTGAGGGACCGCCAGGGTTTGGATCTTCGGCGAAAAATACCTGGAAAGCCGGGAGAGGGTGTGGATTGCTTCGGTTACCTGCAAAAAGGCTAGCTCAAGGTGATCGCTGATTTCTGGGTAAACATAATCCCCGCATTTTTTCAAATTTTGAGAAGCTTGAAAAAATAGAACTTACTCATGCAAATCAAGATCCACCTCTCTTTGTGAAGACAAAATATGCGTATATAAAAAATGTAAATACCTGTGAGGACATGTCAATGCCTGAAGAGAACTTGCTCGCGAGTACGTACATATTTCTGAATAAGGACTCACGAACACCTGCTTCTATCTTCAAAAGGTACAAGAACTGGAAAAAATTTAGTATGCGCGTACCTGAAGAGAACTCGCAAGCATCTGTATATCTTTGCAAAAGATATGAGAAGTAGGTAATGAAGATCTAAAGTATGTCACCGCACCATTTCTTTTTATTCATACTTGAAGTGTATGAGAGAGATTATCCCATTTATATAGAGTATATGAGTGTTTGTTCACAATCACTTTGCTTTGATGTTGACGAAATAATATCTGTGTGAAGAGAAGAAATAACACTCATGCCTGTGGAAAGATAAACTAACATTCTGATATCATCACATTTACATATTTCAGAACAGTGAGTGTGAAGTCCATATAGTTGGCTGATTCTGACTTGCTGATATAATATTTTTATTGAGGTTATGTTAGCTGATGCCCAAACCAGCGTATGATTTTGCGAAATCCAGAAATGATAAATAGATTAATCATGAAATCCCAAAGTCCGAAAATCTAGAAAATCCGACATGATATATATATATGAAGTCCATGGTACCTGAAAAATTGGCAGCCAACAAATAATTTGCATAATTATTTGGTAGTCATTGTAGTACATACTAAAGTCAGTATGTTTTTCTTGCCAAAGCATGTCAATCCTAATATTAGTTGTTAGCATTTTATTGTAACCAATCTGCTATCAGATGTAATCATCTGTTTCAAGCAAAGCAAGTTGATTAACTTGACGAGATGTCATGGCAATCAATGACAATCGTTATAGAGAAAGAGATAGAGAGGAAAAGAGGCTGGGCTACCACTACACATCTGCGAGTGCTTCAAGCGAGATGTGGTCGCAGTGGGTTTTACGACCGTCACCTAAATCAGAGGTAGTATTTCTACCATTTGCAACCACGCAATGTTAATAGGTATTGATGTAAATAGCAGGAAGTAGAGTAATGAAAAAAGCTTAAGACATAAAAGGGATAAATGTTTGCAATGAAGGATACGAGAGTGAATATGGATATGACGTTTGATGTATCTGACTGCTGAGAAGATCTTCGCGATGATAGCTGCTGATAGAACCTCAGTCACTGTCATACTTATTACAAGTAAAACTAAAAAGGAAAAAAGAAAAGATACGAAAAAAGCTCCAAACAAATGGGAGTCATACAAAACATGGAATAAAATGTTATTTTATCCCTTTCTGTTCTATGCACTTCTTTTATTGAGGAAAAATTTCTCTGCTTTGTAAAGTTGTCTCTGCTAGAAGAAAGACAATCTTCATATTACCAAGCAACATAGTCTTGTAATTTTCCTGCCTTCAACAGTTGGTCTATTAATTTTCGGAGAGTACGACAGTCTTCTGTATCATGACCAATATCTGAATGATATGCGCAGAAGAGCTCTTGATTGCGATTTTCAACCTTAGACTTTATAGGACGAGGTCTTCTATATTCTGGCATATTTTGAATATTTTAAGGACATCTGAAGGATATGCGCAGAAGAGCTCTTGATTGCGATTTTCAACCTTAGACTTTATAGGACGAGGTCTTCTATATTCTGGCATATTTTGAATATTTGTAAGGACATCTTTCAAGGAGAGATTCAACTTAGTAGATCCTTCTGGGTGATTTTCATATTCAAGTGTTGTAGGATCATAAGACTGAATGGGAGAGACTTCCAAGTATGAAGATGATATATTCTGAGGAAGAGAATAAGACTCAAACTGCTCAACTTGCAGAGGGCTCTGTGTTGAAGATGAGTGACTGTGATAGAAATATCTCTGATGTTGCTGAATCTTATAGTTCTGAGAACGCACATAGTTAGGATTCATCGCTTCACCTTCAATAAACTGATTTGCTATTTCAATGAGATGCTCATAAGACTTTGGCTCTTTTCTGCTGACTTTATATTTGAGAGGGCCTTCTTGAAGTCCATGAATGAAGGCCCATTTATACATCTCTTGATCAACATTAACAACCTCAAGAATCTCTCTCTGGAATCTATCGATGAAGTGAGCGATATTTTCATTAAATCCTTGGTTGATTTGAAAAAGAGTTGTTGGGCGTCTTTTTCGCTTCCTTGAGGTAGCAAATTTCAAGAGAAGTTCTCTTCTGAGATCCATAAAGCAAGTAAACTGATTGAGGTGGTAGCTTGTAGAACCATTCCAGAGCTTGACCGCCAAAGGTCATGACGAGAAGCTTGCACCCGATGCTATCTGATATAGTTCTCAACGCAACAGCTGACTCAAAGGCTTGAAGGTGGGAGATTGAATCTTCTCCCCCTGAGAAGGTTGGTAGACGGGGTTCCTTAAACCCATTAGGAGCAGATTCCCAACGAATTCTATCTGTAAAAGGAGAAGGTTCTTCCACTTCAGCTATAACTGGAGGGGCCGAAGGAGTTGCGATTTGAGGAAGCTGTTGAACGATAACTGTCATAGCTTGATTAATCCCATTAAGTTGCTGACGAGTCTGCTCCTGCTGTTGAGCAAGCTCTTTGCAAAATTGCTCTAGATGAAGCTCTATGTGAAGCTCCAGAGCTGATAGAGTAAGTTCACCATTTGAATGGTCTTGAACCTTTGTCATCTCCATTGCTACTAAAAAATAGAAATTGCAGAAATTGCCAAAAAAGAGAAAAACTGCAATAACTTCTAAACGGGGCCGAATTTTTGAAATCTGAGGGTTAAAAAATGCTTGAACAGGGAACCCAGTTCAATTTTTGGATAGTTCAGGTCGAGCCGGTCGCGGAAAGCTTTGAATTTCTGAATTCCGACACCCGGATCAAAAGTTATGACCGTTTTAAGATTTGGTGTTATGCTCGACAAAATCTCATATCTTCACCGCAACTGCTGTTCATCAATCATTCCGATCTGAAGGTCGCGTGTTATGTTTGAGCCAAAAATGCTCCAGGTCCACACTCGCTCAAGCTGAAAAGTGGTGGAGGAAGGAAACTGTTAGATGGTTGGTTACTTTGAGCTATGATGGAAGACAAGAGGAAGGAGAAAAAGAGATGCTGAGGGTCTCCTGGGAGGAGGTAGCAGAATCTCCTGAAAAAGAGGTAACGAGGTCTCAGAAATGAGATAACTCTAGCTGCTGAAAAGAGATCCTGACGATCTCAGAAATGAGACCGCTCCAGCTGCTGAAAAGAGATCCTGACGATCTCAGAAATGAGACCGCTCCAGCTGCTGAAAAGAGATCATGACGATCTCAGAAATGAGACCGCTCCAGCTGCTGAAAAGAGATTCAATGGTCTCAAAAGTGAGACCGCTCATGTCAAAGGCAAGGGCTAGAAACTCTCGAAAAGATCCCCAAACCAATGCCCCTACCCCCTATTTATAGGAGGAAGAGCCTGCCCAAACGGGCAGGTCAGGAAGGAACGGGCTGCCCGAAGCCGAGATCTCCCAGGCCGAGGTCGCCCCAGGAGGGACGACCTGGCGAGGTCACCCAGAGGGCGACCTCAGGCCGAGATCGCCCCAGCTGGGGCGATCTGCCTCAGGCCGAGGTCGCCCCAGGAGGGACGACCTGGCGAGGTCGCCCAGAGGGCGACCTCAGGCCGAGATCGCCCCAGCTGGGGCGATCTGCCGCAGGCCGAGGTCGCCCCAGGGGGGACGACCTGGCGAGGTCGCCCAGAGGGAGACCTCAGGCCGAGATCGCCCCAGCTGGGGCGATCTCCGTCAGGCCGAGGTCGCCCCAGGGGGGACGACCTGATGAGGTCGCCCAGAGGGCGACCTCAGGCCGAGATCGCACCAGCTGGGGCGATCTGCCTCAGGCCGAGGTCTCCCCAGGGGGGACGACCTGGCGAGGTCGCCCAGAGGGCGACCTCAGGCCGAGATCGCCCCAGCTGAGGCGATCTGCCTCAGGCCGAGGTCGCCCCAGGGGGGACGACCTGGCGAGGTCGCCCAGAGGGCGACCTTGGGCCGAGATCGCCCCAGCTGGGGCGATCTGCCTCAGGCCGAGGTCGCCCCAGGGGGGACGACCTGGGGAGGTCGCCCAGAGGGCGACCTCAGGCCGAGATCGCCCCAGCTGGGGCGATCTGCCTCAGGCCGAGGTCGCCCCAGGGGGACGACCTGGCGAGGTCGCCCAGAGGGCGACCTCAGGCCGAGATCGCCCCAGCTGGGGCGATCTGCCTCAGGCCGAGGTCGCCCCAGGGGGGACGACCTGGGGAGGTCGCCCAGAGGGCGACCTCAGGCCGAGATCGCCCCAGCTGGGACGATCTGCCTCAGGTCGAGGTTCCCCCAAGGGGGACGACCTGGCGAGGTCGCCCAGAGGGCGACCTCAGGCCGAGAACGCCCCAGCTGGGGCGATCTGCCTCAGGCCGAGGTCGCCCCAAGGGGGTGACCTATCGAGGGAGGGATCACGCGAGGCGTGACCTCTAGGCGAGGTCGAGCGAAGAGTGACCTCTACGAGACGAAATGCGAGACCACCCGGGCGGTGAGGGACCGCCAGGGTTTGGATCTTCGGCGAAAAATACCTGGAAAGCCGGGAGAGGGTGTGGATTGCTTCGGTTACCTGCAAAAAGGCTAGCTCAAGGTGATCGCTGATTTCTGGGTAAACAATATTCTTGTCTTTATACATTATTCGTAAGGAGTGTTTGCCTGAGCGTCTGTAGTTGTCCCCTGCAGGATGTGGCATCATAACGCGTATTTTCCCCTTGCTCTGATAATATTTATTAAATTCGTGGGAAAATGCGGGTTGTGACAGCCTTGCTCGTACCCTTGGGTGCTTTGGCAAGTGAGCCTAAAGCAAATGGCCCATGAGGTTTCATTTGAACCTCCTCATATTGTGCTTTAGATGCACTGGTCCCAAGGACTTTGGCATTCCTACTTGGTGGTTCCTTGCAACCACTAGTAGAGCACTCATTAGACAAATGACCAAATAAACTCTCGTGGTCATAAGAATTAGTTGGCAATATAACCTTTGGAAGGACTACTTTGTCTTGAGGGTTTTTCCCACTATCATGCTCTTCAGTGTATCCTACACCACCTCTATAAAGTGCAGAGAAACTATCTATGATATGGAGGACAGTTTATGGCTTTGAGAAATTAGTCACAAGCTTCCTTTCATTAAGGAGCTTAACCTCAAGATCTTTTATAGTAAGCTACTTCTGACTTAATTTAGCAATATAGACTATAGATATATCCTTGAGAGCTTTGATCTCTTTGCTTGTTTGAGTCAACAAAGAAGTTTTCTCAGCAAGCTCAGATTGTAGACCCTTAAGGACAACAATTTCATTTGCTTGAGCCTTAGCCAGCTTCTTGCTTCTTTTAAGAGCTTCAAGAAGGGCAGCATATTGCTCTACTAAGTCAGGCTTGTCATCCTCTTCTTATGAGCTTGCCTCAGATCCAGAATCTAAGACAGATAGAGGTGCTCTTATGCATACCTGTTCAGGAGAGACCTCATCTTGAATTTCTTCATCCTCAGATTCTGATAGGGCAGTCAGCCCAAAGTAAGCTTGATCATCAGAATTTGATGAGCTTGTATCACTGTCACCCAAGGTCTTGACCTTCTTAGTCAAGAGGCTTCTTTCTTTCTTTTTATGCTTGAATGACTTCTTTGATTCAGATCTACTTTCTTCTCTCCTCTTCTTAGGACAGTCAGCACATATATGTCCTGGATTTTGACAGCAATAGCAAATGACATTAGTAAAAAGTTGTTTATTATGATAGGAGTCATACCTGTGGCTCTTGGACTTTTCCCTAGGCCTGTCCTTGTAATGGCTAGTCTTTTGTGAATTAGAGGAGGAGGAGGACTTGCTCTTTCCTTGCCTCTTTCTCCTAATGAGCTGTTTGAACTGCTTGTAGAATGAAGACATCTCTTCATCAGTTAATTCAGAACCAGAAGAACTGGCTTCATGGTCTTCCTGTTCAGAGCAGCTGTCTTGATGATTGGGATAATCATCTCTTCTTCTCCTTGAGTATTCAGCCTTGAAGGCTACTGATTTCCAAATAAATTTTGGAAATCTTCCTTGTGTTTAGGTGAAGCTCATGGGATAGAAGCTTTCCAAATAAATTTTGGGGCTCCATTCTAGCTAGATTTCTCATCTCCCTAATGACACAAATCTTGATGTCTCATTCTTTATTCAGTGATCTCAAGAACTTGTCATTTATGTCATAATTAGAGAATTCCCTTCCATATGTTCTCAGAACATTGACAATCTTGAAAAAAATTTCATAACACTCAGAGATTGAGTCTTGCTTGTCTTGCTTAAATGCTTCATATTCTTGATTCAGTAAAGACTTCCTATCATCTCTGACTTCCTCAGTTCCTTCCATGAATACAATGAGGGTGCACCACATTTCTTGAACAGTCTTGTAGTGCACTAGGTTCTGGAATGTTGAATCATCAACAGCACTAACAAGAATATTTTTGGCCTTCTTGTCCATGGTGACCAAGAGAAGTTCATCTCTTGTCATTTCATTGTATGTCTTAGTCTCTTGACCTGTTGAAGTGCTTGTTGAGGCCTTCATGGGAATGAAAGGACCTTTCTCAACAACAACAAATATTCTAGGGTCTATGGCTTCCATATATAGCTTAGCCCTCTCCTTCCACATAGCAAAGTTCCCTTTAGAACATATAGTCGATCTAGCTTCCATAGCTATGGTGAAAAGACAACCCAAATCCGAGTAGAATCTTGTTCAAGTTGTTAAACTTTTAATGAACAACCTACCTCTGATACCGATTGAAAGTCCTAAGGGTGTATGTCTAAATCACCTAGAGGGGGGGGGGGGGGGGGGTGAATAAGTGTGTGCTACTTTTTGTGTTCTTTTGAGTTAATGCAGCGGATATAAAATTAACAATCACAGCACAACACACACACACACACCAGATTTATAGTGGTTCCCCAACCTTGGGTACGTACACTTTCCCGTTGGCTTATCTAGCACTATGCTAGCCTCGACCTACTCCACCAAAATCTCATATCACAAAGGATCCTACAAGCTCAGAGCCACAGCTCCTACAACTTAGAGACGCAGATGTCTCCCACAACTCAGATCTGCAGCCAGATCCTACCTCAGAGAATATCAGATTCTCCTAACTCAGAGACACAGCTGACTCCTACCTCAGAGACAACAGGTCTCCTCCAAACGCAGAATCACAGCAAACTCCTACAAACTCAGAGTCACAACTGACTCCTACAGGAATAATAATGTGGTTTTACAATAAAATAAAACACTTAAACTCAACAAGTATAAACTTGATAGTGCTGGAGTCTTCTTAGAAGCTTGTATAGAAAGCTTCTTCTACTTCAACAAATCTGAACTTTGACTGTCTTCACAGATTGAATACTTGAGCTTTGAACTTCTGGTTCAGCTTCTGTTGACTCCTTAAAAGAACCGAGAGAAGATAAATATATTCTTGAATAGAAAGGCTTGCTCAAATTTTCCTTCTTTTGACTGTTAAGAATGATTGATCTTGGAATGAACAGTCACTACTCTTTTCTTGATCTTCTGAGAAAATGTTTTTCTCTTGTAGATGACTCCTTGTAGAATAGAGAGATTATCTCAAAAGCTTACTTCTTTTTCTCTTTCAGATTTATTAGAGTAAGTGTGAGTGTGAGAGAGAGAGAGAGCAAGCCAAAAATCTCTTCTGAATTCGAAAATTCCTCTATTTATATTCCTCAGCAATCTTGCATTCAGGCCCTTGATAAATATATTATTCCATAAGGTATTGACCAAAAAGGAATATAATATGAAACTGCACAATAAAATATAATAAATTATATCCCATTTTGGAACTTGCACGGTTGGAAGTATTTAGAAATCTTCATTATAATCTCTACAACGGCTATTATGCAGAGAATATATCATTAAAGTATTCCTTGAATAAAGGGCATGATAGACGGCGCGTGTAATAAATGCAGATCAATTTCCAAGTGAATCTGTGCATTAAATGTTTCTCTGCAACTATCTGGACGATAAACATTCTTCAAGACGATATCATCTTGATCATCAAGACGATATATTTTCTTCACGATGATGTCGTCGACATACTTCTGCCTTCACAACTTATTAAGATATGTAGATGATATCTTCTAGATGCTTCAGTCTACACTATGTATCTTTAATCTACAAGACTATGACTACTTCAAGACGATATCATCGAGACATCTATCTGCACGATTTTTACTTAGCCATTTCAACATAGAGCTTCATCAAGACGATATCGTCGAGACGGTCTCGACGATATACTTCCTTGGATGTATTCTGTCTCGACGATGTCGTCTTGATCATCTCGACTATAAAGCTTCTTTCTTGAATTCTACTAAATTGAGCTTCTTGACTTCTTTGAGCTTTTCTTCAATTCTTTTGATGTTTCACTTGAATAAGTGATAAGACTAACATGGTCTAGGACTTATGTCAGCATGGTGTTATGACAATGAAGGATTACATTGTCATAACTATGCTTGGTGACAATAAGCCTATGCACAAATCATTCTTGCACTTAGCTTTCACTGAAATGATAAACTAGATGTGTAATCAAATACAAAGTGAAGTTCTCTTGAATTGGTGACTTCTTCAAATCAGGAATCATGAGGGCAAGATTCCCAACAGTTATGTTGTGTTGAGACTGAAGAGAGATCCTCCAATAAAGAATCATGGATTGATAAGACCACAACTCGAGTCAGACTTATTCAGGAGCGTATAAAGATAGCCCAAAACAGACAAGCTAAGTATTATGATTAGAGACACAGAACAGTGGAATTCAGTGTTGGCGATTATGTTTACCTGAAGGTCAGACCAATTAAGGGTGTCTATAGAATCAAGCGGATGAAGAAATTGAGTCCTAGATTCGTTAGTCTAGTCGAAGTACTTGAACGCATCGGTAAGGTTGCATACAGGTTATCCTTACCTGAGGAAATGAGTGGGTTACATGACGTGTTCCATGTCTCCTATCTGAGGAAAGCAGTCAAAGATCCTAGTCAGGTAATCAGTACGAAGGATGCACCAATCGAATCAAATCTTAGTATTAGTATGAAGCCAGTCAGGATAGTGGACTCAACAATTTAGAAGCTCAGGAACAGAGAGATCCGTTTTGTTAAGGGTCTTTGGATGAATTGTGGTCAACCAGAATATACGTGGGATAGAGAAGATGAATTCCCGAGCAATGAAGAATAAGTCTTTCTTTTCGACTCAGGTATGATTGTAATTTTTTAGGACAAAAATTTATATGAGAGGAGATTTATAACATCAGAAAATAATTTACGTGTTGCCTCTCGTGATTACAGGTTCCAATCTCGAAGGATCATGATCGGCGGTAGCTTCGAATCGAGGTATTATCCTATGTTGGTTAATTTTTACGCGCCAAGCGACCACTTATTTAATGTCACATAATAAGTAGTTTTGTGACACGATGTCTAAGGGGCTCGAGAGCAAAATGCGATGAAACATCAAGTAGTTTAAAAGCAAAGCCATAATTATAATAAAAATCAAAGGTCTAAATTTCACTCTCTTAATAAAAGCCTACCATGGTCTAATCCCCCTCCCACGACTCAAACCTAACTCCCTCTCCTAATAGACGCTCAGTTTCAAAACGTCGCAAGCCTTATTTCCGCTCCCTTCTCATGCAGACGCTCCCAGTCGAGCATCGATAACAGTCGCTCCTCTCCCTACACGTAGACGACTCCAGCTGGCGGGGTCTCTTGCATTCTGAAGATCGGCAACGCCTAGTTTCCTCTTTTCGATCGCAGCAGGCTTCCTCCCTGTTGGAGGTGTCATCAGCAATCCATATAACTCTCTCTACCGTGCGCTAGATAGCTAGCAAAGCCCTGTTCAGTTCCAGTCGGTTTCAGTAGACTTTCTCCTGTGAGTATCCGAACTTTTCCTTCATCTCTCAGCCGGTGTTTGGCTCGGGCTTTTGATATTGGTGTTTCCCTCTCGCCCAAATCGCAGTTGTCCAGTAGCTGGAAGTCGTCCTCTTCCCCAAATCGAAGGAAACCCTCTTCCTGCAGATTTTCCCCTTTATCAGTAAGTGAAATTCAATTACTAATATTTCCATTACCCTTTCTGAGGCCATGAATTTTTATTCATGTTGTAATTTCAAAAAAGTTGTAGCATTTTAAATTGAACTCTAAAAGATTGATAAATAAGTAACTAAGATTTATGTTTCACTTCAGATCTAGAATTCGAGTTCACGTAGATCGGAAAAGAATACGAGCGTTACAAGTAATCTAAAAGGAACCATGCCGCCGCATCGCGTCTAGGAGCGCCGCAATACGAAAGGTAAGAAATTCGACTCCTCTATGCTAGACATATCACTATTATGAAGTCATTGCCTAGTTCATTCAAGAAAATCACGTAATATAGTAGAACTTGTATTTATTTAAAATGCATATCAACAGTAAGATATATAAACACAAGATACAAATCAGATCACGCCACGCACAACCTATAGTTAAATATTAATTGACAATTAATTTAATGTAAATTGTCATTCAGATCAGAGCATGAAAAATAAAAATGTCAAAGCACAAAAATGATTAATTAAAAAGGTTAACTACAACTAGGCTAAACGTAAAAGCTCAGAACATGTAATAAACTTCAGATCAGTGACCTCATTCTCATATGGCCAGCAGTCCATATGAGCCTCAGATGTGGAGCCGACAGCCACATTTCCAGACTTGGTAATTTTCAGATGCGAGTCAGAGTTCCACTCAAGGAAGATTTCAATTCAGGGCACCTTCGGGTCGCAATTTGGGCCCTCTAATCAAATTAAGTTCAATAAATTATAAAACATGAAATTTAATTACCCAATCTTTAGAAAGAATCCAGAGTAGAAAAATCAATGCAGACAAGAACTCAGATAATATGACGGAATCTATAATGCATTTATACAGTAAATGACTTACAAACCTATAAACAGATTATTCAGAAGCATGCATTAATAAGTCAAATCTCATATTTTTATATACAAACTAATTATGTATTTTAGTGTTATTGGGAGTTGTCTTTCTTACTCACCAATTAAGCTGACTCCATTCTTGTCATGGCATCAAGGCGCACCAAGGCGAGCGTCGGGCGCCTTAACGCTTAGGCGACAAGGCGGACGCCTAGGCGACAATAAGGCGAGCAAATGTCAGGCGACAATTAATTTTTTTTTAACCAAATGAAGATTATAGACAGCAGTTATTATAATAACCGCTGTCTATAGTGACTGTCAGAGGACTATAGATAACGGTTATTATAATAACCGCTGTCTATAGTCCTGTGCACCGATTATTATAATAACCGATGTCTATAGTGGCTGCTATTTAAACCGCTGTTATATATAAACCGTTGTCTATTGTATCATTCCTGGTACAATAGACAACGGTTTATATAAAAAATGCTGTCTATTCGAGTATAGACAGTGGATTTTATATAAACCGCTGTCTATTCTCCTATTTTAAAAAAAAAAATAAGGCGTCCGTCGCCTTGTTTTCAATTGGGCGCCGCCTAGGCGTCGCCTAGGCGACGCCATGACAAGAATGGCTGACTCGTCTTCAAACATTTCTTTTCAGGGGTCACCGGTGGGGAGTTGCGCTTAGGATAAGCGTTGTGGTTCTTCATATTTGTTAGTCTTTCCTTTCAATAGTTATTTCATTCCAGTTGTTGTTCTTTTAATTATGAACTAAATGCATTGAAATTATCTAATGTTTGTAATGTATCATACACTATTTAAGCTTTCAGTAATTCAGATTTTATGGTTCTTTCCATTACTAGTTGGCTCTGTGAATCAGATTTTGAGGAACCCCTGTTTACCCTTAGATGTATATCTTCCGTTGTAAGTTTTCATATAGTACTTTATTTATGTCTGCTATGTACCAGTTTAAGTATCGTTGCTTAGTTTACTTCTTATCACGGGGCCCGACCGAACTGCTGATTTGTTGTTAAACTAAGTTGGGGTGTTACAATTGGTAGCTCAATTGGTGATGATAACTAGTTTAGAGCTTCTTTATCTAGGAGGTCTGGGGTTTAAGCCCCAGCCTCAACAAACCGCCATTGGAATTAGCAGCTGTGGCAAATCAAATTCGTGTAAATGGGTTGGGGTCACTGGTCTGCAGACTTGTAGCACACCCACAGTATACCGGGGCATTACGGCACGATCGTGAGAAAATATAAGAGTGAATTTCGTTTCAGGAAAAACCTCCTATACAGGAGTCTTGTAAAAACCGCAAGTATCACGTAATTAATTTCTAACAGTTATATTAAGTTTTATCATGCAAAGAAATACTTAGATTTTCAACGTAAAATTAATGAGGCAAGACGCATAAAGAAACCGCATACAGAATCACGCGTATAGAAATCACGCATGCATTTCGGCCTGGAGAAATCGACGTATGGGAATGAAGTAATCGCCGCACGGCAGGAAAAGCAGAAGTCGGCGTACGACGATTTGTAGGAGAGGAGAAATCGGTGTACGACGATATAAAAATGCGGAGAGAAATCGACGCACGACACGATGAACAAATCGACGCACAACACGATAAAGAAATCGCATAAGTCAATTTCCTATTCGAGGTGAGTCGATTTCCTATTCGACGTAAGTCGATTTAAGGTTTTTCGAAGTGGCAAAACTATTTTGTACAAAAAATACAATTCAATTCAATTACTTCTCAAATCCGAAATCAATATCCAAATCCGATTCGATGCGTATGAGCGAGTGCACGCGCGTGTGTGGTTAATGGATTTTTCTTATGTTTCTTTTAGCATAATAAGGATGGGTTTTTTTTTTCTGAACAAGCTAAGTTATTCAGAGTACAAAAGTTGTGCAATGTATAAGCATCGAGATAAATTCGAAGTATAAAGAGTTTACCTTGACTAAAAGCAGTTTGTCAAAATATCTTTTTAAAGTATTTGCAGACTATGATTAAGAAAATCAGATCGAACCTTTACAAACTTAAGAAAGGGAGGCAGATTATTTCAAGAAAGAATATGCATGGAATATTGGACATTCTAATTACAGGGAATTCAACATTTGGAATATGTAGTACTCCTTATTTTGATGGTTTTGAAATTGAGAAAGAATGAATCTCCCGGATTCTCAGAATTTCTTCTCTCATCTAATTCATTCTTCTCTCCCTCTCCCGGGTACCTCCCCTTTTGTCTTTGCCTCTATAACTCTGAGAAAGATTGTTGAGGCACTCTGAAGGAAAGAAGATCTATTGAATCTTCTCCCTCTTCGGTTGAAGATCAAAGGCAAATCAATTCAAGGTCGTATCCACATTGTGTTGAATTCAAGATTCATTTAGAACTTGTTGAAGAATCGGATCACATTATGGAAGATTTCATTTTATCTCAGACAAATTTTTGAAAGAGTTTTAAGAATCGTTCTGCAAAGGATTCAAAGATTTGCTTCTAAAAGTCTCCTTATCAAAAGACTCGGTGGTTCTAAGAATCTCTTTATCAAAAGATTTTGGGTGTTGTTATTCGGGTATCCTTATCAAAAGACTCTAGCCTCTGTAATGGAAAGTGAATAGTGGATTCCTACCTGTGGTAGAAGAGAGGACGTGCCCAAGTTTAAGGGGAACCTCTATAATTCTGTCTTCTGGATTACTTTTTTAGTCTTATATTTTCTTGATTATTCTGTCTTTCTACTACTGATTAAAATTATCTGTGGTGAAATTTTAAAATACTTTATTCACCCCTCGCCCCTAGAGTAATTAGAACAAGATTCTCTGACTTTATTCCGCACTTTCAGAATGAAATAAAAATTTTATTTTATTTGGTAGCGTGCATATCATGGTATTGAATTAATACCTACAAAAATAGACTTATTAGATCTAATCGAATGGGAAAAATGAAATCATTCTCAAATTGAGCCAACTGTCACAAATGACGCTCAGATAGTTCGCTAAAACCAGCTCAAGTCAACAAAAATCGACTCTGGTGGTTTCCCACATAGGAAGGCAACCACAAGTAACAAATTTCCCTCTTCCCAACTATGTGGAGGAGCTCACCGTTGGAGCGACCTTCCTGCAGAAACCATCCCTACACATCTGCACTCCTGCAAAACATGTCAAGATAATGAAGGTGGATTATAGTGAAAATACATTTGACGCTAAGAGAAGGATTCTCCAAACCTTTCACCTTCGACCATGAGACCTCTTGGCTTCTTGTATCCTATGCATGTAGCACTTCTCCTTGAAGAATATGTGTCGTCTTTGCCACAACTCAGTGGCTTTGTCATATTTGACCCTATGCATCCCTGCATTCTTACTGCTCGCCTCCAGACAATAGAGGTCCAATCTCATGCTACCACAGGCAATGACCAACAAACTCTTGGTCAATCTCCATCGTCCATCTCCAAATACACAAGCATATCTGTTGGGGAAATGATTTATCTTAACCCCTAGAAATGAGTAGAATATGTATTCTCAGAGTGAAAAATTAGTTTAAGTAAATACGCGTCGAATAGTAATCGACGCAACGTCGAAGTGTAGTCGACGTATCTCTCATACTGAGTCGAAGTAACTCTAAACAGAATTCGACGTAACCAAAGTCGACGTAACTCTGATTTCTAGTCGACGCACCTCAGTCGACGCTCCTTCCATATTTTCTTCTCGACGTCTAGCCAGGCTGAAATCGACGCTTACGTCGAATAGTAATCGAAGCACGTCGATTTCTGTAACAGATTCAAAAACACGCCAAATCTCTTTCCTTCTTTCTGTAGATCTGAATTTTATGGAATTATATTATTCTTTTCTAGCCGTTCTGAATCAGTCTTTCCTTCTAAATGGTTTTTGGCTAATTTGATTAAGATTATTATGGACATTATTTGAAAATAGAATGATCTCTTTCCTTCTACAGATATAATGATTATGGAAACTTTTCTCTCTTACTATTTCTCTGACTGCTAATTGATTATTCTCCTATAACAATATTTTTGAATAAACAGAGCTATAAATACAGAAGGAGGTCGGCAAAGAATAATAAGAAGTGATCCACTCCATTTCTGAAAAAGAGGAAAAGCTCCCAAGAGAGAAGAGAAAATTGAGAAAAGTGAAAGAGTGCTGCAGCAAGAAAAAACCTTCTTCTTCTTCTTCTTCTACTACCTTCTGAAGTCATACTGCTGCAAATTTCTGAAAGCTCTCACTGAAAGAGAGAAAGACCTACAATCTCCTTCTCACTATAGAAGAGAGATTACATTCACTATACTTGTGCTTCTAATCTTCTTGCTAGGAAGAAGATTCCTTCTTGCATAAATTGTTTCTTATTCTTGTTCTTCTTCTTATTCTTATTTTTCTTCTTCTTCTCATTCATATCCTTATTTCAAATTTCAATTATGTAAAAGAGTTTTAAGAATCTCTCTTCAAAAAATTCAGCTGTAGTGGTTCTAAGAGTCTCCTTATCAAAAGACTCGGGTTGGTTCTAAGAGTCTCCTTATCAAAAGACTCAGTGCAAGATAGTGAATTCCTACCAAGGGGGTAGAAGAGTGGACTACCCAAAGTTTGGGGAACCACTATATTTCTTTGTGTTGTGCTGTGTTTTCTTCTTTATTTGTTTAATTCTTGTGGTGTGTGGGAAGCTTAAATCTGTGAATATTACACATATATATATTTAATAACTTTGCACAAAATATTTTTAAATCTCTATTCACCCCCCTCTAGAGAATTCTAGTGAGGTTAACTGTGTACTTTCAATTGGTATCAGAGGGAGGTTGATCAAAAAAAGGGGTAACTCCTTGATCAAAAAGATCCTACCTCATATATATATATATATATTTCTAAAAACTTTTTATGGCACAAATCAAAGATTATGCTTCCACCAGACCACCAATGTGCAATCTTGAAAAGTTTGCACTTTGGAAAACAAGAATTAGGATCTATATGAATTCTATTGATGAAGAATTGTTTAATGTTATTTTGACAGGTCCTCTCAAACCTTATAGAAAGGACTCAAGTGGTAAAGAGACTCAAACACTGGTCCCAAGGGCTGAGTGGACTGATGATGAGAAGAAGGCAAGAGCATTTGATGCAAAAGCTGTAAACATTCTTGTCTCAACCCTCTCAGATGAAATCTTTCAAAAGGTGGTTGACTGTGAATCAGCCAAAGAAATCTGGGAGGCTCTTACAAAGATAGTAGAAGGAAGTGCTGATGAAAGGAAAGATAGGAAGGCTCTATTGATCTCTCAATATGAGAACTTTCAAAAGAAGAATGAAGAAAGCATATTTGAGATGTATGACAGATTCAGTCTGATCATCAATCAATTAAGGAACTTGGATAGAGAGATATCTCTCACAGAGATCAATGACAAACTATTAATGAGTCTCCCAAGTTCATAGGACTCAAGAATATGGGCAATAAGAGATACAAGAGGACAAAAGGAAATCTCAACAGATGCCCTCTTAGGAAAACTTAAATCCTATGAGCAACTACTGAAAACCAGAGAAGAGAAGGAAAGAAGGGAAAACACTCCAACCTCTTCAAAAGATAGAAACATTGCATTAAAAGCAACAGAAGAAGAAAACCCCTGTTACTAAAGAAGAATTATTCAGTCTCCTGGCCAGAAGATTCAAGAAATGGGTCAGGACAGATGGGTCTAGAAGAAGAGAGTCAAAATCAAGGTATGATAAGACTCCTACTAAAGAAATTGTTTGTTATTCCTGCAGGAAAACTGGACATATTGCCCCAGAATATCCAGAAAATGCTGAGAAAAAGAAAGATCTGGAAAAGAAAGATCTCAAGAAAAAGGGGAAGAAGAAAGAAAGAGGCTTCATTGCAGAAGCTTGGAGTGAAACAGATTCTGAGGACAGCACCTCATCTAAAAGTGACAATGAAGAGTCTAAGCAAGAAGACTTATGCTTAATGGCTCTTGAAAGCTCAAAGGAAGAATATGCTGCTAAATCATGGAGTGAAACAGGATCAGAAGGAAGCATCTCTTCTGAAGATGAAAAAGAAAATTCAACAACAAAAGCAAATAGCCTTATTCTCATAGAGGGATCTGAGGATAAGGATGAGGTAAGCATTTTTGATGAAATAGATTTTCTATGTGATGATTTCAAAATGATTTTAAAGGATTCTGTTTAGATCAACTAAAAGCTAAACAAGAAATTAAGGATCTAAAAGAACAAATTAATATGAGAAAAATAGAGGATACATGTTCAAAAAATTATGAACTAAGGTGTGAAATCTATAAAACAGAAAAGGAAATAAAAAGTGCTAAAATAGAAAATCAACTCCTTAAGAATAAGGTATCCCAGGCAAAAGCTTTTGAAGAATCTATAAAAGTCAGAAACCAAACACTTACAGAAATCACTGAAAAACAAACAATCAGACATAAGAATCTGGGGCTAGGGGTTGATCCTTCAACCAGTTCAATACCATCTACCAAACCTGCTTGGATGAGCCCTGTTAAATTTACTAAACCCATCAAATCAACAAACTTAGAAGAAGACTCACAAAATAAAGAAGAAGACTTCACCTTCAAGGAGATAAATCATTTTGATGAAACATCATACTATTCAGATGAAGACTCTCAAACTCCTTCTGAGAAGGCAACTAGGCCAAAAGAAACAATTCATAAAGAAATAAATCTCCAACCAGAAAAAGGAAAAAAAAATCTGTGAAGACACAATTGCGTCGACTTCATATCGACGTATGAATGATAGTACGTCGAATTCTACTCGACGCAATCTCTCAAATGCTTCGACCTCAAATCGACGCATGAATAAAATTACGTCGACTTACAATCGACGCAACTACTTCCATGCATCAATTCCAGATCAACGCAATCTAGAGAAAGCGCCGAATATATATCGACGCAATTCTCAACATACGTCGAAAAGATATCGACGCATAAAACCACAGAGCAACTTAAATACAGGACATATCTATCCTTCAAAAATTTTCTATCTTAACCCACATTCAGGACCCATTCATCCTGATCAAATTTTTTATCCTAATCAACAACTCTATCCTAATCAACACCTCTATCCCTCTCTAAACTCAAATTCCCATAATCTAAAGACAATTAGGTGTTATATCTGTAATAAAACTGGCCACATTGCCAAACAATGTTGGCACAATCAATCCAATTGTCTATAAAATTAGTCCAAGACTGACTTAGAAAACCTTAGGATTAGGAAGAAATAATCTCTCAAGAAAAACTTAGAATTTTCAAGACAAAATAAAAGTCACGTCGATTTCTTAATCGACGCATCGTCGATAGAAAACCCTAACATCTCAATTCAGACTGTACCGACGCATACATCAACTTCCACTCGACGCAACGTCAACTTCATGAAAAAGAGCGGCAATACTAAAATATTTTCGGTCACATCTACTGTAGTACCGAATAAACCTCGAGTTGTGTCTCATTTCGACGTTTCACCTGACTTAAATAAACTCTTCAGTTAGAAATCTGCACGCTCTCTGCATCTCTCATCCTTCTCACTTCTCAGTCCAGCCATCTCTTCCTCTCTCTCTTTCACTGACCAAAATGGCTCCCAAGATCAACTCTGGTTTCGATATTGATCTTGATTCCTTCCAAGCCGCCGCTGAAAACTACAAAAGCATCATAGCTCTTTTCACTGAAGCCGGTCTAAACAAACTCATTTCAACAAGATGCAGACTCCTGGAAATAGAACTCACTGAGTTGATAAATCATGTTCAGATATCTGAACAAGGAGAGATTACAGGAACAATCCATGAAACACCTGTCTCAATCTCTGCAGAACATCTTAGGGACACCTTTGATCTTCCATCAGGTACACACCAACACTATCCTTGTTCAAATCAAAAAGGGAAAGCAAATTATTTTCTAAGAGTAGCTAAATGAATCTCTATCATCATTCCCTTATCAGGTAGTGAATCTGTGGAACTCACCCCTGAGGAAATCAAAAACTTATTAATCACCATGAAATTCTCCAGAGATAGACCAATCAACTTGAAGAAAATAGACTTCTCTGATGAATATAGGCTCTTGGCAGACATAGTAGGAAAAATACTACTATGCAAAATCTCTGCCCATGATGCAGTGCCCAAGCAGCAACTGAACATTATGGGGGCCCTTGTACTGAAAAAGAAGATAGACTGGGTCAGTTGCTTACTGAAGATGATAGGCCACAAATATTCCCATAAAGAGAATGCCTACATGAGGATCATGAGTCAGGTACTCCTTCACTCCTTCCCTGGCCTATGTAGGTCAAAAGGAATTCTCATTCCTCCTGGAAAAAGGATGTCCATAGCCCTCTTTTCAAAATGGACCAGGCAAATCCCCAAGCCTGGTTCCATTCCTGAAGGGACTCCCTCTCCTCCTAATTCTCCTGTGCATCCATCTTCACCTCCTCCTCCACATACAGACATCTCTTCCCTACCAACATCATCCACACCAATAGTTTCCACTACCCTCACACCTCCTACCTTAACTACATCTTCACATACACCAATTCAATCACCACCTCTTCCTCCTCCTACTATCACATCCTCTCTACCTACATCATCTCCCATACCTCATATATCAACAACCACTTCTCCACCTTCATCCCCTTCACCAACACACCCTGAACCATCTCCATCCACTGAAACTCTCATCACTCAGTGTATCCAGTCAGCAGCCCAAAGATTTCAAGAAATGCTGGATGAACACTGCCTTCAAATTCACTCTTCTATCAGGCACATGCAAACCCAGTTGGATGGGGTAAATGCCTCTGTGCAAGTACTCAAAACCTCTGTGTCTTCATCTAAGGTTACTAAATCATTCTTAACCTCCTTGGCTAAGAAGGTCAAGAAGGGGGAGAAGTTAGATGAAGAGCAGCTCTTCAGTCACAAATCTCACTCACACAACTCCTCTCCAACATCAAAATCTGATAGTCTTGCTCTGCGTAAGACCATTGGGAATGAAATAGTACCTGAGCTACATACTACAGAACAGATAACAGATGTACTCTCTATAGCAAGAGAAGCTGAACAACAAGTAGTTCTCCTTCAAGGGGAGGCAAGTAGAGTAGAGAAAGAAGTTGAAAAGGAAGCTGAAGTTGAAAAGGAAGCTGAGGCTGAAGGAGTGGCTGAAAGTAAGAAAGACAAAGAAGCTGAGGCGCAGGGGGAGCCAGATGCTGTCATAGCTGAAGCTGGAGCTGGGAAAGAAGCTGAAGAAGCAGAAATAGAAGGTATAAAGGAAGTTTCATCTCAGGAGCAGACTGCTTTGACTCAGGGGGAGCTGAATGAACATCTTGATACTGAGAAGGAGCAACTCACCTCTATAAAAAGACCTGATCTCCCTTTAGTATTCTCTAGGAAGAGAAAAACTCCTTATACTCCTCCTGAGTGATATGTTTTGATATACTCTATTTTTAATGCTTAAGTACTGATTGATCTGTACAAAAAGCCTGTTATATGATTTCTTTTTCCATTATCTTCTGATTACCTAATATATCTCTTTTCTATAAATATGCTTTGATGTGCTGATTAAAAGCTGATAAAATTTCTCTCTGAATAGGGTTAAGACAAATAGGGGGAGATTGTTGGGGAAATGATTTATCTTAACCCCTAGAAATGAGTAGAATATGTATTCTCAGAGTGAAAAATTAGTTTAAGTAAATATGCGTCGAATAGTAATCGACGCAACGTCGAAGTGTAGTCGACGTATCTCTCATACTGAGTCGAAGTAACTCTAAACAGAATTCGACGTAACCAAAGTCGACGTAACTCTGATTTCTAGTCGACGCACCCAGTAAAGTCGACGCACCTCAGTCGACGCTCCTTCCATATTTTCTTCTCGACGTCTAGCCAGGCTGAAATCGACGCTTACGTCGAATAGTAATCGACGCACGTCGATTTCTGTGACAGATTCAAAAACACGCCAGATCTCTTTCCTTCTTTCTGTAGATCTGAATTTTATGGAATTATATTATTCTTTTCTAGCCGTTCTGAATCAGTCTTTCCTTCTAAATGATTTTTGGCTAATTTGATTAAGATTATTATGGACATTATTTGAAAATAGAATGATCTCTTTCCTTCTACAGGTATAATGATTATGGAAACTTTTCTCTCTTACTATTTCTCTGACTACTAATTGATTATTCTCCTATAGCAATATTTTTGAATAAACAGAGCTATAAATACAGAAGGAGGCCGGCAAAGAATAATAAGAAGTGATCCACTCCATTTCTGAAAAAGAGGAAAAGCTCCCAAGAGAGAAGAGAAAATTGAGAAAAGTGAAAGAGTGCTGCAGCAAGAAAAAGCCTTCTTCTTCTTCTTCTACTACCTTCTGAAGTCATATTGCTGCAAATTTCTGAAAACTCTCACTGAAAGAGAGAAAGACCTACAATCTCCTTCTCACTATAGAAGAGAGATTACATTCACTATACTTGTGCTTCTAATCTTCTTGCTAGGAAGAAGATTCCTTCTTGCATAAATTGTTTCTTATTCTTGTTCTTCTTCTTGTTCTTATTTTTCTTCTTCTTCTCATTCATATCCTTATTTCAAATTTCAATTATGTAAAAGAGTTTTAAGAATCTCTCTTCAAAAAATTCAGTTGTAGTGGTTCTAAGAGTCTCCTTATCAAAAGACTCAGGCTGGTTCTAAGAGTCTCCTTATCAAAAGACTAAGTGCAAGATAGTGAATTCCTACCAAGGGGGTAGAAGAGTGGACTACCCAAAGTTTGGGGAACCACTATATTTCTTTGTGTTGTGCTGTGTTTTCTTCTTTATTTGCTTAATTTTTGTTGGTGTGTGGGAAGCTTAAATCTGTGAATATTACACATATATATTTAATAACTTTGCACAAAATATTTTTAAATCTCTATTCACCCCCCCCCCCCCCCCCCCTCTAGAGAATTCTAGTGAGGTTAACTGTGCACTTTCAATATCCTTCTTCATTCAGCCTTCCAACTGGATATCAGGAATATGACGAACACCCTTGAGCACAAATAAATAATTTGTGCCCACCTTCAATTGCACCTCATCTACTACAATAGTTCGGGATACTCCTCTGCTCTTATTTTCAATACCCCAAAATCTCTTGTAGCGCATTTGGCAAAAAGTGATGTGTGGCGTGACACATGTGCTAAAGCCCCCCCCCCCCCCCCCCCCAAGTTTACTAGTAGTAAACCCTCTAAGATAAGCAAATCGTTACCACTTCACTTGCAAATATGCTATCACAAACGTTGTCACAATAGATGATGTACTGGACTCTTCCAGCTTCACTGCTTTTGCAGTTTCTTCTAAGCATAACAGTTATTCTTGATGTATCCATTCTTTTAGCAATGCAAGCAATCAAACTCCAGCCAACTTGTCTATGTTCTTCCCCCTATCATCTCCGCACACAACTCTCTTCTGGACTAGTGTGCAAAATATTTGAGTGGATAGAGAAGGTAATCACAAAAGACACCTTGATATTTTCTTCTCACCTCCTTATTCAGAATCCTCCCTTAGCTATCTCCATAGCAATAACTCCTCCTGGTGCTTAGAGATTTTGAGCATCTCCCACAGGTCAGATAGAGATTTTAGTACCTAGAGTGTGTTGACTCCCAACACTTATGATGGTCAAATTGTTAAAAAGCAATGGAGAAGCCATAAGAGAGGCACATGTCGAAGGCAAAAATTGGCCTATCATGGCCAACTCACATGTTTGCGCCTAGCCTTTTTAAGATTTGACCCATTGATCAACACAATGATTGAAATGGATCATGTTTGATTAAACTTAAGACCACATTGGAGAAAAAACAATCTAGTGTCAAATCAAATATATCCTAAATAGACAAGAGATCACTTTGATCATTTCCAACTTTGAAGACTTACAAAAATAGTCTTTGATGTAAACGATACTAGAAACCAACATTCAAAGCTCAAAAGGAAAAGGAGGAGAATAGAGAGAGATGAAAAGTTGTGAAAACATATTTTTGTAGACAAGATCACAAGTTATTTTGTGTAATTCGCCATTTCTTTTATATTTTTGCAAGTCTATTTTTGTATGAATAAAGTTTAAACATTTACATAGCATGTGCAAATCTAACCTCATCAACTTCCCTACTTAACTTGCCAAATAACTGGGCACAGAGATGCTGTACTCTTGGAAGTCTCCGTAATCCTTTACTTGGATCTACAATTACCTCATTGCAAATGGTCTGCGCTAGAATTATATTCATGAAATCAAAACTGTAATTTAAGGGCAAAAGATGCAATGATATATGTGAACCAAACAATATCATGAGAGAAGCATCCTGTAAATGTGAGTATTTACTTACCTCCAATTTTCTCCTAATGCTCTCACGTACAATAGTAAATTCAATATCATCCTTAGGACTGCAATGAAAAATAGATCATTAACTTAATATTCCATTAAACAGCTTAGCATACGATTTTGTACTGATTCAAAATACAAAAATTGAAATTTGAATATCTTTATTATCTCAATATCACATTGGTTCCATATTAGTCCTTCACGTTGCGGAGATGTTAAAACTTCCAAGCTACCGAGAGGTCAACTTGAATCGATTCTACTGAATAGGTTCACCTGTTTGGTGACCTTATGTAGGCTATAAATAAAACCAAGAAATTAATTTTGCATTACTATTATTCAGAGTCTTTCCAGATAGAGTGTAGAGATTCTTTGTTTTATCCTGGAGGAAAATTTTATGGTGCTATTTTCATTACGAGGCAATATAAGATTTTTTCCCACATGCCCTCAAAGATGATTTTGAGTTCGACAATCCACCAAATATTAATAAACCATAACATTGATCATACTAAATAATTATGTAGGAGAAGAACCAAGAATGTGGACATCATGCTATACAAAAGAAACAACAGGAAGATTGTACATTATTCTCTTATCTTGAAAGAAAAAGGAAATCATATTAGTTCTATAATGCAAAATTGATGGGGATCACGACACACATAGCCCTACACGATGATCAGAGCTGTCCATTTTATGTGAATAGACGATCCGAGATTTTTAGTTATTTTTTGTATTTTTCTGATTTTTAATTTCATGTATTTTGAGGGTCATCATGATCGAAAAACCATGACGGTCTATAATGGCCCCTTAGTCTATAAGTAGGAAGAGCAGGTTCATTTGGAGGGCATTGAAAGTTAGAGCAAAACAAAGTCATCTTTTGACCACCCGATGCCGAAGCCGGAATCCTAACGCGAAGCTTGAAATTATCCCGTTTCCTCCCCTCCCCAACTAGCCAGTAACTCCCCCTTCTCTACTTCCTTTGAACGGCCTCCCCATTCTCCCCAACCACCAAAGAGACGTCTCTCTCCCCTCCCTCAATCCACCACTACTTCCACAAAACTTCTCCACCCCACCACTCAAATTCCCTTCTTTTTAATTTTCTGGCAATCGGCATAAACCTCCTTCGACCACCTCCTACAAGCCACCACCACCTTCTCAAAACACCTCCACCACCATCACCACCTCTGGCAGTCCCCTCCGGACACCTCTGGTGATCCACCACCCTGCCACCACCATCCTAACTCCCAAACCACCTCCCCACTACCCCATTATCCCCAATTCCTAAATTTTAGGCCCACTCCTCCTAAAACACTCATAGCCCTCCATTTCTCCACTTCTCCCATTTCCCACCTCCCCACTCACGCTAAATCCCAGACAACTCATTTCCCACTCCCACGAAGCCCCAACTACCTCTCAACAGTCGGTCTCCTCTGGAATTCTCTCCCTACAGCCTGTCCATTCCTTGAATTCCCTAGCAGACGCCCAATTTTCATTCCCTCCAGCCCCCATTCACCAGGATTCTTCCCTTCCTTCCCCTGGGAACAACTGCAGCAACCTAGATTACAATTCTTTGGCCCTCCAAAACATCCCCCTAAAACCCAACAAGTTGATGTTCAATTTTGTCCAGTCCCGCAGCAGCCCAATTCCAGTAAGCTGAGCTTCCCCGGAGGCCCTAATTCAGCCCATTGCCACTTATCCAGCCACTTGAAAGTTTGTCGAATACCCATCAAATCCTCTAATCCCTAAGTATGTAAGTTTCTAGATTGTGGTCATTTATTTTGTGATGTTGAATACGTGCTAGTTCTCTATTTGAGGTATATCTTATTGCAAGCTTTGTTACCGAGCTTTTGTAACTTTATGTGTTCCTATTGACTTGAATTATTTGATTGCGAGTTCTCTTGCATTTTTACAACTTCACTTGTTTCCTTTCTTGTTAAGCTTAACTACTGTGGTTTATCTAGTATTGTGATTTATAAAAAAACTATCATTGCAAGTTAAATCGTCGAATTTTGAGTCTACATTTAGAAACCACCCCTTAGCCTCCATAGGACCGTCCTGCATCTGTTTGGTATCAGAGCCCAGGTTTGAGCTTAGTTTAGAATACGCGTGACTAGAGTCTATATGTCACCCCATATCATATCATAGTAGTCATTGATACTATAATCCTCTATTTGAGAAACCGGAGTCCACCTATATTCAAGTCCATAGAGTTCTGTAGGGAAGACCTTTGTATTATTATGATGATTATCCTCGTCCCCGACACGTCACGCATAGAGGTCGTGTTGACCCTTTGACACGCCCTGATTATGGTAGGAGAGGATACTATGATGAACATCATTTTGAGGAGAGTCTCAAGTATAGGTTTTGTAGGGTTGCCCCACCTTTTGATGGTTTGTTAAGTCTTAAGGCATTTAGTTATTGGCTTGTGTACATGAGAATCTAGATCACTTTGGGTTATTCAGTGAGCATCGCGTCAGATTTGTGAAGCATAGGTTGCTAGGTCATGCGAGAAAGCGCAGAGACGGCATTTAAAGAACCCTTGTGCGAGATCGTCTTCTCCCCATCACTATTTGGGTGGAGATGAAGTGGAGATTGTGTCACAGGTATTTGTCGATGTCGTATAAATTATAATAGTCGTCTCCTTGAGCAAGTATTTATCCTCCGACAAGGATCCATGTTTGTTGCTGAGTATAGAGATTATTTTGACAAGTTAGCAGTGATGAGCGTCATTCAGGATGAGTCATTCGCAGGCGCTGCAAGATTCCATTCCAGACTTAGGTCTACGATCAACGTCGCACGGTATGATCATCAGTTAGATTTTGCTGAGCAGACATTTTAGCTCTCCCTCCACCACGAGCAATCCATGAGATCCGCTAAAGTTAGTCGAGCATACTGACACCTCGACTGGCCCATCTCGACGAGTCCTCCCCAGCCTGAGGCCACACGCATGCCCACCAGTGTCCCTATGGACACAAAATACGGGACACCTGATATAGATTTCTCTGGTGAGGTTCAGTGTCCGTTGAGTGGTCCATCACTTGATTCTGACCTAGTCTATGTGACTCCAAATGAGAGTGAGTACGAGCAACATGGTGACCCTATACTTACATGTCCTTCCCTCACCCATTGTGTTAACTTAGATACTGCTCTGACCATCGGCTCACCCTTCAGCACTAGTTCATCACGACCAAGTAGTGGTGAGCCATGTCCATAGTAAGAATCGAGAGTCTTGCATTGACTTTGTGGTGGTTGTCTCACATGTGTATGATGACAATCCCGCTATATGGGGAACCCATTTTAGTACTCGTCGTATCTGCAATGAATTTTAATATATGATCCTGATGAACCACCTGACAAATTTCTCCTTTGTGGCGACATTCAACACGTCATAGAGTGGCATATCAATATCAATGTCTCACGCATTCTTAGGGGTGCTTATCGCACGCTCAACAAGTATTTTTACACACTTCCTAAAGAGCCTTTAGATAAACCAACACTCATTAGAGACGTGTCCACTATCTATGATCCAATCAAGAGTGAGAGTGTTCTTGATAACCTAAGGATCAATTCCATCGTCATTAGTGCTGACACCTCGAGTGGTTATTTAAACTATCATCACTCCCGCGATGATTTTTTCTAAACCACACCCACTGAACCCCTGACTATGTGCCCCTCTGAATGAAACCTGGAGGGTTGTAGAGCTTCTGCATAGGAGATCAGTTGAGTCTTTCAACCGTCATTTATCATCTTTGTGTAGCATGCATGATCTGTCCGACATAGGATTTTTTGCAGTAATGATATTTATAAATCTTATGTTGATAGTCACAGGAGTTTGCAAAGCTTCAAAGAAAAAAAAAGGTGTTGGTTCGTATACATGCTCAGAGGTTCCCCAAGGGAACTGCTCGAAAATTAAATGTCAAGTGAATGAGTTCTTACCCGGTTATCAAAAGGATTGGAACAAATGCTTACAAACTAGATATTCCGCGGTATGGAAATTTCACCTTTTCAACAGTGAAGATTTGACTCCCTTCTTCGATCTACACGACTATGTGTGCCCTTTTCCACCATCCACCTCAACTCCTCAACCCCATCTTTCGCCTACAACTTCATTACATGACCAGCTTTCACCTACTACTTCACTGTAGCCCCAAACTTCGCATACTACTTCACTACAGCTCTAGCCTTCAGCACTGATTGATCATCCGACTTATTCAACAGAACCGCATTCTTCGACACAGGTATCATCATTCACAGACACGGGTACCATTGTCAGCATTGTCCTTCAGCGTCATCTACAACAGTGTCATTTCCAGCATCAACACCATCACTGTTCTCGACATCGACGACAGCAACAATACCATCATCAGTACCGTCTTCAGCACTAACTTCCTCTACGTCGACTCAGACATCTTCATCATCAATCTCCTATAGTAGCAGCAACACCTTCAGCATCATCCCCATCTTCAGCAATACCATCTTGGGTTCCATCGGCTTCATCATCACCATCTCTAGCCTCCGCAACAGTTGTACCCTCGAGCCTGGCCCACGAGATTTGGACACCCTCAGAGCTAGAGGGATTCACCACGCCTTCATACGAGAGCACGCTCATATTCATTCACAGAGATGACTGCTTTTAAAGAGGGGGAATTGATGGGGATCATGACATTTGTAGGCCTAAACGACGATCGGAGTCGTCCATTTTATGCGGATCGACGATCCGACATTTTTAGTTCTTTTTCTGAATTTTTCTGATTTTTACTTTCAAGTATTTTGAGGACCGTCATGATCGGAGAACATGACCGTCCATGATGGCCTCTTAGTCTATAAGTAGGGATAGAGGGTTTATTTGGAGGGCATTGAAAGTTAGAGCAAATCAAAGCCTTCTTTTGCTCACCCGAGGTCGAAGCCGGAATCCTTGTGCGAAGCTTGAAATTATCCTCATTCCTCCCCTCCCCAACCATCCGGCCACTCCCCTTTCTCCACCTCTCTTTGCCGGCCACCCCACTCTCCCCCACCACCAAGAGCCAGCCTCCCTCTCCTCCCTCAAACCGACACTATTTCCACAAATTTCTCAACCACCACTAACACTCAAATTTCATTCTTTTCAGTTTTCCGGCGATCGCCAGAAATATCCTCCGGCCACCTTCATCTCCATAAAACACCTCCACCGCTCAAGTTCCTTTCAATTTCAATTGTACGGCGATTGTCAGAAACAACTTCCGACCACCACCTCCAACGGTCCCCTCCAGCCACCTCTGGCCATCCACCACCATCCTAACTCCCAAACCACCTCCCCGCTACCCCCACTATCCCATTATCCACAATTCCTAAATTTTAGGACCACTCCCCCTAAAAACACTCATAGCCCTTCATTTCTCCAATTCTCCCATTTCCCAACTTCCCACTCACGCTAAAGCCCTCCACCAAGCCATAAATGAACCCACTCTCTTCTCCATAACCGAACAGTAGTAAGTCTGTCCTTCAGCTCTTGAAAACTTCCTCCCAGCAGTCCGCCTCCTCTGGAATTTTCTCCCAGCTGTCGCCCAGTTTTTGTTCCCTCAAGCCCCCAGTTTTCATTCCCTCCCAGCAGACGCCTAGTTTTCATTCACCAGGAATCTTCTGAAAGTGAGGTTAGATCTTAAAGTTACTCTAGAGGGGGGTGAATAGAGTATTAAAAGGTTTTGACTTATTTAAAATAGCGGAATTAAAATAGTGATATATATATATGTGTATAGCAGAGTGATTTATAAAAACTAAATAAAGAAAACAAAGCACACAGCACAGAACACAGAAAATCACAACACAGAGGACACGATGATTTTATAGTAGTTCCCCAATAAACCTGGGTACGTCTACTCTTCTACCACACTTGGTAGGATCCACTAGGTTTTTGATCAGGTGCCCTATCACCAAGGGAGTTTTGATCAGGTGTCCACACACCAAGGAGCTTTTGATCAGGTGCTCTAACCAAACCATAGGTTTTTGTTCAGGTGCCCTGCCACCAAGGGGTTAACTTTTGAAGGGAGATAGAACCCTGTACAAGATGGAATAAAGGGGTTAAGAAGTTCTTCTCTGTCAACAATCTGAGAGAAGACTCTAGTGGATTGATGGTGTAAAGCTCCCCCTGTCTGATTGAAATTCTTGACAGCTTGAGGATGGAGCTTTCTCTTGAATGAAGATATCTTCCTTGATAAGCTGATGAATTTGAGAGACAGAAGTTCCTCAGATTATTGTTGCTCCATTGAAGATTTGAAACTTGCAGCAGAAAACTGAGAGATTGATCTTGAAAAAGTTCTCAGAGAATGAGATGGGCTGCTTGAGGAAGATGATCTTTCTTTTTCTTTCTGAATGAATTCTCTCACGACTGATGCTCTGATATTTTCTATCTCTGTTACAGTTCTCTTTCTTGCTGGTATCCTATTTTCTTAGAGAGAAGATAACTGATTTGAATTTCAAATCTCTGAATAAGAATAGAATAATCTGCATTAATTATTTCCTTGGAACTTCAACTGATTCAGCAAATCTTAATTCCTTTCCTTTTCAACAATAAATGATATCCTTTTCCAATAAGCCAAACGGCTATTTTTCTCGAGAGAAGGAAATGGAAAGGGAATAAAATAAAGGAAGGATAAAACTTGTCTTATCTGGAAGAATAACTCCAAATGAAGAATAGAACTGAATATGATAGTTGAACTGAGTTCAGAGAAATAGAATAACTGATCTGAATAGACTGAGAGAAAATTCGTCGAGCTGAGATAAGAATTCGTCGACCTGAAGGATGAATTCGTCGAACTGAACATCTGATAAAGATTCGTCGAACACAGGCTGGAGTTCGTCGATCTCAAGTTAGAGTTCGTCGAACTGAAGAATTCGTCGACCGCTGATCCGCTGAGTATTGAAGATCGTCGACAGCTGAGACTAAAGCAAGCCGTTCGTCGAACGCAGAGTGTAAGTCGTTCGTCGAACACAGAGAGCAATTCATCGAACGCAGAAACTTAAAGAAATCCTAAGTTTTAGCTATCTTATCAGCCTAAAACTATGACCCTTAGACTATACATTGGGGGTCAACTTAATCCTAGTCAACACATAGTAATCCTAGCCCAAATCAGTAATAGGGTTGTTCCAACAATCTCCCCTTATTTGGGTTAGGATACTATTTGATAAATTTCAACAGAAAAACAACAGAAAAACAGCAGAGCATATATATATCTGACAGAATGTAAAATCATTTCAGCAGATAAAATAAGTATAGTGCTCTGAGTTTAACAATATTACAATGAAACAGAAATATAACAAAAACAAATAGGTCTGAACCTTTTACTTAGAAGGAGGCTTGAATATTATCTGTCTGTTGGGATTTTCTGATTCTTTCTTGCTCATATAAAGATCCTGAGCTCCCAGAATAGTTTGAGATTTGGCTTGAGGAACTACTGCTTCTGGGTGCTTCTCTAAATACTCTTCAGCATTGAACACATTCTTTGATTTGTATTTTTCAAATTCTTTTCTTCTGAATTCTGACATGGTAGAGTATTGGGAGAAATCTCTGCCTTCAACTTTTGCTTTATTAATCTGAGCTACTGCAATAGATTCTCTGAATCTTGTCATTTGAGATATCCTCTCCTCTTTTGGATTGGGAGAAGTAGACCTATCATCAATTTCATTGGCCTTATAGGATGGCTGAGCAGGAGGATTTCTTTGCCTATGCAATGATCCATCAGATACTTGATACTTGTATCCTGAAGAACTGGATCTGGAAGAACTGGAAGGAGGTCTGGAAGACCTAGAGCTTTGAGATCCACTGGAACTGACTGGTGGTCTCTTGGAATGCTGAGAATAAGATCTTTGAGAGGAGGAAGAAACATTTGCTGATCCAGCTGCACCTGCTGCTGGAGGAGGAGGAGGATTGGATTTAACTGGCTTATCAGGATAATAACCAGTCTTCCTCATTTTCTTTCTTCTATTGGCTTCATTTCTTGAAATTCTCATCCAGGCAGGAGAATCCCTGGTGAGTGTGATATTATGCAAGATGTAGTAGGGAATATCATTGTTAGGATTTGGAGGCTTAGGAGCAGCCTTTGACATATACTTAGTCTTTCTTTTCTTTGCTGACTTATCATCAGAATCATCATCATCACTATCATTATCATCACTATCATCAGATGATTGAGGATTATCATAAAGATCATCAATAAGTTTCAGGGCTTCAGAAATATCTTTCTCAATATTAACATTTTCAACATTAACATTCTGATCTTGAACTGGGGCTGGACTTTCTTCAATAACTGGAACTGGAACTGGTACTTAAAAACTTTTGAGAATTTCTTTTAATAGAACTTTATCAACAGGAGCAGTATAAGGAACAACTGCTTTTGAAACCACTTGAAATTCTGGCAAGCTATTGAAAATTGCATTGAACTGAGAAAGCAAGGAAATAATATCTACAGATCGATTCATAGATATATTTTTTATTTCTTCTATAGCTGGAAGCACTGATTCTTCGGAGAGATCTGTCATCTCTGAATCACAATCTATAACAAAATCTTCTTAAACTGAAGCTTCAAACAAAATTGCATCTGAACTGCCAACTGCAAGGACTGGAGCTTCTTCACTAGACATCTCCCTCTGCCTAGCTTCAGGAAAACCTGAAGCTAGGCCCCTTGAAGAAGGGACAGAATAAGAGGGTGAAGGGAAGGAAGCTATTTTAGCAGATAGATCAGCTAGGGCTTGAAGAACTGGAGCAAGTTTTGCATCCAGTAGATCATTCAGCTTTGGAGCAATGTGTTGATAGAGCTGATCAGCAGCAGATGAGAAATCAATATAGACAAAATCTTGGTTAGGGTGAGAAGATGATGGGATGGAGTATGGGAAAGAGATGTTAGTAGCATGTGCTATGGGTGGATGAATAGGGCAATGAGGGTGGATAGGTGAGTGTGGATGAATAGGTGATTGAGGGATAGATGACTAAGGTGGAGAGATATTTTGATGGATAGGAGACTGAGGTTCAATGTGGATGGGGGACTGAGTATCAGCTGGAGTAGGAGAATGGGGAGGAGAATTGCTGGGGCGGGAAGGGTTGAATGATGGAATGTCATCAAGAGGGGTGATGAGATCTTCTTGGATAGATGTTGGGGACTCTCCAGATTGATGGGTCTGAGCAATAGGAGAAGATGGTAACGAGGATGAAGGGATAATGGGAGAATTTGGAGGAGGGATGACTTCAGAGGAGACAAGGGGTGGAGATGGGAGAGGAGGAGAAGAAACAACAGGAGGAACTTCTGGAAGGGTTGAGGGAGTGACCTGCACAGTCCTTGTGCCTTCTGAAGCTAGCCTGGGGGCATCAGCCCTTGTATTCTTCTTAGGAATTACTCTTTCCCATTTTCCAAACAAGGCTGATGTTAGCCTCTTACTTGCATTGATAAAAACCTTAGGAGAGACCAGAAGGTCTGGATGCTTCTCTTGAAGAAATATTCTCAATATTCTTCCATAACCAACACTTACCTTGCTGATTTTCTTCCTTAATGATTCAAAGATAATCATTCCCCAGTTAATCTTCTTCTTCTCAACCAGGGCCACCATCACCAGAAATTGGTGCCTTGTAATGTAGTCATGGGCTGAGATTTTCCCAAGCAACACCTTGCCCACTACATCAGCTAAGAACTTATATTGAATAGACAAATTTTTCTTTAACAAATGGTTAGGATTTCCATTGGAGTGACCCATTTTAATCAAGGCCTCATCAAAATCAACAGAAGATATATCCACATCTTCATTTCCATTCACAAAACCAAAAACTTCTGATAAAATTTCAGGAGTTAGAAGAATCTGATGTCCTGAAATGCTTCCAAATAAAATGTCATTCTCTGACTTGACTGTATAAGCCCATTCTTTGATTTCAGTCACTGGTAACTTGATTCTTGTTGTCATCATCTTCCTTAACTGCTGTTCTTCAAATGAACTGAGAATGTCCTGGAAAACCTGGTCTGAGTTTGCAAATGATTCCATATCAATGTCAAAACCAGCATCGAATTTCATTGAGGACAAAATCGCTGGAGAAATCGCCATAGTTCCTGCAAAAACGAATACGATCAAGTGCTTAGAGGAACTGGAGGGAAAAGCGAGTTCTATAGGCGCAAAGATAAAATAAGATGAAAGATTTGATTATATAGAGAGATCGGAGAAGGGCGCACACTTTCGTAAAACAGGGTTCGGTTAAACCTAATAGAATCAGAAGTCGAAAAGACTTAGGGCTTCGTCTGACTGCGATCAACGAAAAAAAAAATTTCGTCGATCTCCGTTCGACGATCGCGCTTGTCTTTGTCGATCCTGAACTATTAAGTATCGTCGATCTCCGTTCGACGAACGATAGCATTTCGTCGTTCTGTGTTCGACAAAATGAGGGGCTAAATAAAAAAAATACTTTTTATCAGATTGAATCTCCATCTATCATTCCTAGCTGATTTATAAAGAAAATATGTTTCTTTTCATCTAAGGGTTTGGTGAAAATATCAGCTCTTTGCAAATCAGTAGAGATGAATTGTAGGTAAATTTTATTTTTATCCACATTATCTCTGATAAAGTGGTGCCTAATTTCTGTGTTTAGTCCTACTATGGAGAACTGGATTTTGTGCTATAGATATTGCATTAGTATTGTCACAAAATATAATTGAATTATTTAGATTGATACCATAGTCTAGGAGCTGATTTTGTATCCATAATAACTGTGAGCAGCAACTGCCTGCAGCTATGTATTCAGCTTCAGCTGTTGATGTAGACACAGATGTTTGTTTCTTACAAAACCAAGACACAAGCCTATCACCAAGAAACTGGCAAGTTCCTGATGTGCTTTTCCTGTCTACTCTGCATCCAGCATAATCAGAATCTGAGAATCCAGTTAATTCAAATTCTGATGTTGTTGGATACCAGAGTCCTAGATTAGGACAACCATTTATATATCTCAAAATTCTTTTTAGTAAAATTATGTGAGATTCTTTGAGGTTAACTTGAAACCTAGCACAAATACAGGTAGCAAACATTATATCAGGCCTACTTGTTGTCAAAAAAAGTAATGAGCCAACAATTGCTCTATATACTTTCTGATCAACAGGTTTCCCTGATTCACCAGTATCAACAACAGCATTTGAGGGCATGGGTGTTTTCATGGTGGAAGCATCAGACATACCAAACATATTCACTAATTCCTTAGCATACTTGGATTGTGATATGAATATGTCATTAGGAGTTTGCTTCACTTGAAGACCAAGGAAGTATGATAATTCACCCATACTACTCATTTCAAATTTAGATTGCATTAGGTTAGAGAACCTTTTGCATAGATTTGAATCAGTAGAGCCAAAAATAATATCATCTACATATATTTGAACTAGTAAAGTATGATTTTTATGAATCCTGAAAAATAGGGTTTTATCAACTATGTCTCTACAGAACTTGTTTTCCAAAAGAAAATTAGCTAAGGTCTCATACCATGCTCTGGGAGCTTGTTTGAGACCATAGAGAGCTTTATTAAGCTTAAATACATACGAGGAGTGAGTTGGAGAGATGAAACCTGGTGGTTGTTTCACATAGACATCTTCTTTGATGTCTCCATTAAAAAATGCACTCTTCACATCCATTTGATATACCTTGAATTTCTTGAATGCAGCAAAGGCCAGAAAGATCCTTATAGCTTCAAGTCATGCAACAGGAGCAAAGGTCTGATCATAGTCAATTCCTTCTTCCTGTGAATATCCTTGAGCTACCAATCTTGCTTTGTTTCTGACTATGTTGTCTTGATCATCAAGCTTGTTCCTGAACACCCATTTGGTGCCAATGATTGGATGGCCCTTTGGTCTTGGAACCAAATCCCAAACCTTGTTCCTTTCAAATTGGTTGAGCTCCTCTTGCATTGCAAGAATCCAGTTTGGATCTTGTTCTGCATCTTTTATGGTTTGAGGTTCAACTTGTGATAGGAAACAAGTGTGCATCTGATTTTGGTGTAGTTGATGTCTTGTTTGAACACCTGCTGAAATATTTCCAATCACTTGAGATATTGGATGATCTCTAACTGTGATGTGGTCAACAGTTGGAGTTGGTTCAGCAATGATATCCACTTTGGGAGTTTGTTCAGCTGTCATTTGATTTGAACTGTCAGCAAGATCTGGATGATCTTCTTCTTCACTGTCTTCAAGATTTTGAGTTGATGGAAGTGTAGAATCTTCTTTCTTTAGATTTAATCCATTTAGCTCTTCTCATAGAGCTGGTACCTGCAAAGTATCTTTGGTAGAGGAGGTGTTCCTCTCCTCAATTAACATGTTAGTCTCATCAAAAGATACATGCATGGACTCTTCTATCTTAAGAGTAAATTTGTTGTAAACTCTGTATGTCTTACTAGAAAGAGAATATCCAAATATGCCTTCAGCAGCTTTTGCTTCAAACTTCTTGAGATACTTCTTATCATTGTTGTGCACATAGCATTTACAGCCAAATATCTTAAAATAGTTAACCTTAGGCTTTTTATTCTTGAGTAATTCATAGGGAGTTTTGCCCTTAAATTTATGTATCAGGCTTCTGTTCAACACATAATTTGCTGTGTTCACTGCCTTTGCCCAAAGAGAGAGTGGCAAGTTTGCATCAGCAAGTAATGTAGTTGCTGATTCAATTAGGGTTCTATTTTTCCTTTCAGCTACCACATTTTGTTGAGGAATTCTAGGAGCAGAGAAACATTGTCTGATCCCTTCTTTTCCACAGAATTCTCTCATCAGAAGAGATTCAAACTCAGTGTCATGATCACTTCTGAACAATGCAACTAGAGTAGAGTACTCAATCTTGATGGTCCTGAGAAAGTCTGTCAGAACACTGAAGGTGTCAGACTTGTTCCTAAGAAAGAACACCCAAGTGAATCTTCAGAAGTCATCTACAATAACTAGAGAGTAATGCTTCCCTCCTAGACTTTGTATAGCAGTAGGTCTAAAAAGGTCCAAATGCAGTAAGTACAAAATCCTAGGTGAATCACTCTTGGATAAAGATTTAAAACTACTTCTAATTTGCTTACCTAATTGACAAGCCCTGCAGAGTCCTTCCTTCTTGTATGAACCAGAAGGCAGTCCTCTAACAAGATTGTCCTTAGAAAGCTTAGATATAGTTCTAAGGTTAATATGTCCAAGCCTTTTATGTCATAATTCATTTGTTTTACTTATAGAATTGAATAAGCAAATATCAGAATTGGCAGAGTCAAAATTGACTAAATAAATATTTTCATGTCTAATACCAGATAACACATTAATGTTTTTATTATTGGTAATAAGTCATAAGGAATGATTGAAAGTTACCTGATAACCTTCATCACATAACTAGCTTATGTTGATGAGGTTGTGCTTCAGACCCTTGACATAAGCTACCTCTTTGACGGTAACTGCTCCAACTTTGATCTGTCCATAGCCTTTGGTTTGTCCACAGTTGGAGTCTCCAAAGATCACTTTGGGTCCAAGTTTTGCCTTGTAGTTGCTCAGGTTGGCCTTGTTTCCTGTCATGTGTTTTGAACAGCCACTATCCAAATACCATTGTTCATTCTTGCTTGGATAGTTGTGTACCTGCAAAACATAAAATATTCTAGTTGTTTTTGACCCAGACTACCTTGGGTCCTTTTGTATTACCACTAAACTCAGAAATGTAAGACATTTCAGGTTGATCCTTGTAGCCTTGTGGATGATATTTTCTAGGAGGAATTATCCACTCAGTGAAAGAATTTACAGTATATTTAGAATAAGAATTCTTCAGATTTTCTGTACATTTTCCGTTCGACGAACTGGGTTGAGTTCGTCGATCGCCGTTCGACGAAGTGATGTGCTTTCGTCGAACGCCGTTCGATAGATATATATACTGAAACTCTGAGTTCAGCTTTCGTCGATCTGAGTTCGACGAATTCAAATGATTTCGTCGAGCTCCGTTCGACGAATTCTGCTGAATTCCTTTATTCTTAATATTCTTGCTTGAATTGTTCTTATTGACATCTACAACCTCTTTGCTCTTAGCAGAAATGAATTTTATAGGTGTAGAAAGTATGTTCTTCTTAATAAGAGGTGGCTCACTTGATGATGCACCCAAGCCTAATTTGTCATTTAATCTGGCATTTACTGTGCTTGTGATGTCCATCAATTTGATACTTCTCCCATTTAGGGATTCTTCAAATTTCTTAGCCTCAGATAGTTTATTCTCAATAAAAACAATGTGTTCTCTGGAGGCAGTCAATTCTTTCTTAAGAATAGCATTATCTTCACTTAATTTGTTCATTTCAGCCAGCTTATTTCTGAGAGAGATTATTTCCTTCTCAGATTTGATTAAGTCTAAGCAAAGAACTTTGAATTCATCTTTGAATTCAATTGAATTGAAATCAAAATTAGATATTACCTGATCAGTATCATTGTCAGACTCTGATTCTTCTTCATCTGAGTTGTTTGCTAAGGCATTGATTGTCATCATGCAGAAATTCTTTTCTTCTTCATCATCCTCATCATCACTGGAGCTGGATGAAGATGCATTTTCTGACTCACTGCTTGAGTCATAAATGGCCATCAAGCACTGGTCTTTTTCTTTTGATTCTTCTTCATCTTCAGAAGAACTGGATGAAGACTCTGAATCAGTTTCACTCCATGTTTCTGCTACAAATCCTCTTCCCTTGTGTTTGTGTTTGTGTTTGTGGGAGGAAGACTTGCTGGAGTGCCTCTTGTCTTCTTTGTCCTTTCTCTTTTCTTTCTTCTGATTCTCTGGACATTCTGGCAGAATGTGTCCAGGTTTCCTGCAGCCATAACAAATTATTTATTTAGAACTTGATTTGTCATACCTTGGCTTTTCTCTGGATCTGGAGTCCTTCTTTCTGAAGTCCTTCTTAGCCATCTTGTAGAACCTTTTGGCTAGAAGGCTCATGAACTCCTCATCTCTTGGAGCCTTTTCTTCCTCTTCAGCTTGAAAAGTTATGCTTCTCTCCTTCTTGGATGCTGGAGATGAAGTAGATTGCTCAGCTTCTCTGGTTTTGATAAGCTGCTCATAGGATTTGAGTTTGCCTAACAAACTCTCAGTGGAGATCTCATTAAGGCTTCTGGCTTCCTTAATTGACCAGATCCTAGAGTCCCATGTGCTGGGGAAGCACATAAGGATCTTATCATTGACCTCAGTGATAGAGATCACTTTGTCCAAGGTCTTCAGCTCATTGATTATGAGGCTGAGCCTGTTGTACATATCAGCAACTGTCTCAGATTCTCCTTTCTTGAAATTTTCATACTGGGAGATTAGGTGAGATCTTCTATCCTTTCTTTCATCTGCTGATCCTTCAACCATGTTGTTGAGTGAGATCCAGATTTCTCTGGCTGAAGTGCATTCCACCACTTTCTGGAAAATGTCATCAGACATTGTTTGTGCCAATATATTCATAGCTTTGGCATCTGCACTTCTTTGCTTCTTTTGGGCCTCTGTCCACTCAGGTGGTGGAACAACATTGTTGTTTACTGGTGCTTCAGCACTTGTTGTTGCTGTAGGTGTTGGAGGTCCTGTCAAAATTACATTAAATATATCATCATCAATAGAATTCATGTACAATCTAATCCTTGTCTTCCATAGTACAAACTTACTTAGATTGCACATATGAGGTCTTGTGCTTGAATATTCTTTGTTTTGTGCCATGAGTTTTTAGAAAAAGAAACTCTAAAATAAATTTAAGATCTAATTGATCTTTATGATTCAGGTGTTAGCCTGTAAATAATCAACTACCCTCTGATACCAATTGAAAGTGAGGTTAGATCTTAAAGTTACTCTAGAGGGGGGTGAATAGAGTATTAAAAGGTTTTGGCTTATTTAAAATAGCGAAATTAAAATAGTGATATATATATATGTGTATAGCAGAGTGATTTATAAAAACTAAATAAAGAAAACAAAGCACACTGCACAGAACACAGAAAATCACAACACAGAGGACACAAGGATTTTTTAGTAGTTCCCCAATAAACCTGGGTACATCTACTCTTCTACCACACTTGGTAGGATCCACTAGGTTTTTGATCAGGTGCCCTATCACCAAGGGAGTTTTGATCAGGTGTCCACACACCCAGGAGCTTTTGATCAGGTGCTCTAACCAAACCACAGGTTTTTGTTCAGGTGCCCTGCCACCAAGGGGTTAACTTTTGAATGGAGTTAGAACCCTGTACAAGATGGAATAAAGGGGTTAAGAAGTTCTTCTCTGTCAACAATCTGAGAGAAGACTCTAGTGGATTGATGGTGTAAAGTTACCCCTGTCTGATTGAAATTCTTGACAGCTTGAGGATGGAGCTTTCTCTTGAATGAAGATATCTTCCTTGATAAGCTGATAAATCTGAGAGACAGAAGTTCCTCAGATTATTATTGCTCTATTGAAGTTTTGAAACTTGCAGCAGAAAACTGAGAGATTGATCTTGAAGAAGTTCTCAGAGAATGAGATGGGCTGCTTGAGGAGGATGATCTTTTTCTTTCTGAATGAATTCTCTCTCGACTGATGCTCTGATATTTTCTATCTCTGTTACAGTTCTCTTTCTTGCTGGTATCCTATTTTCTTAGAGAGAAGATAACTGATTTGAATTTCAAATCTCTGAATAGGAATAGAATAATCTGCATTAATTATTTCCTTGGAATTTCAACTGAATCAACAAATCTTAATTCCTTTCCTTTTCAACAATAAATGATATCCTTTTCCAATAAACCAAACGGCTATTTTTCTCGAGAGAAGGAAATTGAAAAGGAATAAAATAAAGGAAGGATAAAACTTGTCTTATCTGGAAGAATAACTCCAAATGAAGAATATAACTGAATCTGATAGTTGAAGTGAGTTCAGAGAAATAGAATAACTGATCTGAATAGACTGAGAGAAAATTCGTCGAGCTGAGATAAGAATTCGTCGACCTGAAGGATGAATTCGTCAAACTGAACATCTGATAAAGATTCGTCGAACACAGGCTGGAGTTCGTCGAACTGAAGAATTCGTCGACCGCTGAGCCGCTGAGTATTGAAGATCGTCGACCGCTGAGACTAAAGCAAGCCGTTCGTCGAACGCAGAGTGTAAGCCATTCGTCGAACGCAGAGAGCAATTCGTCGAACGCAGAAACTTAGAGAAATCCTAAGTTCTAGCTATCTTATCAGCCTAAAACTATGACCCTTAGACTATACATTGGGGGTCAACTTAATCATAGTCAACACATAATAATCCTAGCCCAAATCAGTAATAGGGTTGTTCCAACATCTTCCCTGCCTGCCCCTGGGAACAACTGTAGCTGCCTATGTTTCAATTCCTTGGCTCCCCGTTGTCCAGAAATCCTCCCAACAGCAATTGCTCAAATCCATTCCAACAGTCTGGATTCCTGCTCCTCACCCCTTGAATTAAATACAACACTCATTTTATTGTTCTACGGCCCTTCAGCCCTCCAAAACAACCCCCTACAACCCAACCAGCTGTTGTCCACTGTCATGCAGTCCCGCAACAGCCCAGTTCTAGTAATATGAGCATCCCTAGAGGCCCTAATCCAATTCATTGTCACCTATCCAGCCACTTGAAAGTTTGTCGGAAACCCATCAAGCCATCTACTACCTAAGTGTGTAAGTTTTCAAAATGTGGTCATTTATTTTGTGTTGAATTCGTGCTAGTTCTCAATTTGAGGTATATCTTTTTGTAAGCTTGGTTACCGAGCTTTTATAACTTTGTATGTTCCTATTGACTTGAGTTATTTGATTGCAAGCTCTCTTACATTTATACAACTTCACTTGCTTCCTTTTTTGTTAAGCTTTAACTATTGTGGTCTAACAAGTACCGTGATTTATAAGAAAAACTTATTATTGCAAGAAGGGTTGTTTAGGTTTACAAAAAGTTCCGGCATGTATTGATCAACTTTAGTCCACTTAATGTAGAGACTCAATAAACGATCAAATCACCGGACTAAATAAAGCCCCAAAAAAGATTTAAAAAAAAAAAGAGGAAACAAGTTGTTCAAAAAGCGGAAACAAGGCACACACAAAAAAAATATAGGTCTACTTTTGATTATCTCCCTTGAAAACTATTTTTGCAACTAAAAGTTTTGACTTATTCCTGCAATTCTCCGTGAAGGTTAACTCTAACAATTTTGTATCTTTCTGCAGAGGAATAAAAATCCAGCATTATCTATGGTTTTCTGTTTTCAAGATGAAGAAAGTTTGATGCTTTCCTAATTGTGATATATGGTATCTTCACATAAACATGGAGTGCAATTACAGTTTATTGGCCAATGGCCACTAAGACAAGTTGCTAAATATATAGTATGGTGCATTATACTAGAAAGCCATGCAAGAATATATAAAGTCGTCTGCTGAGAATAGTCCCACAACGAGAAACTAGCATAGTCTTATGCACTTAATGTAGATCAAGGGTTTCTCCACCTCTGACCAATTGATTTTACGTTGGATGCTTGGATTCTAACATGGTATCAGAGCAGCCAAAGCCTAACAGCCCATTCCACGCACACAATTAAAAAAAGTAATTCACGTGTTAGAAGACTCTACATGCGAGGGTGAGTGTTGAGAATAATCTCACATCGAGAAACTAACAAAGCCTTGTGCACTTAATATAGATCTCAAGACTCTCCACACCTAATCAATTAGTTTTAGGCTGGATGCTTTGATTACATAATGGAAAATAGAAGTACCTATAAAGCAAATCTTGGCCAATTTGGAAATCCTCAATCTCGGTTACACCCCTGGCACGGGTTCCAGCCAAAGCTTCACTTGATATGCTGAGAAACCTTCGGTGAAATAATTGCTCTGGCTATTCAGAAGGTTTGTAAAGAAGAAAGCACTTATTTAGCTCATTGTTGTAGAAGAGAAAAAGCACAAGCATCGTTATAAACCTGACATCAGCTCAACATGCACAAAATTATGGGAAGTCACAAGACTTCAACAACCATTAGAAAGGTTAAGAGTATAACATCTCCAATAAAAAATCAAAATTGTTTTATGGAGTTATGTGACTGCCTATGAACAAATGTTGAATTTTGTAATGGTGATCAATGGTGCACGGTGAGGTATTATTAAGATGATTCATTTATAAAAGCATGCTTCATGTGAAGTTGAGCGTTATCTTGTAGGAACATGGTATAATTGAATAAATCAATCCTGAAGCCTATGACTCTATTTGGGATAACTATGGCATTTGAGTGGTGATGGTGTGAATTGGAAGAGTAAACAAAGTGGCGGCGGTTTATCTGTGTTTGAAAACTTCCGTGACAAATTATTTGGCCTAAATTCCCATCCATCACCGCTCTCTCGGCACTCTTCCAACTAGAGATTATGTATGAAAATAGGTTATCACCATCCTATGTGTGAATTTGAGAATGAGAATCATATTTTAACAATATAAAAAAAAATACGATCAATAAATATAATCACCATCCTATGATGTGTGACTTTCAGAATATGGCATCATATTTTTACAAGATAAAAAAAGATCAATAAATATAATCACGACTGAAGAATGTACTTAACATACAGTATTTCCAATAAATGCTGGAGATTTAGGTGGCTGAATGTAGAACTGATATGCATTTTGACCTTCAACCTGCTCATGACATCACAAGATCAAAGAATTTATTCCAAGAAACAATTTCACAACTCAGTTTAAATAAGAAATTTCCTTTGCACAAGAAAAACCTGTAGAGAAGCCAATAATGCCAAAGGATCAATGACAGTGCCAGTAATGAATCTGCTACAGCGTGCCAATACAACCTGTGGAAATGCAATGCAAAAATAAGATATTTTTTCTTGGAATTTATTGACAAATATGAATTTGTACAGATACATAAACATTACACTACATAATGTGGATAATCTCATCAAGCAAGATTGTGAATCAGGAAATTTTCAGAAAGTGGGAAGCTCATAATTCAACTTAAACTTGGTTCTAATATTTAATTGAATCATTTAAGCTAAAAATGATATTGATTTTGTTAAGAGAGATGAAACCAACCTTTACTAGATCAGAATTTCTTCTATTTATTATCTGCAAAGCTTTAGTAACAGAATCATTCCATGATGGTTCAGTAGGAACATGACTGCACCCAATAATAGCCGTTCTCGGCACAGGCTTTTCTAATTTGTGAAACCGGACCAATAACTGCATTATAAGCAAATCAAACATAAGTAACCACCATAAAATTACCAATCAAACTACGGCCATGTTTGGGAGAACAGTGGCCATTGTGAACGCATTTATGAAATGCAAGTAGCATTTAGGCAGGTACTCTTACGAACGCTATTTTTCAAAAACAAAATGATATTTTAGGCTAAAATGTCATCATACACTTGCAGGTGTAGTCATGCATTAGCCGTCGTAAATGCCCATGACCCAAAAAGTAGATTTTGGGCCAAAAAAATTGTGACAAAAGTTACAAATGTAGTAAGCCGCCACCACGGCGTCTACTACCACAGTTTAACACCATCGCCCATGAGTTTAATATCACAATTCACACTGTAACAAACAGAGCTTATATCAACAAGGCACTTGGCAACACCTGATTCATTGTGGCTCGTAGACCATCAACTGCTTCTTCCCATGTCAATAAGAGGGAATCATCCCATGCAAGAGTAGAAGCGAGCATTGAACAATCTTCAAACTCATCAAACTCAACCTGTCATTCACTCTAATAGCCAGCATCTTAAGTACAAACTAGTAGATATTCTATAATAAAATCATGAATAATCAGTTAAAATATGAGAGCTAAAAGTGGAAGCATACAATTAAAAGAAAGAATTAGTAAACTGCAGACCTGTGGAACAATGAAGTAAAATGAACCAAATTCCTTCCACTCTGGACAAATATCCCTTTTTGCATCAAACCGAATAGCGCCATAAGCACGAACAAGCGGGCAGTCTTCAGAAAGAAACCTTTTCAACAAACCAGAGTTAGTTATTCATAAATTTAACTAAAGAGAAAAATGAATCCTATTTAATTAAGAAAAACATGGAAAAAAGAACTAAGAATGTTGATTCAGGGAGATAAAGAAGAGACCTTTTAATGCATTTCCAGTCTTCTAAAGTGAAAGGACCATATCCCTTGAATGATACTGCAGAGCCCACCCCGGCAACACTGATCAAGCACTTCTCCTTCCCATGTCCATTTTCAGGCATGCCAATAAGATCCAGGTCCCTCCTCTGCCCTCGACCGGAGAAGTAGCAACGTGGTAGATGCCGCTGGGAATGGAGCCAGTCTATGGCGGCGGCCTTCTCCATTATCGGCACCTGCATTTCAAAAAAGCCAAATCTGTATGAGTTGAAGTCAATTGTGGCAGATAGACATCAATATTGTATGTTTGATTTGTTAGATGTATTGTATTGTATATTCTGGTGGTAGACCATCTTAGGCACACGTCTGGGTGTTGAGATCACCCTTTTCTGTGTATATATATGTACCCTTAAGTGTGAATATATGAGATGATCTATTTTTCCTATCATGGTATCAGAGTTCAACCCTAATTCCCTCTAGCCGTCGATCTCGTGCCTATCGATCGTTCTCGCTCGCCGCGCCCGATCAGAAACGCAACTCCCGTCCTTGTAGATCCAGATAGCTCGCGAGTCGCTTTTCGCTCGCTGCTATAGATCGCTCGCCGTTGTAGATCGCTCGCCGCTCGCTGCTTTCTGCTCCCGATCCAGATAGCTCGCTGCTCGTCCGCCTATAGATCGCAACCCCCGATCCAGATAGCTCGCCGCTCGCTTTCAGTTTTCCGCTCGCCGCTCGCCGCTCGCTGCTTTCCGCTACCGATCCCGGTCACGCAAGTCGCTCGCCGCTCCCGTCCCTGCTTAACTCCAGATCAAGGAGCCCGTCTCTCTCCGGCTGATCCTTCTCCGGCTTCCCCGCATCATCGATGACCTCCTCTCACTCCTCTGGCTTCCTTCAAAAGGCTGATGTCACCTTCGATGGGCGGAATTGCAAGGCTTGGTCCGCCACCGTCGGCGTCATTCTTCGTGGCCTAGATTTGTGGGGTCACATTGGCGGCTCCGAGCCTGCTCCTGCACCGACGGTTACTGCTCCTGCTACCGACTCTTCCACTGTCAGCACGGCCGCCTCCACCAAGGGCTCCGACTTAGCACGGTGGCGCTCTGATGACTCTCGCGCGATTGTCGTGATCTGTCAGTCTTGCGAGCTTCCCATTCGAATGGCTGTCTACGAGCTCCCTACGGCCAAGGAGATGTGGGATCACTTGTGTCGTCTCTACCAGCCGTCCAGTCAGGCTCTGCGCTACTCTCTGTTCCAGACCCTTGGCGTCTGCTACCAGCGTGATCGGTCTGTTCAGGCCTTCTTTGCTGAGCTCCTTGATCTCTGACGTCAGTTCGACGAGATGGCTCCTTCCCCCTGTGCAACATGCCCTCATTGTGTTGCTATCTCTCGGGATCGCGACTGTCAGCGCTTGTTTGAGTTTCTTATGCGCCTACGCCCCGAGTTCAAGTCCATTCGCGCTCAGCTTCTACACCGACATCCCCCTCCGTCTCTCAGCGATACTTTGGCCTTGGTGATCGCTGAGGAGACTCGTCTCCACTCCTTGGACTCCGCTACTTCTCCTGGTGGGATGACTCACGTTGTTCTGGCTTCTCCCCAACTTCCACCACAGTCCTCTCTTGTCAGTGCTCCTCTGCTGCCCTGTCAAAGTTATAGTGCTCTGGTGCGCCCTGTTCCTCGTCCTCCGGCGCCCTCTTCGGCTCAGTCCGGTGCCCCCCGTCGTCCATCTGTCTGTTGTCATTACTGTCAGTGTCTTGGTCATATCAAATCTAAGTGTCGCAAGCTTCAGAGAGCTCAGCAGTCTGGTCAGCAGCGTGCTCCCGGTGCTCATTTCTCTGTTATGGCACAGTCTCTCTCTATTTCTGAGCTTGCACAGTAGATTGCTCAGCAGCTTTCTCAGGGATCACTGTCTCGCTTTACTGTCTGTTCTCTCACTGAATGCTTCTGATGCCTCTACCTCTCAGCTGGCAGCTTCAGCCCCTTCAGGTATCTCTTCCTCCGACTGGTTGCTTGACTCTGGAGCTTCTTTTCATATGACCCATGATGCCACACACCTCTCGTCCTGCCAGATCGTTTCCCCTGCCCTTAGTATCATGGTAGCAAATGGTAATATTCTCCTCATGACTAGTCGTGGCCTCCTTCATACTAGCCATTTTCATATTCCCGACGTTGCTTACATACCCAAACTATCCATGAACCTTATATCCGCTAGCCAACTCACATCCCATGGTTGTCTTGTTGTTTTTGATGAGTTTGTTTGTTGTGTGCAGGATCGTCTGACAGGGACACTCCTTGGAGCTGGTCGTCGTCGTAGTGAGGTGAACGTCCTTGATCGCCTCCATCTTCCTTCCACTCCGTCATCTCCGGCTGCGGCCACCTTTTGTCTTACTTTGGTGGTCTTTTCTCAGTGGCATCACCGTCTTGGTCATCCCAGTGACCCGCACCTTGCGTCGCTTATTAGTCATTGTTTTCTGGGTCGTGTTTCTGTTGATCGGTCTCATTCATGTACGGGTTATAAGCTTGGTAAACAACTCCAACTCACATATCCGTCTAGTGAGTCAAGGTCTTCGCGTCCCTTTGATTTAGTTCATTCTGATGTATGGGGTCCCGCACCCTTTGTATCAATGGGCGGTCACCGATATTATGTTATCTTTGTTGATGATTATTCTCGTTACTGTTGGGTTTAATTTATGCATTCTCGTTCAGACTTCTTCTAAATATATGTTACTTTTTTTGCTATGGTGCGCACTCAATTTTCCGCTTCCATTCATGTTTTTGTTCCGATTTGGGGGGGGGGGAGTACATCTCCCATGCTTTCCGTGATCTGCTGGCTAGCCACGACACTCTTCCTCAGCTTGTCTGTCCTGGTGCCCACGCTCAGAATGGCACCGCTGAAAGAAAGCATCGTCACATTATTGAGACAGCACACACCCTTCTTATCTCCTCTCATGTGCCTCCTCACTTTTGGGCTGAGGCTGTTTCCACTGCTATCTATCCTATTAATCTGCATCCCTCCACTTTCCTTCAGGGTCAGAGTCCTGGTGAGTGTTTGTACTCTCGACCTCCATGTTACACTCATCTCCGTGTTTTTGGTTGTCAATGTTATGTTCTACTCTCTCCACGTGAGTGCATCAAGCTCTCTGCTCAGTCCGTACCATGTGTCTTTTCTTGGATTCAGTATTGAGCACAAGGGTTATCGATGTTATGATCTTGTTACTCGTCGTCTTCGGATCTCACGTGATGTCACATTTGATGAGTCTCATCCTTTCTTTGTGTCATCCGTCCCCCCTTCCTCGCACTCATCTGTGACTCCCTCCGATGTGCAGTTTCTCATTCTTCTCACCTCACCACGTCATGTCCCATTCTCTCCTCCGGTGTGTCCTCCTCTCCCCGTGCCACCGGCCTCTCCGGTCTCTCCTCCCACCTGTTCTTCTGATACGCTCATCGTTCCTCTTCCACATAACTACACTCGTCGTCCCCCTCTTGTTCCCTCGCCTCTGGTACCCCCCGACTCAGTGTCTGTCTCCTCCAGCGAGGTCCATGTGGATGCTCCTACTGCGCGTCACAACCCACCCCGTGATAGACGTCCTCCCGACCGCCTAATCCTTGTTACACTACCTCTGGACCTGCCTGCCCTTCCTGTTACCGCCTGTGGTACTCCATAGCCGACTTCCTATCGTGAGGCTGCCCAAATACCTAAGTGGCAGACTGCTATGTCTGTTGAGCTAGAGGCGCTTAAGCACACTCGTACTTGGGGGCTTGCTCCTCTTCCCCGGGTGTTGTTCATATTACTTGCAAGTGGGTCTTCAAGGTCAAGACTCGCTCAGATGGTTCTGTAGAGAGGTACAAGGCTCGACTCGTGGCTCGTGGTTTTCAGCAGGAGCAAGGGTGGGACTATGATGAGACTTTTGCTCATGTCACTCACATGACTACGATCTGTACTCTTATTGCAGTTGCAGCTGTTCGCCAATGGTCTCTGTTTCAGCTCGACGTGAAGAATGTCTTTCTTCACGGCGACCTTCAGCCAAAGGTATACATGCTCCCTCCTCCCGGTCTCTCCTCTCCTCCAGGACTTGTCTGTCGTCTGAGGCGAGCTCTTTACGGGCTCAAGCAGGCGCCCCGCGCGTGGTTTGCACGCTTCAGCTCCGTCATTACTGCCGTCGGTTTTCAACCGAGCCCACATGATCCAGCTCTGTTTGTGCACTCCTCCTCTCGTGGCCGGACTCTTTTACTTCTTTATGTGGATGATATGATCATTACTGGTGATGATCTTTCTCATGTTGCTTTTGTCAAGGATCATCTTCAGCGGCAGTTTCAGATGACTGACCTTGGACAGTTGAGCTACTTCTTAGGTCATGAGATCACATCTACAGACCGTGGTTTTCAGCTCTCTCAGCAGCGTTACACATCAGATCTCTTAACTCGGTCTACTCTTTCTGACTCTCGCACTGTTGACACCCCTATGGAGCTTCACCTTCAGCTACGACCAGATGATGGAGTTTCTCTCTCTGACGCTACTCGTTATCGTCATCTTGTTAGAAGTCTCGTCTACCTTACTATCACTCGGCCGGACATTGCCCATGTTGTTCATGTGTTGAGTCAGTTTATTAGTGCGCCTACTTCTGTGCACTATGGTCACCTGTTGCGGCTCTTGCGTTATCTCCGAGCGACAACTTCACGTGGTCTCTTCTACTCCAGTAGTAGTTCTCTGCATCTTCGTACTTACTCGGATGCGACTTGGGCCAGTGATCCTGTTGACCACCAATCTGTCACTGGTTTCTGTCTGTTCTTGGGTACTTCACTTATTGCTTGGAAGTCCAAGAAACAGACCGGCGTTTCTCGTTCCAGTACTGAGGCTGAGCTGCGTGCCATGGCTACTACTACTGAGGGCATTATTTGGCTCCGCTGGCTCCTTGAGGATCTTGGTATCTCTTCTCCGAATCCCGCTCCACTCCACTGTGATAACACTGATGTCATTCAGATCACCTTGAATCCGGTGAAGCATTCTCTTTCCAAGCACATCGGGGTGGATGCTTTCTTCCTTTGTGAGCAGTATAGTCGGGGCATTCTTGCTCCTTTTGTTTCTTCTGAGCAGCAGCTTGCAGACTTGATGACTAAGCCTCAAACTCGGTCCCAACATGCTTATCTATTATCGAAACTCTCGGTGTATGAACCCCCGTGAGTTTGAGGGGGGTGTTAGATGTATTGTATTGTATATTCGGGTGGTAGACCATCTTAGGCTCACCTCTGGGTGTTGGGATCACCCTCTTCTGTGTATATATATATGTACCCTTAAGTGTGAATATATGAGATGATCTATTTTTCCTATCATGATTCAGTGTTATATATTGATTTGAATGAAGTTGACTAGCATTGATGTTATTAGTTTTTGGAAAGATACAAGTTGACATCAATGTCATCAATGCCTTATCTATTTACAGATTCAAGTAGACATCAATGTCAACAGTACCATCAAGTTGGCAATGAAATAGATAAGACCAATTATGTGTCATCGTTTCTTATAATGTAAGTGTTTGATCTTGAATCAACAAATAATTGGTCCAATATCACAGGGCAGAGAACAGGGATTCAATTTGAGCCTAAAAGACTAGTAATGCACACAGGTCAAACAAAAAACTTAGTTCAGGTGTACATCTATCAGTACATTACTCTTAATTTAGGTTAACAATGCTCCACGCGTCTAACAAAATCTGCGGAACGAGGTTCTCTGGTTGAATTGGTCAAATCACTTACCTCGAGCCGGATGATGCCGGAGCTGGCGCTCGGAGGAACGGAACAGAGGGCGGAGATAGCCAAATTGAGCTGCGAGACGGCCGAATCGACGGCAGCGACGGCAGGAAGCGTGTGGGTCTCGCGGATGGCTACAGGCTGGTCGGCGGCGATGGCGCCTCCTGTTCCATTCATGGAGAGGGAACACGGACGGTAGTTCTGCCACGTTATAGCTCGCCCTCGTTAATGACATTTTGATGATGAGGAAGATGAGATGTTTTGATCAAAGCACTTACATGGCTGGAAGAGGTTGGCATGAGATGATGCCGTCGGGAGTGAAACCTTCCGCCGGCGGAGCGCGCGGTGGACGACATGGAAGAGGCAGCAGCTGTGATGTACGAACAGTGATGGTGGAGAGTGGAGAACTTGAGAGAGTGGAGGCAGAGAATTGGCTGTGAGAACAGAGGGAGAGGGAGATAAGGAGTGTATCGTGTGTTCGACTGAGATGTGGCAGTTGCGTTGATCTATGTGATGAGGCTGGTGAGAACAACGAGCCCACCAGTTTATGGAATAAAGTTGCGCCACGCGGAAACTGGTCCCATTCAAGCCAACTCAGCCGGCTACAGATTATGGCTTCGTTTGGCGCGGCGGTGGCGGGTCGTGAATGCGGTGGTCATGAACTCTCTGGAGCAAATAAGCCGCGCCAAATGAAGCCTATGTGGCGACGCTCATTATCATTTATGGAGGTAAAGGTGCGATTTGGTGTCGATTTTTACTCATTTTTATATAGTTATTTATAACTATATATAGTTATTTTTACTCATTTTACCCGTTCACCAGCCGCTCACATCACTCATGCATGTTTTATAGGTCGCCCAATGTAATTTCGTGCACGAGTAATGTGAGCAGCAACGTACACAAGTGATGTGAGCATGTTAAACTGCTCGTATTTATATAAAGTTTTAAAAATAGAAATTATTCCATAAACCTTAAACATATATATACTTATTTAATTTATATAGATAAAATAGTTATATATTATATTTAATCACAAAACTCACTTCCATATTAAATTTAATCATAAAACCCACTTCCCTATTGTAGGATAGTGGGCTTACTCAACTGTTTCAAAAGCCCGAATTTGTGGAAAGGGCGCTATGTTTTCCCTTAAGGAATTAGCAAAGCGACACAGGTCAAGTGAGAGAACGTTGGACCCAACAAACCCTCCCCCCTCCTCCCGCAATCAGCACGACCCGCCAACTCAGAGGTGGGCCCCACATGGCTCAGAGGTGGGCCCCACATGGCTCAGAGGTGGCGCATCACATGGCTCAGAGGTAGGGTTGTCACATGGCTGCGGCCGCCTAACCCGTCGGACCCACACAGGTAAAGAGCAATTTCGAGACTTATTACCCCCCCCCCCCCCCCCCCCCCGGTCTCGAACATGTGACCTCCTCTAATACCACTTGTAGGATAGAGCGTTTACCCAACTGTTCTAAAATCCCGGACTTGTGAAAATGACGCTAGTTTTTTCTCTTAAGAAAATAGCAAAGCGTCACAAGTCAAGTGAAGGAACGTTGAACCCAACACCTACGATGTTGTGTGGCCTCTTCGCCTTTTTATAGGCAAACATTATAGCCCCGCACACTGCAGTTTTGCAATTAATAAAATCGAGTCGTGAAAGTGCACAGTGACTCCCCTAAGTATTCTCTAGAGGGGATGAATAGATATTTAAAAACTTTTCACTAATACGTGCACAGAAAATCAATCTTAATTACTAGGCATCCAGAATTTTAACCAGAATAAATATAATCGTAGAAGAATGGAAATAACTACGAGACAAGCACAAAAAATTTCACAATACAGAAGGCACAAGAGCTATAGTGGTTCCCCAAAATCTGGGTACTTCACTCTTCTACCACCTTGGTAGGAATACACTATCGCAGTGCTTGAGTCTTTTGATAAGGAGACTTTTAGAACCACTTAGTCTTTTGATGAGGAGCCTCTTAGAACCAAGGATTGAGTCTTTTGATAAGAAGACTTTTAGAACCAACCAGATCTTTTGATAGGGAGATCTTGAACTAAACCAGATCTTTTGATAAGGAGATCTTGAATCAAACTGAATCCTTTGAAAAGAGATTCTTAAAACTCTTCACTCAATTTACAGAAATAAGAAATAAAGTAAGTAGAAGAAGAAGATAATGAACTGCATTTTTCTGATTTCAATCTTCTTTCAGCAGTCACTGAGGATTCTAAACACTAAGTGTTCTGGATCCTTTATCAGAGAATGAATCCTTGCTTAGAAGAAGATGCAAGAATTATTAGCACTGATCCAGTCTTGATCTCTGTATCCTTTGTTAGCTTCTTTTAGAGATGGAGAAAAAAGAAGCTTGTTGTGGCTTGTAGAAGGTGAAGTGTTGTACAGAGATCTGTCGGGTAAGCTGAGAGAGAGAGAGATTAACTAATCAGGAGCAGAAGTATATGTCTCCTTTTTGAATTTTGAGTGTATATATTCTTCTGTCGATTCAATTGAATTGGGATTGAATGACTTTCCTTTTCTAATCCTTCTCCAGTTGGAATGTCCAGGGAGAATTATTGCTCTTTTTTATCTATATTGATAGCCCATCAATAACCTTCCAATTTCATCACTTTTGAATATCTGGAATTATTTGTTCTCTTCTTGTACATGTGCAACCCTTTATAATTCAAATATCTTCTATACATACCTTCTGAATAATCATCAAAATCTATTACATGAAGTTTTCCAAATCTTTGACTGTTAACAAGTCTGATATTTATAGTGGTTTTTGGACTCATCTGGGCTCGTTTTCACGCACATGCACTTCACTTTTTGTTCATTATTGCTTATATTTCACTAGTACACTCTTCTCACACAAAGTGTGTACTTTGGTCAATTGTGGTTTATAATTGCGCATTATTCTGCTGGGAGTATGCACATGGTGCTCCTCATGTCTTTATTTTGTTGTTTTTGACTATTTTTGTGTGCTGGTGGCCCTGTGCCCCAGCTTATTGGTTTACATTGCAGGTGGGCAGATCTTCATTCTATTGGAATTCTAACTTGGAGAAATCGCACGGCCGTGCATTTCCTTGATGCACAATTTCTGCAGCCGTGCGATTCCTACAACGGCTAAAATTGGTGATCTGCCCGGCTCGTGCATTTTGTTCGCGCACGGCCAGTTTTGACAGTGTGTGAGCAAAATCGCATGAGCTTCTCTCTTTTGTGTAAAATTCATGTTATTTTACAATTTTCCAGATCGCACAATCGTGCGTTTATCCTTCACGCACGATCTGGTTGATCGTGCGTTTTCATTTCTCTCAAAATCTTGAAAAAACTAATGTTCTGTTCTGCCAGAGCATTTTCTTCATGCACGAGCACTTTTGCCCGTACGTGGGTAAAACACACGAGCAGATTGCTTTTGGCTAAAAAGGTTACGTTTTTGTTCCGTCAGTGCGATTCCTTCTCGCACGGTAGACTCCGATCTTGCGTTAAGTCATGCGTTGAGGATTTTCTGGCGTGTTTTCTATGTAAGTCCTGATTTTTAAGCCTTTTTGGAGGGGGAACACAACCCAGATTTCTTCGGACAAAAGGGCGGACTGCTCCATTTTCATCCGCTCTTCCTCCCACTTTTGTCTGAGGCCACCTCACATCATCTGAGTACTTCAAGGGGGAAATTCTAGCCCTACTCTCATCACCGAGGAAGGAGGACGCGGCTTTTTACGCGGTCGGATTGTGAGACAGAGAAGACGGGTATATTGGAAGAAGGTGACAACTTTTCTGGACCCCAGACGTCAGTTGAAGACCGGGCTAGGACGCGGATTGACAACCCGGTCACTCCTACCGTGAATCTCAACGAGCCTCTGGATGTGGTTGTATCCCTCACTCTTCCTCCACTACTCCTTAAGTTGGTAGCTAGTTTCTCTACATTTTGATGATGTTTGCACTATACCTTTGATTAAATCTCCATTTCATTATTATGCAATGTTATTATTCTTGTATGAGTTGCTTGAGGTGTGCTCTCGTGGTTATTGTGGTGTGAGTGTTTGGTGTTGTTGCACTAGCGATTGCTAGTGGCGTGCTTTGTGATGAGGTGCCTACAACCCTCACTCTGTCGTGTGTGATCCATTCCATCTGCAAGTCTTCTCGGCCATCCACATTGCGAAGCGGTGCTAACGGCCCGTATAATCCACTCGCCTAGCCAATAGGTGCTAACGACCCTTACTTCAATTCCGTCGATGTGAACCCTTCATCTGCTTGCCTTCTCAACATCCACCTAGTGAAGTAGTGCATAGCGGCCTGCATAGTCTCCATCCGCCTAGTGAAGTAATGCATAGCGGCCTGCATAGTCTCCATCCTCCTAGTGAAGTAGTGCATAGCGACCTGCCTAGTCTCCATCCGCCTTGCGAAGCGGTGCATAGCGATCTGCATAGTTAATTTAGTTTATTTTCTTTTATTTTGTCTTTCGCAACCCAAAACAACCCAAGCCCTACGCAACCCTTCCGACCAATATGACTTCAATCTCAAGTCCTTTCTTGAAAGATTACTCCACCTTATGGTGTTCCTTGTGAGATCGATACTTAGGAAAATTCGCCCATTTTATATTACTTGAGCGACCGGTACACTTGTCGTGAGTGCATCAACTATATTCCATGTTGAGTCGAATAACTTTGTCTTCATATCGACTCACCTTCAAATTCCATTAGAGGCAGCTTCGAAATCTTCTTCAGAAAACCTCAGCTTTGAATTGAATTTTGCTATCGATGTTGTGTCGATTCTTTATCGACGTATCCATCGAGATAAAGAACGTAGACTTCAAATTCTGATTTCTGCGTCGAATATCATTCGATGTTGCGTTGACTTCATTTTGAAAGAATGTATACATCAACTTCTTCCTTCTACGTCGATATCTAGTCGACGTTGCGTCGACTTGATTTCTGAAGATGCAATGATATCCAGTCGGAGTAACGTCGACTTCCAGTTGACGTTGGGTCAACTTCTAGTCGACGCATAATTACTTTGTGTTAGAACCCGAGTCGGGGCCACATCCCCAGACTCGGTTGACTGCAGTCAAATGACACAAGCATCCCCAACCAAATCTCCCGGGCGCCACCTGGGGGCCGCCCAAACATGGCATAATTGATGCACAAATCTAGCACACCGCTATAGGCGATAGCGAGACTGCGGCACGAAACAGCAGTGTACCGATCGTTCAAGTAATATAAAATGTGGGAGTGAATCCCCAAGTATCGAATCTCTAAGGAACACAGTAAGGTGGAGTTAACTATTGAGGAAGGACTTAAGATCGAAGTCCTTTAGGTCGGATGGATTGCGAAAAAGGGGGTGATTTGGATTGTGGAAAATAAAAGAAAACAACTACTCAACTACTCCTATACAGGCCTTGAGCACACTGCTTTGCTAGGCGGGATGGAAACTACGTAGGCCTTGAACGCACTACTTCGCAAGGGAGGATGGACGAGTAGGCAAGCGGAATCGAATTGTGCAGGCCTTGAGCGCACTTCTTCGTGAGGCGAATGGATTACACGGGCCGCTATGCCACGCTTCACTAGGCGGATGGAAGAGTAGGCATACGGAATGGGCGAGTAGGCTAGCGGAATGAAGTGGAGGGTGGAGTGGATTTGGTGGCGCACCTCATTCACACATATGAACAAATATTCTCATCTAAATGAAATAAACATTATACAGTATAGTTCATAGTGTCATCATCAAAGTATAGAGAAATATAACATTTACAACAATCAATACAAAGAAAGAGAAAGTCAGGAATCGACCCAATCCAAAGCCTTGTCGAAGATTCACAGTTGGAATCGCTAGATTGTCAATCCGCGTCCAAGCTTGGTCCTCAACTGCGTCCGGGGTAGAGAAGGTTGTCACTACCTTCCAATGGCCCGTCTTCTTTGTGTCACGATCCGGCCGCACGACCAAGCTTCCTTCTCCTTGGATAATGGTGGATGTAGGGCTAGATCCCTCTCCTTGTAGCTTGAGGATGATGGAGGTGGCCAAAAGGGGCGGAAACCTGCGAGAATGGCGGAAAACGGCGGAGCAGGCGGAGTTCGGAAGTGTCGTCCGACCTAATTTCGCGGACTGCATATTTATAGAAAACAGGGCGCACGATCAGTGGCGCACGACCAGTGGTCGTGCGCACTGGAAGTTGGTGGCCGTGCGCACTATGCCCGAAAACCTGCAAGACTAAACTTTACAGAAAATAATAAAGTGCACGATCAGTGGCGCACGACCAATGGTCGTGCGCACTATCGTAAGTGGTCGTGCGCACTATCGTGGACATAACTCAGATTTTAGGGGTTAAGTGCGCACGATCAGTGGCGCACGAGCAGTGGTCATGCGCAATAGAACCAGTGATCGTGCGCAGTGTTCCTGTACAGATTTGTACCGGGAACACCTACACCTACACGACTCCTGTTCCAGCATAAACACTAATCAAAACCACTGAAAGTGACACTTAACACAGCATGAAAAACAATAAGAATGATAAACATGAATGATGATTATGATTGGACTTCTTCTTTTGTTTTATAAATAAAAGATAACCTTTATATTAAGAGTTTAGAATTGGCGGATGTTTTCGAAGAGTCTCGCAAGTACTCCTACTTTGAGAAATTAACCGTTATCCTATTGAAGGATAAAAGTAACGGTCTTTTTCTTCTTTCGGAATATTGACAATTACGCCTCGGCTACAACGTCGATTTCTATCGAATTGAAAAGCAGAAAAGGAGAGTTTTGCACTAAATGAGTTTGGAAAGCTGTATTTGAATTCTTAGTACAAATTAATAGAGTTTTGCACTAAATGAGTTTGGAAAGCTGTATTTGAATTCTTAGTCCAAATTAATCATTTGACAAAGGCAAGTATACCTTATCGCAAGTAATACAGGATATATTTTTTTTTGAAAATATCGGGATCGTATATTTCCGCGGGTCGTGTTGATTATGCTACTTTGAGGAACGAACTATTATTTTATCAGAATAATATTTTTTTAGTTGGTTTAACTAGAGTTCTAAGTGATAAAATGCGAAAGACGATAATAAGCGATTAATTAGAGTTCTAAGCGATGAGAAAGATAGCGCGCGACGTCGAATTACCTTGAGACGAAAATAGATTTTTTTCGTAGAATTAAAAGTGATGACTTTTCAAAATATTAAGATGACTTGACCGTGGAGGTTCCATAATTATGAACGCTCCTCTCTCGAGGGTACGCCCACCTGAGATTATGAATATTCGACCGAACTCTCGTTCTACAATCGAATGTTCTTAATACTCGCTTTATGTTGTGAACCCCGCTATTGGGTTTTTATTTCCAATTCGGGAGAATTACCTCGTCCTCTCTCGAGGGTAGAGCGCACTTCTCTTTACCCGTGAGCGATCAATCCGTACGCACGAGCCTCTCGGCTAACTAGGTACGAAAACGGAAATGAAAACCACACATCGATTATGTGGCTCCACTCAACGTGATTCTCGGGTAAACCTTAAGCGTTAATTATTTTAGAAAGAGATATTTTAATTTTATAGAAAAACTATTTTTGTGTCCCAATGCTCTTCGACGTCGTGTGCTAAAGGAAATTAGCCACTCATCGGAATGGAGACGGCATTATCGGTTGAAAAATACATGTTTAATGATTAAAGCAGATATAAGCGGATAAAAAGGAAATAAAAAGACTTATATAAAAAACAGTAATAGTATCCGTCCCAACCACCTTAAACAAGCGCTAAAAAAGTTCTTAGCCCCTTATTCAAGAAGGGGGTGGTATAGAAATGAAAAGACTTATAAAGGTGCAGAAATAATATCCGTCCCAACCGACTTAAATAAATGCTAAAGTTAATTAGCCTCTTATTCAAGATGGGGGTGGTATATAGCAATTATATGAAGACTGAAATAAAACTAAGTTACAAAAAAAAGAAAAATGTAATCTCATACACGCACACACTTAAAAAAACTGAAAAGAAAGCGTTTAAAATGAAAGTGATAACATAAAGCGAAAAAGAAAACGATAAAACTATTTTATGAAAGCTTGTAAATCTAAGCTATGAAAACAGTAAACCTAGATTATGAAAGCAATAAACCTAACTATAAAAGCAATAAAACTAAATTATGAAAGCAATAAAGCTAAACTCATACACGCACACACGCTAACATTAATAAAAAGGAAGATGATCCAAATGAGAAAAACATCATTTTATTTCTAAAAGGCGAAAATTACAAACGAACATAACTTAATTGCATAAAGAAAACTCGCATTCACTCAAAGAACTCAGAAAAACATTACAAAGCACTCAAAATTTGGATGAAAAATACTTCAGCCGAGCCCCTCTATTTATAGGGAAAATTTGAATTTTACACGCCCTAGGTCACGGGCGTGACTTGAATGTCACGGCCGTGACTTAGGGCGTGACATTTGCTCGGCTGTATTCGCCGTCTTCTGGAAGGTCCGGCCGTCAAACATGGCTGCACACGGGCGTGACTTGGTATGTCACGGGCGTGACTTTGTGAGTCACGGGCGTGACTATGGGTGGCTGATGTCGGTAGCATGGGCACAGCTTCGAGACGTGACGCGCTGGCGGCTCATGGGCGTGACTCTGCTGGAACACGGGCGTGACTTGTAGAGTCACAGGCGTGACTTGGTCAACTGGAGTGAGCTGAAGAGAAATTCGTCGGGCGCAGAGCTTTAAATTTATACGCCCTTGGTCACGGGCGTGACCGAGGGCGTGACTTGAGCGATTTGTCGGGATTTGATCTGAATCGAGCCGTCCCGTTGATATTTGATCTTTAAAAATTACACGCCCTTGGTCACGGGCGTGACTGAGGGCGTGACCTGGGAAAATTTTGCAAAAAAATGCAAAAACAAAAATAAAACTAAGTTAGAAACCAGAAATAATAAAGAAGCAATTTATTCATTAATTTACATAGAAAATTCACAATATTAATTAAAACTATACTAATAATTATACTAAAAATACATATATTTTATTACTTATCAAATACCCCCATACTTAAGCTTTTGCTATTCCAGAGCAAAAGTAAGAGAGATCTATACGGGATTAACATAAGTTCTAATTTTTGGCTATCGTTTTATTTTAATCATAAGAGACTGAAAAATAAAAATTCGGAGTAATAAGAGTTAAGTCCTAAATTATGCAAATGATTTAAGTAGAAAGAAATGTCCTGGCCAAAAGACTTCTTAATTAACCAAATAGCAAACAAAATTGCAATCATTAGTAAACGAGATTAGATCGAAATTATAATAACCTTTGTTTAAAGAAACATGAAGGAAAACATATAAGTTACTAATTATGCTCTCAAATGATTTTTTGAATTAAAACTAGAAACAATAATTTGGTTAAGGGAAAAGGGGGGTAAAAAGCCTTGGCAAATAGAAGAGTACTTGAATTAGGGGTGATGAATTGTATCATCTCACCCCTCTTATATAGTTTCCTTTGACTCCCATCGTTGGTGTACGAGGGAAAATTGACCTTTTAATTAACCCAATGCCTGTGTTTACGGAATTTGCAATTCCCATTGACATAGGATCTCTTTTAACAAATATTGGGTGCCTATGTTTATGGAATTTTTGTATTCCCATTGACATAAGATCTTTTTTTTTCTTCCTTTGTTTGTTTTTGCCATGCTAAATTGGTGTATACAAGGGGTTTTCAAGAGAAATTCTAGAATAATAAAAAAATTTTTGAGAGCAACCTTAGTAAGTTGAATATTCCTAGATTCCTGAAGACATAAAGTATGGATAATTGCAGTCTAAAGTTGTTTTGCCAACATAATACACATGTCTCTATTTTAGCTAGTAGAAGTAGTGCTTGATAACAAAGCCTCTATTTAAATTAAAAACACAAGATATTCTTTAAAACTTAACCCCGAACGTTTAAATCTATCGATCTTAGATAAACAAACAAATAGTAAAACTAGCGATTATGAAAATCCACAAACATATATTCTCGAAACTAAATGCTTTAAGAATAAAAGTAAAGTAGGGTTTTTATTTTTGGATATTATTTTTATTTTTTCAACTATATAAAGTAAAGTAGGGTTTTTATTTTTGTTTTTTCAACTATATATAGTTATATATATTTTTTTGTCTCTATTTTATCTAGGAACATAACTTTTTTTGTTGATTTTTTTTAGAAAATAAATAATTTTTTTTCTTGTTGTGACAAAGTAAAAAAAGTACCTAATTTTTTTTTTTTTTAATGAAAACGGTAAAACACCCCCATACTTAAAACCCAACATTGTCCCCAATGTTGTAATGTAAGTATGAAGAAGAGAAAAAAAACATTGCAATATATACAAAAGGAAAGAGGAAGCAAAAAGGCTTCCCTGAATGAAAGCTGGCGGGGTCGTAAGAAACCCTGCAAAAAGAGATAAAAAAAAGCATAATACAAATATTAGATAAATATGGGGTGCCTCCCACAAGCGCTTTGTTTACCGTCGCGTAGCTTGACGCATTTGGCATGGTGAGATTATAAATTGGGGAGGGTTAAAGATTCCGTGTGTCCGTCTACCGGATCACCCGCAAGATATAGTTTTAAACGGTGGCCATTGACTTTAAAGTCGCCTTTTTCGGGGTGAGAGATAAGAACGGTCCCATACGGCCAAACCTCTTTGACTTCAAAGGGGCCAGTCCAGCGGGATTTGAGCTTACCCGGAAAAAGACGAAGACGTGAATTATAAAGAAGGACAAGATCGCCCGGCGCGAAAGTTTTTGGAAATTTAATTTTTCGATCGTGGTAGAACTTAGAACGCTCCTTATAAAATTTATTACTCTCATAAGCGTTCGCACGCCATTCATCGAGTTCATTTAGCTGGAATTTCCTATTCTCGGAGGCTAAGTTCGAATCGAGATTTAAAAATTTTAAGGCCCAAAAAGCGCGGTGTTCTAACTCCACCGGTAAATGGCACGCTTTGCCGTAGACTAATCGATAGGGCGTACAACCGATAGCGGTCTTGTATGCCGTACGATACGCCCACAACGCGTCGTCGAGTTTTGAGGACCAATCCTTCCTATTTAAAGAGACGGTTTTTTCCAGAATGCGTTTTATCTCGCGATTTACTACCTCTACTTGGCCGCTCGTTTGGGGGTGATAGGCGGTGATGAGCTTATGCGTGACGCCGTACTTAGATAAAATTTTTGAAAACTGGGAGTTGCAGAAGTGCGTGCCCCTATCACTGACTATTGCACGGGGCGTGCCGAAGCGAGAAAATATTTTTTTTAGAAAATGGACGACGACTCGCGCATCATTGGTGGGCAGAGCTTGCGCTTCCGCCCACCTAGATACGTAGTCGACCGCCACTAAAATATAGCGATTATTAAAAGAAGGAGGTAGGGGGCCTACAAAGTCTATGCCCCACAAATCGAAGATTTCGCATTCTAAATAAAAGTTTTGGGGCATCTCGTCACGATGAGAGATGTTACCCGACCGCTGGCAGCTATCGCATATACTCACAAAAGTGTGAGCATCCTTAAAGAGAGTGGGCCAATAAAAGCCTGACTCTAACGCTTTCCGCGCGGTCCGGTTGGCTTGATAATGCCCTCCAGCCGGCCCCTCATGGCAGTGTCGCAATATTTGTGCACCCTCCTCGCTTGAAACACATCTTCGTATCACTTGGTCTGCGCAGATGCAAAAGAGAAAGGGGTCCTCCAAAAAGTAGTTTTTTAAGTCAGAGAAGAATTTCTTCTTCTGCTGAGTCGAAAAATCTTTTGGAAGGACCCGCGCGACTAAATAGTTCGCGTAATCTGCGAACCAAGGGGTAGAAGAAGTTTTTGTATTATTTATGATTAAAAGGCGTTCCTCAGGAAATCGATCGTCTATTTCTGGTTTGACGAGCGCTTCTGCGACGGGGTGTTCTAAACGTGAGAGGTGGTCGGCTGCTAAATTTTCAGCCCCCTTCTTATCCCGGATCTCTAAGTCAAATTCCTGTAAAAGGAGGATCCATCGAAGTAAGCGAGGCTTGGCATCAACTTTGGCCAAAAGATATTTTAGGGCGGAGTGATCGGTGAAAACGATCACGTGTGAAAGTGTTACGTAAGGCCTGAATTTATTAAAAGCAAAGATGACGGCAAGAAGTTCCTTTTCCGTCGTTGTATAGTTAGCCTGTGCGGCATTGAGTGTGCGAGAAGCGTAATATATTGGATGAAAATATTTATTTACGCGTTGGCCTAAGACAGCTCCTACCGCGATATCGCTCGCGTCGCACATAATCTCGAACGGAAGGGACCAATCTGGCGCCACCAGAATTGGAGAATTGATAAGTTGTTTTTTTATAAAATCAAATGCCTCTGCCGTGTCAAAAATGAATGGGGAATCCTTTTCCAGGAGGTGAGTTAGCGGTTTGGTTATTCTTGAAAAATCTTGAATAAACCGCCGATAAAAACCTGCGTGGCCAAGAAAACTTCTAATTGATTTGACGTTCGAAGGAACAGGAAGTTGTTCAATTATAGCGACTTTGGCCCTATCGACCTCCATCCCCTTGGAAGAAATTTTATGGCCGAGGACTAAGCCCTCTCGGACCATGAAGTTGCATTTCTCCCAGTTCAAGACTAAGTTCGTCTCCTCGCACCGTTGGAGGACTCTATCTAAATTTTTTAGACAATTTTTAAAAGAGTCTCCAAAGACGGAGAAGTCATCCATGAAGACTTCCATTATGTCTTCTACTAGCTCGCCAAATATTGCCAGCATACATCTTTGGAATGTAGCTGGCGCGTTACAGAGGCCAAACGGCATTCGTCGATATGCAAAGGTGCCGAAAGGGCAAGTAAAAGTCGTTTTTTCTTGGTCCTCGGGTGAAATAGGGATTTGGAAAAATCCCGAGAGACCATCAAGGAAGCAATAAAAAGGATGACCGGAGAGACGCTCTAAGATTTGATCAATAAACGGTAACGGAAAGTGGTCTTTTCTGGTTGCATCATTTAGTTTTCTGTAGTCGATGCACACCCTCCAACCCGTAACAGTGCGAGTTGGGATTAATTCATTATTCGTGTTTGCCACGACCGTTATACCGCCCTTTTTTGGGACGACTTGTACGGGGCTTACCCACGTGCTGTCGGAAATAGGATAGATAATCCCCGCGTCAAGGAGTTTAATAATTTCAGTCTTAACGACTTCCCGCATGTTCGGGTTAAGTCGCCGTTGAGGCTGAATTGTTTTGCGGGGGTTTTCTTCGAGAAAAATTTTGTGGGAGCAGAATGAGGGGTTAATTCCCCTGATATCGGAAATTTGTCATGCAATTGCACGGCGATGTTTAGATAAAACTTCAACCAATTCGGATGTTTCCGAATCGGTTAAAGTAGACGATATTATAACCAGAAGTTTTAAGTTCGCGGCTAGAAAAACATATTTTAAATGGTCGGGGAGTTGCTTAAGCTCCAAGACCGGAGGTTCTTCATAGGAAGTGGAGATTTTTAAAGCTTTCGAATCAAAAGGCTCGAAAGGCGAATTTGGTGGTAATTCGTCTAAAGGAGGTTGATTCGCCAGATCCGAATCGTCTATCATTAAAGATAGCAATTCCGAAAGAGAAGAACACTCGTCCACAAACGCGGATTCCAAATTGAAACAGGAATCATCATTCGATAGTGAGTTCCGCATGGAGGGGTTGATATGTAAAGTAATTTCGTCGTCTCCAACTCGAAGGAGGAGGCGACCGTTACTGACATCGATTAACGCGCGGGAGGTTGCGAGAAAGGGGCGACCGAGGATGATGGGTACCTCGACGTCCTCCTCTATGTCCAGGATGACAAAGTCTACCGGGAAGATAAACTTGTCGACCTTGACCAGAACATCCTCCGCTACACCTATTGGGTACTTTACCGAGCGATCCGCGAGTTGGATACTCATTTTTGTTGGACTTGGGACGCCTAAATCGAGTTTTTTGAAAAGAGAAAAAGGCATCAAATTGATGCTGGCGCCTAAGTCCGCAAGAGCGTACTTTATTAACATATTGCCAAAGAGACACGGGATGGAGAATCGTCCCGGGTCGTTCAGTTTTGGCGGCAATTTGTTAAGGAGAACAGCCGAACATTCCGCATTAAGGGAAACACGCGAAACATCCTCGAGTCGCTTTTTATTAGAAAGCAACTCCTTAAGATATTTCGCGTATTTCGGCATTTGGGAGAGTGCCTCGCAGAAGGGGACGTTTATTTGAATTTGTTTTAAAATACGCAAAAATTTTTGATAATTTTCGTCCTCCTTCTCTTTATTAATTTTAGACGGGTAAGGAATTCGAGGACTCGAAACATTCGGCGCAACCGGAGAATCCGGAGCAATTAGAATCGAGGAAGAGGGTGGAGGGGTCGGAGGCGAAACGCATACCTTAGGCTCAACCCGCAATGGGGAGACGACCTCCTTGCCGCTTCGAAGGGTTATAGCGTTGGCATTTTCCCTGGGGTTCGGCTCCGTATTCCCTGGTAGAGCTCCGTATGGCCGCTCGGAGATCATCTTTGCAAGTTGTCCAACCTAGTTTTCCAAGTTTTTAATCGATCCGGTAAGATTCCGGATATTTGAATCGTTGGACGCGATGTATTTAGACAAAACATCTTCGAGCGGCGAAGGTTTTGGAGGAGGAGGCTGGAATCCCTGCGGAAATCCTTGAGGATTCATATTTGGGGGCCTCTGAGCATTGTTAGGATTGCTCCATGAGAAATTAGGGTGGGTCCTCCAACCCGGATTATAATTATTACTATACGGGTTGTTATTAGGGTTGAAGGGGGGCCTAACCGGATTACCGAGGTAATCCACCGATTCTTCGATTACGTTATTATTATTATTATTATTATTCCATGCGGGAGTGGAGGAGGAAACAGTCATCTCCGCCACCTGCTTACTTAGCCGCTCTACCTGTGAGGCTAAGAAGGTAGTGGCGTCCACTTCAAAAAGACCAGCCGGTTTATTAGGACGCAACCTTGGCACGTTCCATTGGTACGCGTTCATGGCCATTTCGTCGATCAGAGCTTGAGCGGTCTCCGGGGTTTTGTTGTTTAACGTTCCCCCGGAGGCCGCATCAATCATCTGCCGCGTAGAAAAATTTAAACCATTATAAAACGTCTGGACCTGTAGCCAAGTTGGTAGCGCGTGATGAGGACACCTACGCAAATATTCTTTAAAACGCTCCCAAGTCTCATAAAGAGACTCGGAATCGAATTGCACAAAGGATGTGATATCCGTGCGTAGTTTTGCGGTTTTTGACGGAGGAAAATACTTAGTTAAGAAAAATTCCGTCAATTGGGCCCACGTGGTTATGGACCCTCTCGGAAGAGAAGTCAACCATGATTTGGCCTTTGACCGTAGCGAAAATGGAAATAAGCGTAAACGAATGGCGTCATCAGTGACGCCATTAATTTTAAAGGTGTCGCATATTTCTAAAAAGTTTGAAAGGTGCTGATTTGGGTCCTCATCTGGCAAACCGTCGAATTGAATCGACTGTTGTACCATTTGAATTATGTTGGATTTTATTTCGAAATTATTATTATTAACTGTTGGGCGAGTAATACTTGATCCTGTATCGTCCAAATTCGGCCGGGCGTAATATGCCATGGTCCGGGCCGGGGCCGCATTTGGAATTGGATCGCCCATATTTGCAGTATCTCCGATTGACTCTTCGGGGGTTTCGAGTAAGTTTTGATCACGAGATCGGATGCGCTCACGAAGAGTGCGCTCGATTTCGGGGTCAAAAGGAATAGTCGAATCGTCCGACGAGTTTCCTCGGGTCATATACTAAAAACAATATTTTTGGATTTTCTGTTTTATTGTTAATTTTTAGAAATATAAGTTTATATATATATATATTTTATTATATATATATATAATTTTTTTTTTAATATATAGATAAGGAATAAAATTAATAGCAGTTCCTACTTTCAAATAACAACACAAAGCTCCCCGGCAACGACGCCAAAAACTTGATGATTATGATTGGACTTCTTCTTTTGTTTTATAAATAAAAGATAACCTTTATATTAAGAGTTTAGAATTGGCGGATGTTTTCGAAGAGTCTCGCAAGTACTCCTACTTTGAGAAATTAACCGTTATCCTATTGAAGGATAGAAGTAACGGTCTTTTTCTTCTTTCGGAATATTGACAATTACGCCTCGGCTACAACGCCGATTTCTATCGAATTGAAAAGTAGAAAAGGAGAGTTTTGCACTAAATGAGTTTGGAAAGCTGTATTTGAATTCTTAGCCCAAATTAATAGAGTTTTGCACTAAATGAGTTTGAAAAGCTGTATTTGAATTCTTAGTCCAAATTAATCATTTGACAAAGGCAAGTATACCTTATCGCAAGTAATACAGGATATTTTTTTTTTGAAAATATCGGGATCGTATATTTCCGCGGGTCGTGTTGATTATGCTACTTCGAGGAACGAACTATTATTTTATCAGAATAATATTTTTTTAGTTGGTTTAACTAGAGTTCTAAGTGATAAAATGCGAAAGACGATAATAAGCGATTAACTAGAGTTCTAAGCGATGAGAAAGATAGCGCGCGACGTCGAATTACCTTGAGACGAAAATAGATTTTTTTCGTAGAATTAAAAGTGATGACTTTTCAAAATATTAAGATGACTTGACCGTGGAGGTTCCATAATTATGAACGCTCCTCTCTCGAGGGTACGCCCACCTGAGATTATGAATATTCGACCGAACTCTCGTTCTACAATCAAATGTTCTTAATACTCGCTTTATGTTGTGAACCCCGCTATTGGGTTTTTATTTCCAATTCGGGAGAATTACCTCGTCCTCTCTCGAGGGTAGAGCGCACTTCTCTTTACCCGTGAGCGATCAATCCGTACGCACGAGCCTCTCGGCTAACTAGGTACGAAAACGGAAATGAAAACCACACATCGATTATGTGGCTCCACTCAACGTGATTCTCGGGTAAACCTTAAGCGTTAATTATTTTAGAAAGAGATGTTTTAATTTTATAGAAAAACTATTTTTGTGTCCCAATGCTCTTCGACGTCGTGTGCTAAAGGAAATTAGCCACTCATCGGAATGGAGACGGCATTATCGGTTGAAAAATACATGTTTAATGATTAAAGCAGATATAAGCGGATAAAAAGGAAATAAAAAGACTTATATAAAAAACAGTAATAGTATCCGTCCCAACCACCTTAAACAAGCGCTAAAAAAGTTCTTAGCCTCTTATTCAAGAAGGGGGTGGTATAGAAATGAAAAGACTTATAAAGGTGCATAAATAATATCCGTCCCAACCGACTTAAATAAATGCTAAAGTTAATTAGCCTCTTATTCAAGATGGGGGTGGTATATAGCAATTATATGAAGACTGAAATAAAACTAAGTTACAAAAAAAAAGAAAAATGTAATCTCATACACGCACACACTTAAAAAAAACTGAAAAGAAAGCGTTTAAAATGAAAGTGATAACATAAAGCGAAAAAGAAAACGATAAAACTATTTTATGAAAGCTTGTAAATCTAAGCTATGAAAACAGTAAACCTAGATTATGAAAGCAATAAACCTAACTATAAAAGCAATAAAACTAAATTATGAAAGCAATAAAGCTAAACTCATACACGCACACACGCTAACATTAATAAAAAGGAAGATGATCCAAATGAGAAAAACATCATTTTATTTCTAAAAGGCGAAAATTACAAACGAACATAACTTAATTGCATAAAGAAAACTCGCATTCACTCAAAGAACTCAGAAAAACATTACAAAGCACTCAAAATTTGGATGAAAAATACTTCAGCCGAGCCCCTCTATTTATAGGGAAAATTTGAATTTTACACGCCCTAGGTCACGGGCGTGACTTGAATGTCACGGCCGTGACTTAGGGCGTGACATTTGCTCGGCTGTATTCGCCGTCTTCTGGAAGGTCCGGCCGTCAAACATGGCTGCACACGGGCGTGACTTGGTATGTCACGGGCGTGACTTTGTGAGTCACGGGCGTGACTATGGGTGGCTGATGTCGGTAGCATGGGCGCGGCTTCGAGACGTGACGCGCTGGCGGCTCATGGGCGTGACTCTGCTGGAACACGGGCGTGACTTGTAGAGTCACGGGCGTGACTTGGTCAATTGGAGTGAGCTGAAGAGAAATTCGTCGGGCGCAGAGCTTTAAATTTACACGCCCTTGGTCACGGGCGTGACCGAGGGCGTGACTTGAGCGATTTGTCGGGATTTGATCTGAATCGAGCCGTCCCGTTGATATTTGATCTTTAAAAATTACACGCCCTTGGTCACGGGCGTGACCTGGGAAAATTTTGCAAAAAAATGCAAAAACAAAAATAAAACTAAGTTAGAAACCAGAAATAATAAAGAAGCAATTTATTCATTAATTTACATAGAAAATTCACAATATTAATTAAAACTATACTAATAATTATACTAAAAATACATATATTTTATTACTTATCAATGAAAATACACCAAGAATGAGCCTAGAAGTGCACTTAACATGGAATATCAAATATGAACGAAAATATGCCTAAGGTGTAGTGCATAGACTAGATAATTGGCCCAGATGAGTCCATAAATGTGTATATAATTGGGACTCATCACACTCCCAGACTTACCTGTTTGCGCGTCCCGAGCAAACCATCTCTTACACGGACAAGAAAAACATAGGCTGACATAGAAATTGCAAAGCGGAGTACCATGCGAAGTCGCATGCTCATGCGCGTAGAAATACAGTAGACAAGATTTCTAATTATACATATTAGTTTATACTTTTCTAGGAGCGTATTTATATATTACATTTACTCAAAAAGTGAATCACGGTGAATCATAAGGTCGTACATAGGAAGAAAGTAAACTGAACGCTGAGGCCAACATTGCCAAAGATCGGGGCTCGAGACAACCTCCATTGAAATCCATCAATGTCGGTGACCATAAGCTTGCCCGTACTACACTCAAGAAAAACATAGCTGACATAGAAATTGTAAAGCGGAGTACCATGCGAAGTCGCATGCTCATGCTCATGCGCGTAGAAATACAGTAGACTCAAATGCGTGAATCAATAGGACTTTAGGTTGTAGAGGAGGCTTGGGTTTAGGTGAGGTATACAATGATAAAAATGATGGCTCAAACACTAAACCCAAATGAGCTAGCGCAAAATAAATTATCCACGCACCACGATAAACAAGCGGGTGCACCACACCCCCAGACTTGAACTTGACTACATGGGTGTGTGCACCGCCTACTCCCAATCATAAATCTATAAAAATATTCAATTAAACACTTCTTCGTTTTCTTTTCTTTTTAATTTTTTTACTTTTTCTCATTTTTTTTCTTTTCTTTTCTTTTCAAAACATTTTCAGCAATTTTTGCAATCAAGCACATCCACATTTTCACAAAAGTATCACAACATCAACACCCCAATCATGAAAATACTATACAACTAAAGCTCAAATTTGGGTGTGCGACTAGGATTGGCCTTTGGGCTTTGGTGAGATAAAAGTGGGGCTGGATCAAAGAATAGGTAGGCACAACTGGGCTAGCGAAGATATATCGATAGGAATGGGCACAAAGGCTCAACCGGGCCAAAATGATGGCCTATATCACATTCACGCAATTGACTAATCGTATACCCATGCTTCAGGAATTGCTTGGGGCAAGTTCTTAGCCACCGAGAAAGATAATCCTTTCTCCCAACTCGGGCAATACGAAGCTAACGAACGTCTACACACATCCCTATGCTACTGTTTGATTCACACCGGATTCACCAATTTTTGAGTGTAGTAAACAGTATTTACGCTAATAGAAAAATATAAACTAAAAGCATAAAAATACATTGAACCTACACGAATTTCTATGCGAGACATGAGCACTCGACTAGGAGCACTACATGAGTCAACATTTTACTCTGCCTCATAATCCTAAGCTAGCACAATGATTTTTCAAATCACACAAAAGAGACAAATTTGACTCGCAACGTGCCAACGTCTAAGTGCGCGCTCATGTGGGTGCTGTGAAGTGCAATGAAAATGAACAATAACTTAAATAGAAGCTTCTAGTATGCTAAGCACTAGTGCACGTGAGCAGACACATAAAACGACTCTCCCCCATACTTAAACTAAACAAAACCACATAATGTATAACATGAAAATAAAAAATAGAGCTAGGGGAAGAGAGTACCCAATGCTCAGCAAGTGAGTATACCAGAAGACGCAAGTAGATCCAGGGCAAAGATGCCCTACGAAGAATCGCAACCACCGCCTTCCAAAAAGAAAGTACCTGCAGGGGTGAGCTCCGCAAAAACAAAAGAAAATAGACAAACTAAAATGAAATACAACTAACTAAACTAAACGAGATGAAATAAGAAATGCAGGAAAAGTAAGATAACTACTGGGGTTATTGTCCTCCCAGCACGACTTATTTAAAAACATAATAGTTCTAGCTAATGGGCGTATGAAAAAGGAAATGAACAGGTAACTGTTCTAATATGCGTGTCGGTAGTGGGTACCGATACGAAGATAGAATAGTTACACAGGTAGAGGAAATAGGAAGTAAGAAGAGGAGGAAGGCTGGTCCTCACTCGTCTCACCACAAAATAAATCCTTGCCCAGCAAGGTGTCATCTCCAGGGAGGCGACATGAGGAAAAGGTAATGAGTGGGGTTTCCACTATGGAGGAGGGGTCAACCTCCTCACATATGAGGTTACGCTCCTCATTGACTTGAGCAAAATGCTCCAAGTCCTCCTGAAGTACCTGTGAAGATTCAACCTGCGCAGGCTCAGATGAAGAAGGGGGTTCAAGAAATAAAAGAGAGGAATGACTTAAATAATCAAAAATCTGGGGAGTGGTCCCGGTCTCACTCCTATCAGGTTGGGAAAGTAAAATAATTTCAGCATTGTCATCAATGCTACAAGGTTCGGCGGGATCAACAGTGGCCAGGCTTAAGATTTGGACTTCCTCCACCGGTGCTGAGGAAAACTCCTCTTCACCTAGAAGGTTGTCCTCCTTCATAGGAACAGGCATAATACTTAGATCGCCAGCCTCATCTTGCGACACATCATCAACAATGTCGTCAAAGGCGGCTGTAGTATGCACAACAGGGGGAGGACTAGTGCTCGGATAAAGGTCAAGCATCAAATCCTCACAAATAATCGGCTCCACGCACGGTGATGGATGCACTGGGGGGATAGGCTCAGTAATGTCAGTGCCTAGATCAGCCACACATCTGGTAACTGTGTCCATGCCATACCCTTCAAAATGTGAAGGTGACACGGACACATAACCAGATGTTGAAGGTATGCCGCCAGAGTTAGGAGTCGGGACGATCCAGATATCCGGATCGTCATCCTCGTTCTATTGGCGAAGATATGCAGCACAATCCTTCAAAGCATGATCTGTGCTCTGACATAACAAGCACTGCCTTGCGGGCTTCTTTGGCACAGCAGGTGCTGAAGCCGAAAAGAAGTATGCCGGTAAAGGCTCAAAAGAATAGCCATAGGACTTACGCACACCATATGGGGTACCAGACAAAGTCGGTGCTCCATATACTGAGCCTTGAGTGCTAGGGCTATTATCTCCCTTTGGACATCTATCACTAGCATAAGAGATATCTCCACACCAATGACAACGAACATTTAATGAAGCCCACATTGTGTGAAGATAACAAGATTCAAAAGAAAAACACTATTGTGCAAAATACTACACCCAATAATAATTTACTAAGCAACCTAATATTAAACAGGAAAACATAATACGAGGAATTAAACAAAATGATGCAATTTACAAATGGAAGAGATTCTCTCTCAGATTCTCCCTCTCCAGAAAACTCACACGACTGTGTTCCCCGGTAACGGCGCCAAAAACTTGATCCACAAATCTAGCACACCGCTATAGGCGGTAGCGAGACTGCGACACGAAACGGCAGTGTACCGATCGTTTAAGTAATATAAAATGTGGGAGTGAATCCCCAAGTATCGAATCTCTAAGGAACACAGTAAGGTGGAGTTAACTATTGAGGAAGGACTTGAGATCGAAGTCCTTTAGGTCGGATGGATTGCGGAAAAATGGGTGATTTGGATTGTGGAAAATAAAAGAAAACAACTACTCAACTACTCCTATGCAGGCCTTGAGTGCACTGCTTCGCTAGGCGGGATGGAAACTACATAGGCCTTGAACGCACTACTTCGCAAGGGCGGATGGACGAGTAGGCAAGCGGAATCGAACTGTGCAGGCCTTGAGCGCACTGCGTCGTAAGGCGAATGGATTACACGGGCCACTATGCCACGCTTCACTAGGCGGATGGAAGAGTAGGCATACTGAATGGGCGAGTAGGCTAGAGGAATGAAGTGGAGGGTGGAGTGGATTTGGTGGCGCACCACATTCACACATATGAACAAAATATTCTCATCTAAATGATATAAACATTATACAACATAGTTCATAGTGCCATCATCAAAGTATAGAGAAATCTAGCATTTACAACAATCAATACAAAGAAAGAGAAAGTCAGGAATCGACCCAATCCGAAGCCTTGTGGAAGATTCACGGTTGGAATCGCTGGGTTGTCAATCCGCGTCCAAGCTCGGTCCTCAACTGCGTCCGGGGTAGAGAAGGTTGTCACTACCTTCCAATGGCCCGTCTTCTTCGTGTCATGATCCGGCCGCACGACCAAGCTTCCTTCTCCTTGGATAATGGTGGATGTAGGGCTAGATCCCTCTCCTTGGAGCTTGAGGATGATGGAGGAGGCCAAAAGGGGCGGAAACCTGCGAGAATGGCGGAAAATGGCGGAGGGGGCGGAGTTCAGAAGTGTCGTCCGACCTAATTTCGCGGACTGTGTATTTATAGAAAACAGGGCGCACGACCAGTGGCGCACGACCAGTGGTCGTGCACACTGGAAGTTGGTGGTCGTGCGCACTATGCCCGAAAACCTGCAAGTCAAAACTTCACAGAAAATAATAAAGCGCACGATCAGTGGCGCACGAGCAGTGGTCTTGCGCAATAGAACCAGTGATCGTGCGCAGTGTTCCTGTACATATTTGTACCGGGAACACCTGCACAAATCCTGTTCCAGCATAAACACTAATCAAAATCACTAAAAGTGGCACTTAACACAGCATGAAAGACAATAAGAATGATAAACATGAAAATACACCAAGAACGGGCCTAGAAGTGCACTTTGCATGGAATATCAAATATGAACGAAAACATGCCTAAAGTGTAGTGCATAGACTAGATAATCGGCCCAGACGAGTCCATAAATGTGTATATAATTGGGACTCATCAATAATTCCCGGGTAGGTTGTTGAGGCCGGGGATAGAACCCACGACCACTTGGGTATAGGAGGAGATGTTCAAATCCTCTTATAAAGGAGGTCGTGGGCTCTATCCCCGACCTTAACAACCTACCCGGGAATTATGGCATGTTTGGGCGGCCCCCAGGTGGCGCCCGGGAGATTTGGTTGGGGATGCTTGTGTCTTTTAACTGCAGTCAACCGAGTCTGGGGATGTGGCCCCGACTCGTGTTCTAACAAAAGATGGCCCCGACTCGGGTTCTAATAAAAGATGGCCATCACCAGACCGACTAGAATAGTCGACAGACCTCCCGGTCACTGCAAGAAGGCATACCAAAAACATCTGGCCGACTTAGGACAAGTCGCCAGACCAACCAGCGCAAGCCTCCCGGACAGAAAACGGTCTCCCAGATTAGACTGCCCAGGACAACCCGCCTGAGACACAACCGGCCAGAGAACGAGCACAGACCGCGCAGTCTTTGCGGTCTCCAAACTTCAGACCGCCCAGCACCCTTCCACTTCCACTTCAAAAATTTAACACTCCCCCTTGAAGTGGGAAGTGAAAGTCAGCCCAAGCAAACTTCGCAAATGACCAAATGGTCTCTTCGGCAGCGCCTTAGTAAATATGTCAGCAATATTCTCCTTGCTCTGCACATGCTCCGCAGTCAGAGATCCCTCCAACACCTTCTCATGAATGAAATGGTGATGAATCTCTATGTACTTCGTACGCGCGTGACAAACTGGATTGTTCACCAGTTTGAGAGCACTCTCATTGTCACCACGTAGCAGAGTAGGACCTCACACCTCCCTATGAATGTCCTCCACAAGCCTCCTAAGCCAGATGGCTTCCTGAGCCTCCAAAGCCGAAGCTTTGTACTCTGCTTCCGTGGTAGAGACAGACACAGAATCCTGCTTCTTGTTGCACCATGATATAGTTGTAGAGCCTGTCATAAACACATATCCAGACGTCGATCTTCGATCATCCGAATCTCCTCCATAATCATCATCCATGTACCCGTGCAAGCAAAAGCCCGAATCCCTTCCATAGAAGAGACCCAAATCCGAGGTGGATTTGACATATTTCAATATACTCATAGCCGCCACAAGATGAGGCTTCCGAGGCTCTGCCATAAACCGACTCACCCTGCCAACTGCATAAGCAATATCAGGCCTCGTGATCGTCAAGTATATCAAGCTTCCAACCAAAGCCCGGAACACCAAAGGATCGGTAAGAACCTTCCCTTCATCTCGCCGAAGATGAACTCCAACCTCCAGTGGAGTAGAGTTGCTCTTCCCCCCTTCCATGCCGAATCTCTTCACGATTCGATCCGCATAGCCCTTTTGGGAAACAAGCAAACCGCTCTCTTTCCTCTCCACTTTGAGCCCAAGGACATGGTGGAGCTCACCCAAATCCTTCATCTCAAATCTGATAGCTAGCTCAGCATGAAGCCTAGCTACCTCCACTTCATAATTCCCCGTGACGATCATATCGTCAACGTATAGCAGCACCAAGACCTAAAGCTCCCCCATCTTCTTTATGAATAAGCTTGAATCTGAATCAGAAGCAAAATATCCGCAGAACTGGAGGTATTCTGCGATCTTCCCGTACCACGCCCGAGACGCTTGCTTCAAGCCGTAAAGAGCCTTCTTGAGCTTGCAAACATATCTTGGGTGCTCTTCAGATACATAACCAGGTGGCTGATCCATGAAGATATCCTTGTCAATCTCTCCATATAAGAAAGCATTCTTCACGTCGAGTTGCCAAATCTTCCACCCTTGGCAAGCTGCCAATGCGATCACCACCCGGACTGAAGTCATTTTGGCAATGGGGCTAAACGTTTCTTCATAATCCTCCCCATACTTCTGAGAGAAACCTCGAGCTACAAGGCGAGCCTTGTACCGCTGAATACTTCAATTAGCCTTCTTCTTCAGTTTGAAAACCCACTTGCAAGTCACCGGAGTAACACCCTCAACCCTATGCACCAAGTCCCAAGTCTCATTCTTCCTAAGGGCAGCCATATCTTCATCCATGGCTCCTTCCCACTCCTTGACTCCAATGACATTTTCATAACAAGATGGCTCTCTCTCATCCAGGGGACCTGCGAAGAAACATGAGACAAAGCTCACCAAGTTCCCGCCCGTATACCGATCAGGTGGAATAATGGTCCTCTTGGACCTCCTCAGAGCTTGACTCTGAACCACCTCTTCCACTGCAGCTTCTGGACTAGCTCTCCTTTCAGGTAAACATGGAGCATCGCTCCCCCTGCTTCCAGAACCTGAAGCACCTGACCCAGAGCTAGAAATACCAGGAGCACCTGGAGAAACAGGTAACTCCACCAGAACTTCCCGTGCAGCTTCCACTGGTCCACCATCTACCCTGCTTCCTTGTAACTCAACAAAAGAGCTACCTTGGTATGACGTCAGCTCGTCGAATACCACATCCCTAGAGACCACATATCTCTGTGTCTCGGGATCCATGCATCTCCACCCTTTCTTCCGATCATCATAACCGACGAAGACTAACTTGCTTGCCTTAGCATCTAGCTTCGTTCGAAGGGCATCTAGAACATGCACATAGCAGGTAGAACCAAACACTCGAAAGTGTTCCACGCTTGGCTTCTCCTTGAACATCAACTCATGGGGGGTCTTCATGTTGATGGGACTGAGAGGCATCAGGTTGATAACATAGGCCACAAAAGACATTCCCTCTGCCCAGAAGGACTTCGGGATACTCTTGACATGAAGCCAACATTTGCAGGTCTCTGTCAGGTGATGGATCTTCCGCTCTGCAACTCCGTTCTGTTGTTGAGTGTGAGCACAAGAAAGCTCCCTTTGGATGTCATGCTTCCTGCAGAAGTTAAAGAATGCCTTGGAGGTGAACTCCCCTCCATTGTCATTTCTGAACCTCTTCACCCGCAGGTTTAGCCGACCTTCCACCAACTCCTTGAACTCCACAAACTTCTCGAATGCCTCTGACTTCTCCTTCAGAAAATATACCCAAGTATATCTGGTGACGCCATCAACCAAAATCAGCATATACCCGCTACCTCCAAGACTGGCAGTGTTGGTAGGTCCAAACAGATCACCATGGATGCACTCCAATGGTCTTTTACATCTGCTTTGTGATTTGTCAAATGGAAAGCGCTGAGCTTTACCAAACTGACAACCTACACAAACGTGACCATCCACGAAAGATGACAAGCTAGACAGACCTTTCACCAGGCCTCTTCCCGCCATAGCTTTTAACTTATCCATTCCAACATGCCCAAGCCTTTCGTGTCAGATAGCAGCACTGTCGTTAGCCCTCATCTTATCAACATAAGAACTTGTTGAAAGAACAAACAAGTCCTTCACCCGTCTCCCAACATGAGTGACCTCAGCTTTCACCGCTAAAACGTTTCAGAGAAATTTCACTTATGTTGGACCAAACAGAACGTGATAGCCAGCATCCAGCACATTGGTCACCGAGAAAAGGTTTTTCTTCATCCCCGGAACATGATAGACACTCTTCAACGTAAGAGTACCTCTATCATCATTTAATGAAGCCACGCCCTCCTTCTCAACTGCATGAACAGTATCATTAGCTGTAATGATAGCGTCATTACCTGTATATGACTGCAATGAGGAGAACTTCGACTCATCCCCGGTGAGGTGATGTCCACACCCAGAGTCAACTATCCAATCATCCTGATAGTTGATGGAATCCATGGCCCGAACACATGTGCTGTTGAAAATGTTGAAGTATGAAGTTGGCGGTCTGGGAGGTGACCGCGCGGTCTGGTCTAACCGCACGGTCTTGCGGTCTCCTTCTGCGGTCTGACCTATTTGTTCTAGCCGCAGTCTATTCGGCCTGACCGCCGTTCTTTCTGTCCAAGGTTGCCGAGGTGAGGCCGCGCGGTCTGGTTTGTGTGATCGCGTGGCGAGCTGTTATTCAGGAAGGTGTGTCCGCGCGGTCTGTTTTGTGTGACCGCGTGACGAGCTGTTCTCTGTACTGTGCGGGTTAAGCTGTTAACCACACAGGGTTGTTGTTCGGGTATCCGGCAGTCCGGTCTGGTGATTGTCCGGGTTCTTGGTGGTGAGCGCCGACTAAGGTTCTCTTAGTCGCGCGATCTCTTGGCTGTGTTCGCGGTCTCTGGAGGAGGTCTCGTATAGGCGAACACTGGTGGTGGGCGTCATGATCGTGCGAGTTGTCATGATCGCGTGGCTTCTTGTAGGAGTGGCGATCTCCTGGTCCGAGTTGAAGTCGGCGAGCTCACTAAGCGCAGAGCGGTCTGCTGACCGCGCGGGTTGACCGTTCTTGGTCGCGCGGTCAGGGCGGTGACTCTAGCTCATAGGGTGGTGACTGGATCTGGTCCCACGCCTATAAATAGGAGTCACTGTAGCAGCAAAACAATCGCACCAAGTGTAAGCTGAACTCGCGCCTAGAGCTTGCGGTCTCTTTTTTGTGACCGACCGGTTTGCTGATTGAATTTCCTTTGTGCAGCTTCTGCGGATTGTGCGGACAGCAGCGGTCACCTCTTCTTCTAAAGTGTCCGGGCGGTCTCGCGGCTTCCAGTGCTGGTTGCTGGAGTTCGGGAGAATCAGTGGAGTTCGGAAGGTCGCGGAGTTTTCGGTTGGTGTTGTTCAAGTCGCCGGCTGGCTGTTCGGGCGGTCTCCTTTCCTAGTCGCGCGAACACCAGGTCGCGTGGTCAGGCGGTCTCAGTGTTCAGACCACCAGTTATCTTTCTTCAGCACTGTATTTTCCTTTTGGTTTTGTGTACTGGCGAAATCATGTCTCGCCATATATACCTCACTCTGTAATGAAGATTTTTGCTATTATCAATAAAGATTGCTTTGCTTCATGTTTTTCTGGTTGTTGGATGTAACTTTAAGTTGTACGATTCCTGCTCACTCCTAGATCTACGGAAAATTTCACATGGTATCAGAGGGAGGTTGGAGTGGATAGAGCAGTGAACATGTTAAAGTTGCCATCGCCTTTGTGAAGAAGGAACCAGTGGTAGAGCCATGGAAGCAAGAGGTCTTGGAATTGAGATGCTTACCTCGACTAACTTCAAGAAGTGGAAGTTGTGCATGCAGAGTTATCTTCTGGGCGAGGACCTTTGGGAGGTTGTTGGAGGAGATAGTACGGAGGAAGTTGTCCCAGTTGGGGATAATGGTCATGAGGTGAAGAATTGGAGGAGGATTAATGCGAAAGCAGAGTTCACTCTGAAAAGGGCAATATCACCTGACCTATTCAATCACATCTTGGGGTGTGGATCAATTGCAGAGATCTGGAGATCCCTGGATGGGCTGTTTAACAAGAAGAATGTAGCGAGGCTACAATTTCTGGAAAATGAGTTGGCTAGGTCGGCTCAGGGTGATCTTTCCATCTCTACGTTCTTCCTGAAGATGAAGAACCTGTGCGCTGAGATTTCAGCACTGGATCCTGATGAGCCAATTTCTGAGGCGAAGCTGAAGAGGCACATCATCAGCGGCTTGCAGAAGGAGTATGTGGCCTTTGCGACGTCGGTGCAGGGTTGGGCAAATCAGCTGTCTCTACTGGAGCTGGAGAATCTGGCAGGAGAGCCTGGCAAGGCAGATGGCGGGGGGGGGGGGGCCAGTGTCTGGGGGAGAAGGCGAGGTGCTCTTCACAGGGAAGAAGAAGAAATAGGATAAGAAGAAGAAGACCCCTGAAGGAAATGGGCCTTCAACTTCTGGACAGCAGGATAGGGGCTATGCTCCTAAGGCTGAAGGGAAGAAGAGGGGAGAAGGACCCAAGTGCTTTAGATGCGGAAAGCTTGGTCATATAAGGAAGGATTGCTGGGTGAATCTTCAGCCAGGGCATGCTGCTGTAGGGAAGGAGGAAGCTGAAGCCAGGCAGAATGATGGAGGATGGGGAGGAGCCTTCTCGACTTCTGTCGGAGCTGCGACTCCTATCAAATATCAGGAGGGCTGGATCATGGACTCGAGGTGTGGTCATCACCTAACCGGGGACGAGTCGAAGCTTTCTTCAGCGCAGCCTTACTCAGGTAATGATGCCATCATAACTGCTGATGATACTGTGCATAGTGTCGAGAAGGTGGGGGTTGTTTCCTTGGGCAGTGATAGGGGGCCACTAACTTTGAAGAGTGTCTATCATGTGCCTGAAATGAGGAAAAACCTCTTCTCCGTGACCAACGTTGTTGACGCTGGGTATCACGTTCTGTTCGGTCCAACATAAGTGAGGTTTATTCGAAACGTTGAGGAGGTAAAGACTGATGTCGTTCATGTCGGGAGAAGGGCAAAAGACTTGTTCGTTTTATCGATAAGTTCTTATGTTGACAAGATGAGGACAAATGATAGTGCCGTTATATGGCACGAGAGGTTGGGGCATGTAGGGATGGATAAGCTGAAGGCTATGGCGATAAAAGGTCTAGTCAAGGGCAGGCCTAGTCTATCTTCCTATGGTGACGGTCATGTTTGTGCGGGATGTCAGTTCGGCAATTCTCATCGACTGCCGTTTGATAAGTCGCAGACAAGGAGTAATGTGTCGTTGGAGTGTATCCACGGTGACTTGATGGGACCGACTGCTACCCTAAGCCTCGGAGGCAACAAGTATATGCTGGTGTTGATAGAAGATTATACCAGATATGTCTGGGTCTATTTCCTGAAGGAGAAGGCAGAGGCGTTTGCCAAGTTTGTGGAGTTCAAGAAGCTAGTGGAGGGTTGGCTAGGCTTGCGGGTAAAGAAGCTGAGAACTGATAAGGGGGGAGTTTACCTCTGGTGAGTTCTCTAGTTTTTGCAGGAAGGCGGGCATCCGGAGGGAGCTTACTTGTGCGCATACTCCACAACAAAATGGAGTTGCAGAACGGAAGTTCCGTCATCTGACGGAGACCTGCAAGTGTTGGCTGCATGCCAAGAGTATCCCAAGGTCCTTTTGGGCGGAGGGAATGTCTTGTGCCGCCTACGTCATCAATAGGATGCCTCTCAGTCCTATCAACATGTTGACCCAGCATGAGATGATGTTCGAGGAAAAGCCAAGCGTGGCGCACCTTTGGGTGTTTGGTTCCACCTGCTATGTGCACGTTCCAGATGCGCTTTGGATGAAGCTAGATGCAAAAGCAAGGAAGCTAGTCTTCGTGGGATATGATGATCGGAATGTAAGACCCTCTTTTTTTTTTGCTTTGAAACCGGGTCTTACCGCCCAGAACCACCGTCTTGCGGCGAGACCATTTCACCCAATGGTCGCCGCCACAACACGCCGATCCTGCCGGCTAATCAACATCATCCAGGCCAACCACAATTCACAGTAATAGAAGCAGATAGAAGAAACTAGTCCACAAATCACATTAAAATATGTAAATCACATGCTTACAATGTCCATGATGAGAAATAAAGTAAAAGAGATAAAGGGCTTAAGCCCTGTACAAATCCAAGCAAAGTACATAAACTCTCTCACTCTACATCTATGCAGAAGCTAATCAACTCTCAACTCTCGAACACCTGTCTTGTAGTAGAAGCAATGCGCGGCATAAGCTCCTCGTGTCCTGTCTCCTCTTCTAGCTGGGGCTCCATCACCTCGTGTACCTACGGTCACAACCGACCGTTAGTCATAAAGACTAAGCCGATTTTGTCCCTGCCTCCCCCCGCGACTCCTAGGCACCGTGCGGGAGGAGGAAGTGGAGGACATCAATGGGTAAATCAAAAGCAGGTGACAATGGAGAGACTAGCAAGTATATAGATACTAAACAAGTAATGAAGACATCTCTACCCTAGCAGGAGTATGTACATAAGCAATAAGTAAAGAGCAGTATAAGTAACCGAGCAGTATAAGTAAAAGAGCGGTATAAGTAAAAGAGCGATATAAGTAAAAGAGTGGTATAAGTAAAAGAGCAGCTACGAAAGTAACCTTAACTTATATGAGCACACAAAAGCACATAAGCTAAGGGATCTGGCAAGAAGTAAACTCATCGTATAAAAGAGCCCATACAGATGTATACGATGAGGTCTCTGTTCGTGCAGAAATGCTATGCTATGATGTGTAATGCAATGATGCAAATGTTTGTATTATTATTTCATACACATGCAACTCACTCACACGACTTTGTACGTACATACCTTTAGTTCCCACTTTTCGGAGGTAGCTAACCTCTCGGGCACCTCCCATCGTGGTCAAACGGTGGCAGAGGAGTGGGCGTCTCCTCACCTAGGTGGGTAAGTCACACTACCAGAACTAGGCCCTAACGTACGCTGTGATACCGGTACCCGGTACTCACGAGCTCCTGCGTACTAAACTGAAATGGTCAGGCAGGGTTTAGGGAATCCGTCCCGTCGGACGCGCAGTAAGACAACCTGGCCCCCATAAAACCACTAGCACTGCCGAGTCAACGAACTGCTGTCGGTGTGACGACTAAGACAGAACCGAAGACCCACCACATTTTACACACAAGCAACATGTATTAGCCATTTACTACCGAGCCTCCAGCTCACAAATCTACATCAACATTCATAAAGTAGAGCCTACCGCTCGCCAGACTATACCAGTCTTAAATTTAAACTACGAGCCTACCGCTCGCTAGACTATACTAGTCTTATATTTAAATTACGAGCCTACCGCTCGCAGGACTATCCCAATCCTTCCTTATAACCCGAGCCTACCGCTCGCAGGACTATCTCAGTCCTTCCTTATAACCCGAGCCTACCGCTCGCAGGACTGTCCCAGTCCTTCCTTATAACCCGAGCCTACCACTCGCAGGACTATCCCAGTCCTTCCTTATAACCCGAGCCTACCGCTCGCAGGACTATCCCAGTCCTTCCTTATAAAATGTTTCGGTTTGGGATGGAAGTTAACTTATCATGTTCTCCTACTTAACTAGTCTTGTCTATAATTTAGTTGATCTTAGACGCTTTAGGGTTAGCCTTGGACTTCCGGAGGGTTACCCGGTGAGGGGCTCGCAGCGGTACTGGGAAGTGTGAGGGGCTGACACCCCGAACTTCCTCTTCCCAAGGCACTTAATCTTGTTGGTATCTACCCCTTTTTACTTGATCCCCATTTTCCTCTCCACTTTCATTAAATCTCTAAGATGAGTTAATTTGGCACTTAGGAGTGGGGGAGTTCATTTGAACTCCAACACCACCAACTGTGACCGGGTGCTGACTCTCCCGTCATCACATTCTAGGTCGAGTTCCCTTCTTCACCGAGGAACAGCACACATACACTTAGCATTCTCAACCTTACTTGGACCCACACTCCTATTCTTCGTCATCCTTAATCCAGGGTTTGCCTTAGATATTTCCCGACTTCTCCCTTGAGTTTTACCCTAAGATGGCTCACCCAGCTAAGGGCAGTTCTACTTTCATATGATCACTTAATACCGATGAGTTGTGTGTGGGGCCCTTGACAAGGTCTAACTTCCTTTTCTTATCATTGTAAATGCCTGCACTTATAGCTTTGCTAAACACACCCCATTCCTTATTTCCCAAGATGGCCTTAGAGATGCTCTCCCTAATAATCTGAGTCTTTATTCAAAGAGTTAATAACTCTATGTGTGAAGGTCAGTGGTGGTCTAAATCATATAAATCAGTTTTACTATTCATAGTCCAAAATGAGATTGAGCTAGATTTGGCTCCTATGGTGCAATCTTGATCATATCATATCCAAATGAATTACAATTATTACCATGGGTTTTCAATGAGTAGTGATCTAACAACCTCAAATCCTAATTTCATAAATTCTCCAGGGAAACTTAAATCTTAGTCTCTATTAAAATAAAAGGCGTGCAGGTACTGATTTATACATCGACTGTCAACTAATGATCTCCATAAATTCTGATAAATTCACTGTGTCATAATATTGGTCTAAAAACCTCAAACCCCAAATTTCACAATTTTACAGGAACTATTTAGCCATAATTTCTATTTAACATAAACGGGGTGCAAATAGGGATTTACACTACAGGTAGTAGATTATGACAATAAATTCTGGGAAAATTACCATGGTATATTACTGGTCTAAAAACACCAAATCCTGAATTTCACATTTTTAACAGGAATATTTGACCATAATTTCTATTTAACATAAATGGGGTGCAAATAGGGATTTGCACATCAAGTAGTAGATTATGACCTCAATAAATTCTGGGAAAATTACCATGGCATAATACTGGTCTAAAAACACCAAATCCTAAGTTTCACATTTTTAACAGGAATATTTGACCATAATTTCTATTTAACATAAATGGGGTGCAAATAGGGATTTACACATCAAGTAGAAGATTATGACCTCAATAAATTCTGGGAAAATTACCATGGCATATTACTGGTCTAAAAACACCATATTCTGAATTTCACATTTTTAACAGGAATATTTGACCATAATTTCTATTTAACATAAATGGGGTGCAAATAGGGATTTACACATCAAGTAGTAGATTATGACCTCAATAAATTCTGGGAAAATTACCATGGCATAATACTGGTCTAAACACACCAAATCCTAAGTTTCACATTTTTAACAGGAAGATTTGACCATAATTTCTATTTAACATAAATGGGGTGCAAATAGGGATTTACACAACAAGTAGTAGATTATGACCTCAATAAATTCTGGGAAAATTACCATGGCATATTACTGGTCTAAAAACACCAAATCCTGAATTTCACATTTTTAACAGGAATATTTGACCATAATTGCTATTTAACATAAATGGGGTGCAAATAGGGATTTACACATCAAGTAGTAGATTATGACCTCAATAAATTCTGGGAAAATTACTATAGCATATTACTGGTCTAAATAAAACCAAATCCTAAGTTTCACATTTTTAACAGGAATATTTGACCATAATTTCTATTTAACATGAATGCACATTATTATGAATTTACAAAAGAAATACCAGAAATAATCACTCATAAATTCTGATAAAATTACCATAGGCTTATATTAGCATCATGACCTACTGTGATTTATCTCAAATTTGTCAGACCCATAAAAATTCAGTAATTGCACAAGATTCATAAGGGGTATATTTGTAATTTTGACTATTTATAACATGAATTATTTCCCAAAAATTCTCAGAAAATTCATGCTGCCACAATAATGAAATCAGAGACTAAACCCTAAGTTTCACTTCATTCTGAAATCATATGACCCCCTTTTCATCTTATAACCTAAAATAGGGGTAATTTAGTAAATTCCACATTTTGGGATTTTTGTACCCAAAAAAATCCCGAATAACTTTTGGGAAGTCATATTACTGCCATGGACCCATGTCCAGCATTTCAAAGCCATTGGGTCAACCCCCAAGGCTTGGGGCCCTCTCCACCCCACAATTTGCTAAGGCACACGTTAATGTCTTTAGCATAGCTCTTGCATGGCTCATAACTCCACATGCACAAGGCCAAATGGTCTCAAATTTCTACCAGTGGTCTATATATATAAAGAGCTTACCACCCAAATTTGGGGGTGTTTGGAGTTAAACAACTCCATAAATACCAAATATTTACTTTTGCTAATAAATGAAATAACTCAGTGGATATACATCCATAAATTCTCAAATTTAGACCCTAGGTGTGCCATCATACCATGCATGCATGGTGTAAATTTCAAGGGATTTGGTTAAGCCATTTAAAAGATATAGCATTTTTAATTTCTGCCCTTCACAAGGAGCAACCCTAGGAAAATGAGTGCCCTGGAGTCCACAGTGCACCAAATCATTTGATTCAAGTGGAAAATGTAAGTAGACTCATAGGGCTACAAAAGTCATCTCTGCCACTTTTTGCAAATATAGCCTCTAAGGCCTTCAAATATCGCATGCAAACCACTGCATGTTTCTAGGCAGAAAAAGCTTGGTCTGCCAATAGAGATCAAGGAGACGAAATCAACGGCTGTGATTTCGTCTCCTTCCTCTAGCCGACGGCCCAGAAGAAAAGGGACCTGATCCCGACCAACCACTGCCCTCCCCGACCATCTGCCGCCGCCACCACCTCCGTTGAGGGGTTGGCCGTCGATTGGCGGTGGAATGGTGGCCGGAGGTGGTGGTTTCCGGCGATCCCTGGTGGAAGCCCAAATGGAGTTTCGGAAGGGAAAATCCCGTGGCTGTCGGCTCAATTGAGCCCGACTGCCCTTGCTAAGACCCTAGACGACTAGCACAGAGGGAGAGGGGGAGAAATCGTACCTTAGTGGGGCTTGGAGGCGGCGGAGGCGGCGGTTGGCCATGGATCTTCTCTCCTCCGGCGAGCTTGCTCCCAACCTCGTTTCTCCACCTTTTTCTCCTCTGTAAAGCTCCAGACCGACTCCTTTCCCCCTTCTAAAGCTAATGGTGGCATCAATTCGAGGAATGAGGGTGCTTATGGCCCTTTGCCATTAAAGGCTAGGCCGGCCAACTCCCATGGCCGCCCAATTCAGCCAATGCATGGCTAGGCTGACTGCCCAAAGCTGGGGAAATCAATTCCCCAGCTCAGGGCTGCAGAAAGGGGAGGGAATTGGGTGCCATGTGGCACCCATTCCCTCTTTTCCTCCTCTTTTTCATTCTTGTCTTCTTCCCCCAATTTTGACACTTGGACAAAGCCTCCTTTTTCTCCAATTTCGAATTTTCAGCATGCTAATGGTCTGGTCACCATGTGGGCTGACCACTTGAGCCATGGGATTGGGCTAAAACTACTTGATTTGAGTTTTGGGCTCACTTGACCCAAATAGGCCAAATTGGGGATTTTTTGGGTTTGGGCTTGACTCAAGCTCACACCACTTAATATGACTGACCCACATTATTGTCTTGGACCCTATGGACCCATTTCAAGAGGAATTGAATCATGGTGGGGTCATATGGGGCTTGATTGCACTTATTTGCCTATAGGGGCAATTTGGGTATTTTGGTGATTTTGCCCTAATCCTCCAAGATTGAATGTGCACTTTGGCTCATATAGGTCTCATTTAATCCCCTTAGTGTTTAGGGGTGACCAATTTGATCACACTAGGTCAATTGGAGATCAATTTGGGCTTTTAGCACATTTAGGTCAATTTGGGGGTTTTTTTTAGAAATTGGCCCAATTTCCCCAAATTGATGGCCCTAGGATGAGGCTTTTGGGTCCATTAGGTCCCCTAGGGAGGTTTCCATATGATGGTGGGTCCAATTTGATCATTTGGAGTTCAATTGCCCTGATTTATGGAGGTTTGACCTAAGTGGCCTAAAGTTGACTTTTGGTCAAATTGACCAATTTGAGTGGCCTCAAGGGTCCCTAGTGGTCCACTCACCTCCTTGGATGGTCATGGGGGTCATGGTAAGGTTAGGATGGTTTTTTGGAGTCTGTTGGTCACTCCTAGGCTAGGCCATCAAGATTTGTTATATGCACCCCAAAATGCATTCCTTCGCACCTTAATGAGTTCATGGGGCCTTTTTGGCCCACTTTGTGCACTTGATCCATCCTAGGGGATCTCCATGGCCATGTGTGATGCTCAAGGTGCTTTAGCCTCTTTCAGTCCACTTTACACTAGGGTAGCCCATGGTAGCTGAGTGCACACCATGAGTTTTTCACTCCTTCCAACTGGTCATCCTAGTGCCCGGTGTCACTTATCCTATTTTTGTCATGACTTGTCATGACAAAAATTCTCTAGGGGCCTAGTTGTTTTGGGGATGTTACACGGAAGAAGGGATGGAAGTGCATGGACCCGGAGACGCGAAGATTTATTGTATCTCACGATGTCGTGTTTGACGAGGTGACGTCGTACAAGGGAAGTTCTGGTGTTGAGTTACCAGAAAGCAGGGTGGAGGAGCCAGAGAGAGCTGTGGAAAATCTTCAGGTGGAGCTACCTTTGTCACCAGGTGGTCCATCCATTTCTAGTTCTGAGACGGAGGCTTCTGGATCAGTAAGCAGGGGGAGCGATGCTCCTAGTACGTTTGGAAGGGGAGCTAGGGAAGAAGCAGCTGAGGATAATGCGAGTCAGAAGAAGGTGTTGAGGAGATCGAAGTGAACGATCATTGCCCCTGATCGCTATACAGGAGGAAACATGGTGAGCTTTATCTCATGTTTCTTTGCTGGTCCCCTGGATGAGACGAAACCAGTGAGCTTTGAGAAGGCCAAAGGCGTGAAGCAGTGGGACATTGCTATGTAAGAAGAGATGGTAGCTCTTGAGAAGAATGAGACTTTGTCTCTGGTGCCCAGGCCCAAGGGCATTACCCCTGTGACATGCAAATGGGTCTATAAGCTCAAGAAGAAGGCAGACGGCAGTATCAAGCGATATAAGGCTCGCCTTGTGGCTCGTGGATTCTCGCAGCAATACGGTGAAGATTATGAAGAGACATTTAGTCTGGTGGCAAAGATGACTTCAGTACGGTTCGTTATTGTCTTGGCGGCGTTTTGGGGGTGGGAGATTTGGCAACTCGACGTAAAGAATGCTTTCTTGTACGACGAGATTGACAAGGATATCTTCATGATGCAGCCGCCAGGTTTCGTATCTGAAGATTTTCAGACTATGTCTGTAGGCTGAAGAAGGCCCTGTATGGGTTAAAGCAAGCGCCGAGGGCGTGGTACGGGAAGATTGCAGAATATCTCCTATTCTGTGGATTCGGTGCTTCAGACTCTGATTCAAGCTTGTTTGTCAAGAAGAACGGGGAGCTTCAAGTCATCGTGCTGCTTTACGTCGACGATATGATCGTGACGGGGAATTCAAATGAGGAGGTAGCAAAGCTTCGGGCTGAGCTATCTATCAGATTTAAGATGAAGGATTTGGGTGAACTCCACCATTTCCTTGGACTCGAAGTGTAGAGGAAGGAAAGTGGAGTGTTGGTGTCCCAGGATGGATATGCGGAGCGAATCATGGAGCGAATCGTGGAGCGATTCAGCATGAAGGAAGGGAAGTGCATTTCTACACCTCTGGATAAGGCCATGAAACTTCGGAAGGATGAGGGGAGGATTCTGGAAGATCCGATTATGTTCCGAGCTTTGGTTGGGAGCTTGATTTATCTGACGATCACTAGGCCGGATATTGCGTATGCAGTTGGCAGGGTGAGTAGTTATATGGCGGAACCACGGATGCCTCATTTACTAGCAGACAAGAATATTTTGAAGTATGTCAAGGCGACTTCGGATATGGGTCTCTTATACAGGAGGGATGCGAGCTTCGAGGTGCATGGGTACATGGATGCTGATTACAGGGGAGATTCGGATGATCGGAAGTCGACGTCTGGATTCGTCTTCATGGCGGGCCCCACTGCTATATCATGGTGCAGCAAGAAGCAGGATTCCGTGTCTGTCTCTACCACAGAAGCAGAATACATGGCTTCGGCCTTGGCAGCTCAAGAAGCCATCTGGCTTAGGAGGTTGGTGGGAGACATCGATAAGGAAGTTCGGGGTCCGACTCTGCTCGGCGGCGACAATGAGAGTGCACTCAAACTAGTTACTAATCTAGTGTGTCACGCGAGGACCAAACATATCGAGATCGAGCATCATTTCATTCGTGAGAAGGTGTTGGAGGGGTCTCTTTCGGTCGAGCATGTTCGGAGTATGGACAACGTTGCTGACATATTCACAGAGGCGCTGGCGAAGGGGCCGTTCACTCGGCTAAGAAGTTTACTTGGGCTGTTCTCAACTTCCCACTTCAAGGGAGAGTGTTGAAAATGTTGAAGTATGAAGTTGGCGGTCTGGGAGGTGACTGTGCGGTCTGGTCTAACCGCACGATCTTGCGGTCTCCTTCTGCGGTCTGACCTATTCGATCTAGCCGCAGTCTATTCGGCCTGACCGCCGTTCTTTCTGTCCAAGGTTGCCGAGGTGAGGCCGCGTGGTCTGGTTTATGTGACCGTGTGGCAAGCTGGTATTCAGGAAGGCGAGGCCGCGCGGTCTGGTTTATGTGACCGCGTGGCGAGCTGTTCTCTGTACTGTGCGGGTTAAGCTGTTAACCGCACAGGGTTGTTGTTCGGGTATCCTGCAGTCCGGTCTGGTGACTATCCGGGTTCTTGGTGGTGCGCGCCGACCAAGGTTCTCTTAGTCGCGCAGTCTCCTGGCTGTGTTCGCGGTCTCTGGTGGAGGTCTCGTATAGGCGAACACTGATGGTGGGCATCATGACCGTGCGGGTTGTCATGATCGCGCGGCTTCTTGGAGGAGTGGCGATCTCCTGGTCCGGGTTGAAGTCGGCGAGCTCACTAAGCGCAGAGCGGTCTGCTGACCGCGCGGGTTGACCGGTCTTGGTCGCGCGGTCAGGGCGGTGACTTTATCTCATAGGTCGGTGACTGCATCTGGTCCCACGCTATAAATAGGAGTCACTGTAGCAGCAAAACAATCGCATCAAGTGTAAGCTGAACTCGCGCCTAGAGCTTGCAGTCTCTTTTTTGTGACCGACCGGTTTGCTGATTGAATTTCCTTTGTGCAACTTCTGCGGATTGTGCGGACAGCAGCGATCACCTTTTCTTCTAAAGTGTTCGGGCGGTCTCGCAGCTTGCAGTGCGGGTTGCTGGAGTTCGGGAGAATCAGTGGAGTTCGGAAGGTCGCTAAATCATGTATCTCCATGTATACCTCGCTCTGTAATGAAGATTTCTGCTATTATAAAAAAAGATTGCTTTACTTCATGTGCTTTTGGTTTTTGGCTGTAACTTTTAAGTTGTACGATTCCTACTCACTCCTAGATCTACGGGAAATTTCACACGTGCCCGTCATGAATGCACCTCCACCACCCCAACTACCTTCTGAATTGGAACTAGCCTCCTCCTTCCCTGCAGCATGCCCTGGATGAAGATTGACCTTGCAGTCCCTTTTGTAATGACCAAGCTTGTTGCACCTGAAGCATCTAGGTCCTTCCTGCTTCTTCCCATCACGCTTAGGAGCATAGCTCCTCTCCTGCTGATATGAAGTAGACGGACCATCATCTCCAGATGTCTTCTTCTTCTTGTCCCATCTCTTCTTCTTGCCAGAGAAGAGAACCTCGCCTTCTCCCCCAGAGATAGACATCCCAACCATTTGCTTAGCTAAACTTTCCTGCGAAGTAAGTAAGTTCTCCAGCTCCAGCAACGAAGGATGATTGGCCCAGCCTTGAACAGAAGTAACAAAGGCCACATACTCCCTCCGCAAGCCGCGGATTATGTGCCTCTTCAGCTTAGCTTCTGAGATGGGCTCATCCGGGTCCAAAGCCGATATCTTTGCGCAGAGGTTCTTCATCTTCAAGAAGAATGTTGAGATAGACAAATCCCCCTGAGTTGCTTTCGCCAACTCATTTTCCAAGAACTGTAGCCTCACTACATTCTTCTTATTGAACAAGCCATCCAAGGCTGTCCAAATCTCAGCAGCTGATCCACACCCGATGATGTGATCAAACAGCTCTGGAATGATAACTCTCTTGAGAGTGAACTCCGCCTTAGCATTCGTTCTCCTCCAAGCCTTCACGAGCTCAGCATTCCCTTCAGCAGGAACAACAACTTGTCTTGCTTCTCCTCCTACAACCTCCCACAAATCCTCGCCAAGAAGATAGCTCTCCATGCAAGACTTCCACTTCTTGAAGTTAGTCTGCGTAAGGAGCTCAATACCAAGACCTCTAGCATATCATCATTCCATTGCTATCCCACTGATTGCTAACCACTTGAGAAACCTGAGAGAAGTATCAACAATTTCAGCTCAGCAACCTCCCCTGATACCATGTTGTAAAAACTTGAGGTCCGGAGGTGAAGTAAAAATGCGGAACACACTTCACAAAACCTTTCACAAGTGTAGCACAACAATGACAACGAGAAGAACGAATAGTACTATGGCATTAATTATCTCTTTACAATGCAAGGTATACATGGCGAGACATGATTCATAAGAATCACGGAGGAGAGAAGCACACAACACAAAGGTAAAACAAGCTGCAGCGACCTGACACTTGAGACCGCCAGACCGCGCGAACAGACAAGCCAGATGGAAGCCGTTGAGACCGCGCGAATAGAGTACAAGCCGCACTTGCCAGACCGCAATCACAGACCGCCAAATTACTGCTTTATTCCACTGCTGAAAACAACCAGTTCGCACTTCTTGATCGCCCAGACCGCACGGTCTTGATCAAAGAAGAACCCGCGAACTCTGAACAGAGAAACTGCTATCTGCGGCAGACCGCAACTCAAAACCGCCTGGCCACTTAAGACCACCTGATCAACTGAGTCCACTGCACAGACCGCGAACACCTAAACACAGTCCGCCCGGACTGGTTTATTCAAAGCTGGAAGAAGGGAGACAAGCTGACCGCGAGATGCTAGCCGCTAACCTCAAACACACAAACCGGTCAGACAAAATCTCAAACCGCACGACCTCAAAGTGAGACCGGCACAATCAAGCAAACTTTGGTTCTTACAGTTCTCATTATGAATGACGGGCCCTGCACCTCTATTTATAGGTGAACAGACGGATGTCGTCACCACACAAACCGGGATACAATAACCGCCTATCAGATTGCGAGCGGTCTCACAAAACAGACCGCCCGAGCTCAACAAAGCTACCAACTCCCTTTATTGAACCATACGGTTATCACAAACCGCCTGGTTATCGCGATCTCCATAAAGCAGACCGCCCGGTCTTATTGCAAAGTAAAGAACTCCTTCATTAACCAGAGCGACTAGAATAGTCGATAGACCGCCTGGTCACTGCAAGAAGGCAGACCAAGAACATCTGGCCGACTTAGGACATGTCACCAGACCAACCCGCGCAAGCCGCCCGGACAGAAAAAGGTCTCCCAGATCAGACCGACTAGGACAACCCTCCTGAGACACAACTGAACAGAGAACCAGGCATACCGCGCGGTCTCTGCGGTCTCCAACCTTCAGACCGCCCATCACCCTTCCACTTCCACTTCAAAAATTTAACAAAAAGGTGTTTTTCCCAATAATCTTTCCATATTTATCTTAACAAATTTTACATATTGTTTAAGTAATTTTACAGAATAAAGGAATAACACAAAAATATTCATCATTTATAAATAAGGAGAAAGAGAAAACCATGAGCAGGCAAATGAAAACTTGTGTCTTCAAGATAGAATTTTAAATTTTGGCCTTTACAAATTCAGCGTCAGCATTCAACTTTTATTTATTTGTTCTTTTATCAACTGACTGTGATACTACCGTGAGAGATAACTTCCTATTTCTGTAAAAATTCTTTCAAATCTTTGGGAAGACGTGGTTTGCTTCTCTCTTTCTGAATATCTAACATAGATAGTTTTTTTTGCAATTTTAAAAGTGACTCTTCTTCATGATCTTCAAATTCAGTGACGTGATTAGGAGTTTGATTAACATCTTCCTCCCCATGAATATGTGCACCATGTTCAACATGTTCAATCTCATTCTCCCCCTGAATATGTGCACCATGTCCAACATGTTTCATCTCAATTTCCCCATGTTTATCAACCTGATCCACCCGATCCTTCTTCTATTTCCCCCCTTCTTAACCTCATCACCATGGGAGGTTAAGAATGACCTAGCCACAGAGGAGGAGGACATTCTTGATTGTAAGGACTGTACAGAGACAGTGACCTCACCAAGTTGTGTTTGTATGGTTTCAAAGGTTGTTTGAATTTTGAAAAGCATGCTCATTCATATTGAGATTGTGCAAGTGACCATATGTACTGTTTGAAGGATTATAGAATGTAGATTGAGAGGAGAAGAGGTTGGCATAATGGAGGAAGTAAGAGCATTGGTGGGAGGGAGAATTAATGAGGGATGAGGTGATTGAAAGACCTGGTTTAGTGGAACAGAAGACTCTGGATATGGCAACATGAGCAGAGACTTTGCATAGCAGTATTTTCCCAATAATATCTGCCAGGAATCGGTACTTTTCAGAGAGATTAATGTTCTTCATGTGAATTATTTTTTTTCTCTGAAGAATTCATCATTTTCAGCATCTCTTTTAATTCTCTGTCAGATAGCTCTGCTTCTGCTTCTCCAAAAAGAAGGTCAAAGGTACATCCTGCATATGTAACTCCTTTAAATAAAATTAAAGTTCATTATATCTACCTTACCCTTCCTTTACTTTGGTTGTCCTATGTTATTCATCCTGCACATGTAACTCAAACATCAGTAGGAACCCAGATTACCTTGGGCCCATTGCTTCTACCTTGAAATGGTGAAATGAAAGTGTAAGCATGCCTTTCATGATACCACTTAGAATGGTAGTGGTAGCATGTTAAACTAATAAGTTTTAGCATTATGTCCACTTTTACAACAACAATAATATTTAGAATTAAAGAGTGAGTTTGCATGAGAGAATCTAGAATTGAAAAAGTTTTCTAGAAACATACGTCGAGTAGAAGTCGACGCATCAATAGGGTTGTGTCGAAAGAAATCCAATGTCTCTGCAAAGTTGCGTCGATATATAGTCGACGCAGGTTGCTGGTTGCGTCGAGTATAATTCAATGCACCTTCAACCCTACTTCAAATTGATGTCAAAGCATTTGCAGAATTTCGTCGAATTGGATTCGACGTAACTTCAAACTTACGTCGATTTCTATTCGACGTATAGTTCCTTTTGTTCCAAAATTGATTATTGTTTATGGATTTTTCTAAAGGATATTTGCCTAATATTCCTTGTTGATTATTAATGTTCACCCTATTGAATATTGTAACTTTATCAAGATGAACATGTAATTATTCACAAATTTCATTGTTTTCATTTACTTGAATCTCACTGGATCTAACAAATACTACTGGATTCTCTCATGCAGGTTTCCTAGAAGATTCATTACTGATTAATGGATCTGCTCCTAATCCAAGATATTTGAATCTCATAGAGAGATTATCTGAGATAACTTTTAGCGTTTGACTCCTCCCATTGAGTGATTCTTCAAAGACTTTTGTCTTTGTAAGCTCTTCCTTTAGTATTAGATTTTCAGCATTTATCTTATCTATTTATTTTATAAGCTTTTCTACCTCAATCCTAAGTTGATGATTAACATAGTAATGATTTTCATCTAGCCTTTTACTGTACAATTCTTTTAACTCTTCCCTAAGTATTTTTATTTGATTTTCTGCCTCTAGTTGATCTTGTCAGAAATGCTTAAAGCAAAATTTAAATTCATTAGAAGAAAAATTAAAATTATCAAAATATGATACCTGATCTTCTTTATCATCTGAGGAAGCGTCCAAATCCATCAGGCATGCTTCTTCACCATCAACTTCTTCCTCACTTTCAGATGTGGAACTTAACTCAGATTCTGAGTCACTACAGGTATCAGCTATGAAACCACTTCATTTCTTCTTGTCCTTCCTTTCATCAGAACTTCCTGCATCTAAACTAGATAGGGAATCCTAGATTTCTTTTGCAGACTGGCATTCTGCGACTTTCTGAAATATGTCATCTGACATAGTTGATGCTAGTATATTCATAGCATTAACATCCCAGTCTTTTATTTTATTTTCTCCTTCTGTCCATTCTGCCCTGGGAACAAGTTCTAGTGTTGAGTTCCCACTGGCATCCTTTTTGTAAGGCATTGGTAGTTCGGTCAAAATAGAATTGAAGATGCTTTCATCAATAGAATTTATGTATGATTTTATTATGGCCTTTTAGAGTGTAAACTTGTTCATATTACACATTGGTGGTCTAGTGGATGCATAGTCCTTAGAACTCATTTTATTAAAATACTTTTAAAATATAAAAATATGAGTGAGATGATCTTTTGATCAATGTATTAACATTTTTCTGATCAACCTCCCTCTGATACCAATTGAAAGTGCACAGTGACTCCCCTGAGTATTCTCTATAGGGAATGAATAAAGATTTAAAACTTTCCACTAATAAGTGCACGAAAAATCAATCCTAATTAATAGGCATCCAAAATTCCAACTAGAATAAATATAATCACAGAATAATGAAAATAACTAAGAGAGCACAGGAAATTTCACAACACAGAAGACATAAGAGCTATAATTGTTGAAACCGAGACTTGCGAACAAGACTTAGTCTCTGTGGAGTTTGGGGCCCTCAGCTAGCCGAGGGGCGACCAATCCTTACTCCTCCCAAGGGAGAGCTCTAGGTTGAAGGTGTTGGAACTAGGAACTGGACCAAGGGCTTAGTGGGGAGGTCCCGCCACATACCTGGAAGCCCCTTAGGAACTTCCCCTCCCAAGCCACTAAGAAGCTTGGGCACCACTTGAGGCTCTCCTCACCCACTAGAGAGAGAAAGTGGGGGGGGGGGGGGGGAGAGAGAGAGAGAGCTAGCCTAGAATGAACCTCTTTCCAAATGGTGCCCCCTTGGTCCTATTTATAGGATTTCTGGATTTGGGCTGCAAATAGCCAAAAATTGGCCCGCGGAATTACCAAAATACCCTCGGATTGGGCTGCAGATAGCCAAATCCCGTTGTTCTGGAACGCTAAACGCAGACCGACCCCTCCCCCCCGGAACTGGGCGAGAGGGGGTACCTCGCCGGTCTCGGCGAGCACCCTGCTGGTCTCGGCGAGCCCCCTAACTGGGGTACCTCGCGGGTCTCGGCGAGCACCCTGCTGGTCTCGGCGAGCCCCCTAACTGGGGTACCTCGCGGGTCTCGGCGAGCACCCTGCTGGTCTCGGCGAGCCCCCTAACTGGGGTACCTCGCGGGTCTCGGCGAGCACCCTGCTGGTCTCGGCGAGCCCCCTAACTGGGTTACCTCGCGGGTCTCGGCGAGCACCCTGCTGGTCTCGGCGAGCCCCCTAACTGGGGTACCTCGCGGGTCTCGGCGAGCACCTTGCTGGTCTCGGCGAGCCCCCTAACTGGGGTACCTCGCGGGTCTCGGCGAGCACCCTGCTGGTCTCGGCGAGCCCCCTAACTGGGGTACCTCGCAGGTCTCGGCGAGCACCCTGCTGGTCTCGGCGAGCCCCCTAATTGGGGTACCTCGTGGGTCTCGGCGAGCACCCTGCTGGTCTCGGCGAGCCCCCTAACTGGGGTACCTCGCGGGTCTCGGCGAGCACCCTGCTGGTCTCGGCGAGCCCCCTAACTGGGGTACCTCGCGGGTCTCGGCGAGCACCCTGCTGGTCTCGGCGAGCCCCCTAACTGGGGTAACTCGCGGTCTCGGCGAGCACCCTGCTGGTCTCGGCGAGCCCCCTAACTAGGGTACCTCGCGGAGAAATGATACTCTGAAATGCCTCTTGGCTCAAGAACCTACTCGACGAATACAGGGTTGTACACAATCCCCTCTCTTTTCGAGCGAGGTACACGCTCGGAAAGAAACGTCCAACCCTGCATATTCGACGAGTGTCGCTGGGAATCCGGCTAACAGTGCTACTTTGAGAGAAAACATAAAGCCTCCTCGAGAGGTCTTCAAGCTCTGCCGGCTAGTGAGAGCCCGGCTAGCGAGACTACTTTGGGGGAAAATACATAGCCTCCCCGAGAGGTCTTCCAACCCTGCCGGCTAGTGAGAGCCCGGCTAGCGAGACCACATCGGGGGAAAATACATAGCCTCCCCGAGAGGTCTTCCAACACTGCCGGCTAGTAAGAGCCCGGCTAGCGAGACCACTTCGGGGGAAAATACATAGCCTCCCCGAGAGGTCTTCCAACTCTGCCGGCTAGTGAGAGCCCGGCTAGCGAGACCACTTCGGGGGAAAATACATAGCCTCCCCGAGAGGTCTTCCAACTCTGCCGGCTAGTGAGAGCCCAGCTAGCGAGACCACTTCGGGGGAAAAATACATAGCCTCCCCGAGAGGTCTTCCAACTCTGCCGGCTAGTGAGAGCCCGGCTAGCGAGACCACTTCGGGGGAAAAATACATAGCCTCCCCGAGAGGTCTTCCAACTCTACCGGCTAGTGAGAGCCCGACTAGCGAGACCACTTCGGGGGAAAATACATAGCCTCCCCGAGAGATCTTCCAACTCTGCCGGCTAGTGAGAGCCCGGCTAGCGAGACCACTTCGGGGGAAAATACATAGCCTCCCCGAGAGGTCTTCCAATTCTGCCGGCTAGTGAGAGCCCGGCTAGCGAGACCACTTCGGGGGAAAAATACATAGCCTCCCCGAGAGGTCTTCCAACCGTGCTGGCTAGTGAGAGCCCGGCTAGCGAGACCACTTCGGGGGAAAAACTCTTAGCCAACATGAATCTCCTGCCTCACCGAGTGAATCTCCTGTCCTGCCAGCTAGATGGGAGCCTGGTCAGCAGTCTCTGCTCAGGGCCTTAACCAATATGAATCACCTGCCTCATCGAGTGAATATCCTGTCCTGCCAGCTAGATGGGAGCCTGGTCAGCGGTCTCTGCTCGGGGCCTTAACCAATATGAATCACTTTCCTCACCGAGTGAATCTCCTGTCCTGCCAGCTGGATGGGAGCCTGGTCAGCGGTCTCTGCTCGGGGCCTTAACCGATATGAATCACCTGCCTCACCGAGTGAATCTCCTGTCCTGCCAGCTAGATGGGAGCCTGGTCAGCGGTCTCTGGTCGGGGCCTTAACCAATGTGAACCTCCTGCCTCACCGAGTGAATCTCCTGTCCTGCCAGCTAGATGGGAGCCTGGTCAGCGGTCTCTGCTCGGGGCCTTAACCAATATGAATCACTTGCCTCACCGAGTGAATCTCCTATCCTGCCAGCTAGATTGGAGCCTGGTCAGCGGTCTCTGCTCGGGGCCTTAACCAATATGAATCACTTACCTCACCGAGTGAATCTCCTGTCCTGCCAGCTAGATGGTAGCCTGGTCAGCGGTCTCTGCTCGGGGCCTTAACCAATGTGAACCTCCTGCCTCACCGAGTGAATCTCCTTTCCTGCCAGCTAGATGGGAGCCTGGTCAGCGGTCTCTGCTCGGGGCCTGAACCAATATGAATCACTTGCCTCATCGAGTGAATCTCCTGTCCTGCCAGCTAGATGGGAGCCTGGTCAGCGGTCTCTGCTCAGGGTCTTAGTCGCTTACCCTCCCTGGGAGGTCAACCTGCCCTGCCGGCTAGAGAGAGCCCGGCTAGCGGAACCATCCGAGGGGAAAAATATTTACCCTCCCTGGGAGGTCAACCTGCCCTGTCGGCTAGAGAGAGCCCGGCTAGCGGAACCATCCGAGGGGAAAAATATTTACCCTCCCTGGGAGGTCAACCTGCCCTGCCGGCTAGAGAGAGCCCGGCTAGCGGAACCATCCGAGGGGAAAAATATTTTGAAAAACAAAACTTTTATTACATTAGTCAGCTGGTTACATGCAAGAAAACCAAGTACGGAAACGCTTCATCCTACTACATGGACTCAAAGAAACAAAACTAAGCACGGGGATCGGGACTCGTGCTTCTACTCCCAGGCACGGTCCTCCTCGACCTCCTCTGGTTGTTGATGCTGCGGCTTCTGGCCCCTTGCCCCCTTCGTCTCCAAGAACTCGGGGCAGGTGGATATCACGTGACCCTCCTCCTGATGGAAGTCACAGTAAGGCAACTCTGCTCGGATGCCCCTTCTTTCTCCCGAGCGGTTCTTTCTTCTACCTTGGCCGATCGCCCGAGCCTGCCGGGGCAGTGGGGGAGGTGTCCTCTCCCCCTGCATCCAACTCGGGCGGTTGGATCTTTTCCTTTTGAAGCCTCCCCCTCCTTGCTCTCGCGGAGTCGAGATGGTAACCCCTGTGCTCGTCGGGTTATTGGGTAGCCGCTCCCCCGGGTGGCCTCGTCCACCAATGTTTTGACTCCTTTTGGGGTGGGGCGAGTGGGGGCCGAATGCCTCCCCGCTCATCCCCCTTTGGGGCTGGGCTAGAAGAGCCGGGGCGAGCTGGGAGGGCATCCCCCTCCGGAGCTCGCCCCCTCGAAGGGGCGGGGCGAGCTGGGAGGGCGCCCCCCTCCTGAGCTCGCCTCCTCGAAGGGGCGGGGCGAGCTGGGAGGGCGCCCCCTCCTGAGCTCGCCCCCTTGAAGGGGCGGGGCGAGCTGGGAGGGCGCCCCCTCTTGAGCTCGCCCCCATGAAGGGGCGGGGCGAGCTGGGAGGGCGCCCCCTCCTGAGCTCGCCCCCTTGAAGGGGCGGGGCGAGCTGGGAGGGCGCCCCCCTCCGGAGCTCGCCCCCTTGAGAATGGGCAAGTGGGGGTATGGCACCCCCCCACTCCCCCCTCACCGGTATTTCCTTCCTGGACTGTTGGCCGAGAGTTCTTGCGTCCACCTGCTCGGGTGGGACCTCCGGACCATCTCCTCTTCTGCCTCCGACTATCATGGTGAAGGCAACCTCAAAGGTCTGCAGGACCTCTCGCTTGAAGTTTTCGAACATCTCTAACGTCACCCCAGTCACCGGGGGCTGCGAGTGACCCGGGTCAGAGCTTCCTCCACCTCCGTTCATGGAGCTCATCTTGAGAGTTTCTTGAATCGGTCACACTCCACGCTCACCGCACCATGTGTTGAAACCGAGACTTGCGAACAAGACTTAGTCTCTGTGGAGTTCGGGGCCCTCAGCTAGTCGAGGGGCGACCAATCCTTACTCCTCCCAAGGGAGTGCTCTAGGTTGAAGGTGTTGGAACTAGGAACTGGACCAAGGGCTTAGTGGGGAGGTCCCGCCACATACCCGGAAGCCCCTTAGGAACTTCCCCTCCCAAGCCACTACTAAGCTTGGGCACCACTTGAGGCTCTCCTCACCCACTAGAGAGAGAAAGTGGGGGGAGAGAGAGAGAGCTAGCCTAGAATGAACCTCTTTCCAAATGGTGCCCCCTTGGTCCTATTTATAGGATTTCTGGATTTGGGCTGCAAATAGGCAAAACCTGGCCCGCGGAATTACCAAAATACCCTCGGATTGGGCTGCAGATAGCCAAATCCCATTGTTCTGGAACGCTAAACGCAGACCGACCCCTCCCCCCGGAACTGGGCGAGAGGGGGTACCTCGCGGGTCTCGGCGAGCACCCTGCTGGTCTCGGCAAGCCCCCTAACTGGGGTACCTCACGGGTCTCGGCGAGCACCCTGCTGGTCTCGGCGAGCCCCCTAACTGGGGTACCTCGCGGGCCTCGGCGAGCACCCTGCTGGTCTCGGCGAGCCCCCTAACTGGGGTACCTCGCGGGTCTCGGCTAGCACCCTGCTGGTCTCGGCGAGCCCCCTAACTGGGGTACCTCGCGGGTCTCGGCGAGCACCCTGCTGGTCTCGGCGAGCCCCCTAACTGGGGTACCTCGCGGGTCTCGGCGAGCACCCTGCTGGTCTCGGCGAGCCCCCTAACTGGGGTACCTCGCGGGTCTCGGCGAGCACCCTGCTGGTCTCGGCGAGCCCCCTAACTGGGGTACCTCGTGGGTCTCGGCGAGCACCCTGCTGGTCTCGGCGAGCCCCCTAACTGGGGTACCTCGCGCGTCTCGGCGAGCACCCTGCTGGTCTCGGCGAGCCCCCTAACTGGGGTACCTCGCCGGTCTCGGCGAGCACCCTGCTGGTCTCGGCGAGCCCCCTAACTGGGGTACCTCGCGGGTCTCGGCGAGCACCCTGCTGGTCTCGGCGAGCCCCCTAACTGAGGTACCTCGCGGGTCTCATCGAGCACCCTACTGGTCTCGGCGAGCCCCCTAACTGGGGTACCTCGCGGAGAAATGATACTCTGAAATGCCTCTTGGCTCAAGAACCTACTCGGCGAATACAGGGTTGTACAATAATGGTTCCCCAAAATTTGAGTACTTCACTCTTCTACCACCTTGGTAGGAATACACTATCGTAGTGCCTGAGTCTTTTGATAAGGATACTCTTAGAACCACTGAGTATTTTGATAAGGAGACTATTAGAACCAATGACTGAGTCTTTTGATAAGGAGATCTTAGAACCAAACCAGATCTTTTGATAAGGAGATCTTGAACCAAACTAGATTTTTTGATAAGGAGATCTTGAACCAAACTGAATCATTTGAAGAGGGATTCTTAAAACTCTTTACTCAATTTATAGAAATAAGAAATAGAGTAAGTAGTAGAAGAAGAAGAAGATGATGAAGATGAAGTGTATTCTTCTGATTGGAATCCTCTTTCAGCAGTCACTGAGGATTCTAGACACTAAGTGTTCTTGATCCTTTATCATAAAATGAATCTTTGCTTAGAAGAAGATGCAAAGATTATTAGCACTGATCCAGTCTTGATCTCTGTATCCTTTGTTAGCTTCTTTTAGAGATAGAGAAAGATGAAGTTTTCTGCAGCTTATATAAGATGAAGTGTTGTACAGAGATCTGTTGGGTAGGCTGAGAGAGAGAGAGAGATTAGCCAAGCAGGAGCAGAAGTATCTGTCTCCTTTTTGAATTTTGTGTGTATATATTCTTCTGTCGATTCAATTGAATTGGGATTGAATGACTTTCCTTCTTAGATCCTTATCTAGTTGTAATGTCCAGGGAGAATTGTTGCTCTCCTTCTATCTACATTGACAACCCATAAATAACCTTCCAATTTCATCACTTTTGAATCTCTGGAATTATTCTTTCTCTTCTTGTACATGTGCGACCCGTTATAATTCAAATGTCTTCCATATATACCTTTTGAATAATCATCAGAATCTATTCCAAGAAGTTTTCCAAATCTTTGACTGTATTTGACGTTGCGTCGAATAACTTTTGTCTTCATATCAATGCACCTTCGAATTCCATTAGAGGTAGCTTCAAAATCTTCTTCATAAAACATCATCTTTGAATTGAACTTTGCTATCGATGTTGTATCGATTCATTATCGACGTATAAGCCGAGATAAAGAACATAGACTTACAATTCCGACTTTTGTGTCAAATACCATTCGATGTTGCATTGACTTCATTTTGAAAGAATGTATACATTAACTTCTGCCTTCTGTGTTGATATATAGTCGACGTTGCGTCGACTTGACTTCTGAAGAAGCGCTGAAATCCAGTTGGAGAAACGTCGACTTCCAGTTGACGCTACGTCGACTTCTAGTCGACGCATAATTACTCTGGATAACTTTCTTCATGATTTCTGTTTGCCTTTCCCATTACTTTGACTCAGCTGACTTCCTAAGACTTCAATGACCAAATTACACTTACTATATAACATGGGTAATTACCCTAGAGAGTAAAATCACCTATAGTTAATTTTAAAAGTTAAATTAAAAGGAGTTTTTGAAAGTGCACAGTGTGCCTCTGAGTATTCTCTAAAGGGGGATGAATAGAGTTTTAAATATTATATACCATAAATGTGCACACATAATAAAAACTACTAAGTATTATGTACTCAACAATTCCAAACAGAATAAAGTAAATGCAGTAAATATAAATACAGAAAACAGTAAAATGGGATAACATAGAAAATCAATCCAGAAGACACAGTATTTTTATAATGGTTCCCCAAAATGTGGGTAGTCCACTCTTCTACCTCCCTGGTAGGATTGCACAGTGTCTGAGTCTTTTGACAAGGAGTCACTCAGAACCACTGAGTTTTTTGATAAGGAGACTCTCAGAACCACTGAGTCTTTTGATAAGGAGACTCTTAGAACTACTGAGTCTTTTGATAAGGAGACTCTTAGAACCCATGAATCCTTTGAAAGAGAGAGTCTTAAAACTCTTTTACAATTGGTGAATGAAGGAGAAGAAAGAAAGAAGAGAATAGAATTCTGGTGTCAGAATTCTTCAGAAGCTTTCTCTTTTGATATATCTTCTGTTTTGTCTCAGGATCTGAATATGATGAACCCTGCTTGTGATAGTGATGATTGCATGGGTTGTATGCTGATCCTGATTCAGTGTAGATCTTCTATTCTGTCTTAGGGTTAAAGGAGGAAGGAGAAGGCCCTCTAGTTCGACAGATAGAATAATCAGCTTTGTTGTTCTCATCTTTTTCTCCTCTCAGCATACTTATTCTCTATCAATTGAATTTAAATTTCTTTCTTCTTCTGCATTGTCCTTATAAGGAATGCCCATTGGACAATTGATTTCTCCTTCTACATTTGTTCCTGACCCATCCATCTGATTTGAATACCTTCCAAGAATGTTTTTGTTGTACCCTTGAATACTCCATTCCATTCTTGACAATAAACGAGCAGTTGGAGAACTATCTTCAGCTTATGAACCTTCTGAAAAGGTATTAGAAAGGACAGCAGAAAAAATTTTATTTCTGACTGTATTCGACGTTGCGTCGACTTCATAATTCTTCATATCGACACACCTCTGAGTTCTTATCGAAGTAGCTTTGAATTCCTTCTTAGCTCTGGCTTAACTCAGATGTCTACGTTGCGCCGAGTCCTTATCGATATATCCGTCGAGTTGAAGACTTGGAATTTATCTTCTGCGTCGAGTTGAAATTGAAGTTGCGTCGACTTCTATGATGGCTTCGACAGGCTCTTCCTTCCGCGTCGAGTTGCTTTAGACGTTTCATCGACTTGACTTGATACTTCGACAGACAGACTGAATTGCTTCGACTTCTAGTGAGAGTTGCGTCGACATCAAGTCGAAGTTGCGTCGACTTCCATTTGACGTAAGTCTTAACTTAACTGATTTTATGATTATCTTGACCTGGCCTTGACACTCTAAGGTGAGTGTGACAACCTAGGACATCTAATGAACATTTTACCCTTTTTATACAATGTGGGTGTTGGTGTTTCCAAGGTGATATGAAAGTGATCAAGCATTTAGTCTCACTACCAACGCGATATGAGCCTATGGGGTCACACACAAGAGTGTTTGGAGAAGTTGGAGGAAGAATTGTGTTGGCCTTACTCATATTGGGTATGAGTGAAGGACCAATCCTACGACTTATTGGAGTTGGTTCGAGTCAACTGAATGCTCCACAGGTATTGTGAATATTGTATGGAGCGTGTTGGCAAGTCTTCGAGATGAGTCATCGAGAATGTCTCGATGACCCTTACCTCAGTTCATCGAATGAATGAATACATGTCAGCTCGATGAATCCATGTTGACTCGACGAATTAAAAGTTAATTTGACGAATCCTTGATTGACTCAGCGAATCCGACAAACTCATTCACTCGACGAATTGAGTTGCACTAGGCGAATTTATGATTATTCAACGAAGTCATGACTTGAAGAAGTTCTAATTACTCGGTGAACTCGACAAAATCATGACTCGATGAATTTCTGATTACTCGAGGAAATCATAATCACCCGATGAATTATGTTTGCTTCAATTCTGGTCGTGGGTGTGCATATAGCTTCTCTCTCTCGCCTGAGTATAAATAGAATATGAATCAATGACCTAAAGTGGCGATCCCCTTTTACGAATCAGAGAGCGACGAAAGGGTTCCACGATAGCTTCCGATGGAAGAGTTCCGATCGGTGATCCCACCGCCGTTGCCGCCTATCCCTGTCGTTGGACCTATCAGTCTGTGGCCAAAGCAAGGTGCATTAATCTATCTTGGAAAGGGTGCGAGCGGATAATTGTGATATCCTACTGTCGACATCGGGTACAACTTAACTAGGTGACCTCAAAGGTTGAGTGCCTAGAGGCATATGGTTGGCATGCTCCATATGATGGATGCGAATAAAGAGTTATTCACCAACCATACAAGAGTTGCATAGTGATGCAATTGACAAATGTTGTCTACCTAAATAACCGCATTATGAGAGGAATGCCAAAGCAGACTCATTGTGTTGGTGCAATACGGATCTTGTCCACTAAGGGATTAGCTTGCACAAACTCTCCGAATCGATATTAAGGGTTATCGATTTGATTAAAATAGTAGGAGCTTTTAATATAAGTCCTTATTAAATAAAATATATTTTGAAATATAGTACTAAAATCTATTTTGCAAAATTCCTTGTAGAATATCTATGACAAGTGGATCTCACTGCACCTTGTCCCTGAGGGCTATCCTTGAGAAGGACAATCTCAACGGGACGAACTTCCTTGACTGGTACAGAAACTTGAGAATTGTTCTCAGGCAAGAGCGCAAGCTCTATGTCTTGGAAGGGGAAGGCCCTACAGAGCCGACCGGGAATGCTCCGTGAGCAAACAAAGATGCTTACAAGAAGTATCAGGATGATACCTTGGATGTGGAATGCCTCATGCTTGCTATCATGTCCTCTAAGCTTCAGAAGCAACACGAGAGCATGTGTGGTTATGAGATAATTGAGCACCTCAAGAAAATGTTCGAGGGGCAAGCTCGGCAAGAGAGGTTTGACATATCCAAGGCATTATTTCAGTGCAAGATGGGAGCTCGAGACTCAGTAGGGACTCACGTACTCAAGATGATTGGGTATATAAAGAACCTTGAAAGACTGGGTTTTCCCTTGGGCCAATAGTTGGCCACAGATCTGATCCTGCAATCGTTGTCGGACAGTTATGAGCTGTTCGTCTTGAACTATAATATGAATGAAATAGACAAGACACTGCCCGAGCTCCTAGGCATGTTGAGAACTGCCGAAAATAATATGAAGAAGGTCAAGCCTGCTAGCCCCATACTGATGGTGCATAAAGGAAAGGGCAAGACAAAGGGATCCAAGAAGACAAAAATAGGATATAAGTCTCATCTTGATCCCAAATCTTCTGCACTGAAAAGGAAAGGTCTGGCGAAGGAAGGAAAGTGCCACCACTGCGGTAAGGCAGGGCATTGGAGGCGGAACTGTCCCCTCTATATTAAGGATCTGCAAAAGAAAAAGGGAAGTGTGACTTACACTTCAGGTATTTACGTTATAAAGATAAACCTTTCTGCTCCTTCATCTTGGGTATTGGATACCGGATGCGGTTCTCACATTTGTACAAATGTGCAGGAACTGAAAAAGAGAAGAATGCTGGGTAAAGGGGAGGTAGACCTACGCGTCGAAAATGGAGCAAGAGTTATTATCATTGTCGTTGATGTCTATTGCCTTTCTTTGCCCACTGGGCTTGTAATAGAACTAGATAATTGTTATTTTGTTCCATACATAATTAGAAACATTATATCCATTTCATGTCTTGACATGAAAGGTTTTTCGTTTATAATTAAGAACAATTATTGTTCGATTTTTATGAATGATGTGTGTTATAGTGTAACCCAATTATTTAATGGTTTATATGTTTTGAACTTAGACCATCCAATCTATAATGTAGAAAACACTAAAAGACTAAAAACAAATGACTTGAATCCTACGTACCTTTGGCATTGTCGTGTTGGCCATATAAACGAGAAACGCATATCCAAGCTCCATAGAGATGGACTACTGGACTCATTTGATTACGAATCATTTGAGAGATGCGAGTCATGTTTATTAGGCAAGATGACGAAAGCTCCTTTCATTAGTTATAGTGAGAGGGCTGATGATCTCTTGGGTATAATACATAGTGATGTATGCGGACTCATGAGTTCTATGACTAGAGGTGGGTTCTACTACTTTGTTACATTTACTAATGATTTCAATAGATACAGATACGTGTTTCTTATGAAGAACAAATCCGAAACCTTTGAAAAGTTCAAAGTGTTTAAGAATGAAGTGGAGAACCAACTGGGAAAAAGGATAAAAGCACTCCGATCTGATCGAGGTGGAGAATATCTGAGTCATGAGTTTCGTGATCATTTGAAAGAGTGTGGTATTGTATCACAGCTCACTCCGCCCGGAGCACCACAACATAATGGTGTTTTTGAGAGGAGGAATCGTACCTTGTTAGACATGGTGCTATCGATGATGAGTCATGTAGATCTGCCCGTTTCTTTTTGGGGCTTTGCTCTAGAGACTGCTGCTTTCACACTAAATCGAGTTCCAACAAAAACGGTTCAAAAGACACCATATGAGATATGGACTAGGAAGCGTCCTAGTATGCCGTTCATTAAGATTTGGGGCTGTGAGGCATACATACGACGTCAAATGACTGACAAGCTAGAACCTAAATCGTATAAATGTTGTCTGGTGGGGTATCCTAGGGAGACCAAAGGGTACTACTTCTACCTGCCGTATGAGGGCAAAATGTTTGTCGCAAGGACTGGTGTCTTTTTGGAGAAAGAATTCTTATCCAGAAAGACTGCAAAGGTAGAACTTGAAGAAGTTCAAGACACACAAACAATGAACGAACCTGAATTGGAACATGAGCAAGGACTACAAGAAATTATATCTGGAGAGCCTGCTCAAGAAACACAAATCCTACGTAGATCTGATAGAACAAGATTTGAGCCTGAGAGATATGGATTTCTTGTGTCTAAAATAGGTAATGTGTTGCTTATGGATCATGATGATGAGCCTGCAACCTCCCAAGAGGCTATGAATGGACCTGACTCCGAGAAGTGGCTTGAGGACATGAAATCTGAAATGGACTCCATGTATACAAACCAAGTTTGGACCTTGGTGGAACCACCTGAAGGGGTGAGACCCATATCGTGCAAGTGGGTCTTCAAGAAAAAGACTGACATGGATAAGAATGTACAGACATTCAAAGGCCAGCCGGTGGCTAAAGGTTTCAGGCAAATTCATGGTGTTAACTATGATGAGACCTTTTACTGTTGTCATGGTCAAGTCCATCAGAATTCTACTTGCTACTGCTGCATTTTATGACTACAAGATCTGGCAAATGGATGTCAAAATAACTTTCCTTAATGGAAACCTCCTTGAGGAAGTGTATATGACACAACCCGAGGGTTTTGTATCTCCAAGTGAAGCCACTAAAATATGCAAGTTTAATCGATCCATTTATGGATTGAAACAAGCATCTCGAAGTTGGAATCTGTGTGTTTGATGAGAAAATCAAAGAGTTTGGCTTCATCAAGAATGAGGATGAGCCTTGTGTTTACAAGAGGATTAGTGGGAGCATTATTGTCTTCCTGATATTGTATGTAGATGACATACTGCTGATCGGGAATGACATTATGACCCTGCAAGCTGTTAAGAATAGGCTAGGGGACTGCTTTTCTATGAAGGACTTGGGTAAAACGACTTATATACTTGGTATTAAGATCTATAGAGATAGATCGAAGAAGTTGCTGGGTTTGACCCAGAGTACATACATTGAGAAGGTGTTGAAGCGGTTCAACATGCTTGAGTCCAAGAAGGGATTCTTACCCATGTCACTGATGCGCAAATCTTAGCACACCGCTATAGGCGGTAGCAAGACTGCGGCACGAAACGGCAGTGTACCGATCGTTCAAGTAATATAAAATGTGGGAGTGAATCCCCAAGTATCGATCTCGAAGGAACACAGTAAGGTGGAGTTTATTATTGAGGAAGGACTTGAGATTGAAGTCCTTAAGTCGGATGGGTTGCGGAAATGGGGGGTTTTGGTTTGTGGAAATAAAGAGAAAATACTACAACTACTCCTATGCAATGTCGCTATGCAAAGCTTCGCTTAGCGGGATGGAGACTAGGCAGGACTTGAGCGCACTGCGACGCAAGGGCGGATGGACGAGTAGGCAAGCGGAATCGAACTGTGCACGCCTTGAGCGCACTACTTCGTTAGGCGAATGGATTATACGGGCTGCTATGCCACGCAACACTAGGCGGATGGACGAGAAGTCTTACGGAATGAGGGTCGCAAGCACCTCGTCGACAAGCACGCCACTAGCAATTGCTAGTGCGGCACACGAACGTGATGGTAGGATGGAGGATGGAATGGGGCACTCCTCAAACCACATAGACCACAAACATAACCACAAAACTATGGAAAATTATACTAATAATATTTAGGGTGTATGGATATCATTCATATAGAAACATACAACCACACAATCAAATAGAATCAGCAAAAATAACAAGGAGGAGGTAAGATTACAACCGAAGCACGAAGACTCGTCGGAGATTCACGGCCGGAATCTAGGGTTGTCAATCCTCGTCCGGGCTCGGTCTTCAACTGTCATCCGGGGTAGAAGATGGCTGTCACTACCTCCCAATGGACCTGTCTTCTTCGTCAATAGCCTTCAACCACGATCTTGCCAGAGATCTCCAAGGATATAGTGCAAAATCCGTTGAAATGGAGCTTGGAAGCTTCTGAATGATGGAGGAGGCCGAGAAGATACTCCGGCTCGAGATTGGCGTGAAGAATATGTCCGGAGCACCTACAGATGGTGGGCGGCGATGGAGAGGCGAAGGGCGGGTACCCGAATATAAATAATACCTGCTCGTCACAGGTAGAGGGAATAAAAGTAAGAAGAGGAGGAATCCTCACTCAACTCACCAAAACTATCCTTGCCCAGCAAGGTATCATCTCCAGGGAGGCAGCAGGAGGAGAAGGCAATGAGTGGGGCTTCCTCTACGGAGGGGGGATCAACCTCCTCACATAAGAGGATGCTCTCATCATTGACTTGAGCATAATGCTCTAAGTCCTCCTGAAGTACCTATGAAGACTCAACCTGCACAGGCTCAAATGAAGAAAGGGGATCAAGAAATAAAGAAGAAGAAGAACATAAATAAAAATCAATCGGGGGAGTTGTCTCGGTCTCACTACCATCAGATTGGGGAAGTAAAATAATGTCTGCATTGTCATCAATGCTACAAGGTTCAGCGGGATCAACAGTGGCCATGCCCAAGAGTTGGACTTCCTCCACCGGTGCCGAGGAAAGCTCCTCTTCACCTAGAAGGTTGTCCTCCTCCATAGGAGCAGGCATAACACATAGATCGCCAGCCTCATCCTGCGACACATCCTCAACAATGTCGTCAGAGACGAATGTAGTATGCACAACAGGGGGAAGAATAATGCTTGGATAAAAGTCGAGCACTGATTCCTCACGAAGAATCAAGTTCATGCATGGTGATATATGGACATGGGAGATGGGCTCAGTCATGTCAGAACCTAGATCAGCCACACATCTGGTGCCTGTGTCCATGCCATACCCTTCAAAATGTGAAGGTGGCACAGACACATAACCGGATGTTGAAGGTGTGCTGCCAGAAGTAGGAGTCGGGACGATTGGGATATCCGGCTCGTCATCCTCGTCCACTTGGCGAAGATAGGTAGCACAATCCTTCAAGGCATGATCAGTGCTCTGACAAAACAAGCACTGCTTTACGGGCTTCTTTGGCACAACAGGTGCTGAAGCCGAAAAGAAGTGTGACGGTAAAAGCTCGGCAGAATAGCCATAGGACTTACGCGCACCATATGGAGTACCAGACGAAGTCGGTGCACCATATACTGGGCCTTGAGTGCTAGGCCTATTATCTCCCTTTGGACATCTATCACTAGCATGAGAAATATCTCCACACCAACGACAACGAATATTGAATGAAGCCCACATAGTGTGAAGATAAAATGATTCAAAATAAAAACACTATTGTGCAAAATACTACACCTAACAAAAATTTACTAGAGCAACCTAATATAAACAGTAAAACAGAATAAGAAGAAATAAAACAAAAAGGACGCGATAAACAAATGGAAGGGCTTCTCTCTCAGATTCTCCCTCTCCAGAAAACTCACACGTCTGTGTTCCCCGGCAACGGCGCCAATAACTTGATGCGCAAATCTTAGCACACCTCTATAGGCGGTAGCAAGACTGCGGCACGAAACGGCAGTGTACCGATCGTTCAAGTAATATAAAATGTGGGAGTGAATCCCCAAGTATCGATCTCGAAGGAACACAGTAAGGTGGAGTTTATTATTGAGGAAGGACTTGAGATTGAAGTCCTTAAGTCGGATGGGTTGCGGAAACGGGGGGTTTTGGTTTGTGGAAATAAAGAGAAAATACTACAACTACTCCTATGCAATGCCGCTATGCAATGCTTCGCTTGGCGGGATGGAGACTAGGCAGGCCTTGAGCGCACTGCGTCGCAAGGGCGGATGGACGAGTAGGCAAGTGGAATCGAACTGTGCAGGCCTTGAGCGCGCTGCTTCGTTAGGCGAATGGATTACACGGGCCGCTATGCCACGCTTCACTAGGCGGATGGACAAAAAGTCTTACGGAATGAGGGTCGCAAGCACCTCGTCGACAAGCACGCCACTAGCAATTGCTAGTGCGGCACATGAACGTGACAGTGGGATGGAGGATGGAATGGGGCGCTCCTCAAATCACATAGACCACAAACATAACCATAAAACTATGGAAAATTACACTAATAATATTTAGGGTTTATGGACATCATTCATATAGAAACATACAACCACACACATCAAATAGAATCAGCAAAAATAACAAGGAGGAGGTAAGATTACAACCGAAGCACGAAGACTCGTCAGAGATTCACGGTCGGAATCTAGGGTTGTCAATCCTCGTCCGGGCTCGGTCTTCAACTGTCGTCCGGGGTAGAAGAGGGCTGTCACTACCTCCCAATGGACCCGTCTTCTTCGTCAATAGCCTTCAGCCATGATCTTGCCGGAGAACTCCAAGGATATAGTGCAAAATCCGTTGAAATGGAGCTTGGAAGCTTCTGAATGATGGAGGAGGCCGAGAGGATACTCCGGCTCGAGATTGGCGTGAAGAATATGTCCGGAGCACCTCCAAATGGTGGGCGGCGATGGAGAGGCGAAGGGCGCGGAACTGGAGCTCTTAGGCGCGGGAAAAGAAGGTCTATCCGGAATAGGGCAAGAGCTGCAGCTTTTATACAAAATAATCAGAAATTTGGTCACGCACGGTCGAACGCACGACCGTACGTGAACCGTGCGATATTAATCGTAAACAAAGGAAGAAAGGCAACCCAGAGTGCCCGTGCGATTTACTCACGCACGGTCAAAGCCGACCGTGCGTAAAAACGCACGGGTAAATTCAGAAAAGCCAAGAAGCAAGGCTGAACAGGTCGATCGTGCGATTCCTTCACGCACGGGCACTGCCCATGCGTAGAGACGCACGATCAACGACAGAACATTGTATTCCACCTGATGACTAGTTTTTAGTCATCGTTTTTAGGTTAGTTTAGTTTAAATTTCCCTAGTTTTAATTATATTTTCTTTGTATTTTATGTTTGCTAAGTTTTAATGATTGTATTTTATGTTTGTTAAGTCTTAACGTTGTTATTTTATGTTTGTTAAGTTATTATGTTTTTATTTTATTTTATGTTGTTATTTCATGCGTGTTATATTTTATGTTATTATTATTATTATCCTTATTAACTAATTTCATGTTTATTGTAGGATGGTGCAGCTCAAGCCAAGCAGCCCCCTTCCATTGGTGCAGCCCTCCTTGTCAAAACCGAGCAGCCCCCTTCCATTGGTGCAGCCCTCCTTGTCAAAACCGAGCAGCCCCCTTAAATTGGAGCAAGCCGAGCTGTCCAAGTCCAGCCCGAACCTACATGGTGCAGCCCAAAACCGCAACTTATGATGCAGCCCACCACCTTTGCATGACCCATGCATGACCGAAATCTCCCTCTCTCCTCTCTCCTCTTTTTATTAAATGAAACCTCACTTCTCTCTCTCATTTATCCCCATTTCTCTCTCTTTTATTCCCCATACATTCCCCCCTTCTCCTCTTTATTTCCTCTTTAAAAGAATACATTGGAGGTGTCCTTTCTCTTCCTTCCCCTCTCTCCCTCCATTTAGTACATTCAACTCCCCTTCCCATGCATGTGGCCGGCCACCCCTTGGTCTACCTCTTCTCTTGTGATTTCTAGAACCTTCCCCCTCCATCTATAAATAGAGCCCATACCTCATGCTTTGGGAGGACTTTTGGCAAGAGAGCAAGAGAGAGATCAAGAGAGTTTTAGTTTTTCAAGCTTTTATTTTCCATGTTTTGTACTTTTATATTATTGTCCTTGTAATTTTCTTATCGTACTTCTCTTCTATCTATCAATGAAAATGTTTTCTTTCTACAATATTATCGTTTCTCTTTCGATTATGAGTAGCTAATTTTCTTTAGCGTTCGATCACGATGATCCATGAATTGAGATGAGATTATTTTTTATGTCTTAGTTTTGCTTTTGTTTAAATTATTCTCGATCCTTCTTTGAAATATTTTGCGTCGACTCCGTATTTTCGGTATACGGTAGTGGGACCTTGATCTCATTTCATAGTAGTCGAGAGACTCATTGACTTGAAAGATCGCTCAAAGAAGGAAGGAGTTGCACGCACCCCTAGAGATAGGATGACGTAAATCCTCCGGATTGGAGTCAAATCCAATAGTGCGGTTCACTTCGATAATGCGAATTTAGACCTGTTTGATTTGCGAAGAGATTCTGATCAAACCATCTATAAGTTAGGAGATTTAGTGCTCTAGCGAGACTATTTCTCATTTTCGGAACCGTCACGGTCGAGAATTATTTTGCAATCGTAGAACTAAATTTCATTTCTCTCTCGTCTCTTTTCATGGCGATTCTTTGATCGAACGCTAGTTTTCTCTTCTGAATTTCCGTTTAAGTAATCTCGTAGTTTAATTTAAAAATTCTCAAAATCACCCATCAATCGTACGATAGGATAATAGTTGGAAGCGTGAGTAGTAATACTTGACAGCCCCGTGTTTTAAATACGCCCTTGGTACTACAATTCGATAGGTACACTTGCCTCTTCGGGTTGATAGTCAATTCAATTCACCAAGTTTTTGGCGCCGTTGCCGGGGAGATTTGTCAATATTAAGAAAACGCCGTCGCTATTACTTCTACAAAAATCCAAAAAAAACTATTATATATTATAATCAACCCACATCATCATTTTTCTATTCCACCTAAATTCCTGGAAAGGACACTTTGGGCTTGAATTCCCATCATAGCCTCTAGTACCGTTGCAAACCCCTCACAGGGCAGATCTCGGGAAGTCCAGGACTAATATAATCCGCCTAAAAAGAAAAAAAAATCATTATCATTTTTTTTTAATCTTGGTTTTCCTTCATCTTATTTTCCCCTCTTTCCTTTTTCTTGTTTTCTTGCTAGTGCATGACCCGCACGAATTCGTCGTTACTTGTTGATTTGGACCCGAAAATCGAACGCTCCTTTCGGAGAAATTTACAATTCGGGGGTTCCACTTCTCAGGATACGGTTGAGGATTCTGACGGTGATTGTGATCTTAATTCTGAAATTATGGGTGATCCCAATCCAGAAGTTGACCAGCAACGGACCATGTCCTATTATGTTCGGCCCAACCTGGAGGATACAGAATCAAGTATTCTCCGCCCTGCAATTGCGAACAACAATTTTGAACTTAAGCCCGACACTATACAAATGGTGCAGCAATATGTGCAGTTCGACGGATTACCAGATGAAGATCCGAACTTGCATATTGCTAGCTTCCTTGAGATCTGTGATACCTTCAAAATTAATGGTGTCTCAGACGATGCGATTAGGCTAAGACTCTTCCCCTTCTCCTTAAGAACAAAAGCCAAACAGTGGTTGAGTTCTCTCCCAAGAGGATCAATCGCTACTTGGGACATTTTAACAGAAAAATTTCTTGCTAGGTATTTTCCCCCCGGTAAAACTGCTAAACTTCGAACTGATATTTGTTCTTTTAGTCAAATCGATTCCGAGACCCTCTATGACACTTGGGAGAGGGACAAAGAACTTTTGAGACGTTGCCCTCATCATGCTCTGCCTGTATGGTTACAGGTTCAGACATTTTATACTGGGCTAAATCAAGCAACCAAGCAAATGATAGACGCCGCATACGGTGGTTCTTTGAACTGAAAAACTCCGGAGGACGTTCTTGAGCTTATCGAGGACATGGCGATGAACACCTATCAGTGGAATACGCCTAGGTCTCGCCCAATTAAACCTGCAGGTATCTACGAAGTGGACTCCGTGTCCCAACTGGCGCTTCAAGTAGAGATGCTGAATAAGAAAGTAACGGAGATGACTGCTGCCTCCGTTATTCAGGTACATGAACATGCAAATGCTGCTGCTACCGAGCAAGTGGATTATCTGGGGAACATACCCAGGCCTGCTCAAAATAATTTTTCTAATTTTTCTTCTCCTCCTGGTTTTAATGCTGCGTCTAATTCATATCACCCTGGATGGCGTAACCATCCTAATTTTTCGTGGAGTAATCCCGCAAACGCCGCACGTCCACCACATGATTTCACTCCACCACCACCACAAAATCAAAATCAAAATTTTCCAAAACCTCCATCTTTGGAGGAAATGCTTTCTAAATATATAAATTCAAATGAGGCGACCATTAGAAACTTAACAGGGTCGATGAAAAATCTTGAAACCACGGTCGGCCAACTAGCTAAGGCTATCTACGAGAGACCACCTGGGACTCTTCCCTCAAGTACTGAGCCAAACCCAAGGGAACACGCGAAAGCGATCACCCTTCGGAGCGGCAAAGTAGTCCCGAGCCCACCACAAGGGAAGAGCCAGAGGTTATTGCCTCTCATGTTGATTGTAAGACCCCAAATCAGAAAATTCAGAATTCTGGAATCCAGAGCTGCCGCCGGCGACAGTGGCTGTCGCCCGGGCGATAGCGTCCTGTTGAGAAGGTTCTGCCGTGAGCTGTCGGACGGCGTTGACAGGTCAATGTCGGTTCATATCGCTGTCGCCATGGCGACAGCGGCTGTCGCCGGGCGACAACTCAAAGTTGGACTTTGTGGCCGAAATCAAGGGCATTGATTGCACTTTGACTTTGGGGGCTGGTTTTGGCTTGGGAGGCTCGGTGGCAGCATAGAAGGCCGAAATCCTCTTCTTTTTCATTATTTTCCTTAAGGGCTCTTAAGAGAGAGAGAGAGAGAGAAGAGCTTGGAGAAGAAGGAGAAATAGTAAACCCTAGCTTGGAGCTTGGGTTTGGAGGAGCTACACTCATCCAATCCCTCCAAAGTTGGTGGCTACGCGTAGAGGAGGGCAAGGCGCTCCTTTCCATCCGTGTGGAACGTCAAGCCATGGGCTCGAAGCGGCGTTTAAGGGTAACGAACTCTTCTAACCCCATTTGGACATGTTCTAGTCCTTTCCCATGCATCGTTGAGGCCCCTACCCAAAAGGGTGAGGTCGTGGCCTCCGACGGGTTGATTCGTGTTATCCCCATCAAAGCTTGCATTCATGTAGAGTCCACGCGTGAGATGGACGTAGGCGCGCTGTGTGAAGCCCATCCGAGACGGTTCGTCCGGATTGGTGATACTTTTTGGTATTGTGCGTGCCGAGGAAAAACCCCGTGTTGTTATACTTGCCTCGTAGGGCTAGAGGGTGCTACTGCATGCGCAGCAACGCCCGGGGGTGTGCCCCGGGGAGCACCCAAAGTTAAAATGCAGAAATGGAGTTCTGTCCAGCTGTCGCTGGCGCGATAGTGACTGTCGCCTGGGCGACAGCTCCCCAGAATTGGGTTCTAATGAATTTGGGTGTTCTGAGGCAGTGGGAGTGCTACTGCATGTGCAGCAATGCCTGGGGGTGTGCCCCAGGAAGCACCCACAGCTAGAAGCCAAATTAGGGTTTTGTGCACTATCGCTGGCGACAGTGAATGTCGCCTGGGCGACAGCTTCCCAAACTGAGTTCTGGTGATGTTGTTGTGCCCACCTGTTGAGGGGACCTGAGGCCGGTGTACCCGACCTATGGGGGTGTCCTGGTGGATGACTTAGCGGCCCATGGAGCCGGCTAATTGAGAATACCTGGGCTGAAGGGATGCCAGACCCGCTTTTCGTGTTGTACAACCAGAGCTGTGAACAACGGGCAGTTGGCGAACCTGAAACCGCACCATTGCAACACCTGATTAGTAAGCCTCGAACAGTATGTCGGGAGGCAATGGGACAGAGTCTTCGGACTACGTTATGTTCACAATTAAAGCACGGAGGACCCTGGTATTCGGGCCGCCGACTTTAGCCTCGAAGGGCAAAGCCATCAAGAGTGGATGGTGGTGGAAGGCGTAGTACACCCAAGAGTGCCTGAGTGCACGAGACGTGGAGGCCATTCCCACGTTTGTGTTGTTGCATATGTATGAAATGTTGTGGGCTTTGCTAGTCGCACTCTTATATATATATGCTGTTGAGACTGTTTTGCAGGGACGTTTGAACTGCCACCCCCTCGAAGGGGTGGGATCGTTATAACTTGGTCAGCTTTAGCTGACCGTTGCCCTGTTTTGCCACCGTCTTTGGTGGGCTTGTTGTACAGGAGCTGGACCGAGCGGGACCTTGGCGGGCTGAAGCCCCTGCGCTGCTACGGCCCTTGAAGGCCTTTTGTCCTTTCTTCTGTTTTCATGTATGGCCGGCCTGCGCGCCGATGTTGGTAAACTGTAAGGCCGTCGTGCCTCTTTTGTGTGTTGTAAAACATTTTATTCCAAGTTATAGAAGTGGACATACCCGAGTTCGGGTCTTGTGGTTTATAATTCTGTCTCTCTCTTTTACTTCCGCATAGAATGCTCTGAGTTAGGCTTCGTGGTATAGTGTCGTTGCATATTCAATTAAGTGACGTTTCCATTTGTTTTGTAGTATTTAGCGTGGGGCCCCGGCCGAACCTTCTGCAATATGCTTCTGAACGGATGAGGGTGTTACAAATTGGTATCAGCTTCTAAGGTTCCGTATCCTTCTACGGAATTCGTGGACGAATTCTTTTAAGGGGTGGTGAGCACGTGTGTGCGCTACCGTTGAGACGTAAAATAAACCCAAAAATGTCCACTTAGGAATAAAATGTAACAACAAACCAACAATAATTGCATGATTTTGGAACCTGAGTGTTCCTTTTGTTGTTAGTTGCGACTGTGTTGTCGCCTAACTGTGTGTTGCACTTGTGTAGGGCACTCGAAGTGCAGCGGGACCGTCGCATCACCGTGATGTGCATGAGAGTAGTGGGTCTGCTGAGGCCCCTACAACTCCGTCTGCTGAGTTAGTTCGGCTAGTTACTGAAGCCGTTCTAGCTGCGTTGAATGGACAGCATGAAAGGCAAGGCCAACCGCCGGTGCAGGAAGTGGCCCCAGAGCCACTAAGAGTGGAGCAAGTCCCCGTGAGGCGTGCTCCTGAGCAGCAGCTGAAGCACTTTCTGGGATTTCGACCTCCTCCGTTTACCGGGGTTGAATCCCCAGCTGAGGCCGAGGACTGGTTGTCGCATGTGAAGCGAATTCTGACAGCGACATAGTCAGAGGAAGCGCAGAAGGTGACCTTTGCTTCTTACTTGCTGGAAAAGGAAGCTAGGCGGTGGTGGGATGAGGTTGAGAGGCGCTAGTTTGCGGGAAGGCAACTGGTTGATGTGGCGATGGAAGAGTTCTCGAGAATCTTCCTCGCAAGGTATGTGCCTCAGTTGCAGCAGATCGCGATGGAGAACTAGTTCTTGGCTCTAACACAGGTTGGTAGACTGGTTGATGACTACCTGCATGAGTTCACCCGCCTCGGGCGTTATGCTGGAACTTCTTTAGATGATGAGGAGAGAAGGGTGAATAGGTTCTATGGGGGTTTGCATACTGAGTTGCGGCACCTTCTGACAGGGCCGTTGGCGCAGGGTTTCACGACCCTCGTGGGTTCAGCCCGAGCACTTGAGCAGGACATGCTCAGGGAGAAGGGCAAGGTGGCTGTGGTCGAGGCAGTGCCGGAGGGCAAAGCGTCGAGTGCGACGAAGTTGCGGAGGTTGAGTCGCTGGAAGAATGCTCGAGTATCTGGGCCAGCTCCCTCTGCTTCGGGCGCGTCGTCTGGACGTGGCCCTCTTATTTGTTTCACTTGTGGCAAGCCTGGCCATTTCTCTCGGGATTGCCGCAGTGGGCTTCCAAGGCCAGAGAAGAAGACTGGGCCAGCTTATTCTGAGAAGGGGAAGGCAGCTGAGTCCACTGCCTTCCGTATGGCTCCCCCGCAGCCCAGAGTCTTTAGTCTTGATCAGCAGGAGGCTATCAAAGCCAAGGACGTCGTGACAGGTACAATTTAAGATACAGTCTTTACTGTTTTATATAACTGTTCTAATGTTCATGCTAACCCTGTTTGGCGGCGTAGGCTATGTAAATATTTTAGGCATTTCTGCGAGAGCGCTTTTCGATACTGGAGCTTCGCACACCTTGTTATCGTCGGACTTCGTCCAGCGTATTGGTGCGCCGTCGATTGCTTCTGCAGATGGACTGGAGGTCCTACTGCCGAATGGATAAAATGCGTGTGGAGAGGAGTTGCTGCGTAAAGGTTCTAGTTGGTAGCCGGGAGTATGACCTGAAGGCATCGTTACTCCCCCTGGTTGAGTTCGATGTTATCTTCGGTATGGACTGGCTGTCGGAACAGCGTGCGTGTATCGATTGCACCACCAAGGAGGTGAGGTTTGGGCAAGGTGCCGATCGTGAGACGGTCTTTGCAGGCATGCGTGGATCGAGCAAGATGCTGATGTCTGCTCTCCAGGTGTCCAAGGCAGTGCGACAGGGAGCGGAGTTATTCTTTGCTCTTGTGGAGGCTTCAACGCCGAGGCCTAGCCTAGTAGATGTTCCGGTAGTAGCAGAGTTCCCCAATGTGTTCCCGAGCGAGCTCCACAGTGCTCCACCGCAGCGGGAGATAGATTTCACGATTGAGTTGGTGCCAAACGCTAAGCCTGTGGCCCGCTCGCCGTATCGTATGGCTCCGAAAGAGTTGGCAGAGTTGAAGCTGCAGTTGCAGGAGCTGCTTGAGCAGGGCTACGTGCGTCCGAGTTCCTCACCTTGGAGTGCACCGGTCTTCTTTGTCAAAAAGAAGGATGGTAGCCTGCGGCTTTGCATCGATTATCGGGAGCTGAACAAGCTGACGGAGAAGAACAAGTATCCTCTTCCGAGGATAGACGATTTGTTCGACCAGCTTGTTGGTTCGACAGTATACTCGAAGCTGGACTTGAAGTCCGGCTACTATCAGGTGCGGATCAGGGAGTGCGACATCCCGAAGACTGCCTTTAGTACGAGGTACGGGCAGAATGAGTTCACCGTGATGCCGTTTGGGCTGTCTAATGCGCCTTCGGTGTTTATGGACTTGATGCACCAGACTTTCCGAGAGTACCTCGACCGGTTTGTGGTCGTCTTCCTTGATGACATACTGGTCTACTCTCAGTCCGAGGAGGAGCACGGTGATCACCTGCGAGTAGTCTTGGAGGTTCTGAGGAGGAACCAACTGTATGCCAAGTTCTCGAAGTGCGAGTTCTGGCTTCCTTCCGTGGCGTTCTTGGGCCATGTGGTTAGTGGTTCGGGTGTGGCGGTAGATCCGGTGAAGGTTGCGGCCATCAGGGAGTGGCCTGTCCTTTCTACTGTAGCGGAGGTCCGTAGCTTTCTCGGGCTGGCGGGTTATTACAGGCGCTTCGTGGAGAACTTCTCACGGATTGCGCTGCCTCTTACGACGCTGACACGGAAGATGCAGGAGTTCATTTGGACGCCCGCGTGTGCGCAGGCTTTTGAGGAGTTGAAGCGGCGGATTACGACGGCTCCGATCTTATGTTTGCCTTGCGGCACGGAGGGCTACGAGATCTACACCGACGCTTCTGGGAGCGGCCTTGGCTGCGTTCTGCAGCAGCATGGCAATGTTATAGCGTATGGCTCTCGCCAGCTGAAGGTGCATGAGCGGAACTATCCAGTCCACGACTTGGAGTTGGCGGCCGTGATATTTGCCCTGAAGCTTTGGCAGCATTATGTGTATGGCTTGAAGATCAACATCTTCACTGACCATAAGAGCCTGAAGTACCTTCTGACGCAGAAAGGGCTGAATATGCGGCAGCAGAGGTGGATGGAGTTCCTGGGGGACTTCACCTTCGAGATCCACTACACTCCCGGGAAGGGGAATGTTGTTGCGGATGCACTCAGTCGCAGGGCTCCAGCGCAGGCCAACTGGATTCAGATGCATGATGAGCACCTGATACGTGACCTGGAGGCCTTGGGTATTTCTTGCGTAGAGAAGAGGGGCGGTGCCGGTGCCTGTTTGAGTTGGACTGAGGTGCAGTACGACCTCGCAGATAGAGTCCTCCAGGCTTTTGAACTCGATCCGAGTTTAAATCGCTACGCGGAGGATGCTGGTGGTGGGCCGGATTCCCAGTTTCAGGTTCGAGACGGGTTGCTGTGGAGAGGTGACCGTTTGTGCGTCCCCAAGGTGGGTGAGCTGCGCGATGAGTTGATGTTCGAGGCGCATCGTACCAGGTATTCAGTTCATCCGGGGAGCACGAAGATGTATAAGGACATGAAGGTCCTTTTCTGGTGGCCGGGTATGAAGAGGGACATCGTCCACTACGTGGCCAAGTGCCACACTTGTGCGCTAGTGAAGGCGGAATGTCAGAGGCCCGGTGGCTTTTTGCAGTCATTGCCTGTTCCGGAGTGGAAGTTTGATGACATTTCCATGGATTTCGTGCATGGACTGCCGAGGTCGCAGAGCGGGAACGATGCCATCTGGGTAGTCGTTGACCGGCTGACGAAGGTGGCGCACTTTATCCCCAACCGGAGGGATGACTCGGTGGAGAAATTGGCGAAGTTGTATGTTGATACTATAGTGCGACTGCACGGTGTGCCCCGTAGCATCGTCAGTGATCGTGATGGACGCTTTACTTCGAGCGACTGGAGGCTAGTCAACCGTCTTTTGGGTACGAAGCTGCAGTTTAGCACGGCCTTTCATCCTCAGACGGATGGCCAAACTGAGCGTACCAACAGGACGATGGAAGACATGCTCCGGATGTGCGTCCTAGATTTTGGCAAGGGGTGGGAAGATCACCTCTTTCTTGTTGAGTTCGCGTACAACAACAGCTATCAGGCGAGTATTCAGATGGCGCCTTTCGAGGCCCTCTATGGCAGGAAGTGCCGCACTCCCTTAGCTTGGGCAGAAACGGGCGAGACGAAGCTCTTCAAGAGGAAAGACGTCAAAGAGGTGAATTCGACGGTGCGTTTGATCCGGGAGAGGCTTTTGGTTGCGCAGGATAGGCAGACAAAGTACTATAATGCGAAGCACCGCGACGTCCAGTTCGCCGTTGGCGATTGGGTTTACTTGAAGATCAGGCCATTCAAGGGCGTGTCCAGGATTCGGCGCTTGAAAAAGCTGAGTCCGAGATACCTTGGACCTTTTGAGATCATCGAGCGCGTCGGCGAGGCGGCTTATAGTCTTGCGCTATCGGCGGAACTGAGCGGGCTACACGATGTATTCCACATCTCCGTGTTGCGGAAGGCAGTGCAGGAGCCTACGCAGGTGGTCGCGACGGATCAGGTGCCCGTGGATAGTGGGCTTAAGACGGCGGTCAGGCCCGTTAGCATCGAGGATGCTGAGGTGCGTCAGTTGCGGAACAGGGCGATCCGTATGGTAAAGGTCCGTTGGGACAACTGCGGTCGCGAGGATCTCTCATGGGAGCGTGAGCAGACCATGATGGAGGAGTTCCCCGAGCTGTTTCGGTGACGTTTATCTTTTTTTCCCCTTGTGTAAAGACATTTTTTTTATATATGTATATATGCGTGTTTTTATAAAATTTCGGGACGAAATTCTTATAAGGAGGGGAGGGTTGTAAGACCCCAAATCAGAAAATTTAGAATTCTGGAATCCAGAGCTGTCGCCGGCGACAGTGGCTGTCGCCCGGGCGATAGCGTCCTGTTGAGAAGGTTCTGCCGTGAGCTGTCGGACGGCGTTGACGGGTCAATGTCGGTTCATATCGCTGTCGCCAGGGCGACAGTGGCTGTCGCCGGGCGACAGCTCAATGTTGGACTTTGTGGCCGAAATCAAGGGCATTGATTGCACTTTGACTTTGGGGGCTGGTTTTGGCTTGGGAGGCTCGGTGGCAGCATAGAAGGCCGAAATCCTCTTCTTTTTCATTATTTTCCTTAAGGGTTCTTAAGAGAGAGAGAGAGTCCCATGCATCGTTGAGGCCCCTACCCAAAAGGGTGAGGTCGTGGCCTCCGACGGGTTGATTCGTGTTATCCCCGTCAAAGCTTGCATTCATGTAGAGTCCACGCGTGAGATGGACGTAGGCGCGCTGTGTGAAGCCCATCCGAGACGGTTCGTCCGGATTGGTGATACTTTTTGTTATTGTGCGTGCCGGGGAAAAACCCAGTGTTGTTATACTTGCCTCGTAGGGCTAGAGGGTGCTACTGCATGCGCAGCAACGTCCGGGGGTGTGCCCCGGGGAGCACCCGAAGTTAAAAGGCAGAAATGGAGTTCTGTCCAGCTGTCGCTGGCGCGATAGTGACTGTCGCCTGGGCGACAGCTCCCCAGAATTTGGTTCTGGTGAATTTGGGTGTTCTGAGGCAGTGGGAGTGCTACTGCATGTGCAGCAATGCCTGGGGGTGTGCCCCGAGAAGCACCCACAGCTAGAAGCCAAATTAGGGTTTTGTGCACTGTCGCTGGCGGCAGTGAATGTCGCCTGGGCGACAGCTTCCCAGACTGAGTTCTGGTGATGTTGTTGTGCCCACCTGTTGAGGGGACCTGAGGCCGGTGTACCCGACCTGTGGGGGTGTCCTGGTGGATGACTTAGCGGCCCGTGGAGCTGGCTAATTGAGAATACCTGGGGTGAAGGGACGCCATACCCGCTTTTCGTGTTGTACAACGAGAGCTGTGAACAACGGGCAGTTGGCGAACCTGAAACCACACCATTGCAGCACCTGATTAGTAAGCCTCGGACAGCATGTCGGGAGGCAATGAGACAGAGTCTTCGGACTACGTTATGTTCACAATTAAAGCACGGAGGACCCTGGTATTCGGGCCGCCGACTTTAGCCTCGAAGGGCAAAGCCATCAAGAGTGGATGGTGGTGGAAGGCGTAGTACACCCAAGAGTGCCTGAGTGCACGAGACGTGGAGGTCATTCCCACGTTTGTGTTGTTGAATATGTATAAAATGTTGTGGGCTTTGCTAGTCGCACTCTTATATATATATGCTGTTGAGACTGTTTTGCAGGGACGTTTAGAACTGCCGCCCCCTCGAAGGGGTGGGGTCGTTATAACTTGGTCAGCTTTAGCTGACCGTTGCCCTGTTTTGCCACCGTCTTTGGTGGGCTTGTTGTACAGGAGCTGGACCGAGCGGGACCTTGGCGGGCTGAAGCCCCTGCGCTGCTGCGGCCCTTGAAGGCCTTTTGTCCTTTCTTCTGTTTTCATGTATGGCCGGCCTGCGCGCCGATGTTGGTAAACTGTAAGGCCGTCGTGCCTCTTTTGTGTGTTGTAAAACATTTTATTCCAAGTTATAGAAGTGGACATACCCGAGTTCGGGTCTTGTGGTTTATAATTCTGTCTCTCTCTTTTACTTCCGCATAGAATGCTCTGAGTTAGGCTTCGTGGTATAATGTCGTTGCATATTCAATTAAGTGACGTTTCCATTTGTTTTGTAGTATATGACGTGGGGCCCCCGCCGGACCTTCTGCAATTTGCTTCTGAACTGATGGGGGTGTTACATTGATGATGAACAAGTAATCATTAAGGAAACTGATTTAGGAAGTGGAAAAGAAAAAAATATTTTTGAAAAAGAAAAAGATAATTTTAAAACAAATGAAGTTTTAAAAGAATTTCCTCCGCCGCCCTACCCCGCTAATCTTAGGAAAGATAAGCTAGATGACCAGTACCAACATTTTCTGGAAATGTTTAAGCAAATCCACATTAATTTACCCTTTCATGAAGCAATTAGTCAAATGCCTAAGTACGCTAAATATCTTAAGGATTTGCTAACAAACAAAAAGAAACTGGAAAATTTATCTAATGTAACGCTAAATGAAGAGTGCTCGGCGGTTATTAAAAATACTAATCTCCCTATAAAGATAAAAGATCCGGGTAGCTTTTCGATCCCCTACATTTTTGGTAATCTTTTCATGAAAAACGCGTTAGCGGATTTGGGTGCGAGCATCAATTTGATGTCTTTTTCTTTGTTTAAGAAGCTAGGATTGGGCACTCTCAGCCCTACGCGTATGAGCATCCAATTAGCCGATAGATCCATTAAGTATCCATTAGGTATCGTTGAGGACGTGTTAGTGAAGGTCGACAAATTCATCTTCCCGGTGGATTTTGTCATTCTTGATATTGAGGAAGACGTCGATGTCCCTCTTATCCTTGGTCGTCCCTTATTAGCCACCTCTCGAGCGGTTATTGATGTGAGTAACGGGAAGCTTCTTCTTCGTGTAGGGGATGATGAGGTCGCATTTTCTATTAATGATTCAATGAAAAATTCTTTAAAAAATGACGACTCATGTTTCTTTCTTGATGAGATTAATGATAATTCTTCATTTCTTCTTTCTAATGTTTCTTCAAATGATTTTTCTTCCTCCTTTTCTGAAAGTTCTCCAAATATTTTTGAAGATACGGTTATGTCCGTGCAAACAAATTTTGAAAATCCACCAACTTTTAGACAAAAATTTTTGAAAATCTTATTTTTGAAAAAGAAAAAGTTTTAAAAAATTCTTACGATGAACCACCCTCTCTTGAACTCAAACCACTCCCCGATCATCTTAAGTACGCATTTTTAGAAAAAAATTCTAAATTGCCCGTTATAATCTCGGCTTTTCTTTCTCAATCCGAGAACGATCAACTGATCGAAGTGCTACAAAAGCACCATCGAGCTATAGCGTGGCAAATTTCCGACATTTCTGGCATAAGCCCTTCTTTTTGCACCCACAAATTTTTGTTGAAAATGATTCAAAACCTGTAATCCAACCTCAACGTCGTCTTAATCCAAACATGAAAGAGGTCGTAAAAGGAGAGGTGCTTAAGTTCTTAGATGCGGTGATAATTTATCCAATCTCAGATAGTAAGTGGGTTAGTCCCGTTCAGGTTATGCCTAAAAAGGGTGGGATCACGGTAGTAGCGAACGAAAATAACGATTTAATCTCGACTAGGGCGGTAACGGGATGGAGAATGTGTATCGATTATCGTAAGCTTAATGACGCCACTCGTAAGGATCATTTTCCCCTCCCTTTTATCGATCAAATTTTAGAACGTTTATCTGGGCATAGTTTTTATTGCTTTCTCGACGGTCTCTCGGGGTATTTCCAAATCCCTTTCGCACCCGAGGACCAAGAGAAGACAACATTTACTTGCCCTTTCGGAACTTTCGCTTACCGTAGGATGCCTTTCGGCCTTTGCAACGCACCTGCTACCTTTCAGAGGTGTATGTTGGCCATTTTCGATAAATATGTAGAAAATATAATGGAAATATTTATGGACGACTTTTCTGTTTTTGGTGATTCGTTTTCTTCATGTTTAGAAAATTTGGCTAAGGTTTTAGAACGCTGCGAAGAAACAAACTTAGTTTTAAACTGGAAGAAGTACCATTTTATGGTACGAGAAGGTCTAGTTCTAGGTCACAAAATTTCTGCTAAGGGAATCGAGGTCGATCAAGCTAAGGTCGAGGTGATCGAAAAACTGCCGTTGCCTACGAACATCAAAGCGATTAGAAGTTTTTAGGCCACGTAGGATTTTATCGGCGCTTTATTAAGGACTTTTCAAAAATCACCAAGCCTCTAACCCAACTTTTAGAAAAAGACATTCCCTTTAATTTTGACGAATCATGCTTAGTTGCTTTTGAATTAATAAAATCTAAATTAATTAATGCTCCGATTATGATTGCTCCGGTCTGGGGTATGCCATTTGAAATAATGTGCGATGCGAGTAGTTATGCGGTGGGTGCGGTGCTAGGACAACGGATTGATAAAAATTTCCACCCAATCTATTACGCCAGCAAGACTCTTAACTCGGCGCAGGAAAACTACACAACAACTGAAAAAGAACTTTTAGCAATTATTTTCGCTTTGGATAAATTCCTACCGTATATTACGCTTTCCAAAATTATAGTTTTTACGGATCATTCCGCTTTGAAGTACCTTCTTTCTAACCGGACGCCAAGCCACGTCTCATCCGTTGGATCCTCTTACTTCAAGAATTCGACTTGGAGATCCGGGATAAGATAGGAGCGGAAAACCTAGCGGTTGATCATCTTTCTCGACTTGAAAATCCTAAAATAGGAACTTTAAATGAAAATTTTCTTAGTGATTCTTTTCCGGATGAGCAACTCTTAAATGTTTTCTCTTCTACCCCCTGGTTTGCCGACCTGGCCAATTATCTTGTGGCCCGTGTCCTCCCAAAAGAGTACTCGTCTCAGCAAAAGAAGAAATTCTTTTCTGAGTTGAAGTATTATTTTTGGGAGGACCCCTTTCTATTTCGCATTTGTGCGGATCAGGTGGTAAGAAGGTGTGTTTCCCGGGAAGAAGGTTATAAAATCTTAAAGCATGTTCATGAAGGTCCAACTGGCGGGCATTATCAAGCAAGCCGCACCGCCCACAAAGTGCTTAGTGCTGGCTTTTATTGGTCAAGCATTTTCAAAGATGCTCAAATCTTTGTGAGCGGATGTTATCGGTGCCAGCGGACTGGAAACATCTCAAATAAAAATGAAATGGAACAAAATTATTTTTTGGAGTGCGAGGTTTTTGACTTATGGGGCATCGACTTTGTAGGCCCGTTTCCTTCAAGTTTAGGTAATAAATATATTTTAGTCGCGGTAGACTATGTTTCTCGTTGGGCAGAGGCCCAAGCTCTTCCAAGTAATGATGCCCGCGTTGTGATTTCCTTTTTGAAAAAATTGTTTTCACGTTTTGGTTTCCCTCGAGCGATCGTTAGTGATAGGGGAAGTCATTTTTGCAACGCCCAACTCACTAAAGTTTTAACTAAATATGGCGTTACGCATAAACTTTCTACCGCTTATCACCCTCAAACTAACGGTCAGGTCGAGGTCGTCAATCGGGAACTCAAAAGAATTCTAGAAAAAACTGTTTCTACTTCTCGCAAAGATTGGACTTTAAAATTAGACGATGCTCTTTGAGCTTATCAGACGGCGTACAAGACCGCTATCGGTTGTACTCCCTTCCGATTGGTCTATGGAAAATCGTGTCATCTCCCGGTTGAAGTAGAACACCGCGCATATTGGGCACTGAAATTTTTTAATTTTGATCCGCACTCCGTCGGCGAGCATAGAAAAAATCAATTGAATGAACTCGACGAGTGGCGAGCGTTTGCTTATGAAAATAATAAACTTTATAAAGAACGTACGAAATTTTATCATGATAAGAACTTGCGCCACCCTAAGACGTTTAAACCAGGCGATCAAGTTCTTCTCTTTAATTCACGTTTACGTCTTTTTTCCGGCAAACTTAAGTCTCGATGGTCTGGACCATTTACGGTCAAAGAGGTTTTTCCGTACGGAACTGTGTTAATTTCGCACCCGGATAAGGGTGAATTTAAAGTGAATGGTCATCGACTGAAATTATATTTTTCTAATGATTTAGTGTCTCCTGAAAAGGAACAAGTTTTATTCATTTCGTGATTGTTATCTCTTTGTGGAACTATGTTTTTAATTAGAACTTTTATTATGGACTTTATTATTATCAAATTTTTTATTCGAACATTATGTATTGTTTTAATAAGAACAATCTTGGGATCTTGCCCAAGTTCTTTGTCTGCATTTATTTTTGTATTGTGTTCTTCCTCCCGGTGGCCCAAATGCTTCAAAGTTTGTGATTGCCGCTCCAACGTTGCTGATTTCAAGAAGGATCGAATCATACCTGTTGATGATCAAGTCACTAAAGTGCAAGCATGGGGGAGCGACATCCGCATTCGGCCTCACAAACCCGGGGAAGTCCTGTTTTTTTTAGTTATTATTTACTACATTTCCTGTCTTCCCCTATTCTCTTTCTCTTTCTCTTTCTCGTTTTCTTTTTTCATTGAGGGCAATGAAAAGCTTAAGCATGGGGGAGGGTTTCATTGTTCTCTTTCTCTCTTTTCTACAAAAAAATATAAAAAAAATATAAAATCTATTTGAAAATCAAAGTCAAAAAATTATTTTCTATCTTTATTTTTATGCGTCTTCTAGTGATGTGTATGCCCAAGTGGTTCTTTTGTCCTAGGCAGAATTTTCTTGAATAGGTTTTCTAAACTTATTAATTTAACATATTTTAGTTTTACGATTTTCCAATCTCTAAATATAGACATCAGTATTTTAAGGACTGTAAATTAGCAAATTGTAGTTTTTCTTTTTATTCGGCGTTATTGCTGTTGAAACCGATTTCTCGGTCTCTTGTGGAGCTCAGGGCCCTCAACGAATCGAGGGGCAGCTAGCCCTTACTGGTCCCTCGGAAGAGGTAGGCAAATAACTCGGACAAAGAACAAAGACCCTAGTCTTAGCGAGGAGGTCCCTCCACTAACCCGGAAGATCGTTGAGCGCTTCCCCTCCCAAGCCAAAGCTAAGACTCGGGCACCTTGGAGAGCTAGAGAGCCCAAACCAAAGCGACCTAAGGAGAGAAGAAGGCTCAAAGATTCTGAACCGGTCCTCCTCCAAGGTGCCCTTTGAGGTCTATTTATAGATTCTAGTTTTGTGGTCTGTCAATAGCCAAATCCCGCTGTCTATTCTTACTATCCGCACACCGGATTGGTCTGCTAACAGCCAAACTCCGCTGTTTGGAGAGGCTAACCGCAGACAACCGGGGGCCTCCTGGTAAAAATTCCTTCCTGGACTTTTACTGGGCGAGCCAGCCCGCTTCGCGACCTCCCTTGTGAGTGGAGCTCGCGAGCCTCTGGGTTGGCGAACCCCCGAATTACTATGGGCACATTACCTGGCTCGCTCGCCTACACTACCTTGGCTGGGACCTCCCTTGCGAGTGGAGCTCGCAAGCCTCTGGGTTGGCGAGCCCCATAATTGCTATCCGCACTTACTCTAGGCGGGCTCGCCTGTCTTACCTCGGCGAGCCCCAGAATTGCTATCCGCACTTACTCTAGGCGGGCTCGCCTGTCTTGCCTCGGCGAGCCCCAGAATTGCTATCCGCACTTACTCTAGGCGGGCTCGCCTGTCTTGCCTCGGCGAGCCCTAGAATTGCTATCCGCACTTACTCTAGGCGGGCTCGCCTGTCTTGCCTCAGCGAGCCCCAGAATTGCTATCCGCACTTACTCTAGGCGGGCTCGCCTGTCTTGCCTCGGCGAGCCCCATAATTGCTATCCGTACTTACTCTAGGCGGGCTCGCCTGTCTTGCCTCGGCGAGCCCCATAATTGCTATCCGCACTTACTCTAGGCGGGCTCGCCTGTCTTGGCTCGCCTCACCGGGGTTCGCCCATCTTGGCTCGCCTCACCGGGGTTCGCCCATCTCGGCTCGCCTTCTTGGGTGCGAACCATCTGACTCTTCCTGGAGAACATCGGGGTTGTACAATTGCCTATGAACGGTTGCTAAAGAGCGTTATCACTTTTTCATTTAGGGATAATTCTTTCTTGGTGTCTAGATCTTGTCCCTAGCTACTCTCGAAGCATGTGCGTAGTTTTTGATCTTCACGAACTTTAGAAATGATCTAGGCCACCCTTTGACCCGTTTGAGCCTTTTTGCCCACCTAAACATTACACCATTGCAAACTATTTTGGGCCTTTTTCCTTTTCTTTGTCTAAGCTCCACTTTTCACTTTTTTACCAAAGCCAAAATGCCTAACCCTTTTTCCACACTAAACCTTGAGCTTTATGTTTACTCATTTTTGTGATGGGGTTTATGTTTGAAAAATGAAAAGAAACTTGAAAGCTTACATTTGGAGCTCCCATTTAGAAAAAGTAGTACCAAAAAGAAGAATGTCATCATCATAAAAAAAACAAATTGTGTGAAATCAAAAGAAAAAAAAAATATGAAGTTTATTCTTGGCCAATTAAGAAAAGAAAAAAAATTACATGACCTTGTTTTTGAATTGAAAAATGTTGTACCTCTCAATTCTTGTTTTTGTGCTCAACTTTGATTTAGTGTGTTTAGTTTTCGTTTTTTTTATCTTTGAATTACCACTCCTAATCAATTACCTAAACCAAATTATTACGCCTATTAAGTCCTAGTGATCTTTAGAACGTGTTAACATCTGCGTAGTGGAGAGAGTGTGAACGGACAAGCCTATGGCCACCATCATTGATGGATTTCTTTGGAGGTTATTTTGAGGTGATTTAGGGGTAGTCGCTATTTTAGCAACCTAGTAATTCGTCTAATGCACCGATTATTTAGAAACTCTATATTTTTGTTTTTCTTATTTTCCTAAACTTTTGGATGTCTTGTTTTAGGAATTTTGAAATGCGTAAACCTTCTCTATGTTCTAATAATATTTTTAGATTTCCATTTTCAAGTTTTTTATTTTTGGACTTCTCACCCTACTAGTTGCTAGCATAGAAGTTAGAATAGTTTAATTTTTCATGTTTTGATTTTCTTATTATTTGAAATTCCAAGTTGTTGTCATCTCTACCTCCAATTATAATTTCATTTGCTTGGGGACAAGCAAACTCTTAAGCATGGGGGAGTTTGATGACTAGTTTTTAGTCATCGTTTTTAGGTTAGTTTAGTTTAAATTTCCCTAGTTTTAATTATATTTTCTTTGTATTTTATGTTTGCTAAGTTTTAATGATTGTATTTTATGTTTGTTAAGTCTTAACGTTGTTATTTTATGTTTGTTAAGTTATTATGTATTTATTTTATTTTATGTTGTTATTTCATGCGTGCTATATTTTATGTTATTATTATTATTATCCTTATTAACTAATTTCGTGTTTATTGTAGGATGGTGCAGCTCAAGCCAAGCAGCCCCCTTCCATTGGTGCAGCCCTCCTTGTCAAAACCGAGCAGCCCCCTTCCATTGGTGCAGCCCTCCTTGTCAAAACCGAGCAGCCCCCTTCAATTGGAGAAGGCTGAGTTGTCCAAGTCCAGCCCGAACCTACATGGTGCAGCCCAAAACTGCAACTTATGATGCAGCCCACCACCTTTGCATGACCCATGCATGGCCGAAATCTCCCTCTCTCCTCTCTCCTCTTTTTATTAAATGAAACCTCACTTCTCTCTCTCATTTATCCCCATTTCTCTCTCTTTTATTCCCCATACATTCCCCCCTTCTCCTCTTTATTTCCTCTTTAAAAGAATACATTGGAGGTGGCCTTTCTCTTCCTTCCCCTCTCTCCCTCCATTTAATACATTCAACTCCCCTTCCCATGCATGTGGCCGGCCACCCCTTAGTCTCCCTCTTCTCTTGTGATTTCTAGAACCTTCCCCCTCCATCTATAAATAGAGCCCATACCTCATGCTTTGGGAGGACTTTTGACAAGAGAGCAAGAGAGACATCAAGAGAGTTTTAGTTTTTCAAGCTTTTATTTTCCATGTTTTGTACTTTTATATTATTGTCCTTGTAATTTTCTTATCGTACTTCTCTTCTATCTATCAATGAAAATGTTTTCTTTCTACAATATTGTCGTTTCTCTTTCGATTATGAGTAGCTAATTTTCTTTAGCGTTCGATCACGATGATCCATGAATTGAGATGAAATTATTTTTTATGTCTTAGTTTTGCTTTTGTTTAAATTATTCTCGATCCTTCTTTGAAATATTTTGCGTCAACTCCGTATTTCCGGTATACGGTAGTAGGCCCTTGATCTCATTTCATAGTAGTCGAGAGACTCATTGACTTGAAAGATCGCTCAAAGAAGGAAGGAGTTGCACACACCCCTAGAGATAGGATGACGTAAATCCTCCGGATTGGAGTCAAATCCAATAGTGCGGTTCACTTCGATAATGCGACTTTAGACCTGTTTGATTTGCGAAGAGATTCCGATCAAACCATCTATAATTTAGGAGATTTAGTGCTCTAGCGAGACTATCTCTCATTTTCGGAACCGTCACGGTCGAGAATTATTTTGCAATCGTAGAACTAAATTTCATTTCTCTCTCGTCTCTTTTCATGGTGATTCTTTGATCGAACGCTAGTTTTCTCTTCTGAATTTCCGTTTAAGTAATCTCGTAGTTTAATTTAAAAATTCTCAAAATCACCCAACAATCGTACGGTAGGATAATAGTTGGAAGCGTGAGTAGTAATACTTGACAACCCCGTGTTTTAAATACGACCTTGGTACCACAATTCGATAGGTACACTTGCCTCTTCGGGTTGATAGTCAATCTTAATCACCACCACCCCAGAAAAGAACGCACGATCGCATTCGACCGTGCGTCAAGGAAAACGCACGACCGTGCGATATACGTAGATATGAATTCTGGGTGAAAATGACTGAACCGTCCACCTGCATCAGCCACAACCTGGTTGGGAATACCCCTCAAGCTCAAGCATAAACGCATCAAAAGAATGGGGAGCACATTGTGCTTGCCCCCAATAACAAAGCATGCAATTGCATACCACAACAGGCCTAAAAGGTGCACTTCGTGTAATCCGGAGTATCAATGCAATATAAGCAATAATGTGCAGAAAGTGAAGTGCAACTGCGCGAAAACAAGCCCAGTTGAGTCCGAAAATGTGTATATAATTGGGACTCATCAGTCACATGGTGTGAGTCTCTCTAAGGACCAGTGTCCTAAATCTTTGGAAGATAAGGACCGCATGAAGTTGAATCCATATGCTTCGACAATTGGATCAATCATGTATGCAATGTTGTGTACTCGACCCGATGTCTCATATGCTTTGAGCATGATGAGCAGGTATCAGTCTAATCCCGGTGATGGTCACTGGATAGCCATCAAGAATATCCTAAAGTACTTGAGAAGGACAAATGACTTATTCTTGGTGTTTGGTAGAGAGGAAGAGCTCGTTGTAAAGGGTTACACGGATGCTAGCTTCAAGACTGATAGAGATGACTCTGTAACATCCCACCTTTAAAAAGGGGTCTAACTGGTTCAGTCGAACCCTCAGAATAGCTTAGGTCGGGTCATAGGAACACCACAACCCGACCTTCACCACATAATGGTGGTCATTTAGAGAAAAAACTATTTTGGGTAGCATTGTGCTTTTCCATAATGCTCAAGTAGTATAGTAAGCATGTGTGCTCCAAATTGACTTATGTCAGTTCCGTTAGACTTGTATGGTCAATACTAGTGCAACGGAAATCGTTTGATCCTGATCCGAGGTCGTTTGGAGAAAATGACCATTTTGAGCATCGTAGTGTGTCACAATAAAGTCATTGGGGGTGCAGTGACCATACACACTCCAAATTGACTTCCATCAGCTCCGTTAGACTTGTATGGTCAATACGGGTGCAACAGAATTCGTTTCGTCCCGATCCGTGGTTGTTTGGAGAAAACAACCATTTTGAGTATCGTAGTGCGTCACAATAAAGTCATTGGGGTACAGTGACCATACGCACTCCAAATTGACTTCCATCAGTTCCGTTAGACTTGTATGGTCAATATGAGTGCAACAGAGCTCGTTTCGTTGCAATCCGAGGTCGCTTTGAGAAGATGACTATTTTTAGTAATTTCGAGCGTCGCGACAACGCCATTTTCAAATGTTTAGCCAGCGTGCTCCGAATTGAATTCTGTCAGTTGCGTTGGACTCGTATGGACGATACGAGTGCAATAGAATTCGTTTCGCTTAATTTCGACATCGTTTAGTCAAGTAAATAAAAATAAACTTTCGTAAAATTGTAAGAATCTCGAGATACATAAACATTTGATTTCGACCCCATCACATCGAACTTTGACTCGACACTTGACGACTCGGACCCGTAATGACTTTGACCCACACGGGGGACCCACTTAGGGTTGACTTGGTCAACCCTCTTATAAGAGGTTATTTTGGACCATTTACACCCTCTCCACCCAAGCCCCCAACACACCAAGCCCATATTTTTTTCCTATATGCTGATGAGCACTAATCATAAAGCAATTATGGGGAGTGGGTTTAAATATTTTCTAAATCATAGGAGTTAAACTCAAGGCTTAAGCCTAAGCTAACCCTAATCCACTCTAAGCCAAATCTTAATCCCCCCTCTTAGACTAAGCCCAAGGAAGTGGACCTAGATATTTTAAGGCCTTCGTAGGATGCCTGCCAGCTGCCCCTCCTTGATCCAACCATGGTTGGAAGGAACCCAACCAGGGATACAAGTCTTTGAGCTGAGAAGGAAGAAGGGAGAGAGATGGGAAGGATCTCGGTTTGCCTATAAAATGGGCCTCAACCCCTGCCTAGAGGGGACACCACCTCCATGAACTCCTCCTTGCCCTTTTCGAAACCAGCCCCGCCGCCCTACTTGCCTGCCGGAGCCGGAGAAGACGAGCTTGAGCCACCTCGGCCACCCCGCCACCCTCCCTCCTCAATCCTGCATGGAGGGCTCCCGAGCCCTACCAGGCTCCCAAGGGACACCTACCTCGTCGGAGAAGGGTCGGAGACCCCCCTCCAGGAAGCCTCGGGCGAGGGCACCCCAGGGAAGGCACCATTCCGGCGAAATCCGAGGGTTGAGCCATCTGAGGGATCCTCCCGGTGGCCGGCAGCGGCACCAGGCAACCAGACCACCGTCGGGAGGGGCGCCTGCCTCCGGTGAGTCGGCCGGAGGTGGTGGCGCACCGTTCCGACGGCCGGCCGGCGGTGGCGAGAGCCCGTGAGCTCTCAGCCACCGCTCCCTACAACTATCATTGGATCTTATGTTTAAGATCCAATGGTAGCAATTTTATGGGCAATGATTAGCCCTCCCACATCGAATCAGCTCTGGATCCGTTGTGGGGCCACGACTAGAGCTGGTGCAGCTCGACTGCAGCCGACGGATCTGCGCCAAGATCCGTGCAGGGTGAGTTTTTATATCTAATAGGTTTTTATTTTTCTAAGCCCAAACCAGAGCTCAAATAGAAAAACTTTAAGAAGGAAAGTTGTAGGTACTGATGAGTGCTACCTCCACTAAATTTTTTAGAATTTTTGGGTATCTGTAGGTATTTTTTGTAATTAAAAAAATGGGTAAAATTTCTGTGTTTCAATTAACAGAGGGTTTGAAATTGGATAGAAAATTCTGAGAATATTATGGGACCTTCCTATTACTGTTCCACACTTGCGATAATTATTTAAGAATTTTTGGAAGAGATGTAATATTTTTTTAGGGTAAAAACCTTTGTTTTTAATTATTTAAGAAATAGCCACTCTTCCGAAATGTCTCCAAAATTTATGGGAAGTGTGAATGGTTGAAACACTTCATCTAAAAAAGTTTGGGGATTTTTAAAGTACTCTTGCTATATTTGGGAAATTATTTGGCGGTTATGAGAGCCTAAATAAATTAGCAAAGACCGTTTATACCTCAAAAAGCATTGCAAAATTTATGATAACTTTTTAAGGATGTCATCAGCCTAGGATAAAAGTTGGGTGATTTTCGGGTATGGTTTACTATTTTAATGATTTTAAAATAGAATAATAACTCAGGCTCGAAGCGATGTGAGACCTTATGATTCACCGAGTTGCGTGTAAAAGTAATTCCTGGATATCAGAAATTGTTTTTGGAGAATTTAAGGAACTCATAGTATCGTTCCTCAAGTCCGCTTAAGCCATGTTTAAAAGGCACAATTAAAACCTATGATCGAGCTGTAATTAAAGAAACAAAATTTGGAAGAGACTCCTGTGAACGAAGTTGCCTCCTTGGAACGGAGAAGCCTCCTAGGAACGGAGATGGAATAGAGCTTTCCTCCTATGAACGGAGATGGAATTGAAGCCTCCTGATTATGGAGTGATGAGCTACTAACCTTGTTATTCTATTGCATTTTCTTTTACTCCAGTCTCGTACTGGTCCCGCTCCTTTCAGTTTGAGTACCTTCCATTCAATTTCTTTTCAGTTTTACTCTAGTCTCATACTGGTCCAGTTCAGTTACTGCACTCTATTTCAGTATTTCAGTTACTGTACTTTACTTCAGCATTGCCTATGATTTAGAGTTGACGTGAAGACGTGACATACCTTCAGAGTCAACCCTAAATAGTGTCGAACTAGCCGCCGCTTGTAGAGCTGAGCAAACAGATCGATGTTTTGGATTTTCCTTCTTATTTGCCTATGATTTAGGGTTGACGTGAAGACGTGACATACCTTCAAAGTCAACTCTAAATAGTGCCGAACTGGCCACCACTTGTAGAGCAGAGCGAACAGATCATTGTTTTGGTTTTTCCTTCATTATTGCCTATGATTTAGAGTTGACGTGAAGACGTGGCATACCTTCAGAGTCAACCCTAAATAGTGCCAAATTGGCCGCCGCTTGTAGAGCAGAGCAGACAGATCGTTGTTTTGGTTTTTCCTTCTTTATTGCCTATGATTTAGAGTTGACGTGAAGACCTAGCATACCTTCAGAGTCAACCCTAAATTGTGCAGAACTGGACACCGCTTGTAGAGCAGAGCGGACAGATCGTTGTTTTGGTTTTTCCTTCATTATTGCCTATGATTTAGAGTTGACATGAAGACGTGGCATACCTTCAGAGTCAACCCTAAATAGTGCCGAACTGGCCGCCGCTTATAGAGCAGAGTAGACAGATCGTTGTTTTGGTTTTTTCCTTCTTTATTGCCTATGATTTAGAGTTGACGTGAAGACGTGGCATACCTTCAGAGTCAACCCTAAATAGTGTCGAACTGGCCGCCGCTTGTAGAGCGGAGCGGACAGATCGTTGTTTTGGTTTTTCCTTCTTTATTGCCTATGATTTAGAGTTGACGTGAAGATGTGGCATACCTTCAGAGTCAACCCTAAATAGTGTCGAACTGGCCGCCGCTTGTAGAGCAGAGCGGACAGATCATTGTTTTGGTTTTTCCTTCTTTATTGCCTATGATTTAGACTTGACGTGAAGACATGGAATACCTTCAGAGTCAACCCTAAATAGTGCCGAACTAGCCGCCGCTTGTAGAGCAGAGTGGACAGATCGTTGTTTTGGTTTTCCCTTCATTATTCCCTATAATTTAGAGTTGACGTGGAGATGGTACATTCCTTTAGGGTCAACCCTAAATAGTGTCGAACTGGCCGCCACTTGTAGAGCAGAGCGGACAGATCGATGTTTTGGCTTTTCCTTCCTTATTGCCTATCATTTAGAGTTGACATGAAGGCGGGGCATTCCTTCAGGGTAAACCCTAAATAGTACCGAACTGGCTGCCACTTGTAAAGCAGAGTGGACAGATCGATGTTTTGGTTTTTCCTTCTTATTTGCCTATGGTTTAGAGTTGATGTGAAGACGTGGCATACCTTCAGAGTCAACCCTAAATAGTGTCGAACTGGCCGCCGCTTGTAGAGCAGAGCGGACAGATCGATGTTTTGGCTTTTCTTTCTTTAGTGCCTATGATTTAGAGTTGACGTGAAGACGTGACATACCTTCAGATTCAACCCTAAATAATGTCGAACTGGCCGCCGCTTGTGGAGCAGAGCAGACAGATCGATGTTTTGGCTTTTCCTTCTTATTTGCCTATTATTTAGAGTTGACATGAAGATGTGGCATACCTTCAGAGTTAACCCTAAATAATGCCAAACTGGCCGCCACTTGTAGAGCAGGGCAGACAGATGGGTGTTTTGGCTTTTCCTTCTTTATTCCATATAATTTAGAGTTGACGTGGAGATGGGGCATCCCTTCAGAGTCAACCCTAAATAGTGCCGAACTGGCCGCCGCTTGTTGAGTAGTGCGGACGAATCAATGTTTGAGGTTTTGTTCTTGTATTAACTGTAATTTAGATTTGACGGGAATATATTGTGCCTCCGATATATGTTCCTTCAGGAATATATTGTGCCTTCTAGAAATATTCCTACGGGAATATATTGTGCCATCGAGAAATATTCCTACGAGAATTAAATGTGCCTTCGAAAAATATGCCTTGGGAGAGTGTCGGATGGTCGATGAGTTTTACTCTAAGACAACCCGCATGACGGAGGGCCTGGGAGGGCAACCCGTGCGAAACTAATAGAACTACGAGGGTCTGAGACCGTATGCAGGATGATACGAAGTACGTAGGCAGTGGTCGTGGGAAGACTGCATCAGCCTAATAAGAGTCCAGATATCCCCTCTCTTATAAATGTTATATTATATCTGTTGTTAGTAGGGGTTAGATTCTGTTCGTGGTTCTAATAACTTATCTTTAGCACATGTGACATGTGCGGATGAGAGACAGCACCCAGGTATGGATGAAGCCACGGAGCAGGCTACATCAGGTACAAGTCGTTAAGCCGCATCCCCTTTTGTTGTGCCCTATCTCATGATATCTATATATTGGCAATGAATCCTTGATTGATAGGACTAAATGCAGCAGAGATATTGCAATTATCCATACAGATTTTGAGTTTGAGGTTTCTGTGATAATTAACCTTCCACTATAATACTACATCTTCCGCTAAGTGCTATAAAGTGCGCTCTTTGATAATGTCTTTCGCTAGAACACTGCTTCCCTACTTTATTGGTGTGTAGTGACTTTCGCTTAACACCACCCCTAGGCGTGACAACGGAGTGTTCATGGAAGGGGGTTGGAGAAGTTGGTACCTTCACACTTCGGGATCGTCTCGGCGTCGTACTAAAAGGGTGGTGTGCGATAAGATCCCCCGGTCGGACCACCGATTTGGGATGGGGGGTCTTACAGACTCAAAGTCCCAATCAGGTTTTGATTTTGCCTTAATGGAGGAGCTGTTAGTTGGAAGAGTTCCAAGCAAGAGATAGTTGCCGATTCTATGACTGAGACCGAGTATAACGCTACTGCAAATGCGGCGAAGGAGGCTGTGTGGATTAGGAAATTCATCAGCGAGCTTGGTGTAGTTCCTAGCATTGTTCATCCCGTAGTTCTCTACTGTGAAAATAATGGTGCAATAGCCCAAGCTAAGGACCCTAGATCCCATCAACGCTCCAAGCACATGCTTCGGCGATTCCATCTTATTCGAGAGATTGTCGATCGAGGAGATGTGAACATTTGCAGAGTACCGACTGAAGAAAACACAGCGGATCCACTGACAAAGCCTCTTGCGCAAAAGAAACATGATGGTTATGTTAGATCAATGGGTATTAGATACCTATCGTCTTTAGTGGAAGCCTTGTGGATTGTATGTTTGTTGGTTGTTTATTCATTTGATGAATTGTGTTATGTACTATGTTTTTCATTTTACATTTTTGGCAAGTTCTTATTATTTTGTCCATAGTTTCTATTTGATAGATTAATTAACATAATAAATGCCCTCAGAATGTTTGCTTCCATAGGAATTCAAGTACGTGACTTGAATGTGAGGGCCTATGTATACCAAGAACCTTCATTCTTAAATGGTCCCTAGTCAGAGTATCATCTTAGAAGTTGAGGGGCAATGATGGTACGTTAAGACTAGCATGTGCGTTGACTGATGACCAGTTCTCACAAGTCATGATATTGTGATATCGAGTCATCACATGGGTACTTGTTAGTGAACAAGTTATACTGGACATACCCACCTTGAGACTACTTTGTGGATTGTTATATGAACGTGTCACAAGTAGGTCTCAACTGACAATGGTTCTTGTAGTTCTTTGACCTGAAGTCACAACATTCATCAAGTGAGGAAGAGCGTACTTTGATGTCATCTAAAGTCTTCCTTGAGAAAGGTTGATGATAAGGGTGGTTATTGGGTATGTTACGATTCATTTGGGTGTTTGTGTGTGTACAGATATGGGATTTGTACTCCTTTATGAAAGGAGTTACACCCATGGGCCCCTTGATGTAATGAGACCGAGAAATGCATGGCCATGCTGGGTTGATCCAATATGTGATATTGAGCTTATCACTCTCTTAAGGTCTATTCTAGATCAAGAAACTAGGATTGAACAATTATGATGGTGATACGGTCCATGCCTCTAGTTCTATCCGGATGTAAGGGACAAAGAGACCTGACAGCACTGGTACATTGGTCAAGACGGGCTTGTTGAGTTATGAACTCTTATAGCTTGGGTAGCAATGATGTATTGCTAGATGCTGCTCATTGTTTGTGAGACTTTTGTTTGATACGTTCAAGATCAAGTGGGAGACTGTTGGTGTTTCCAAGGTGATCTGGAAGTGATCAAGCATCTAGTCTCACTGTCAACGCGATATGAGCCTATGGGGTCACACACAAGAGTGTTTGGAGAAGTTGGAGGAAGAATTGTGTTGGCCTTATTCATATTGGATATGAGTGAAGGACCAATCCTACGACTTATTGGAGTTGGGTCGAGTCAACTGAATGCTCCACAAGTATTGTGAATATTGTATGGAGAATGAATGAATCCATGTTGGCTCGATGAATCCATATTGACTCGACAAATTAAAAGTTGATTCGACGAATCCTTAATTGGCTCGACGAATCTGACAAACTCATTCACTCGACGAATTGAGTTGTACTCGACGAATTTATGATTACTCGACGAAATCATGACTTGATGAATTTCTGTTTACTCGATGAACTCGACGAAATTATTACTCGGTGAATCTCTGATTACTCGGCAAAATCATAATCACCCGACGAATTATGTTTGCTTCAATTATGGTCGTGGGTGTGCGGATATCTTCTCTCTCTCGCCTGGGTATAAATAGAATACGATTCTATGACCTAAAGTGGCGATCCCCTTTTGCGAATCAGAGAGCGATGGAAGGGTTCCGCGATAGCTTCCAACGGAAGAGTTCCGACCGGTCGATCCCGCCGCCACTGCCGCCTCTCTCTGTCGTCGGACCTAGCAGTCCGTGGGAGACGTAGACGGCTCTTCTCCTCCAACCTAGTTCTTGTGCGACAAGAAGCTAGGGTTCTTCAGCACTCTTGTGGACTTCCGTAGAGACTCCGATCCATTTCAACGCTTTGGACTCAACGACTGTTTTCAGATTTCAATTGTGGAGCACCTCAGTTGAGTATTAACTCAATCCCCATCGGGTATTGCCATGTGATGCTTTCCTTATTTCTTAATTCATGAAATCACAAGATCCATAACTCTTTTGGGTTATTCTTGTTTTTGTTTCTTCCGTTGCACATATTTGATGTGCTATTATCATTATGAATGGTATGTAGAAAACCCAATAGTGGGTAATATAATCTAACTGATGAAATCACTTTAAGCAATTTGTTAAATAAATCACAAGAGTTTTTCCCAACAATCTCCCCTATTTATCTTAACAAATTTTACAAAATAAAGTGAGTGATTTCAAACACGCTTTGACACAAACTCAAATACAAACAACTATACATAAAACATAAAGACATTATTGAATGGGATCACAGACCATGTTATAAATTGTCAAGTAATCATATTGTTCTTTAACATTTGTGACTTCCTGATGGTATAATATAAAATGTTCACAATTACTGGATACCTGGACTTCACTATTTTTTGGCAGGAGTTTTCCTCTTCCTTGAGAAGACCAGTGGTTTTACACTTCTTGGCGCAAACTTCAGTGCCTCATCTTCTTCTTCAGCAGCCTTTTCAGAATCTTGATGAGTTTCATTTTCTTTGGGAGGCTCCCCCTGAGAATGTGCATCTTGTTCAACAATCAGAGTAGTCTCCTTAGCAATCTGTGCAACCTTATCCAAGAGCAGATCATCTTTTGGGAGCTCCCCCTGAGTTGATGGAAGCTCCCCCTGGGTTACTTCAGGGAATTTTGTAGCTGGCTCCCCCTGGATTGATACAAGCATCTCCCCAAGCTCCCCCTGGTTTGATGCAGGTATCTCCCCCAGAGTTCCTGCAAGAAACTCCCTGACCTATTCAGCAAATTCAACCTCAATATCCCCCTTGTTTATCAACCTAATCAACCTGATCCTCCTTCTGTTTAGTTTATCAACCTGATTTACCTGATCCTCCTTCTGTTTCTCCCCATTCTTAACCTCATCATCATGGGAGGTTAATAACGACCTTGTCACAGAGGAGGAGGACATTCTTGTTTGTAAGGACTGTACAGAGACAGTGACCTCACCAAACTATGTTTGCATGGTTTCAAAGGTTGTTTGACTCTTCAGAAGTATGCTCATCCATATTGAGGTTGTGTTGGTGACCATTTGTACTGCATAATTTGGTGAAGTAGAGGGCTCTGGACATGGCAACATGGGCCGAGACTTTGCATAGCAGTATTTCCCCATCAATATCTGCCAGTAATTGGTACTTTTCAGAGAGATTAATGTTCTTCAGGTGAATTGGTTTTTCCTTTGAAGAATTCATCCATTTCAGCATCTCTTTTATTTCTCTGTTAGATACCTTTGCTTCTGTTTCTCTAGAAAGAAGATCAAATGTACATCCTACACATGCAACTCCTTTAACTAATATTAAAGTCCATTATATATATACTACCCTTCCTTTAGTTGGGTTATCCTATGTTATTCATTCTGCACATGTAACTCAAATATTAGTAGGAACCCAGATTACCTTAGGCCCTTTGATTCTACCATTATAATGTTCTATGAAAGAATAGAAGGGTCTTTCATGATATCCTTTTGGATGAAGAAGTGCTGGATTATTATGCCAGCAATGTTTGGCTATGTGCCCAATTTTAGAACAGCAGAAACATCTAGGAATATAAGTAGAGAGAGATCTAGATGTTTGAAAATTTCTTGATGGAAGCATGCGTCGAGAAGAAATCGATGCATCTTTAGAGTTGCATCGAGAGTAATTCGACGTGTCTGCATAATTACGTCGATAATAATTCAATGCAGAAAATTGGTCACGTCGAATAGAATTCGACGCACCTCATACTTGCTTTGAGTTGATGTCGAAGCATATGCTAAACTCCGTCGAATTTCATTCGACGCATCGTTAAAACTTCGTTGAGTTCTAGTCGACGCATAATTATTTTTATTAAGATTTTTATAATTTTTATTTGGCTTTTCTAAGGGGTGTTTACCAAGAATCCATGTTTGATTAGTAATGTTTACCCAATTGAATATAATGAGTTTATTAGGGTTATTATTTTGTTCTTCACATGATTCTAAGTTGTTATTAGGTTGATTTATACTAGACCTAATGAATGCTACAGGATTTTCCCAGGCATGTTTGCTAGGGATTAGTGTGCTGGTGGATGGTAGTGATTCTAGATCAATATGGTTAAATCTCTTGGAGAGATTTTGTGAGATGTCTTTAACCTTTTCACTCCTCCCATTGAGTGAGTCCTCAAAGGCTTTTGCCTTTGTAAGTTTTTTCTTTAAATCAGAATTTTCATTAGTTAATGTATATATTTCTTCTTCTTTTCTATACATCTAGTTTCTTAATTCATAGTTGACTGAATATGGATTGTCTTTCCTAAGATCTTCTAGTTCTTCTCTAAGTGTTTTAAGTTCTTTTTTTATATTAATATAATCTTGGCAAAAATGTTTAAACATTCTTTAAAATCTTCCGAAGAGAAATCAAAGTCATCAAATATAGTTACCTGACTTTCTTCAGAAGAATCTTCCACAGCCATCAGACAGACTTCTTCAGTCTCTGTTTCCTTCTCACTTTCTAAGGAGCTGCTGGAGCTGGATTCAGTATCACTCTAGGTTTCAGCAACAAATCCTCTCTCTTTCTTCTTATCCTTCCTTTCATCTGAGCTTCCTTCAACTATACTTGAGAGAGAATCCCAGATTCTCTTAACTGACAGACATTCATCCACTGTCTCAAATATGTCATCTGACATAGTTGATGCTAGTATGTTCATGACTTTAGCATCACATGCCTTTAATTTCTTCTCAGCTTCAGTCCATTCAGATCTGGGAACTAGTTCTTGTGTTACTGTCCAACTAGCATCTTTTCTCACTAGGACTGGGGGGACCTGGAATAATGACATTAAAAATGTCTTCATCAATAGAGTTCATATATAGCTTTATTCTGACCTTCCAGAGTGTAAAACTATTCAGATTACACATTAGTGGTGTTGTTGATGCATAGTCCTTAGAACTCATTTTCTTTAGAAAATAGTTTTTGATAATTTAAAATAAAGAAATAAGAGTGAGGAGATCTTTTGATCAAGTTGTTAGCCTTTTAATGATCAACCTACCTCTGATACTAATTGAAAGTGCACAGTGTGCCTCTAAGTATTTTCTAGAGGGGGGAGTGAATAGAGTTTTAAATATTGTATACCCTAAATGTGTGCACACAATAAAACTACTAAGTATTATGTACTCAACAATTCCAAACAGAATAAAGTAAACGCAGTAAATATAAATATAGAAAACAGTAAAATGGGACAGCACAGAAAATCAATCAAGAAGACACGAGATTTTTATAGTGGTTCCCCAAAATGTGGGTAGTCCACTCTTCTACCTCCCTAGTAGGATTGCACTAACCGTGCCTGAGTCTTTTGATAAAGAGACTCTCAGAACCACTGAGTCTTTTGATAAGGATACTCTCAGAACCACTTAGTCTTTTGATAAGGAGACTCTTAGAACCACTGAGTCATTTGATAAGGAGACTCTTAGAACCACTGAATCCTTTGAAAGAGGGATTCTTAAAACTCTTTTACAGTTGGTGAATGAAGGAGAAGAAAGAAAGAAGAGAATAGAATTCTGCTGTCAGAATTCTTCAGAATCTTTCTCTTTTGTTATTGCTTCTATTTTGTCTCAAGATCTGAATATGATGAACCCTGCTTATGTTAGTGATGATTGTAAGGGTTGTATGTTGATCCTAATTCTCTGCACTTATGTAGACTTGCTACTAAGTAATGAGAAAGAAGAAGCAGGGTTGTGGTTTATTCACTCTTGTTGTGCAGAGCAGATCCTCTATTTTGTCTTAGGGTTGAAGGAGGAAGGAGAAGACTGTTGAATCTTTTGAAGTGAAAGTGAAGTCTGGGCGGTCTGAAGTTTTGGAGACCAGGCGGTCTGCGTGGGCTCGTTCTGGCGGAAAGCGGTGGTTAGCCAGGTGTGCTCAAGTAGTTTGTTCTTATTGTGACCGGGCGATCTGGTTTCTGGTGACCGCGTATTCTAATAAGGCAGGTGTCTGTATCCTTCTGAGGCGGTGATGGTATCCATATGTTTGCCTATAAATAGAGAGGAAGGGCATGGGTTTTCAGTAGAGAATAAACAGTAGTTGGGAGGGAACAGTAGAACTTTACAACTCAGGCGGTCTTTATTTTGCGATCTGACTTTGGTCGGTTTCTTTCAGGTTTCAGCGGTCTAGAGTGGTTGTGTTAGTTCTTTGTCTATTTTCAGCGAGCTTAGTGATCAGGCAACCTCAGCAGTCAGGCGGTCAGGAGTTGCGGTCTGGCAGCAGTATGCAGTTCTTCTCTTCTGTTTGCGGGATACTTCTATGATCAGGCGACCTCGCGGTCAGGTGATCTAGAAGTGCGAACAGGTTAATCTTCTCAGCAGCTTAATAAGTCAGCAGTTCATACGGTGTGAGGTTGGCTGTCTGGCAGATAGCAGGTTTTTGTCCTGTGCTGTTTGCGCGGTCTCAGGGCTGCCTTTTGGTCTTGCTATGTTAGAGCGATCTGTGCGGTCTCAGTTTATCTGCATGCTGGATTCTTGTTTCTGTTCTGTTTTTCTCATCTTTGTTTTCTTATAAATCATGTCTCGCCATGTATGTCTCGCATTGTAAAGAGACAGTCAATAAAAGATTTTCTTGTCCTTCTATTATCATCGGTTACTTAGCTTGAGATAGATTGAAGTCTTCTGCTTTATTGTCTTCGATCCTTCTTGAAATTTTTAACATGGTATTAGAGGTAGGTTTCAAGCAGTGATCAGCTACAGAATCTTGCTTGAGTCTCTGGAAGTTCATGTTAACCAGTGTGATAGCAATGGAAGGAGGATACACAAGAGGTCTTGATATTGAGCTCCGTATGCATACTAACTTTAAGAAGTGGAAGTCTTGCATGGAGAGTTATCTTCTTGGTGAGGATTTATGGGAGGTCATCGGAGGAGATGCGAGACAGGCAGTGGTAGCTGCTGAAGGGAGTGTTGAGCAGGTGAAGGATTAGAAGAGAACAAATATTAAGGCAGAGTTTACTCTCAAGCGTGCTATCATTCCAGAGTTGTTCGACCACATTATTGGATGTCGGTCTGCTGCAGAGATTTTGACAGCCTTGGATGGCTTGTTCAAGATGAAGAATGTAGCTCAGTCACAGTTTCTTGAAAATGAGTTAGTGAAATCAACTCAAGGAGATTTGTCCATTTCATCTTTCTTTTTGAAGATGAAGAACCTATGTGCGGAGATACCAGCATTAGACTCGGAAGAGCCTATCTCAGAAGTGAGGTTGAAGAGGCACATAATTCGCGGCTTGCGGAGGGAGCATGTGGCCTTTGTCACTTCTGTGCAAGGTTGGGTCAATCAGTCATCATTGCTAGAGCTCAAAAACTTGCTTGCTTGGCAGGAGAGATTAGCAAAGCAGATGGCTGGGATATCTGTCTCTGGGGGAGAGAGTGAGGTTCTTTATTCTGGCAAGAACAAGAGATGGGACAAGAAGAAGAAGTCATATGTTAGCGATGGACCTTCAACTTCATATCAGCAGGAGAGGAGCAATGCTCCTAAGTGAGAGGGGGAAGAAGAAGGAAGGGCCAATGTGCTACAGATGCAATCAGTTTGGTCATTTCAAGAGAGATTGCAGAGTCAATCTTCAACCAGGGCATACTGCAGGAAAAGAAGAGGTTATTTCCGATGCTGAAGATAGGTGGAATGATGGAGCTTTCATGATGGGCACTTATGTTCGGGCTTTGGCTTCTATCAACTATCAGGATGATTGGATCGTGGACTCAGGGTGTGGTCATCACCTCACCGGAGATGAGTCGAAGTTCTCTTCTTTGCAGGCATACTCAGGTAATTATGTTATCATTACTGCTGATGATATTGTTCATACATTTGAGAAGGAGAGTGTCATTTCTTTAAGCGGTGATAGAGGTCCATTCACAATGAGGAGTGTCTATCATTTGTCGGGTATGAAGAAAAACCTCTTCTCGGTGACCAATGTTATTGATGCTGGCTATCACATTCTGTTTGGTTCAACAGAAGTGAAGTTTCTTCGGAATGTGTCAGCTGTGAAGGTCGGCGTCACTCATGTTGGGAAACGGGTGAAGGACTTTTTTGTGTTATCAATAAGCTCATATGTTGATAAGATGAGGATAAATGACAGCGCTACTATCTGGCATGAGAGACTTGGGCATGTTGGGATGGATAAGCTGAAGGTTATGGTAGGAAGAGGCCTGGTGAGAGGTTTGCCTAGTCTGTCATCTTTCGGTGATGGTCATGTTTGTGCAGGTTGTCAATATGGTAAGGCTCGTCACTTTCCATTTGACAAATCACAAAGGAGATGCAATGCACAGTTGGAGTGTATTCATGGTGATCTGTTTGGACCTACCGCAACTGTCAGTCTTGGAGGTAGCAGGTATATGCTGGTCTTGATTGATGACTTCACAATATATACTTGGGTATATTTTCCGAAGGAGAAGTCGGAGGTGTTTGAAAAGTTTGTGGAGTTCAGGGAGCTCGTGGAGGGTCGGCTTAATCTACGGATTAAGAAGTTCAGAACTGACAATGGATGGGAGTTCACCTCAAATGCGTTCTTCAACTTCTACAAGAAGCATGACATCCGAAGAGAGCTTTCTTGTGCTCACACTCCACAACAAAATAGAGTTGCTGAGCAGATGATTCGTCATCTGATGGAGACCTGCAAGTTTTGGCTTCATGCCAAGTTCCAAAGTCCTTCTGGGCAGAGGGAATGTCTTGTGCAACATATGTCATCAATCGTATGCCTCTCAGTCCCATTAGTATGAAGACCCCTCAGGAGTTTATGTTCAATGTGAAGCCTACTGTGGAATACCTTTCGAGTGTTCAGATCAATCTGCTACATGCATGTTCCAGATGCTCTTAGAACGAAGCTAAATGCAATAGCAAGGAAGCTAGTGTTCTTTGGTTAAGATGACTGGAAGAAGGGTTGGAGATGCATGGATCCCGAGACACAGAGAGTTGTAGTCTCAAGGGATGTGGTATTTAACGAGCTGACGTCATACCAGGGTAGCTCATCTGTTGAGGTACAAGAGAGCAGGTCAGATGGAGGACAAGGATAAGCTGTTAAGGAAGTTCTGGTGGAGTTGCATGTTTCTCCAGGTGCTCCAGTTGCTTCTAGCACTGGACCAGGTACTTCTAGTTCTAGAAGCAGGGGGAACGAAGCTCCAAGTGTGCTTGAAAGGAGAGCTAGTCCAGAAGAGGTAACAGAAGAGGTGGATCAGGGTAAAGCCCAATGGAGGTCCAAGAGGACTATCATTCCATCAGCTCGGTATACAGGGGGGAACTTGGTGAGCTTCATTTCATGTTTCTTCGCAGGTCCCCTAGATTAGCGAGAGTCGTCTTGTTTTGAAAATGTCACTGGGGTCAAGGAGTGGGAAGATGTCATGGATGAGGAGATGGCTGCCCTCAAGAAGAATGAGACTTGGGTCCTTGTGCCCAAAGTTAAGGGTGTTACTCATGTGACATGCAAGTGGGTTTTTAAGCTGAAGAAGAAGGTTGACGGTGTAATATCCCATTTCCTACTAGACCCCCTAACTCCAATTTTGGGTGAGACAAGTGGGGAGTGTGGTGAGTTTGAGCTAGATTGCAGCCTTAGGACACATAGGGTTAGGAGAACTCACATGTGGTCTACTATAAGGCTCAAGTCAACCTAGGTCAAACTAGCTCAACATGAACTCACACTTGCAAATTGACTCCTCCAATAGATGATAAACACTCCAAGAAATGTCATAGACCCAAAAGCCCCATCATGGGGTCACCAATTGACCCAATTTGACCAAAGTCAAACTTAGGTCAACATAGGTCAAATCCTCCCAAATAAGTTCAATTGAACCCCAAAGCATAAAATTGACTTCACTCCTAGTTTTAGGGCATCATGAGGGACCTAATTGACTCAAAAGCACCATCGTGGAGTCTTCAATTTGGCCAAATTGACCAAAGTCAACATTCCCCCAATTTTGGTCAAAATCACACTTATTGGTCAAATTAGCCAACCTAGGTCCTCACCATGACTCAACCAACCTTGGATGGTGCCAATGGACTCAAGACCATCACATTGGACCAGTCAACACACCCAATTGACCAAGTCAACCCAAAAGTCAACATAGGGTCAATTTTGCCTAAATTGGGCTTAATTGGAATTAATCCTAATTCCAATGGATTAAGGCCCTCACCCAAAGCCCATTCTGAAGCCCATGTGCATAATGACCACCCTTTCCCTCTGAATCCAACATGCAATCACATGCATGGGGGCAAAAATGGGTTTTCCCCCTTCCTCCATTAAGGACAAGAAGGTTTTGAGGAGAGCTTGCCATGTGGCCCTCCTCACCTCTGCCCAAAGCCCCCACTGAGCTCCTCCATAAATCCTCAGCCGATTTTGGGCTGAAATGGTGCCACTTGGTGGCTGGGAGGAGCATCCAAGGAGGAGGCCGAAATCACAAAGTCCAAAACCAGGTGACCAGCTCATTTCAGCCCAAACAAACCCATCCATCAGCTTCAGAGGGTCGAGAGGAGTGGAGCTAGCCTTTTACAGTGGAGCAAACCATGGAGATTCGAGATTTCTGTGAGGATCGCCGGAGCTCGCCGCCGCCGCACGCAGCACCTCAATACGCGCCACCAAGCTCGTTTAGGGTACGATTTCTCCCCCCTCCCTCTGTGCTAGTTATCTAAGGTCCTAGAAAGGGCAGACGAGCTCAATTGAGCCGTCAGCCATGGGATTTTTCCCTCCCAAGCTCCGATTTGGGCTTCCTCCAGAGATCGCCGGGAACCACTACCTCCGGCCACCATTCCACCGCCAATCGACGGCCAACCCCTCAACGGAGGTGGTGGCGGCGGCAGATGGCTGGGGAGGGTGGTGGTTGGCCGGGATCAAGGCTGTTTCCTCTGGGCCGTCGGCTAGAGGAAGGAGACGAAATCACAGCCGTTGATTTCGTCTCCTTGATCTCTATTGGCAGACCACCTTAATTTTGCCTAAGATTTTTAAGTAGTTTGCATGCCATTTTTGAAGGTCTTAGAGGCCGATTTTGTAAAAAGTGGCAGAGATATGTTTTGTAGCCCTATGGGTCTACTTTCTTTTGCCACCTTAATCATCTGATTTGGTGCACTGTGAACACCAGGGCACCCATTTTTTCTAGGACCGCTCTTTATGTCTATTGGCAAACCATAATAATTCTGCCTAAGATTTTTAAGTAGTTTGCATGCCATTTTTAAAGGCCTTAGAGGCCGATTTTGTAAAAAGTGGCAGAGATAGGTTTTGTAGCCCTATGGGTCTACTTTCATTTGCCACCTTAATCATCTGATTTGGTGCAATGTGGAAACCAGGGCACCCATTTTTTCTAGGACTGCTCTTTATGTCTATTGGCAAACCATAATAATTCTGCCTAAGATTTTTAAGTAGATTGCATGCCATTTTTGAAGGCCTTAGATGCCGATTTTGTAAAAAGTGGCAGAGATAGGTTTTGTAGCCCTACGGGTCTACTTTCATTTTCCACCTTAATCATCTGATTTGGTGCACTGTGGACACCAGTGAACCATTTTTCCTAGGACTGCCCCTTGTGTAGGGCAGAAATTAAAAAGGCTATAACTTTTAATTGGCTTAACCAAACCATTTGAAATTTCTACCATGCATGCATGGTATGATGACACACCTAGGGTTTCAATTTGAGAAATTTTGGATATGTATCCATTGAGTTATTTCATTTATTAATAAAAGTAAATGTTTGGTATTTAAGGAGTTGTATAACTCCAAACACCCCCTAATTTGGGGGGTGAGCTCTTCATACTTATCTAAGTCACTGGTTAAAATCTCATCTCTTGTGCATGAGTAGTTTTCTCTGAACTTCAAAATGAAGTTAGGGTTTAAGAGGAAAAGTGGGGTGTTAATAGTCAATTTGGGCTTTTGAGCTTTTTGATGGAATTGAAGGTGGGAATCACCTTGCATGCCTCTAAAACCTCGGGGTTATTGTATGTCATGAGGATATACATCATTGTCATAAGTTTCATGATTTTTTGGAAATTATTTTCCTAAGGTTTTTAATTAAATGATAATTGTCACACTTTTAAATTAATGGAATAATTTGAATCAAAAACTTAGGGTTAAATCCAAAACTCTGGGAAATGGATCTTTGACTGGAAAGGCACATTTAGGAATTTTTGGTTGGAATTTTTGGACCTCTTTTATTTCTCTGAATTTGATTTATTTGGTTAAGTCAATTTATTCAAATATGACATTTAGGTCTCATATGCATTTGGAGAATTATGAAATTATTCTAGTAGGTTTCCTGGGTGATTCTATAGCTCTGTAAATTTTATCATAATTGTTAGATGAATTTTTGTGGTAATTATCAATTTATTGAGGAAAACCCTCCTTTTGTAATTAATTAATTTAATGTCGTAAAATAGTTTGAAAAATTCTAAATCTCTGGATTTAGTGTTTTTAGATGATTATTATACTTGGATAATTTTCTCAGAATTTATAGAGACATATTATTGGTAGATGTAGTGTAAATCACTATTTGCACCCCATTTCTTTTAAATAGAAATTATGGTCAAAAATTTCTGTTAAAAATGTGAAACTTAGGCATTGCTGATTTTAGGTCAATAATATACTTCTGTGATTTATTCAGATTTTATTGAGACTTTTAGGTGGTGGTTGTAGTGTAAACACTTATTGGCACACCACTTGTATTAAATAAATATTGTTGATAAATATTACCTGGAATATTATTAAACCTTGGATTTGGTATTTTTAGAGGATTAGTATGCTTGGTTAATTTTCTCAGAATTTTTGGAAATCTTATTTTAGTACTTGGTGTGTAAAGTCACGTCTTCATCTTTTTCATGATAAATATAAATTATGATTATAAATTTGCTGGAAAAATATGATCTTATGGAAATAGTGATGTTATGTTCATATGAAGCTACTGTAGTTTTTCCAGAATTTTAGGAAGTCAAAATCTTGTACTTGATGTGTAAAATTATTTTTTCCATTCATTCATTAAAAATTAGGGATTAGGGTTATTTAATTGCTGGAAAATTATGAAATCTTGGAAATCTTTTTATCAAGTCATCTCACATCTCTGGAAGGATTTTTGACAAGTTTGAATTCACTAGCAAGATACCTCCTTCACATTTTAGATTCATATCAGTAATTAATGAATTTTTATAGAGGTCAAAATTAGATGAAACATGATTGGATTTTGATCATCCCTTTTTTTATCCACTATGAACCTAGGATAAAAATTAGAAGTCATTTGGAAGTAATTCGACCAAGATTCCATCATAGGAATCTAAGTTAGTTATATGGCGTGGTCTGCGGATAGTGAAAACTCATTATGATGAATAAGTCAATATAATCACAAGGAATTCAGTGAGAATTTGATTATAACAAGAGATGAGTATAGACCACTTAGAGGACTAGAAGTTTTTAGAGTTGAGTCCAAAAGATTGATTGCATAGGAGCGGGGTGAAACATAAGGCGTAAGTTATAAAGGGTAATGAGAGGGAGGAAGGTTAGGTCAAGGCAGCCGCCAAGAATGTTAAATGTCCTGGAAAGGGGTTGGGCATCATCCCATCATATACCCTAGTACCTTGCGAACCCTTCACCGGGTAGCCCTCGGGAAGTCCAGGTCCACCCTAAACTTCCAAGTAGAATAATAACTAAACGAGAGCAGTTTAAATAGGAGTTAGAAGATGAGAGTGCTTGGTGAGCTGTGGGTAAAGTTGTGCTCGGGATTGACGAAAGATCGTCCTTCCCCTTAGAGAGTCAAAAAGCAATGAGGTTAATTCAAGTGAAATGATAAGAGGGTAATCTTATGGGTAGATATCAATAATACTAAGTGTCTTGGGAAAGGGAATTTTGGGGCGTCATCCCATTGTAGTTCCTAATACCGTAGCGAGCCCTTTACAGGGTAACCCTCGGGAATCCAAGATTAAACGTAAACCGTAGGGATAAGATGTTACAAGAATAATCTAATAACACACTCACCCACACCCCGTGGTTGCAGGAGCCTAGTATGTTTGGTGATGCGAGCAGTGAGCTCAGTGTTTGAAAGAGCGGATTGAAAGTCAGGTGAGCTAGCAACTCAGTAGAGTTTGTTGGTACGGATGGGTTGGTCCGGGGAGCCGGTGGCTCGGAAGGTTATTAATGACGGGCAGGTTAGCCCAGGGAGCTTATGGCTCAGAGATAGATTGTAGAACATGTTGCATGTGCATTGAAGGTGGTGGGTCTTCTGTATTGGACAGACGTTCACACCGACGTCAATATGTTGACTCGGCAAGTGTGGTATATACACTTAGCCTAGAAAGTCTGGCGGTCCAGTCAGCAAGAGTACGCAGACGCTCTACGGTTTTGTGTTGAGGCGTACGATAGGTCTAAGTTAGGTAGTGTGAATACCAACCTAGAGGTGGGCGAGGCCCAACCCACCGCTTCCGTTTGCCACTACGGGAGTATCCGGGGAGTCTTGCTAGCTCCAAAAAGGGGGAACTAAAGGTCTATGCGCATAGAGTCGTAGTGTGTGAGTTACACTTGTATGAACATAGCATAACAACATACCTTGCATGACATAGCATGAACATTGCATTTAAACCCCTACCCCTATCGTATAAATTGGTATGGGACTTTTTATACGATAGGCCCTGCTAAACGACCCCTTGGTCTATAGGTTTGTATGGGCATTCCTATAAATCAATTGTTACTTTTAAATTACCTTACTTGCGTCGCACTGCTTCTTTATGCTTACTTCTTTTTCTGCTGCGATATTACTTTACTGCTTTTAGTACTGTTTACTGGTTCATATTGCTAGCATAGAACTTATATGTTATACTCTTGATAGCGTAGAATATTTGTCACCTGCTTTTGATTACTCCACTTTGCTGTCCTCCGCTTCTTCCTCCCGCACGGTGCCTAGGAGTCGCGGGGGGAGGCGGGGACAAAATCGTCTTAGTCTTTATGACTAACAATCGGTGGTGACCGTATGTAACCGAGGAGATGGAGCCCAGCTGGTAGGAGAGACAGGACCTGAGGAGCAGATGCCGTGCATTACCACCGCTACTGGACAGGTGTTGACGAGAGATGTTTTGTTTGTAGCTTCCGCGTAGATGTATATATATAGAGAGAGAACTGTACTTCTTTTATTCATTCACACATGTACTGGGCGTAAGCCCCTTTTCCTCTTTCTTTACTTGTACTCATTGATGGACAGTGTAAATTTGTTATATATTTATATGCAGATGCGTGTGATTGTGGACTTGTGTGCTGGTTTCTCTTCTTATCTCTTGTTGGCCTAGTTGTTCGTGCTTGCCGGCAGGATCGGCATCTTGCGGAGATGGCTAACTTGTGTGCTAGCATCACCGTAAGGCGGCGGTTCTGGGCATAAGATCCGGGAACTCTCCTGCTGCGGGAGAGGGGTCTTACAAATGGTATCAAAGCTTAAACGATCCAACGAGAAAGAAGTCCACAAAAACTGGGACACCCCCGCTCGAGTTAGTTTGAGGACAAACTAGCAGCGGAAGCAGTGGTGTGCCCATGTGTAAAAATCACACAATTTAGTCCATTTTCCAATGAGTTAGGCCAACCAAACTAAGGACAACACTTTAGTTTTGACTTACCAAGACGTTTTCATAGCGTATCTTAATCTTAAATCGATCCCAAGTATAGATTTGGTTAGGACAGGGGGATTCCCGACATGATTAGAGGAAGGAGTTTAGTATGAGTGTATGTGTTTGAGGCTTACACTCTGATGCTTACCGCGCACTTATCAAATGATTTTACCCCCTTAACCAAACTAATTGAACTATCTCAAAGGATTTGGTGCCTGTGACCTACTTTTGGAGTAATAAGAGACTCTTGCGCGTAAATTATCCTACCAATTACACTTCCCGTTTATTTTACGGTGAAGCTGTCACCAGGACAAGTATTAGAGGACGAATAAGAATCCAAATCCAAAGAAGGCCCATTCTTGGTTAGGTCACACATTGACCTTAAGAAGGATCCGTGCATGGTAACTTTAAGGACCCTGAATGTGTATCATATCATTAAAGTCTCAAGGTGGAACTCAAAGACAAGGTTGTATGCCCTAAGAATTGTGTGCATATATAGGGTAAATGCATTATAGTGATATCGAAGGAATTTAGCCCAAAATATATGGGGGCTTATCCCTTTTGTTTATTGGGCCAACTTAGTACTGGCTTGACTTTCCTTAGACCTTAATTGGAAGATGAATCTCAAACTTATAGACTTTGAGGTTTTGTAGGTGTAGACAAGTAAATAAGAAGGTAGCAAAATAACCATTGGGGATATGCATAGAGGTTGTCAAGTTATACGTGTATGTATGACCTCTGAAATCAAGGAAGTCAGTACGAGACTTTAGGGTATGGATTGGATAGAAATAGAACCTGGTTGTAGGCTCTCGTGATCTTAAGAAATGAATAAATAACCCAATGAGATGGATGATATCATTGATTCACCTCCTCAAGCCTGAGACGATGATCTATAATAGAATCGGGACGAATAGAAAGTTGACTGGTTTTTAGTCAAGTTATTAGAAAAATAAAGTTGTCAAGTTAGCTGCTTAGAACAACTTATCGAGTCATGAAGCTTGTGGATTGGAATTAGATTCCTGCGTGATAGAACTATAATTGGAGATTCTTGAATTTCTGGGCATTCGAAGATAATATACATACACTTATTGAAAAATCAAGCCCTTGTTGTTTTCGAACAATTTTATCGTAACCAGTATTCATATGCCTTGGGAGCTAGTGACACCTAACTAGAGATCGTTGAAATTATACCTATGGATTAAGTAAATAAGAGAGTACTTATGACCTTTAGATTCATGGCTTGATGAGCCTGGGAATTGAAAGATAATGTCAGTATAATCCCCAAGAATGTTGTATGTTTGGAGAGTAATATGTGATATTGGGAAATACAATACCTCATTAAAATCATAACTTTAGAGGATGGATTATGGGTTATTCATAACAATGATGATCTCTCGTGATAGTACTAAGTTATGGAAAATTTATTGGAAACAATCATTGAATAAAGGACATACCCCTTCACAAAGTGCAATGTGAGATTACAATTTGAGGAATTTTTTTTTGGGATGTTGAAATATCTTGAACTTCTTAAAATTTTGGTGGATTTTATGGTTTCCCATTTCTGATACTCCCTTCGCAACGTAGAATTTGAACGCATAACTTGAGAAATTCATACCATGAATTATTACTGAGTTGTTATGGAATACATTTGAAGAATGGATAGATTGGGATATGGATGATAAGATGAAATAACAATTATCAGATAATCTTGTGATAACCTTGAGACCTCTCATTTTCATGAGCTGGGAACCCCGTGGACCCGAACTTAGATTTCGAGGACAAAATTATTCTTTTGTTTATTGGGAATTGTAATATCCAATTTCCTACTAGACCCCCTAACTCCAATTTTGGGTGAGACAAGTGGGGAGTGTGGTGAGTTTGAGCTAGATTGCAGCCTTAGGACACATAGGGTTAGGAGAACTCACATGTGGTCTACTATAAGGCTCAAGTCAACCTAGGTCAAACTAGCTCAACATGAACTCACACTTGCAAATTGATTCCTCCAATAGATGATAAACACTCCAAGAAATTCCATAGACCCAAAAGCCCCATCATGGGGTCACCAATTGACCCAATTTGAACAAAAGTCAAACTTAGGTCAACATAGGTCAAATCCTCCCCAATAAGTTCAATTGAACCCCAAAGCATAAAATTGACTTCACCCCTAGTTTTAGGGCATCATGAGGGACCTAATTGACTCAAAAGCCCCATCTTGGAGTCTTCAATTTGGCCAAATTGACCAAAGTCAACATTCCCCCAATTTTGGTCAAAATCACACTTATTGGTCAAATTAGCCAACCTAGGTCCTCACCATGACTCAACCAACCTTGGATGGTGCCAATGGACTCAAGACCATCACATTGGACCAGTCAACACACCCAATTGACCAAGTCAACCCAAAAGTCAACATAGGGTCAATTTTGCCTAAATTGGGCTTAATTGGAATTAATCCTAATTCCAATGGATTAAGACCCTCAACCAAAGCCCATTCTGAAGCCCATGTGCACAATGACCACCCTTTCCCTCTGAATCCAACATGCAATCACATGCATGGGGGCAAAAATGGGTTTTCCCCCTTCCTCCATTAAGGACAAGAAGGTCTTGAGGAGAGCTTGCCATGTGGCCCTCCTCACCTCTGCCCAAAGCCCCCACTGAGCTCCTCCATAACTCCTCAGCCGATTTTGGGCTGAAATGGTGCCACTTGGTGGCTGGGAGGAGCATCCAAGGAGGAGGTCGAAATCACCAAGTCCAAAACCAGGTGACCAGCTCATTTCAGCCCAAACAAACCCATCCATCAGCTTCAGAGGGTCGAGAGGAGTGGAGCTAGCCTTTTACAGTGGAGCAAACCATGGAGATTCGAGATTTCTGTGAGGATCGCCGGAGCTCGCCGCCGCCACACGCAGCACCTCAATACGCGCCACCAAGCTCGTTTAGGGTACGATTTCTCCCCCCTCCCTCTATGCTAGTTATCTAAGGTCCTAGAAAGGGCAGACGAGCTCAATTGAGCCATCAGCCATGGGATTTTTCCCTCCCAAGCTCTGATTTGGGCTTCCTCCAGAGATCGCCGGGAACCACCACCTCCGGCCACCATTCCACCGCCAATCGACGGCCAACCCCTCAACGGAGGTGGTGGCGGCGGCAGATGGCCGGGGAGGGTGGTGGTTGGCCGGGATCAAGGCTGTTTCCTCTGGGCCGTCGGCTAGAGGAAGGAGACGAAATCACAGCCGTTGATTTCGTCTCCTTGATCTCTATTGGCAGACCACCTTAATTTTGCCTAAGATTTTTAAGTAGTTTGCATGCCATTTTTGAAGGTCTTAGAGGCCGATTTTGTAAAAAGTGGCAGAGATATGTTTTGTAGCCCTATGGGTCTAATTTCTTTTGCCACCTTAATCACCTGATTTGGTGCACTGTGAACACCAGGGCACCCATTTTTTCTAGGACTGCTCTTTATGTCTATTGGCAAACCATAATAATTCTGCCTAAGATTTTTAAGTAGTTTGCATGCCATTTTTAAAGGCCTTAGAGGCCGATTTTGTAAAAAGTGGCAGAGATAGGTTTTGTAGCCCTATGGGTATACTTTCATTTGCCACCTTAATCATCTGATTTGGTGCAATGGGGAAACCAGGGCGCCCATTTTTTCTAGGACTGCTCTTTATGTCTATTGGCAAACCATAATAATTCTGCCTAAGATTTTTAAGTAGATTGCATGCCATTTTTGAAGGCCTTAGATGCCGATTTTGTAAAAAGTGGAAGAGATAGGTTTTGTAGCCCTACGGGTCTACTTTCATTTGCCACCTTAATCATCTGATTTGGTGCACTGTGGACACCAGTGAACCATTTTGCCTAGGACTGCCCCTTGTGTAGGGCAGAAATTAAAAAGGCTATAACTTTTAATTGGCTTAACCAAACCATTTGAAATTTCTACCATGCATGCATGGTATGATGACACACCTAGGGTTTTAATTTGAGAAATTTTGGATGTGTATCCATTGAGTTATTTCATTTATTAATAAAAGTAAATGTTTGGTATTTAAGGAGTTGTATAACTCCAAACACCCCCTAATTTGGGGGGTGAGCTCTTCATACTTATCTAAGTCACTGGTTAAAATCTCATCTCTTGTGCATGAGTAGTTTTCTCTGAACTTCAAAATGAAGTTAGGGTTTAAGAGGAAAAGTGGGGTGCTAATAGTCAATTTGGGCTTTTGAGCTTTTTGATGGAATTGAAGGTGGGAATCACCTTGCATGCCTCTAAAACCTCGGGGTTATTGTATGTCATGAGGATATTCATCATTGTCATAAGTTTCATGATTTTTTGGAAATTATTTTCCTAAGGTTTTTAATTAAATGATAATTGTCACACTTTTAAATTAATGGAATAATTTGAATCAAAAACTTAGGGTTAAATCCAAAACTCTGGGAAATGGATCTTTGACTGGAAAGGCACATTTAGGAATTTTTGGTTGGAATTTTTGGACCTCTTTTATTTCTCTGAATTTGATTTATTTGGTTAGGTCAATTTATTCAAATATGACATTTAGGTCTCATATGCATTTGGAGAATTATGAAATTATTCTAGTAGGTTTCCTGGGTGATTTTATAGCTCTGTAAATTTTATCATAATTCTTAGATGAATTTTTGTGGTAATTATCAATTTATTGAGGAAAACCCCCTTTTGTAATTAATTAATTTAATGGAGTAAAATAGTTTGAAAATTCTAAATCTCTGGATTTAGTGTTCTTAGATGATTATTATACTTGGATAATTTTCTCAGAATTTATAGAGACATATTAATGGTAGATGTAGTGTAAATCACTATTTGCACCCCATTTCTGTTAAATAGAAATTATGGTCAAAAATTTCTGTTAAAAATGTGAAACTTAGGCATTGCTGATTTTAGGTTAATAACATACTTCTGTGATTTATTCAGATTTTATTGAGACCTTTAGGTGGTGGTTGTAGTGTAAACTCTTATTGGCACACCACTTGTATTAAATGAATATTGTGGATAAATATTCTGGAATATTATGAAACCTTGGATTTGGTGTTTTTAGAGGATTAGTATGCTAGGTTAATTTTCTCAGAATTTTTGGAATTCTTATTTTAGTACTTGGTGTGTAAAGTCACGTCTTCATCTTTTTCATGATAAATATAAATTATGATTATAAATTTACTGGAAAAATATGATCTTCTGGAAATAGTGATGTTATGTTCATATGAAGCTACTGGAATATTTCCAGAATTTTAGGAAGTCAAAATCTTGTACTTGATGTGTAAAATTATTTTTTCCATTCATTCATTAAAAATTAGGGATTAGGGTTATTTAATTGCTGGAAAATTATGAAATCTTGGAAATCTTTTTATCATGTCATCTCTCATCTCTGGAAGGATTTTTGACAAGTTTTAATTCACTAGCAAGATACCTCCTTCACATTTTAGATTCATATCAGTAATTAATGAATTTTTATAGAGGTCAAAATTAGATGAAACATGCTTGAATTTTGATCATCCTTTTTTTTATCCACTATGAACCTAGGATAAAAATTAGAAGTCATTTGGAAGTAATTCGACCAAGATTCCATCATAGGAATCTAAGTTAGTTATATGGCGTGGTCTGCGGATAGTGAAAACTCATTATGATGAATAAGTCAATATAATCACAAGGAGTTCGGTGAGAATTTGATTATAACAAGAGATGAGTATAGACCACTTAGAGGACTAGAAGTTTTTAGAGTTGAGTCCAAAAGATTGATTGCATAGGAGCGGGGTGAAACATAAGGCGTAAGTTATAAAGGGTAATGAGAGGGAGGAAGGTTAGGTCAAGGTAGCCGCCAAGAATGTTAAATGTCCTGGAAAGGGGTTGGACATCATCCCATCATATACCCTAGTACTTTGCGAACCCTTCACCGGGTAGCCCTCGGGAAGTCCAGGTCCACCCTAAACTTCCAAGTAGAATAATAACTAAACGAGAGCAGTTTAAATATGAGTAGGAAGATGAGAGTGCTTGGTGAGCTGTGGGTAAAGTTGTGCTCGGGATTGACGAAAGATCGTCCTTCCCCTTAGAGAGTCATAAAGCGCTGAGGTTTATTCAAGTGAAATGATAAGAGGGTAATCTTATGGGTAGATATCAATAATACTAAGTGTCTTGGGAAAGGGAATTTTGGGGCGTCATCCCATTGTAGTTCCTAATACCGTAGCGAGCCCTTTACAGGGTAACCCTCGGGAATCCGAGATTAAACGTAAATCGTAGGGATAAGATGTTACAAGAATAATCTAATAACACACTCACCCACACCCCGTGGTTGCGGGAGCCTAGTCTGTTTGGTGATGCGAGTAGTGAGCTCAGTGTTTGAAAGAGCGGATTGAAAGTCAGGTGAGCTTGCAACTCAGTAGAGTTTGTTGGTACGGACGGGTTGGTCCGGGGAGCCGGTGGCTCGGAAGGTTATTAATGACGGGCAGGTTAGCCCGGGGAGCTTATGGCTCGGAGATAGATTGTAGAACATGTTGCATATGCATTAAAGATGGTGGGTCTTCTGTATTGGACGGACGTTCACACCGACGTCAATACGTTGACTCGGCAAGTGTGGTATATACACTTAGCCTAGAAAGTCTGGCGGTCCAGTCAGCAAGAGTATGCAGACGCTCCACGGTTTTGTGTTGAGGCGTACGATAGGTCTAGGTTAGGTAGTGTGAATACCAACCTAGAGGTGGGCGAGGCCCAACCCACCGCTTCCGTTTGCCACTACGGGAGTATCCGGGGAGTCTTGCTAGCTCCAAAAAGGGGGAACTAAAGGTCTATGCGCATAGAGTCGTAGTGTGTGAGCTACACTTGTATGAACATAGCATAACAACATACCTTGCATGACATATCATGAACATTGCATTTCAACCCCTACCCCCTCGTATAAATTGGTATGAGACTTTTTATACGATAGGCCCTGCTAAACGACCCCTTGGTCTATAGGTTTGTATGGGCATTCCTATAAATCAATGGTTACTTTTAATTACCTTACTTGCGTCGCACTGCTTCTTTATGCTTACTTCTTTTTCTGCTGCGATATTACTTTACTGCTTTTAGTACTGTTTACTGGTTCATATTGCTAGCATAGAACTTATATGTTATACTCTTGATAGCGTAGAATATCTGTCACCTGCTTTTGATTACTCCACTTTGCTGTCCTCCGCTTCTTCCTCCCGCACGGTGCCTAGGAGTCGCGGGGGGAGGTGGGGACAAAATCGTCTTAGTCTTTATGACTAACGGTCGGTGGTGACCGTAGGTAACCGAGGAGCTGGAGCCCAGCTGGTAGGAGAGACAGGACCTGAGGAGCAGATGTCGTGCATTACCACCGCTACTGGACAGGTGTTGACGAGAGATGTTTTGTTTGTAGCTTCCGCGTAGATGTATATATATAGAGAGAGAGAACTGTACTTCTTTTATTCATTCACACATGTACTGGGCGTAAGCCCCTTTTCCTCTTTCTTTACTTGTACTCATTGATGGACAGTGTACATTTGTTATATATTTATATGCAGATGCGTGTGATTGTGGACTTGTGTGCTGGTTTCTCTTCTTATCTCTTGTTGGCCTGGTTGTTCGTGCTTGCCGGCAGGATCGGCGTCTTGCGGAGATGGCTAACTTGTGTGCTAGAATCACCGTAAGGCGGCGGTTCTGGGCATAAGATCCCGGAACTCTCCTGGTGCGGGAGAGGGGTCTTACAGACGGCAACATCGAGCGGTACAAGGCTCTCCTTGTAGCTCAAGGGTTCTCTTAGAAGTATGGGGAGGATTATGAAGAAACTTGTAGCCCTATTGCCAAGATGACTTCAGTTCGGGTGGTGATTTCTTTAGCAGCTTGCCAAGGGTGGAAGATTTGGCAACTTGGCGTGAAGAATGCTTTCCTTTAAGACGAGATTGACAAGGATATCTTCATGGACTAGCCACCTGGTTATGTTTCTGAAGTTCATCTAAGACATGTGTGTAAGCTCAAGAAGGCTCTTTACGGCTTGAAGCAGGTGCCTCGGGCGTGGTATAGAAAGATAGCAGAATACCTTTAGTTCTGCGGATACTTTGCTTCTGATTCTGATTCGAGCTTGTTCGTAAAGACGACGGGGGAGCTTCAGGTCTTGGTGCTGTTATACATTGACGATATGATCGTCACGGGGAATTCTGAGGTGGAGGTAGCTAGGCTTCGGGCTGAGCTAGCTATCAAATTTGAGATGAAGGATCTGGGTGAGCTCCACCATTTCCTTGGACTCGAGGTAGAGAGGAAAGAGATTTGTATGCTTGTCTCCCAAAAGGGCTATGCAGATCGAATTATGAAGCGATTCGGCATGGAAGAAGGGAAGAGCAGCTCTACTCCACTGGAGGTTGGTGTGATACTTCGACGAGATGTGGGGAAGATTCTTTCTGATCCTTTGGTGTTCCGGGATTTGGTCCGAAGTCTGATATATCTAATAATCACGAGACCAAATGTTTCTTATGCGGTTGGTCGAGTGTGTCGATATATGGCAGAGCCGCGGAAACCTCATCTGATGGCGGCAAGGAGTATTCTGAAATACGTAAAGTCCACCTCTGATTTGGGTCTCTTCTATGGAAGGGACTCAGGCTTTTGTCTGCATGGTTACATGGATGCTGATTATGGAGGAGATTCAGATGATCGGAAGTCGACCACTAGATATGTCTTTATGACTGTCTCTACAGCTATCTCATGGTGCAGCAAGAAGCAGGATTTTGTGTCTGTCTCCACTACAGAACCAGAGTACAAAGCTTCGGCTTTGGCAGCTCAGGAAGCCATCTGTCTTAGGAGACTTGTGGAGGACATTCTTGGGGAGGTGCGAGGCCCTACTCTGCTTCATGGTGACAATGAGAGTGCCCTCAAACTGGTTAATAATCTAGTTTGTCACACGCGAACCAAGCACATAGAGATTCAACATCATTTCATTCGGGAGAAGGTGTTGGAGGGATCTCTGAAGGTTGAACATGTGCAGAGCAAGGACAATGTCGCTGACATCTTTACTAAGCCATTGTCGAAGGGACCATTTGGTCGGTTGAGGAGTTTACTTGGGCTGACTTCCACTTTCCACTTCAAAGGGAAGTGTTGAATTTTTTGAAGTGAAAGTGAAGTCTAGGCGGTCTGATGTTTTGGAGACCACAGAGACTAGGCGATCTGCATGGGCTCGTTCTGGCGGATAGTTTTGGTTAGCCAGGTGTGCTCAAGTAGTTTGTTCTTATTGTGACCGGGCGGTCTGGTTTCTGGTGACCGCGTGTTCTAATAAGGCATGTGTATATATCCTTCTGAGGCGGTGATGGTATCCATCTGTTTGCCTATAAATAGAGGGGCAGGGCCCATGTTTTCAGTAGAGAATAAATAGTAGTCGGGAGGGAACTGCAGAACTTTACAGCTCAGGCGGTCTTTGTTTTGCGATCTGACTTTGGTCGGTCTCTTTTAGGTTCAACGGTCTGGAGTGGCTGTGTTAGTTCATTGTCTATTTGCAGCGAGCTTAGTGATCAGGCGACCTCAGCGGTCAGGAGATCAGGAGTTGCGGTCTGGCAGCAGTGTGCAGTTCTTCTCTTTTATTCGCGGGATACTTATGTGATCAGGCGACCTCGCGGTCAGGCGATCTAGAAGTGCGAATAGGTTATTCTTCTCAGTAGCTTAACAAGTCAGCAGTTCATATAGTCTGAGGTTGGCGGTCTGGCAGATAGTAGGTTATTGTCCTGTGTTGTTCGCGCGATCTCAGGGCTGCCGTGTGGTCTTGCTGTGTTTGAGCGATCTGTGCGGTCACAGTTTATCTGTCTGCTGGATGCTTATTTCTGTTCTTATTTTCTCATCTCTGTTTTCTTATAAATCATATCTCGTCATTTATGCCTCGCATTGTAAAGAGATAGTCAATAAAAGATTTTCTTGTCCTTCTATTATCACTGGTTACTTAGCTTGAGATAGATTGAAGTCTTCCGCTTCATTGTCTTCGATCCTTCTTGAATTTTTTAACAAAGACCCTCTAGTTCGACAAACAGAATAATCAGCTTTGTTGTTCTCATCTTTTTCTCCTCTCAGCATACGTATTCTCTATCAATTGAATTTGAATTTCTTTCTTTTTTATGTACTGTCCTTAGAAGGAATGCCCATTGGACAATTGATTTCTCCTTCTACATTTGTTCCCGACCCATCCATCTGATTTGAATACCTTTCAAGAATGTTTTTGTTGTACCCTGGAATACTCCATTCCATTCTTGGCAATAAATGAGCCATTGGAGAACTGTCTTCAACTTGTGAACCTTCTGAAAAGGTATTAGAAAGAACATCAGAAAAACATCTATTTCTGACTGTATTCGACGTTGTGTCAACTTCATCATTTGTCATATCGACGCACCTCAGAGTTTTTATCGAAGTAGCTACGAATTCCTTCTTAGCTCTGGCTGAACTAAGATGTCAACGTTGCGTCGAGTCCTTATCGACGTATCCGTCGAGTTGAAGACTTGGACTTGAACTTTATCTTATGCGTCGAGTTGAAATCGAAGTTGCCTCAACTTCTAAGATGGCTTCGGCATGCTCTTCCTTCAGCATCGAGTTCCTTTCGACGTTGTGTCGACTTGACTTGATACTTCGACAGACAGACTGAATTGCTTCGACTTCTAGTCAGAGTTGCGTCGACATCAATTCAAAGTTGCGTCGACTTCCATTCGACACAATTCTTAACTTAACTAATTTTGTGATTATCTTGACCTGACCTTGACACTCTAAGGTGAGTGTGACGACTTAGGTCATCTAATGACCAATTTACCCTTTCAATACAATGTGGGTAATATAACCTAACTGATGAAATCACTTTAAGTAATTTGTTAGATAAATCACAAGGATTTTTTCCAACAGTTATTCCCAACAAGCCGCAACTGAACTATTCTGTGTGTTTCGAAATCGATGAAAGAGGAGGTCGTCGGAGCTCCATGAGTCCAAACGAAGTGCCGTCACCAACAACTTCTAGATTGGGCTTCCACGATCATTCTCCTATTGAAATTTGAAGTGCAAGTGGAGAAGTCTGCGTGGTCTGACTTTGGAGACCGCAGAGACTGCGCGAGCTCTGTGTGGCGATCTGCCTTTAGAGATCTCACGTGATCTGGTGTTGGTGATCTGCTTCTGTTCGCCTCTTGTGCCCAAGAGCTTCTTGTTCTGGTAGAGACAGGGCGGTCTTGTACTGGAGGTCTCTTCGGCAGTCTGGTACTGCGGTCTGCATGAGTTCGTTATGGCGGTCAGCTTTGGTAGGCCAGGATGTTCATGTGGTTCCGATCTTATGGGATTTCGGATGGGTTGTATGAGCTTGTTTCTGGCGGTCTGTTCTTGAACTGGTCAGATGCTTATATTGTTCATCTCTGATAAGAGACCGGGCGGTCTGCCGGTCTGTTTTGGCGAACTGTCTTAGTTGGATAGTTGCTTAAGTAAATAAAGGTCTCATAGAGACCGCGCGGTCTGGTTCTGTGACCGCGAGTTCCCAATAAGGAAGGTGACTGTATCCCTCGTGGGCGGTGACAACATCCGTTCATTTGCCTATAAATAGGGGTGTAGGGCTAGCCATTTGAATGCAAGAACAATAAGAACTAAAATTGGATTGATTGTGTCGGTCTCTTGTTTGAGGTCGCGCGGTCTGAGTTTGTTGACCGGTTTGCTATGTTTGCAGGTTAGTGGCCAGTGGTCTACCATCAACATTCTTCCTTCTTTCCAGCTTTGAATAACCAGCTCGCCAGCGGTCTCGCCTGGGCGAACTGTGTTTAAAGTTCTTTGTCTGTTTGCAGCGGACTCAGTTGATCATGGTACCTTAAGCGGTCAGGCGGTCTTGAGTTGCGGTCTTGCAACATTAAGCAGTTCTTCATCTTGTGTTCGCGGGTTTGCTTCTTTGACCTTGTGACCGTGCGGTCTGGCAGTTTGCAGGTCAGCGATCTATCCTGTTGGCGCGGTCTTAGGGAAGCCGGCGATCTTGCTGAGTTCGAGCGGTGTGGGCAGTCTCAGTTTTCTAGCCGCCAGATGCTTGTTGTGTTGTTTGTTCTTCTCATCTAAGTGTTTCTCTTATAAATCATGTCTCGCCATGTGTGCAACACATTGTAATAAGATAGTCAATTGAGATTCTCTTGTCCTTCATTATCACTGGTTAACTGTTTTGAATTGAATAGTCTTCTGTTGTATTGTCTTCGATCCCACTCCGAAATTTTAACATCTCCATCCATTTTTGTAACTATTCTATGGCATTTTGAAAAGTGAGGAAGGTAACGATCCCTCTCTTCCTAATTTTTTGATGTTTTTGCATTCCTTACTTTGATTTCTTTCAATGTTGGTAGTCGTGGCATCTGGTGCCTCTAATTAGATAGATTGGGGTAGCAACGGTTCATTACAAACCATCGGGCATGGGATTGTGATCACATCTACATTGCATTAGATTACTTGGCTTCGAGCTGGGCATTGTGGATTTGTGGGTGAAGCGAAATCGCAGTCGGTAGCCCAATTTGGTGATGTTGCTTTGCATTGCATTTAGGGATTTTTTTAAAGGTGAGAATATGTCCATAACGCAGTTATAATGCCCATTTTTATGGGAGTTTGTTGTAGCATTCCACTTGTATAAGTAATATAACATGAGTTCGATCGGATATCCACAACATACCACATACATAAGCTAAACAATATAAAAAGGCCCAGAAGTAAAACTATACCAGAGTGATAAAATACTTGCGGAAGCTCAACATTAAACATGAATGTCCATAATTACTAATTAGGAATGTAAACAACGTTTGGCCTTAAGGCTTTACATCACAACAAATAGAAAGCAAACAAGTACAGCATGTTAGTACAACAATCTATTCATCAGCTTGCAGGCCGGAATGGCAAAAGCAAGAAAAGCGGATATACTCCCTGTGAGCATCTTTGGGCAAGTTCGTTAAGCTCCACTGTGCGGTATGATACTTGCACCAAACACAAGTCAGAAGAAATGAAGGTCGGCTATGAGCTGAGCACACACTGCATGATGATCCCTCTCTTAGGTCATCTTAGCGGACTTTGGGGTAGGTCACCATGAAACACCGCTACTTAGCTTAACATCAATTCATAAGCACAGTCGACACTTGTGATATGAAGCAAACTAAGTAACAAAATATAAATTAATACATAGCAAGTAATAAATGAAAGTAATGACTTGCTGAAGACAGATCAGCTCAACTTATGAGTAAGAAAGACTATCTCTTACTAACACTAAAAAATACACAATTTAATTATTTGCTTGTATATAAAACTATGAACATTTGAGCAATTGTACATGCTTCTGAATAATCTGACTATAGTTTTATAAGTTCTTTTTTATAATGTCGCATTATAAATTCTGTCTCATTATCTGTAATTCTTGTATACACTGATTTTAGTGTCATGAATTCTTTCTAAAGTTTGGGTAATTAAATTCTGTGTTCCCCCTTATTAATTTTACATCTAATGACTTACTGAACTCATCTTGATTTTGGAGTCCAAATGATGACCCGAAGGTTCCCTGAACTATTATGTCCCTTGAGTGGAACACAGACTCGCATCTGATTATTTCTAGGTATGGAGATGTGGGTCATTGACCCCATGTCAGAGGTTCATATAGACTGCTGGACATATGAGTATGAGGCTATAAGTCTGAGACTTATTACGTAAATTAATCTTGTATTATTTGCCTACTGTATTCTACATTCTTAATCATGCATGTTCTTACTGTATAATGTAGGTATTCATGTTAATTCTGTAGGTCGTATCTTAATAAATTTCTTGATTGCATTATGCATTACTAGGTCATGTGTCATTTTATTTCCTATGTAGTCTGTAGTAATATAATTTAATTAGTAACATGCAACTAAAAACTGAAAATTAAATTACACGTGCATTCTTACGCAAACTAGGCAATGCATTTATATTAGGTTATATGTTTAGCCAAGAGGAGTCAAATTTCTTACTTCGATGTTGCGGCGCTCATACACGGGGTGCAGCGACATGATTTTGTCTAGGTTATTTGGAAAAAGCTATGAATTTTTCTCCGATCTAATACCAAGCACCAACGGTTAATCGATACCAAAAATAAAAAGGGCATTCATAAATCAATAATAGTATGTAGTGGATTAGGGATCACCTCTTCATGATCTTAGGGTTTGGCAGGATTAAATTGCATTAGAAATTTTGGAATAAGGAACTTACCGCTTTCCACCAATAAATTCAAGTCTTCTAATTGGGGAAGTCGGGATTCTAAATTTCTAAAATCAAACTAACATTTAAAGAATACAAAGCAAACGACTTCTGGAATGAAGTAGAAAAGTAAGGAAGTGAAAATGACTCACTAAAGAGAAATGTGTGGTTTTGTGTTTTACCCATCAGCTAGGGTTGAGGGGAAGACTCTTCGGTGACCACATGAAGGGAGAGGAGAGCTCGACAAAGGTGCAATTGTCGCAGGGAGGCGTCGTCGGCTGCAGGAACGAAGAAGAACTCATCGGTTGGAGTTGTCTGTGAGAGAGGGAGGAGACGGCGGTTTCGATTTCAAGTGTTCAGTTGGAAAATGAAAATGAAAAGGGAGCGCGTGACTGAAGTCAATATGGTCCGTGACTTTTACATGAGAGGTGAGTGGCGGATTGGGAGTGAACCAGTAAAAAGGGGAATAAAATTAGGGCTTCCTCTTAATTGCAAATACGCCACACACCTTATTATAACAGTGTGCACTCCCGCGAAATCCTAAATCATGTCTAATTAAAATTATAAATTTTCTTATTAAATGATCTTATTCAATTCACCTATTAGGCATAAAATTAATCATAACGATAATAAATATCTCGATTTGCTTTTGACGATAATCTTAATCATTCACAAATGAACCCTAAAATTAAAAGCACGACACATAAATTAATTTTGGATGTTACAAATCTCCCCTTCTAAAAAAAATTTTGTCCTCAAAAATTAAAATCATACATGGGTCAAATAGGAAGACATATTTCTCATTGCTCTGAAGTTCATCTTTTCTTTCCCATGAACACTTTGGTCGATCAATATTCATCCAAAGGACTTTTACAAAATGGATCTCTCTGTTTTTCAGCTTCTAAATCTTTGAGTTCACAATCCTGATTGACTTTATACTGATACTAAGATTTGATTCAATTGGTGCATCCTCAATACGGATCACCTGGCTGGGGTCTCTGGCTGCTCTCCTCAGATAGGAGACGTGGAATACATTATGTAATTCACTCATTTCCTCAAGTATGGCTAACTTTTATGCGACCTCACCAATGCGTTCAAGTACTTACAAATGGACCAACGAACCTTGAACTGAATTTCTTCATTCGCTTAATTCCTGAGACACCTTTAATTGGTCTAACCTTTAGGTAAACATAATCTCCAACGCTGAATTCCACTATTTTGTGCTGCAAATTGTAATATTTAGCTTGTCTGTCTTGGGTTATCTTCATACGCTCCTGGATGAGTTTGCCTTGAGCTTTGGTTATTCTGTATTAGCAGTTCTCTCTTTACTTTTAGCTCAACAAAAAGGTGTCCGACAACATCTTCTATTAAGAGTATTGAAAGGTGCCATCTCAATACTTGCTTGAAAGTTATTATTGTAGAAGAATTCTACCAAGGTAACATATTTCTCTCGCTTACCTCCAAAGTCTAAAATACACATTTAGAGCATATGTTCCATTGTTTTATTTATGCGCTCAGTTTGCCCATCCATAAGCAGGTGAAAAGTTGTATTAAACTTTAACTTAGTGCACAAATGCTCCTGAACGTACTTACAATCCTTAGAGATAATTTTGACATCCCCGTCTGAAATGATAGACTTCAGGATACCATGTAGTCGAACAATCTCATCCATATAGTTGAGCTAATCTCGGACCCTGATCAGCCATCATATTAGGAATGAAATGAGCAACCTTCTAAGATGATCTGTGATAACCCATAGAGAATCATTCTCACTTAGAGATCTGAGATGGCCGTGCACAAAATCCATCGAGATGCCCTCAAAATTCCATTATGGGATTTGAAGTGGATGCAATTAAAAGTATACAAAAAGAATCGGAGAACCGAGAACCAACCCAAAATTGATCCAATCTGATCAATTTGGGTTGGTTCTAGTGGTTCTTGGTTTGGTTATGGTTCCCAAATAACTTGGAACCAATCCTTCGAGGCGGTTCTTAGTTCATGGGATCGGGTACCTAAGAACTGACCCAAGAACCGAATTATAAAAAATTAATATTTGATTAATAATTTAGGTAGAATTTAATATTTAATATATATTTACTATTAATAATTAATGGTTAACTAAATATGTATTATTTAATATATGTCACTTTATTTAAGATTCATAAAACATCAAAATTAATATACTTTATAAGGCCTTCAAAAATATCCGAATCTTCGAAAGATAATATCATGTTTAATTTGATTAAAATTCGCAACACTAAGATTTAGAGATAACTTTTTAATAGTATTTACTTGCAACTTGCATTATTACTATATAATACGAGTAATGATAACCGCAAGGTAAGATGAAGGGTAGAACTGAGAATTGAACCAAAATCGAACCGAAATTTTCAGTTCGAGTATGGTTCCAGGCTTCGAGTGCATGGGTCAGTTCAAGTTCTAAAAAGTTGGAACCAGACCTATATGGATTGGTTCCTGGTTCTGAGTGGAACCGACCCAATCTGACCCGAGTTGCACCCCTAACTGCAACTTGCCCCTGGCCCCTTGTCCTTGACATTTAGCTTTAATTAACTTACAAGTTTAACACTTTCTCACATACTCTGTAACATGACTCTTCAACCCGAGCCACCACACCATCTTATTAAGATATGCATACATCTTCGTGCTACTGGGATGTATAAAAGACTTGAAATTACGAGTCTCAATGAGAATGTCCTCGTGAAGGTGACTGACATCTGAGACGCGCACTCTTCCTTTTTGTATCAGTAAACTCCCTTGAATCACAAAGTCCTCTTTTGCTATGTCTGAGTTAATTCCCAAATTTCTGCCATCTTTGGATCTAAAGGCAAGGTCTATCTGATTTTGTCCTTTATATCACACTTGATCACTATCCAGCATAAACTTGCATAACTCATACTAGTGTGTGGTATCACACTGACCTCCAATCTCTCCAGTACTCACACAAAATCCTCCTGCTGAGTAATGAGGGAATAACTAGAACTTCTTCTACTGAGCGCATCTGCAACCACATTTGCTTTTCTTGGGTGGTACTGGATACCCCTTATTAACTTTACATCTTATGACTTGCTGAACTCATCCTGATTATGGGGTCCAAATGGCGACCAGAAGCTGTCGTGAACTGTTATGTCCCTTAAGTGGAACAATGACTCACATCTAATTATTTCTAGGTATGGAGATGTGGGTCATCGACCCCATATTTGAGGCTCATATGGACTGCTTAACATATAAGTATGAGGTCACTAGTCGGAGACTTATAACATAATTTAATCTTTTATTCTTCGCCTAATTGTATTCTACATTCTTAATCATGTCTGTTCTTGTTGTATAATATAGGTTTTCATGTTTTGTTTAGTAAGTCATATCTTAATAATTTTTTTGATTTTATTATGCATTACTAGGACATTTGATTTTCTACGTAGTCTATAATAATTAATTTAATTGGTAACTTGCAACTAAAAATTGAATAATTAAATTATATGTGCATTCTTACGCAGACTAGGCAATGCATCAATATTAGGTGATATGTCTAGTCAAGATGAGTCAAATTTCTTACTTCAGTGTTGTGGCGCTCGTAAGCGTGGTGTGGCGACATGATTTTGTCAAGGTTATTTGGAAAATGCTAATAATATTTCTCCGATCTAACACCAAGCACCAACGATTAATCGATGGCTAAAATAACACAAGGGAATTCATAAATAAAAAATAATTGGTGGTGGTTTAGGGATCACCTCTTCATTTTAGGGTTTAGTAAGATTAAATTGCATTAGAAATTCTGGAATAAGCAACTTACCGCTTTCCCCCAACAAACCCAAGTTTTCTAATCGGAGAAGTTGGGTTTCTAAGTTTCTGAAATTGAACTGACATCTAAGGAAGACAGTAAATGGCTTCTGGAATGAAGAAGAAAAGTGAGGAAGTGAAAAGGGCTCACCAAAGAAAAACGTGTAGTTTCATGTTTACCCGTCAGCTAGGGTTGAGGGGAAGACTCTTCTACAACCACCTGAAGGGAGAGGTGTAATACCTTGACTTTTGCAAATTACAGTTATAAAATACATGTAATACATGAACGAAGAAACTAAAATCCTAATGATGAAATGATAAGGTGGCTGAGAAGGAAAAAAAATAGAATGGGAGGGATATGCAACTCAGTTTGATTTATATGGACATATTGGTTGGTATTTTTATTTATTACTTATATAAATTCATTATGAGAATGAGTAAGCTATGGACATTTTCATTTGGATCGTCTATTGTCCTGCTGTTATGGTCGGGTGTGGTAGAGAAGTATTTGGCTATTTATTTTATTACATCCTATAAACTGTGAACTATCTGGAACATCGGTTACTTTTAGGGTCCGTTCGTTTGGACGTAATTGACTTTCTGGAATTGGCTTTTCGACGAAAACCAATATCTACATGAATTAGTTTTTTACATAATTCCAATTTTGTTGTTCGGCGGTAAGATTGAATTTGGTCAATAGAATTGGAATTGAGGCACAAAAGTTGTTCGGCTGAATGATGGAATTGGTATTGGAATTGACATTATACAATAATTTTATAAAACTCAAAATAGGCGTCAACGCCGAACGCATTAAATTGCACAATATGTTTTAAGACGCGCATTTTTCGCACAAGTGCAATTTTTTCGCCCAGTTGCTCATATTTTTCCCGGGCGCGCATTTTTTGCCCGTGCGAAAAACGCTCGCCAGGGCGAAAACCCGCGCTCTGGCGAAAATTGCGCGATTGGTCGAAAAACGTGCGCCCGGATGGAAAAATTCGCGGTCGGGCGCATTTTTTTCTCCCGGGCGCGTTTTTTTCACCCGGGGTCGTTTTTTCGCGAGGGCGCATTTTTTTCGCCCGGGCGCGATTTTTTCGCCCGGGCGCGTTTTTTTCGCCCGGGCGCGTTTTTTTCGCCCGGGCGCGATTTTTTGGCCCGGTCGCAAATTTTTCTCCCGGTCGCAATTTTTTCGCCAGGTCGCGATTTTTTCACCCGGGCGTTTTTTTTGCCCGGTCGCATTTTTTTTGCCCGGTCGCAATTTTCTCGCACGGACGAGCGGTCGCGTTTTATTCGCCCGGGGGCGATTTTTTGCCCGGACGCATTTTTTTCGCCTGGGCGCGATTTATTTACCCGTGCGCAATTTTTTCGCCCGGGAGCGTTTTTTTTTTGCTCGGGCGCGATTTTTTTTGCCCTGTCGCGTTTTTTTCGCCCGGACGCATTTTTTCGCCCGGGCGACCCGCGACCCGGCGCGTTTATTTCACCCGGGCGCGATTTTTTCTTCTGGGCCCATTTTTTCTACAGTGTGCGATTTTTTACAAAAAATTTGCGCCCGGGCGAAAAAAACTCGCCCGGGGGCAAAAACCACACCCGGGCGGAAAATACTGCGCCCGGGCGAAAAAAGCATGCCCAACCGAAAAAGATGCGCTTGGGCGAAAAATACGCGCTCGGGAGAAAAAATCGCGTCCGATAAAAATATCGCGTCTGGGCAAAATCTATCGCCCGACCAGAAAATTCGCTTCCGACCTGAAAAATCGTGTTCGACCGGAAAACCGCGTTCGGCCGGAAAAATCGCGTTCGTGCAAAAAAAGCGCGCTCGAGCGAAAAAAGTGCGCCCGGGCAAAACAAATGCGCGCCCGGGTGAAAATTGCCCGGCCGGCCGAAAAACCCACGGACGACCGAAAAATGCGTGCCCGGGCGAAAAACACAAGCCTGGGCAAAAAATGAATGCCTGACCGAAAAACACGCGCCGACCGAAAAACACGCGCCCGGCGAAAAAACACACTCCCGACAGGAAAACACATGCGTATGCCGAAAAACTCTGGCAAAAACGCTCGATTATGCGGAAAACTCATGGGTGGAGGTAAGAATTGACGATTTGATTTTTTAGTTCAAAGCTAAAGCCATGGGTTTTCATATAAAAGCCAATATCCTCGTAAATTTCGTTGCGCCGAACATTAGAATTGGATTTCTAATCGCCAATGCCAATTCCAGAAAGCCAATTCCGTCCAAACGAACGGACCCTTAGTGGATTACAAGTAGATTAATCTTGGGCGTCCCTCAAGGCGGTGGGGAGTGTAACACCCCTGATTTTTCGATAATTTAATTAAATAATATTTCAGCATAATAATGACGTAAGGGTGTTACGTTAACGCAAAGTTAGCGGTGTTTTCCAAAGTACAGAAAATTTCAGAGATTAGAGAACTTAAAATAATTAACTTAAACAAAATTGTCAAGTTTCGTTGTTGTAAATTATGAAAATTAAATTATAACTCGTAATCGGCTAGTCGAACTCTGATTTCGACTTCGCCGTTGGTTTTGGAGGACAGCTTTTTTTGCCTTGGGTGCGATTTTCATGAAAATCTGAGTTAGTCTTGTCCAAATCATAAGTTTAAGGCTAAAAATTATTAAAATTTAATATTGAATAAAGTCTTTTTAAATCCTAGTATACAAAGGGTCTTTAATAGGAATTAGACCGGGTACTGTTCAACTTCTTCTTCTTCCCGATTTTTGCCGAACCCGATTCAGCTGCAAGAGGCCGCGTCTTTCTTGGAGCTTCCGTCGGCCGCCGCGAGTGATCTAGTGCATAAAATCCTTATCTAATTATAGATTCGGAAAGCTCTCGCCGAGATCTTCGTTTGTGCGGTGAGTATTTTCGATTTCGTGGGATTTTTACGTTGGAGTGTTTGACCCTAAGCCTTGTTTTTCATTCGAATTGTTCAAAAATTCTTCGTAGGAGTTTTATTTTGGCCGATCTTGAGAATGGTGGAGGCAGGTCTTCGGAGAGGTTTGAGGCAAGTAGTGGACGATTCCCCCTTGTCATGTTTTCTTTTCGTTATTAATATCTTCCTTCTCTATTATTTTAGACAAGCTATTTTTTGTATAGATTTCCCTTCCCTTTTCTCCGAAGTTTGGGGTTGCAGTAGAATTCGTCGATTTTAATTAAGTAAATTCGTCGAATATATTCGACGAATAATTCTTCGAGTGTTTGCGATTCGTATAGTGGTCATGCTAGGTCTCTAAGTAAATTCATCGAGTGAGCAGAATTCGTCGAGTCAACTCGACAAATTCGTCGAATGTGCAGGGTTTCGTCGAGTATGAGTTAGGGAATTCGTTGAGATGGTTGTTGTAAGGATTGTACTTGGAAATGTTATGGGTTTTTCTATGGTGTTTGATGGATCAAGATTTTGTGAATTGTATTCCCAATTGGATGTTTTTGGACTGTTGGGTGGGCTGGACCGACACCACCACCACCACAGTGTTTGCTTTTCTTCCCGGGACGTGTAGACTGTTGGTTGTGTGGGCGTATCCACCTCCACAGTACTTTTGTTCCTTGGATGTTTTGGTCTGATGGTTTGTGATGGAAAGAATGTCACCGCCTCAGCACCGTTTTAAGACTGGGACAATTATTTCACTTCTTGAGCTAATCTGTCACTTACCTTTATTTTGGTTATGCTAAAGCTTAATCTTGACTTCACTACGTGTAAGTCTTCCCTGTTGGATGCTAACCTTTCTTTAATTATTTGCTGATGTTTTGCAGCTATCTTCTTTTTTGTTGGGTTGGTAACCCTATTTGAGCTTAATAAGTTCTCCTATTTCACTTTTGTTGAATTGCCTTGTACTGTGGTATTCTTTTCCTTTGAATGCCTCAGGTTTGGACCAGTAGCGGTTGATCAGAGCAAGGCAGGATCTTGCATCTTTTTAGCTACTTTCCTTTCCCTCTTTTGAGAGGTATTTTATTGAATTCTTCTGACATTGGTCATTACTATGGGTTCGTGTCAGTTTGTTGACGCTCACTGTATGACCTTATGTTGTGTTAAACTGTATTTGTCATTTATGCTAGTACTGTTAATTTGTTGTCAGTGCAAATGCTCTCTGGAAAGGATTTTTGCTAGGTTGCATAGTAAATACTTTTATATAAGTAAAGCTGCATATTTGCTCATTCATTACATCTTTTCAAACTAATAACACTCTATTTTGAAATGCGTACAAGTTCCATTTATATCTATACTAAATCTGGAAAGTGCATATCATTAGGTTGCTAGTTGAGTTCTCATGTTCATGTAGGACGACTTAAAGTAAAACATATATTTTCCGCTGCGTATATCTATACTTTTCTATCCGTGGACTAGTTGATCCACTAAATCGAGTGACACGGTGCTTGAAAACTCCAACTTTAACTGTAATTTAAACATAAAAGTTTATGTCTTTATAAAAAAAATGTGAAGGTAGAACTGCCTGAGCGTCTGCAGTTGTCTCCTGCACGGCGTGGCATCATGACACATGTTTTCTCTTACTCTAACGATACATTTATATATTGAGAAAATGCGGGTTGTGACAGGGAGAACTGACGGCGTGATCGGTTCTGTCCACGATTAAAATCATCTAACCTGTGCTTACTCCCTCAATTCTCTTGTGCTTTATGGACAATGACTGAAGGGTTTAGGGCTTCGAAGGATGCTCACCTCCTTCTCTCCCTCTCTTCTTCCATTGCTTAACTCTTACTCTCTTGCTACATCCTGATTTTGGTGTTTATTCTACTGTGAGCCTCTCGACGGTTGGTGTTCTGTTGTTTTATGCTGCGATTTTCTGCTTCAGATTTGATTTCAACCGCAAGTTATTTTTTTTTAATGTTGTATTGGCATCTTTTGTATAGGGGGCCACTATTTCAGTGGTACTCTGTGAGCAGCCACTTTGTGCATTTATTGTCAAAGGTTAGGTCTTTCTCCTCTGAGAGAAGCCACTTTGTGCATAGTGCCAAAGGTTAGGTCTGTTTCCAATCTTCCCCCACCCATACCCCCAATGATTGGGGACTATATGGGTTCTGTTGTTGTTGTTGTATTGGCATCTTTCCCTCTTCATTGAAGAACTAAATTTAGAGTAGTGTTTGGGTTCAGGAACTATTAATCACCTTAACATTTTCTCCCTTCCCTTTTATGTACAACGGACTAGGTTTTGAGATTGGGTTTTTTTATTTTCCTGTTATTTCTCCATTCTTTTACATCAGTGGCATGAATATTTGTATATAATAAGGGATGTTTTTATATTACCTAAATTAGTGATATTTAAGGTTTATCATGTGGATGTTTCTTCTGGGAAAAATCAGTGGCATGAATTTCCTTCCTTTAATGCCACCCTCTATGGCTGACAGTAGATTCTTGGGGGAAACATGTGACTGTAGAGATTTATTCTTGTTGATTGTTCTAGATTCCGCTATTCTCCATTCCAAAATATACATGTTATTGCTCATCTTAATGTTAATAAAGTAAAAGCAGTTTATTTACTTTCATGTTCTCATTTAAAAAGAACCTTAATCGGCCGCATATCTTCTAAACGATACAATTTTGGCTTTGAGGAGAGGGGGAAAGTGGAAAGAAATGATGTTTTTGATAGGAAAAAACTATTATCCATATTTCCCTAAGATAGAAATATGTCCTTTGATAGATGTTACTTATGCTAATATTGTTGGGTTTTCATGGGTGGAACATCATGTGTGCGCAGCGGAATTAGGTTTTAGAAAAACCTAAATAGAAACAAAAAGATCTTGCAATAACCATGAATCAAGAAATAAATGTAGTAAGTACTTGGGCGGTATCGAGTCAATAATCGATCGGACTACTCCAGAAAATGCCTTGCTTGAATCGGAATCCTATTTCGATTCGTCTTCCTTGATCTTCAGCTTATTTGAGATCACCGACTAGCGGTTGTTTGAGTTCACGCAGAACTAAATCTGCACCTTTACGAGTATCCACACTAACGTCAAGAAACACCTCGCTTCCATCGAACGGAAGCAGGATGGAAGTTCATCTCCACAGATTGCTAGTTATGTTGTTGGAGAAGGTCGACGGCACAAGGGTTCCAGTTCACAAAAGGAACCGCCGTCGTCGGGTCGTCGCTCTCCGAACGCTTCAGAAAGGGCTCGGGAGAATAAGAATGCTTAACCCTAGATCTGAAATTATATCTATATATAATTATCAGTGAACCGGGTTCAGCTTCAACAGGAATTACCCAAAGAAAAGTTGACCTGGATTCAGGGTTTTAAAACAGGAGAATAAATTGTCAAGACAACATCTAGTTGAATCTGCTTGATCGTCTAGTCGAATTCTTCTAGTCGAATGGCTATACCATATAGTCAATCGGCCAGACATCTAGTCGAATCTATCCAATATATACTAAGACAGTTTAGACAAATTCTTCTAGTTGAATCTTTTCAGTCTATACTGACAGTTCTAGTTGACTTTGTCTAGTCAAAACTGCTAGACCTTCTGGTCGATTCGACTAGACAACACAGACAGTTCTAATTGACTTTGTCTAGTCGAATATGTTATATCTTCTAGTCGATTAGACCAGACAACACAGACAGTTCTAGTCGAGTTTGTCTAGTTGAATCTGATAGACCTTCTAGTCGATTCGACCAGACAACACAGACAGTTCTAGTCGACTTTGTCTAGTTGAATCTTCTAGACCTTCTAGTCAATTCGACCAGACAACACAGGTAGTTCTAGTCGACTTTGTCTAGTCGATCGGCTAGACCCACTTGTCGATTGGCTAGACCCACTTGTCGATTGGCTAGACCATCTAGTCGATATCACCGTATCAATAAACAATCAAGTCAACATAGACTTTCTCTCACTCATCTAAGTTTGGCTCTCCACTCATATCTTATATGAGTCGAGCCACGTCGATCATTTATCCAATTTCTCGTGTTTTATTATGTGCGACCCCATAAGCTCATATTACGTTGGAATTGAGTCTAACTCGTTGACTACTTCTAGATCTCAAAGACTTCAACAGTATCCCACTTGAGCTAGAACATATCCACTATAGTTGTACAACCCGGAGTTCGCCTGGGTAGGTAAGGCCCGAAGAACAGTAACTTGGGCTAGAAGAGTTCATCTCGCCACTAAGTGGTCGCGAGAGTTGGGGGGTACGGGCCGAGGGGAGCTCGCAGGAGGGAATGCGAGACCTGGCCTCGGCGGATGTCGCCAGAAGGAGGGCGAGCGGGGCCTTCGCAGAGCGCTCGCCTAAGAGGGGTTTCGCGAGCTATACTCGTGAGGAGACTCGTCGGAGCTCTCGCGAGTAGCCTTCTCGCAGGCCACTTGCCTATAGGCTAAGGAGGCGAAATTACCCCTCTGCCCCTGGTGGTCTGCCGTTAGCCCCTCCAAACAGCGGAGTTTGGCTGTTAGCAGGACAAATTGGGGTGCGTTTAGTAAAACCAAACGGCGGATTTCTGCTATTAACAGAGCACGAATAAAAAACTATAAATAGACCTTGTAGGGCACCTTGGGAGAGGATTCCAATCTCAGATTCTGAGCTTCTTCCTCCCTAGGTTACCTTGGTTTAGCTCTCTAGCTCTCCAAGGTGCCCAGTCTCAGCTTTGGCTTGGGAGGGGAAGCGCTCAACGATCTTCCGGGTTTGTGGTAGGACCTCCTCGCTGCGACTAAGGTCTAAGTCTAGTTCCGAATCTCCAGTCTGCTCTTTCCGAGGGATCAGTAAGGGCTAGCTGCCCCTCAACTCGTTGAGGGCCCGAGCTTCACCAGAGACCGAGAAATCGGTTTCAACATTTTAGTGTGGTGAGCGTGGAGTGTAGCTAGTCCAGGAAAGTTCCAAGGAAGGGACATGGCAGTAGATGAAGAGCAGGGCGAGGAGTTTTGCGGGTCACTCCCGGTGGTGACGCCGAGGATGTTCTCGGACTTCAGGAGGGAAGTCCTCGATACCCTCGGGTTCGCAGTCGTAGCATTGCGAAGCGAGTTCGTGACCCCTGCGGCTCAGGCGTTCCATCCTCCAGCAACGGCTGGGGAGAATGCCCCGGGAGGAAGGACCGGAAAGGAGGTGGTCGGGGGGTCAGTGCAAGACCTGTAGGGGCGAGTGTTGTTTGCCAGCCTGTCGAGCGAGGTTCTGGCGACCGAGGCACCGACGAGCACGGTGCCGGCGAGTACGGCGCAGGAGAGCGCGGTTCCGGAGGGAGGCATCCGTGAAGCCGGTTCCGACAAGTCTGGCTCTCGCGAGCATGGCCCCAGCGAGCTCTAGCCTGGCGAGGGAGCTCGGGGGCGAGTGAAGCAGGAAAGGGTAGCAGGTGGAGGGAGCCCCTTTTGCGAGCTGGTGCTCTCTACACCCATTCCGGAAGGGTTCAGGGAATGGGACAGGGTCTACTACTACGACAGGGACGACCCAGTCCAGCACCTGCAGTCTTTCGAGGACTCTGTTTCTATCAGGCCGATGTCGGATGCCTTTAAGTGTCGGCTCTTCGCCGTCACCCTGAAAGAGAAGGCCAGGGACTGGTTCCATCAACTCCCTGTTGGATCAATCTACGCATTTGAGGACTTGCGTCGAAGCTTTTTGTTACGGTTTTTGACTTCAAAGAAGAGGAAGAAGGACACCGAGTCCCTCTTCAAGGTGAAGCAGGAGCCCAAAGAGTCGTTGACTCGCTATGCGGATCAGTTCCAGGAGGAGGTACTACTCACTCAGGAGATTCCTGGGTTTGCCCTCCAGCTTGCCTTCATGGTTGGGCTGAGGGAGAGTTTCTTCAAGATGGGATTGAAGAGAAAGGCCCATGTATCCTACGAGGAGTTGATGGAGAGGGTGGCAGAGGAAATCGAAAGTGAGGAGGCCAATCCAGAGCTAACCAGGAGGCTAGAAAAGCTCAGTGAACCAGATGTCAGGCAGCAGGAGGTGCGGAGAAGAGAAGAGCCTCGGGCCCCGGAAGGGGGATGGAGGCAGCAGGGCGGAGGAATGCAGGGTCAAGGGAAAGGTTACGCCCCTGGAGGGGGTAACTTCCATGGGGTTCAGGGAAGACCCCATCAGTTGGGATGGAGGAAAGGTCCAAGGCAGGTGCCTCCCCCGCCTCAGCAGGCCATGACGATTAGGCGAGGGAGGGGAGGAAGAGAAAGGAGAGAAGGGGTAGGAGCAGAAGCAGGAGCAGGAAGGAGAAGGGGCAATAGGGCGGGACAGGCTGAGAGGGGAGAGATGACGTTGCCATACTGTGACTTCCATGATGAGGAAGGTCTCGCAACGGCCACTTGCCCAGAGTTTTTGGAGACGAAGAGGGCCAGTTCTGGCACCGCGGCAGCAGCAGAAGCAGCAGGTGAGGATTGAGGAGGTCCTGTCTCGGGAGGATGAGGAGGAAAGGTGCAAGGACCGGGTCGATGTGGGGACCCGGGGAGGGATCGGAGTGATCCACAGGGGAGTAGGGGTGGATGCAACCCGCAAGGCGAGCTTCCATACCATCTACTGCCAGAGCGTGGCTTCGACATTTACGACCCCACCCCTAGTAGAAAAAATTACTTTCTCTCAAAGAACATGTCGGGTCATGAGGACCCTTTCTGCGATGCGTTGGTCATCCAGACCGCCATTGAGAACTTCACGGTGTCCCAGATTCTCGTGGACAACGGAAGCTCCATCAATGTCATCTTCAAGAAGGCGTTCGATGAGATGAAGGTGGAAACCAAGAGGGTGTTGACCTCGGATGGCCCGTTGTTCGGATTCTCCGGAGAGAGAAAGGAGAAAGAGGGGGGAGTGGGGCTCCATGTGGTCCTGGCCAGGCAATCTCGAAATTGCCGCTTCGTCATAGTGGATGCCCCCAGCAGCTATAGTGCCATCTTCGGACGACCGCTAATCAGTGCTTTCCTCTGCGTCCCCTCCACCTTCCACCAATGTCTCAAATTCAACTCGAGAGGAGTTCAGATTCAGGTAAGAGGGGACCCAAAGGTAGCAAGACAGTGCTACGTGACGACAGTAAACACCATCTCCTGGATAGCTGAAGCCGAGAAATGGGATCAGGAGGTGGGGGAGCCGGCGGGTCTCGAAGAGGAAGCAGAGGAGAAGAAGGAAGAGGTAGAGGGTCAGGCCCAGGAAGGAAGGGCGGAAGAGCTGATGGCGATCAGGGAAGAAGGAAGGGAGGAGGAGGCCGAAGCGTTCACTAGAGGCGAAGGGAAGGAGATTGGGGAGAGCAGTCCCGGCTTGAAGCTGTGGAGGAGGTCGTGGAGATCGAGGTCACCACCTGGGCTGGGGTTGTGGAGAAGGTCTGAATCAGCGGAGAGCTCGACCTGGAGGAGCAGGAGAAAATCCTAGCCTGTGTGCAAAAGAACGTGGATGTCTTCTCTTGGAGCGCGACGGAGATGCCCGGGATTGACGTGGAAGTGGCATGCCACCATCTCAACCTCGATCCCGGCTCTCGACCTATCCGCCAAAAGAAGAGAGCCATCGCCGACAAGCTGTAAGGCCCCATCAGGGAGGAGGTGGGCAATCTCCTCCGAGTAGGTTTTGTATCGGAGATCCAGTATCCAGGTTGGATCTCCAATATAGTTATGGTGAAAAGGGGGGAGGTAAGTGGCGCATGCGTGTTGATTTCTCACTACTTAATAAATCATGCCCCAAGGATTGCTACCCCTTGCCTAGAATCGACGCGCTGGTTGATTCAGCCGTCGGTTTCTCTATAATGTCTTTTTAGATGCATTTTCAGGTTACCATCAAATCCGCATGCACCCCCCCCCCCCCCCCTCCCGATGTCAAGGACGTCTCTTTCATCACGGGGGATGGGTGTTATTGTTATGAGATGATGCCCTTTGGGCTCAAGAATCCAGGGGCCACGTACCAACGAATGATGAACAGGGTCTTCAGAGAGCAGAAGGGAAGAAACCTGGAGGTCTATGTTGATGATCTCATGATAAAGAGACGGGACCTCGAGTCTCACCTCCAAGACCTTGAAGAGACCTTTGGGACCTTGCGGAAGTATAAGATGAAACTCAACCCCCTGAAGTGTGTCTTTGGGCAAGCCGGGGGAAGTTCCTAGGTCACTTGCTCACCCAAACGAGGGTGGAGCCTAACCCAGATAAGGTTAAAGAAATCATGGAGTTGGGGTCGCCAAGAAACTCGAAGGAGGTTCAGAGCCTCACGGGAAAATTGGCCAGACTCAGTAGGTTCCTCTCCAAGGCGGGTGAGAAGTGTGCACCTTTCTTCAAGGTGCTACGGGGAAACAAAAAATAACCCCCAAGGGACAAAGATTGAGCAAGCCTTGAGCATCCATTTTCCATTTACCAACAACCAGGTCGAGTACGAGGCAGTGATAGCGGGCATGCGGCTGGCCCGGGAGCTGGGAGTACAAAACGTGGAGGTTTCAACGGACTCCATGGTGGTGGCATGCCAAGTCAGGGGAGAATTCGAAGCAAAGGAGCCGACCCTCCAACGCTACCTGGAGAAGGTCAAGGGGGTCATCGGGCAGTTTTGCACTTTCTCCATCAAGCATGTTCCAAGGGAGGAGAGCACCCCGACGGACCTCTTAGCCAAGTTTGGCCCTCGAGCTGGGGGGGGACAGTATCGGAACTCTTCCAACCTTCCATCGAGGAAGGGGAACTGATGGAGGTGGATCAGCGAGCATCATGGATGGATCCCTTCGTCACCTTCCTGGCATCAGGAAAGTTCCCTGAAGGGAACGTGGATGAACGACGCTTCAGGTATAAGTCAGCTTATTATTCCTTGCATGCAGGAGGACTCTACAGGAAAACGCTCTCAGGACTCCTGGCCCATTGTGTATCAGAGGAGGAGGCCCCGAGAGTCCTTGAAGAAATCCACTCGGGAGAATGCGACAGTCACTCCGGGAGCCGAACCTTGGAAGGTAGGGTGTTAAGGCAAGGCTATTTTTGGCCCACCCTCAGCAAAGATGCGGTGGAGTTCACAAGAAAATGTTCAAAATGCCAGCTGTTCGCTCCCCTCCAGCTCTTGCCAGCTCAGAGACTCCGAACCATCACAGCCCCCTGGCCCTTTGCTATATGGGGTTTGGACCTGGTGGGCCCTTTCCCACAAGCTAGTGGCCAAAGGAAGTTTCTATTGGTAATGATCGATTACTTTTCCAAGTGGGTAGAAGTAAAGGCGCTGGCCAAGGTAACGTCCCAAGTGGTAAGAAATTTTGTGTGTGGTGAGATAATTTGTAGGCATGGGCTCCCACTGGCCATAGTGACGGATAATGGGCCACAATTTGCCAGCGAAGAGTTCGTCAGTTTCTGCACCCAACTCGGCATCGACCTCAGGTTCACGTCGGTCCACCACCCGAGGAGTAATGCCCAGGTGGAGGCATCGAACAAGGTAATTGTCAACCTACTCAAGAAGAAAGTGGAGAATGATGTAAAAAATTTTGTTTTGCAAAAACCTTTCTACGATGCGATTAGAATTCGACGGGCGCTTTCGAGGCATCTCGCGAGTACTCCTACTTCGAGAAACTAACCATTATCCTACTTCGATGAATAAAAGTAATGGTCTTTCCTTTTTTCGGAATATCGACAAAAATTATGCCGCGACGGCGGCGCCGAATTCTCTAAATATGTAAAAAGAAAAGGAGAAAGTTTTTGCAAGTTTTTGTAATTATATATCCAAACTACTCATTCGAAAAGGCAAGTATACCTTATCGCGTATAGTATAAGATATTTTATAGAAAATATCAAGGTCATATTAAACTCGGGGCTGTCGAGTACTTGTTCTTCGAAAAAGCTAACTATTATTTTATTGGAGAATAAATTAGAGAGAGGTAATTAAAACTAACTAAAAAGCGAACAAAAATAAAATAAAGAAACCAGATTAAATTAAGAGGAAGAAAAAGATTTTGCAAAAATTAAAGGAAGCATAAATTTTCATTACATAAAAAGAGAGATTACATGAAATAAAACCTACATTACATTGCATGGAATTGAAACTAAACTAGCTTGCATGAAATGAAAACAAAAATTAAACTATGCTTAAGAAATTGGAAATTGCATTAATTAAAAACTAACTAAAACATGAAAAATAAGGAAAACTATACAAGAACAGCCCAAATGGGCAGGGGGAAGGGAGCAGAGGAGGAGGGATTGCTGGAGTGGAGCCTCTGAATGTATGAGAAAATTTTCCAGGTTACACGCCCTCAGTCACGGGCGTGACCTAGGGCGTGTAATACTTGTTCTGCACGGCTGCGACATCGGCGTGGGTCTTGCGTGACGGTGCGGCGAAAATGGACTTTACACGCCCGTGTAACTTTGGTCACAGGCGTGTACCTGGGCGGCTTCAATCAATGCAGCGTGGGCTTGAATTCGGCGCTGTGGCGAAAAGGACTTTACACGCCCGTGTAACTTTGGTCAGGGCGTGTACTTGGGCGGCTTCAATCAATGCAGCGTGGGCTTGAATTCGGCGCGGCAGAAAGTAGGGATCACGCGCGAAAGTCACGGGCGTGACATGTGAGTCACGGGCGTGACTGAGTGCAACTTCTCGATGGCAGCTTTGGTTTCGTCGAAGGTAGAGAGATTTCGTCGAACGCAGCTCTGTTTTCGTCGAACGCCTGGGCAGAGAGCTTTCGTCGAACTCAGCTCGGGTTTCATCGAACGCAGGGGCAGAGCGCGTTCGTCGAATTCAGCTCGGTTTTCGTCGAACGCAGGGGCAGAGCGCGTTCATCGAACTCAGCTCGGGTTTCGTCGAACGCAGCTCGATTTTCGTCGGACGCAGAGGCAGAGAGCGTTCATCGAACGCAGCTTGAGTTTCGTCGAACGCGGCTTGGTTTTCATTGAACGCAGGTCTTTAGGTCACACGCCCTTGGTCACGGGCGTGACTGAGGGCGTGACTTGTGATTTTCTCTAATTTTTCCCAAAATTCTGCAAAAATAAAAGTAAAACTACATTTAGAACAGAAATTATAAAAGAAGTGATTTTAAACTAAAATATAAATAATATTTACAAAATTATATTAAAACTAACCTAAATACTATAATTAAAATACACATAAATGCTACTCATCAAATACCCTCATACTTAAGCTTTTGCTATTCCAGAGCAAAAGTATGAGAAATATTTATAAGACATTTAAAAAGATTTTTAATTATGACTAAAAATTTATTGAATCATAAGTAAGCTAAAAAGAAAATTTAAGGATTGACGAATTAAGTCCTAAATTATGAAATTAGAATAATAAGAGAAAAATATTTAGCCAAGAGTTCTCAAAAATAATAACTAGTAAACAAAATTGAGTAATAAGTACACAAAATTAGATTTAAAATTATAAAAACCATAACTTTGAAAGAAAGCTAAAGGAAAAAAGTAACCTACTAAATATTGCTCTCTCCATAACATAATTTAAATCTAGATCAAATATATTGGCTTAGGGGGAAGTTCATAAAATTTGGCATAAGAAGAGATCTTAGAATGAAGGTGATGGATTGGATCCTTTCCTCAAACTATTTTTTTAATTTTTTAATTCTCTTCTAATAAAAACCCAAAATGTATATGTTTTGGAGTAATGAATTTTATCCTCTTACTCCATGCCATACAATCTTTTAAATAATTTTGGGTGCATATGTTTAGGGAATAATGAATTTTATCCTCTTATTCCCATGACATATGATCTTTTAAAATACTTTTTTTATGCCATCAAAGGGGTAGGGTAGGGAAAATACTTCTAGCTTATAAATTAAATTACTTTGAGAGCAAATTTTAGTAATTTAAACTTTCCTAAGATTCTAAAAGCTTGAGCTAGAAATAATTAAAATCTAAAGGTGTTTAAGCAAAATTACTACAAAATTGTAACTATTTAAAATAAAAGAGAAGAAGTGCTAAAGAAATATCTCTAATCAAATTAAAATCATAAAATATTTCTTAACACTGAATCACTTAAACAAAAAATTAGATTTAGCAAACCATGATAGAATAAATGATTAGCAAATTAAAAACACAAAAAATATAAATGCTTATAAATAAACTCAAAAATGGTTTGGAAATAACGAAAACCAAAGTAAGGGCTTATTTTATTTTTGGGATTTTTCTATGTTTTTAATATTTTTTTTTAACTTTGTAAATATCATCTTTTTTTTTAGATTTTTGATATTATCTTTTATTTTTTATTTTTGATATTATCTTTTTTGGATTTTGATATGAAGTAAACAATAAACATGCTAAACATAAACTAAAAAGCCTAAATTTTTTGTTAATTCTTGGACTTCCCGAGGTATACCCCGTGAAGGGTTCTCAACGGTACTAGGAGGTGAGATGGGGTGAGGTCCCAAACGTCCCTTTCCAAGATATTAATTTTCTATTTTTTTTTTAAATTTTGGGTTTTCTAATTTTTTTTTGAAAAAACTAATTTTTCTTTTTGTAAAAGACAACATAAAAGGAAATACACTATGTACAAAAAGAAAATAACTATGTACAAACAAATATTTTGGGAATTTTGGGTTTTTTAAATATTTTTTGGAAATTTTCTATGATTTTATAATTTAAAAGAAAGAAAAATACACCCTCATACTTAAAATTCAACATTGTCCCCAATGTTGAAAGCTAAGTATGGAGGAGGAAAATAAAATACAAGCACATTCTTATAAAAAAAGGAGGGGAGAAAGAAGCACGTCCCTGATTTGGAGACGAACGGCTACCACGATTAGACCATGATCACCTGCAAAATTATGTTTAAAAACCATAAAACAAAACACAAAATCAAAAGAAATAAAACATAAAAGTTATTAATTAAATTTTTTTTGAATTTTTGATAAAAGTAATAGCGCTTTCTCTTTTCAAAATATCCACAAAAATAATCCCCGGCAACAGCGCCAAAAACTTGATGTAAAAATTTTGTTTTGCAAAAGCCTTTCTGCGATGCGATTAGAATTCGACGGGCGCTTTCGAGGCGTCTCGCGAGTACTCCTACTTCGAGAAACCAACCATTATCCTACTTCGATGAATAGAAGTAATGGTCTTTCCTTTTTTTCGGAATATCGACGAAAATTACGCCGCGGCGGCGGCGCCGAATTCTCTAAATATGTAAAAGAAAAGGAGAAAGTTTTTGCAAGTTTTTGTAATTATATATCCAAACTACTCATTCGAAAAGGCAAGTATACCTTATCGCGTATAGTATAGAATATTTTATAGAAAATATCAAGGTCGTATTAAACTCGGGGCTGTCGAGTACTTGTACTTCGAAAAAGCTAACTATTATTTTATCGGAGAATAAATTAGAGAGAGGTAATTAAAACTAACTAAAAAGCGAACAAAAATAAAATAAAGAAAACAAGATTAAATTAAGAGGAAGAAAGAGATTTTGCAAAAATTAAGGAAAGCTTAAATTTTCATTACATAAAAAGAGAGATTACATGAAATAAAACCAACATTACATTGCATGGAATTGAAACTAAACTAGCTTGCATGAAATGAAAACAAAAATTAAACTAAGCTTAAGATTGGAAATTGCATTAATTAAAACTAACTAAAACATGAAAAATAAGGAAAACTATACAAGAACAGCCCAAATGGGCAGGGGGAAGGGAGCAGAGGAGGAGGGATTGCTGGAGTGGAGCCTCTGAATTTATAGGAAAATTTTCCAGGTTACACGCCCTCGGTCACGGGCGTGACCTAGGGCGTGTAATACTTGTTCTGCACGGCTGCGACATTGGCGTGGGTCTTGCGTGACGGTGCGGCGAAAAAGGACATTACACGCCCGTGTAACTTTGTTCACGGGAGTGTACTTGGGTGGCTTCAATCAATGCAGCGTGGGCTTGAATTCGGCGCTGCGGTGAAAAGGACTTTACACGCTCGTGTAACTTTGGTCACGAGCGTGTACTTGGGCGGCTTCAATCAATGCAGTGTGGGCTTGAATTCGGCGCGGCTGAAAGCAGGGATCACACGCGAAAGTCACGAGTGTGACATGTGAGTCACGGGTGTGACTGAGTGCAACTTCTCGATGGCAGCTCTGGTTTCGTCGAAGGCAGAGAGATTTCATCGAACGCAACTCTGTTTTCGTCGAACGCCTGAGCAGAGAGCTTTCGTCGAACTCAGCTCCAGTTTCGTCGAACGCAACTCTGTTTTTGTCGAACGCCTGGGCAAAGAGCTTTCATCGAACTCAGCTCGGGTTTCGTCGAACGCAGGGGCATAGCGCGTTCGTCGAACTCAGTTTGGTTTTCGTCGAACGCAGGGGCAGAGCGCGTTTGTCGAACTCAGCTCAGGTTTCGTCGAACGCAACTCGGTTTTCATCGGACGCAGAGGCAGAGAGCGTTCGTCGAATGCAGCTCGATTTTCGTCGAATGCGGCTCGGTTTTCGTCGAACGCAGATCTTTAGGTCACACACCCTTGGTCACGGGCGTGACTGAGGGCGTGACTTGTGATTTTCTCCGATTTTTCCCAAAATTCTACAAAAATAAAAGTAAAACTACATTTAGAACAGAAATTATAAAAGAAGTGATTTTAAACTAAAATATAAATAATATTTACAAAATTATATTAAAACTAACCTAAATACTATAATTAAAATACACATAAATATTACTCATCAGAGAACCTCAGGGGCAACTGGGTAGAGCAGCTGCCCTCAGTCCTTTGGGCCTTGAGGACTACTCTGAACACCGCTACCAGGGAGACTCCGTTCAGACTCTCTCACGGATCCGAAGCTGTCCTCTCGATAGAGTTCGAGGTAAAAAAAAACCCAGGGTGTTCGCCGCGGGTCAAGGGGATGAAGAATGACTAGTGGAAAACTATGCAGAACAAAGGCTATTATTGGACCTAGTAGAAGAGCTCTGAGACCTCGCTACTGTTCGGAAGGAGGAAGTCAAGAGACAGATGTCCAGGTACTTTGACCAACACATCAGAATAAAACAGTTCAAAAGGGCGGACTTGGTCCTGAAGAAGGTAGATGCGGCAGGAAGAGGGGCCGTTGTAGGTAAGCTTGAGCCCAATTGGGAGGGGCCTTACATTGTAAGCGAAGCGTTCAAGTCGGGAGGGTACCACCTCCAGGATGTGGAAGGGGTGCCACTCGTCCGGGCCAGGAGTAGAGATGACTTGAAACGATTTTACCCTTAAAGTTTTTATAACTAGCTGTATGTTTTTACTCTTCTTGATCGTTTCTGGACAAAAATCCACAAGTTCTTTGGTACTGGAATGCCCCAGATCGATTTCGCTGTCGGGCTCTCATAGACGGTGGGTCAGGTTGATCTCTGGAGAGACTGGCAAGTTCTTTGATGCTGGAATGCCCAGATCGATTCCGCTGTCGGACTCTCATAGACGGTGGGTCGAGTTGATCTCTGGAGAGGCTGGCAAGTGGCAAGTTCTTCGATGGTGGAATGCCCCAGATCGATTCCGCTCCCGGGCTCTCATAGACGGTGGATCAGGTTGATCTCTGGAGAGGCTGGCAAGTGGCAAGTTCTTTGGTGCTGAAATGCCCCAGATCGATTTCGCTGCCGGACTCTCATAGACGGTGGGTCAGGTTGATCTCTAGAGAGGCTGACAAGTGGCAAGTTCTTCGGTGCTGGAATTCCCCAGATCGATTCCGCTACTGGGCTCTCATACAAGGTGGGTCAGGTTGATCTTTGGAGAGGCTGGCAAGTGGCAAGTTCTTTGGTGCTGGAATGCCCCAGATCGATTCTACTGCCGGGCTCTCATAGACGATGGGTCAGGTTGATCTCTGGAGAGGTTGGCAAGTGGCAAGTTCTTTGGTGCTGGAATGCCCCAGATCGATTACGCTGTCAGGCTCTCATAGACGTTGGGTTAGGTTGATCTCTGGAGAGGCTGGCAAGTGGCAAGTTCTTTGGTGCTGGAATGCCCCAGATCGATTCCGCTGTTGGGATCTCATAGACGGTGGGTCAGGTTGATCTCTGGAGAGGCTGGCAAGTGGCAAGTTCTTTGGTGCTGGAATGCCCCAGATCGATTCCGCTGTCGGGCTCTCATAGACGGTGGGTCAGGTTAATCTCTGCAGAGGCTGGCAAGTGGCAAGTTCTTTGGTGCTGGAATGCCCCAGATTGATTCCGTTGCCGGGCTCTCATAGACGGTGGGTCAGGTTGATCTCTAGAGAGGCTGGAAAGTGGCAAGTTCTTTGGTGCTGGAATGCCCCAGATCAATTCCGCTGCCGGGCTCTCATAGATGGTGGGTCAGGTTGACCTCTGGAGAGTCTGGCAAGTGGCAAGTTCATTGGCGCTGGAATGCCCCAGATCGATTCCGTTGTCGGGCTCTCATAGACGGTGGGTCGGGTTAATCTATGGAGAGGCTGGCAGGGTCACCAGAAAAGGGTTCATCTCGCTCGGCAAGAAGGGATGTCCTCCCACAGCAAAGTTAGAGAGAGCTCGCCTCGCGCGCTCGGGGCAGAAGGCCTTCCGCGAGATTGAGCCCTTGCTAAATATAGAGGGAGGAGAGCGGTGACCATCCAAAACCAGCAGGCCGAAGCGTAAGAACGGTGCACGCTCAAATCCCTGAGGACAGTGTGTTGGGGATGGAACGTTCACCTAGAGGGGGGGTGTTAGGTGATCTTGGTACTTTTTGATCTATTATTGTGAGTTATCAATATTCAAGCAATGCACAAAGTTAACACACAAATAAGTCACACCAAACGACACAAGATCTATAGAGGTTCCTCAAGAAGGGGTGTCTTGAGTAGTCCTCTTTCCCTCTATGCCTACCCAGCAATGTGCTAGGCTCGGCAAACTCCGCCAAAAGCTTCAGGCCCTCAAGCCTTACAACACAGACCCGCAAGTCCCAACAGCCTAAGCCCTCAAGCCCTTACTTCCCCCGAGCCCACAAGCTCAACACTCAGGCCCTCAAGCCTTACACAACACAGACCCGCAAGTCCTATGCCTACAGCCTAGGCCCGCAAGCCCCTACTGCACCAGAGCCCTCAAGCTCGACAGATCGCACCCGCAAGTGCACCGCCCTGGCCTTCAAGCCTCACAGCTCTCCAGCCCTCAAGCTAGACAATTTGGCCCGCAAGCCTTACAAGAAAATACAATAATAAAATGTTTCTTCTGCCGGATGAAGATCGACACCTTTAGCCTGTTGAAGATCGGCTCCTTAAGATTGAAGAAGATTGTTCTGAATCAGATCTTGAGCGCACGGTTCTTCTTCAAATCTTTTCTTAGCCAGATGAGGATTGGCTTCTTAGCAGTCGATGAAGATGACTGCTCCTTCTTTTTCTCTTTCTTTCTTGCGGCGCTTGTGTTTTTCGATTCGCTATGTGCGCAAGTTCTTTCTTGATGATTAACCTTTTAGGGCAACCTCATGTATCCTTTTTATAAGACTACGATGTCTCCCAACGGTCTTCTAAAAAGTTTCTTTATGTGTCAGACCTCCATTCCTTTTTAGCATGTGTTGATATCTTTGTTTCTTTTGGAGTATGCGCTAATACCTCGATTCTTTAAGTGCACGCGCTGATTGGACAATCAGGCGGCTGCATTAACTGCTGACAGTACGTCCGCAAGATTTGAATCTGTCTCGACGATACTTTCATAATTATGACGACATGGATAATATCTCGACGACAGGCCTTTGTCGATGCCATGAACTCTGGTAGACCTTCATGTCTTCTTTCTTCTGCCTCTGATGCTGGTATCATGACAATACGAAACATCCTGGCGATTCTGCATATACGACGATATGCCATTTCTGACTATTTCGTTGAGATCCTCTTTCTTGCAATATATCGCCGTAATCATGTTTTTACTCGACGACATGCCTTCTTCATGATGATGTCTGTTCTTCTTGACAGTATGGCCACTTTGTTGATGTCGACTGTTGAAATTGTTGAAGTGAAGTGGAAGGAAGTCCGGCCGGTCTGAAGGCTGGAGACCGCAGAGACCGCGCGGCCTGCGCTGGTGCTCTGGCGGTTTGGTTCTGCGATCTCTCCCTGCTGTCCTGGCGATTTGCTGTGATCGGCCAGTTTGCTTCTTGGTTTGGTCGTTGGTTTTGGCGACCTGTTGCAAGTTCTTCTGGTCTTCTTCTGGGCGGCCTGTTCTTGGTTGGCCGCTGTGACCAGGCGGCTTGTTTGGTTTGTTCTGGCGACTTGGCTCAAGTCGGCCAGATGTTCGTCCTTGTCTTGGCGATCTCAGGAAGGGTGGATGATGTGTCCGCGCAGCTTGTGTGCGGGCTGCTGCTGTCTTGCGGACTTGGACTGAATCTTGTCCAAGTGTTGTGTTCGCGCGGTCTACCTTGTGAGACCGTTCGCGATCTGACGGGTGGTGACTGTATCCCTATTTGTGCGGTGATGACATCCATCCACCCGCCTATAAATAGGGGTGCATGGCCCATCATTCCTAACAAGAACTGTAAGAACAAGAGCCCGGATTATTTCTTGCGGACTCAAGTTTTGAGGTCGCACGACTTGGATGTGAGTTAACCGTTGTTGTGTTCGCAGGTTTAAGGTCAGCAGGGTGCGGTCTCCTTCCTTGGTGATTTCTGGTGGCTTGAATAAACAGTTCGTCTGCGGTCTGTCAGCGAACTGGTTTATTGTGTTTTTGTGCTGTTCGCAGCGAGCTCAGCGATCAGGCGACCTTCAGCGGTTAGGCGATCAGAGTTGCGGTCTGGCGACAGCTTCAGTTCTTTGTTCAGTTCAATAAAGCTTCAGTTCGTGCGGTCTGGGATTGCGGTCTGGCAGTGCAGATTGTCTGCTTCTGTTCGCGCGGTCTCAAGGTGTTTCTGCAGTCTGACTGTGCAAGCGATCTGGGAGTACAGCAGAGCAAGCTGGGCGACCTGAGCCTTTTTGTGGTCTGTGCGGTCTCAGCTTTGGCAGACCGCCAGTTTCATTTTTGGTGTGTTTGTTCTTCTCATCTCCGTGATTCTTATGAATCATGTCTCGCCATGTATACCTCGCATTGTAATGCAGTTCTGTTTCAATAAAGATTTCTTGTGTTGCTGTTTTGGCATTGTGGTTGTTTGGCTATAACTCTTATTGATACAACTCCTGCTTACTCCTAAACGGTCTTTCAAAAATTTTAACATGGTATCAGAGCGAGGTTCTTGGAGTGGATAAGAAGTGATCAACTAGAGTTACCATCGTCTTTGTGAAGAAGAGACCACATAGATTGCCATGGAAGGTGGATACGCAAGAGGTCTTGGTATTGAACTCCTCACATCGACTAACTTTAAAAAGTGGAAGTCATGTATGGAGAGTTACTTGCTTGGCGAGGATCTATGGGAGGTAGTTTGAGGAGAAGACACACAAGAGGTGTTTCTAGCAGGAGATAATATGGCAGATGTGAGACTTTGGAGGAGGACGAATGCTAAGGCAGAGTTCACTCTCAAAAGTGTTATCTCACCGGAGCTGTTTGATCACATCATCGGATGTAAATCTGCTGCTGAGATTTGGACATCCTTGGATGGATTATTCAATAAGAAGAATGTAGCTAGGCTACAGTATCTTGAAAATGAGTTGGCGAAAGCCTATCAAGGTGATCATTCTGTTTCTACCTTCTTCCTCAAGATGAAGAACCTCACGGCAGAGATTTCTGCATTGGACCCTGATGAGCCAATCTCTGAGGCAAAACTGAAGAGGCATATCATCCACGGGTTGCGGAAGGAGTATCTTGTCTTTGTGACTTCAGTTCAGGGTTGGGCAAATCCACCGTCGTTGTTGGAGCTGGAGAACCTTCTTGCTTCGCAAGAAAGTTTAGCAAGACAGATGGCGGGGGTTTCTATCTCTGGGGGAGAAAGTGATGTGATGTTCTCTAGGAAGAAGAAGAAGAAATGGGAGAAGAATAAGCCGGGTCATGATGGACCCTCCACTTCAGGTCAGCAAGATAGAGGCTATGCCTCTAAGTCTGATGGGAAGAAGAAAGGAGAGGGACTGAGGTGCTTTAGATGCAATAAGACCGGGCACTTCAAGAAAGATTGCCGGGTGAATCTTCAACCGGGACATGCAGTGGAGAAGGAGATGCCAAAGTCTGGTTAAGTTGGATGGGGAGGAGCCTTTGCGTCTAATATAACGGCGATGCCCGTTAAGGCCTTGGCTTCCATCAACTATGATGAGGACTGGATTGTTGATTCAGGGTGTGGGCATCACCTCACCGGGGATGGATCAAAGTTCTCTTCTTTGGCGCCTTACTCAGGTAACAATGCTATCATTACGACTGATAATTCTATTCATCCAGTAGAGCACGAAGGAGTCGTCTCTCTAAGCAGTGATAAGGGTCCACTCACGTTGAGGAGTGTTTATCACGTGCCTGGTATGAAGAAAAATCTCTTCTCTGTGACCAATGCGGTCGACGCCGGTTATCACGTTCTGTTTGGCCCAACAAAAGTGAAGTTTCTCAAAACTCAACCGGAGATAAAGGGAGATGTTATTCATGTCGGCAAGCAGGTGAAGGACTTGTTCGTTTTATCGACAAGTACCTATGTTGATAAGATGAGGACCAATGATGGCGCGGCCATCTGGCATGAAAGGTTGGGGCATGTAGGCATGGACAAATTGAAGGCTATGGCGGTAAGGGGCCTTGTCAATGGCTTGCCTAGCTTGTCCTCCTATGGAGACGGTCATGTCTGCGAAGGATGTCAGTTTGGTAAGTCTCATCGACTTCCATTTGACAAATCGCAAACAAGGTGCAAAGTGCTGTTGGAGTGCATCCACGGTGATTTGATGGGACTGACTGCCACCCCAAGCCTTGGAGGCAACAAATACATGTTGGTGTTGATTGACGATTACACCATATATGTCTGGGTGTATTTTTTGAAGGAGAAGTCGGATGCATTTGCAAAATTTGTGGAGTTCAAGGAGCTGGTTGAAGGCCGGCTAGGTCTGCGGGTTAAAAAACTTAGAACTGACAATGGTGGGGAGTTCACCTCTGGTGAGTTCTCAAGTTTTTGCAGGAAGCATGGCATCAGAAGAGAGCTTACTTGTGCCCATACTCCACAACAGAATGGCGTTGCGGAGAGAAAGATCCGTCATCTGACGGAAACTTGCAAATGCTGGCTTCATGCTAAGAGTATCCCAAAGTCCTTCTGGGCGGAGGGAATGTCTTGTGCAGCTTATGTCATCAACAGGTTGCCTTTAAGTCCTATCAACATGAAGACCCCTCACGAATTGATGTTCAAGGAGAAGCCGAGTGTTGCACACCTTCGGGTGTTCGGGTCAACCTGCTATGTGCATATTCCTGATGCTCTTCGGACAAAGCTAGATGCGAAAGCAAGGAAGCTAGTCTTTGTTGGGTATGATGAGCGGAAGAAGGGATGGAGATGCATGGATCCTGAGACACGGAGGTCAATTGTTTCTCGGGATGTGGTGTTCGATGAAGTAACTTCCTACAAGGGGAGTTCAGGAGTTGAACTACCGGAGAGCAGGGTTGATGAAGGAGGAAAAGTTGTGGGAAGTCTTCAAGTGGAGTTTCCTGTTTCACCAGGAGCTCCAGCTCTGTCAAGCTCTGAGATGGAGGCTTCAGGTTCTGGAAGCAGGGGGAGCGATGCTCCAAGTTCATCTGGAAGAGGAGCTTGCACAGAAGAAGCAGCTGAGGAGGTGGTTAGTCAGGAGCAACCTCTTAGGAGGTCGAAGAGGACTATTCAACCACCAGATCGATACACAGGAGGGAACATGGTGAACTTTGTTTCATGTTTCTTTGCTGGTCCCTTGGATGAAAGGGAGTCGTCGAGCTTTGAGAAGGCCAGAGGCGTGAAGGAGTGGGACATTGCTATGCAAGAAGAGATGGCAGCTCTCGAGAAGAATGAGACCTGGTCTCTTGTGCCCAAGCCCAAGGGCACCACTCCTGTCACTTGCAAGTGGGTATTCAAGCTGAAGAAGAAAGCTGACGGTAGTATCGAGCGTTACAAGGCTCGCCTTGTAGCTCACGGGTTCTCACAGCAGTACAGAGAAGATTATGATGAGGCGTTCAGTCCAGTGGCAAAGATGACTTCGGTTCGATTTGTTATTGCCTTGGCGGCTTCAAGTGGTTGGGAGATTTGGCAACTCGACGTGAAGAATGCCTTCTTATACGACGAGATTGACAAGGATATCTTCATGATCCAACCGCAAGGCTTCATCTCAAAGGAGTATCCGGACTACGTCTGTAAGTTGAAGAAGGCCCTGTATGGGTTGAAGCAAGCGCCTCGAGCATGGTATGGGAAGATTGCAGAGTATCTCTTATTCTGCGGATTCTTTGCTTCAGACTCTGATTCTAGCTTGTTCATCAAGAAGGAGGGGGTGCTTCGGGTGATTGTGCTGCTGTATGTGGATGACATGATTGTCACCGGGAACTCAAAGGAAGCTGTTGCAAGACTCAGGGCTGAGCTTGCTATCAGATTCGAGATGAAGGATCTGGGGGAGCTCCACCATTTCCTTGGACTCGAGGTGTAGAGGCGGGAGAGCAGAGTGCTCATTTCTCAGGCTGGCTATGCGGAGCGGATTGTTCAACGATTCGGCATGGAGGAAGGGAAGAGCAGCTCTATACCTCTGGAGCAACATCATAAGCTTCGGAAGGATGAGGGGAGAGTTTTATCTGAACCGTTGGTGTTCCGAGCTCTGGTTGGGAGCTTGATCTACTTGACGATCACAAGGCCAGATATTGCTTATGCAGTAGGCAAGGTGAGTCGGTACATGGCGGAACCACGGAAGCCTCATCTTCTGGCGGCAAAAGGCATCTTGAAGTATGTGAAGTCGACCTCTGATTTGGGTCTCCAATATAGGAGAGGGTCAAGCTTGGAGTTGCATGGATACATGGATGCTGATTATGGGGGAGACGTGGATGATCGGAGATCAACGTCTGGTTATGTCTTTATGATGGGTCCCACAGCTATCTCTTGGTGCAGCAAGAAGCAAGACTCAGTGTCCGTATCTATCACGGAAGCGGAGTACAAGGCTTCGGTCTTGGCAGCTCAGGAAACTGTTTGGCTCAGGAGGTTGGTAGAGGACGTTCATCAGGAGGTTCGAGGTCCGACTATGCTACGCGGGGACAATGAGAGTGCTCTCAAGCTGGTCAACAATCCAGTCTGTCACGCGAGGACCAAACATATAGATATTGAGCACCACTTCATTCGTGAAAAGGTGTTGGGAGGATCTCTTATGGTCGAGCATGTTCGGAGTGCGGACAATGTCGCAGACATATTCACAAAGCCGCTGGCGAAGGGACCGTTTACACGGTTAAGGGAGTTGCTCGGTCTATTTTCCACTTCCCACTTCAAGGGGGAGTGTTGAAATTGTTGAAGTGAAGTGGAAGGGAGTCCGGCCGGTCTGAAGGCTGGAGACCGCAGAGACCGCGCGGCCTGCGCTGGTGCTCTGGCGGTTTGGTTCTGCGATCTCCCCCTGCTGTCCTGGCGATTTGCTGTGATCGGCCAGTTTGCTTCTTGGTTTGGTCGTTGGTTTTGGCGACCTGTTGCGAGTTCTTCCGGTCTTGTTCTGGGCGGCCTGTTCTTGGTTGACCACTGTGACCGGGCGGCTTGTTTGGTTTGTTCTAGCGACTTGGCTCAAGTCGGCCAGATGTTTGTCCTTGTCTTGGCGATCTCAGGAAGGGTGGTTGTTGTGTCCGCGCGGCTTGTGCGCGGGCTGCTGCTGTCTTGCGGACTTGGACTGAATCTTGTCCAAGTGTTGTGTTCGCACGGTCTGCATTATGAGACCGTTCGCGATCTGACGGGTGGTGACTGTATCCCGATTTGTGCGGTGACGACATCCGTCCACCCGCCTATAAATAGGGGTGCATGGCACGTCATTCCTAACAAGAACTGTAAGAACAAGAGCCCGGATTGTTTCTTGCGGACTCAAGTTTTGAGGTCGCGCGACTTGGATGCGAGTTAACCGTTGTTGTGTTTGCAGGTTTGCGGTCAGCAGGGTGCGGTCTCCTTCCTTGGTGATTTCTGGTGGCTTGAATAAACAGTTCGTCTGCGGTCTGTCAGCGAACCGGTTTATTGTGTTCTTGTGATGTTCGCAGCGAGCTCAGCGATCAGGCGACCTTCAGCGGTTAGGCGATCAGAGTTACGGTCTGGCGACATCTTCAGTTCTTTGTTCAGTTCAATAAAGCTTCAGTTCGTGCGGTCTGGGATTGCAGTCTGGCAGTGCAGATTGTCTGCTTCTATTCGCACGATCTCAAGGTGTTTCTGCGGTCTGACTGTGCAAGCGGTATGGGAGTACAGCAGAGCAAGTCGGGCGACCTGAGCCTTTTTGCGGTCTGTGCGGTCTCAGCTTTGGCAGACCGCCAGTTTCGTTTTTGGTGTGTTTGTTCTTCTCATCTCTGTGATTCTTATGAATCATGTCTCGCCATGTATACCTCGCATTGTAAAGCAGTTCTGTTTCAATAAAGATTTCTTGTGTTGTTGTTTTGGCATTGTGGTTGTTTGGCTATAACTCTTGTTGATACAACTCCTGCTTACTCCTAAACGGTCTTTCAAAAATTTTAACATCGACAATACTGCATCTTCTCGACGACATTCCTTCCTTCAATATTTTTTATTCTTCTCTGCGTTCGACGAACAACTTTCTGCGATCGACAAACTTGTCATCCTTCGTTCGACGGTCGCCATTCTTCGTTTGACGATCTCACCACGTCTCAGCGTTCGACAATCGGCATTCTTCGTTCGACGATCTCGCCACGTCTCAGCGTTTCGACGATAGGCATTCTTCGTTCGACGATCTCACCATGTCTCAGCGGTCAACGAATACTTTGCTTCTCAGCGGCTGCTGCTCTGCCTGTCATTACGACGACAAGCACGCATTGTCGACGATATCGCATATTCTTCTCGATGATATGTACTTATATTTTCCTGAGATTATGAACTAGATGTACGTTCAAATACAAAGTGAAGTACTCTTGACATGATGACTTCTTCAAATCAGGAATCATGTGGACAAGATTCCCAACAATCTCCCCCTATTTAAAGAAGTCAGAATCTCAATTCAAGCCTACTTTCACTTGACATTAAATATCATAATCTTAGATGGAACTGTTTAAAGATTTAACTTATCTTTTGCAGAACTCTTGGAGTGCATCAAGCTTGTAGCTCCCCCTTGATTTGATGCCTCTTCCTTGCTCCCCCTGCCTTTAAGGTCTTCTTGAGCACCATTTCTCCCCCTTTCTGACTTCTTGCCTTCTGCTTTTCTAACCAAGGAGTAGCACAAGCTCCCCCTTGCTCAGGCATGATTATTCTAGGTCCTGTGAGATTTTCTGACCACTCATCTAGAAAGGCATTAGTAAATAATAAATTTGAGGGTTACTCTAAGTTTAACATTCCCAATTGGAATTTGAAGAAGTTAAACTTAGCTTCATCTAGGGGCTTTGTAAATATATCAGCCACTTGTTTGTCTATTGGGACAAATTCAAGGGTGATATCTTCATTTTCCACATGCTCCCTGATGAAGTGATACCTGATCTCAATATGCTTAGTCCTGCTGTGAGATACATGGTTCTTAGCAATTGAGATAGCACTGGAAGAGTCACAAAACATGGGAGTTTTGGTCATCTTTAGATTGTAGTCTTCAAGTTAATGTTGAATCCATAGCAGTTGGGCACATTAGCTCCCAGCAGAGATATACCCTGATTCTGCTGTCGAGATTGCCACACTGGTCTGCTTCTTACTGCTCCAGGAAATCAGTCTTCCACCAAGGAATTGGCATGTCCCTGAGGTACTCTTTCTATCTTCCTTGCACCCTGCATAATCTGCATCTGAATAACCAGTCTGTTCACACTCATTGTTCCTAGGGTACCATAGGTCAAGATTTGATGTACCCTTTAGGTATCTTAAGATTCTCTTGACGGAGACATAGTGAGATTCCTTAGGATTCACCTGATATCTAGCGCAGACACATGTAGCAAACATTATGTCAGGCCTACTTGCAGTTAGATAGAGCAAGGATCCAATCATGCATCTGTACTTGGTTTCATCAAAGGGTATGCCCTTCTCATCCTTGTCCAGAGACACATTGGTTCCCATTGGAGTTTTCATTGAAGAAGCACTCTCCAATCAAAATTTTTGACTAGCTCCCTAGTGAATTTGGTCTGAGAGATGAAAATCCCATCTTCAGATTGTTTCACTTAGAGACCTAGGAAGTATTTGAGCTCGCCCATACTGCTCATCTCAAACTTTCCCTGCATCAAGTTGGCAAACTTAATGCAGAGATTGTTATCTGTAGAGCCAAAGATGATGTCATCTACATAGATCTGCACTAGCAAGATCTTGCCCTTCACTTCCCTTAGGAACAATGTCTTATCAATCTTTCCCCTTGAGAACTTGTTCTCAATTAGAAAGCTTGACAGAGTCTCATACCAGGCCCTAGGTGCCTGCTTTAATCCATAAAGAGCTTTTCTAAGAAAGTAAACATAATCAGGATAAGTAGAGTCGACAAAACCTTAGGGCTGCTCTACATATACTTCCTCTTTGAGGTCACCATTTAGGAAGGCTGACTTCACATCCATTTGGTAGACCTTGAAACCTTTGTATGCTGCATAGGCGAGGAACAGTCTTATTGCTTCCAGTTTGGCTACTGGAGCGAATGTCTGATCAAAATCTATCCCCTCCTCTTGTCTGTAGCCTTTTGCCACTAGTCTTGCTTTATTCTTGGTGATGATTCCATTTTCATCCAACTTGTTCCTGTAGACCCATTTGGTTCCTATGATGTTATGCCCTTGGGGTCTTGGAACCAATTTCCATACTTTGCATCTTTTAAATTGGTTCAGTTCCTCCTGCATTGCAGCAATCCAAAAAGGATCTTGATTTGCTTCCTCAAATTTCTTGGGTTCAATTTGAGAGAGAAAACTTAGGTACAACGCTTGATTTGCAGCTCTACTCCTTGTCAGCACCCCTTGGTTGACATTTCCTATTATCTTCTCTTGAGGATGATAAGGCAGTTGGAAGTGTTCTGGGTATTTCTGCAGGAGCTACTTCTACAGGTCGCAATTCTTCTGCCGTTTCTGTATCTTCTGCAGGTTCTACCTCTATTTCAACCATCACTGGCTGATTCTTGTTGTTGAATGAGGTGTCAGCATTGTCTTCAATGGATAGCTTCTCTTATCTTTCCACTGTACCTGCATTCACTGGAGAACTAGACCAGACCTTATGGATAAGGCTAGTCTCATCAAATACAACATGAACAGATTCTTCCACTGTTTGGGTATTGAGGTTGTATACTCTGTATGCCCGGCTGTAGAAGCTATATCCAACAAAAATACCTTCACAGCTTTTCTCAGCAAACTTAGTTAGTTTGGATTTCCCATTATTAAGGACTTAGCATTTGCTACCAAAGATCCTAAAGTAGGATAGAGTTGGTTTTCTGCCCTTCATTAGCTCATAGGGAGTTTTCTTGTGGTTTTTGATGATAGAGGCCCTGTTTATCACATGACAAGCAGTGTTGACAGCCTCTGCCCAGAAGTATTCTGGTAATGAGGAGTCACTTAGCATTGTCCTGCTAGCCTCTATCAAGGTTCTGTTCTTCCTTTCAGCAACCCCATTCTGGTTAGGAGTTCTGGGGGAGGAGAATTATTGGGAGATACCTAGGTCTTGGCAGAATTCTGTCATTGCCCCTGACTGAAATTCTGTCCCATGGTCACTTCTGAATTTGACCACAGTACAACTCATCTCATTCTGGATCTGCCTGACAAAATTCTTCAAGATATCGAGGGTAACTGATTTCTTTTTGAGGAAGAATACCCAAGTGAACCTTGAGTAGTCATCAACAACTACAAGGGTGTATGACTTCCCTCCTAAGCTATGAACTGACATGGGACCAAATAAATCCATGTGCAGTAAAAATAAGCACCTTGTGGACTCTTTGTTAGAGATGCTTTTAAAGCTAGTCCTAGTCTGCTTTCCAAATTGGCAGGCTTGACAAGGACCATCTTTGATGCACTTAATGTCAGGTACATTTCTGACCAGGTTTTGTGAGAAAAGCTTGCCTATTGTCTTATAATTGATGTGTGCAAGTCTCTTTTGCCATTGTACACATAGAGCCTCTTTGCCATCAGCTACAAGACATATGGGCATGGAAGAATTTATATTAAGGAAATTTAAACAATAAATGTTCCCACTCCGAGTGCCAGTTAAGGTAGTCTCAGAATCTGAGGACTTCTTAATTAGACACTTGTCCTTGTGGAAAGTAATAACGAAGCCTAGATCACAAAGCTGACTTATGCTTATGAGGTTGTGTCTCAACCCCTCCACATAAGCTACCTTTGTGATGGTAACTAACCCATTAGTTCTGTTGTCGTAGCCCCTGGTCACTCCCTTTTCTGAACCTCCAAAGATAACAGTCGGTCCATTCTCCACAGGGATGAATTCTTTCAAATACTTTCTGACTCCAGTCATATGCTTGGAGTAGCCACTGTCCAAATACCAAATTGGAGATTGGTTGGCATTTGGATCTACCTGCAAAACAAATCACTTCCCCTCAGGTACCCAATAGGGATTGGGTCCTTGGTTTCTGTTAGGGTGATAGAATGGAATCGCAAACCTCAGAGGGTTCTGCACTCTCCTTGCATTGAGCCTTGTTGGGTTGAACCAACAGTCCAATGCAAAGTCGCCTACTTTCCCGCAGCACCAACACTCATATCTGTTATATCTTCTCTTATGCTTCATCATCTGAGTAGGATGACAATGCTGATGAGCAGGAGAGAAGGCTTCTTGTCTAACAGATCTAGGGTGAACCTCATGTGTGTGGGCCGGGGGAGGAATTGGCTTCACCACTCTTTGGTTCACCTTCTTGGGAGCAGGCTTTGTAGGCACAACCTTTCCCATTCTGTTGTCTGCTGTTGCTGCAAGTCTGTGGGCTGAAGGACTTGCTAACAGCACCTTCTTGTAAGAGGGTCTAGCTTCAGGATCTTTTCCCATGACTGGCTCATGATTGAAATTGATACCAGCTCTGAACTGTCCAGAGAAGGTGTCAGTTGCTGGCAGGATAGTTTTGGGCATTGAGAAGCTGGAAGCAAGTTTCTTCTCGGCCAACAACATTTTCTCAAGGTCCCTAATGACCTTGTTTTTCTACCCTAACTCAGCATTCTTAAGTCTTATGGCTTCCTTAAGCTTGTCCACTTCTTTGCTCATAGAAGTTAGCTTCTCAGCTGTCTCCTGGAGCTTGGATTGGACAGGCTTCAAGGATTCTAACTCCTTGGTTTGCACATTGAGGAGTTTCTTACTGCTTCTGAAGGCTTTCCATAAGGCTTTATATTGCCTTATTAGTTCAGATTCAACTTCATACTGAGATCTTGAGGCCGTGCTGTTGACAGCAGACACCTCCTCATCATCATGCAAAGAATCTTCCACTGATCCAGAATCAGAGGCAGATAAAGAAGTTCTGTGTTTTACCTTTCCAGGGGAGTTGTCATCCTAGTTTCCTTTATTGATGGCCATCAGTCCAATGAGTGCTTCATCCTTAGTCCCAAAGGGGCTTGATTCAGAGTCACTCAGCGTTTTGGTCTTCTTTGCCACGAACCCCTTTTCAGAGGTTCTCTTGCTCCTAGAGCTTCTTCTCTCTTCGTGGTTATTTGACTCCTTTTTCTTGGAGGGGCAGTCTACAGCCATGTGACCTGTTTTGCTGCAAGAATAGCAAACAGTATAATTTAAATCATATCTACTGGAGTTGGATTTATACCTGTCCTCCCTGGGAGCCCTGGATCTGTCTCGATAGTCAGATCTTCTAGAGCTTGAGGAGGAGCTTCTGTTGTTGTCCCTCCTCCTTCTGTGTAGCAGCTTTCTGAATTGTTTTGAGAGGAGGGCCACCTCTCTATCAATATCATCAGAGTCAGAGGAGCTGGCTTTTGATTCCTCACTGTTCTCAGTTCTATTCTGAGAAGCAGAGGTCTTGCCCTTGAATCTTCTGGTGCTCTCATCCTTTAGAGCCACCGATCTTTCTCTAGAGCTCACCTTTGAGCTTTCTTCTTCTTCAGCCTTTCTTGTATTAAGCTGAAGTTCATGAAACAGCAGCTTCCCGTATTGGTTCTTGGGCTCCATGTTGCCCAGTTGGCCCATCTCTCTGATGGCACATATCTTGATATCCCATTCCTTTGTGAGGGATCTGAGAAATTTGTCATTTAGATCAGAGTTTGTGAACTCTCTGTCGTAGTTTCTCAGTCCATTCACGATCTTGAAAAATCTCTCAAAGCAGTTGGAGATTGTTTCATTCTTGCCTTGTTTGAAGGCTTCATATTCCTGGTTGAGGAGAGATTTCCTGTCATCCCTTACCTCTTCAGTACCCTCCATGTATACGATCAAGGAGTCCCACATCTCCTTGGCCATTTTGCAGTGAATTAGATTTTGGAGGGTTGAGTCATCTATGGCACTTACAATGACATTTTGTGCCCTCTTGTCTAGACCTGCCAAGGCCAGCTCGTCCTTGGTCATGTCTTCATATTTCTTTATCACTTGCCTGGTTGGATCAATAGTGCAGGCAGTGGTAGGGATGAAGGTACCCGGCTTGATTGTCAGGTAGATTCTCGGGTCAGCTGCCTCCATAAAGAGTCTTACGCTTTCCTTCCAAATGGGGAAATTCTCATTTGTGCAGATGGGAAGCTTCATGGCTCTCATTTCGCGATTCGGATCTCCACCGGCCATGGTGAGTCGTTCCTGATCTAGATCGGACTGTTAAGTCTCCTTTTGATCAACCTCCCTATGATACCACTTGTTGGGGATGGAACATTCACCTAGAGGGGGGTGTTAGGTGATCTTGGTACTTTTTGATCTATTAGTGTGAGTTATCAATATTCAAGTAATGCACAAAGTTAACACACAAATAAGTCACACCATACGACACAAGATCTATAGAGGTTCCTCAAGACGGGGTGTCTTGAGTAGTCCTATTTCCCTCTACGCCTGCCCAGCAGTGTGCTAGGCTCGGCAAACTCCGCCAAAAGCTTCAGGCCCTCAAGCCTCACAACACGGACCCGCAAGTCCCAACAGCCTAAGCCCTCAAGCCCTTACTGCCCCCGAGCCCGCAAGCTCGACACTCGGGCCCTCAAGCCTTACACAACACAGACCCGCAAGTCATGTGCCTACAGCCTAGGCCCGCAAGCCCCTACTGCACCCGAGCCCTCAAGCTCGATAGATCGCACCCTCAAGTGCACTGCCCTGGCCCTCAAGCCTCACAGTTCTCCAGCCCTCAAGCTAGACAAATTTGGCCCGCAAGCCTTACAAGAAAATACAATAATAAAATGTTTCTTCTGCCGGTTGAAGATCGGCACCTTTAGCTTGTTGAAGATCGGCTCCTTAAGATTGAAGAAGATTGTTCTGAATCAGATCTTAAGCGCACGGTTCTTCTTCAAATCTTTTCTTACCCAGATGAGGATTGGCTTCTTAGCAGTTGATGAAGATGACTGCTCCTTCTTTTTCTCTTTCTTTCTTGCGGCGCTTGTGTTTTTCGATTCGCTATGTGCGCAAGTTCTTTCTTGATGATTAACCTTTTAGGGCAACCTCATGTATCCTTTTTATAAGACTGCGATGTCTCCCAACGGTCTTCTAAAAAGTTTCTTTATGTGTCAGACCTCCATTCCTTTTTAGCACGCGCTGATATCTTTGTTTCTTTTGGAGCACGCGCTAAACCTCGATTCTTTAAGTGCACGCGCTGATTGGACAATCAGGCGGCGGCATTAACTATTGACAGTACGTCTGCAAGATTTGAATCTGTCTCGACGATATTTCCATTATTATGACGACATGGATAATATCTCGACGACAGGCCTTTGTCGATGCCATGAACTCTGGTAGACCTTCATGTCTTCTTTCTTCTGCCTCTGATGCTGGTATCACGACAATACGAAACATCCTGGCGATTCTGCATATACGACGATATGCCATTTCTGACTGTGTCGTTGAGATCCTCTTTCTTGCAATATATCGTCGTAATCATGTTTTTACTCGACGACATGCCTTCTTCATGACGATGTCTGTTCTTCTTGACAGTATGGCCACTTTGTTGATGTCGACGATACTGCATCTTCTCGACGACATTCCTTCCTTCGATATTTTTTATTATTCTCTGCGTTCGACAAACAGCTTTTTGCGATCGACGAACTTGCCATCCTTCGTTCGATGGTCGCCATTCTTTGTTCGACGATCTCGCCACTTCTCAGCGTTCGACGATCGGCATTCTTCGTTCGACGATCTCGCCACGTCTCAGCGTTTCGACGATCAGCATTCTTCGTTTGACGATCTCGACATGTCTCAGCGGTCGACGAATACTTTGCTTCTCAGCGGCTGCTGCTCTGCCCGTCATTACGACGACAAGCACGCATTGTCGACGATATCGCCTGTTCTTCTCGACGATATGTACTTATATTTTCCTGAGATTATGAACTAGATGTACGATCAAATATAAAGTGAAGTACTCTTGACATGATGACTTCTTCAAATCAGGAATCATGTAGACAAGATTCCCAACACAGTGCGAGAAGCCATATAGGGGTCTCGCTCGCCGAAAGCTAAAGGGCGAAGGCCCACCTCCCGCGAGATGGGTGTTGGAACATGGTCTTACGCATCTCCTAGGTTTGAGAATAACAAATCCTATGTGTATTTGATCTTGTGTGTTCAAGTGTGCAGGTTAACATAGTCCATATGACTCAAGGAGTACTCATGATGACTGCCCCCAAAATTGAGGCCAAAATTCAAAGAGGCTCACTAGCGCCGGCGGTAGCGCTAGCGTTGATCTGCGCGATTCCGGCATCATTTTTAGAAGGAGCTAGCGCCCGGCGTTAGCTACTAGTGCTGGCGGTAGAATGGCGCACAAGAGGCATGGAGCAATATGTTGCCACGGATTGGAGATTCGGCCGCGCAAGATCATTCCTAATCCGGGCTAGCGCCGGCGGTAGCGTAAAGGCCATAAATTGGATCCTTTGGCTCCGAATTCTTCATCCTCCTCCAATCCCAAACTCCAGAGCTTCGTGCCATAGCAGAGAGAGGAAGATTCAGAGCGATACTCCCACAATTCCATAAAGCCTTAAGGAGATCCATGGAGAAGATTTCAACACGCGTCATCATCGTGACGAAAGGCTGCATCGACTACGATCATACTCTACGGGCCTTCGTCCACTTCTCCAAGAGATCCATATAGAGGGAGTTTTTATATTATTGTCTTTTCATTTCATATCTTTTCTGTAAACGGTAGTGAAATCGCCTCGTGTTGGCGACTAGGTCTGGGGTAGGACTTAGGGCTGAAATTCGCCTCGTGTTGGCGACTAGATCTAGGTTAGGTCTACGGGGTGCTCGAGGCCTTTCTGGGGATAGATCGGCTAGAGCGGCTTGAGGCCGTATCTGGGGAGAGATCGGCTAAAGCCAACCGGTTCGTGGGGATACGAGTCGGTATAGAAAACGAAAAAGAATTTTTATTAGTCGCCTCCGATTTCTAGCGTCATAGAAATCAAGTTTTGTAAAACATTATTTGATATTAATAAAGCATATCTCTTTATTATTGTTTTACTTGATGTCTCTTTATTAATCTTGCAATATTCCGAAGTTTTTCTAAATATAATCTAAAGTTTTTGAAAACCCTTATTCATCCCCCTCTAAGGACGCCGACCGATCCAACAAGTGGTATCAGAGCGGTTTTATTCCAATCGTCTTAACAACCGGGAATAATGGCGTCTCATGATCTCGCTTCTACTTGTGGGGGAGATTTATGTGAAGAGGAAAAATCACTTACACCACCTTTATTTGAAGGAACAAATTATAAAGGATGGAAAATTTTAATGGAAAAATTTATTAAAACTTTAGATATCGAAGTATGGAACTTAGCAATTATAAGACGTGTGGATGAATCAAATAAAAAAGAACTTCATTTAGATGCAAAAGCTAAACATTATCTATTTTGTGGTCTCTCAAATGAAGTTTTCAAATTTGTGTATTGCTTTTCTAGTGCTTATAAAGTATGGAAATTTCTTGAAGAAATGTATGATCTTCCTCTCGCAGGTATGGAACAAACACAGGAGGAAAAGAACGTACATGCATCCATTATCATTCAAGAAGATCTCTCTCAGAGCGAAGCCATGGAGAATATTGAAATAGAAAAGGAGAACAATGCACCAAGAGAAAAAGAAGAAGAAATCTTACTTTTGGAAGAGGAGTGCCAAGAAGAAGACAAAGGAACAATATGTTCAAATCCTCCCTCATCCAAAAGCAATGTAAGGAAATCAAATTCTATCTTTTGTACTTCTATCTCTTCATTACAATTGTTACAAAATACTAAGCGCAAAATTAAGAAATTAAAGAATGCTAATAAACAATTGCGCTTAGAAAATAAAAATTTAAAAGCAAAAGTTAAAGTAGTATCAAAATCTGATTTATCTAGCTTTACTCATGTCACTTCAATTGAAAATACAAAATCGTGTCTTGATTGTAATGATATTAAAGAAAAATTTACGGAACTTGAAAAAGAAATTATTTTTATAAGAGAACAAAATAAAAAATTATGTTTAGAAAATTCATCTTTAAAAATTAATTGTGCTAAGTGTAAGGACTATGAAATTGAAATAAAAGAGATGGATGAAACATTTGATGAGTTTAGAAATGAGTATCAAAATCATATCGACTCTATTGTCTCCACTCTTAAAAATAGCACAACAGCTTATAATAAAGCTAGGAATAATCTAAAGATAAAGAATGATGAATTAAAATCAAAAATCAACTTGCTTATGAAAATTATAAATACAAATTCAAAACATACAAATTTAGAAAATCAAGCAATATCTAAAAGCAAGTTGAATACAAATATCTTAACTAAATCTAATAATAGGAATAAGAAACAAAATGATTTTTCATATCAAAAACCAAATCATCATTATTTACAAAATCATGTTTCTCCCAACTTAAAATTGAAATTACACAAATTTCTTATAAACGATAATTTAAATTATAATCTTCAAAGGAAAGAAAATCATCATGGAAATTTGATAAATAAGAATAATATTAAACCAATGTTTTAATGGCGGGCAAAAGTTAAAGATGAAACACAAACTCAAATCAAAAGGGCCCATTCAAACATATCTCCCCAAAAGAAAACACGATGTATTTGGGTACCCAAAGGAACCGTCACTCCCGGTCCTCTTTGGATACCTAAATCTCTTATTCATTAGTATCCCATCATTTGCATGAAGTAGAAATCAATTAAAATGAAATACACAAATTTCTACTTCATGATGTGCTTTAATGTCTTTTCTATCTTTTTCTTTTTGTTTTCTTTTAAACTATCATGTCATGGTCATCCTATACAATATTGAAAATATGATTTTATCTCTTAAAAGCTTAATATGGTTTTATAAAACAAATTGATCAAAATTCAAAATCATATTTTGATGACCTATCTTTTATTATTATATTCATTGCTTCTAAATATCTTATATTATCCATATGAATCAAACTCTAAATTTGCTATAAGATATTTCAAATTAAATCTGGTTATTAGATTTTTAGCCTTCACCAACAAGTGGATAAAATTCTGAATTTGCTATGAGATATTTATCTAAATTAAAAAGAAAAACACATAAGACATATTGAAAGATTAATTGTCATAAATATTGATGACATACGCACCACCATGATCTATTGATATCTTTTGCTAAAACTTTCTAAAATCATAATTCATATCAAGAATCATCTATCACATTTTATATAATGACAATTGGTATTATAATTGCTTACTATGGCTGGTATATTATGTGTGTATTGTGATTTATTTCTAGTTTAGACCTTTGAATCATTTTGATATCAAATCAAATAGAATTGTCACTCCATTCTAGGTCTCTAAGTTGAAACACAATCAAACTTTGGCATAACATTAATCTAAAATATATCATACTAACATTGTCACCTAAAGAATATTTATATCTATGTTAGGTTTTATATGTCAGGGCATATCCATGTTACTATTTGCGTGAACATTACTCCTTGTTCACCGAAACCATGCATATTTGATTTGTTCAAACATGATATCTAGGGTTTTCATTTCCTTTTTTTGTTATAAGCACACGTCTTTAGAAAAGTCAAAATGAAAACATAAGTAAACATATCTCGTGCAATGATTATTTTGTCAAGTCATCGCTAACGTTTCATGCAATTTGGACCATCCAAAACATCTCCTAAAAATCTGCAACTTCAGCATGGAACTACTATTGGGACACCTAATCAAGTCCAAGCATCAAAAATTTTAAAACCCTAAAAAATCACTTACTGTTTCCCGCGCTAGCGCTAGCGCTGGCGCTAGCGTCGAGGTTCATTTTTTTGTATTTTTTAAATTTCTAAAAATCCCTTAAAATATATAAATCTATATTAGTTTTGCACTTCTGTGTTTCTTTATTTTTTGAAAAATCAAATACAAAACTACAAAAACCAAATTACAAAAAATATGTTTTGTTTTTTTCGCTTGTGTTGTTTCCTTTATGTAAAGTTCATCTTTATGCAAAAATCAAATATAAAAAATACAAAAGCAAAAATTACAAAAATATGCTTTTATTTGTAAAAATCAACTACAAAAATATAAAACAAAACAAAACAAAAACAAGTATCAAAATTATTCTTCTGAACTTAACTTTTCTATGTATCTTGCGAAAGGGTGATTTGGGCTATCATCCCATCATATCACCTAGTACCGGGCGAACCTCTCACAAGGTAGTCCTCGGGAAGTCCAAGATCAATTTTATGAGTTCAAACTTTAAATAAAAATTACTCTTTAAAAATTATTTTTCAAAAATATCTGTATGGACTTTATTGTAAAAATCAAGCAAGAGTTAATCTATTATTCAAAACTTCTATAATGTTGCAATTTATCTTTTCAAACTACTTTGAACATTGTTTTCATCATGCTTAGATATGTCTATTAATATGTGCATAAATTATATTGAAAAAGTTGTGTAGAACTATGCGTAGCATGCCTCTAAGTATGAGTAATGTTTTATGTTTGATAATGATCGCAATTCACTCACTTATTTTGGCATTGTCTACTTATGTGTTTAATCTAAGAATGTTTGTGTATGTTTTATAATTGTACAATGAATTAAAATTGCACAAGTATCTTACCTACACAACCTTTATTTGCACTTTTTAAAGTTAAGAAAAGTGGTTATCTTTTTCATAAATTATATTGGTTTGCAAAACAAGTGTATTCGGAGAACTTTGTACAAAACAAAATCATAAAATAAAGTGACAAAGATAACTCCACCAAGCACTACTTGAACCTTCTGATAAGTCTTAATAAGCGTTGTGAGGTTGAGCACCTTGGAAAGAATAATAAAGTATCTTGTGCAAACCATAACTTTCTTTCAAAAGAAAAACCACTTTCTCTTAAAGTACACCGGATCACAAGTCTCAAAATTCAAAATAAAATATGTGATCCCCCAAGCACTACTTTGCACCCTGATAAGTCTTGATAAGCATTGTGTGTGCAAAGCACCTTGGTAGTTGTACATTTTTTTGTGCATTAAAGTGTGTGGAAGTAATCTTATTTGTGTTTTATTGTGCTTCTTACTTTACATATTACTTGTATTTTTGATTAAAACATTTGTTTACTCTATTCAAAATACACTTTTATGCACATCATTATCTTCCATAACACTTCTTCTCATGAGTATTGGATCCTAATGCTAATTCTATACTACTCTTTATTTATGAAATGCACTAGATAACCTAGCATGCTTTCTACAATGTTTGGTATGTTTTGAAATTGTGAATTAAAGTAACATTGTAGTAATCTCTTTTTGATAAGATTATTTCATGCTTGGTTACTGTATTGTCAAAACAAAAATGTTAAATGCAAAATACAAAAACATCTTCTTTTTGAAATTGAACTCATATATCTTTTTATGAACCATCATTGATTATCATAAGATGTTTTTTTTGTACTTCTATATGTCTTCCGCATAATAACCATATAATTGTTTTACCTTGCACTTTAATACTTATTTAAAATCTTTCATCTTGTGTGCATCATCACTTGAATCTTTAAATTCCTTTCTTGCAACAAGTGGTAGACTTGCTTGGTAAACTTTATATTGGTTGAATTTTTTTTTTGCTTATAACTCTGATCTATTTCTATTCTAAACACTCCTCCAACAAGTGAAATATTGCTTATAAAAACATCTCCGTTTTGAACTTAAACTCTTATTTAGTACTGTGATGTTTCTTGTGTTTAAATCTTTCGCAATAATCAAACTCTGATTTATTCTTGAATTTCAATATAGCTAAGTGTATTTTATTTTCAAATAAAAATCCATATGCTATGATATTTCCCATTAGATTTAAATGCTTAATGTTTCCACTAATTATTATCCATGACTTCATATCTCACCATAGCGGGGGCGTAGGGTTGTAGACATTAGATAACCTTATCTCTAGTCATGTCTTGTCCTTAACCGGGGAGGGTTCCAGTGGGGCCTTACGAGGCACTGGGGGAAAAGAGTGCTAGATTAAGTTTTTGTCTAGTGTTTGCATATGGGATTAACACCCCAACCTACGGCATATTTGCAGCTCCTCATGCCCATCCGTCACTTAGTACGGTGCTAGGGTGTTGACATATTGTCTGGGTAGATTGGTTACTTGGAAATCATGATTGTTTTTAGGCTTAAAACTCTTATTTAAAGGGGAAATCATTAATTTTTTGCTTAAACTCTGATATATAAAAGGGGAGAACTACAAACAAAAGGGATAAAATAAGTCATAACTCTGATCATTTTCAATGAAAGACAAGTCTAAAACTCCTTATCATTTACTTAAAAAGCTCGATCATGCCTTCTCTTTTATTTACACATTTTTAGTGCTTTGTTTCCCTACCCACTTTTGCTAATAACAAAGGGGGAGAACTAACATGATAAATTGCAAAAGGGGGAGAACTAACAATGATAAATGTAACCCGCTATCATAAACCCAACATGACAAATTCAGTTGATAGCATACATATTAAGGGAGCATTCACATAGGGGGAGCATATATTTAGGGGGAGCAATTCTAAATGCTAAAATCAATAATTATCCTAAAGTCATCACTCTCACACACACACAAGTATAGTCTCATCATGCTTATTTATTAATGCTTTGTTTTATCATTAATGGATTTGTTATTATCAAAAGGGGGAGTTTGTTCGAACATGGTCTTCCACATCTCCTAGGTTTGAGAATAACAAATCCTATGTGTATTTGATCTTGTGTGTTCAAGTGTGCAGGTTAACATAGTCCATATGACTCAAGGAGTACTCATGATGACTGCCCCCAAAATTGAGGCCAAAATTCGAAGAGGCTCACTAGCGCCGGCGGTAGCGCTAGCGCCCGGCGCTAGCGTTGATCTGCGCGATTCCAGCATTGTTTTTAGAAGGAGCTAGCGCCCGGCGTTAGCTACTAGCGTTGGCGGTAGAATGGCGCACAAGAGGCATGGAGCAATATGTTGCCACGGATTGGAGATTCGGCCGCGCAAGATCATTCCTAATCTGGGCTAGCGTCGGCGGTAGCGTAAAGGCTATAAATTGGATCCTTTGGCTCCGAATTCTTCATCCTCCTCCAATCCCAAACTCTAGAGCTTCGTGCCATAGCAGAGAGAGGAAGATTTAGAGCGATACTCCCACAATTCCATAAAGCCTTAAGGAGATCCGTGGAGAAGTTTTCAACACACGTCATCATCGTGACGAAAGGCTGCATCGACTACGATCATACTCTGCGGGCCTTCGTCCACTTATCCAAGAGATCCACATAGAGGGAGTTTTTATATTATTGTCTTTTCATTTCATATCTTTTCTGTAAACGGTAGTGAAATCGCCTCGTGTTGGCGACTAGGTCTGGGGTAGGACTTAGGGCTGAAATTCGCCTCGTGTTGGCGACTAGATCTAGGTTAGGTCTAGGGGGTGCTCGAGGCCTTTCTGGGGATAGATCGGCTAGAGCGGCTTGAGGCCGTATCTGGGGAGAGATCGGCTAAAGCCAACTAGTTCGTGGGGATACGAGTCGGTATAGAAAACAAAAAAGAATTTTTATTAGTCGCCTCCGATTTCTAGCGTCATAGAAATCAAGTTTTGTAAAATATTATTTGATATTAATAAAGCATATCTCTTTATTATTGTTTTACTTGATGTCTCTTTATTAATCTTGCAATATTCCGAAGTTTTTCTAAATATAATCTAAAGTTTTTGAAAACCCTTATTCACCCCCCCCTTTAAGGACGCCGACCGATCCAACAATGGGACTCAAAATTTTAAGCCTGGAATTTGCAATCCTAAAGTAGGCGAAAAAGGCGAGGAGGTATTTACAAAAACACGCCCTGTGCCAAAGTCGGGCGGCTACGCGGTAGGCGGGTGCGAGCACAGTGAACGCGATAGAAAATATGAGAAGCACGGGAAAAACAACAAAAATGTAGAAAGCGAGAATACAATAAACAGGGGCAAAAATTTCCATTTCCATTTCATTAAGATCAGTTACAGGTGTTGCGGTGATCTCGCCAGCCAAAAATACAAAATAAAAATACAAGTTTTTTTAAGATTCGCCGGCAGACTGTTCATCCTCACTGTCCGCTGGAGGCGAGGCTGGTGTAAACAACTCTGGGACCATGTCCTCGATCGTCAGGTCGGCCGCCTCGGCAGACAGCATGTTGGGTCCAGCGTCTCTTCACTTGACCCGTAGCGCCTTTCCGTTGATATAAAGATTAAGTTGCGCCTTCACCAACAGACCGGTCTTTTGGTCGAGTTGGTTGCGCTGGGTCCTCTCAATTGGTATCAGAGGAATGTCATTATTTGGATTTGGGGGCTTGGGAGCATCCTTTGACTTAGCTGTTCTTTTCTTTCTTTTCTTTGAAAGTGTATCATCAGAATCACTGTTGTCATCATCATCATCAGAGTCAGAAGATGAGATTGGCTTATTGTATAAATCATCAATTCTCTTGATTGCTTCACGAGCCTTTAATCTTTCTTCTTCAGCTTTGTCAAACTCTGCATCTGCTGCTTTCCAGATTTCATCAAAGCTTGGCATTGGTTCTTCATTCCATACAGGATTTGGAGGTGAAGAAGTAATTTGTGAGGCTGTTGTATCATCAAGAAATTTTGCAAGATCATCTTCATATTCTGCAGAGTGATCCTTTATTTGAATGTCTTCAACAGTGAATGAAGGAATAAAGGATATGTAATTTTGTATGATATCAGAATGAGTCTTCTGAGGAAGGCAAACCAGAGCCTTTGATAGATCCTCTATGTATACCTTTGATGATACCCTTAAAGTATATGTGACATCAAATTTTGATAATAAGCTATATAGATCACGGGATGGATGAATGCAAATATTATTTATTTCTTCTATAACTTGTGTAACTGAATCAATTATATCTGTATCAAAAATTGTAACATCTGTATCTTCTTCCGGAGTTTCTTCTGTTTCTGGAGCTTCTTCATAGGACATCTCCCCCTGCCTAGCTTCATGGCAGCCTAAATCTAGGCCCCTAGAAGAAGGGACAGCAGTGGAGGAGGGAAGAGAAGCTATTTTAGCAGATAAAGTAGAAAGTGCCTGAAGAACTGGAGCAAGTTTTGCATCCAGGAGCTGGCTTATTTTAGGAAGGATAAGATCAAAAACTTGATCAGCAATAGAGGAGAGGTTGAAGGATGGATAATCTGGTGGATGACTAGAGGATGGTTGTGAAGTGGATGGAGATGATATTTGAGGAATGATATTGCTGATGTTAGTGGTATGTGTGGGAATGTCTAGATGGATTGGACTAGGAGAATGAATAGGTGAATGATATTCATTGTGTATTGGAGAGGGAGGTGTGGTAGGAAGTGGTTCTGAAGATAGAGGAGGAGGTGGAGCATCACTGATATGGGAAGTTGAGAGTGGAATATCATTGATGGGTGTTATTGCAGTTGAAGAAGGGGATGAAGAATGAGAATGTGCAGGAGAAAGTTGAGCAGGTGGAGAGAATATGAGAGGAAGGAGGAACTGAGGAAGGATCTTCTAGAAGGGTAGAGGGAGTGACTTGATCAGTCCTTGTGTCCTCAGAAGATTTCCTTTTTCTGGAGGCCTCAGCTCCTGCATTCTTCTTGGGAATTACTCTATCCCATTTAGCAAAGAGAGCTGAGGTCAGCCTCTTGCTGGCATTTATTGTTACTTTTGGTGACACCAGAAGCTCTGGATGCCTTTCCTGCAGAAAAATCCCTAAAACTCTTCCAAAACATACATTGTCTTTAGAGTTTTTCTTTTTAATGTGGTCAAAAAGAATTGATCCCCAGTTGACTTTCTTCTTCTCCATTAAGGCCACCATTAACAGAAATTGGTGCCTACTGATATAGTCATGCCCAGAGGTCTTGCTCAGCAAGACTTTTCCAACAATATCTTCTAAGAACTTGTAGTCCTGAGACAGGTTCTTTTTCAGAAGGTGGCTAGGGTTTCCAGTCAAATGCCCCATTTTGACCAAAGCTTCATCAAATTCATTTGAGCTTATGTCTAATTCATCTTCACCATTTTCAAAGCCAAATATTTCAGAAAGGATGGTGGGAGAGAGAGAGAGACATGATGACCTGAGATTGTTCCCGACAAGATTTCATCGACTGGCTTTGCAGTGTAAACCCATTCTTTTATCTCTGCAACAGCTATCTTCTGCCTGGTGCTTAGAAGCTTCCTTAGATGTTGTTCATCCAGCGTTTGAAGAATATCCTTGAAGATTTGGTCTGACTGAGCAAACGAGTCCATGTCAATGTCGAAACCTGCGTCAAACTTCATTAGGTGCAGAGAGGCCTGAGGAATCGCCATTGTTCCTGCAAAGAAAGTTGGAGATCAAGTGCAGAGAGGAACTGGAGGGAAAGATGATTTCTGTAGGTGCAAAGCTTAGAATAAGATAAAATAAGGCTTATAGAGAAGGGTCGAAGAATGAGGGCGCATTCGTAAACCACTGTTCGACAAAACCTAATAAAATTAGAAGTCGAAAAGGCTTTATTTCTTTGTCTGAAAGCGTTCGACGAGAGCATCTTTTTCGTCGACCGTCGTTCGACAAAAGAGATTGCCTTAACTGACTCTGCCTTTAAGAGGTTTCAGAGACCACCGTTCGACAAATGATTCAAATTTGTCGTTCTTCGTTCGACAAATTTGTGAGAAAATAGAAATACTTAATTTTTTTTTAGCAGATTGAATCTCCATCTATCATTCCTAGTTGATTTATAAAGAAGATGTGCTTCTTTTCATCCAAGGGCTTGGTGAAAATGTCAGCTCTTTGCAAATCAGTAGAAATGAATTGTAGGCAAATTTTGTTTTTATCCACATTGTCCCTGAGGAAGTGGTGCCTAATTTCTATGTGTTTAGTCCTACTATGGAGAACTGGATTTTGTGCTATAGATATTGCACTGGTGTTGTCACAAAATATAACTGAATTATTTAAGTTGACACCATAGTCTAGGAGCTGATTTTGTATCCACAATATCTGTGAGCAGCAGCTGCAAGGAGCTAAGTATTCAGCTTCATCTGTTGATGTAGACACAGATGTTTGTTTCTTACAAAACCAAGATACACGCCTATCACCAAGAAACTGACAAGTTCCTGATGTGCTTTTCCTATCTACCCTTCATCCAGCATAATCTGAGTCTGAGAATCCAGTTAATTCAAATTCAGATGTTGTTGGATACCAAAGTCCCAGATTAGGGCAACCCTTTATATATCTTAAAATTCTTTTTACAAAAGTAAGATGAGATTCTTTAGGATCAACTTGAAACCTAACACAAATGCATGTAGCAAACATTATGTCTGGCCTACTGGTTGTTAAATAGAGTAGAGAGCCAACAATTGCCCTGTACAGTTTCTGATCAACGGGTTTCCCTGATTCATCAGTATTAATAACAGCATTAGAGGCCATGGGTGTTTTCATAGTAGAAGAATCAGACATTCCAAATCTTTTCACTAATTCCTTAGCATACTTAGATTGAGAGATGAAGATTCCTGATGGGGTTTGCTTCACTTGAAGACCAAGGAAGTAGGATAATTCACCCATACTACTCATTTCAAATCTTGATTGCATTAGATTGGAAAATCTTTTGCACAAATTTGAATCAGTAGATCCAAAGATAATGTCATCAACATATATTTGAACTAGTAGAGTTTGATTTTTATGTACTTTGTAAAATAATGTTTTGTCTACCATGCCTCTATAGAAATTATTTTCCAAGAGAAAGTTAGCTAAAGTCTCATACCATGCTCTGGGAGCTTGTTTGAGACCATAGAGAGCTTTATTAAGTTTGAATACATAGGAGGAATGAGTTGGAGAGATGAAACCTGGTGGTTGTTCCACATAGACTTCTTCTTTGATGTCTCCATTGAGAAAAGCACTTTTCACATCATTTGATATACCTTAAACTTCTTGAATGCAGCAAAGGCCAAGAAAACCCTTATAACTTCAAGCCTTGCAACAGGGGCAAATGTCTGATCATAATCTATGCCTTCTTCCTGTGAATATCCTTGAGCTACCAATCTTGCTTTATTTCTCACAATATTTCCTTGATCATCAAGCTTGTTTCTGAAGACCCACTTGGTGCCAATAACTGGATGGCCTCTTGGTCTTGGAACCAAATCCCCAACCTTATTTCTTTCAAACTGGTTGAGTTCCTCTTGCATTGCAAGAATCCAATTTGGATCTTGTTCTGCATCTTTTATGGTTTGAGGTTCAACTTGTGATAGAAAGCAGGTATGCATCTGATTTTGGTGTAGTTGATGCCTTGTTTGAACACCTGCTGTGATATCACCAATCACTTGTGAAATTGGATGATCTCTGACTGTGATGTGGTGTGGTCAGCAGTTGGAGTTGGTTCAGCAGTAGTATCTTCATTGGTAATTTGTTCAGCTATTACATCCTGTGGAGGATGTTCTGTTGTAGCTTGATTCAGGTAATCAACAAGATCTGGATGATCCTCTTCTTAACTATCTTCAAGAGTTTGAGGTAATGGATGCAGTGAATCTCCTGTCTGTAGATTTAGATCTTTAAGCTCTTCACATAGAGCTGGTACCTGCAAAGTGTTCTTGGTAGAAGAGTTCTTCTCCTTGTAAAACATGTTAGTTTCATCAAAGGAAACATGCATAGACTCTTCTATTTTAAGAGAGGATTTGTTAAATACCCTATATGCTTTACTAGCTATTGAATATCCTAAGAAGATTCCTTCTTCAGATTTTGGTTCAAATTTCTTAAGATATTTCTTATCATTGTTATGAACAAAACATCTACATCCAAAAGTTCTAAAATAATCAACTTTGGGTTTCTTCCCTTTAAGCAATTCATAGAGAGTTTTACCCTTAAGTTTGTGTATCAAACTTCTATTCAGAACATAATTTGCTGTGCTGACATCCTCAGCCCAAAAGGATAGGGGCAAGTTAGCATCTGCAAGCAATGTTCTTGCTGATTCAATTAGAGTTCTATTCTTCCTTTCAACTACCCCATTTTGTTGAGGAGTTCCAGGAGCTGAGAAGCAATGCCTGATACCTTCCATCTCACAGAATTCTTGCATGAGAAGAGACTCAAACTCAGTGCCATGATCACTTCTGATCAATGCTACTACAGTAGAGTACTCAATCTGTATGCTCTTAAGAAAGTCTGTAAGAACTTTAAAGTTATCTGACTTTTCTCTCAAAAAGAATACCCAAGTGAATCTAGAGAAGTCATCCACAATAACTAGAGTGTAAGACTTCCCCCTAAGCTCTTTATTGCAATAGGTCCAAAAAGGTCCATATGTAGCAAGTATAAGATTCTAGGTGAATCACTTTTAGATAATGATTTAAAGCTGTTTTTGGTTTGCTTACCTAATTGACATGCCCTACAAAGACCTTCTTTCTTATATGATCCTGATGGTAAGCCTCTAACAAGATTATCCTTAGCTAATTTAGCAATGGTCCTAAGGTTTACATGTCCTAATCTTTTATGCCATAATTCACTAGATTTGCTTAACTCATTAAATAAACAAATTTCTGATTTAGATGAGTTGAAGTTTACTAAATATATATTTCCTTGTCTAATTCCTGATAGAACAATAACATTATCAGATGATTTAATGATGCATTCTGACTTATTAAATGTCACCTGATAACCTTCATCACATAACTGACTTATGCTAACGAGGTTGTGCTTTAGACCCTTGACATAGGTTACTTCCTTGAATGTCACTGTTCCAATTTTAATTTGACCATAGCCTTTGGTTTGTCCACAATTGGAGTCTCCAAAGATCACCTTGGGTCCAAGTTTTGCCTTGTAGTTGTTCAGGTTGGCTTTGTTCCCTGTCATATGCTTTGAGCATCCACTGTCCAAGTACCATTTTTGATTTAATCTTGGATGGTTGTGTACCTGCAAAGACAAAAACATAAACTAGTTGTTTTTGACCCAGACTACCTTGGGTCCTTGTATGTTACCACAAAATTCAGAGATAAATGTCATTTCAGGCTGATCCTTGTAGCCTTGTGGATGATATCTCCTTGGAGGTATAGTCCACTCAGTAAAAGGATTTTTAGTATACTTAGGATTAGAATTCTTAGAGTTTTCTGTATAGTGCTTGTTCTAGGAATTTGAATAAATTCGTCGATTATTATTCATTTTATAACTATACTGAAAATCTGTTCTCAGTTTTCGTCGAGCGTTGTTCTACAAATTTGAATCCTTTTGTCGAGTGTCGTTCGACGAATTCTTCTGAATTCTTTTATCCTTAACAAACTTGCTTGAAATGTCTTTATTTCTTTCTGCAGCTTCTTTGCTTTTAGCAGAAATGAATTTTATGGGTGTGGAGAGGATGTTTCTCTTAATCAGAGATGGCTCTCTTGATGAGGCACCCAAGCCCAGTTTGCTATTATTAAATCTAGCATTGACAGTGCTTGTGATGTCCATCAGCTTGATACTTCTCCCATTGAGGGATTCTTCAAATTTTTGGCTTCAGATAACTTACTCTCAAGAGTAGTAATGTGTTCTCTGGAGGCAGCCAAATCTTTCTTAAGATTTTCATTCTCTTCACTTATATTGTTCATTTCAACTAACTTAGTTCTGAGAGAGATTATTTCTTTCTCAGATTTTATTAAGTCTTGGCAAAGAGTTTTGAAATCATCTTTGAATTCAATAGAAGTGAAATCAAAGTTAGATAATACCTGATCAATATCAGCTTCTGTTTCTGATTCTGATTTCTCTTCATCAGAATTGTTAGTTGAGGCATTGATTGTCATCATGCAAAAACTTTTTTCTTCTTCATCATCACTGGAGATGGATGATGATGTTGATTGTGACTCATTGTCTGAGTCATAAATAGCCATTAAGCATTGGCTGTCTTCTTTTGTTTCTTCTTCATCAGAGGAGCAAGATGAAGATTCAGATTCAGATTCTGTTTCACTCCAGGATGTTGCTACAAATCCTCTTCCCTTCTTCTTGTGAGAGTGGGAGGAAGATTTGTTGGAGCCCTTCTTTTCTTCCTTTTCTTTTCTTCTTTCCTTCTTGTCCTTCTTGTGTTGAATATCTGGACATTCAGGAGCAATGTGTCCTGATTTCCTGCAGCCAAAACATATGATTTCATTAGAATGATTTTTGTCATACCTTGGCTTGTCATGACTTCTGGATAGCTGTTTTCTGAAGTCTTTCTTAGCCATCTTATAGAATCTTTTGGCTAACAGACTCATAAACTCCTCTTTGTCAGGAGCTTTTCCTTTATCTTCTGCAGCCTTGAAAGCTATGCTTCTTTCCTTCTTGGGTGCTGGGGATGAAGTGGATTCTTCAGTTTCCCTAGTTTTGATGAGCTACTCATAAGATTTGAGCTTGCCCAACAGAGCTTCAGTGGTGATCTCATTGAGACTTCTGGCTTCTTTGATTGGCCAGATTCTGGAGTCCCATGTGCTGGGAAAGCACATAAGAATTTTGTCATTGATCTCTGTGAGTGAGATCACCTTGTCCAGAGACTTCAGCTCATTTATTATGAGGCTGAGCCTATTGTACATATCAGCTACATTTTCTGATTCTCCCTTCTTGAAGTTCTCATATTGAGAGATCAAGTGAGATCTCCTATCTTTTCTTTCATCTGCTGACCCTGCCACCATGTTGTTGAGAGATTCCCAGATTTCTTTTGCTGAGGTGCACTCAACTACTTTCTGGAATATGTCATCTGACATAGTTAGGGCCAGAATGTTCATGGCCTTTGCATCTGCATTTCTCTGCTTCTTTTGAGCCTCAGTCCACTCAGGTGGTGGAACAGCAGTGTTGTCTGTTGTTGCAGCAGTACTAGCTGATGTTGTAGGTGCTGGAGGTCCTGTAAGAATAACATTAAAAATCTCCTCATCAATGGAGTTCATATAAAGCCTAATCCTTGCTTTCCATAGTGCAAACTTATTGAGATTGCACATAGGAGGTCTTGTGCTGGAATACTCCTTGTTTTGTGCCATGAGTTTTAAATAAGATAAAATTCTAGAGAATGAAACTTTTAGAAAAATTAAGATCTGGTTGATCTTTGTGATTCAGGTGTTAGCCTGTAAAGAATCAACACCCCTCTGATACCAATTGAAAGTGGAGGTCAGATCTTAAATTACTCTAGAGGGGGGGTGAATAGAGTATTAAATTTTTTAATATGTTTTATAGCGGAAATTAAACTACTGTTTAAGCAAATGTGTATTTAGTGTGAGTTATAGAAAACTACAGAATTAATAAAGCGCACACAGCACAAGCACACAGAGATAATCAAGCACAGACGACACAAGGAGCTATAGTAGTTCCCCAATAAATTTGGGTACGTCTACTCTTCTACCACCTTTGGTAGGAATCAACTAGGAGGGTTGATAAGGTGCCCAGGCACCAAGGGATTTTTGATAAGGTGTCCACACACCAATAAGCTTTTGATAAGGTGCTTAAAAACCACACTAGGATTTTTTGATAAGGTGTCTTGCCACCACTGGGTAAACTTTTGAAGGGAGTATTAACCATGTACAAAATGAGATAAAAAGGTATAGAGTGTTCTTCTCTGTCAATGATCTGAGAGAAGACAAAAGGTGTTGAAGCAGAAAGCTCCCCCTGTCTGATGAGAGTTGATGACAGCTTTGTGGACAGAGCTTTCTCAAATAGAAGTCTTTGTAGCTGATGATCTGGAAGAAATTAATCTTCAGATTGTTGTTGCTCTTGAAAGACTTTATCTTGCAGCAGATCTAAGAGATTAAATCTGGTTCTCAGAAAGATGAAGATGCTGCCTTGATGAAGAAAAATGCTGAAAAAGAATAGTGTATTTTCTTCTTCTTCTTCTGAAAAACTTCTTCTATCCTCCTTGTTCTGTGATCACAGAAGAGAGAAAGTGATGGTGAAGTTTTTCTTTATTTTTCTCACAAAGACGACTATCTCAGTTCTTGCTATTCTGCTCTTTTTTTATAACTGTTTGTATATATATTTTCAAATCCAAATCTTCTGTCTCTTTAAGGAATGTCTTCTTCTGACTTAAATCCTTCTTGGAACCAGGTAGCCACCCAAAACGATTTTGGCAGGTCCTTTTAATTCCTTTTGTCGAGAAAGATGCCTTTGGCATTAAATGTCAACGGCTATTCTTCTTCTTGGAATAGAAGGAATATAAGGATATAATAAATGAGAAAGATATCCTTACTTGGCTGCCTGAATACGTCCAAGGAGAAATAAATATATCCGTTATTTTGCTGATTTGAGTTCAGAGAACTGACATCCACTGAGAATATAAGTCTGAACGTCAGAAAGCAATTTGTCGAGCGTTGGCTAGAATTTGTCGACCGCCGCTAGTCATTTGTCGAGCGCTGGCTCAGAATTTATCGACCGCTGCTAGTCATTTGTCGAGCGCTGGCTCAAAATTTGTCGACCGCTGGAACTGTAAATTTCTTCAGTCTGCTGGAAGCAATTTGTCGAACGAATCTGGTCATTCGTCGAACACCACTCACCATGTGTTGAGCTTGAATTTTCCTAAGTTCTGCTAATCTAATCAGCCTAAGAACTTGACCCTAAGGCTATACATTGGGGTTAATACAGATCCTAATCAACACATAGTGATCCTAGCCCAAATTAGTAATAGGGTTATTCCAACAATCTCCCCTATTTGGGTTAGGATACTATTTGACAAATAATTAAATAGATACAGCAGAAAGTATAAACAACAGAGCAACAATGAAATGAAATATATCTGATAGATTAAAATAGATCATCAGATAAGATAAAAAATAAATGCTCTGAGTTTAGAAACTTTACATTCATAACCAAGCAATTTATTTAAAACTTTTTGTCCTGAGAAGGAGGCTTGAATATGATTTTCCTGTTTGGGTCTTCTGATTTCTTTTTGCTGATAAACAAATCTTGAGCTCCAATGATTTTATGTTCTTTGACATGAGGAATAAATGCTTATGGGTGCATATCAATATATTCCTCAGCATTGAATGCTTTAACTGTTTTGTATTTTGCAAGTTCTTTTCTTCTGTATTCTGACATGGTTGAGAAACCTGAGAAGTCTTTGCCTTCTGCTTTAGCCTTTTTAATCTGTGCATATGCAGTTGTTTCTCTCAGTCTTGCCATCTGACAGATTTTCTATTCTTCTGGATCTGGAAAGTAATAAATATCTTCTGAATCATTTTTGTCTTGAGTGGCCTTTTGAGGTACACTATCTCTGTGAAGAGATCCATCAGATATGTGAAGTTTGTATTCTGAAGATATTTGAGAAGAGGAAAAGGTTTGGCTTTCTTGAAGGATAGGTGCTGATCTCTTAGAGAAAGGAGCACTGGCTGATCTAGAGGCTTGAGGACCACTAGAACTACCAGGTCTCCCAGAATGTTGAGAGCTTGGCTTCTGAGAGGAAGATGAAACACCTGATAATCCTATTGCACCAGCTGCTGGAGGAGGAGGAGGATGATTGTGCTTGACTGGTTTGTCAGAGATGTAGCCAGTCTTCTTGAATTTCTTCCTCCTGTTGTTCTCATTTCTGGAGATCTTCATCCAATGAGGAGTTTTCTCATCAAGAGGAACATTATACAAAATGTACAGAGGGCCGTGTGGAGCACCTCTGAGCTTGCGGGTCGTGCTGGACGCTGGGGGGGATTGTTGGGTCCAGCATCTCTTCACTTGACCCGTAGCGCCTTTCCGTTGATATAAAGATTAAGTTGCGCCTTCACCAACAGACCGGTCTTTTGGTCGAGTTGGTTGCGCTGGGTCCTCTCAATTGGTATCAGAGGAGGTTGCGGGTTCGAGGCGGGGGGGCTGATAATTCCTGAAATTCTCTCTACCTGTATGGGTCCTGGCGGGTCAGGCGGCCGGAGCCATGTGTCAAGCCACCTCTGAGCCTGCGGGCCATGTGGAGCACCTCTGAGCTTGCAGGTCATGCTGCACGCTGGGGGGGGATTGTTGGGTCCAACGTCTCTTCACTTGACCCATAGCGCCTTTCCGTTGATATAAAGATTAAGTTGCGCCTTCACCAACAGACCGGTATTTTGGTCGAGTTGGTTGCGCTGGGTCCTCTCACAGCAGGCCAGCTACCTGCATGGCCCAAAAAATGTAGCGCGCCGCGGTGATAGAAGCCTCGCGACATTCTTCCTCCCTGACTCGGTGGTCGTTCCTCAGACGGCGAGGAGACGGGGGGAAGACGACACGGATCAGCTCCTAGTTGTAAGTCTTCAACCTAGCGACCTCTTTCTCTAGGCTGGAGATGCGAGCGCGGAGATCACGAGCGGTCTCGGCATCCTGTAAAGAAGAGAGTAGGTAAACCAGAGAAGTGTTATTAGGAAAGGGGGGAAGCGAGAACTCGAAGACTTACCACTCCATCTTGATGATCGGGGGAAGCTCGTCAGAGGCGAGCAGCCTCTCCATTAGGCTCATAATCTCAGCGGCAGAGTCTTTGTATGCGTGGGCGAGCTCCTCGTTATGGCTCTCCAACTGAAGGCAGCGCCGACCCGTCATATGAGCGAGCTCCATAGAGCGGAGCTCGGCTCGCGCAATTTCATACACCAAGGTCCTTGCGGTCTCGGCCTTAAAGACCGAGGCATCCTCGCGACCATACAGTCTGAAGCAGAGCGAGAACGCCTGCCCGTTGACTGTTGGCTGCTCCACCCAAGAGGGGAGGAGGGTGGAGATGGTGGCTTTGTTGACTTCAGGATTCCAGTACAGCAGGTACTCGTCGGCCTCGTCCTTGTGCCTTTGGCCGAGACCAAAGTTCTAGTGGTTCAACGACACTGGCAGGGATGAGATCCTGGCGACATTTTCGACCAGCTCGATGGACTCCCTTTCCTCGGGGAGGTCTACCGGTAGGATCTCGCCTGGAGAAGCCTCGGCATGCCCTTTCCCTTCTCTGATGGGGGATGATTCTTCTTGCTTTTCTTCTGGGAGGGCTGCGAGGAAGACTCCTTGCGACCAGAAGACTCGCCCCTTTTCTTGGTAGGTGGGGCAGCAGGACTGGGGGTCTCGCGGTAGGCATCTGCTCCCATTCGGGCGAGAGCGGGCCCCGCAGAGGCTGGTCGGTCGCTCGCGTAAGGAGGATGGACGGGGATGTCTCGCTCACCTGCAATGATCTCATGATTAGAAGTATTCGGCGAAAGCCTTAAGAAAAATAAGCGAGCGAGCGAGATACATACCCTCCCCAAGAAGCACCGGTGGCAGCGAGTCGAGTCTTCGACGGAGATGCGCCAGCTCGAAGTTCTTCTTACTGAAGAACTGGTACAGAGCGGCGTCATGGCCGCCGAGAGATGGGGGGCGGTAGCTGCTCTCGCCGTGCTGAATTGGCGAGAACGGGACGTTGCCAAAGTTCCCTTTGACGAAAAGGAACTTCTGAGCCCAGTAATGGCTCTTGTTGATGGTCTCGTTGACCTTGAGTCCCGAGCCCATGAATTAGGCGGTACCCTCCTTATAGGCCCTGAAGGAGAACAACTTCCGGAAGGCCGGCAAGCTGAACTCAATGCGTTCTTCTCACATGTAGCATGCGAATGCGACAATGACCGCCACGATGTGGAGGGTCTCGCCGGGCAGAGGAGTGCGAGCGAGGACTAGTAGCGGAGCCATTTCCACCTGCCACAACCTCGCACTCCAGATCTCGGAAGGATCCTAAGGTAATGATATGTGTTGAGCGCGCGAGCCTCGCGTTGGATTAAGCAAGCATAATCGTTCACTCGCGCGAGATGTGTCCCTGGGGAGGTGGCCGTCTCGCCAATATCATGTGGTATCTCGGCGCAGAGCCGCACGCACTCAACCAGTAAAGAGGCATGCCGCTCCTCGGCGATTTCCCTATCCCTCCTCGCTTGGAGATGAAGATCCTGCAGCATTCATCCTTGTTTCTGAAACAATTCCGAGGTTCGCTTCTTCATGGCTTCGGGATCCCGCGGGTCGCCCAGGAAATCATCCATCTGCTATGGTAGGGGGAGGGGCGACATCTCTCCCTCCCCAAAGTCAGAGTCAGAGGGGAGAGTTTCGGAATCCCCTGTGAACAAATCTAAACATCGTTAGCCATTAGCGAGACAAGCATGAAGAGCAACGTCTCGACAGATGCAGCAAAACCATTACCAGCATGCGGGCGAGAAGTAGTAGGTCGGCCCTGAAAGAGGTAGTGAAGGGAAGCGAGACAGACTTCCCATGACCACCACGCCGCATCACGTCATCGACAAGAACAGTCGGGGCAGGTCGCGAGCCACCGGAACCCTCCCCCCTCAGGAGATTAAATCTCGGGGTGTTAATGGTTGTGTCGAGGGGGACTGGAGTCTGAGGTCGCGAGCTTGGACGACCCGGAGTCGCGCGGGGTGAGGCTGTAAGAAGGAAAAATGAAAACCATACAGCAGGAAGTTAATCTAGTTTTGCGGGAGCGAGGCGCTTACCAGCAGCTTCTCCGTTAACAAGATCAGTCCTCGCCGGAGGATCGAGACGGGTCTCTGTTAAACCATCTCCCGTGTCCTGATCGGCAAGGGGAAAGTCCTGCAGTAAGGCGAGGTTTAGAGAAAACAAAGGGATAGTTAAGCGAGAAGAGTACCTTTTCAACGGGCCGATCGTCAGGAGAAGAGTACAGCAGTACTGTCTTATCCCCCTTGGGGGTAGGCGGACCGGCTTCGCCTTTTTTATCGCAGGCGCAGGCAGAGGGGTCTGGCGAGTCATCCAAGAGGCGGCGTTGGCCATGGTGGAGAGCTCTCCCGCCTTGGACGCCCTCAGGCGATCCCGGAATTCTTCGCAAAGAGGCATTCTCCGCTGGATACAGTGTGCGGAGGTGGAATAAGAGAGAGTAATAGCGCGAATCACCCCGGCTTGGGCAATATTTATAGAGGTTGGGTGGGACCCACAAGAAAGATTCCCTACAGATCAGCAGTCACCGGCGAACATACAGGGTTGGATGATTCTTTGCGAGCTTAGAGTAATCTCGCAAAGAGCGGGGATTGTGTTCAACCCCGAGTTCACCTGGGTAGGTAAGGACCGAAGAACAGTAACTTGGGCTGGAAGAGGTCATCTCGCCACTAAGGGGTCGCGGGAGTTGGGGGGTACGGGCCGAGGGGAGCTTGCAGGAGGGAATGCGAGACCCGGCCTCGGCGGATGTCGCCAGAAGGAGGGCGAGCGGGGCCTTCGCAGAGCGCTCGCCTAAGAGGGGTTTTGCTAGCCATACTCGCGAGGAGACTCGCGGGAGCTCTCGCGAGTAGCCTTCTCGCAAACCACTTGCCTATAGGCTAAGGAGGCGAAATTACCCCTCTGCCCCTGGTGGTCTGTCGTTAGACCCTCCAAACAGCGGAGTTTGGCTGTTAACAAGCCAAATTGGGGTGCATTTAGTAAAACCAAAAGGCGGATTTCCGCTATTAACAGACCACGAACAAAAATCTATAAATAGACCTTGAAGGGCACCTTGGGAGAGGATTCCAATCTCAGATTCTGAGCTTCTTCCTCCTTAGGTTACCTTGGTTTAGCTCGCTAGCTCTCCAAGGTGCCCAGTCTCAGCTTTGGCTTGGGAGGAGAAGCGCTCAACGATCTTCCGTTGTGGTGGGACCTCCTCGCTACGACTAAGATCTAAGTCTAGTTCTGAATCTCCAGTCTGCCCTTTTCGAGGGATCAGTAAGGGCTAGTTGCCCCTCAACTCGTTGAGGGCCTGAGCTTCACAAGAGACCGAGAAATCGGTTTCAACAATAGTCTCACAAGCAATGAGTGGCATCTAGCAATGCATCATTACAACCCAGTAATACCAGAGTTCGTAACTCAATGAACTTATTGTGACTAATGTTTCATTGTTTTCTTGTTCCTTTATCCCTTACATCCAGATTGAACTCGAGGCATGGATCCACAAACACCATTGTCACTTGAGACTTACTTGTGATACGTTCACATAACAATCCACAAAGTAGTCTCATGGTGGGTTTGTATAGTACAACTTGTTCTTAACAAGTACATATGTGATGACTTGATATCCAATATATGACATGTGAGAACCGGTCATCAGTCAACCCACATACTAGTATTAATGTATTATGCTCGCCCTAATTTCAAAGATGATACCTCGACCAGGGACCATTTAAGAATGAAGCTTCTAATAAATATAGGCCCTCACATTCAAGTCATGCACTTGAATTCATATGGATGCAAATATTCTAAGGATTTTATTATGTTAATTACTACATTAAATATAGAAACAAATTAACATAACAAAAGAACTTGTCATAAATGTAAACAGAAATACATAGTACTATTCATCATATGAATATGCAACCAACAAATACAAAATCCACAACCCTCCCACTAGAGATGAACATTCAACTATCTAATACTCATTGATCTAGCATGGCCATCATGCTTCCTTTGCGCAAGAGGCTTTGTCAGTGGATCTGATATATTATCTTTAGTCGGTACTCTGCATATGCTCACATCTCGTCAATCGACAATCTCTCGAATAAGATTGAACCGCCGAAGTATGTGCTTGGAGCGCTGATGAGAACTAGGTTCCTTGGCATATGCAATGGCATCATTATTGTCACAGTAAAGAATTGCCGGATTAACAATGCTAGAAACTACATCAAGCTCGTTGATGAATTTCCTAATCCATGCAGCCTCCTTCGCCGCATTTGCAGCAGCGATATACCAACCCTGTGCCTCTAGCCACTCAAGCGTTGACGTCACCTAGTTAAGTTGGACCCGATGTCGAGAGTAGGATATCACAATTATCCACTCGCACCCTTACCAAGATAGATTAATGTACCTTGCTTTGGCAAGCCCACACTTCAGCGATCGAGGCAGTAAGAGTGTCGTCCATCGGAAGGCATCTGTACACTTAATATTTGATTAAGGGATTTTCATGATATTTGATTAACACTTAATCACGATTAACATTTAATCACTATGCACACACTTTCACAATCATGAAAATAATTACAACATTCACAATGAAGTAAACCATCAACAATTGATGTTTTGGACTAAATCTAAGCATTTATAACACTTCTAAATTTTTTGGATATACATGTACTGGATGCAAGCACAAGCAATCTTACTTATGGCAGTTGACACGATCGTCTCTCTATGTTTATAGTTTCACAAACAAACATAGAAGGACGATTACTACGAAGGGAAAAAAATTCTAAAACATGGAAATCGCAGAACCTACCTCTGATACCACTGTTGGGTTTTCATGAGTGGAAACATATCATTTGTGCGCAGTGGAATTAAGTTATGGAATACCCTAAACAGAAACAAATGGATCTTGTGAAAACCATGAATCAAGAAATAAATGTAGTAAGTACCTGTGCGGGATCGAGTCAATAATCGATCGGACTGCTCCAGGAAATGCTTTGCTTGAATCGGAATCTTATTCTTATTCATCTTCCTCAATCTTCAGTTGATTCAAGATCACCGACTGGCGGTTGCTTGAGTTCATGCAGAACTAAATCTACGCCTTTATGAGTATCCACACTAATGTCAAGAAACACCTTGCTTGCATCGAACGAAAGCAGGCTGGAAGTTCGTCTCCAAAGATTGCTAGATCTGTCGCTAGAGAAGATCGTCGGCGCTAGGGTTCCAGTACGAAAAAGGAACCACCGTCGTCAGCGTCGCCGCTCTCTAAACACTTCAAAAAGTGCTCCGGAGAATAAGAATGCTTAACCCTAGATCTGGTTATGTTTATATATAATTATTAGTGAACCGGGTTCAGCTTCAACAGGAATTAACCTAAGAAAAGCCAAACCGGGTTCAAGGTTTTAAAATAGGAGAATTAACTGGCAAGACAACATCTAGTCGAATCTGCTTGGTCATCTTGTCGAATTCTTCTAGTCGATCGGCTAGACCATCTAGCCGATCAGTTAGACATCTAGTCGAATCTATCAAGTCGATACTGAGACCGTTTAGACAAATTCTTCTAGTCGAATTTGTCATGCCTATACTGACAGTTCTAGTTGACTTTATCTAGTAGAATCTGCTAAACCTTCTAGTCATTTTGACCAGACAACATAGACAGTTCTAGTCAACTTTGTCTACTCGAATCTGCTAGACCTTCTAGTCGATTCGACCAGACAACACAGACAGTGCTAGTTGACATTGTCTAGTCAAATCTGTTAGACCTTCTAGTCAATTCAACCAGACAACACAGACAGATCTAGTCGACTTTGTCTAGCTGAATCAGCTAGACCTTCTAGTCGATTCGACCAGACAACACATATAGTTCTAGTCGACCTTTTCTAGTCGATCGGCTAGACCATCTAGTCGATATCACCATATCAACATCCAATCAAGTTGATATAGACCTTCTCCCACTCATCTGAGTTTGTCTCTCCACTCATATCTTATATGAGTCGAGCAACCCTGATCATTTATCCAATTTCTCATGCGTTATTATGTGCGACCCCAAAAGCTCATATTACGTTGTCAGTGAGTCTAACTCATTGACTACTTTTAGATCACAAAGACTCCAACAAGTACCACATGATACTACAGAGAAAGGTAGCACTAAAAATAGCATTGAATGAAGGGCAGGACATCGATCCTAGACGAAATAAGGATAAAGGAAAAAACATCTGTGAGTTCTTGCTCTCTAAATTTCTTCCTTGTTTTTATTTTTGTATTCATATATTTATGTTGATGATGTACTTTATGCGAATCAAATGACTGCACAACTGCATTATGTAAACCGTGTAATCCATTATTGACTCGAATAGATATTTAAGATGCCCGGTTGATGTAGGTCAACTGCAGGTGACTTAAATATATATAAATAATTCTGAAGGGAGAAAAAATAATAACATATTCTAAAAGAAATGACACAAGTGAAATTTCAAGTGAATCACTACATGATAATACAATAAATGCAATGATAAATATAAATGTGAATGAACATGAAAAGGAACTTTGCAAATGAGATTAAAATGAGAAATGAACTAAATGACATTGATAAGGGTTAACCCTGGCGCGCATGGGGCATGAATCAACCTGCCAATGGAAAGAGAGAGAAATAAAATTGATTCAAGTCTCATACGGGAAGTCCCATAGGGAAAATTTTATGTTAGTTAGATAGCCCTGAATCAACCATATGTACACATGATTTCTATTGATTATACTGAATGCTACTTGATGGGTACCCCTTTTTTTAGATGCGATTGGAAAAATCCCTCCATTATGAGGAGTGATCATAATGGAGGAGTGAGAGGTTCCATAACTTCCTTCACTATGAGAATGGTCATAGTGGAGGACACTTTTGACCACCAAAACTACCCACAACCATCAAGGACGCGTGTGCATGGGCACACATCCCTAGGTACACCTCGTACGATGGAGGCAGTTAGGGCCCTAACAACCAATGACAAGATAGTCACTCGGTCTCCCAAAAAAACCTCGCGCGGTAGCGTATGCTATAGTACACAATAACATGCACACCCGCGCACGATAACACACACACTTGTGTGTGGCAGCATGCACAGTCGCACAGGGTTACACGCGCACCCCCAAGTGCACCCGCTCGTGCCCCAAGCACACCCACATGCGAGGTAGCATGCACGACCCCACACGCACCCATGTGAGTTCCCCTGCGGCACCGCGGGCACCTAGGTGCCCGCGCACCACCGCGTTCGCCCTCTAGTGCATCTTTTCCCGCCCCCATGCGCCCCCGCGTGCCACCTTACTGTGACTCTAACTCAACACCAATCTTATGCCCATAATCATCATCTTACGGTGACTCCAACTCATGGGTTAGTTGTCACCGCTCAACACCGGTCCTGTCGGCTAGTTCAATCATATCACAGGCCAAATTACGAAGAAAGAAATGTTTACCAAAAATGGTAAGTCCACAACCACAGGCATATATATATAAATATGAAACAAATGATCCGCAATGAGTTCGAATATAAAAAAGTGCAAGGGCTTATGCCTGGTACATATCCAAAAGGGAAACATAAATACACTTTCTCACACTACACTATGCGGAAGCTAATCAAAATCTCTCAGTAACCTATCGCCGTGTGGTAGTAGTAATGCGCGGCATCTACTCCTCAAGGTCTACCATCACGTCCTTCCTGACGTACTACTGATCCCGCTCCTCGATCTCCTGTTGTTATGACCACATCTGATCGTTAGTCAAAAAGACTAAGTCATTTTGTTCTTGCCTCCCCCTACGACTCCTAGGTACCGAGCGGAAGGACGAAGCGGAGGACATCAAGGGGTAAAACAAGAGCATGTGACATGAATTATGCTAGCAGTATATATGAACAAGTGAGCAGTAGGTACAACAGTAAAAAGGTAATAAGTAAGCAGTAAATATGTAAGTGTGTCGCAAGTAAAGGTAATAAGTAAGCTACTACGTTAACATCAAGAGTACCTTAACTTATATGAATGCTCATACAAACTTATAAGTTATGGTTTCCGGAATTATAACTTATCATATAAAAGTGCTCATAGTAATTTATATGATAAGGGTCTGTCAGTGTATATGCCTATAGTATGTATGAATGTTATGATGTGTTATGCTATGTTCATACAGTGCAACTCACCCACACGACTTTGCGCACATAGACCTTTTGTTCCCACTTTTCGGAGGTAGCAAGCCTCTCAGGTACTTCCATCGTGGCTACTGAAACAGTGGATCGAGCACTCCACTCCAAGGTGGGCATACACACTACCAAACCTAGACCTTACGTACGTTGTTGTGCACATACTAGGTGCACTTCCGTGAGTTCTTTGCATACTCTTGTTGGCAAACCGCCAGTCTTTTATGGTCGAGTGTGAATTATTAGGGATTGTCCTCTAGACCGCGGTATAGTAACCTACTGGCCCTCTAACTCACCACACCCTACCAAAGTTAACGTACTATCATCGTTGTGACAACTGGACCAGTACCAAAGACCCGCCACTAGTTTATGCACATGCAAGGTTTATCTCACCGCCTGAGACTCCAGCTCACAGGACCAACAACTTCTGAACCATTCCATCCCATACATTGGGACGATGTTTACCTTTCTCAATTTCTCCTATTTAAAGTTACTCTTGACTATTATTTAGTTGATCATAGCGAATTAAGGTGAATCCTGGACTTCCTGAGGTCTACCCGGTGAAGGGCTCGCAGCGATACTAGAAGGTATTCTAGGATGACATCCCAAACCTTCCTTTCTCAGAATATTTACTTTTATTGGTAACTACCCATTGCCAAGGACATTCTCATGGTTGCTCTTAAACTACCTTAAGATGACTTAGAATTCTTTTAGGGAAAGTGACGACCTATATGTGGTGTGTGGTGCAAACCCTTATGTATTTATCAATCTGTCCAACATTTATCTTAAAGATGCACCATGATCATGTTATCATCATAATTGCCCTAGGTGGAAAGACCCCCAAATGGTTTCAGTTACTCACCGTGCGATATTATTCTAATTTACTATTCAACTATAGGACAAACGTTCATCAATAATGCTACAACTTATAGGGACTAATATAATGGATGCCCTACCTATGTGTTCCCAATTTCATTCAATTCTTATGTGTTCTGGCTAGTCTAATCATCACATCAATTTTTTGCTATTTGCAGACCAGCACTATAATTAAACTAGTTTTGATCTCTATGATGTGAACTTCACTATATCTTGGCCAATGTCCTAAAATTCATTCCATAGGTTCATCATGACCAAATTAAGAAATGGTCAAAAATTCATAATATTCCTAATTAATTTGGCCATGAATAAATTTTTTATAAATTCAAGACATACATCACTTTACACATGAAGTATCAATTTCAGAGGTCAAAGTGATCCAAATATTTTATCAGTGGTATATTATGGTGAAATATCATGATTGACAGAGCTCCATAATTTTCCATAGCATTTATGACTATTATTTCAGTACTTAAATATTTTGGTTAATTTGTCACAATAAAAAGTAAGTACCAAGATAATTCATTCAAATTTTTTGGAAAAATCACCATAGGTTTATAATGGTCTAAAATTAATCTAGCCAAACTCTCAGAATTTTCCAAGTAATATTAACCATAAAATTTGCAATAATACATAAGTGTGACAAATGAATTTTTTGATAATTTACAGTGTTTATGACTTCCAAAAATCTTACTAAAATTCCAGAAATATATTTTAACATAAAGTTCCATTTTACAGAAAATTGGATTTTTTCTTAAGAAATTAGGTTATGCTTATTTCATTTTTACATTTATGTGATATAATCAATTATGATCATATACCTAGGAATATCAACTCCAAAAATCTTAGTAAGGTCTCCAGAGGTATAGATTAACCTAAATCATCATGTGGCAGAAGATCAGCACTTTCCTAAGTCATTTGATCACTTTCATTTGATTAATTCAATTATGTGACATTAATATAATTACTTAAATGCCTAGGATTTTCCACTCCAAAAATCCTAACTTTTCTAGGGATGATACCCCTCATCATAGTATGTGTATTGCGCAAACATCATGGGTATACAACAAGCCATTTGTGACAAATTCACAAAATACCAAATAGTGTTATATGCACACCACCTTCCCATACATTTCATTCACTTGTATGTGGATTATATTATTCTACAGTGGTTCAAATGACCTCAAATTTTTACATGTACTATGTATGACCAAACAAACATGTCACTCAAGATTTGGGTCATTTTGAATTTATCTAGCCACATTTTTTCAAATGAAAAATAATATTTCTTACAAAACTTTACAAAAATGATGCCCAAAAATTCTGATTTTTGGATAGGGGGTGTGTATATGGTATATACTTTCATGTCCAAAGTATTATATCCAAAAAAGCATCTATGTGAAATAAATTTACAAATTAGTGACTGGTCCCCCTATAGGACACATCTCAGGAGAATGTCCCTACAGGGAGTTGTAGGTCGCCAATTTTGGTGATTCAAAGTTGTATGGACAGTAGACTTCAAGGGCTACAAAAGTTGTCTCGGTCACATTTGCCTAAAAAAGCCTCTAAGTGGTTTAATTAATGGGATTAAACTAATGTATAAGGTTTGACAAATAATTCAATTTAATTCATCATGGCATGCATATAACCATCAGTCGCGGGAATCAGCGACCCTGATTGTGTCTCCTACCTCCAGCCAAGGGACATGATTGCCCCATACTAGGCTGATTTCCAAGCTAAATTCCCGGCCATCCGGTCACCGCGACCGGCCACCACCACCTCTGTTGAGGTGTTGGCTATCGATTAGCGGCGAGATGCCGACCGGAGATCGCCTTTCCGGCGAACCCGAGCGGGATAAAAAGGCTCAAAATTTCTCACCTTGCTCACATGGATCGCGGCTCAATTGAGCCTAATTTCTCTGCCTAAGGAGCTAGAAAGCTAGCATAAAGGGAGAGGAGGAGAAATGGACCTCTATTGGGGCTCGGCGATGGGTGTTCTGGCGGCTGGCCATGGTTTTCCTCTTCTCTGGCGAGCTTGTTCTATCCATCGACTCTCCACCAATAGCTCTCTTCTCAGTGGCTGGCTCGACTCCTTAGGACCTTTTGAAGATGATGGAAGTGTCTAATGTGGGTGGTGATGGCTGTATAGGGAGAATATGAGGTATGGGTGTCGGCCATGGCTATTTTGCCTCCTCCTTTGCTGCTGAGCGGCTGCCATCCCCTGATGGCAACTGTTCATGGCCTGAGGAGGTCGACTAAAGGCTTGGGCAGAGGAGTGGAGGGACATGGGTCCTCCATTCCTCAAAAGCTCCTTTTTCCTTAAGGCTTTTGGGGAGAAACCACTTTTTCCCCCATGCATGTCTTCTCTCTCCAAATTCAAGAGCTTGGGATGTCAATAGGCATGTGACCTACAGGTTAGGCTTGGGTTGGGTCCTTAGTCACTTTGGAATCCACTTGGGCTTTTGATTTCCTCCTTTAGGCTTAATGTTAATCATGGTTGACTTTTGGGTTGACTTGGTCAAATTAGTGAGTGGGTTAGCCCCACTTGATGGTCATGAGTCTTATGACACTACCCAAAGTCCATTGAACCATAGTGTGGCTCCAATTGAGTTAATTGATCCATATTATACAACCTCGTATTCGACGAGTAGGGCCCCCCAGGCCCGAGACAGCCTAAAGGATGAGCAGAGCTAAGAGGCATTCGACTAAAAACATCATTGGGGCATTCGCCCAGGTCAGAAGGTTATTCTCACATGCTAGGGGAGTGGGGAGAGCGCATCAAATACCTGCCCGCCCCGGGGTACGAATGCGCGGGTCGTCAGGCGAGTGAGGGATGGAATCCCACTCACTCGGGAGGCCAAGGAGCTGGCGAGTGGTGACTCCACGGACCACTCGCCTAGTAAAGCCAACGTGCGGGAAGTCTGGAGAGTGGTGCCTTCACGGACCACTCACCTAGAGGGATCTGGGGGTGAAATTACCTTGATACCCTTTTGGGACTGCCAATAGCCCTTCAGAACAGCAGAGTTTGGTTGTTAGTAGACCAGTTTGGGGTATGTTTAGTAAAATCAAAAGGCAGAATGAAGCTATTTGGAGACCAATTTAGAGAATCAATAAATAGACCTTTAAGGGCACCTTGGAGGAGATCTGAGCTTTTGGGCTTTCTCCTCCTCTGGTTAGTTTTGGTTGGCTCCTAGTGCCCTCCAAAGTGCCCAATTTGGCATTGGTTTGGGAGGGGAAGCTCTCTAAGATCTTTCGGGTGTGTGGCGGGACCTCCTCGTTGTAGCTTTGGGTCAATTCTTTTTCCTTCACCAATTATCAAGTGGGATAGTGAGAGAGAAGTAGGTGCAGGCTACACCCCCTGTGAGTCATAACTCAAGAGACCGGTTGACAGTTTCAACATTTTTGGTGCGGTGAGCGTCGACCATAGCCTACACAAGAAAATCTCTAGATGAGCTTCATGTCGGGAGGTGAAGGGGAAAGATCTAACCCAGGTTACTCGCCACCACCCGCGAGTGAGGTGACGATGGGGATGTTTGAGGACTTCAAGCGAGAGGTCCTACAGACCTTGCATCTCGCATTCGCTGCCCAAAGTGAGTTTGAGACTCCCGCGGTCCCGGTGATCGCGCCCCAGCTGATAGGAGAGAATGCTCCAGGTTAGCGACCCGAGAAGGAAGCAGTAGTGGAAGGAGGTGGGTGAGATCTGCCAGGGCGGCAACTCTTCCCCAACCTGGCAAGTGCCGAGGTCTGTGAGTTGACTCCGCGAGACCATAATACTCGTCGAGTGGGGGAGGGGAGTCCCTTTTGCAACCTGATCATCTCTGCCCCAATTCTGGAGGGGTTTAGAGAACCGTTGATGTCTTACTACGCAGACAAGGATGACCCGACGCAGCATGTCTAGTGGTTCGAGGATGCAGTCTCGATCAGGTAGATGTCAGACGCTTTCAAGTGTCGATTCTTCATCATCACCCTTAAGGAGAAGGCTCGAGATTGGTTTCATCAGCTACCCTTGAGCTTGATTTATTGCTTTGAAGATCTATGGCGGTGCTTCCTCTTATGGTCTCAACATCCAAGAAGAGTAATAAGGGTGCAGAGTTCTTGTTTGCAATCAAGCAAGGTCTGGAGGAAACGCTGGGGAGTTATGTAGACAGGTTTCACGAGGAAATACTCTCGGTACAGGAAGTACCGGGGCACACCTTGATGCTTTCCTTCGCCCTGGAGCACTGCGAAGGGTTCTTCAGAGTTGAGCTGACGAGAGTTCCTCCGCTGTCTTTTGAAGAATTGATAGAGAGGGCAGAGAAGGAGATTGAGGTGGAGGCGGCGAACCCGATGTTTGCCAGAAAGTTGGCTATGTTGGGAGATGAAGAAGCAAAGGAGCAGGGGGAGGCAAGCAGTAGGAGGTAAGGAGAAGAGATAAACCTACAGGTCGGGGGTTCCAGGGGTTGAAGGACCTGGGCAAGGTCAAGGAAGAGGATACCAAGGAGGGGGAATTTCCATGGGGGGCAAGGGTGGTTCAACCCTCCGGGGTGGAGAAAGGGCCCGAGGCCGCCTCTTCCCCCTCAGCAACAAACCATGGCAGTTGGCCGAGGAAGAGGAAGGGGGGAGGAAATGGAAGAGGAGGAGGCAGGGTGGCATTGCCCTACTGTGACTTCCACCAGGAGGAAGGTCACGCGACGGCCACCTGCCCAAAATTTTTGGAGATGAGAAGGATGAGGGGTCCGACGCATCAACAACAACAGCAGGTGAGAATTGAGGAAGTGCTACTCGAAGAGTAGGAGGACATGTGTGAGGATCGAGCTGACGTTAGAGCTCAAGGGGGGATCATAGTGATTCACGGCGGGGTCAAAATTGAGGTCACTCAAAAGAAGAACCTCCAAATGATGTTCAAGAGGAGCGTCGCGTTGACTTCCCAGACCCCACTCCCTCTAGAAAAGATCACGTTATCATCAGAAGATATGCCAGATTATGAGGATCCGTTCTATGATGTGTTGGTAATCCGGACGACCATTTAGAACTTCAGGGTATCCCGGATCTTGATCGACAATGTGAGCTCCGTGAATGTGATCTGTTGGAGCCTATGTTTCGCATCTCCTGGTTTGAGAATAACAAATATCGTGTTGTATTTGATTTTGCATTTTGTGTGTTTATAGTGTGCATGTTTTACATGAACTATAGCTACATAAGTAGTTTGCTGATTGGAGATGACTCTCTGGAAAGAGAGCTAACGCACGCATTAGTAGTTAACGCCCCGTGTTAACTGCATTCGACAAACTTTGAAGGAACCTGCGTTCGACGAAATCGGAATGAAATTACGTTCGACTAACTGGGACTTCCGTTCGACGAACTCGGAACGAAACTGCGTTCGACGAACTTGGAGTTCAGTTCGACGAAATTGCCTGCGCTCAACGAAATTGTGCTCGACAAGCTGCGTTCAACGAACTTGGAGTTCCATTCGACGAAATGAGCCTGCACTCGACGACATTGCGCCCGACAAACTGCGTTCGACAAACTTGGAGTTCCGTTTGATGAACATGCTGCACGACGATATTGCGTTTGACGAAATTGGTTTTGCCACGATCCTGACGGTTGCATGGAATTCTGTTCGACGAAGGCACATTCGACGAAAATGGTTTCGTTCGACGAAATTTGGTTCAGCCACGCTCCCGACGCTATACATGATCTCAGCAACTGTCGTACACGATCACTAACGCCAGCGTTAACTCTTAACGCCACGCGTTAGCTCCCGTGGCTATTTAAAAGTACAGCCCTCTCATTCTAGGTGTGAAGATGATTCCAGAATTCTGATATTTTGGAGAGAGGTTCGTGTACAGCAATTAAGAGATCTCCCTTGGGCTAACATGAAGATCTAAAGAAGATTTTGAAGGAGAAGGTCTACAATGCATATCCCATATGAAGGACGATCGTTTCAAGAACGCCAACATCTACATCACCTTCGTCTTCACCTTCAGAATTTCTTGGGGAGTTTCTCTTTACTTATCTTGTAATCATTTATTTTATTCTCTTTGTAATTTGTGTGGAGAAATCGTTCGGGGAGAACGTCGGATTCCGGGAAGGATTCCGTGGGTAAATTCGTCTTGTGTTGGCGACTAGGTCTGGGTAGGACTTAGGGAGGAATTTTCCTTGTGTTGGCGACTAGGTCTATGAGATTAGATCTAGGGGGTGCTCGAGGCCATATCCGGGGAAGGATTGGCTAGAGCAGCTTAAGGTCATATCTGGGGAAGGATAGGCTAAAGCCAACCGGTTTGTGGGGATACAAATCGGTATAGAAAAGGAAAAATTGTTTTACTCTGTACGCCTCCGATTTCTAGCGTTATAGAAACTAAACATTTGTGTATTCAATTTATTATGAAATAAAATCATGTCCTTTAATCTTCTATTCAATTGATTTTATTTCCTCTTCAAGAATGTTTTAATTTCTATTCCATTAAAGTATTAAAATTAACATTTGTTTAATTATAATTGAAATACAATAATCCTTCTTATTATCTCTGATTTTCTAGAATTGTATTTCATTAATGTTTTCATTAGTAAAATCTCATTGACTTAATTCTGAGCAGATTAATTTTCTGAAGAGCTAACGCTCAGCGTTAACACCTAACGCCAGGCATTTGAAATAGTAAGGAAAATTTTCTGTTTCCCTTTTCTGAGATATTAAACTATATTTTTCTATAAAATATTCTGAAAATTCAGTCCCTAACTCTGATAAATTTAATTAAGATCTAAATTCCATAAAACACTTATTCACCCCCCCCCCCCCCCCCTCTAAGGGCACCGTAAGATCCAACACGTGGTATCAGAGGTAGGTTATTCCAATATGGTTTCACAACCGGGAATAATGGCGCTTCATGATCTCGCATCTTCTAGAGGGGATAATTTTTATGAAAATGAAAAATCATTATGTCCACCATTATTTATGGGTGAAAATTATAATGGGTGGAAAACACTTATGGAAAAATTTCTTAAAACTTTGGATATTGAAGTTTGGAATATTATAATTAAAATGCCCCAAGTATTTTAAATAAAAATGAAATCTTTTTAAATGCCAAATCTATGAATAGTCTATATTGTGCTCTAGATTCAAATATTTTCAAACTTATTTATACGCTCCCTACTGCTTTTGAAGTTTGGAAATCTCTTGAGAATACTTATAGTCTTCCTTCCACAGATGATGAACAAGAGGAATTCCTTATGGATCCAAGAGAAGAAATCGACAAGGACTCATTCTTGGAGGAAGATAAATCTAAGAGAGAAATCGACGAGGAATTCCTTATGGATCCAAGAGAAGAAATCGACGAGGACTCATTCTTGGAGGAAGATCAATCAAAGAGAGAAACAATATTGAACTCAATTGATGGCAAAACATCAAGCAAAAGAGAAGACGGAAACTATAGCAAGGTAAGAAAATCTAAATCTTCTCTTTTAGTAACTAATTCTATTTCTACATTTCGTGTGCTTAAATTTGCTAAACGTAAAATTTCAAAGTTGAAACATGCTAATTCCAAATTACGTTTAGAAAATAAAACTATATAAGCAAACGCTAAAGTAGAATCTTATATTGATGTTTCAAATTCTCTTTCATGTTCTTTAATTAAAATTCCTACTCCTTGTTTAGAATGCAATCTATTAAAAGAAAAATTCAAGGATATTGAAAAAGGGCTCTTAGTTTCTAAAGAACATAATGAAAAATTGATAATTGAAAATGATGCTTTAACTTGTAAGTTAAGACAATTAAAATCTTTCGTTGAAAAAGTTCTAATTTCTAGGAATGTCATTCATCATAAAAATTTGAATAACAAAGATAAATTAGCTTACAAAATAATTTCTAAAAAGGACCATTTTCATACATCAAATCAAAAGGGATTTTGTTTCAAAATGAATTATGACCCTCACAAAATTCTTAAGAGTCACTATTATAAGTCTCAATATATTTTCAATCATGACTCAAATTTAAAAACTCATAATCATGAAAATCAAACTATAAAATATTATCCTTCATATTATAAGAGTATGTCTATAAGAAAGGGTGGAAATGGAAATCATCAAAATAAGAACCAATCATTTAAAACATATTGTAACCCACTCTTTCAACATTCAATTCTAAAGAAAGACCATCACTCTTATAAACTCTCAAAGAATCAATATAATAAAACTCATTATGATTATCAACATCAATGTATTTTGAAAAATAATTTTAATAAGCATAAATCCCAAATGAATTATTGTTCAAACAACTATCATTACAAAAAGATGTCACATAATCATTTTATGGATTTAAGTTATAAACAACCAAAGTATGAATGGTGGCCCAAAATTAAAAATGAAACACTAACTCCACTTGTAAAGGACCATTCATCATTATCTCTCCAAAGACCAACAAGATGTATTTGGGTACCCAAAGAAACCATCACATATGGTCCCCTTTGGATACCTAAATCTTGCATTCACTAGGAATCATTGTATTGCATGAAGTAGAAATAAAGTAAAAATGAAATATCATTACTCTACTTCATGATATGCTTAATTGCTTTTTCTTTTGTTTATTTTTTATTTTTTGAGTCAACTTGTTTATGATCACTTTATATATCATGAGATATGACTTTCTTCTTAAGCATAATGTTTAACAAATCAAATTGAATTAAATTGAACATAAAGTCATAATTTGTTTTAGTGATCTATCTTTTCTTTTTTCTATGTTTTATCCTTTCTAAATCTATTGCCTATAAATGTCTTATATTATCATTATAAATTGAATGCTAAATTTGCTAAATGATATTATCAAGACTAATGAAATTACTGTCAAAATTGGATTTAAATGGACTTTTAGGGGTCTTAGACTAAAATATTAAATGCACAACTTATTGCATATTTGTCTATTTTTCGTTGCTGCATATAATAGCCCATATATTGAAAATCATAATCGAGAAATATCGGAATCAAATAATATAAAAAACAATGTGTTTTAAAATCAAATATTGTAACTTTGTTGCTAACGCTAGGCGTTATCACTAACGCTGGCGGTAGCATATTTTCCTAAAAATTCTGATTTCTCTAATTATTATTTTTCTGAAAAATTATTTTGCTATCATTATTTTCAAATACCTTGTATTTGTTTTTGTCTAATGTCTACAAATTAAAATAAAAAAAATTTTACAAAAATGATAAATATGATTTCACAATCACCACCATGATCTATTAATATCTTATGTTAATATTCACTATAATCATATATCATAATTCATGATCCATCAAGACCTATCTTAAATCAACTAATACTATCAACCTTAGGAATAATGAAATATATGATGATTATTGGTATTACAGTTTCATATCTTGTTTTGTGTGTATGATGTGCATCTTTATTGTTTGCATGTATCTCATTATCTTTAGACATAAGAATTAACTTGTTATAAATAAGATGAAATTAAATAGAATTATCACTTCATTCTAGGTCTATAGATTTTCAAAACTCTAAAATTGATTACATGCAAACCAATTATATATATTTAGCATAACATCCAAATTCATTATCCTAGCCGAACCTCTTGGTATATGCTCAATTTAGTGTTTATGCTAGGATTATCAATATAGTGGCATGCTAAAGGTAGAGAAATTTGAACTTTAAAATTCATGAGTACATTGTTATTTCAAAATCTACTATATATTCTAAAACTAAAACAAACTCATGTTTTATGAATCAATCCTTAGACTAAAACGCTTAGTATATCCATAATCATTAACCTATGACATGTGTCTCACAATAGCGAGGGTGTAGGATTGTGTGCATTAGAGACCTAACCTCTAAGTCATGTCTTATCCTTAACCGGGGAGGGTTCCAATTGGGCCTTGCGAGGCACTGGGGGGAAAGAGTGCTAGGTTGAGCATCATCTTTTGTATGCATATGGGATTAACGCCCCAACCTATGGTATGTGTGCAGCTCCTCATGCCCATCCGTCACTTAGTACGGGGATAGAGTGTAGTCATGTAGTTAAGGTATCTTGATCTTAGATATACTCATATTATATTTATTGCATGAATATTATCTCACTCCTTATACTAAAATCATGCATATTTGTTTTTGTTCTAACATTGCATCTTGTGTTTGCATATTTTTATTATTTTGAGCTTTAATGATTTTACAAAACACAAGTACTTGAAAATCATCAAAAACATGCTAAAAGAGCCTTCAAATCTAATCAATATATTCTGAAATTTCAACTGAAGGAAGACCTCTTTATAATACAAATGAATTTTGAAAAACATTTTTCAAAAAAAATCAAGAAATACAGTTTTGTTTTGGCGTTAAGAAGTTAACGCCTGGCGTTAGCTCCTTTGCTCCAAAATATATTTTTTTTGCTTTAAATAATTTCTGGTATTATTTTAATTTTTTGTTTGTGTTTTTTATTTCTCCGTTTGTAAAAAATTTTCTATCTTTTTATTTCCCTTAAAACAAAATTTTATTTCTTTTCAAAAAAATATGTATTTTCTCATGCATTATTTTGGGTTTATTTCTCTGGCATATAATATCATTTACTGAAAGGGCTATTAAAGACTTCTATGTTTTCCAGAGAATATATAAAAAAAAATTCAAATACAAAATTACAAAACAATTTCAAAGAACAAAAATATTTTTTTTCTTTTTGTGTGTTTATTGTTTTGTGCTTTTATAAAAAAAATTATTAAAAATTTATATTAAAAAAACTGATTGTTATTCATTGTCATTGTCAAGGATGATTAATTATATCAATTAAAGATTAAATACAATGTTTAATTTAAATTTCAAGTTTCTTAAAAAACATTATTTTGTATTTGTCATGCCTTGAAAATTATCTTGTTATGTGTAATGAAATTGATTGTAGATAATCATGTGTAGAAATGCTTAGCATGCCTCTAAGTATGAGTAATGTATTATGTTTGATAATGATTTAATCACTCACTTATTTTTGATAATCTACATATGTTTACAATCTTATACTTGCATGATTGTGTAGTGTAATAACATAAATGATTAAAATGCATAAATAGATTACCTACACAACATTGAATTTGTTATTACAATTCTTTGTCTTTTATGCACTTATTCTTTAGAGAAATGTGGTTTAAAAAATGCTATGTTTGCAAAACAAGTGAATTCGGAGTCCTTAGTCACTAAACTAAAAAGCAAATAATCAATGACAAGGAAAACTCCACCAAGCACTACTCACCCTCCTGATAAGTCTTAATGAGCATTGTGAGGTTGAGCATCTTGGCTAAAGAAGTGTAAAGTGTCTTATAGCAAACATTTATACATCACTTCTCTTAGTACACCGGATCACAAAAAAATTGAAAATAAAGCTAAAAGTATAAAAGTGATCCCCCAAGCACTACTTTGCACCTTGATAAGTCTTAATAAGCATTGTGCGTGCAGAGCACCTTGGTAGTTGTACTATTTATTCATGTGCATTGAAATATTGTGGAAGTAATAGTATTTGTGCATTTTAATGTTGTGTTATTTCATTATATATGTCATGTGTTTTTTTTTATTGATTCATATGTATGCTTTATCAAAACACTATTTTGTACACATTATTATCTTTCATAAAACTTCTACTCATGAGAATTGGATCCTAATGCTCATCTATACTATTCTCTACAAATTTAAGTAAATGCACTAGATAGCAATGTATGACTGCTACAATGTTTATGTTTACTTGAAATTCAAATTTTATTACATTGTAGTTTTTGTATCTTTTCTTGATATTATGAAATCATGCTTGCAATTTTATATTAATGGAATAGCATCTCTTGAATCTATAACTCAAACATCAACTTTTCAAATTTAAAACTCATTATCCTTTATATGATTCTATCTTCTAAAATGATGTTTATGCTTAAGAGTGTTTATTATATTCTTCTGCTAAGTTTACCACTTATGCTCATTCATGTATATTATTTTTAACACCATGGTTTCAACAAGTGGTATCTTAAAATAAGAATGCTTACTTTATCATTTCTGTTATGTTGCTTACTACTTTATGTTACATCATGCTTATATTTTTTTTCTCAACAAGTAGTATTTAACAAGCTTTTGATTGCATCTTATTTTTCATCTCGGCATAAAATATATTACTCCTTATTACATACTCACTCCTAAAACCCTCTTTTGATACTACCAAAAGGGGAGATTAAATTGCATAAATCTAATATTTAGGGGGAGTGCATTATAATAATATTAAACTCAAAAGGGGGTAAATTTGTAGGGGGGTAATTGATGAGTCCCAATTATATACACATTTATGGACTCATCTGGGCCGATTTTCTAGTCTTTGCACTTCACATTAGACATGTTTTCATTCCTATTTAATACTCCATGCTAAGTGCACTTCTAGGTCCGTTTTGGTGTTATTTCTTGTTCATCTTCGTTACTAGTTTTCATGCAGTGTTAAGTGCCACCTTCAGTGGCTAGACTGGTGTTGTATGCTGGAACAGGAGTCGTGCAGGTGTTCCCGGTACAATTCTGTACAGGAACACTGCGCACGATCACTGGCTCTATCGCGCACGACCACTGGTCGTGTGCCATTGATCGTGCGCACTTAACGCCCATTTTATGAGTTCTGTTTGGCTTATCGCATGACCATTTACGACAGTGCGCACGACCACTGGTCGTGCACCACTGGTCGTGCGAACATTGTATTTTATAATTTTCTTATCTTACAGGCTCCGTCCAGTCGCGCGCACGATCGCAGAATTCCAGTGCGCACGACCACTGGTCGTGCGCCAATGACCGTGCGCAGTATTCAGTCCAGCGCCTATATATATGCTTATTCCGATTTTAGGGCGGGATCGAGCCGCCGGGAGCGCGACTGGCAGTCCGTACGCGGGCGATTTCCATCCCGGGACACTTCCACTTCATCTCCTACGCAAGGGGAAGTCCTCTCCAACCATTCCAAGCATTTCTCCACTGTCCGGGAGCATTCTCCACCATCCGCAACCCTCAAACAGCTGTTTTCCACTCCAGTCCGGTGAGAAGAAGAGGAATCATGAGGTAGAAGACGACGGAACCACGTAGAGAGATCGTGACAGTTTCTCTACACCGGAAGCACAGTCCCCCCGAGTCCGGAGGTAGCTTGACAAACTACCATTCCGGCCGTGAACGGCCGCTAGTCTTCATCCATTGGTTATCTCTTTCCTCTCTCCTTCGTTGTAATCTTTGAATCTTTTAAACTTGAATATCATGATATTTGGTTTAAATGAAATGAATGTTTCTTCTCTTTTCATCATCACTTGCTTGTGAATCGCTTCGCCTCCACTCGTCCACTCACTCACGCACTCAAGGTGTTTGATCCGCGTTAGCAAGAGCTAACGGCGTTTGTGAAGAGGTGTTTGCGACCCTCACCTTCCCGCACTAGAGCACGCTCCATCGGCCTCACGAAGCACGACATCGCGGCCGTTGCATCCATCTCGCCTTGCGAAGCGGTGCTTTCGACCCGCATTTCCTTCATTGTTGTTAAGAGTAGGAAAGCCCAACCAAAACCCCCCTTTTGTGTGTTTGTTTACGCTTGTGTAACAATAGTCACACAACGCGATTCGTTCACCCAATCTGCATTCCTCAAGAGACCGACACTCGGGGATCCTATTCCCAAACTTTATTACTTGCGCGACCGGTGCACTTGCCGAATTATCGCATCAAGTTTTTGGCGTCGTTGCCGGGGAATGTTCAGGCGTGTAACGTCTTGAGTTGTCAGCTTTTGTTACAAGAGCAGTTGTTTTTGATTTCCGTTGTTTTGTTTTCTTGTTGTTGTGACTGTGCATGCAGAGACAAGCCGCGGGGGAACTTGTACCCTTTGATCCAGAGATCGAACGGACCGCTCGTGCACGAAGGCGCGCAGCAGCCGTACAGGCGGCAATGGGTGACAACATAGACCCAAACAATGCTGACCCAAGAGTGCCCGATGTGGGGCAGCACCAACCTGGAGATGAGCAAGAGGTAGTGAGGCCTCGACCCAGAACGATGAGAGATTATACCACTCCGACAGCTGGGAGTGTGTATCCGGGATTTGGTCCCAACATTATGAACAACCAGTTCGAGATCAAACCTGCGATCTTGAACATCATCCGGAACAATGCTCAATTCTCCGGGATGACCAGTGAAGACCCGCACCTGCACCTGGCAGAGTTTTCCGATATCTGCGGAACTTTCCGCTACACTGGAATACCTGACGATACAGTCAAGCTGCGACTGTTCCCATTCTCACTTCGCGACAAGGCCAAGGTGTGGCTCCATTCTATTCCTCCTGGGACCGCCGCGACTTGGGATGCTCTTGCATCCAAGTTCTTGGCCAAATTCCACCCCGTGGATAAAATTGTGAACCTGCGGCGGGAGATCGCCACCTTTCGCCAAGCTGACCAAGAGACCCTTGCCGAGGTGTGGGAGCGCCTTAATGATCTTCTCCGCCGCTGCCCGAACCACGAGCTCCAACCGTGGAATGTGGTAGAGACTTTTTACTTTGCGATCGAGCCCAACTACAGGGCAATGATCGATGCTGCTGCGGGTGGTAATCTAATGAACCACACTCCAGAGGAGGCCCTTCGGATTCTGCGCGACACCGCCTCCCACAGTACATTCTGGACTGCCGGGAGAAATGCACCAAGGAACGCCCGCGGTCTCTTTGTGGTCGACTCACTTCCTCCTACACCCGCGCCTGCTACTGTCATTACGTGCGAAGGATGTGGAGGCGACGGCCACCACGCGTACGAATGTTTAGGGAACAACATATCAGGTGACTTCGCGCACTTATCCTTGAATGAATCTGTTAATTTTGTAGGAAATCAGTCTAAGGGGGTGCCATTTAATAATGCTTATCATCCGGGAGTGAGAAGTCACCCGAACTTCTCATGGAACCCAAACACGCATGGCCAACGATGGGCACCGGGGCTGCATCAAAACGATGCTTACGCCTCTGGGAGCCAACCGAGACCACCACACCCGGATTATAACCAAGGCCCCCCAGCCCAAAAAGAGCAATCTGGAGGAGATGATGGAAAAATTTATGCAAGCGGCTACCTCAAATATGGTGATCCAAACCGCATCCATGCGGAACTTGAAAACGCAGCTGGGCCAATTGGCCCAAGTGCTAACCGAGCGGTCGCATGGGACCCTTCCTAGCAACACTGAAAAGAACCCAATAGATCAAGGGAAGAGCCTCGGCGATGTGGTAGAGGCTGATCCAAGTGAGTTAGTGATTTCTTGTTCCATCAATAATATCGAAACAAAAGCTTTGTGCGATTCAGGCTCCTCCCGCAACGTCATTGCGTTGCAAGACGTTGCTAAATTGCAACTTGAGATGAACACGGAGGATCGGAAATCCCTTATGCTTGCTAATGGGACCGTTATACAATCTGAGGGGGAAGTGAAAAATGTAGAAGTGATAGTTGAGGGGACGATTGTGGTTGCTGATTTTCAGGTGTTGGGACCCCAGGAAAATCACTTTATGCCTATCTTGGGCGTGCCGTTCTTGAAAGAGAGCGGTGCGACCCTTGATTTCGCTACGGGGTGTGTCTTCCTACCCAATAAGGTGCCGCAGTCCACTTGCCCCAAAGCTATAACTGAAACATCCACTCCTCCCCCTCTCTTTATTTTTGATGAATCTCTGAGTTGTGCAGGAAATGAAGAAGATAAAGAACCAATTGAAGGAGAAAAGGAGGAGCACCAGTCCAGTGAGGAAGAAGTAGATCTTCGGAGAGAATTTGATTCCGAGACGGAGGAAGATTGCATTTCGAAAAATATTGACTTGAATTTAGTTCGGGACACTGTCCCATTATCTTCTTGTTTTGATTCTTGTAATAAACAATTTAAGCGCTCCATCTCTTGGGTTGATCCGGTAGTCACCGCGACGCCGGAAGTGACGCCACCCACCACCAAGGTGGAAAAATCTGAAAACTTTCAACGTTGGCAGTCCCCGACTGTCACTAAACTTAAACAGGAGAAACTTCTGCACGACGCTCGCGCTGCCGCTCTCCGTGGCAAGAGGGCGGAGGTTAGGGAAACACTGGGCGACACCAGTGTTGGCCCTAAAGCCTTCACCTCCCGCCTACGAGCTACGGGAGACGCGCACCATAAGAGCGCCTATAGCTGATTTGTGTTGTCTGAATTTGTGAAACTGCTTCTGTGAACTTCTCCTTTAATTTCTGCACTCTTTAAACATTTATAATACAGGTATTTGGTCCAGCTTAAGGACATAAAACAAAAGCGCTGTTGGGAGACAACCCAGATTTCCTAATTTTATTTTTATCTAACATGTTTAGTTCGGTTTTTATATTTGTTTTTGCTGTTTTTAGTTTTGTGCTTGCAGGTGTGTTGTGTTCTTTGGTGCGGATGCTGCGGATTGTGCACGAAATTAGCGCCAATCTTCCGGTATGCTCAATTCTGAGCATTGGGTAACACTTCTCCCTCCTAGCTTTCAGTTTTGTGATGTAATGTGTAGATTAAGTCTGGGGGAGAGCATGTGTTATCCACTTTGCGTATGAGTTGCACCGCATACTAGAAGTTTGTTTATTATTTATCTTTGTCATCATCATTGTTTTCATACTTCTTGCACCACTTCACCCACATGAGTGCGCGCTTTCCTATTTGTGTTGTTTCCAAATAAACTATTTTGGTTAGGAATGTGAAATAGGACGTTAGCTTAGGAATTACTATTTGAAGTGCGATGTTGACTCGAGCAGTGTTCTAGTCGCACCCGCATGCTGCAGTAGAATTTGAGTAGAACTAGATTGTCTCTATGCATCTAATTTATGTTTAGTATTTTTGCGTAAATTTAGATTTGTTATACTCAAATGGTGAATGTGAACGAAATTGACGATAACCCGGTGTTGTGTGTGTACGAGCACTAGTCATGTGTTGCTCGAGTCGGGAGGAAGGTTTACCTTTCTCGTGGCCTAAGAACTTGCCCCAAGCGACTCTCGAAGCATGGGCGAGAGCGACTCGTCGAGTTAAACGTGATGTAGGCCACCTTTTGGCTAGTTTGAGCCTTCTCGTTCCATGTCCTTTTCGCTCACCCTTGCAAGCCAAAATTGTGCCTACCATTCTTTTGTTCAGCTCCTCCTCCATTCACCAAGGCCTGAAGCTTTGCCCACTTTCGCAACCAAATAGATGTTTCTCTGCACTCATGTTCTTGATTTGGTGTGATTTTTGGAATCTTTGTGATGTGATGAAGAAATAAATTTTATTTTGCTGAATTTGAACCAACCGGAGGATAAGTAAAAGAAGAAAAGTATGTTGTTAAAAGAAAAAAAAAATCTGAAAAAGAAATATGTCGTAAAGAAATCCTTCCGAGCTAAATGGAAAATCTGTTGGTGATTGTGAAGTAGGCCGTGTGCACACCTAGTTTTCATGATAAGTCTGGGGGTGTGTCACACGAGCATTGTTTTTGGTTTTGTGTGGTGCAGCATTCCGTTAGCTCAATTTGGTTGCGTAGCCTTCATTTTTATCCTTGAATATCACACCGCAACCTAAGCCCCATATAATCCTAAAAGTCCTATTGATTTAACTTGTGAGTTTGCTAACGCCGTGGAGAGAGTGTGATCGAGCGAGCGTATGGTTCACGACGTTGATGGATTTCAGCGGAGTTATTCCTAAACCCCGACCTTGTGCAACACCCGCCTTAGTGTCTTGTTATTTTCACACCGGGCATGATCGTTCGAATTCATCATAATTCACCAACTGAGTATAACTGAATCTCTACTTACGCTCTAATACTTCCGTAAATTAGTTAGCATAGTTAGAATCTCTTTTTACTAAATTTCTATTTGCCTGCTTTTGTTACTTCGCATTGTACTCTTTTGTGTAATTTTCTTTGTTAACTACCATTTTCACACTCCGCCGAATTCGTTTGCTCGGGACGCGCAAACAGGTAAGTCTGGGGGTGTGATGAGTCCCAATTATATACACATTTATGGACCCATCTGGGCCGATTTTCTAGTCTTTGCACTTCACTTTAGACATGTTTTCATTCCTATTTAATACTCCATGCTAAGTGCACTTCTAGGCCCGTTTTGGTGTTATTTCTTGTTCATCTTCGTTACTAGTTTTCATGCAGTGTTAAGTGCCACCTTCAGTGGCTAGACTGGTGTTGTATGCTGGAACAGGAGTCGTGCAGGTGTTCCCGGTACAATTCTGTACAGGAACACTGCGCACGATCACTGGCTCTATCGCGCACGACCACTGGTCGTGCGCCATTGATCGTGCGCACTTAACGCCCGTTTTATGAGTTCTGTTTGGCTTATCGCACGACCATTTACGATAGTGCGCACGACCACTGGTCGTGCGCCACTGGTCGTGCGAACATTGTATTTTATAATTTTCTTATCTTACAGGCTCCGTCCAGTCGCGCGCACGATCGCAGAATTCTAGTGCGCAGGACCACTGGTCGTGCGCCAATGACCGTGCGCAGTATTCAGTCCAGCGCCTATATATATGCTTATTCCGATTTTAGGGCGGGATCGAGTCGCCGGGAGCGCGACTGGCAGTCCGTACGCGGGCGATTTCCATCCCGGGACACTTCCACGTCATCTACTACGCAAGGGGAAGTCCTCTCCAACCATTCCAAGCATTTCTCCACTGTCCGGGAGCATTCTCCACCATCCGCAAGCCCTCAAGCAGCTGTTTTCCACTCCAGTCCGGTGAGAAGAAGAGGAATCCTGAGGTAGAAGATGACGGAACCACGTAGAGAGATCGTGACAGTTTCTCTACACCGGAAGCACAGTCTGCCCGAGTCCGGAGGTAGCTTGACAAACTACCATTCCGGCCGTGAACGGCCGCTAGTCTTCATCCATTGGTTATCTCTTTCCTCTCTCCTTTGTTGTAGTCTTTGAATCTTTTAAACTTGAATATCATGATATTTGGTTTAAATGAAATGAATGTTTCTTCTCTTTTCATCATCACTTGCTTGTGAATCGCTTCGCCTCCACTCGTCCACTCACTCACTCACGCACTCAAGGTGTTTGATCCGCGTTAGCAAGAGCTAACGGCGTTTGTGAAGAGGTGTTTGCGACCCTCACCTTCCCGCACTAGAGCACGCTCCATCCGCCTCACGAAGCACGGCATCGCGGCCGTTGCATCCATCTCGCCTTGCAAAGCGGTGCTTTCAACCCGCATTTCCTTCATTGTTGTTAAGAGTAGGAAAGCCCAACCAAAACCCCCCTTTTTTGTGTGTTTGTTTACGCTTGTGTAACAATAGTCACACAACGCGATTCGTTCACCCAACCTGCATTCCTCAAGAGACCGACACTCGGGGATCCTATTCCCAAACTTTATTACTTGCGCGACCGGTGCACTTGCCGAATTATCGCATCAGTAATCATATAGGAGGTGCATACACTATCATATGCTCGATCATGACAATCCTTCAATAAGTGGTTCCTTATCTATCTTAAAAGATATACACTCATCCCTACCCACTTTTTGTTAATAACAAAGGGGGAGAAGAAATTGAGAAATCTAGTAAAATAGATATTTAGGGGGAGTAAATTTTAAGTGAACACTTATGTACGGGGAGGACTTCATATAGAAAGAGTATGCATTATAGCTTTCAAATCTATCATGCTTTTAACCTATTATTCATGCATATATTATCACCGCACTTATCTATAAACACAAATGGTCTTAATCTCACTAATTTCTCATACAGGTATTTGTTATTATCAAAAGGGGGAGATTGTTGGAGCTTATGTTCCGCATCTCTTGGTTTGAGAATAACAAATACCGTGTTGTATTTGATCATGTATTTTGTGTGTTTATAGTGTGCAGGTTTTACAGGAACTATAGCTACATAAGTAGTTTGCTAATTGGAGATGACTCTCTGGAAAGAGAGCTAACGCACGCGTTAGTAGTTAACGCCCTGTGTTAACTGCGTTCGACGAACTTTGAAGGAACTTGCGTTCGACGAAATCGGAACGAAACTGCATTCGACGAACTGGGACTTCCGTTCGACGAACTCAGAACGCAACTGCGTTCGACGAACTTGGAGTTCCGTTCGACGAAATTGTCTGCGCTCGACGAAATTGTGCTCGATAAGCTGCGTTCAACAAACTTGGAGTTCCATTCGACGAAATGAGCCTGCACTCGATGACATTGCGCCCGACAAACTGCGTTCGACGAACTTGGAGTTTCGTTCGACGAACATGTTGCACGATGATATTGCCTTCGACGAAATTGGTTTTGCCACGATCTTGACAGTTGCATAGAATTCCGTTTGACGAAGGCGCGTTCGACGAAATTGGTTTTGTTCGATGAAATTTGGTTTAGCCACGCTCCCGATGCTATACACGATCTCAGCAACTGCCGTACACGATCACTAACACCGACTTTAACTCTTAACGCCACGCGTTAGCTCCCGTGGCTATTTAAAAGTACAGCCCTCGCATTCTAGGTGTGAAGATGATTCCAGAATTTTGATACTTTGGAGAGAGGTTTGTATACAGCAATTAAGAGATCTCCCTTGGGCTAACATGAAGATCTAAAGAAGATTTTGAAGGAGAAGGTCTACAAGGCATATCCCATACGAAGGACGATCATTTCAAGAACGCCAACATCTACATCGCCTTCGTCTTCACCTTCAGAATTTCTTGGGGAGTTTCTCTTTACTTATCTTGTAATCTTTTATTTTATTCTCTTTGTAATTTGTGTGGAGAAATCGTTCGGGGAGAACGTCGGATTCCGTGAAGGATTCCGTGGGTAAAATCGTCTTGTGTTGGAGACTAGGTCTGGGTAGGACTTAGGGAGGAATTTTCCTTATGTTGGCGACTAGGTCTAGGAGATTAGATCTAGGGGGTGCTCGAGGCCATATCCGGGGAAGGATTGGCTAGAGCGGCTTGAGGCCATATCTGGGGAAGGATATGCTAAAGCCAACCGATTTGTGGGGATACAAATCGGTATAGAAAAGGAAAAATAGTTTTACTCTGTACGCCTCCGATTTCTAGCGTTATAGAAATTAAACATTTGTGTATTCAATTTATTATGAAATAAAATCATGTCCTTTAATGTTCTCTTCAATTGATTTTATTTCCTCTTCAAGAATGTTTTAATTTCTATTCCATTAAAGTATTAAAATTAACATTTGTTTAATTATCATTGAAATACAATAATCCTTCTTATTATCTCTGATTTTCTGGAATTGTATTTCATTAATGTTTTCATTAGTAAAATCTCATTGACTTAATTCTGAGCAGATTAATTTTCTGAAGAGCTAACGCCCAGTGTTAACACCTAACGTCAGGCGTTAGAAATTGTAAGGAAAAATTTCTGTTTCCCTTTTCTGAGATATTAAAATATATTTTTCTATAAAATATTCTGAAACTTCAGTCCCTAACTCTGATAAATTTAATTAAGATCTAAATTCCATAAAACCCTTATTCACCCCCCCCCCCCCCCCCCCCCTCTAAGGGCATCGTAAGATCCAACATGATCTTCAAGAAGGCTTTTGATGTAATGCAGTTGGAGGCAAAAAGGGTGCTAACCTCAAATGGGCTGTTGTTTGTCTTTTCGAGGGAGAGGAAGGAGTTTGAAGGAGGAGTCGGGCTCCAGGTGACGTTGGGAGGGGTCCCGAGGTACTGCCGGTTCGTCATAGTTGACACTCCGAGTAATTATAACGTGATTTCTGGATGCCCTCTCATCAGCACCTTCTGATGTGTTCCCTCCTCCTTCCATCAATGCCTTAAGTTCCACAATGGAGGAGTTTAGGTCTGAATCCGAGGGGATACTAAGGTGGTGAGACAGTGCTATGTGATTGTCGTCAACACCATCTCCTGGATAGCGAAGGCTGAAGAGGTGGACAAGGAGATGAGGGAGCCTACGAAGTCGGAAGAAGTAGTAGAGGGAGAAAGAAGAGTAGAAGAGGAGGTCCAAGTCCTGGAAGAGGAGATGGGGGAGATACAGGAGGGACATCCCGTGAGGATGGAAGTAGAGATTGTGAGAGGGGAGGAGAGCCTAGCAGAAGGGGGGAAGGTAGGCGGTGAGTGGAAAGAGCTATCTCGACTAGAGGCGGTCGAAGAAGTAGTAGAGATGGAGGTCATCACTCGGGGAGGCAAGGTGGAGAAGGTACGGGTTAGTGGAGGTCTTAATTCGGAGGATCAGGGGAGGATGCTGGAATGCATCAAAAGGAATGTGGACATCTTCACTTGGAGCGCGGCGGACATGTCGAGCATCGACGCAGATTTGGAATGTCATTGTCTCAATGTAGACCCAGGAACCCGCCCCATCCGCCAGAAGAGGATGACTATCGCCGGCAAGTTAGAGGAGCCAATCCGGGAGGAAGTGGAGAAGCTTCTCAAGGCAGGTTTTGTATCAGAGATCCAGTTTCCAGGATGGGTCTCTAACGTAGTCATGGTAAAAAAGGGTGATGGCCGTTGGAGAATGTGTATCGATTTCTCTCTTTTGAACAAAGCATGCCCTAAGGATTGTTACCCCTGCCTCAAATCGACGCGCTGGTTGACTCAACCATCGGTTTTTCTGTAATGAGTTTTTTAGATGCTTTTTTAGGTTATCACTAGATCAGGAAGCATCCACCAGACGTCAAAGATGTCTCCTTCATCACGAGGGAAGGGTGCTACTGTTATAAGATGATGCACTTTGGGATAAAGAACGCAGGGGAAACATACCAAAGGATGATGTATCGGGTCTTTCGGGAATATAGGGGAAGGAACTTGGAGGTGTAAGTGGACGACCTCATGGTGAAGAGCAAGAGTGTGAGCTCTCACCTCCTAGACCTCGAAGAAACCTTCGCCACTCTGCACAAGTTCAAGATTAGACTGAACCCCTCGAAGTGTGTCTTCGGGGCCAACAAAGGGAAGTTTCTGGGTCACCTTCTTACCCCGACAGGGGTGGAACCCAACCTGTACAAGGTAAATGCCATAATGGAGCTGGAGTCGCCACGGAATGCCAAAGAAGTACAGCGCTTAAAAGGAAAGCTCGCGGGGTTGGGCAGGTTTCTCTCCCGGGCTGGGGAGAAATGCTCGCCTTTCTTCAAAGTGTTGCGAGTTAACCAAAGGTTCGAATGGTCAAAAGAGTGCGAGGAGGCTTTTCAAGCTTTAAAAATCCAGCTAACCAAGGCTCCGCTTATCCAAGGGCCAAAGGAGGAGGAAGGCCTAGCTTTACACCTCAGAGTAGGTGCAGAGGCTGTGAGCTCCGTCTTGGTCCGGGAAGAGGGCAAGAAACAACTGCCATCTATTATATGATTAGGGTCTTGAAGAAGATTGAACTTCGGTATTCAATTCTTGAGAAGCTGGCATTCACCTTGGTATCTCGGCCAGAAAACTCAGGCCATACTTTCAAGCTCATTTGATCTAGGTATTGACTGACCATCCCCTCCGCAAATTTTTCGAGGGGGTGGAGCATTCAGGGAAGCTCGCAAAGTGGTCAGTAGAGCTGAGCGAGTTTGACATTGCTTTCGTCCCTCGGCTATCGATGAAGGATCAAGTAGTGGCAGACTTTTTGGCAGACTATGTGGTCAAAATGGAAGAGGAGCAGACCCCTCGACACGTCCTCTGGAAGCTACTAGTGGACGGGGCCTTAGGAAGAAACTCCCTGGGAGGAGGGGTAGTGTTGGAAAGTCCCCAGGGGGTAAAGATAGAGCAGGCCGTAGTAATACATTTCCCCATCACCAACAACCAGGCGGAGTACAAAGCAGTAATCGATGGCTTGCACCTAGCCCAGGAACTAGGGGTTCGTGGTATAGAGGTTCTCATGGATTCAATGGTCATAGCATCGCAGATCAAGGGTGAGTTCGAGACAAGAGATCCCACACTCATGAGGTATCTAACCAAAGTAAGGGGCCTCATCAGGACATTCAGAACTTTCTCCATTCGGCACGTGCCAAGGGAAGAGAGTACCCCAGCAGATCCGTTGGCCAAGTCGGGTCCCCGGGCCGGAGAGACCTGGACAGACCTATTCCGCCCATCAATCGAGGAAGGAGAGCTGATGGATATAGAGCAGCGTCCCTCGTGGAGGGATCCCTTCGTAACCTTCCTAACAACGGGAGAGTTTTTGGAGGAAGTCCCAGATCAAAGACGCTTCATGCACAAGTCAGTCTACTACATGTTGCACGAGGGGGACTTATATCGAAAGACCCTTTCGGGACTCTTGGCGTGATGTGTATCCGAGGAGGAAGTCCCAAGGGTCCTGGAGGAGGTCCACTCTGGCGAGTGTGGCAGCCACTCAGGAAGTAGGACGTTGGAGGCGAGGGTGATGAGGCAAGGGTATTTCTAGCCAACCATGAGCAAAGATGCGACAGAGTTTGCCAAAAAGTGTCAGAAGTGCCAGCTATTTGCTCCGCTTCAACTATTGCCAGCTCAGAGGATAAGAAGCATCACGGCACCATGGCCCTTTGCAATTTGGGGAATGGACCTGGTAGGACCCTTCCCCCAGGCAAGCGGGCAAAGAAAGTTCCTCCTGGTCATGATCGAATACTTCTCAAAATGGTTGGAGGTCGGAGCTTGGCCAATGTGACCTCCCAGGTAATCCGCAACTTCGTATGGGGGGAGATCATCTGCCGACACGGGATCCCACAAGCCATAATTACCAATAATGGGCGACAATTTGCTAGTGAAGAGTTCTTTGGCTTCTACAGTCAACTGGGAATAGACCTCAGGTTCGCATCTGTCCACCATCCAAGGAGCAATGGGCAGGTGGAAGCGGCGAACAAGATCATAAAGAACTTGCTAAAAAGAAAGTAGAAAATTTGAAGGGGAATTGGGTGGAGCAGCTCCCCTTGGTCCTATGGGCCTTGAGGACTACACCCAACACTGCCACTGACGAGACCCCCTTTAAACTCTCCCACGGTTGTGAGGTCATTCTCCCCGTAGATTTTAAGGTCAAGACACCGCGGGTAATGGGAGCAGAAGGAGGTGACGAAGAATGGAGAATGGAGAATGAAGAGGATCTGCGACTCTCTTTAGATCTGATTGAAGAGCTCCAAGTTCTCGCCTCCATCAGACAGGAGGAAGTCAAACACCGGATGGCAAGGTACTTTGATAAACATATTAGGATCAAGCAATTCGAGAAGGGGGGCCTTGTCTTATAGAAGGTCGATGCGGCCGGAAGGTCAGTCGTGGTGGGGAAGCTCAATCTCAATTGGGAGGGTCCCTATGTTGTTGAAGAAGCCCTAAAATCAGGGGGATATCGCCTCCAAAATGCGGAAGGTGAGTCAATCGGTCACACATGGAGTGGTGATGACTTGAAACATTTCTACCCTTAATCTCATGCAATAAAGATGTTTACTTGCGAATTTTGTTTCTCTTTTATGAATAGTTAGTGTTAGCTTGTAAGTTGATAATGTTGGAGATATGATTAGCCCCGAGCAGACCCGATGACCAGTCTTTCACTTAGATTGCAGGGTCGTAGGCTCACTCGGTGGCAGGTTGAGAAAGTATGTAAAAGTGAATCACATCCCGAGGTGATCCCGCTGTCAGGCTCTCTCTAGCTGACAGGGCAAACGGTACTCGAAGGCTGCTTCCATGGCATAGACCCGAGCGGACCTACTGACCAGGCTCTCGCCTAGCTAGAGGGTCGTAGGCTCACTCGGTGGCAGGTTGAGAAAGTATGTAAAAATGAAACACAACCCGAGGTGATCCCGCTGTCAGGCTCTCTCTAGCTGACAGGGCAGATGGTACTCGAAGGCCATTTCCATGGCATAGCTTTGAGCAGACCCACTGACCAGGCTCTCACCTAGTTGGCAGGGTCGTAGGCTCACTCGGTGGCAGGTTGAGAAAGTATGTAAAAGTGAATCACAAACCGAGGTGATCCCATTGTCAGGCTCTCTCTAGTTGACAGGGCAGACGATATTAGGAGGCCGCTTCCATGGCATAGCCCCGAGCAGTCCCGTTGATCAAGATTTCACCTAGCTGGCAGGGTTGTAGGCTCACTCGGTGGCAGGTTGAGAAAGTATGTAAAAGTGAATCACAACCCGAGGTGATCCCGTTGTCAGGCTCTCTCTAGCTGACATGGCAGACGGTACTCGGAGGCCGCTTCCACGGCATATTCCCGAGCAGACCCACTGACCAGGCTCTCACCTAGCTGGCAGGATCGTAGGCTCACTCGATGGCAGGTTGAGAAAGTTTGTAAAAGTGAATCACAGCCCGAGGAGATCCTGCTATCAGGCTCTCTCTAGCTGACAGGGCAAACGGTACTCGGAGGCCGCTTCCATGGCATAGCCCCGAACAGATCTGCTGATCAGGCTCTAACCTAGCTGGCAGGGTCATAGGCTCACTCGGTGGCAGGTAGAGAAATTATGTAAAAGTGAATCACACCCCGAGGTGATCCCACTGTCAGGCTCTCTTTAGCTGACAGGGCAGACGGTACTCGGAGGCCGCTTCCATGGCATAGCCCCAAGCAGATCTGCTGACCAGACTTTCACCTAGCTGGCAGGGTCGTAGGCTCACTAGGTGTCAGGTTGAGAAAGTATGTAAAAGTGAATCACATCCTAAGGTGATCTCGTTATCAGGCTCTCTCTAGTTGACAGGGCAGACGATACTCGGAGGTCGCTTCCATGGCATAGCCTTAAGCAAAACCGCTGACTAGGCTTTCACCTAGCTGGCACTGTCGTAGGCTCACTCGGTGGTAGGTTGAGAAAGTATGTAAAAGTGAATCACAACCCGAGGTAATCCCGCTGTCAGGCTCTCTCTTGCTGATAGGGCAGACAGTACTCAGAGGCCGCTTCCATGGCATAGACCCGAGCAGAACTGTTGACCAGTCTCTCACCTAGCTGGTAGGGTCGTAGGCTCACTCGGTGGCAGGTTGAAAAAGTATGTGTTGGGAATCTTGCCCACATGATTCCTGATTTGAAAAAGTCACCAAGTCAAGAAAACTTCACTTTCTATTTGATCGCTTCTCTAGCATATAAATCTCAGGAAGTTAGAAGAACAAGATTCGTCGAACGCAGAAGGAAGTTCGTCGAACGAAGAATGGAGTTCGTCAAACTCAGAAGGAAGATCGACGACCGCTGAGATTTGGCGACTTCGTCGAACGCAGAAGCAAGATCGTCGAACTCAGAAGCAAGATCATCGACCGCTGAGAATTGGCTTGTTCGTCGAACGCGGAATGGAGATCGTCGAACGCAGAAGGAAGATCAACGACCGCTGAGAATTGGCGTGTTCATCGAACAAAAAAGGAAGATTGTCGAACTCAGAAGGAAGATCGTCGATCGCTGAGACTGGGCAAGATCGTCAAACGCAGAGAAGGCGCAGTATCGTCGAATTCATCAAAGTGGCCTTGACGTCGAGAAAGAACAAACATCATCGTAAAGAAGCCTTGTCGCTGAAAAGGCTAAGTATAACTGATGGCGTTGAACATCGTCGTAAAGAAGGAATGTCGTCGAGAAGACTGAATAAGGACAGCTGAAGACAAGCAGCTGCTAAAATATGGTCTGTCGGCATGCTATCACTCATGTCATCGAGAGAACAAGGTAATTACGACGACACAGTCAGAGGCAGCATATCGTTGTATATGCAAAAGCGGCAGAATGTCTCGAATCGTTGAGATATCTGCTTCAGAGGCAGAAGCAAGAAGAACTAAAGGTCTACCCAAGTTTAAGGCATCGACAAAGTCCTGTCGTCGAGATATTGTCCATGACGTCGTAACAATGGAAATATCGTCGAGACAGATTCAAAAGTTGCAGACGCGCTGTCAGCATTTAATGTCGCCGCCTAATTGTCTAATCAGCGCGTACTCTTAAGGAAAGGAGCGTCTGACACTTAAGGCACTTTTTCAGAAGACTGTTAGGGACCTCGCAGTCTTATAAAAGAGATAAGAGGTTGCCCTAACGCGGTATCGATCGATCAACAGGAAAGAACTTGTGCATATTCTGAATCAAACAGTACAAGCGGCGCAAGAAAGATAGAAAAATAAGAGGCAGTCATCTTCATCGACTGTTAAGTTGCTAATCTTCATCAGGCTAAGAAAAGATTTGAAGAAGAACCATGCGCTCAAGATCTGATTCAGAAGCATCTTCTTCAATCTCAAGGAGTCAATCTTCAACAGGCTAAAGTTGCCAATCCTCATCCGGCAGAAGTAACAGTTTTATTACTGTAATCTTTGTAAGGCTTGCGAGCCAATTTGTCTAGCTTGAGGGCTAGAGAGCTGTGAGGCTTGAGGGCTAGAGAGCTGTGAGGCTTGAGGGCCACGGCAGTGGACTTGCAGGTTCGACACCGTCTAGCTTGCGGGCCGGAGAGATGTGAGGCTTGAGGGCCAGGGCAGTGCACTTGCGGGTGCGATTTGTCGAGCTTGCGGGCTCGAGGGCAGTAGGGGCTTGCGGGCCTAGCCTGTTGGGACTTGCGGGTCCGTATTGTAGGGCTTGAGGGCCTGAGTGTCGAGCTTGCGGGCTCGGGGGCAGTAGGGGCTTGCGGGCCTAGGCTGTTTGGACTTGCGGGTCCGTGTTGTAAGGCTTGAGGGCCTGAAGCTTTTTGGCGGAGTTTTGCTGAGCCTAGCACACTGCTAGGTAGGCGTAGAGGGAAATAGGACTACTTAAGACACCCTGTCTTGAGGAACCTCTATAGATCTTGTGTCATCTTCTGTGCTTTTTATGTGTGATATTTTACTGACGTGCTTAAATACCACTCACACTAATATATAAAAAAGAACCAAGATCACCTAACACCCCCCCCCCCCCCCCCCCCCCCTCTAGGTGAACGTTCCATAACTAACAAGTGGTATCAGAGGGAGGTTGGTCAAAGGAAGACTTAACCGTCTGATCTAGATCAAGGAACGACTCACCATGGTCGGTGGAGATCAAAATCAGGAGATGAGATCTATGAAACTTCCGATCTGCACCAAGGAGAACTTTCCTATCTGGAAGGAAAGAGTTAGGCTATTCATGGAAGCGGCCGATCCAAGAATCTATCTGACAGTCCAACAGGGTCCTTTTATCCCCACAACCGCTTCCACCATGGCCTTGGCAGGCCTGGATAAGAGGGCACAGAATGTTATTGTAAGTGCTGTAGATGATTCAACCCTCAAGAACCTAATTCACTGCAAAACGGCCAAGGAGATGTGGGACTCCCTGATTGTATATATGGAGGGTGCTGAACAGGTAAGGGATGATAGAAAATCCCTCCTCAACCAAGAGTATGAGGCCTTCAAGCAGGGCAAGAGTGAAACAATCTCCAACTGCTATGAGAGATTTTTCAAGATTGTGAATGGTCTGAGAAACTACGAAAGAGAGTTCACCAACTCTGATCTAAACGACAAGTTTCTCAGATCACTTACAAAAGAATGGGACATCAAGATCTGTGTCATCAGAGAGATGGGTCAGCTGGGCATCATGGAGCCCAAAAATCTGTATGGAAAGCTGCTGTCTCATGAACTTCAGCTCAACACCAGAAAGGCTGTATAAGAAAGCTCAAGAGTGAGCACAAAAGAAAGATTTGTGGCTCTAAAGGCTGAGAGCACCAGAAGATCCAAGAGCAAGAGCTCTGCATCTCAGAATAGATCTGAGAGCAGTGAGGAATCAGAAGCCAGCTCCTCTGATTCTGATGACACTGATAGAGAGGTGGCACTCCTCTCAAAATAGTTCAGAAAGTTGCTGCACAGAAGAAGGAGGGACAACAACAGAAGTTCCTCCTCAAGCTCCAGAAGATCTGACTATCGTGACAGATCCAAAGCTCCCAGGGAGGATAGGTACAGATCCAACTCTAGTAAACATGATTTAAATAATACTATTTGTTATTCCTGCAGCAAAACAGGTCACATGGTTGCGGACTGTCCCTCTAAGAAGGAGTCAAGGAACCATGAAGAAAGAAGAAGCTCGAGGAGCAAGAGGAACTCTGAAAAAGGGTTCGTGGCCAAGAAGATGAGAATGTTGAGTGACTCTGACTCAAGCTCCTCTGGGACTGAGGACGAGGCACTTATTGGATTGATGGCCATCAATGAAGGCAACCAGGATGACAACTCTCCTGGAAAGGTAAATCACAGAACCTCCATATCTGCCTCTGATTCTGAATCAGTGGCAGATTCTTTGCATGATGAAGAGGATGTGTCTGCTGCCAACCGCACAGCCTCAAGATCCCAGTATGAAGTTGAATCTGAACTAATAAGGCAATACAAAGCCTTGTGGAAAGCCTTCAAGGGCTGTAAGAAACTCCTCAAAGTCCAGACCAAGGAGTTAGATTCCTTGAAGCATGTTCAATCTGAGCTCCAGCAGACAGCTGAGAAGCTGGCTGCTATGAGCAAAGAAGTGAACAAATTCAAGGAAGCCATAAGGCTTAAAAATGCTGAGTTAGGACAGAAGAACAAGGTCATTAAGGACCTTGAGGAAATGCTGTTGGCTGAGAAGAAACTGGCATCCAGCTTCTCAATGCCCAAAACTATCCTGCCTATCATTGACACCTTCTCTGGATAGTTCAGAGCTGGTATTGGTTTCAATCAGGAGACAGTTAAGGGCAAAGATTCTGAAGCTAGACCTTCCTACAAGAAGGTGCTGGTGTCAAGTCCTTCAGCCCACAGACCTGCAGCAACAGCAATCAAGAGTAAGAGAAAGGTTGTTCCTACAAAGCATGTTTTCAAGAAGGTGAATCAAAATGTGGTGAGACCGATTCCACCCCAATCTCACACATATAAGGCTCACCAAAGATCTATTAGACAAGAAGGATTCTCCTCTGCTCATCAGCACTGCCACCCCACTCAGATGGTGAAGCAGAAGAGAAGATACAACAGACATGAATGCTGGTGATGTGGGAAAGTAGGCCACTTTGCCTTGGACTGTTGGTTCAACCCAACAGGGCTCAATGCAAAGAGAGTGCAGAACCCCTCGTGGTTTAGTGTTCCCTTATACCAACCTAACAGAAACCGAGGACCCAATCCATTTTGGGTACCTAAGGGGAAGTAATCTGTCTTGCAGGTAGGTCCAAATGTCAACCAATCTCCAAAATGGTATTTGGACAGTGGCTGCTCCAGGCACATGACTGGAGTCAGAAGGTACTTGAAAGAGTTCACCCCTGAGGAGAATGGACCAGCAGTGATTTTTGGAGGTTCAGAAAAGGGAGTGACCAGGGGCTATGGCAGCATCTCAAATGGGTTAGTTACAATCACAAAGGTGGATTATGTGGAGGGATTGAAACACAATCTTATAAGCATAAGTAAACTTTGTGACTTAGGCTTTATTATTACCTTCCACAAGGACAAGTGTCTAATTAAGAAGTCCTTAAATTCTGAGGCTACTTTAACTGGCACTAGGAGTGGGAATATTTATTGTATAAATTTTCTCAATACAAATTCTTTCATGCCCATATGTCTTGTGGCTGATGGTAAAGAGGCGCTCTGTGTTCAATGGCACAAGAGACTTGCACACATCAACTATAAGACAATTGGCAAGCTTTTCTCACATAACCTAGTTAGAAATGTACTTAACATTAAGTGCATCAAAGATGGTCCATGTTAAGCTTTCCAGCTTGGTAAGTAGACTAGAGCCAGCTTTAAAAGCATATCTAACAAATAGACCACTAGGTGCCTATTTCTACTGCACTTGGATTTGTTTGGTCCTATGTCAGTTCATAGCTTAGGAGGGAAGACCTACACACTTGTAGTTGTAGATGATTATTCAAGGTTCACTTGAGTATTCTTCCTCAAGAAGAAGTCAGATACCCTAGATATCTTGAAAAATTTTGTCAGGCAGATCCAGAATGAGATGGACTGTACTGTGGTCAAACTCAGAAGTGACCATGGGACAAAATTTCAGTCTGGGGCCATGACAGAATTCTGCCAAGAACTAGGTATCTCCCAAGAATTCTCCTCACCCATAACTCCTCAACAAAATGGGGTTGCTGAAAGGAAGAACAGAACCTTGATAGAAGTTAGTAGGACAATGCTAAGAGATTCCTCCCTACCAGAATACTTCCGTGCAGAGGCTGTCAATACAGTTTGTCATGTGATAAACAGGGCTTCCATCATCAAAAATCACAAGAAAACTCCCTATGTGTTAATGAAGGGAAAAAACCAACCTTATCCTACTTTAGGATCTTTGGAAGCAAATGTTATGTCCTTAATAATGGGAAATCCAAGCTAACTAAATTTGCTGAGAAAAGCAGTGAGGGTATCTTTGTTGGCTACAGCTCTCATAGCAAGGCCTATAGAGTGTACAACATCAATAACCAAGCAGTGGAAGAATCTGTTCATGTGGTATTTGATGAGACTAGCCTTATACATAAGGGCTGGTCTAGTTCTCTAGTGAATGTAGGTACAGTGGTGAGAATAGAGAAGCTATCCATTAAAGACAATGTTGATACTTCACTCAGAAATGAGAATCAGTCAGTGACAGTTGAAATCGAGGAAGAACCTGCAGAAAGCTCAGAAACGGCTAAAGAAGTGCAACCTGAAGAAGTTGCTGATGCAGAAGTACCCAGAATATTCCCAACTGCCTTGATACAAGTGAGAGATCATCCCCAAGAGCAGATAATAGGAAATGTCAACCAAGGTGTGTTGACAAGGAGCAGAGCTGCAAATGAAGCATTGTACCTGAGTTTTCTCTCTCAAATTGAACCCAAGAAATTTGAGGAAGCAAATCATGATCCATTTTGGATTGCAGCAATGCAGGAGGAGCTGAACCAGTTTAAAAGATGCAAGATTTGGAAACTGGTCCCAAGACCCCAAGGACAGAACATCATAGGAACTAAATAGGTCTATATAAACAAGTTGGATGAAAATGGAATCATCACCAAGAATAAAGCAAGGCTAGTGGCAAAAGGCTAGAGACAAGAGGAAGGGATAGATTTTGATCAGACATTTGCTCCAGTAGCCAGACTGGACGCAATAAGACTGTTTCTAGCCTATGCAGCATACCAAGGATTCAAGGTCTATCAGATGGATGTGAAGTCAGCCTTTCTAAATGGTGACCTCAAAGAAGAGGTATATGTAGAGCAGCCGTCAGGTTTTGTATATTCTAATCATCCTGATTACGTTTATTTTCTTAGAAAAGCCCTTTATGGCTTAAAACAGGCTCCTAGGGCCTGGTATGAAACCCTATCAAGCTTTCTAATTGAGAATAAGTTCTCAAGGGGAAAGATTGATAAGACATTGTTCCTAAGGTAAGTGAAGGGCAAGATCTTGCTAGTGCAGATCTATGTGGACGATATCATTTTTGGCCCTATAGATAACAATCTCTGCAAAAAGTTTGCCAACTTGATGCAGGGAAAGTTTGAGATGAGCAGTATGGGTGAGCTCAAATACTTCCTAGGTCTCCAAGTGAAACAATCTGAAGATGGTATATTCATCACTCAGACCAAGTTCACTAGGGAGCTAGTCAAGAAATTTTGATTGGAGAGTGCTTCCTCAATGAAGACGCCAATGGGAACCAATGTGTCTCTGGACAAGGATGAGAAGGGCATACCCTTTGATGAAACCAAGTACAGATGCATGATTGGATCTTGCTCTACCTAACTGGAAGTCGTCCTGACATAATGTTTGTTACATGTGTCTGTGCTAGATATCAGGTGAACCCTAAGGAATCTCATCATGTCTCTGTCAAGAGAATCTTAAGATACCTAAAGGGTACATCAAATCTTGGCCTATGGTACCCTAGGAACAATGGCTGTGAACTAACTGGCTATTCAGATGCAGATTATGCAGGGTGCAAAGAAGACAAGAAAAGTACATCAGGGACATGTCAATTCCTTGGTGGAAGACTGATCTCTTGGAGCAGTAAGAAGCAGACAAGTGTGGCAATCTCAACAACAGAATCAGAATATATCTCGGCTGGAAGCTGCTGTGCCCAACTGCTATGGATCAAACATCAACTTGAAGATTACAACCTAAAGATGACCAAAACACACTTGTTTTGTGACTCTTCAAGCGCAATCTCAATTGCTATGAATCCTGTCTCTCACAACAGGACTAAGCATATTGAGATCAGGTATCACTTCATCAGGGAGCATGTGGAAAATGAAGATATCACCCTTGAGTTTTTCCCAACAGACAAACAAGTGGCTGATATATTTACAAAGCCCCTAAATGAAGCTAAGTTCAACTTCTTCAAATTCCAACTGGGAATGTTGAACTTAGAGTAATCCTCTACTTAGTTCTCACTAATCCCTTTCTAGATGATTGGTTAGACAACCTTTCGGGATTTGGATGAACTATAACCGAGAAAGGGGGAGCCTTGGACTATTGTCTCCTAAGAGAATAGCTCCGAAAAAGAAGTCAAAAAGGGGGAGAAAGGGCATCAAATGTTCAAGACAAGATGCTCAAGAAGACGACCTCAAAGATAGGGGGAGCAAAGAAGTAGGGGGATCCATAAAGAAGAGACATCAAATCAAGGGGGAGCCACAAGCTTGATGTACTCAGAGAATTCAGCAAAAATAAGTACAATCTTATATGCTCAAAGTTGAGATTATAAGATTTATTTCCAAGTGAAAGTAGTCTTGACTTGAGATTCTGACTTCTTCAAATAGGGGGAGATTGTTGGGAATCTTGCCCACATGATTCCTGATTTGAAGAAGTCACCAAGTCAAGAAAACTTCACTTTGTATTTGATCGCTTCTCTAGCATATAAATCTCAGGAAGTTAGAAGAACAAGATTCGTCGAACGTAGAAGGAAGTTCGTCGATCAAAGAATGGAGTTCGTCGAACTCAGAAGGAAGATCGACGAACGCTGAGATTTGGCGACTTCGTCGAACGTAGAAGCAAGATCGTCGAACTCAGAAGGAACATCGTCGACCACTGAGATTTGGCTTGTTCGTCGAACGCGGAATGGAGATCGTCGAACACAGAAGGAAGATCGACGACCGCTGAGAATTGGCGTGTTCGTCGAACAAAAAAGGATGATCGTCGAACTCAGAAGGAAGATCATCGACCGCTAAGACTGGGCAAGATCGTCGAACGCAGAGAAGACGCAGTATCATCGACTTCATCAAAGTGGCCTTGACGTCAAGAAAGAACAAACATCATCTTGAAGAAGCCTTATCGCTGAAAAGGCTAAGTATAACTGATGACGTTGAACATTGCCGTAAAGAAGGAATGTCGTCGAGAAGACTGAAGAAGGACAGCTGAAGACAAGCAGCTGCTAAAATATGGTCTGTCGGCATGCTATCACTCATGTCATCGAGAGAACAAGGTAATTACGACGACACAGTCAGAGACATCATATTGTTGTATATGCAGAAGCGGCAGAATGTCTCGAATCGTCGAGATATCTGCTTCAGAGGCAGAAGCAAGAAGAACTGAAGGTCTACCCAAGTTCAAGGCATCGACAAAGTCTTGTCGTCGAGATATTGTCCATGACATCGTAACAATGGAAATATCGTCGAGACAGATTCAAAAGTTACAGACGTGCTGTCAGCATTTAATGTCGCCACCTGATTGTCTAATCAGCGCGTGCTCTTAAGGAAAGGAGCGTCTGACACTTAAGGCACTTTTTCAGAAGACCGTTGGGGACCTCGCAGTCTTATAAAAGAGATAAGAGGTTTCCCTAATGCGGTATCGATCGATCAATAAGAAAGAACTTGCGCATATTCTGAATCGAACAGTACAAGCGGCGCAAGAAAGATAGAAAATGAAGAAGCAGTCATCTTCATCGACTGTTAAGTTGCCAATATTCATCAGGCTAAGAAAAGATTTGAAGAAAAACCGTGCGCTCAAGATCTGATTCAGAAGCATCTTCTTCAATCTCAAGGAGCCAATCTTCAACAGGCTAAAGTTGTCAATCCTCATCCGGCAGAAGTAATAGTTTTATTACTGTAATCTTTGTATGGCTTGCGGGCCAATTTGTCTAGCTTGAGGGCTGAAGAGCTGTGAGGCTTGAGGGCCATGGCAGTGGACTTGCGGGTCTGACACCGTCTAGCTTGCGGGCTGGAGAGCTGTGAGGCTTGAGGGCCAGGGCAGTGCACTTGCGGGTGCAATTTGTCGAGCTTGCGGGCTCGGGGGCAGTAGGGGCTTGCGGGCCTAGGCTGTTGGGACTTGCGGGTCCGTATTGTAGGGCTTGAGGGCCTGAGTGTCGAGCTTGCGGGCTCAGGGGCAATAGGGGCTTGCGGGCCTAGGCTGTTGGGACTTGCGGGTCCGTGTTGTAAGGCTTGAGGGCCTGAAGCTTTTTGGCAGAGTTTTGCTGAGCCTAGCACACTGCTAGGTAGGCGTAGAGGGAAAGAGGACTACTCAAGACACCCTGTCTTGAGGAACCTCTATAGATCTTGTGTCGTCTGCTGTGCTTTTTGTGTGTGATATTTTACTGTTGTGCTTAAATACTCATAACTCACACTAATATATAAAAAAGAACCAAGATCACCTAACCCCCCCCCCCCCCCTCCTGGTGAACGTTCCATAACTAACAGTATGAAAAAGTGAATCACAGCCCAAGGTGATCCCGCTGTCAAGCTCTCTCTATCTGATAGGGCAGACGGTACTTGGAGGTCGCTTCCATGGCATAGCCCCGAGTAGACTCGCTAACCAGGCTCTCACCTAGCTGGCAGGGTCGTAGGCTCATTCGGTGGCAATTCAGGGTGAGGAAAAAGGGTAAAGAAAAAAATCCAAGAAAAGAAAGATTGGCGCGAGAGAGAAATCTCGGTTCAAAGTGTGTGAAAGGGATCCAATGAGAGGGGCACTCGTGTAACAATCCAGGCCCGCCAACACGGGACCCAGCTCGACCGCCAGTACCCTCCCAGCCAAGGCCCGCCAACACGGGATCCAGCTGGCACTGAAAGGGTTCAGCCTAACCAGATGGTCTGCAGACCATGCACCCAAACCCCTCTTTGTCCCACCACAGGGCACAGTGGGTTGTTGGAGACTGCAGTCCCCCTTTGATGAGAATTGAGCCAGTTAAGCGGCAGTGCGTGGAATTCCCAGGAGGTTACCCATCCCAGAATTGCTCCAACCCGAGCACGCTTAGCTATGGAGTACTTTCACTTCTCAGGTGATGAGAAGTGAAAGTACTCCATAGCTAAGCGTGCTCGGGCTGGAGCAATTCTGGGATGGGTAACCTCCTGGGAATTCCACGCACTGCCGCTTAACTGGCTCAATTCTCATCAAAGGGGGACTGCGGCCTCCAACAACCCACTGTGCCCTGTGGTGGGACAAAGAGGGGTTTGGGTGCATGGTCTGCAGACCATCTGGTTAGGCTGAACCCTTTCAGTGCCAGCTGGGTCCCGTGTTGGTGGGCCTGGGCCGGGAGGGTGCTGGCGGTCCAGCTGGGTCCCGTGTTGGCGGGCCTGGATCATTAAAAAAAGTGCAATCCTCCAGGATAGGACTTTTTATAATGATCCAGGCCCGCCAACACGGGACCCAGCTGGACCGCCAGCACCCTCCCGGCCCAGGCCCGCCAACACGGGACCCAGCTGGCACCGGAAGGGTTCAGCCTAACCAGATGGTCTGCAGACCATGCACCTCAACCCCTCTCTGTTCCACCACAGGGCACAGTGGGTTGTTGGAGACCGCAGTCCCCCTTTGATGAGAATTGAGCCAGTTAAGCGGCAACGCGTGGACTTCCCAGGAGGTCACCCATCCCAGAATTGCTCCAGCCCGAGCACGCTTAACTATGGAATTCTTTCACTTCTCATCACCAATTGAGCTTGGGCTGGAGCTCAATTGGTGATGAGAAGTGAAAGAACTCCATAGTTAAGCGTGCTCGGGCTGGAGCAATTCTGGGATGGGTGACCTCCTGGGAAGTCCACGCGTTGCCGCTTAACTGGCTCAATTCTCATCAAAGGGGGACTGCGGTCTCCAACAACCCACTGTGCCCTATGGTGGGACAGAGAGGGGTTGGGGTGCATGGTCTGCAGACCATCTGGTTAGGCTGAACCCTTCCGGTGCTAGCTGGGTTTCGTGTTGGCGGGCCTGGGCCGGGAGGGTGCTGGCGGTCCAGCTGGGTCCCGTGTTGGCGGGCCTGGATCGTTACAACTCGCCCGACGACTGCGCCCGAAGAGCCAACTCACCTAAGGGCGTGGGAATCAATCGGCAAGATCACGCTCTCAGTAAGGTCACGCTCTCGGCAAGGTCGCGCTCTCGGAACGGTCACGCTCTCGGCAAGGTCTTGCTCTAGGCAAGGCCGCGCTTTCGGCAGAATCATCGTGATTGTCACCTAAATCTTATAGGGGTATGGGCGTGTGCGAACGGTTTGTCTTTTCAAAAAGTACGTACCGTCAAGGCGAGAATGTTTCAATCATGGACCGGGATCAAGTATCGATGGCACGCGAGTGCGCAAGCGGCGCGTGAGTGCGTGAGCTGTGCGCAATGTACGTAAAACTACTTGTGAGTGGCGACAAATAGGCAAAAAATAAAGAATAAAGAAAAAAGACTTGGACAATAAATGTATTTTTCTTTTCATTACAAAAGATTTCGTTTACAATAGGGGGGTTTCGCCCCTGGCATGGATTACAACTTAATAAAAAAAGGGGTGAGGAAAAGAAACTATAAACTTCAGGGGGAGTCGCCGGACTTCTCGCTGGAGGACCCGATACTTTTGCCAGGAGGAAGGATAGCGTCTCCCTCACACTGGATGTTAGCTTTACCCTCCAGCACGACCAGCGACATGAAGAGCTCGGGCAGGACATTGTGATCGGTGAGCTTCTCTCCTCCTTCATTCAAAAGACCGGCCCTCCTCAGCACCTACAGCGCATGCTTCACTGCCCCCTGAGCAGTCTCCTGCATCAGAGCCTCGATCTCATAATTAGTTTAATAATGTCGAGTGACCCTCTGTGCGGGCGGCGGCGGGGCGGCTACATTTTGCAGGCGTTGGTGATGGAGCAAAACTATATCCGCAAACGATAACGGCAAGTGTACCGTGTCGAATGTAGTATAGGTTATAAAAACCAAGGTCGTATTAGACTGGGGGCAGTTGAGTACTCTTACTTCAAGAAAGTCTCTATTATTCTATCAATTAAAACTTTGGAGTTGGTTTTGCAAAAAGAAAATAAAAATATGATTAAAACGATGAGTAAAAACGCTAGCACTCGATCTTGAATCACCTTGGAAAATAAATATAATAAGAACAACTTCTAATTCTCTTAAGAAATTACTTGACCGTGGAGGCTCCCGAATTATGAACACACCTCTCTCGAGGATACGCTTAACTGAGTTTAGGTTGATCAATCGAACTTTCGTTCTTGAATTAAATCCCTATGACTCGCTTTATCGTAGTGAGCCCCGCTATTGAATTTTACTCCAATCCGGGAGAATTATGTCATCCTCGCTTGAGGAGTGCATTCAACTCTCTTTAGCCTTGAAATGATTGATTCGAATTCAAAACCTCTCGGTTATTAGACTACGAAAACAAGAATGAGAATTATATATCGAACATATATTCTCAATTCAATAAAGTTCAAAGATAAATCTTAAGCATTCTAAGGAAGAGAAAGAGAGGCTAAAGATTAAATCATGAATTATATTTTCCGTGAATCATCTCGACTGAGTGCTAATAGAAATTTAGCTACTCATGGAGATGGTGGAATCGACAAAAATAAAAGAGTACATGATAAAATAAGAAAGGGAAAATTAGAGAACGAAGAAACTATTTTATTAAATTGCTAAAGAAAAGTTACAAGACAGGAATTGAGAGTTACAACTATTGATTTGAAAATTACAAATGCTAACAAGAAAAAGGCATACAAGAACTACTAAAACATGAAAATAAAATATGAAAAGAAGAGTGTTTAATCCTAAAATTCGTCTCCAAAATTCCCCCCTAAACATCTGGTGAAGCTGGCTTTAAATAGGCAGAAATTTGGTGTTACACGCCCTTGGTCACGCCCGTGACCAAGGGGAGTGTGGGGGGCGTGATCGGTGCTGGCGGAGAGGGCGCATTCTGGCTTCAATGCAGGCGTTTCGGACGCGACACGCCCTAGGTCACGCCCGTGACCTGGGGCGTGTAATCTTTAAATGTGCTGCTGGCGGGAAGGCGCGCAGGGCGAGTCACGCCCGTGACTGGATGTCACGCCCCATGGTCACGCCCGTGACCTGGGGCGTGTAATCTCTAAATCTTCAGCTGGCGGGAAACCTTGGCGGGAAGGAGCGCGGGGCGAGTCACGCCCGTGACTGGGATGTCACGCCCCCTGGTCACTCCCGTGACCTGGGGCGTGTAACTTTAAATGACGTGGCAGGCGTGATGGCAGTTGGTGGCGGGGTCCCGGCCATGACTTGGATGTCACGCCCTTGGTCACGCCCGTGACCTGGGGCGTGTACATGGCGAATCTTCACGGAATGATCCTGGGGTGGCGGAATCGGGTCTGGAACACATCGTAGGTTACACGCCTATGGGTCACGCCTGTGACCTTGGGCGTGTACTTGACATTTTTGCTCAAAGTGCCCAGAAAACCTGAAAAACATAAACTAAGCATAAATTAGTGGCAAAAATAAAAAGGAATGAATTAGATAAGATAATACATATAATTTATATAAATTCATATTAAAACTAAATTAAAATTATACTAAAAGATGAGTACAAAAACTACTCATCAAACACCCACATACTTAAGTTTTTGCTATTCCAGAGCAAAAGAGTGAGGAAAGAATTACAAGACATCGAAATTATTTTTTAATTAACTAAAATTTCATTAAACCAAGAGTAAGTTAAAAGTAAATTCTAGGAATTCAAGAATTAAGTCATAAGTTATGTTGATAATTTAAAAAGAGAAATTTGTTTAGCTAACTACTTCTCAAGATAACTATTTAGCATCCGAAATTATAGAAATTTTCAAACAAAATTAGATTGAAATTATAGACACTCTAACATAAAAGAATCTTAAGGAAAAGACACCTACCAAAATATTGCTCTCTTAATAATTTAGTTTAGGACTAGAAACAATGAAATTGGCTAGGGATGGGTTTAAACGGAATGGCAAAATGAAGACAAAGGATATGAAGAGGTTTTTGATTGGGGTGATGAATTTTATCCTCTCAACCCCTTTTTTTTAGTATATGTAATACCAGAGAATGATAAACTATTATCCTATCATTTCCACGACATATACACATTTTTTCTCTCTTCATTTTTATTTTTGGGTTGCATATATTTACCAGAGAATAAAGAACTAACATCTCTTTATTCCCATGACATATGATCTAACAATAGGGGAAAAGAAAAAATACATATGTTTACCAAGGGTAAAGAAATACTTCTAGTTTATAAATTAAACTATTTTGAGAGCAACTTTTTAGTGGAATGAAATTTCCTAAGATCTTAAAGTTAATAGCGAATATAACAAAAAAAATCTAGAGATGTTTAGCCAATTTACCACAAAGTGAAGATATTTAAAATTAAAAGGAGAAGTAGTGCTAAATAGATTCTCTAATCAAATTAAAAACATAAAATATTTCTCAAAACCAAATTACTTCAAATTTAAATTTAACAAATTCTGATAAAATGAAATATTAGCTAAATCAAAAATGTAAGAATACTTATAATCAAACCTCAAACTAAATTTCTAGAAGAATAAAAACAACAAGGCTAGGCGTATTTATTATTTTTATTTTTTTATAAATATTATTTCTTGGACTTCCCGAGGGCTACCCGGTGAAGGGTTCGCAAGGTACTAGGAGTTGTGATGGGAGTTCAAGCCCAAAGCGCCCTTTACAAGAAATTAGATTTTTATAATTTTTATATATTTTTTTTAAATAAAAATACTATGAATGTTAAGCTACACCCCCATACTTAAAATTAAACATTGTCTTCAATGTTTAAAACTAAGTATGAAGAACACTAGAAAAATAAACTTTTAAAAGAAAAATACAAAAAGTTAAAGATAAGCAAGGGGTGCCTCCCAAGAGCGCTTTCTTTTTCCTGTCTTTAAGCTAGACGGTTAGTGTTAGGAAAAAGGAAAATAAAAAGAGGAGTGGACAGGCAACTCCCTTAATTCGCGCTAAGGCGAATGTGCCGGCGTCAGTCGCCCGGCTACTCCTCTGCTTAACATGTAATTCTCCGTTTGTCCTTTTTCTTGAATATGCAAATCCAAATCAACTATACATACCTGAGGTGATTTGAATTTATACGGATGAGCGGCATTTGGATCGTCGATTATTTGGGGTAGCAACGACTCATCTTCAACCCGAGAATTGTTAGTGTATAAAGAATCACAAATAAACGATTCAGATAATTTTTCGCAAGGAGGAGGCGCTTGCGAAAATATAAAATTAAGCTCGGGTTGTTCCTTTTCTAATATAAAATTTTCTTTTGAAAAATCTAGTGCGTTACCAAGTGGAATAAAATTTTCGGACACAAAATTTTCATCAATTTTTGGTTTGATAGAAGAAATTCGTGAATATTCATGACAAAGAAAATAAAATCTGGGTGAAGAAGGGGAAGAAACTTGTTCTTCTTCTATTTCATCCGGGGTGCCCATAACTTTAAGAAATTCTTGGTAAAGTAATTTTTCTTCATCTTTGGTAAAATAAGTTATGGGATTACATGAAACCACATGTTCCTCCATAACTAAATTATCCAAAGATGGAGAAAAATACTAGAAGAAATAAAATTTTCCTCTAAATTTGGGGGGGGGGAGTATCAAATTGATTTGGTGGAGATTCCCCAAAATTAGAGAAAGAAAATTGTGGCGCAAAAGAAGAAGAACAAGAATTCGGATCTAAAGATTTATCTTCATCGCCCTGAAAACTATCCGGGTGACCTTGCCACCAAGAATAATCTACTTCGGGGCTAGAAGAAAAATTATTAGAAGCCCAAAAATTATTCTCGTGAAAATTAGAGAAAACAATAGACGAAATAATATTTTCCTCTAAATTTTGGGGGGAAGTATCTATTTGGATCTGCGAAATTTCCCCCAAATTAGAGAACGAAAACTGCGGTGTATAAGAAGAAAAACAAAAGTTCGGATCTACAGATTTATCTTCATTGCTCCGAGAACTATCCGGGTGAGCTTGCCACGAGGAATAATCTACTTCGGAGCTAGAAGAACAATTATTAAATGCCGAAAATGATTCTCATTAAAATTAGAAAAATTAATTTCATCAAAGTTTGAAAAATTATTTTCATTAAAAGATGAAAAATTATGATCATAATTATTATCGAAATTATTTGCATAATATTGAGGATAATCATTTCCATAATAATTATTCTGAGAACATGAATGTAAATAACATTCCTCACTTTGATGAGGCGCACCACAATAATAACAACTAAACTGGCGCCTTCGTGCGGCTTGTAAGAGTTCAATTTGGTTTCGAAGCACAGTAATTTTAACGACCGCTTTACTAATTTCATAATAAGAAAAAAGGAAACAACTTTCACTTAAATAAATGGAATTTTAAAAATATTTTTTTTTTCAAAAAGCGGGTTAAATTAGTCCCGGACTTCCCAAGATCTACCCGGTGAAGGGTTTGCAAGGTACTAGAGGCTATGATGGGAATTCAAGCCCAAAGCGTCCTTTCCGAGAATTTAGATTACGCTTTTTAATTTTTTTTTAATTTAAAGAGAAGTGGGAGAAGAAAGAGAACGATAAAATTAATAAATATTTCTTTTTTCGAAATATCAACCAAAGTCCCCGGCAACGGCGCCAAAAACTTGAAGGAGCAAAACTATATCTGCAAACGATAACGGCAAGTGTACCGTATCGAATGTAGTATAGGTTATAAAAACCAAGGTCGTATAAGACTCGGGGCGGTTGAGTACTCTTACTTCAAGAAAGTCTCTATTATTCTATCAATTAAAACTTTGGAGTTGGTTTTGCAAAAAGAAAATAAAAATAAGATTAAAACGATGAGTAAAAAGGCTAGCACTCGATCTTGAATCACCTTGAAAAATAAATATAATAAGAACAACTTCTAATTCTCTTAAGAAATTACTTGACCGTGGAGGCTCCCGAATTATGAACACGCCTCTCTCGAGGATACGCTCAACTGAGTTAAGGTTGATCAATCGAACTTTCGTTCTAGAATCAAAATCCCTGTGACTCGCTTTATCGTAGTGAGCCCCGCTATTGGATTTTACTCCAATCCGGGAGAATTATGTCATCCTCGCTTGAGGAGTGCATTCAACTCTCTTTATCCTTGAAATGATCGATTCGAATTCAAAACCTCGCGGTTATTAGACTACGAAAACAAGAATGAGAATTATATATCGAATATATAATCTCAATTCAACAAAGTTCAAAGATAAATCTTAAGCATTCTAAGGAAGAGAAAGAGAGGCTAAAGATTAAATCATGAATTATATTTTCCGTGGATCATCTCGACCGAGTGCTAATAGAAATTTAGCTACTCATGGAGATGGAGGAATCGACAAAAATAAAAGAGTACATGATAAAATAAGAAAGGGAAAATTAGAGAACGAAGAAAATATTTTATTAAATTGCTAAAGAAAAGTTACAAGACAGGAATTGAGAGTTACAACTATTGATTTGAAAACTACAAATGCTAAAAAGAAAAGGGCATACAAGAACTACTAAAACTTGAAAATAAAACATGAAAAGAAGAGTGGCTAATCCTAAAATTCGTCTCCAAAACTCCCCCCTAAACATCTGGTGAAGCTGGCTTTAAATAGGCAGAAATTTGGTGTTACACGCCCTTGGTCACGCCTGTGACCAAGGGGCGTGTAGGGGGCGTGTAGGGGGCGTGATCGGTGCTGGCGAAGAGGGCACGTTCTGGCTTCAATGCAGGCGTTTCGGACGCGACACGCCCTAGGTCACGCCCGTGACCTGGGGCGTGTAATCTTTAAATGTGCTGCTGGCGGGAAATACTTGGCGGGAAGGCGCGCGGGGCGAGTCACGCCCGTGACTGGATGTCACGCCCCATGGTCACGCCCCATGGTCACGCCCGTGACCTGGGGCGTGTAATCTCTAAATCTTCAGCTGGCGGGAAACCTTGGCGGGAAGGAGCGCGGGGCGAGTCATGCCCGTGACTGGGATGTCACACCCGTGACCTGGGGCGTATAACTTTAAATGATGTGGCAGGCGTGATGGCAGCTAGTGGTGGGGTCCCGGCCGTGACTTGGATGTCACGCCCTTGGTCACGCCCGTGACCTAGGGCGTGTGCTTGGCGAATCTTCACGAAATGATCCCGGTGTGGAGGAATCATGTCTGGAACACATCGTAGGTTACACGCCATTTTTGCTCAAAGTGCCCAGAAAACCTGAAAAACATAAACTAAGCATAAATTAGTGGCAAAAATAAAAAGGAATGAATTAGATAAGATAATACATATAATTTATATAAATTCATATTAAAACTAAATTAAAATTATACTAAAAGATGAGTACAAAAACTACTCATCAGTTGGTTCTCGGCCTGCAGCTCCTTGACCTGATCATCGAGGATGGCCACTCGCACGCGCAGAATATCAGCGTTTGAGGTGTCCTGCGAGAAAAGAGAATGTTAAAGTTAGGGCAAGAAAGCAAAATCAAAAGGCACAAAAGCACAAACATCTATGAAAGGCCGCGCTTACCACTCGGTTCGGGCGGCTGGCGAGAAGGGATTTGGCGCCCTCCAATTTCTGTGTCAAGGACACGACCTCAGAGGAGACGAGGGTGCGCATTCTCTCGACCTCATCGAGGTTTCGCGTGAGGGTGATGCTCCGTCGCGAGCACATATGCGTAAGCTCGAGAGCGCACAGCTGAGCCCGCGTGACCTCGTATACGAGCGCCCGGGTGGACTCGGCATCATAGACTGTGGCATCCTCTTGGATATAGTGCATGAAATCGAGGGTGTAGGCCTCACCGCTTGTGGTATCCTACTCCATCTAGGACAGAAGGAGAGTGGAAATCGAGGCCCGGTTGGCCTTCCAATCCCACTGAAGTAGGGGTTCGCCTACTTAATCAACGTACTTCTCGCCCAGGGCAAAGTTACGGTGTCCTCTTGGCGATGGTCTCGCAGGGGTCCCAACTGGCATGTTAGAGGTCCCAACAGCCCCTTCCATTGCGGTATTCATTAGCTTTGCCACGACCAGTGCACTTACCTCAGAAGCGTTGGCGACGACCTCCTTGCCTTTGGCGAGTGCCGATGATTTGGACCGCTTGGCGGGAGGAGAGGGAGGAGCCATTCTGGGCTTCCACTTCTGGTTGGAGGGCTTGGAGGAGCCTGGATCCTTTCGGCAAGCCTCGGTGGTAGATCACGCGAGAGCTACGCTGGGAGCTTCTTCACTCGCATGTGGCGGGCGTAGGGGTAGATCTCGCGCTCCTGCGTCAGTTAGATTTAAGTAAGAAAACGCAGATATAAAGGTAAGCAGGAGGTACGGTCAGAGCAGTTCGCCTTACCCTCTCCCGGTAGAACTAGTGGATGCAAGTCGACGATCTTCCGCAGGTGAACGACATCCATGTCGTGCCCTTGGATGAACTGATGGAGTTTAGCCTTGTGACCTCCCAGCGACGGAGGCCTGAAGGTCGACTCATCCTCTTGCACGGGAGAGAGAAGGGTGTTACTGAAGCTCCCGGTGACGAAGATGAATCGCCGAACCCAGTCATGGTTCTTTTTTGCGGTACCGGTGACCTTGAGTTGGTTATATCTAGAGAAGAAGGCTACCCCACCTTTCGCCCGAAAATTGAACTGCTTGCGGAAGACTAGGAGGGAGAATTTGATCCTCTCCTCCTGCAGGTAGCAGGCGAATGCTACCAGCATGACGATGTAGTTGGGGTTCAGTTGCGAAGGAATGACGCCAAAATAGTGGAAGGTACGGCGCAGCTCTGGACAGAGAGGGAGGCGGAGCCCAATCTCAAAATGATCCAGGGGAATGGCGAGTGTATCCGGCGAGAACTGATTAATGCGATCACGGTTTCCAGGGCGGCGCGCAACAAACCCTGGCGAGACATAGTCCACAATCGCCATTGTGAACTCCTCTTCTGACAAGTCACAAGTGTCAAAATTATGATTGGCGAATGCCTGAGCGCACTTGGCTCTGCCATCAGGTTCAGCCACCATTGCGCACAGATTTGTGGGATCACGCGAGAAGTCTGGAGAGAGGGGCGAGTGTGATTGTGAGAGCGAAAAGAGAAGGATGAAACTGGAATGAAAGTAATAAATTCAGTTGGTGGGCCTGGCTATTTATAGAAAAAGCGAGGAAATCGAGAAGTTTCCTAGCCGTGGGGGTGTGGGTAGGGACCACGCTACTCCAATGCCTCGGGATTCGAGCCAGTCCCGCCTTCACGCAACTCACCGGTAGATTGCAGGGGCCGCAGACAGAGTTTTCCGCAGGAAGGCCGCAGACAGAGTTTTCCGCATGAAGGCGGAAGCAAAACCCGGCACATCAAAACAAAAAGGTTATGCGAGACAACATTCGGCAAAGCATAAGAAAAGCAGGCAGAATAGGCATACATTTAACAGTCAAGGCATCAATATTGTTCGCAAAACAAGATCGTTCTCAACATTCAATAAGAAAAAGAGAATTATTATTCGGTACGAGGGGAACAAGGGGGGCGAGTGTCGGTAGGCTCAGTATTGAATCCATTGCCATCGACCCCGACCTAGCCTCCCCGTCATCAGTGGCACTCGCGGGTAGTAGTATGCGCTTACGACGGTGAGTTCTTGATTGACCAAACACATTTGGTCCCTTGCCCGTGCGATGTGCCTGACGGGGGAAGTCCCCTCGCACTCGACTCTCTGCCACTTCATCTCCCCGATGAGATATGAGTAGTCCCTTTCGAGGGCGCCTAACCTACGCTCGAAAGCTTCTAGCTGTCCGTCCACCTGATTGGCAAGGTCTTGCTGCATCCAGACAAGCTTGCCAAGAACCTCTGTCATCCGCTCCTTCATCATCCTAGGGTCAGCGGGATCGCTAAGAAAGTCTGATAGGTCGCTGGGAGAAGGGGGTGGTGAGATTACCCCCTCCTCATAGTTAGATCCCATGGGTGAGGCCTCTCAGTAGCCTGCAAGGGCAAAAGTTAGATGGTCATATTTGATATCTTAAGCAAATAAGGTCGAAGCAAATGAAGTGACTAACTTGGTATATATTGTTCGTGTTGGTTCTGGCGAGAGGTACCAGCTTGCCCGGTGAATGCCTAGTCGGAAGGATATAGTGATTTCCCCTTCCTAGGGCGAAAAGGCACCTGGGGGCAACAGAGATGATGGCTGGATCAGCAGCAGGGGACTTGTGGTCAGGAGCACTCCCTGCTGAGTGCTCCAGCACGGGCACAAGGAGAGTCGTGTTCTCACGAGCTGGAGAGTTTCACGGCACCGGGGATAGTCCCGTGGTCCCAAAGGTGGTTGCTGCGGGAAATAATGTAAGGCGGCGAAAGATAGAAGAGCAGGCGAGAAGGTAATAAGCAGCTTACCAGGCTCAAGTGGGTTTCCGCCAAGAATAATAGGATGGTCATGCTCCTGAGATGGTGGGACTCCCTTAGGGGCAGGTGGGAGTGTTGTGATATCCGTCGGGTTGGTCTCAAGGCCATTCCCCGTCGCCGGCATCTCCTGCGAGTGGTCAGAATAATTGTGGTATCAAGTAATCAGAATTATCGACAAGACAAGAAAGATCATATTACCTTGGTGAGGTTGTCGAGAGGGTTGCAAGAGGTGGCAGAGTCTTTGATGCGGAATCAGTCATTGAAAGGTCCCGTCGAACCGTCTTGGCCCTCTTCGGCCGATAGGGTAAGGATGGATCCCACTTCGACGAGAGCCTGGAGGCATATCGGGCAGGTTTAGAGGTAGTCTCCCCCTGCGCAGCGGCAAGACGATCCAACATCACATGCGAGAGCAGTCTCGGGGTCGGCCTCGCAAATGCCATCAAGATAGCGAGAGCTCGTAAAGGAAGGAAATTGTAAGGGGAAAATGGGTACGCCCAGCGCTGTGGCCTGGGGTATTTATAGCATAGTGAAGATACCCACCAAAAGATTCCCTCCAAGTTAGCAAGCACTCACCGAATACTAGGGGTTGGACTTTTCTTTCCGAGCGTGAAACTCGCTCGCAAAGAGCGGGGATTGTGTACAACCCCATATTCGCCAAGTAGGGCCCCTAGGCCCGTGACAGTCTAAAGGATGAACAGAGCTAAGAGGCATTCGCCTAAAACATCATTGGGGAATTCGCCAAGGTCAGAAGGGTATTCGCCCATGTTAGGGGAGTGGGGCGAGCGCATCAAACACTCGCCCGCCTCGGGGTGCGAATGCGCGGGTTGCCAGGCAAGTGAGGGACGGAATCCCACTCGCTCGGGAGGCCAAGGAGCTGGCGAGTGATGCCTCCACGGAACACTCGCCTAGCAGGATCTGGTGGGTGGTCCAATTGGGTGGATTTGTAGACCACTTGATGGGGCTTTTGGGTCCAATGGGTCCTTAATAGGGTTAGAAGGTTATGGGTGAGGTCAATTTGACCAATTGAAGGTCAATTTTTCTTGATTGGGTTATTTTGTGTTATGTTGACCAAAAGTTGACTTTGGTCAATTCTTTGAAATTTAGTAGGAACAATTAGTGATTATTGACCTAATGACCTTCCTTAGTGGTTAGGAGGACCTAGGTGAGGTTCATTTGAGGTATTGAAGGTCAATTGAATCTGGTTGTGTTGAATAGGGCTATGTTGACCTAAGTTTGACTTTGATCAATTTGGCCTATTTGGTTGACCAATTGATGGGCCTTTTGGTCAAGTGAGTCTCTGTTAGGGTTATGAACATAGTGGTGAGGCCAATTTGTACTTGTGATTTCAATTTGGCTAGTTAAACCTAAGTTGCCTTGTGCTCACTTGTGAGCACTATGTAAGTCCACCTTAACTCATTGGGCCCTAAGGTCATCTTCTTGCCTCCACTCCCCATTCCCACCTCATGTTATGCCCTAACATTTTCATGGGGTCTAGTAGAATTAGGGATGTTACAGTGCACACGTGCCACCAAGTCCATGTGCAACATGAATAAACATCTAGTGGAATCCTTCAAACCAATTGACTTGAAGGAGGCCTTTGTTTGCTTCCACTTTTTTTAAGCATGGAAAGGACCTTCTTGTGCACAATTCCACTTGGGACATTTCTAACCAAGTTTTCTGAAGGAGCTTATTAATGGATTTGTAATTAATATGAGCTAGTCTCTTGTGCCATTGGACACAATGAGATGCCCTACTAGTTGTCATTAAGAATATAAGAGAATGTAAACTAAAACACGGAAAATTAAGATAATATACATTCCCACTCCTAGTACCAGTAAGAATGACTTTAGAATTTTCAGTATTCTTAATGAGGCACTTATCCTTGTGGAAAACAACTACATAGTCAAGATCACAAAGTTGACTTATGCTTATTAGATTGTGTTGCAATCCTTCCACATAAGCTACCTAAAAGTCCTCAGATACTAATTGAAAGTGAGGTTAGATCTTAGATTTACTTTAGAGGGGGTGAATAGAGTATTAAAAAAATTTTAACTTATTTTATATTGCGGAATTAAAAAACTGATATATATATATATATGTGTGTATAACAGGGTGAGTATAAATACAAAACAAAATCACACGGCACAGGAAGAAAGAAAAACCACAATCACAGAAGACACAAGGATCTATAGTAGTTCCCCAATCAAACTGGGAACATCTACTCTTCTACCACCCTTGGTAGGAATCCACTAGGTTTTTGATCAGGTGCCTTATCACCAATGGGTTTTTGATCAGGTGCCCAAACACCAATGGATTTTTGATCAGGTGCCCAAACACCACTGAGCTTTTGATCAGGTGCTCAAACCAACCACAGGTTTTTGATCAGGTGCCCTGCCACCAAAGGGTTAACTTTTGAAGGGAGTTAGAACCCTGTACAAGATGGGATAAAGAGGGTTTATGAAGTTCTTCTCTGTCAACAAGCTGAGAGAAGACTAGTGGATTTGTTGTTGTGAAGCTCCCCCTGTCTGGTAGAATTTGTTGACAGATAATGGATGGAGCTTCCTCTTGAATATAAATGATCTTCCTTGATAGCTGATGAATTTGAGAGACAAAAGTTTCTCAGATTGTTGTTACTCTTTGAAGATTAAGAACTTGCAGCTGAAAACTGAGAGAAGATTTATGTCCATCTCAACATCTCCCCTGAATTCAAGCCAGTTCAGCAAAAGAAAAGAGAAGTGGCAACCAAGCTGGCGGTTCCAATCAGAGAAGAAGTTGCAAAACTTCTTAAAGCGGGTTTTGTTTCTGAAATCCAGTACCCCACCTGGATGTCAAACGTCGTAATGGTAAAAAAGCCAGGGGAAATGGCGTATGTGTGTGGATTTCACAAAACTTAATAAAGCATGTCCCAAAGATTGTTATCCCTTGCCTCAGATAGATATATTAGTTGATTCCGCGGTTGGATACTATTTTATGAGCATTCTTGATGCTTTCTATGGTTACCATCAAATTAAAATGCACAAACCCGATATCCCCCATACGTCCTTCATAACAAATGATGGGTGTTATTGCTATTTAGTAATGCCTTTTGGTCTCAAAAATGCGGGTGCAACTTACTAGAGAATTATGGACACTGTCTTTAAACAACAAAAAGGGAAGAATCTCGAAGTGTATGTCGATGATCTCCTGTTAAAAAGTAAAACTTTTTCTACACACTTGGAAGACCTTATAGAGATGTTTGCTACTCTACAGAGGTTCAAATTGAAGTTGAATCAGTTAAAATGTGTCTTTGGAGCAAATAAGGGGAAATTTCTTGGACATCTTCTCACCCCTGATGGCCTTGCACCAAATCCCGATAAGGTGAAGGCTATCCTCGATATGACTCCTCCTCGCACACCAAAGGAAGTTCAACAATTAGGAGGAAGGTTGGCAGGCCTAAGTCGATTTATCTCTAAATCAGGAGATAAAAGTGCTCCGTTCTTTAAAATACTTCGAGGAGGGTCTAAGTTTGAGTGGAACGAAGAATGCGACAATGCTTTCGAACATTTAAAGAAACAGTTGACTTTGAATCCTTTGCTCCAGAGCCCTCGAGAAGGGGAGACATTGTTCTTATATTTAGGGGTCGGTCCGGACGCGGTAAGCTCCGTCCTCGTTCAGGAGGAAAAGAAGATGCAGTTTTATATCTAATATGTTAGCCATATCCTAAAAGATGCGGAAACTAGATATTCAATCTTGGAAAAGCTAGCTTTAGCTTTAGTCATGTCATCTCGCAGACTTCGCCCCTATTTTCAGGCTCATTCTATTCAAGTAGTAACAGATCATCCTTTGAGGAGTGTATTGGAAAAGCCAGATCATTCGGGAAGGCTGGCTAAATGGGCAATTGAGTTAAGCGAATTTGAAATGTCTTACACCCCAAGAACAGCAATCAAGGCACAGGTGTTGGCAGATTTCCTAGTTGATGCTACAGAAATTAGTCCAGAGAAAGCAGAAAGATCTCCATTAGCCTGGATAATATATGTGGATGGGGCTTCGGGCAGAAACTCTGCGGGAGCAGGAGTTATCTTAATCAACCTGAATGGCATTAAGCTGGAACAAGCTATCAAGTTCTTCTTTCCGGTTAAGAACAATCAAGCAGAATATGAAGCACTCTTGGTTGTATTGAGGCTCGCAAAAGAATTGGGCATTGAATATGTGCACATAAAGACAGATTCTCTAGTAATGGCTTCACAAGTGTTGGGAAACTTTGAAACTAGGGAGCCGATACTAAAGAAGTATTTAATGCTCGTAAAAGAGGATATTGGAAGATTCAAATCATTTATTATCGAACATATCCCAAGGGCCCAGAATGAGGAAGCAGACGAGCTATCAAAGTTTGGACTCCCATCAGGGGGAGTAACATTAGATTTGTTTCATCCGGCAATAGAAGAAGGGGAGTTAATGCAAATTGATCAGCTGCCTTCCTCGAAGGACCCGTTTGAGTTATTCTTGCCCAGAGGGGAATATCATCCATCGGTCAAAGATAAAAGAAGATTCAAAAGAAAAGTGGCTCATTACTATCTTATAGCAGGAATTCTTTACAGAAAAACATTCATCTCTCCTTTAGCGAGATGCGTTTCAGAAGAAGAGGTTCCCACCATACTCCAGGAAGTTCACTCAGGGGAATGCAGAAGACATTCCGGTACGAAGACTCTAGAGAAAAAAATCCTAAGACAGGGGTACTTTTGGCTGACAATGAGGAAAGACATAGAAGCTTTTGCTAAGCGATGTGTCCAGTGCCAGAAATTTGCTCGCTTCAGCTCTGTCCAGACCAGACACTCAGATCAATAACCGCACCATGGCCGTTTGCGGTTTGGGTAATGGATCTCGTCGGACCCTTTCCCACTGCTAGCGGTCAACGTCGCTTCATAATTGTGATGATAGATTATTTCAGCAAGTGGATGGAGGCAAAAGCATGGCCAAAATTACTACACATGTTGAAACCGATTTCTCGGTCTCGTATGGAGCTCGGGGCCCTCACCGAAATGAGGGGCAGCTAGCCCTTACCGGTCCCTCGGGAGAGGTAAGGCCGACGACTCGAGTAAAGAACAAAGACCCTAGTCTCAGCGAGGAGGTCCCTCCACTAACCCGGAAGATCGTTGAGCGCTTCCCCTCCCAAGCCAAAGCTAAGACTCGGGCACCTTGGAGAGCTAGAGAGCCCAAACCAAAGCGACCTAGGGAGAGAAGAGCTCAAAGATAATGAACCCGTCCTCTTCCAAGGTGCCCTTTGAGGTCTATTTATAGATTTTAGTTTTGTGGCCTGTCAATAACCAAATCCCGCTGTCCATTCTTACTATCCGCACACCGGATTGGTCTGGTAACAGCCAAACTCCGCTGTTTGGAGAGGCTAAGTGCAGACCACCGGGGGCCTCTTGGTAAAAATCCCTTCCTAGACTTTTACTGGGCGAGTCAGCCCACTTCGCGACCTCCCTCGCGAGTGAAGCTCGCGAGCCTCGGGATCGGTGAGCCCCAGAGCTACTACTGGCACGTTGCATGGCTCGCTCGCCTGTACTACCTCGGCGAGCCCCAGGATGACTAGCCGCACCCCCTCTAGGCGGGCTCACCTAGCGGATCCCTTCCTCGAATGGTTGGGCTCGCCCATAGCGACCCGGCCAAGCCGACTTCCCTCGCGAGCGGAGGTCGCGAGCCTCTGGGTCGGCGAACCCCAGGATGGCTATCCGCACCCCAAAACGGCTAACTGTACCCCAAAAATGGCTAACTGTACCCCGAGGTTCCGGGCTCGCCTAGCGAGCTCCCTCCTCAACTGGTCGGGCTCGCATGCACGGCCCTCGCCGAGCTTCGAAGGAGCCGGTTACCTTCCCTTCGCTGGGCTCGCTCGCCTGCGCAGTCTCTTGCTCTTCCTGGGCCTGCCTCGCCGGAGTTCAGGGTTCGCCCCTTTTGGCTCGCCTCCTTGAGCGCGAGCTTTGGTTGCTTCCTGGCGAACATCGGGGTTGTACAACACAGATCATCAGGAATTTCATCTAGGGGGAGATCGTTTGCCGACATGGGATTCCGTTAACAATTGTCACTGATAATGGCCCGCAATTCAACAATTCAGAAATGATCAATTTCTATGACCAGGTTGGGATTGATCTTCGATTCTCATCTGTTCATCATCTCAGGAGTAATGGGCAAGTGGAGGCTGTTAATAAACAAATTCAATATCTTCTGATGAAAAGAGTTCTCAATCATAAAGGGAACTGGGCTGAACAACCTCCGTCCATTCTTTGGACTATAAGTACCACACCAGCTTCTGCCACGGGAGAAACTCCGTTCAAACTATCTCATGGTTCAGAGGCAGTTGTTCCAATAGAGTTTGAGGTGGTCAGTCCCAGGGTAATGTATGCACATCAGGGTGGCGAAGCATGGATAGAGGCTAATGATGAAGGAATAAAGTACAGTTTGGACTTTATTGAAGAGCTCCAGGATGAAGCAGTAATTAGACAAGAAGAGGTGAAAAGGAAGATGGCACGGTATTTTGATAAACACGTCAGAGTCAAGCAATTCATGGTGGGAGACCTCGTGTTGAAGAAAGTGGATGCTGCAGCCAGGTCAGGTTCTGTGGGAAAGCTAAATCCGAACTGGGCAGGTCCATTCATCATCAAGGAGGTACTCAAAAGTGGAGCTTATCATCTTCAAACAAGTAATGGAGAAGATATCCCGCGTACTTGGAGCGGCGATGACCTGAAACGGTTCTATCCTTAAAATTGTTTCTCTTTCATTTATTGGAACTTTCATGATTGATTGAATAAACGAACATCATACTGACACTTTTCCTTGCCTGGTGACTGTTTGTTTTCATTACTTATTATCAAACTTACTGAACCACAGAGACATCGCCAAGTTCTGCTTGCACCCCCTCTGATTTTAGTCATTAGCGTAATACCACGATGACCACGTGTAGCGGGGAGATTTCGCACACGTGCAGTGGAAGCTTGCCAATTCCCGTGCGGTGGTCTTCAGAACTTTGGATCCCGGCCAGCATCTAACACACCTCTGCCATCAAGGGAGGCCAAGGTGACTGTTAGCTCTGCTGTGCCCCGAAAGGGATATGGTTACAGTTTTGATGATCGTTCTGAGGAAAGCAATGCTCGCCGCCTAGGCCCACCTGCCTAACTGATCATCTTAGTGTGTGACTAGTGAATACTCCTAGGTACTCTCAAGCAGAGCCTAAAGGGGACCCACAACTGAGTTGATATCTCTGAGGAAAGCAATGTTCGCCGCCTAGGCCCACCTGCCCAATTGATCAACTCGGCTTGTAACCCTAGGCAGGAGAACAATTGAGTCGTTTATAGTTTTGATGACCACTTGAGGAAAGCAGTGCTTGCCGTCTAGGCGCACCTGCCCACTTGGTCATCAAAGTATGTACTTCCTTTTTCTTTACAGGAAATTATCTCTCGTATGATCTTCGACCATTCGAAGAAAGTGGTACCAAATAGGTACAAATATTGGCCCACTGGGCTTGAAAAAGGGAAAAAAATATTAAGACCGGGCAGTTTGATGTTTTCAAACCGACCGGCTTGTGTGAACAACGGGTGAATTAGTAGCATGATATGCTACCCAAATGATTAAGGCTTGTTTAGCCGAACGACTAGAAAGATACCTAGCTTCCAAGCTAGAAAACAGGTCATCACAGGTTAAGCCGCGAGGTAATAAATAGGTTGTCAATAAAAACCCTTAACCGATCGGGTTATTTGGGTAATCTGATCGGGTTATTTGGGTAATCTGATCGGGTTATTTGGGTAATCTATGGAGTTCAATATAATATCTCAGGATGATATCATATGGTCATTGCGATTGGGATTGAGAACTTCAACTAATCGCGCGACTTGGAATAGTAAAAGCTATAAAAATTGTCTATATAATTTGCTAAGCATCGCGAGGAATGTCCGCTCGGTCTAAATCATGTCGCTCTAAAAGAGCTGGAGTTCCAACAACATAATGTAATTGATCAACTCAGTTTATTGATCAGCCGGATTTTGTGCTGACCGTGCGATCCAATTATTATCTTGATTATCATTATTGTTTTGATAAAGTCTATTGATCGGCCAGATTGTATGCAAGTCGTGCGGTCTATTTATCAGCTTGATCATCATTGTTATCTTGATAAACACATCTTATTGATCAGCCGATTTTTTGATGGATTAAGTTCGGGGATATTATATTTGTTATGACATCAAAAAGATCACTTGTTCTAGCCGCACGGTCTGTAATTTGTGATGAACATTTGGGGAAATTCATTTCAAATACTTTCAAGTCCACTGGAATGATGATGTATTCTAATCGCCCGAGCAGCGCCTTATAGTATTCGGGTTATCGACTACCAAGAATTCTCATATCATAAACGCCAGAACTCCAAGAAGCTCAGATTGGATAATAGCCGCGCGGCTAGATCTATTCTCAGGCGGATTCGGGAAAGAATTCATATTTTATAAGAGAACACAAAAGCAAAGTTAAAGCCGGACAATTACCAGTAAGAAACAAACAGAGGAACAGGTAACTATCTTTTCATTAATCACTCCCAAAAGATACATATGCTTGTATATAAACCGACCGGCTAACACTATTAAGTTGTCGGCTACAAAAAGAAAACAAAAGAATATAAAGTTTAACTACTCATCCGGCTTGAGGTTTTTGATCGCAAGAGAAGTTGAATCTTCACTACCATCAATATCAACATCAGGAGAAAGTTCGCCCGACTTGGGTTTTTTAGCCGCAAGAGAATTCAAATCTTCACCATCATCATTAGGTTCAGGCGAGTATCCCTCACTACCCGAAGAAGAGCCGGACGAGCTGCTGCTCGATCTGTTCGAACCGCCCGACCTCCTGCACTTAGATCGCTCGGTCTCTTCTCCAGAGTCATCAGACTCCGAATCCGAGCCGCTCTTCTTCTCATCCTTAGACGCAGCGACCTTATCAGCAGCTCCTTCCTCTTCTTCCTCGTTTCTCTCATCTTCCGAGCTGCTTCCCTCAACTTTATCCTTCCCTTTGTCTCCTCGCTTAATCATATCCAGCTTCTTTTATAGAGCCGGATAGGCATCAGAAAAGGTAAAATTCTCAAAACCTGGAGCCAGGCCGCCGTGCTCTCTCAAACGATTAAAGGCTCCATCGATCCCGTCAGCGATCAGAGGAAATACCACTTCCTAGAAAACTGGATTCTTGGAGTCATATTTGTTCTGTCAAAAGAAAATAAGGTTAGACTGCCCGGTTTGAGTAACACAGTAATCGGCTGACAAGGTGATAACTTACCAACTCAAGCTCCTTTAGTCGCGCGTTCTCTTCTTTTAGTTCGGCGACCTCTTTTTATAAATGACTATTTTCTTTGTTTAACCTCTTGAAGGTCATGCCCATGTAGTGATTGGTCACATAACTCTTCGCACCAACTTGCGTGGCTAGTCGAGCGAGCTCCTCATCAGGAACCTTCCTCAACTTTCTGAAATTTTGTCGACCATATAGAGACATACCAACGGCCTCTGCATGGCGACCAGACTTCTCATTTCCCCAGTGGGGAAGCGCAGTGGAGACTTGGACGCGGTCTCCTCCTGGGTGCCAACTCAAGGTCGGGCGACCTTTCAAATCCTTCACAGTGCCAAGAGCGCGAAGGGAAGAATAATCGCTGGAAGAGGCCGATTCTACGTTGTCTGACACCAGCGGCTTGATTTTTCCCAGCTTTTGCCTCTTTTCCCTCAAGGTCAGAATCAAGCCGGCCGGGCTAACCGGCTTGTTCTTAGGGACGATGGCTTCAGCTGCAGAATAGAAGTAAAAAATATCAGAACGAAAGGCCGCGCGATCAATATCAGAGTAGAAAGCGGGTTGAAAGAGACTTACTGTCTTCAGGTCGGATATGTCCCAACTCAGAGAGCAGCGGGACATAGTGACCTACATTAAGTCGCTCGGTTTTAAGAAGCGAATAGGTTTCCTACTCAACCTTGTTAACCGTGATCTTCTTAAAAACCTCCACTGACCTCACCTGCGGGTTAGGATTCAACAAACCAAGTTGGCCTTCGAATATCAGGTATCTCTCGGACCAGTTTGCAACCTTGTTCCAAGGTTGACCATCTTCAACCCCCTACAGCCAAAATATAAGTGGCCCCTGAACTTCAAATCCGCATCTGCAATCGCCCGGACAGAGAAGATCTTTCTGAATAAGTTCATCGAAAAGCTGACCCTCTCAGATCGCAAGTAGGAAACGAAGCTGAAAATGGCCGCAATCGAGTTGGGGGAAAGCTGTCCGGGCACAACTCCATAATGCTCAAAAATCTGGGTGACTTCAAGGGGTAATGGGAACTTGAAGTCGCTGTCAAAATGGTCGATCGGGATGGCTATATGGTTGGGAGTGGAAGAGTTACTTCGCTCATCGCAGAGTGGAAGCCGCGCGAGCAGGGGACTCCCTGCCATATGTTTCTCAACGAACTCATCTAACTTGGCCTTCGTCAGACGACAATCATCATGATCAGCGGAATGAAAAGCCAAGGCCACATCAGCTCGCGCAGCGGACATCTTCTCAGCTCGCTGCGACTTGCTTTTAGACCGCATCTTTAGCTCTCGTAGATTGAGTCTTTGGAAGCGCTCCTACTTATAGGGATAATGATCAGCATTTAGCAAAGTCAAATCATGGTTAAAAGTCTAATCGCGCGGTTAGCATCTATCCGTTTCAAGCATTCAAAGTCCTAAGGAAGGAAATGTGGCGGCCATTTATTCTAACCGCGCGACAAGCTCCCTGCATAAAACAAGTTATATCACAAACAACAAGTTACAAACAAATAACCCAAGCATAAAGACAAACCGCACGACCTATAGAACAGGATAGAGATCAGAAAAAGTTTCAAGTCAGAAAACATCCAACAACAAACTGCACGGGTTCCAGAGCAAGTCAGGTTTCACAAGCATCAAATGAATTAACAAATAGCAATTTCATCAGAATAATCAGCCAGCGATTAAAGTTGTCCAAAGGACCGAATAGAAATATTATAACAAACATGAAAATTTTCTAAAAGCAAGCCGCTCTTTACTGGCGATGATTGTTCGGAGGAGCATCTTCTCGGTGTAATCGCGCGACTTGATCTGTGATATGAAGGACTGTACCATACATCTGATTCATGTTATGATGGAGGATGTTAATAGAACTATGAAGCCGCGCGGCATCTCGCTCTACTCACATAGCTGGGATCAAGTGAGCAGGCAAGGCCGGAGCGGCCTCACTAGTACTACTAGCGAGCTCAGCCACTCTAACCGCTGGGGGATTTGAGGTCTCCCCAGCGGTCTGGCAGTGTGACCCTCGTCGTCCATCATCATGGGCGGGTCGCCGGCTTTCGCCAACTTCCCTTGTCAGCTGCAGATATTTTTCCCTGTAGTATTTGCAATCATCTTCAAGACGCCGGATTTCTTTCCTTACTTTATCAAGCCGCACGGATAGAACACTATTTTGCTCCTGCCGCTCCTTCTCCAGCCTCGCCCTCTTTTCGGCTTCCAGCGCAGCCCGCAAAGTAGCGTTTTCAGCTTCCAGCGCAGCCCAAATAGTAGTGTTTTCAGCTTCCAGCGCAGCCAGCATAGTAGCGTTCTCAGCCCGCATAGCTGCACTCTCAGCCCGGGTGGTCTCTTCCCGATCTTGAAGTTTCTTCACTTGCTCCCTCAACATATCAAGATTGCTCTGGAAGTCGGCTAATTCTTTCTCCCCGCCAAGGCTCAAGTTCAATGAAGAACTTGGCACAGATTGAGGCAAGGGTGGCAGGCTAGACACTAAGTCTCCCGGCTTCACGGCGAGCTCAGAATCATCTGCAGTAATAAGAAGCAGTTAGAATGATCAAGAGTATACAATTTAGCATAAGATTCAAATAAAGATCGCTCGCTCCGACATCTCCTCGCTTACAATCCGCAGAAGCGAGTTTCAAGCTCGGATTCACAGGCCGCCTCATTTGCTCAGGGTCCATTCTTCGGCGATGTTCTTTCCACAACCTCTCATTTTGAGTTCGCCTAGCAACAGAAGTTTGGATCGCGGAAGGGAAGAAGCTCTGCAGCGGGTTCAACAACAGGTCATCTTTTTGAGACCGCGTTTTAAATAAGCGGACAGGGTGATAATTGGCAGCTCCTTTACCTTTGACAAGAGGGTTGACCGGCGGCGGCTTGGGTAGAGACTTCATCATATTCTCTGCCTTGATCTTCATAAACTGCATCCCGGTCTTTACAGGATCTTCCAAAGCAGCCTCTTTCAACCTAGCCGCCTCCTCTGAGTCCGCTCCTTCCGAATGCTTAGGAGAATTAAGCAGCTTGTCCTGCTTCTCCAGAGTATCAAAGTCTTTAATGATCTCACTCACTGTCAAACTATTCGCAGAGTTCGCCTGAAGATCTTTCAGTTTGTTAGAAGGCATCGCCAGACCTTCAGAAACTTTCTTCTCGCTTGCCCTGTGTTGGAGGCTACCTATGCCCGGTTTCCTAGAAGCAGCCTTGTTCTTGGCTTTCAGCCTCTTGGCCTTCCTCATGATCCTCTCCGCCGTCGTCTCCGCCTGCTTCCTCTTCCTGGTCGCTTCCTGGTCGCTTCCTGGTTAGCTTGAGAAGCTCGGGCAGGATCATCCTCAACTTCGAGCACTTCAACAAAATCTTGTTGTTCGCTCGGCTTGGGGGAATCTACGACCCCCTCTAAATTCTCAACCTTCAAATGGATCACACTAGAAGTAGTGATCCCCAAATCGAAGGAACCATTCCCCGCGGTCTCCAAACGAGTATCTTCAGAGCCCGCCTTATTAGAAGGGGCAGGAAGATCGGCAGGCAGCAGTTTGGAACAACCCGCCTCATCTTTTGCCAACTCAGTTTTGATGTCTGTCGGCGGAACCAAGTCGGTCGGATTCCCCATGGAAGTAACTATAGCGGTTAACACAACCTTGTCGGGCTCTGGGTTCATCTTCTCCTTTTTTGAACGGGTTTTGCCTTCGCGGTGCTTACTCTTCACGAGGTTTTCAAGATCAAGCAATATGCTAGACATTTTAACCGAAGAATCTATAAGTCGGAAAACTTTAACAGCGAGCGGTGAATAGAAACCCATGTTTGGAAAAGAATTATGCAGAAGAGGAAGCTTCCAGAACATTTTATAGCATTCAGAAGAAGGTGTATGCTGTCTCCGGCTAGAACAAACATTTTCGAAAATTCTGCGAAAATTGAAAATGTGTGGGGATCATGTTTACCCAGAAGACCGCTACCTAGACAGCATCTTCTTTAGACCAGGCGGTTTGAGACATTAACCGATCAGACTGGCAAACGAATCAAGCCGTGCGGTCTCCAAGGGTCAGGCCGCTCTCAGCAACTGAAGATTGTCAGGGCTTAAGTCCTAAAGGGGCAAGCTGCACTCTCGGTCAGCAGACCGCTCGGGTTGCCAATTAGATCAAGCCAAAGTTTCTCAACCCAAGCCCAGTACAAACCGGAAGTCAAGCCGCCAGACCGCGCGGCTTCCCCTTTATTTATTCTTCTGTATCCCATCATCCCCTGCCTGATTCTGATGTACCTGGGCAGGCGGTTATTTTAGCATCTGCCCGTTCGGGCAGGTCCCCAAGCCTATAAATTGGGCCGGGCGGTGTTCCCAAGACACGCACACTCGAATCCAGGAGCTCGATTGTCTGATCTGCGGTCTCAAATTAACCGTCTTGCGACTTGTCTGCCCGGCCAGTTTCATTTGTAACCCGTTGTAACCGTTTCACTTTAATCAAAGGAAAGCCCGTCATAAGAGTGGCATTCGCCGTGACGGGCAAATTCTGGCCTCGACCGTTGCCAGTGGTCTAATCAACCTAAATCATTAAGTCGGATTGTAACTGATAGCTTGCAACCCTTCATTCTCCTTGATTTTTCAGGCAGTGATCGTGGAGGCACATTTTCGGCCTCAACAAAGTAAGTGTGAGGTCACCCCTATTTTGGGACCCTAAACTCTACAAGAGACCGGTTCTCAGTTTCAACAGTCCCGACTTGTCTCACGGAGCGAGACTCCTCGTCATAGGGGTGGTGGAGAAGATGATGGTATATCTCATGATCCGTCAAAGATAGTTGTTAACCAGAAGTGGCCCATTTTGTCAACAGTAGCGGAATTCAGGAGCTTCCTCGGACTTACCGGCTACTATCGGCGCTTTGTGGAGAATTTTTTGCGGATTGCTCTTCCTCTCACGACCTTGACAAGGAAAGATCAAAAGTTCATTTGGTTACCAGTGCGTACACGAGCTTTTGAGGAGCTAAAGAGTCATCTGATCATGACACCAATCTTGTGTTTGCCATGTGGTACAGAAGGCTATGAAATTTACAGTGATGCGTTAGGGAGCGGCTTAGGCTGCATACTTCTTCAGAATGGTCAAGTGATAGCTTATGGCTCTCTCCAGTTGAAAGTGCATGAGCGGAATTATCCGGTTCATGACTTGGAGTTGGCGACGTGATCTTAACTCTGAAATTGTGGCGGCATTACTTTTATGGCGTGAAGGTTGATATCTTTACAGACCATAAGAGCCTAAAGTATTTGTAAAACCAGAAAGAGCTCAATATGCGGCAGCGAAGGTGGATGGAGTTCCTGGGGGACTACACTTTCGAGATACACTATACTTACGGGAAGGGAAATGTCGTCGCAGATGCTTTGATTCAGAGGGCTTCTGCGCAGGCCAGTTGGATTCAGATGCATGACCCGCGTCTGATCAGGGACCTGGAAGCCTTAGAGATCTCCTGTGTGGAGCGTAGTTCTAGTGCAAGTGCATGCTTAAACTGGACGGAGGTGAAATACGACCTCGCGGACCGAATACGACAGGCCCTGGAGCTAGATTCAAGCATGCAGCGCTACTTGGCAGAGACTGGGGTTGGGTCTACTGCAGAGTTTGTGTTAGACGACAATCTTATGTGGAAAGACAGTGGTGATTAAAATTCTGCTTGCACGAAATAAAATCCGAACTAGCAGTCCGAGAAGGCAAGTATACCTATCGAACTGTAGTATAGGAACACAAGTGTCGTATTAAAATCCGAGAACCGTTGATTACTTATACTCAAACAAATTACTATTATTTTATCTTAATAATTTTTTGGAAGGTTTTGTTTGCTAAGTTGAAATAAAAGCTGGGTAAAAGTACGGCTAAACGATGATTAAGAAATAGCACTCGATCTTGACTTACTTCGGCTTAAGTTAATCAAAATTCAAAAGCAAACTTAAAACTTAATAAAGTAAGGGTAGCTTGACCGTGGGGGTTCCTATAGTTTGAACATGATTCTCTCGAAGACTTTAGAAAGTGAAAGAAGACTAAAGGATCATAACTTGATCAACTCATCCTCAGATCATCAAGATTGAGTACTATGAGGATTTAGTTACTCATGGTGGAGGGGTAAGAGAGAGAAATGATGAAGATTTTAAGAGAACAAAAACATGCAAAATTTATTAAACAAAAGTTCAACTGAGATTGCATTTGCATGGAAAGCCTACTATGCATTAGTAATACACTATGAAAGGAAATTACAAAGGCATTACAACATTCATATGAAAACTAGAAAAGGAAATGCATTGAAATAAGAGAGAGAGAGAAGAAGAAGAATACAAAATAACATGAAAATCACTGAAAATAGAGTAGTAGCACCAGTTCTCTCTGCCAAAAAACTGAATGGGGAAAACTTGGAGGTCATTTCAATTTATAGAAATTTTTCTGCCTCGGTCACGCCCTCAGTCGCGCCCGTGACTAGGGGTGTGACATTGTTTAATCAATTCTGCGGCTTGGATCAGGTTCGGCGCACGATTCTGACGCGATTTGATGGGTCACGCCCTAGGTCACGCCCGTGACTGAGGGCGTGACCATTTCGGTGGATAGTCCGGTCATGGGCGCTGGCGGCGATCATGGGCGCTGGCGGCTGGCTAACGTGGCAGTCACGGGCGTGACTGGAAGCACGCCCGTGTAACAGTGGCGTGACCAATTCGGTGGTCAGCTGGTCGAATCTGAGCTGTTCACGGGCTGGTCACGGGCGTGACTTGCGTGTCACGGGCGTGACTTGTGTGTCACGCCCGTGTACTTTGGGCGTGTCTGACCAGATCTTCTGAATTATGGTGGCAGCAGCTTAACTGGAAATAGCAACTTACACGCCCTAGGTCACGGGCGTGACCTAGGGCGTGACTTAGGAAATTTTGCATTTTTGACCTGAAAATTCAGAAAACTTAAGTTAGCACTAAAAATAGGAAAATGAACCAAAATTGCATTTAGGTAAACAACAATAAGCAAAACGTAAGAGTAAATAACCTAAAAATAACCTAATTAAACTAACTAGATTTAGCATTATCAAATTCCCCCAAGCTTACACTTTGCTTGTCCCCAAGCAAAGAAATATGCTTAGCTAATAAAACAAAATGACTAATCAAAAAGATTTAATTATGCTAAACACGAGTACCTTGCGAAATTCCAAGTAGGGAGAATAGTGAAAAGGAAACCTAAAATAAGTACTTTATTTAAGCTTAATTTTTATACCCTTTACTAACAAAAATTAATCATCCAAAATTTTAACTAAAAAGTTTTAAAATAAAATTGAGCAAAGTAACAAGTGAGATAGTGCATTGAATTGTTACTAAACCCTAAGAGACAAATTATAATTATATCATTCTAAGAACAGGGATCTAAATTCATACCCAAGACTTAACTATTCTACTTTTCTTCTTTACTTAGCTAAGCAAATTTAGGAGCATGAATCAAGAGGACTTTATTAGGACCGAAATGTTTGGTTTAGGCATATGATTTGGAATGGAAATCGAAGATAAAAGTGATTGCTATAATCACACTAAACCATAAAAATGAGTTTTATAAAATTTTCGATATGAATGATAAGAGGCAATCCTTCATTATAAGCATATAGCATATTTTCTTTCTTTCTCTTTCATAGCCATTTTTTATTTATTTTTTTATTTTGAAATTTTGGCAAAGATAACTAATACAAATATGCTTAAAATATCTTCTTTTTGAGCAAATTCTTTTCTTTGAAGCTCTCCATGCAATAAACCAATCACACTCTTTTAGAAATTTAAATAAAACTCAAAGTGTTAGTGTGATTCAAATAGGTTTGGAAATTTTGGCTTTGGTGAAAAATTTGATAAGTGGAGGTGACAATAAAACATGGGAAAAGGCTCAAAAGAGGCTAACAAAGGGTTTCTTTTTAAGGGTTGGCATGAAGGCTCAAACTTAAGAAAAATGGCCTAAATCATTTTCATTGCTCTCTAAATTTATTTAAAGCATGAGTTTTGAAGGATTTCAACAAGTAAGCCCTAGATATTAAATAAAGACTAATGAACTTATCCTGAAAATAAGAATAATAAACGTCTAGGATTATTCACATTTACTACACAAATCAAAAGTTAACCTTACAAAATATATCTAAAAATGAAGAGGAAAATAGTGGATGAAGAATTTTTACGAAAGTAAAGAAGATAAAAGAGAAAACGATAAGGAAAGTACAAGATTTTAGAAAAAACTTTTCACATTAACATGCTACCTAGAATTAGAACACTACATGAGTCAACAATTTACTTGTGAAACATAATTAAAAAGTAGGATTAGAAATTTTGAAATTAACTAAGGCTATATAAAATATTTTGGGAAAAACAAAACCTAAAGCAAGGGGTACTATTGATTTTACCAAAATCTAATTTAGACTACTAAAACAAAAGAAAAGAAAAGAAGACATTCTCCCCCAAGCTTACGATAGACATTGTCCTCAATGGAAAAGGAGAGTGAAGGAAGGGGTAACTAAGAAAAGAAATTAAAACTGAAAAACTGAAACAGGCACTTCCCTGGATTTATGGGCTTGAAAGGATGTGTGATGCCGCTCCCCCTTGTTGGCGCTTTGAATCTTCATGAAATATCATCTTGAATTTTTCTTGAAACTAGCAATGTTGAAGCAGGCGATCGCCGAAGTTGAGAGTATCGGAGCCGCCTAGGGCCAAAGAAAAATTAAAACAACAAATTTTAAAAACCTTGGGTTGCCTCCCAAGAGCGCCCTCTGTTTAATGTCGTTTGAGCTCGACTAAAAGAATATAGTTCAAAAGTTAATCCAAATTATTACAGTCCAGACAAAAGAAGTTTTTCACTGTCCATGTCAACATTGTCACCAGAAAAATAAAGTTTTAGACGCTGCCCATTAACCTTGAAATCACCCTTATCTGGGTGTGATATCAAAACAGTTCCATACGGATAAGCTTCTTTTACATTAAAAGAACCTGACCATCTAGATTTTAACTTTCCAGGAAATAAACGTAGACGAGAATTATAAAGTAATACTTGGTCGCCTGGTTTAAATGTTTTCGGGTGCCTTAAATTTTTATCGTGAAAGCATTTCGTTCGTTCCTTATATAATTTATTATTTTCATACGCATTGGAGTGCCACTCATCGAGTTCGTTGAGTTGGAATTTTCGAAGATCGGCGGTGGAGTGGGGATCAAAATTTAAAAATTTAAGGGCCCAGAAAGCACGATGTTCTAATTGGACCGGTAAATGGCACGATTTCCCATATACTAACCGATACGGTGTACAACCGATGGCGGTCTTGTACGATGTTCGGTAAGCCCATAGAGCATCGTCTAATTTATGTGACCAGTCCTTACGTGAGGTGGAAACAGTTTTTTCTAAAATACGTTTGATTTCTCTATTCACTACCTCGACCTGGCCGTTAGTTTGGGGGTGGTATGCAGTTGAAAGCTTATGTGTAATGCCATATTTTAAAAGTGTTTTTGCAAATTGTGCGTTACAAAAGCGCGAACCCCTATCGCTAACGATGGACCTAAGAGTACCGAATCGAGAAAATAATTTTTTTAAGAAAATAATAACGACTCGGGAGTCATTGGTAGGAAGAGCTTGGGCCTCTGCCCATCGAGACACGTAGTCTACCGCAACTAAAATGTATTTATTACCATGGCTAGAAGGAAGAGGACCTACAAAATCAATTCCCCAAAGGTCGAAAACTTCGCACTCGAGGAAATAATTTTGCAACATTTCATTTTTATTTGAGATATTTTCGGCCCGTTGGCAGCTATCGCACCGTCTCACAAAAGATTGGGCATCTTTAAAAAGGCTAGGCCAATAAAAGCCTGCACTTAGCACTTTGTGAGCGGTCCGATTGGCTTGATAGTGCCCACCAGTCGGTCCTTCGTGTAAGTGTTTGAAAATATTTTGTTATTCTTCGAAAGAAACACATCTCCTTACTACTTGGTCTGCACAAACTCGAAACAGATACGGGTCCTCCCAAAAATAATTCTTCAGGTCAGAAAAGAATTTATTCTTTTGTTGATAGGAAAATTCTTTTGGGAGGACTCGAGCTACTAAGTAGTTGGCGAAGTTTGCAAACCAAGGAGAAGGAGTAGTGTTGATTGATAATAACTTCTCGTCGGGAAAATAATCATTAAAAGTTTGTTCATTTAAATCTTCAATAAACGGGTTATCTAATCGTGAAAGATGGTCCGCGGCCAAATTCTCAGCCCCCTTTTTATCTCGGATTTCCAAGTCGAACTCCTGGAGGAGTACGACCCAGCGAAGTAAGTGTGGTTTGGCATCCGGTTTAGAAAGTAAATATTTGAGGGCCGAGTGGTCCGTAAAAACAATAATTTTTGAAAGCGTAATATAAGGTCGAAATTTGTCGAACGCAAAAATAACTGCTAATAATTCTTTCTCCGTTGTGGTATAGTTCTCTTGCGCGGATGTAAGTGTTTTACTTGCGTAGAAAATAGGGTGGAAGTTTTTAGATATATGTTATCCTAAAACGGCTCCCACCGCAAAGCTACTTGCATCGCACATGATTTCGAATGGAAGGTCCCAGATTGGAGCTATCATAATTGGCGCATTTATTAGCTTATTTTTGATTAATTGAAAAGCAGATAAGCAGGTATCATCAAAAATAAATGGAGTGTCTTTTTCTAAAAGATGAGTGAGGGGTTTGGTAATTTTTGAAAAATCTTTTATAAATCGCCGGTAAAAAACCGGCATGTCCTAGAAAGCTTCTTATGGCCTTAACGTTGGTTGGCGGTGGCAGTTTTTCGATCACTTCTATTTTTGCTTCATCGACCTCAATTCCTCTTGCTGATATCTTATGACCTAAAACCAATCCCTCCCGTACCATGAAATGTCATTTTTCCCAGTTCAGGGCGAGATTGGTCTCCTCACACCGTTCTAACACTTTTTCTAAATTTTCTAAACAACAATCGAAGGAATCACCAAACACGGAAAAGTCGTCCATAAATACCTCCATAATACTTTCTACGTACTTGTCGAAAATGGCCAACATACACCGTTGAAATGTTGTCGGCGCATTACATAAGCCAAACGGCATTCTTCGATAGGCGAATGTGCCGAAAGGACAAGTAAACGTCATTTTCTCCTTGTCCTCGGGCGAGATGGGAATTTGGAAGTAGCCCGAGAGACCATTGAGAAAACAATAAAGCTATGGCCGGATAATCGTTCTAAGATTTGATCGATGAATGGCAAGGGGAAATGGTCCTTGCGGGTGGCGTCGTTCAATTTGCGATAATCAATACACATACGCCACCCAGTCACCGTCCGTGTTGGGATTAAGTCATTATTGTCATTTAACACTACCGTGATCCCTCCCTTTTTAGGAACTACTTGAACGGGGCTTACCCATTTGCTATCTGAAATTGGATAGATAATTCCTGCGTCTAATAATTTCACGACCTCACCCTTTACTACTTCTTTCATGTTTGGGTTTAATCGGCGTTGAGGTTGAATAGAATTATGTGAATTATCTTCCATTAGAATTTTGTGCATGCAGAAAGATGGACTTATGCCCTTAATATCAGAAATCTGCCAAGCAATTGCTTGGCGGTGCTTTTGTAAAACTTTTAGCAATTTGGCATTTTCAGATCCACTTAAATGGGCCGACACTATTACTGGTAACTTAGAGTCTTTTTCTAAAAATTCATATTTTAAATGATTGGGTAGTTCTTTAAGTTCTAATGTGGGAGGTTCCTCGTATGAAGATTTGAAAGACTTTTCTTTTTCAAAAGTAATCTCTTCAAAATTTTTTGATTTAATTTGAAAATTTGAGGGGGCGGGAGCAATGAAGCTTGGGGGAGAATGTCTTCTTTTCTTTTCTTGTAATATTTCAGTGGAGGTGTTTGAAGATGAACAAAAAGAAGAAGAACCATTTTCAGAAATACAAAAAGAAGGGTCTTCACTTAACACATCTAAGAAAAAACACGAATCGTCATTTTCTAGAGTATTTTTCATAGAGGTTGTTATGGAGAAGGTTACTTCATCATCTCCAACTCGGAGGAATAGCTTACCATTACTCACATCAATGATAGCACGGGAGGTGGCAAGGAAGGGGCGGCCAAGGATTAGGGGAACTTCGACATCCTCTTCAATGTCCAAAATGACAAAATCCACCGGGAAGATGAATTTATCTACCTTTACGAGCACGTCCTCCACAATTCCCAGCGGATATTTTATCGTCCTATCTGCTAGTTGAATACTCATACGTGTGGGGCTAAGGGTGCCCACTCCTAACTTCTTAAACAAGGAGAATGGCATCAAGTTGATGCTCGCACCTAAGTCGACCAACGCGTTCTTTACAAATAGATCACCAAAGAGGCACGGGATAGAAAAACTACCCGGATCGTTAGCCTTTTTCGGTAATTTATTTGTTAGGACGGCGGAACACTCAGCATTTAAAGTTACGTGCGATAGATTTTCAAGCTTTTTCTTATTAGTTAGAAGATCCTTCATGTACTTAGCGTACTTGGGCATTTGTGATATCGCTTCATGGAAGGGCAAATTGATGTGTATTTGCTTAAACATTTCCAGGAAGCGATGATATTGATCATCTAATTTTTCCTTGTTGAGTTGAGAAGGATAAGGCGGGGCGGGGTTGTTTTTGAAAATATGAGGTGGAGTGATAAAATCTATTTGAGTGAGTGGTGTTTTTAAAATAGGGGCGGATCTTGCCTCGGGCTCTTCGCTAACCGGACCGGATACTTGCTTCCCACTCTGAAGAGTTACATCTTTCGCTTGCTCTCTCGGGTTTGGCTCGGTGTTAGCGGGAAGAGTCCCGGGCGGTCGCTCGGATATTATTTTGGCGAGCTGCCCGATTTGGTTTTCTAGATTTTTAATGGATCCAGCTAAGTTCCGGACGGTTGCTTCGTTCGTACTTATATATTTTGAAAACATCTCCTCCAAAGATGGAGGTTTTTGAAAGTTAACAGGGGGTGGAGGTGGTGTAAATTCATTTTGTAGAGGCGGGCGAGTTGTGTTTGCAGGATTACTCCAAGAAAAGTTCGGGTGATTACGCAGCGCGGGATTATAATTATTCGGTAATTGAAAACCAGGTGCATGAAAATTAGAAGCAGAATAATTATTATAAGCATTTCTATTGCCTACGTAATCGGCTTGTTCGGAGGTGGCTTTTGCGAATTCCCAAACCTGAGGTGCGGAAGGAGCATTCATTTCAGATATCTTTTTGCTAAGCATTTCCACTTGTAGTGCCAGCTGGGAGACGTTATCCACTTCGTACATACCTGCAGGTTTGTTTGGGCGGGATCTTGGCACATTCCACTGATAGGTGTTAATGGCCATATCCTCAAATAGCTCAAGAGCGGCTTCCGGGGTTTTGTTATTTAAGGTACCACCGGAAGAGGCGTCTATCATTTGCTTAGTATGTTGATTTAGCCCGTTATAAAACGTCTGCACTTGTAACCATACAGGCAGAGCGTGATGAGGGCAATGTCTTAAGAATTCTTTATACCTTTCCCAGGTATCATATAGCGTTTCAGAATCTATTTGGCAAAAAGAAGAAATATCATTTCTAAGTTTAGCAGTTTTCGCAGGTGGAAAATACTTAGTTAGAAATTTTTCAGTTAACTGGGCCCAAGTGGTGATAGAACCTCTAGGTAGAGTCGACAACCACTGCTTAGCCTTTGTTCTTAAAGAAAATGGGAAGAGTCTTAGCCTAATTGCATCATCCGTAACACCATTTATTTTGAAGGTGTCACAGATTTCAAGGAAGCTAGCAATATGTGCGCTCGGATCTTCATCTTGTAATCCGTCGAACTGCACGTATTGCTGCACCATGTGAATTATGCTGGGCTTTAGTTCAAAATTATTATTAGCTATGGCAGGGCGGACTATACTAGTTTCCGTCCCTTCCAGGTTAGGCCTTGCATAATGGGACATAGTCCATTCAGGGGCCGCAACCATGTTGGGGACTTCATTTTGGTTAGGTTCGCCCATATTAACAACCGACTCTGAATCCTCAGCCAGTTCTTGGAATGTAGGATCTTGAACTTGCGATTTTCTCCGAAGAGTACGTTCAAGTTCTTGGTCCAAGTCTACAAGTTCTGACGGATTCGCTCGGGTCATAAACTAGAAAGAGAGAAGGGAAAATAAGATTGAGAAATTCGAAAAAGAAAAGGTCTCTCTTTTTTTTTGAATTAATTTTTTTTTCAAGAAAGAGGAGAGAAAAGGAGGTGATAAAAGTAATAGATTCGTTCTTTCAAAATATCAACAAAATGCGAGTCCTCGGCAACGGCGCCAAAAACTTGGTGATTAAAATTTCGCTTGCACGAAATAAAATCCGAACTAGCAATCCGAGAAGGCAAGTATACTTATCGAACTGTAGTATAGGAACACAAGTGTCGTATTAAAATCCGAGAACCGTTGATTACTTATACTCAAACAAATTACTATTATTTTATCTTAATAATTTTTTGTAAGGTTTTGTTTGCTAAGTTGAAATAAAAGCTGGGTAAAAGTACGGCTAAACGATGATTAAGAAATAGCACTCGATCTTGACTTACTTCGGCTTAAGTTGATCAAAATTCAAAAGCAAACTTAAAACTTAATAAAGTAAGGGTAGCTTGACCGTGGGGGTTCCTATAGTTTGAACATGATTCTCTCGAAGATATGCCCAATTGAGTTTAGGAAAATCCGACCGAACTCTCGTCCCGTATTCGAATACCTAAAACTCGCTTTAAGTGGTGAACCCCGCTATTGGGTTTGACTCCAATCCATGAGATTTACGTCATTCTCTCTCGAGAAATGTGTGTAACTCTCTTTACTCTTAAGTGCTCACTTCAGACTATCGGCCTCTCGGCTAGCCAAGAATGAAAGCAAAGGTATGGACTATACATCGATAATATAGCTCCACTTAATTTTAATTAAGAGTAAATCTAAGGCCCAAAACTTTAGAAAGTGAAAGAAGACTAAAGGATCATAACTTGATCAACTCATCCTCAGATCATCAAGATCGAGTACTATGAGGATTTAGTTACTCATGGTGGAGGGTAGGAGAGAGAAATGATGAAGATTTTAAGAGAACAAAAACATGCAATTTTTATTAAACAAAAGTTCAACTGAGATTGCATTTGCATGGAAAGCCTACTAAGCATTAGTAATACACTATGAAAGGAAATTACAAAGGCATTACAACATTCATATGAAAACTAGAAAAGGAAATGCATTGAAATAAGAGAGAGAGAGAAGAAGAATACAAAATAACATGAAAATCACTGAAAATAGAGTAGTAGCACCAGTTCTCTCTGCCAAAAAACTGAATGGGGAAAGCTTGGAGGTCATTTCAATTTATAGAATTTTTTCTGCCTTGGTCACGCCCTCAGTCACGCCCGTGACTAGGAACATGACATTGTTTAATCAATTCTGCGGCTTGGATCAGGTTCGGCGCACGATTATGACGCGATTTGATGGGTCACGCCCTAGGTCATGCCCGTGACTGAGGGCGTGACCATTTCGGTGGTTAGTCCGGTCATGGGCGCTGACGGCGATCATGGGCGCTGGCGGCTGGCTGATGTGGCAGTCACGGGCGTGACTGGAAGCACGCCCGTGTAACAGTGGCGTGACCAATTCGGTGGTCAGCTGGTCGAATCTGAGCTGTTCACGGGCTGGTCACGGGCGTGACTTGCGTGTCACGGGCGTGACTTGTGTGTCATGGTCGTGTACTTTGGGCGTGTCTGACCAGATCTTCTGAATTATGGTGGCAGCAGCTTAACTGGAAACAGCAACTTACGCGCCCTAGGTCACAGGCGTGACCTAGGGCGTGACTTAGGAAATTTTGCATTTTTGACCTGAAAATTCAGAAAACTTAAGTTAGCACTAAAAATAGGAAAATGAACCAAAATTGCATTTAGGTAAACAACAATAAGCAAAAAGTAAGAGTAAATAACCTAAAAATAACCTAATTAAACTAACTAGATTTAGCATTATCAGACGGTCGGTTGTGCGTCCCATATGTGGGCAAGTTATGGGAAGAATTGATGTATGAGGCACATTTCACAAAATACTCAATTCACCCGAGGAGCACAAAAATGTATCAAGATATGAAAGGGCTATTTTGGTGGCCAGGTTTGAAGAAGGACATCGCTCTTTATGTGGCAAAGTGTAAAACTTGCGCACTTGTGAAGGACGAATGTCAGAAACCTGGAGGGTGCCTGAAGTCATTGCCTGTACCGGAATGGAAATTTGATGACATTTCGATGGATTTCGTGTACGGTTTGCCGAGATCGCAGAGTGGGAATGATGTTGTTTGGGTGATCGTGGATCGCTTGACGAAGGTAGCCCACTTTATTCCAAACCGGAAGGACGATTCAGTGGAGAAATTAGCAAAGCTATATGTTGATAGTATTGTACGTTTGCACTGTGTGCCTCCTAGCATCGTAAGTGACCGAGACGGACGCTTTACTTTGAAAGATTGGAGGCTAATCCACCAGTTGTTGGGTACAAAGTTGAAGTTTAGTACTGTCGTCCACCCTCAAACGGATGGGCATACTGAACGTACTAATAGAACTTTGGAGGATATGCTTTGCATGTGCGTCCTATACTTCGGTAAAAAGTGGGAAGATCATTTATTCATGATCGAATTTGCTTACAATAACAGCTATCAAGCAAGTATAAAGATGGCGCCCTTCGAGGTCCTCTATGGTAGAGCTTGTCGTACCCCTTTGGCTTGGACAGAGACGAATGAAACGAATCTGTTTAAGCGGAAGGAAGTCGAAGATGCAAATTTGACTATCCGAACAATCCGGGAGCGATTGTTGGTGGCGCAAGATAGGCAGGCAAAGTACAACAATGCCAAACACATAAATGTTGAGTTCGCCGTGGGCGACTGGGTGTATCTCAAGATCAAGCCTTTCAAGGGAGTTTCAAGGATTCGACGCTTGAAAAAGCTGAGTCCACGATACCTTGGCCCATTTGAGATACTAGAGCGTGTTGGTGAAGATGCTTATCGTCTCGCTCTTTCGACGGAGCTGAGCGGTTTGCATGATGTGTTTCACATCTCTGTGCTGAGGAAAGTTGTGTCAGAGCCTAGCCAGGTGCTGGTGGCGAATCAAGTGTTGGTCGATGATGGGCTGAAGGCGTTGTTCACGCCTATTTGCATCGAAGACACTGATGTCAAGCAACTACGGAATAAACTGATCAAGATGGTCAAAGCCCGTTAAAACAACTGCGGTCGTGAGGAGCTCACATGGGAGCGCGAGAAAATCATGCGTGAGGAGTTTACCGAGCTGTTCCTTTGAGGCACAAGTTATATTTTGTATTACTTGCACCGTTAGAATTTCGGGACGAAATTCTTTTAAGAGGGGAAGAATTGTAAGACCCCAATTTTGTGGACACAAAGTGGAAGTGTTCTAAGCTAAGGAGCTTGCGCCAGGCGCTAGGGATAGCGCCGGTGGTAGGTCATTTCCCGAGAAAGGCATGAATTTCCCGAGAAATTGGTGTATTTCCTGAGAAATGTGTTCTGTCTTGATGAGTGGAAATGTTCTGAAGCTATTGAGCTAGCGTCATGCGCTAGGGATAGCGTCGGCGGTAGTGCATTTCCTGAGAATTCTGTCCATTCTCGACAAATGTGGCATTTCTCGAAGAATGTGGCATTTCCCGAGAAGTTCGTCGAAGAAAGATAGCGCAGGCGGTAGCGCTAGCACTGGCGGTAGTGTTTCTCGACGAATCCTTTAGCGGCAAAGTGGTACCGACTCTGGGCAAGTGCCAGGCGCTAGTAGCTAGCGCCGGCAGTAGAAGAAAAGTATATCTAAGCTGGTTTTCAGATTTCCTTCTCATTTTCTGAAGAATCCTCTGCCTTTCCAAGAGAAGAAGCTGAGGGATGGAGGAGGGAACCAGTTAGGGTGAATCCGTTAAGGATGTCCTGCGTGCTTGTGTCATCGTCGCCTCCGTAGAGAGGAAGCTATTTTAGCAAGTTCCCTCCGGATCAATCTCTAGTTATGGCACCGAAACGAACACTGAGGTTAAAGATTCTCCTCCCTATATCTTTGGACATGTGCGTCCTTTGATTTGCATGCTTAGGAAGACTTCTACTAATTAGTAGATTGGTTCTTCCGGTGTGTTGATGTTATCCCCACGAGAATTTGCATTTAGAGTCTGGAATCGAAGTATGGACATATGCATGTTGTGTGAAGCCCATCTGGACAAGTTGGTATGGATTGGTGATGTTGCTTATTGCGTGCCGGAGAAGACTCCGTGATACATGTTATGTTTTTCGGGTTCTGAGTACTAAGACGTGCTAGTGGGAGTTCTGGAGGGGTTTCCCAGACAATATCCAGAAAAAGGTAGCAGAACTGGGTTCTGTTACTAGCACCGGGCGCTAGCGCTAGCGCCGGCGGTAGCTCCCAGTGAGCTGATTATGTGAGCCTATGTGTGACCTAAGCCCTGGGGGCTGGGTGCATAGAAGAAAAAGCTGGAGGGCCTTGAGAGCCTCGCTTCGAGTAACAGGCACAAGGTGAAAGCTTACCCGCATCGTGCAGAGTTGATCACGATGATTGAGCACGGGCCTAGCTAATCCGAACCCGCCCATAGTGGTGGTGAAGAGGTCGCCCCTCGGTGCACTGGGCTATGGAAGAGTGTCGGAACTTCATGTGTACGGCGTGGCTCATTTGGTTGTCTAAGTTGAAATAAGACTTAGCGTGGAGGCGTAACTCGGGGAGTATGCTAAAGTGTGCCTTGAGAGCACAATGCGGTGCTTAGATGCACCCGTGAATTATATGATGTTATTACTTGCTTGCAGGGAAGGAGTACACCACCCCGGGCATGGTGTGGGGTCACTAAATCTGGGTCAGCTAAAGCTGACCGGTTACCTATTTTTTCCACTCTTTTGGTGGATTTGTTTGTACAGGTCCTGGTGAGACTAGCGGGAAATAACGGGCTGAAGTCCCTGATGTGCTGTGCTGGCCCTCGAAGGCCAAATTGATATGTTTACTGTTTTTCATGTGTGGCCGGCCTGCGTGCCGATGTGTGTAAGCCACCTAGTTGATGTAAAACAAACTTTATAAAGCTCTTTGTTGTAATTACATTCCCTGTAAATAAGTGGACAAGTTGTGAACTGGTTTTATCTTAATAAATTAAATGCTTCCGTTCTACGACTCTGTGTGCTGAGATGGTTATGTTCTTAATTGTTTAAATTCAATTTAGTAACGCGCTCTTCTGTTCGTTTAATATTGTGTGGGGTCCCGGCCAAACCTACTGCTATATTCTATGTAACAGGGAGTGTGTTACAGAACCTAAAGTGAAAGTCCCTATCCTTCGAAGAACTGATGGAGAGGCCAGCAGAAGAGAATGAAGGGGAGGCTATCAACCCAGAGTTTGCAAAAAGGTTGGCGAGGCTGAGCGAGCTAGAGACAAAGCAGCAGTAGGGGAGGAGGAGAGAGGAGCCCAGGGAGCAAGAGCCGCAGAAGTTGGAGTGGAGGTACCCAGAGCAAAATAACAGGCAGGATCCGAAGCCACCCCTCCCCCCACCTCAGCAAGCTATGGGGATCGGCCAAAGAAGAAGAAGGAATCGCGCGGGAGGAAGAGAGGGTATCCGAGTGGAGTTACCCTATTGCGACTTCCACCAAATGGAAGGTCACGCAACTACCACTTGCCCCGAGTTCTTAGAAATAAGAAGGGAAAGAGCTCCAGCACAGCATCAGCAGAGGCATCGACTGGAGCGGGTCGAAGAAGTTCAACCCGAAGAACCCATGGACAGATGTGAGGACAGGGTCGGTATGGGTATCCGGGGAGGAATCCGGTGATCCATAGAAGATGAGTCAAGCGACAGGAGTAGAACAATCTCTGAAAGTGAGCATTCTGGATGAACCTTGGATCGATGAGTTCTTAATTATAATTAATTGTACCCCTGGCTGGTTACGCCAGAACGCATTGTACCAAGCTGCTCTCCAACCAGGTAGAAATTAGGAATTATTCTCACCCCCGAGACGGTTCCGCTGACCAGGCTCCCGCTAGCCGGCAGGGCAGGTTGACCTCTCAGGGAGGCTAAGTAATTTTTTCCCGGGATGGTTCCGCTGACCGGGCTTTCACTAGCTGGCAGGGCAGGTTGTCCTCTCAGGGAGACTAAGTAATTTTTTCCCCGGGATGGTTCCGCTGACCGGGCTCTCACTAGTCGGCAGGGCAGGTTGACCTCTCAGGGAGACTAAGTAATTTTTTCAAAGGGATGGTTCCACTGACCGGGCTCTCACTAGACGGCAGGGCAGGTTGACCTCTCAGGGAGGCTAAGTTATTTTTTCCCCGGGAAGGTTTCGCTGACCGGGCTCCCGCTAACCGGCAGGGCAGGTTGACCTCTCAGGGAGGCTAAGTTATTTTTCCCCGGGATGGTTCCGCTAACTGGGCTCTCACTAGCCAGCAGGGCAGGTTGACCTCTCAGGGAGGCTAAGTAATTTTTTCCCCGGGATGGATCTGCTGATCGGGCTCTCACTAACTGGCCGGGCAGGTTGACCTCTCAGGGAGGCTAAGTAATTTTTTCCCCGGGATGGTTCCGCTAACCGGGCTCTCACTAGCCGGCAGGGCAGGTTGACCTCTCAGGGAGGCTAAGTAATTTTTTCCCCAGGATGGTTCCACTGACCGGGCTCTCATTAGCTGGCAGGGCAGGTTGACCTCTCAGGGAGGCTAAGTAATTTTTTCACCGAGATCATTCCGTTGACCGGGCTCTCACTAGCCGGAAGGGCGGGTTGACCTCTCAAGGAAGCTAAGTAATTTTTTCCCCAGGATGGTTCCACTGACTGGGCTCTCACTAGCCGACGGGGCAGGTTGACCTCTCAGGGAGGCTAAGTAATTTTTTCCTCTGGATGATTCTACTGACCCGGCTCTCACTAGCCGGCAGGGCAGGTTGACCTCTCGGAGAGGCTAAGTACTTTTTGCCTCAAAATGGTTTTACCGACAGGGCTCTCACTAGTCGATTGGGTGAGCAGACAACTTGGGTGATAGCTCAAGATAGACGTTTTGGAAAGAAATCCTTGAGTCTTTTCTCCACCTCTGGTTGAGAGGGGCTCTTGAGAGGTGTTGAGTATTCTCAAACCCACTCAGCGCCACTCGCCGAATATGTAGGGTTGGACTTTTCTTTTCGAGCGTACGACTCGCTCGCAAAGAGCGGGGATTGTGTACAACCCTGTATTCGCCGAGTCGATCCCCAGGACCCAACATGTCATTAGGCTCAATAGTTTTAGGAACCACTCCCCCAGGCAAGAGGGGCGGGAGAGCTTTTGGGCAGGCTCAAGTCCGATGAGCACGGGTCATACTTTCTAGTGGTGAGCTTACTAGGGGAAGTGGGGAGGCAGCAGGCCCCCACTCACCCAGCCCTTAGGTTCATACTAGGGGAGTGGGGAGGCAGCATGCCACACTCGCCCAGCCCCTAGGTTCCAGCTAGGGGGTGGGGAGGCAGCAGGACCCCACTCACCCAGCCCCCAGGTCCCAGCTAGAGGGGGATTGGGGAGGCAACTGGTCCCCACTCGCCCATCCCCCAGGGGGAGAGTGGGGAGGCAACAAGCCTCCACTTGCCCAGCCCCCAGGTCCCAGCCAGGGGGGCAAGTGGGGAGGCAGCAGGCCCCCACTCGCCCAGCTCCCAGATCCCAGCTAGGGGGAGTGTGGAGGCAGCTGGCCCCCACTCGCCCGACCCTTAGGGGGCGAGTGGGGAGGCAGCAGGCCTCCACTCGCACAGCCCCCAGGTCCCAGCTAGGGGGGAGTGGGTAGGCAGCCAACCCCCACTCGTCCGGCCCCCAGGGGGCGAGTGGGGAGGCAGCAGGCCCCCACTCGCCCAGCCCCCAGGTCCCAGCTAGGGAGGGGAGTGGGGAGGCAGCCAACCCCCACTTTCCCGGCCCCCAGGGGGAAAGTGGAGTGGCGACCGGCCCCTGCTCGCCCAGCCCCCTCTTCCTGTCAGAGTCCGAGTGGTTCCCTCGTGAACCACTCGCACCGTGGGCTACAAGGATGAATTTACCTGGATGCCATGATGGTCTACGTATAACATCTCAGAACAGCGGGACTTGACTATTGGCAAGCCAAACCTGAGGGTATTTTTGTAATCTCTTAGACAATAATCTGGTTATTGGCAAATCAAGATCGGAAATATATAAATAGGACCGAGGGGGGCACCTTTGAGAGGATGGATTTCTTTGGCTACTCTCTCCCTAGGTTTCTCTAGTTGGTGAAGAGTGCCTCCAAAGGTGCCCAAGCTCAACATTGGCTTGGGAGGGGAAGCGCTCTAAGACCTTTCGGGTGTGTGGTGGACCTCCTCGCTGAGCCCTCGGTCATGTTCCTAGTTCCCTAAGCCTTCAGGCTAGAGCTCTCCCTTGAGAGAAGTAGTGTGAGGTCACCCCTTTTTTGGGACCCCGAACTCGACAAGAGACCGGTTCTCGGTTTCATCAGTCCCGACTTGTCTCACGGAGCGAGACTCCTCGTCATAGGGGTGGTGGAGAAGAGGATGGTATATCTCATGGCCGAGGAACTCGAAGGGTTAAAGTAGAATAAAGCTCAGGGACATGATCATTAATATAGTTACTCTTGGTTATGTACGAATACTTATCCATCACCAACCGTTGTATGAGTCCTCCTAAGGGAAGTGTGTTGATACGAGCCCATCTTGGATCCTTCAACTTAAACGTATAACAAATCTGTGAGAGTAAAAGATCTGCCACATCAAAAACTTCTTCTTGTATAATATGATAAGTAACAATACTCAGTTGCGCGGTGATCTTCTTTGTATCTCCGGACTTCAACATTATAGTGTGTCGCAAAATATCTTGAATTATGAATGATTCTTCCATAAGTGAAGAAACATCCGTAATTTGCTCTCTAGTCTCCTTCCCATGCAAAACCAGATTCATTAGTGTCCAGTCTCGCTCAGCCCTCTATACTTCTCAACCGCATCCAGATGATTCTCACTCTCTATTAACCCAAACTCATTCCTTAGATCTTCATGTGTGATTTGGATAACTTCAAACTGTATCATAGACATCACTCCTCCATGGAGTTCTGTTTCTGACGGATCAAACAAATGGTTATAGAATTCCCAAATAAAATATGTAGAAAAATAGTCGTTAGTAATCACTGATGACACTCCTGATGCAGTCAGGAGGTTCTGAATATGGGTCGGGGGAGGTCTATTTGCAACACCATGCCTACACCAACAGACGCTTTTTCAATCCCCGCATAAGATTGATAAGACTCATGTGCTGCTCGGGAAGAAGAAGACTTCCTGGCATGAACCCCATGTGCGCTGGAAGAAGCCATAACCTGCACATTTTGACACAATAGAAAATCAACAAAAAATCATGTTTTAATCAACGCCCGACGTTAATGGTAACGCCAAGCGCATGCTGTCAAACTTCCTATCACCTCCAGTATACAATGCTGACCCTCGGTCACTCTTAGAACTCGAAAAATTTTGTAAAAAGTAAGGAATAAATGGAAAATCACCAATAAAACTCAAAACAACTAGAAATTTAAAGCAAAAACTCATCTTTGAGAAGAATCTCAAAAAACCCCACTCTACAACTCAAAACTAGAAACCCTATATCTCAAAATCTAGATCTATCATATACCATAATAAAACACTTCAATACTTCAAAGGACTACAAATTAGGGGTAGAGAAATATTTTATCAAAAATATAAGAAGAAAAACATGGATTGTACCTTGATCTGAGAAGGGGAGACGGCAAAACTGGAAGAGAAATGGCTTGAAATGGAGAGAATAAGAAAAGAACTCAGATTTGGGGCTTTTATATAAAGTGGACTCAACGCTGGCGTTGAGTATAATGCCAGGCATTAGCTCCTCTTTCTCTCTATAATTGAAATTGTTATGCCTATCCATTTGTATATCATTACATATCTATGTTTACACCTTAATTACGTCTTCATTTCTAGAAAAATCAAGAATCAAATATAAAATATAAAAACCATTTTAAAACCACCAAAAATATGTTTAAATAGCCTTCTAATCTTCTCCAAATTCTCTGAAATTTTTACGCTAAGGACTATATACATACTACCTATTTCAAAAGAATTTTTTTTCTAAAAGCTCAAAAAAGGTGTTCCATCTGGGCGTTAGCCCTTTTTGCCAAATTGAATTTCTGCTTTCTCTACACTATTTGTGGTATTTTTATAATGATTTTTCTATGTTTCTTTTCTCAGTTTTGAAATTATTTTGTAATTAATTTGGTTGTTTTATTCCAAAATTCAAATAATTCAAAATGATCAAAAATATGTTTTTGTTATTTGTTATGTTTTAAATATTTACAAATTATGGTTTGACTATATGACTTCACAAGAGCAAACTTCTTAGTCGTTTTGTTTCAAATGATCAAAATTGATTTAGGCATACACTTAAAGATTTTCTTCAATGTCTAATTTTAATTTCAAATTTCCTAAACATTGTTTTATCTTGTCATGCCTTGACCTTAATCTGATTATGTGCAATGAAATAGTCTATAGAAAATTATGTATGATTGCCTAGCATGCCTCTAAGTATGAGTAATATTTTATGTTAATCAATGATTCATACACTCACTATTTTGGTAATCTACATGTGCTAATAATCTTAGTCTTGCATGATTGTGTAGTGTACTAGTTTTTAACAAATTAAATTGTATGTCTAAATTACCTACACCGTCTTTCAAAAAAATAAATTTCTTGCACACATTGAAGTGTTATATCAATATTGTTAATGATTGCAACAACAAGTGAATTCGGAGACCTTTGGCCCAAACCAAAAACAATATCTATATATATATAATGAAATAATATGCCAAAGATAACTCCACCAAGCACTACTCCCGATAAGTCTTAATGAGCATTATGAGGTCGAGCACATTGGAAAGAATTGTAAAGTTGTTAGTTATTGGGTGTCGACTTATCACCTATAGGGGGTGAATAGGTATTTCAAATTATTTTGTTCCCCTTTTGATGTTCTTGCTTTCTGGTAAATAGATTTAGAGATTAAGAGCACTACACAGAAAACACACAAGAATTTATAGAGGTTCCTCAAGACAGGGTGTCTTGAGTAGTCCTCTGTCCCTCTACGCCTACCTAGCAGTGTGCTAGACTCGGCAAACTCTGTCAATGTCTTCGGCCCGCAAGCCTTACAACTCAGACCCGCAAGTCCTACAGCCTAGGCCCGCAAGCCCCTACTGCACTCAAGCCCGCAAGCTCGACACTCAGGCCCTCAAGCCCTACACAGCACAGACCCACAAGTCTTGCACCTTGGACCCGCAAATCCCCGTAGCCTAGGCCCGCAAGCCCCTTCACTGCACCCAAGCCCACAAGCTTGACACGGTTGGACCCGCAAATCCTCTTCCCTAGCCCTCAAGCCTCACAGATCTCAAGCTCAACAAGGTTGGACATGCAAGTCCTCTGCCCTGGCCCTCAAGACTCACAGATCTCAAGCCCTCAATCTTGACACTTAGATCTGAAAATAGATCTTATAATTTTGGCCTGCAAGCCTTTACAAAGAAAGATATACACTGTAGATTCTTCTACCTGGTGGAGATCGGCTTCTTGTCTTGAAGAAGATGCTTCTGATTTGAATCTTGAATGTACAGATCTTCTTCAAGCCTTCTTCTTTAGCTTGATGTTGATTGGCTTCTTGACGAGAATGATTCTTTTCAATCGATGTGGCTTGACTGCAACTTGGATAACACCGGATGTGCATTTTTGTTCTCCTCTTCTTAATGTCGATTCTTCTCCGCAGCTTTTACTGTTGTATTGCTCGGCGGGATTCTTTTTCGATTCTTCGTTCTCATCTGTCTCATTTGCGTGTATTTAGGGCATGCATTGTTCCCTATTATAGGACGGATGAGTCGCTTAACAGTCGCATATGATGTCCTTCACTGACAGACGCACATACCTTAAGAGCATGCGCTGATTGGACAATCAGGCGACGACATTAAATGCTGACAGCGCGTCTGGCAACTTTTGAATCTGTCTCGATGACATTTCCATTGTTACGATGATATGGACAATATCTCGACGACGGGACTTGTCGTTGACTTGGACTAGGGTGGTTCTTCAAGTTTTCTTCCTTCTTCTTCAGATAGTGATATCTCGACGATACGGGACATCCCTTCTGCACTTGCACTTAAGACGACATGAAGTCATCTAACTGATGTCGGCGTAATCTTCTTCATTGCTCGTATTTGATCTTATTTGTCATTGTGTTTTTAGCATGCATGTTTGAATAGATATGACACTAGGTTGCTGCATTATTGGTCTGGACCTGCTCACAAACTGAAAAGAGGGATGTGGGCTAACATCAGGCTTTAGGACTTAACGCTGGGCATTAACTCTCGTTCTCATCATGATGATTATGGCAAGGAGGGAAGCAGCAGTGATTGAAGGAGCACTTTAGGAATGATCTGACCAAATGCCAGCGTTAGACTCAACGCCAGCGTTAGGGTTGCCTAAAATGAATGTTTCCTAAAGTGCAGAATCCCCTTCCCGTTTTGAAGATCTGAGCCATCAAAACAATTCCATACAAGGTCAACGCCAGGCGTTAGCCTTAACGCCGACGTCAGCCTCTAGTCCTATAAATTGGTGGATTTTGTCTTCTCCAACCACTGATTTGAGAGAGCCATATTCTAGCACTTCAGAAACTCAGAGAGGGCCGTATTTTCCAGACCATCATCTCCCACACAAATTCGAGAGAAGAATTCAAGGAGGATCGGATCAACGCTTACGTAAAGCGAAGAACGCACGCTTTGACTTTGAGAATATTCAGCGTGCCTTCGCCATCTCCAGAATTCTTCGTAGGAAGTTTTCATTTGTATTTTTTATGTTTTGTTTGTAACTTTTAATTACAATCATGGAGTACATTCGCCTCGTGTTGGCGACTGAGTTTGGGAAGGACTTGGGGAGGAATTCGCCTCGTGTTGGCGACTCGGTCTAGGGAGTAGATCTAGGGGTGCTCAAGGCCTTTATGGGCATAGAAAGGCTAGAGCGGCTTGAGGTCGTATCCGGGGAAGGATAGGCTAAAGCCACCGATTCGTGGGGATACGAGTTGGGATAGAAACAAAAAGGGGTTTTACTTTATCGCCTACAATTTCTAGCGTCATAAGAAATCAAATTTTGTAATCTTATATTTAGAGTTAATAAAACCATGTCTTTCATTTATATTACTTGATCTCCTCTTTTAGTGTGGTTTATCACTAATTTAATCTCTTATCATTTCAAGTATTTTAAAATATAACAAAAGTTTTAAAACCCTTATTCAACCCCCCCCCCCCCCCCCCCCCCCCTCTAAGGGCGCCTCAATATCCAACAAATAGCACTCATGAGAATTGAGAAGGATTTTGCTCTTGATGGCAGAATATAGACTTAGAAATTCTTGTTGTCGAAATAGTATTCTGCAGATCATTATGAAAGTGCACAATATAACCTATGAGTATTCTCTAGAGGGGGTGAATAGACATTTAAAAACTTTACCCTAAATATGCACACACAATAATAAACTATTTTAAGTACTATGCAATCAGCAACACTAATACAGAATAAAGTAATCACAGAAAAATAGAAAATAGTAAACTGGGATATCACAGAAAAGCAACACAGAAGACACGGAAATTTTATAGTGGTTCCCCAAAATGTGGGTAGTCCACTCTTCTACCACCAGGTAGGATTGCACTATCTAGTGCCTGAGTCTTTTGATAAGGAGACTCTCAGAACCAGCACTGAGTCTTTTGATAAGGAGACTCTTAGAACCACTCACTGAATCTTTGGATAAGGAGACTCTTAGAACCACTGAATCTTTTGCTAAGGAGACTCTTAGAACCAACTGAATCCTTTGGAGAGGGATTCTTAGGACTCTTCTACATTTAGTGAATAAGAATAGAGAAGTAAGGAAGAAGAAGAAGAAAATGATTCTGCTGTTGAATCCTTCAGCAATTGTGATCTTTTGATATTCTCCAGGATCTATATAAGATGAACCATTGCTTATGATAGAGATAGATGCAAGGGTTATGAGCTTTTGATCCTTTTGATCTTTGTACTCTTGTTTGCTTGCTGCTGTAAGATGTGAGGAAGAAGAAGCAGCAGCTTTGTATTTCTGTACAGAGTAGTTCTTCTAATTTCTGTCTGAGAGAACTTGAGGAAGAAGAAGAAGACAGAAGAATAACTAAAAAATCAGTGTATTGTCTTTCTTCCTCAGCATACTTATTCTCTGACCATTAGTAATTGAATGTCTTTCTTCTTCTGATCTGACCAGTTCATCAAACACTACATCGCGCGAGAAGACGAACTTGTGGGTCTGCGGATCCATGCACTTCCACCCCTTCTTCCGCTCATTGTAGCCGATGAAGACACTTCCTCGCTTTTGGCTCCAACTTGGTTCTCTGAGCGTCTGGGGCGTGTACGAAGCAGGTAGAACCAAAAACTTTCATGTGACCCACATTTGGCTTCTCCCCAAACATGAGTTGGTGTGGAGACACCATCCTGTTAGGACTCAGAGGTAGCCAGTTGATCACATGTGTAGCACATGCCATTCCCTCCGCCCATAAGGCCTTGAGAATGCTCTTGGCATGTAGCCAACTCCTGTTAGTCTCCACCAGATGGCGGATCTTCCTATCTGCCACCCCATTCTGCTGAGGGGTGTGAGCGCAGGAGGGCTCCCTCCGAATGTCGAACCTCCTACAGAAAGAAGCAAACTCATTGGAGGTAAACTCCCCTCCATTGTCGCTTCTCAGCTTCTTCACTCTGTGGTTCAGCCTTCCTTCCACAAGCTCCTTCCACTCTTGGAACTTCTCGAATACTTCTGACTTTTCTCTCAGAAAGTATACCCATGTATAGCGGGTGTAGTCATCCACCAGAACCAGCACATACTTATTGCCTCCATAAGTAAGGGTGGCGCATGGCCCCATAACACAAGCATGTACGCACTCAAGAGGTGCCTTACACCTGGTATTCGACTTGTCAAATGGAAGTCGATGTGACTTTCCATATTGGCAGCCATCACACACATGGTCGTCATCGTAGGAAGAGAGATGAGGTAGGCCACTCACTAGGCCCTTTACCGCCATCATCTTCAGCTTGTCCATCCCCACATGACCCAGCCTCTCATGCCAGATCACTGCGCTGTCGTTTGTCTTCAGCTTGTCCACGTAGGCATTTGCAGACAGAACATACAAATCCTTCACCCTTCTCCCGGTGAGCGTGACGTCAGCATCGACAAACGATAGGTTCTTCGGGAACTTCACCTCCTTCGGTCCAAACAGCATGTGGTATCCAGCATCCACTGCGTTAGCAACTGAGAAGAGGTTCTTCTTCATGCCAGGCACGTGATACACACTCTTTAGTGTCACTGACTTCTCTTTACTCCCAAGGGACACCTTCCCTTCTCGCTCCACGGGATGTACAGTATCATCCGCAATGATGATAGCATCTGTTCCTTCGTATGCTTCCAAGGAGTCGAACTTCGACATATCTCCAGTGAGATGATGCCCGCAACCGGAATCCACTATCGACGTATCTCTGAGTTCTTATAGAAGAAGCTTCGAATTCCTTCTTAGCGCTGACTGAACTCAGATGTCGACGTTGTGTCGAGTTCTTATCGACATATCCGTCGAGTTAAAGACTTGGACTTGAACTTCGTCTTCTACGTCGAATTGAAATCGAAGTTGCGTCGACTTCTAAGATGGCTTCGACAGGCTCTTCCTTCTACGTCGAGTTCATTTCGATGTTGTGTCGACTTCACTTGATACTTTGACAAGCAGCCTGAGCTACTTCGACTTTCAGTCAACATTGCATCGACTTCTAGTCGAGGTTGCATCGACTTCTAGTCAATGTTGCATCGACTTCTATTCGATGCAAGTTTAACTCAGCTATATTTTGTGCTCATTTTAACCTGGTCTTGACACTATAATGTGTGTGATATCCTAGGACATCTACTGACCAAATTACTCTCTATGTACAACATGGGTAATACAACATTCTAGATGATGAAATCACTTTAAGATAATTTGTTAGATAAATTATAAGGGTATTTTTCACAACAATCTCCCCCTATTTATCTTAACAAATTTTACGCTTAATGTAAGTGATTTCAAACTTACAGTTGAATAAAAGCAAGGTACAAACAAATATGCAATAGACATAAAATGACATGGTAAACTGAAAACTTCTGATTTATATAAATAGATGTTTATCAGATTTAGTTACCCAAGAAATGATCTACTTTCTTTTAAGAAAAGTAGTGAAGGCCTCATAGGCCTTTCTGAATTTCCTTTCCACATATTTGAAATTTGTTGGGGTGGCTTTCTCTGGATTCTTCTGAATTCTTTCATGTCCCTTGAAGAGCTTTTCCAGATCAGCTTCTGCTTCTGAATAGACATCAGACCAAAGACTTTAGTTGTCATCAAGTTTATTTCTTCCAGATATAGTTCTTCTGCATCGAGGTCTGGTACAATGAATGTTGATTGTGGATTATCAGAAGTTGGAATAGTCTTAAATACAATCTTCCTTTTCTTTTGAAGTGGGTGCTTTATTTCATCCAGATCACAACCAAGGCCTCCTTTGTGAAGTTTCCCTCTGTTTTCAAGAAGTTTTGCTTGAAGAAATGTTGCAGCATACTTTGTAGGATCAAAGAATGTGCTTGGGATTTGGATTGCCTCCTTAAGTTGTTCTTTTTCCTCAGCATCCTTACCCTTATGCAGCCTTTCAATGAACAACCTTCTCTTTTCTTCAAGCTATCTTTGAGATGCTTCAAACTCATATACATCTCTTTCTCTAATTTCATCTAGGGCATTGTCAAGCTTTGGATCAATATACTCCTTCATTTTATTTTCAGGGATTTCAACCTTCTCATAAGTTTTGTAGTAGGATTTGTCCTTTTTGAACTGTTTTCTTTGCTCTTTTGTATACTGTTGTTTATGGGGTGTCTACTTAATCACCTAGAGGGGGGTGAATAGGTTTTTCTTTTTATAAAATCCCCCATTAAGTTTTTCCCTTTTTTTGGTTAATAGATTTAAGAAGTAAAGAACAAACCACAGAAAGAACACAGCGATCTATAGAGGTTCCTCAAGACCGGGTGTCTTGAGTAGTCCTCTCTCTTTCTGTGCCTACCCAGCAATGTGCTGGACTCAGCAAACTCTGCCAAAAGCTTCAGGCCCTCAAGCCTTACAACACGGACCCGCAAGTCCCAACAGCCTAAGCCCTCAAGCCCCTACTGCCCCCGAGCCCGTAAGCTCGACACTCAGGCCCTCAAGCCCTACCACACAGACCCGCAAGTCCCAACAGCCTAGGCCCACAAGCCCCTACTGCCCCCGAGACCGCAAGCTCGACAAGACGCACCCGCAAGTGCACTGCCCTAGCCCTCAAGCCTCACAGCTCTCCAACCCTCAAGCTAGACAATTTGGCCCGCAAGCCTTACAAGAAATTACAGTAAATAAATCTGCTTCTTCTGCCGATGGTGATCGGCAACTTAGCCTGATGAAGATTGGCTTCTTACAGTTGAAGAGGACGCTTTAGATTTGATCTTTATGGCTCAGCTCCTTCTTCAATCTTCTTCTTTAGCCTGATGTTGAACGGCGACTTCTCAGTCAATGGAGATGACTGATTCTTATGAGAACTCTTGAATCTTGTTCTCTTTCTTCTCCGCTGAAGAATACTGTTCTATTGAAGAGCGGCGGAATTCTTTTTTTTTTTACTTTCTTTTCTTGCACCGCAAGCCTCTACTTGTTCTAGGGCAATATTGTTCCCTTTTAAAGGACAGATAAGCCGCATAACGGTAACATCTATTGTACTTTAATGTCAGACGCCCATTCCATAAGAGCACGCGCTGATTGGACAATCAGGCGGCGGCATTAATTGCTGACATCACGTCCGCAAGATTTGAATTCTGTCTTCAGGATATTTGCATCATTACGACGGCAAACTGTCTCTGACTTTCTCGTCGCGATCTTCCTTCTGCCTCATGTCGTCGTAATCATATGTTCTCTCGATGATACATGATATCCTGGCGATTCTGTATATACGACGATCTTCTTTCTCTGACAGTGTCATCGTGAGCTTTCTTCTTGCATCATGTCATCGTAATCATATGTTCTCTCGACGACATGATGATTTCCTGTGTCTTCTTTGCGTTCGACGAATAGCATTCTGCGTTTGCTGATCTCGCCATGTCTCAGCGGTCGACGAACACTTTGCTTCTCAGCGGCTGCTGCTCTGTCCGTCATTATGATGATAAGCATTCTTTGTCGACGACATCACTTGTTCTTCTCGACGACATTTCATTAACTTCCTGAGATTATAGGCTAGAGAAGTAATCAGATACAAGGTGAAGTCATCTTGACTTGGTGACTTCTTCAAATCAGGAATCATGTGGGCAGGATTCCCAACAATCTCCCCATATTTGAAGAAGTCAGAATTCCAATTCAAGATGATTTACACTAGATAATAAATATTATAATCTCAACTTATAATCCTATTCAAGATTGTACTTATCTTTGTTGAACTCCCTGAGTGCATCAAGCCAGTATCTCCCCCTTGATTTGATGCCTCTTCTTTGCTCCCCCTACCTTTAAGGTCTTCTTGAGCACCATTTCTCCCCCTTTCTGACTTCTTGCCTTCTGTTGTTCCAACCAAGGAGTAGCACAAGCTCCCCCTTGCTCAGGCATGATTCTTCAAGGTCCTGTGAGATTTTCTGACCACTCATCCAGAAAGGCATTAGTAGATAATAAAGTTGAGGGTTACTCTAAGTTTAACATTCCCAATTGGAATTTGAAGAAGTTAAACTTAGCTTCATCTAGGGGCTTTGTAAATATATCAGCCACTTGTTTGTCTGTTGGGATAAATTCAAGGGTGATATCTTCATTTTTCACATGCTCCCTGATGAAGTGATACCTGATCTCAATATGCTTAGTCCTGCTGTGAGATACAGGGTTCTTAGCAATTGAGATAGCACTGGAAGAGACACAAAACAAGGGTGTTTTGGTCATCTTTAGATTGTAGTCTTCAAGTTGATGTTGATTCCATAGCAGTTGGGCACAGCAGCTTCCAGCAGAGATGTACTCTGATTCTGCTGTTGAGATTGCCACACTGGTTTGCTTCTTACTGGCATGTCCCTGAGGTACTCTTTCTATCTTCCTTGCATCCTGCATAATCTGTATCTGAATGTCTAGCATAACCTGCATCGGATTTCTGGCGTATATCTATGTAATATATTTTGCTAGTTAAGCATAGAAGGTGCAGGGCACGTTGTCAGCAGGCAATAGTAGTAATTGCATTTTATGAATACCATGTTGCAATAACATCACAGGCATATGCCTTATAAGCATTCATAGATAAATGTTCTCATATTAGAACTGTTCATATATGAGATTAGTCATATAATTGGGCTAATTGTTCTTAACATAAAATGAACTTAAGAGAAATAAATGTTTTTCAGTCGTTAATAAGCGGGGTGTCTTTACTGGAGCTGGCGTTCGTTGCTTCCTTCTCCATCTTTCGCCTATAGAAATTCAGTGGCTTTGGAATCTTCTTTGGAGGAGGAGGGGGACCGTGGGGAAAATTCATCTTATGTCTTGCTCTTTCTTCCAGATTTTTTATGTGACGACTCCATTCGATGGAGGAGTACACTCTTTCATGGTCCTTCTGACCATGTCTAAACGCTATCCACGATTCTGTGACGATCTCTCTTGAATGAGGACTCCATCTACCAGCTTCTGGGTTCTGCTCAACCTCACTTAGCCTCTTCTTCCGGTACTCCGCGCTGGATGTTCTCCTTCTCTTCCTAGTTGTTGCGGATTCATCTGATTCATTTTCAGAGTCGGAGCTGGAGGAGAGTTCAGTGGGAATATATCCGGAGGGGGGAACTTGAAGCGCTTGCTGTACCTAATTACTTACCCACTTCGCTTGATGCGAGCAAGCAGCTATGCTTCCCTTGATCTCTTCCTGGATTTCTTCTTCAATTCTCCTTTCCCCGTCTTGGAGTACTTCTTTCACAGACTCCTTTAGTTCAAAAATTTGTTCAAGAGTTTCTTGATCCCCGACATCAATAAAATTTCTTAGTTCCATAAGACGAGCGTCTAGGGTTTGCTCGTGGTTGGTGAGTCTGTTCATGATGAGGTTTGTGGACTCCGCATGTTGAGTTTGCAGTTGTGTGATGTCCTCCTTTATTGACTTTATTTCCTCCTTCATCTCATCCCTGATTTTGTTTACTCCTTTTTCTATAAGAGCTTCCATCCGCTCCCATAGAAACTCGCCGGTTCCTTTTTCGGGTGACATTGTTCTTGGGAAAACGACAGGTCGGAGACGAAGAGGTGGCTTGACGAGGAATATATTACGGCAAATGAGCTCCAACCTTGGCATTCACTCTACTTATAGGGGGAGTAGGTGAAAAGGCGCGCACACATTTTGGGGTTTATCGAGGCATCGATGTATGCTGCATCGAGCGGCTCTGATTTGTCTAATTTAAAATTATTTATGTTATTTAGACCCAGTTTCGACGGTACTATTTTGTCAATGAGATACGTCTAGGATACCCCCATTCTTCCCAACGCCTCTTCCTAAGGCATTCTCATGCCCAGCTTGGGTGTTGTCTTTTGGTACCAAACCTGCACCAAGATTGTTAGTGAGCTAATTTTGCTGTTCTGCCGAAGGGTCAGAACATCCACCTTGTCCAAGGCCTAGATTTGCTTCTGGTGGTCACTTGGGCTACCTGCCATATAAGATTACAATCCCTTAGGAACCCAAATGAATTTGGATCCTTGGAATTTGTTAGCATTAAAAGGCATACTGGATTCAATTACTCCATGGTGTATATAGTTGTAATGAATAAAGCGTTTTGCAGGCTTAACATTCGTTACCTTTGGAACAGTTGGATTGTACCAACAATTGATTGCAAAGTGGCCTATTTTGCCACAGCATCAGCATTCGAACTTGTTGAATCGCCTTTTCTGACTGACTTTGTGAACTGAGGTTCTTTGTATGTGAACAAATGAATGAGGCAAAGAATCACTCATCTTTGTTGATCTCTTCTCTATTCTCAATTTAGCTAGCTCACATGTGGAGCTCCACTTTTTGAGATTCCCAAGATCGGGTTGCCCACCCTTCCAGATGGAGGGTGAATTTACCTTCCTCAAGCTAGCCTGCATCCTGCAGAGTCTATCTGATCTATCTTTCTTAAAGCATTCCAGCTCCCTATTTTGAGTGGAGCTCCGACCATCAACCAGTGGAGGAGAGGTCTTTGGTTTGAAGGAGCTTGCTACTGAATTTCTTTTAATGAAGGATTTGTCCTCCATTCTTCTGACTTCATTAGCCCTCGTCTTCAGGAAACCAGCCTGATTTCTATCCCTCTTTAGAAGCATGATCTCTTTGCTGAGAGAGTAGCATGCTTCCCTGCTATCTACCAGCGCCTTCATGGTTTTTCCAAACTTGCACATTAGGTCAAGGTTTGAGTTAGCATTGTAGTCTCTCTTGAGCTGGCAGAAATCTGCGTTCTCTAGAGTCAGCCTTTCAGCCTTTTCCGAGAGATCAGAGTTTCTGGCCTGGAGATTTATGATTTCATCAGCTTGCTTCCTGCATATCTCCTTGCTCCTTCTGAGCTCTTTTAGAAGATCCTCATAAGTTTCTGAGGGATTCATTTCAGAATCTGAATCAGTGTTCGACAGGGGAGCCCTTATTCCACCTTGTTCAGGGATGACTTCATTCTGAACTTCTTCCTCTGATTCAGATAGGGCAGTAAGTCCAAAGTGAGGCTCTTCCTCTGTATATGTATTGCTTGACTCACTATCACTCAAGGTCTTGATCTTCCCCTTCTCTGATGATCCTTCCATGAGGATTGCCAGTGACTCCCATATTTCCTTGGCTATAGTGCAGTGAGTAATTTGATGGAGAGTGTGAGTATCAACTGCATCAGCTAGAATACTTCTTGCTTCTTTATCCAAACTGGCAAGAAGAGTTTCATCTTTAATTATTGTCATGGAGGGACCATTTTGAACAATCAAAAACATTCTTGGATCCATCGCCTCCATGAATATTCTTGCTCTGACTTTCCAAATGGGAAAGTTCTCTCTAGAGCAGATGGCTATTCTTGATTCCATGGCTATGATACTTAGACACCCAAAGGTAGATCTGTTCAAGCTGTTAAGCTTTTCTTTGAACAACCTCGCTTTGTACCACTTGTTGTTTATGGGGTGTCTACTTAATCACCTAGAGGGGGTGAATAGGTATTTCTTTTTATAAAATCCCCCTTTAGGTTTTTCCCTTTTTTTTGGTTAATAGATTTAAGAAGTAAAGAACAAACCACAGAAAGCACACAGCGATCTATAGAGGTTCCTCAAGACCGGGTGGTCTTCTATCCCTCTGCGACTACCCAGCAATGTGCTGGACTCGGCAAACTCCGCCAAAAGCTTCAGGCCCTCAAGCCTTACAACACGGACCCGCAAGCCCCAACAGCCTAGGCCCTCAAGCCCCTACTGCCCCCGAGCCCGCAAGCTCGACACTCAGGCCCTCAAGCCCTACCATACGGACCCGCAAGTCCCAACAGCCTAGGCCTGCAAGCCCCTACTGCCCCTGAGCCCGCAAGCTCGACAAGACGCACCCGCAAGTGCACTGCCCTGGCCCTCAAGCCTCACAGCTCTCCAGCCCTCAAGCTAGACAATTTGGCCCGCAAGCTTTACAAAAAATTACAGTAAATAAAACTGCTTCTTCTGTCAGATGGTGATCGGCAACTTAGCCTGATGAAGATTGGCTTCTTACGGTTGAAGAGAACGCTTTAGATTTGATCTTTATGGCTCAGCTCCTTCTTCAATCTTCTTCTTTAGCCTGATGTTGAACGGCGACTTCTCAGTCAATGGAGATGACTGATTCTTATGAGAACTCTTGAATCTTGTTCTCTTTCTTCTCTGCTGAAGAATACTGTTCCATTGAAGAGCGGTAGAATTCTTTTTTTTTTTTACTTTCTTTTCTTGCACCGCAAGCCTCTACTTGTTCTAGGGCAATATTGTTCCCTTTTAAAGGACAGATAAGCCGCATAACGGTAACATATGTTGTCCTTTAATGTCAGACGCCCATTCCATAAGAGCACGCACTGATTGGACAATCAGGCGGCGGCATTAATTGCTGACATCACGTCCGCAAGATTTGAATTCTGTCTTCAGGATATTTGCATCATTACGACGGCAAACTGTCTCTGACTTTGTCATCGCGATCTTCTTTCTGCCTCATGTCGTCGTAATCATATGTTCTCTCGACGATACAGGATATCCTGGCGATTCTGTATATACAACGATCTTCTTTCTCTGACAGTGTCATCGTGAGCTTTCTTCTTGCATCATGTCGTCGTAATCATATGTTCTCTCGACGATATGATAATGTCCTGTGTCTTCTCTGCGTTCGACGAACAGCATTCTGCGTTTGCCGATCTCGCCATGTCTCAGCGGTCGACGAACACTTTGCTTCTCAGCGGCTGCTGCTCTGTCCGCCATTACGACGATAAGCATTCTTTGTCGACGACATCACTTGTTCTTCTCGACGACATTTCATTAACTCCTGAGATTATAGGCTAGAGAAGTAATCAGATACAAGGTGAAGTCATCTTGACTTGGTGACTTCTTCAAATCAGGAATCATGCGGGCAGGATTCCCAACATATACCCTCCCAAATAGGTATATCTCTTTCATATCATCTTCCTCTAACATCTCTTCACCTTCCTCTATAATTCCTTCCATGTCCCCTTCCTCTGAATGGAGGTCTTACTCTAAAGGTTGGTGCTTGGACAATTGTAGTGGGTGTTGGAATAGGATTAGGAGGGAGTTGAGCTGGTGGTGGAGATGATGGAGCAGATTCAAGGACCTGATTAGTAGACTTGACTGGAGATGGTGTTGTTGTTGATTCTTCAGAGTAGGGCCTGAAGTCAGGTGTTTCAGGGAGAGGTAACTCAGTCCATTCTTTATACTCCTGCAGACTCTTCAGGTAGTCATTTTCATCTGAGAATAAATCACTCTCTACCTATTTTGATGACTCCCCCTGTATTGAAGGCAGGATTCTTGGAGGAGAAAATGGTGATGGAAGTAGAAGAAACTTGGAAGTGATGGCATGCTCTCCTTCAAAAACAAAGGACAAAGGGAGAGTTATAGTATATACTGAATCTTGAGGTGGCCTACTAGTACACTTCTCCTCCTGCTTTTTATCGTTGAGGAAGGATATAAAGACATCAGCAGACAATACTGACAACTGTACTTATTTATCAATGGCTTTGATTTGATCATTGATGTTATGTAACCTCCTATGTTGAGCACAAAGCTTTCGATAGCAATCTTTCGAGAAATCAAGATAAAGAGAACTGAATTGAGACAGCAGTGCCTCTAAAGCTAGATCAATTGCTTCGATAATGTCTCTTTGATTTGGAGGAGACTCCATTGATGACCTGTGAGTGGCTGCACTGAAACAAAAATAGAGAAGTAGAAAAGGAAAATGGAGGAGAGCGAAAGGGAAAGAAATCAAAAAGCACAATAAAGTTGAATGCCTGAGTTTCTTTGAGTAGATGAATCGTCGCAACTTAGGATTGTATTCAAAGCAACATTGAAAAGAGATGAATTCAGCGCGACAAAACATGTCGATGACGCTTCTAGAAGCAGTCTGTGTGCGCTTTGCGAAGTCGACATAACGTCGAGTAGAAATTGACGTGGCTCCAAATATAGTCAGTAACTATGATGTCGACGTAAGCGTCGATATGTATTCGACGCCACGTCGAGTGTTATTTGAATAAACTATCTCAGTCAGCTCTCGAACCTGACGTTGAGTAGAAATCGATGGTGCGTCGATTTGCATTCGACGCATCTATGAATAAACATTATATTTTTCTCAAAACTTTTGTTGTTTTTCTCAGTAATAACTTTCTATGGAAAATAGGTATGAGTACATAATAAAGGTGACCTAGAGAGCTCCATCAAGCATTCTCAGTGCATTGATGAAGAACTTGTGCATACTTTCATCAAGTGGCTTAGTGAAGATGTTAGCCCTTTGAATATCAATGGAAATGTATTGAATATTGATCTTACCCTTCTCTACATTGTCCCTGAGAAAGTGGTGCATTATCACTATGTGCTTAGTTCTGCTGTGGAGAACGGGATTGGGAACTATAGAGATAGCACTTGAGCTGTCACAGAATATTGTGGAATTATCAAGAGAAAAGTTGTATTCTAACAACTGATTTTGCATCCACAATATTTGTGAGCAGCAGCTTCTTGCAGATATATACTCAGCTTCAGTTGTAGAAGTGGAGATTGAGGTTTGTTTCTTGCAAAACCATTAAATCAGTCTAGCACCCAGGAATTGACAGGTTCCTGAGGTGCTTTTTCTATCAAGCTTGCATCCTACATAGTCTGCATCTGAATAGCCTACTAGTTCAAATCTAGATTATGCATGATACCATATGTCAAGTTCAGGTGTACCCTGTAGATATCTGAGTATTCTTTTTACAGAACTCATGTCGGATTCCTTAGGGTCAACCTGAAATCTAGCACATATGCATGTAGAAAATATGATATCTGGTCTGTTAGCTGTCAAATAGAGGAGTGAGCCAATGGCTGCTCTGTAAGTCTTCTGATCAAAGGACTTACCCTTCTCATCTCTATCCAGAACAGTATTGTTAGCCATGGGGGTTTTCATGACAGAGGCATTTTCCATCCCAAACCTCTTGATGAGTTCCCTGGTATACCTCGATTGGGATAAGAAAATGTCATCTGTAGTTTGCTTTACTTGAAGACCAAGAAAGTATGATAGTTTCTCCATGATACTCATCTCAAACCTAGACTGCATTAGGTCAGTAAACATTTTGCAAAGTTTTTGATCTGTTGAGCCAAATATTATATCATCTACATATATCTGTACTAAAAGTAGTTGATTTTTATGTGCTCTACTGAACAGTGTTTTACCACCTTACCTCTTACAAAGGAGTGTTCCAAAAGGAACGTGGATAGGGTCTTATACCAAGCTCTTGGAGCTTGTTTGAGACCATATAGTGTTTTGTCTAATTTATAAACAAAAGAAGGATAAGATGGATTGACAAAACCTGGCGGTTGCTCCACATATACTTCTTCTTGGAGAGTTGCATAGGCAAGAAACATCCTGATTGCTTCCAATCTTGCCACTGGAGCAAATGTTTGGTTGAAATCAATTCCTTCCTCCTATCTATATCCTTGGGCAATAAGCCTGGTCTTGTTCCTGACAATGAATCAAGTTGAGTCCATTTTGTGTTTGTATACCCATTTGGTTCTAATTATTGGGTAATTTCTTAGTCTCTCAACCAGGGACCCAACCTTGTTTCTTTCAAACTGAGCTAGTTCTTCTTGCATGACAGCTATCCAGTGAGGGTCACTGTCAGCCTCTTCAAACTTCTTTGGCTCATACTGTGAGAGGAAGCATTGCAGCATAGTCTCATTTGTTATTTGATTCCTTGTCTTCATTCCCACTGACAAATCTCCTATGAACTGAGATGGAGGATGATCCTTTTGAGTCATCCTGGTTCTTGTTGAATTGTTCAGTGGATCCACCTCCATCTTTTCCTCTTGCTCATTAACTATGGGGGCCCCATCATCATTCTTTAGAATGATCTCTGTATTTGGTAAGGCAGGTGCTACAATATCATCCTCATCTGCAGCAGACTCTTCATCTAAATCATTGTCAGCTTTTTGTTTGCCTTTGTCCTGACAATCTGATGGATGATCCAAGATGCTGAGTCTTTCAACTTGATCTGCAAGTTAGTCTTCTTCCTGCATTATATCATTGGTGGAAGTTTACTTCTCCTTGTGAAACATGTTAGTTTCATCAAATACCACATGCATTGACTCCTCAATTTTGAGAGAGCTTTTATTGTAGCACTTATAGGTCTTGCTTAATGAGGAATATCCCAAGAATATCTCATCATCAGCCTTCTTGTCAAATTTGGCAAGATGACTCTTTCCATTATTTAGAATGATGCAAGTACACCCAAAAATCCTAAAGTATGTGACTATAGGTGCATTTCCCTTCAATAACTCATAGGGATTCTTCAACTTGGTCTTGTGGATGAGGCTTCTATTCAGAACATAGTTGGTAGTACTCACTGCCTCAGCCCAAAAGGACTTTGGCAAGTTGGATTCAACCAACAATGTCCTTCCTGATTCAATTAGAGTTCTATTTTTCGTTTCAGCCAGCCCATTTTATTGGGGGGTTCTATGAGCTGAAAAGTTTTGTCTTATCCCTTCATCCTCACAAAATCTATACATTAACTGATTTTCAAACTTAGTACCATGATCACTTCTGATTACAGCAACTTGAGTGTTGAATTCAGATTGAATCTGTCTAATGAATCTTGAGAGGATCTTTAAGGTGTCTGACTTAGCTTTTAGAAAGAACACCCAGCTGAATCTAGAAAAGTCATCAACAATGACTAAAGTATAAGACTTTCATGCTAAGATCTAAGTGGAAATAGGACCAAATAGGTCCACGTGCAACAGATATAGGGTTGTTGGGGAATCATTCTTACCAATTGGTTTGAATGATGAAATCTGCTTTCCTAGTTGGCAGGCTCTATAGGGATGGTCTTTCTTAAACTTACCAATTGGTAAGTCTCTAACTAGATTAAGCTTGGACAACTTAGCAATGGTCTTACAGTTCATGTGACTAAGTCTCATATGGCACAGGTCATTGTTTTCTAATTGGGAAATAAATAAGTAGACCTCTGACTTGGCATACTCAAAATCTGCTACATAGACCTTACCCTTTCTAAGTCTAGTCAATACAATTTGGTTAGTTACAGAACTAACTATATGACATAAGGACTTAGTAAATACAGCTTTGAATTCACCATCACATAGCTGACTAATACTAATTAGATTAGGTTGAAGTCCTTCAACATAGCCCACCTTAGAGAAGGAGATATCCTTTAGTTTGACCAGAGTGGGAATTCCCAAAAATTATCTTAGGGTCTTCCCTGGCCTTGTAGTTTTCCAATAATTTCTTTGCTCTAGTCATATGCATGGAGCACCCACTGTCCAGCTACCATTGCATGTTTGTGGTAGAACAGTCTCTTTTCTAAACATGAAATCAAACATTAGTATAGACCATCACTTATTCGGGTCTCTTTCTTTTATCATCATATGGAGTTATGAAAGAATAAGTTGGTCTTTCGCTATACCCCTTAAGGTGAAGAAGTGCTGGTTTATTGTGCCATCAATGTTTGGCAATGAGCCCAATTTTAGAGCAGCAAAAGCATATAGGAATAAAAGAGAGAGATCTAGATGATTGAAAATTTCTTGCTAGAAATATGCATCGAGAAGAAATCAACACATCTCTAGAGTTGAGTCGAGTGTAATTCAACATGTCTGCATAGTTACGTCAATAATAATTCGATGCAGAATATTGGTTGCGTCGAATAGAATTCGACGCACCCTCGTACTTGTTTCGAGTTGATGTTGAAGCATAAGCATAATTCCGTCGAGTTTCATTCGATGCATCTCTAAAACTGCGTCGAGTTCTAGTTGACGCATAATTCCTATTATTAAAAAATTTATAATTTTTATTTGGCTTTTCTATGAGGTGTTTACCTAGAATCCCTGTTTGATTAGTGGTATTTACCCTATTGAATTCAATGAGTTTATTAGGGTTATTATTTTGCTCTTCACATGATTCTAAGTTGGTATTAGGTTGATTTATGCTAGATCTAATGAACACTATAGGATTTTCCCAGACTGGTTTTCTAGAGATTGGTGTGCTGGTGGATGGATCTGCTCCTAGACCAAGCTATTTGAATCTCATGGTGAGATTTTGTGTAATGTCCTTAAGCTTTTGACTTCTCCCATTGAGTGAGTCCTCAAAGGCTTTTGCCTTTGTAAGCTTTTCTTTTAGATTGGAATTTTCATTAGCTAAGTTATCTATTTCTTTCTCTTTCCTATACATCTGGTTTCTTAATTCATAGTTGACTGAATATAGGTTGTCTTTTCTATGGTCTTCCAGTTCTTTTCTAAGTGTGTTAAGTGCTTTCTGGTTGTTAATATAATCTTGACAAAAATCTTTAAAGTCTTCTGAAGAGAAATCAAAGTCATCAAAGATATTTACCTGATTTTCTTCAGTAGAGTCTTCCAAAGCCATTAAACAGGCTTCTTCAGCTGCATTCTCTTCATTACAGTCAGATGAGGAGGAACTTGACTCAGAATCTGAGTCACTCCAAGTTTCAGCAATGAAACCTTTACCATTCCTCTTATCCCTCCTCCTGAAGGAGATTTTTCTTGTGCTCCTTCTTCTTGCTGCTTTTGTCCCTTTTCTCTTCAGTACACTCTGGTGCAATGTGCCCAGGTTTTCTACAAGAAAAGCAAGTTATTTCTTGTTTCGGAGTTTTATCAAACCTTGGTTTGCTTGAACTTCTCTCCTTTCTTCTGGAGTCTTCTGTCTTGATCCATCTCTTGAATCTTCTGGCCAAGAGATTGAACATCTCTTCCTTAGTGGTGGAAGGCTCTCCTTCAGTAGCCTTCAGAGCAATTATCCTCTCCTTGGGAGTTGAGAGTTTCTCCTTTTCTTCTATCTCAGCCCTGTTTTTTAATAGGAGCTCATAGGACTTGAGCTTGCCTAGCATAGCATCTGTGGATATTTCTATATGACATATAGACTCCCTGATAGCCCAGATTCTTGAGTTCCATGTGCTTGGGAAGCACATGGGAGCTTGCCATTAATTTATGTCAGAGAAATTTCCTTGTCTAGTCCTTTTAGCTCATTTATGATGGTGTTGAATCTTACATGCATCTCAGCTACACTTTAATCAGCCTTTTTCTGAAAGTTCTCATATTGGGATATGAGAAGGGGCTTTTTATCCTTTCTTTCATCAAAGCTGTGCTCAACTAATCTGGAAAGGGATTCACAGATTTCTTTAGCAGAGTTGCAGTCAACAACCTTTTGGAATATGTCATCAGACATAGTTGATACCAGAAAATTCATGGTTTTGGCATCACATGCCTTCACCTTCTTTTCAGCATCAGTCCACTCTGCTCTAGGGACAATATCTTGTGTCACTATCCCACTGGCATCTTTTCTGACAGGTGCTGGGGGACCTATAATAATGACATTGAAAATGTCTTCATCAATAGAGTTCATATAGAGCTTTATTTTGGCTTTCCAGAGTATAAACTTATTTAGGTTACACACTGGTGGTCTTGTTGATGCATAGTCCTTAGAACTCGTATTTTTTTTAAATAGTTTTTAAATAAAAAATGTGTGAGGAGATCTTTTGATAAAGGTGTTAACCTTTTTATGATCAACTACCTCTGATACCAATTAAAATTACACAGTATAACCTCTGAGTATTCTCTAGAGGGGGTGAATAGAGATTTAAAAACTTTACCCTAAATATGCACATAAAATAATAAACTATTCTAAGTACTATGCAATCGTAAACACCAACACAGAATAAAGTAATCACAGTAAAACAGAAAACGGTAAACTGGGACAGCACAGAAAAGCAACACAAAAGACACAGAAATTTTATAGTGGTTCCCCAAAATGTGGGTAGTCCACTCTTCTACCACCTAGTAGGATTGCACTATCTAGTGCCTGAGTCTTTTGATAAGGAGACTCTCAGAACCAGCACTGAGACTTTTGATAAGGAGACTCTTAGAACCACTTACTAAGTCTTTTGATAAGGGGACTCTTAGAACCATTGAGTTTTTTGCTAAGGAGGCTCTTAGAACCAACTGAATCCTTGGAGAGGGATTCTTAGGACTCTTTTACAATTAGTGAATAAGAACAGAGAAGTAAGGAAGAAGAAGAAGAAAATGATTCTGTTGTTGAATCCTTCAACAACTGTGATCTTTTAATATTCTTTAGGATCTGTATAAGATGAACCCTTGCTTATGATAGAGATAGATGCAAAGGTTATGAGCTTCTGATCCTTTTGATCTCTATACTCTTGTTTGCTTGCTGCTGTAAGATGCGAGGAAGAAGAAACAGCAACATTGTATTTCTGTACAGAGTAGTTCTTCTAATTTCTATCTGGGAGAACTTGAGGAAGAAGAAGAAGACAAAAGAATAACTAAAAAAAATGGTGTGTTGTCTTTCTTCCTCAGCATACTTATTCTCTGACCATTAGTGTTTGACATTCTTTCTTCTTCTGATCTGACCTTAGAAGGAATGTTCATTGGACAATAAATGTTTCCTTATATTTCTATTCCCGACCCATCAAGTCTGATTTGAACTTCCAAGAATGTCTTTGTTGTTTCTCTGGAATACTCCATTCCATTCTTCGCAAAAAATGAGTCGTTAGAGAACAGATTTCAGCTTTGTAGATATTCTGGAAAAGCATCAGAAAGGACAGTATAAAACATATTATTTCTGTCTGTATTCGACGATGCGTCGAATTCATTATCCTTCATATCGACGCACCTCTGAGTTCTTATAGAAGCAGCTTCGAATTCCTTCTTAGCTCTGACGGAACTCAGATGTCGACGTTGCATCGAGTTCTTATCGGCGTATCCGTCGAGTTATAGACTTGGACTTGAACTTTGTCTTCTGCGTTGAATTGAAATCGAAGTTGTGTCGACTTCTAAGATGGCTTCGATAGGCTCTTCCTTCTACATCGAGTTCATTTCAATGTTGCGTCGACTTAACTTGATACTTCGACAAGCAGCCTGAGTTACTTCGACATTCAGTCAACGTTGCGTCGACTTCTAGTCAAGGTTGCGTCGACTTCTATTCGACGCAAGTTTTACTCAGCTATATTTTGTGATCATTTTGACCTGGTCTTGACACTCTAATGTGAGTGTGATATCCTATGACATCTAATGACCAAATTACCCTCTCTATACAACATGGGTAATACAACATCCTAGATGATGAAATCACTTTAAGATAATTTGTTAGATAAAGTGTGTGTTTTTCCAACACATTAGATCTAACATGAGGAGTCCATCTTCTTTTATAGTGGTACATTTCTCAAAAGGAAATGGAGGAGATCAGGGGATGTGATTTTTATCACTGAAATTGAATTTTTCAAATATGATTAGAAAAGGGAATATACAAATTTGGCTTTATATGGAATATTCCTCATATAGTAATAATGATCAGAGAAGGTAATGCACAATTCTGACTTATTTTGGAATGATCCTCCAATAGTAATAATTGAGTAATATATTCCATAATCATTTCTCCAACGAATATAATTCATTAAGGACTTTATATGAGTACCAATGAAATGCGCCTTGATTTGCGTGAAAAGATTAGAGAAATAGTAATGACACGCGCTTTGTAGATACTTAGAATAAATATGAATAAGTGGTAGTCTGTCTAGTCAACATGGAGATCATCCCGTCGATCGACATTAATCCAATTGATTCCATGTCCAGTCGATTTGCAAAATAATTGGACTGTCCAGTCGATTCTTCCTTATAAGAAAGTAGACAACCTTAGCATAGATAGTCTGTCTAATCGATCTTTCTTCAGCATAGATAGTTTGTCTAGTCAATTTGTTTGTCGACTTATCTTATCGTCGATATTTTAAGTTCAATCCACAGACCATCCCGTCGATTTTGACTTAACATTTATCTGACTTTTTCTGCTTCCTGAATTTAGTGATTCTCCTTGATTTTTCCAAGTAGTGCCCTCAAGATAGATGTCAGTATGTAATAAATTATATACTTGAAATCATATGACATAAATAAGTGCTGGGTCTAAGTGACCCTATGCAATATTAATTTATCATAGATTATAGGTACCTGTCTCAAGCATAATCAAGAATTCATCAAACACATTAAGTTTATTATTATGTTAATGTTATTCTTCAAATCGAGAATCTTGGGGACCAAATTCCCAACAATGCGAGATCAGATACTTATTCTTCTTTGCTAACTTATCCAACTCCTGATAGTTTATGCATAGTCACAAGCTTCCGTCCTTCTTTTTCACAAATAGGATCGGTGCACCCCCAAGGGGAAGAACTCGGGCGAATGTAGCCTTGCTCTTGCAACTCCTACAGCAAAATCTCAAGGTCTATCATTTCCTTTGACACTATTCAATAGGGTGAGCATGACACGGGTCTGGCACCCGACACTAGCTCAATACAAAAATCAATCTCATGCTGAGGCAGGTCCCAGGGAGCTCATTAGGAAAAACATATGCATACTCCATGTAACACATCCACTATAATGACCATATAAAATATGGGTACGTACGGGTCCAACAACATATAACGATCACAAATGTTAGCATTATAAAGTGATATAAGAAACTGAACATCAATGTAAACAAAGTAGCACAGTGGAAACATTAAATTCAAACACAAAGTTAAGCCACATTCTAATAACCAAGCATGAGTCTCGGTCTTATGGTCTTATAATACAACATAATATCAAAAGTATCAAGTACAACCAAATATCCTAAGCTACATCGGCATGTAGACCAGAACAATAAAGTAAAGTACAGTAAAGAAGGAGGGGGAGGAAGAACACTTCATAAGGCATTGACTTTTAGCTAGCTAGCGTGCATCCGCCTGAGATCCTTGCCCTGCAACCAAAACAACTGAAGCAGTACACGAGGGTCAACTATGAGCTGACCACAAACTTTGTAGCAACATACCTCTTCCTGGCCGTCTAATGGACCCTAGGGAACCACATCACCCTGCAAGTTAGCACTTCGTATAAAATAGGAAAAATTGTTAACAAGCATAACATATCTAGCCTATATATCACAAGCATCAAATATGTCTTTATGTTGAGCATCAAAATAAAATAAGAATGCTTATGCAATCATGCATGCAACCGGGTATTACTCACGACACCATAATCGAGTGTAAGTGTCTTTCAGACCAACCAACACATTCATAAGACACATCAAATCATAAGTATGTCGACAATATAATCTATACAGTCCCAACGACCAACTAGCTCTTTAACAAAAATATTTGAACAAATGTGTAGGTATCGTGTGCAAAGTCTCATAGCACTCTGAGGGGCATATCGCACAAATACTCCCTTTGTGCTAACATTAATTTATTGTGTGGCGGTATCATGTGCAAAGTCTCATGGCCTCCTGGAGGCATATACACACAAAGTCCCTCGCCTCTGGGTCTTTACCCAACTTGCACATATTGTGGGCATGTGAGTAAAGTATCCTACCCTATATGGCAACAGTACTCACACATCCCTAATCGTTAAACATTAGTCTAATTAATTTCTAGTGATGTCTGAGAGCTATCACCGGTGGTAGCACTACTGCTAGGTGGTACCTCCCAGTTCATGAACTTCACCCCCTAGCACAACAATCTATCCTCTATCCAGGTACGCTCATGTGAACACGTTCATATAATGTTTACATCACCTGGAATATAAAACAAGGCAAACTAGGAGCTATCATCGACGATAACACTTAATGACGTGTTGTATTTCCCAGAAAATGTGAATCTTCTGTTTTCCAACCCTCTCTAGGCCACTCTACCCTTTGTACATGCATCCTAATGGCAATATAGTGTATATAATCTCCCTACTGAACTTGTATGCAAGATATTCTGCAAAACATCACCAATTTGGGTCACACATCACGGATCGGCTTCACCCACAAATCAAAATATGGGAAAATGCATAGAAGGATCAAAGGAAACATGCATGAATCTTATAACCTGGAGAAAAGGGTTGTTACCCTTTGAAGTTTGGGTCTCATAGAAGTTTGGGTGGAGAATGATCGCAACGGCGTTAGCAATCTTTCTTCGATGATGACTCTTTGATCCGAGCGGTGGAGCTCTGACAAATCACCTTCTTTCACATGAACGGAGAACACCTCCTGCTTGCTCTTTACCAATCCCTAGCATAAAAAGAGATATAATGTGGACTGAAAGGGGTTTCAGTCCTAGTTAGACCTTTGGACGAGCCTCTCGTATCTGTCGGATCGAATTTTAAAAGGAGTTAATGGCCGCGATCACGGATCTCAAATAACTTGATCCGCTTGGGAGCTATAACACTGTGGTAGCACTAACACACAATGGTATCTCCCAAGTCGGATGGGCTAATCAAAACAGGTGCTACCGCCAGTGGTAACACCTAATGCGCGGCGGTAGACTTTAGGTTGACCGCGGTAACAAACAAAGAAAGGGGTGAAAATGAACTAGTTTTCGAATTAATTTGCTACACGGCGGTAACCGCTGTCGTAACGCGGTAGCTCCCAGGACCCTTCTCTAGTGGGAATCTGGGCATTACACTTCGCAGCCACCAGTACATTAGCTAAATTGGGCTTGTTCTCTGAAGCCTCCGACACAATGAATAACAACTCCATGCCTTTTCGAACTGTCTTGACCACCTGAAGGGCAGACATCAATGTCTTCTCACCCCTCGCAAACAAGTAAATGTGATCTCGCCTTCGGTAGCCCTACTCAAGGTGACCTCTTTCAGCTTGCAATCTATGCATGCACCCTGTCTCGAGAGTCAGTTCATGTCAAAGATCACATCAAATTCTGACAACGGTAGTAAGTATGCCTCTAAGTCAAAGTCTCGATCTCCAATATGGACTTTCACTTAACTTCTCCTACCAATGCTCATCATATACCCATTAGACATCAACACGTCCAATTTGTCTTTTTCCAACACATATGACACTCTAATTCACACTATGAAATCCTCAGACAGAAAGGAGTGTGATGCATCGGTATCGAAGAGTGCCCTCATCGAATAGAAAATTAGAACAAATCCTAATTACAAGCACACAAGACAAACAACTGCATATGAGGAATAAATTAATTTAAGTGATGCAAGCTAACTAATAACTCATATTCATCATGACATCGTTCTGCTGGATGACCTCATGTTGGACAAGGGAGTATACACTCAGTTGGGTTGGTGGGTTCTGGGAAGCGGAAGATTCCAATGCCTTTCTTTTCTCTGCATAACTTATACCCGCTACATGAGTGATCTCCAATGCTCGACTCTCAATATCTTGAGTACCGCTCTAACACAGGCATGATAAATGCCCCCACTTTCCCATAAGTGGAGTAGTTTAAAGAACCTTGAGTTGTAGTAGCCCTCGAAACAGTGGGAGAGTCGTCTTTGTATGCGTTGACTTCTTATGCCTCCGACTCTCAATCCTTCATTGAGAGTTCGACACCTTGAACTTTGAACTCTTTACACTAAAACTTTTCTATGTTGGACTTTCTCTAAGTCCATCTCTAACACTCTCGCAATTTCCACCAGAGTGCGAAATCCAAGATAATTGGATCCCACCAGTCTCAATCTCAAATTATCTCGGAGACCCTCATAAAATATATGGATTTTGGTCTCCTCATCTTCTGCCAACCTCCCCGCACAAAGACTCAGTCGGGTAAACTCATGCAAGTAATCGTCCACCTTTAAATGTCTCTGAGTTAGTCGCAAGAACTTCCCTTGAAGTACTAAGCGCATGACATCGAGTATGTATCTTCGAAGAAAGGACTTAGAGAAGTTCCCCAATGAGATATGTGTGAGTCTTCGCCCGCCAAAAATGCACTCCACTTTCTTGTCCCACCAAAGTCTCGCCTACCTGTTCAGTAGGAAGGTGGCTAATAGGACCATCTTTTCATCTTCAGTCTCTATTATCGTCAAAATTCTTTTTAGTCTCATCAACCACTCCTCGTCTTCTGTTGGGATTTCATCCCCAGAGAATGGCGGAAGGTTGAAGCTCAAAAAGTACTTCAACTTCTAACTACGTGTAGCTAACAGTGCAACTGCCATGACTGGCATCAGGGCCACATTAGGGGTGGGAGGTGAAATGCTTTGTGCAGGCCTCTCCTGTCAGCATCAAGTGAGGCTATTACCGCCTCTGGGATCATTCTGTATATCTCTGCAGAAGGAGGACTCGCAGGAGTATAAGCAGACATACTGCTCTCGCCAACATCACAAGGTTGAGAGCGCTCGGTCCGTTCATGGTCACATATAATCATGAAACACATAATTTAGCGACCGAAAATTTAGCATGATAACAATCATGAAATTCTTAGGATAGGAAATAAGCAAATATTTGCATTCCTAAGTGGGCATTCATCTTAAAAGCTAGTCTTCCAGGTCAACACACTACATGCACACCACCCATTAAGATGATTTGTCCACAAACCTAAAGACTATGGATCGACGTCCTAAAGTATAATACCAAATTATAGCATTCCAACTATATTGTAATACAACACAGGTCCAGTGAATCCCTACAGCGTACCACATACACAAGCTAAATGTTATAAAGGGTACAAAAGTAAAACTATAACCACGGTGATAAAAATACTAGCGGAAGCTCAACATTAAACATGAATGCCAACAATGTCTAATTAGGAATGTAAACAAGGTTTGGCTTTAAGACCTTACGTCATAATAAATAGAAAGTTAACAAGAACAACATGTGAGTACAACAATTTATTCATCGTCTCATGTGACAGAATGGCAGAAGCAAGGAAAGCGGTTATCCTCTTTGTGAGTAGCTTTGGGATTTTAGCCCTCTAAGCTCCATTGTGCATTATGGCATTTGCACCAAACACAAGACAGAGGAAAATTAGGTTCATTTATAAGTTACCACAAATTTCATAACAATCCATCTACACGATCATCCTAGCAGACTCCGGGGTGGGTCACCGCACACCTGCAAGTACACATATAACATGTAATATGTATCAAATTGAAAGTACAAATAATAAACACAAGGTGAAGGCTCAAGCACAGACAATCTTCTAGGTTTAGCATTATAAGAAATGGTGAACCTTGGTTTGCAAATCTTTATAGTTAGGCTTACCTAAAGGTTCATGTCAACCACCTAAATAGTATTACATGAAGCTAGCAAAGCAACCACACAATCATTACAAGCGTCATGGGTGTTCTTACCCGTACGACCACATTCACATTTTCAACAAAGGTGTCATGTGCACTCAAAGCCACACAACCTTATGCACTCACGACATGCACCACAAGTGCTCAATGAGTGGGTCTATGTCATCTCCACAACGAGCATTGTGATGGGAGGTGTAGGTTCATCTCCGTTCCATAGTTTGTTTAGGAGGTCTAGGTCATCTCTAATTAAATCCCATCGCAGGAGGTTTAGGGTCATCTTTATTTAGATCCAATCGTATGAGGTCTGGGTCATCTCCATGGCGTGATCCATGATAAAGGTATATGTTCATCTCCATCCACATACAAAAAAACAATGGAAGCCTGCTACGGCTCTAAATATCAATAATCAAGTGATCATAGGCATAATGCCCAATGTTGGAGGTCTAGGTCATCTCGTCTACGAAATGTGATGAAGGTCTAGGTCATCTTCAAACACATTCTCATTCTCACAGTTGGTGGGTAACACTATCATATAACCCACTCCACACCATGGTATCCCTAATTTACCATTCTAACGGTTTCTCAAGCACGCTATCATGAATCATCACACGACAATGCTAAACTCACGACCATCAAACTACAATTATTTCTCAATCATTTTCTAGGTCGTTGAATTCATTAAAGGCCAATTCATCGGCCACAAGAAAAAATACGCTACTCTCACGATCGTCAAGCAATAACTATTTCAATAATAGGTTCTGCATCGTGGTATTCTCTGAAGGCCGAATTGAAGACCGTCAAATGCTTTCAGAAAACTTCTTCTATCACCAATTAGAAGGTTCTAATATGCTCAAACTATTTTGCTCTTAATCAAAGTTGTAGAGAATAAAAATCCATGCATCTTTGATATATGTCACTTTAGCTAAATGGACCATTATGTAATTACTAAACGGCTCAAAAAGTAGAAAAATAAAATAACAGACAACTTAAGTTTATTAAAAAATCGCACGGATCATAAATATATTTAACGACTCAACAAATGACAAGATTAACCTGCAGTGTGATGATTATTTTGGTGAACTTCTTTTTTTTTGTTTTGGTTAACCTTTATATAACGAGATTAGAATTAGACGGATGTTTTCGAAGAGTTTCGCAAGTACTCCTACTTTGAGAAACTAACCGTTGTCCAATCGAAAGATAGAAGTAACGGTCTTTTTCTTCTTTCGAAGTATTGACGATTACGCCTCGACTACGATACCGAATTCTATTGATTTTTAAAATAGCAAAGGAGAGTTTTGCAAGTTTTGGATTTGAAAAGTGTTTGTTTAAATTTTAATCCAAATTAATCATATGATAAAGGCAAGTATACATTATCGCGAGTAATACATGATATTTTGTTTTAGAAAATATCGAGGTCATATATTTCTGCAGATCGTGTTGATTATAGCTACTTTCAGGAACGAACTATTATTTTATCAGAATGAGCTTTTAGTGTGGGTTTTTAAAAGAAAACGATAATAAGGGTATAACTAGAGATCTAAACGATGATAAAGGTAGCGCTCGATGTCGAATTACCTTGAGACGAAAATAGTCTTTTAAGAAGTAAAAGTTATGACTTTTTAAAACATTAAAACGGCTTGGTCGTGGAGGTTCCATAATTATGAACGCTCCTCTCTCGAGGGTACGCCCACCTGAGATTATGAATATTCGACCGAACTCTCGTTCTTTAATCGAATCTCCTTAATACTCGCTTTATGTTGTGAACCCCGCTATTGGGTTTTTTACATCCAATTCGGGAGACTTACCTCATCCTCTCTCGAGGGTAGAGCGCACTTCTCTTTACCCGTGAGTGATCAGTCCGTATGCACGAGCCTCTCGGCTAACTAGTGTACGAAAACGAAAATGAAAACCATACATCGATTATGTGGTTTCACTCAACGTTATTCTCGGGTAAACCTTAAGCTCGTTAATTATTTTGAGAAAGAGATGTTTTTACTTTTAGAAAAACTACTTTTGTATCCCAATGCTCTTCGACATCGTGCGCTAAAGGAAATTAGCCACGCATCAGAATGGAGACGGCATTAATAATTAGAAAATACATGTTTAATAATTTAAGCGGATATAAGCGGATAAAAAAGGGAAATAAAAAGACTTTTATAAAAGCAGTAATAGTATCCGTCCCAACCGTCTTAATCAAGCGCTAAAGAAACTTAGCCTCTCATCCGGGACGGGGGTGGTATAGAGCAGTTATATAAAGACTGAAATAAAGCTATGTTACAAAAAAAGGAAAAACGAAAGAAAGCATTTAAACGAATGCGATAAATAAAGCGTTGAAAGAAAAGCAATAAACTATTTTTATGAAAGCTTATAATACTAAGTTATGAAAGCAATAAACCTAAGTTATGAAAGCAATAAACTATTCTCATACACACACACGCACACTAACATAAATTGAAGAAGAAGATGATCCAAATGAGAAAAACAACATTTTATTTCTAAAACAAGCATTACAACTTGACTAGGAAGGCGAAAATTACAAACGAACTTAAACTTAATTGCTTAAACAAAACTCACATTCACTTAAAAGAACTCAAAAACCACTAACAAGAACTCAAAATTTGGATGAAAATTCCTTCAGCCGAGCCCCTCTATTTATAGCCAAAATTTTATTTTTACACGCCCCTGGGTCACGGGCGTGTCTTGTGGTCATGGGCGTGACCCTGGGGCGTGACATTTGCTCCGGCTTAACGGACGCCTTCTCGAAGGATCCGCCGTCAAAATAAGGTTGTACACGGGCGTGGCTTAGATTGTCATGGGCGTGACTCATCAAGTCACGGGCATGAGTATGGGCGGCAGACGTCAGCAGCATGGGAGCGACTTTGGGGCGTGACGCACTGGTGGTACACGGGTGTACTTGCTGAACACGGGCGTGACTTGGTCAATTCTTCGGGATTTCACCTGAAAACGGCCGCCAGCTGGAAAGTTGGCTCTTTAAAGTTACACGCCCCTGGGTCACGGGCGTGACTCAGGGGCGTGACTTGACAAAAATTATCAAAATCTGCAAAAACAAAAATAATACTAAGTTAGTAAGGAAATAATGAAAACAAGCAATTTATTCATTAATTTACATAGAAAATTCACAATATTAATTAAAACTATACTAATAACTATACTAAAAATAAAAGTGGAGGTTAGATCTTAAATTAACTCTAGAGGGGGGTGAATAAAGTGTTAAAATTTTTCCCTTATTTTTATAGCGGAATTAAAATAGTGATATATATATGTGTATAGAGTGATTTATGAAAACTAAATAGAAACAAATCAGCACAGCACAAGCACAGAAAAGTAATGCAATCACAGAGGACACAAGGAGCTATAGTAGTTCCCCAATAAACCTGGGTACGTCTACTCTTCTACCACCCTTGGTAGGAATCCACTAGGATATTTGATCAGGTGCCCTAACACCAATGAGCTTTTGATAAGGTGCCCAAAAACCAAGCTGGATTTTTTGATCAGGTGACTTGCCACTAATAGGTAAACTTTTGAAGGGAGTTTTAACCCTTTACAGAATGGGATAAAGAGGGGTTTAGATTGTTCTTCTCTGTCAATATGCTGAGAGGAGACTCTAGTGGATGTTGATGTAGATAAGGCTTCCTCTGTCTGATATGAAATTATTTGACAGTAGATTGGCTGGAAGCTTTCTTTTGAATGAATGATCTTCCTGTGTAGCTGATTAAACTGAGAGAATGATTTCTTCAGTTTGTTGTTGCTCTTTTGAAGATCTGTACTTGCAGCTGATCGCTGAGAGATGATTGTAGATGTTCTCAGAAAAATATGAATATTGCTAAAGGAAGAAGAAGATCTATGTGCTTTTTGTTCTTTTGATTCTTCATGTCTCGTTTTTTTTTCTTTTTCTTTCTATACAGCAATATGTGATATGCTCTGTATGCTTGTCGTGAAAGCTATGTATATTGATACTGTATATCTTCTTTCTTTATTCTCTTTTGAAAATCTCTGACAGATATTAAATGCAAATCCCTTATGTTAAGGAATATAATATTCTGAAGAGATATTTTGAAACTGCAAATTTGCTGCGTCGTTTACCTTTTTCCTTTTCCATGGATATGTCCTTTTCTAAGAATATGTCAACGGCTATAATCTTGAAATAATGAAAGGAAATATATTATCCTTACTTATCTGGTATAAAAGAGCCGTTGGTGTAGTCGATCTGAGTTCAGAGAATGAAATAATATAATCTTCTGAAATTCTGTACTGAAATAAGAAATTTCGTCGATCTCAAGGATTTTTGTCGACCTCAGAGAAATTTCGTCGATATCGGAGCTGAGTTTGTCGATCTGAACATCTGATAAAGATTCGTCGAATGCAGACTGGAGTTCGTTGAACGGAAGGATTCGTCGACCGCTGAGCCTGGATAATTTCGTCGACCGCTGAACTGAACAAATTTCGTCGACCGCTGAGTCAGGGTCTGTTCGTCGACCGCTGAGACAATCTATTTGTCGACCACTGAGACAGGGTCTGTTCGTCCACCGCTGAGACAATCTGTTCGTCGACCACTGAGACGGTGTCTGTTCGTCGACCGCTGAGACAATCTGTTCGTCGACCACTGAGACGGGGTCTGTTCGTCGACCGCTAAGACAATCTGTTTGTCGACTGCTGAGACGGGGTCATCAACCGCTGAGATGATCTGGATTTCATCGAGCGCAGAATGGACATCATTCGTCGACCGCAGAGCGCCGTTCGTCGAATGCGGATAGTCGTTCGTCGAACGCAGAGAGCATGTCGTTCGTCGAACGCAGAATGCAAGCCGTTCGTCGAATGCAGAGAGCAGTTCATCAAACGCGGAACTTGAATGATTTCTTGAGTTTTAACAACCTAAACTCTTGACCCATTGACTATACATTGGGGTCAACTTGATCCTAGTTAACAGATAGTGATCCTAGCCCAAATCAGTAATAGGGTTGTTCTAACAATCTCCCCCTATTTGGGTTAGGACACTATTTGACAAAAATTAAAATAAACAAAACAACAGAGTATATATATATATTTGATATATTTTAAATATTTCATCAGATATAAAATAAATAGTACTCTGAGTTTTGAAACATTTCAATGAAAATAAAACTGATAAAAACACACAATCAGAACCTTTTCTTTCTCTGAATTCTGCTTTCTGAATTCTGAAATCTGATATTGTCTGAACTGTATTTGCTATATTTCAGCTTTCTGAATTGTTGATCTGAAAAGCTATTTCTGATTAGCTGATACCAGTTGAGCTTGTTCATAAGTCATCTTGCCCTTTCTGAAAGCATCTCCCCCTGAGAGTATCTCCCCCTGAGACTGGAGGTTCTTCAGCTTTCTTCCCTTGCTTAGTTCAAAGAACATCTCCCCCTGAGCAACTACATCAAATGGAGCTTGTTCATAGAACTTCTCCCCCTACCTAGTTTCAGGAAGGCCTAAGGCTAGGCCCCTTGAAGAAGGGACATTTGATGGAGGTAGGGAAGGATGCCATCTTTATATTGATATTGATCCAATTGAAAGGTAAGCTTTGATTTTGATACCAATAGAAAGTTCTGGTTTTCTGATATTGAACTTGCAATTTCATTTGCATTCTCTGTCTTGAGAGTGTAAGCACTTTCTTTTATTTCTGCAACTGATAGTTTGATCCCAATTAAAAGTCCTCTAATATCAGTTGAGGTCTCTGATAGTTTGATACTAATTGAATACCTACAAAATGTCTCTGGTAGAGGTGGTGTTCCTCTCCTTATTTAATAGGTTAGTTCCAACAATGCATGGACTCTTTTATTTTAAGGGTACATTTATTATAAACCCTATATGCTTTATTAGAAGGAAAATATCCTAGATTTTGCTTAAAATAGGATTCTATTAATATAATGAATTGCTACAGCTTTCAATGGATTCTAAGGAATTCTTATCTTCTCAAAGATACATTGCCTGATACCTTCCTTCTTACTGAATTCTCTTATCAGAAGAGATTCAAAACTCAGTGCCATGATCATTTCTGATCAATGCAACTAGAGTAGAATACTCAAATCTTGATGATCCTGAGAAAGTCTGTAGGAACATGAAGTTATCTGACTTTGTTTTTAAGATAGAAAATTCAATTGAATCCTATAACTTTTTATTGAGGTTAAAAGATTTTCAATAGGTTTAAGTATTGCCTTATAGTTCATTATATTGGCCTTTGTATCTGTTAATTATTTTACCAATTGAAAATTTCTTTTACTAATTGAAAATTTGATTTCTGATACCAATTGAAAGTCAATTGATATGCTCTGATACCAATTAAAATTTTTAAAATCTGATTTTTGATACTAATTGAAAATTTTCTTTTATGATCATTAAAATATATGTTTGATACTAATTTAAATTTTTCTTGATAATCATTAAGATATATGTTTGATAAACTATTCTGATTTTGTCGATCTTGGGTTGACAAAGTGTAGTGATTTCGTTGATCTCTGATTAATGAATAGTTATATATACTCTCTGTGTTCAGAGTTTGTTGAAATTTGATTGGTTGAGCTCTGATTACATGAAAATTATGTTTAATTTTTGTGTTCGACTTTCGTCGATCTACGTTCGACGAAGTCATTTGATTTCGTCGATCTCTATTCGACGAATTTTGTTGAACACACAAAATTTCAGTGATTTTTACTAAATCTTCTGCTACTTTTTCCTTATTATAGACAAATTTTATAGATGTAGTTGGACTATTTTTCTTTTGAATATGAGATATATTAGTTGAAAGTCCTAAGCTATGTTTGCTTCCATTTAATCTGGCATTTTTAGTGGTTGTGATAGTTATTGGTTTGATATTTTTCCCATTAAGAAATTGTTCAAACATTTCAGAAATAATTGACTTATTTTTCAAAGAATTAATTTCCTTTTCTGATGTTTTCAAATCTTCTTTAAGTTTAGTATGTTCAGAAATTAAATTATTTATATCTTTTCTGAGATATTTGATTTCTTTCTCAGATTCAATTAAATCTAAGCAGAGAATTTTAAAATCATCTTTGAAAACAGTGGAATTAAAATTAAGGTTAGATATTACCTGATCTGCATCATTTTCAGATTCTGATTCTTCAGAATTGTTTGCTGAGGCATTGATAGCCATCATACAGAAGATTCTTTCATCTGCATCATCTTCATCATCACTGGAGCTGGATGAAGATGCATGATCTGAATCATTGTATGAGTCATATAAAGCCATCAAGCACTGATCTTTATCATTTGCATTATTTTCATCTTCAGATGAACTTGATGATGACTTTGACTCTTCTGCAGAACTCTCATTTTCATCAGATTCACATTCTGCATTTGAGTTGTGGTTTGACCCATATATGGCCATCATACAGAATGCTATAGCTTTTTGTTCTTCTTCTTCTTCTTCACTTTGACTAGATGATGGTTCTGTATCATAAGTACAGAAAGTGAAAGAAGGTTCCGTTGCCATCCTTGTGAGGGAATTCCAGATGCCTCTTGCTGAAGTGCAATCAGCAACTCTTTGATAAATGTCATTTGACATTGCTTGTGCCAATATGTTCATGGCCTTGGCATCAGCATTTTTTTGCTTTTTCTGGGCTTCAGTCCACTCAGGTGGTGGAACAACATTGTTTAGTTGTGGTGTCAGCACTAGTTGTTGCTGTGGGAGCTGGAGGCCCTGTCAAAATCAAATTGAAAATTTTTTCATCAATGGAGTTCATATATAACCTAATCCTTGCTTTCCATAGTGCAAACTATTTGAGATTGCACATAGGAGGTCTTGTGCTTGAATACTCTTTGTTTTGTGCCATAAGTTTTTAACCAAAAATAAATAAAATAAAAACTCTGAAAGAATTTAAGATCTAATTGATCTTTGTGATTCAGGTGTTAGCCTGTAAAGAATCAACCACCTCTGATACCAATTGAAAGTGGAGGTTAGATCTTAAATTAACTCTAGAGGGGGTGAATAGAGTGTTAAAAATTTTCCCTTAGTTTTATAGCGGAATTCAAATAGTGATATATATATGTGTGTATAGAGTGATTTATGAAAACTAAATAGAAACAAATCAGCACAGCACGAGCACAGAATAGTAATGCAATCACAGAGGACACAAGGAGCTATAGTAGTTCCCCAATAAACCTGGGTACGTCTACTCTTCTACCACCCTTGGTAGGAATCCACTAGGATATTTGATCAGGTGCCCTAACACCAATGAGCTTTTGATAAGGTGCCCAAAAACCAAGCTGGATTTTTTGATCAGGTGACTTGCCACTAATAGGTAAACTTTTGAAGGGAGTTTTAACCCTTTACAGAATGGGATAAAGAGGGGTTTAGATTGTTCTTCTCTGTCAATATGCTGAGAGGAGACTCTAGTGGATGTTGATGTAGATAAGGCTTCCTCTGTCTGATATGAAATTATTTGACAGTAGATTGGCTGGAAGCTTTCTTTTGAATGAATGATCTTCCTGTATAGCTGATTAAACTGAGAGAATGATTTCTTCAGTTTGTTGTTGCTCTTTTGAAGATCTGTACTTGCAGCTGATCGCTGAGAGATGATTGTAGATGTTCTCAGAAAAATATGAATATTGCTAAAGGAAGAAGAAGATCTATGTGCTTTTTGTTCTTTTGATTCTTCATGTCTCGTTTTTTTTTTCTTTTTCTTTCTATACAGCAATATGTGATATGCTCTGTATGCTTGTCGTGAAAGCTATGTATATTGATACTGTATATCTTCTTCCCTTATTCTCTTTTGAAAATCTCTGACAGATATTAAATGCAAATCCCTTATATTAAGGAATATAATATTCTGAAGAGATATTTTGAAACTGCAAATCTGCAGCGCTGTTTACCTTTTTCCTTTTTCATGGATATGTCCTTTTTCAAGAATATGTCAACGGCTATAATCTTGAAATAATGAAAGGAAATATATTATCCTTACTTATCTGATATAAAAGAGTCGTTGTTGTAGTCGATCTGAGTTCAGAGAATGAAATAATATAATCTTCTGGAATTCTGAACTGAAATAAGAAATTTCATCGATCTCAAGGATTTTCGTCGACCTTAGAGAAATTTCGTCGATCTCGGAGCTGAGTTCGCCGAATTGAACATCTGATAAAGATTCGTTAAACGCGGACTGGAGTTCGTCGAATGGAAGGATTCATGGATCACTGAGCCTGGATAATTTCGTCGACCGCTGAACTGAACAAATTTCGTCGATCGCTGAGTCGGGGTCTATTCGTCGACCGCTGAGACAATCTGTTCGTCGACCGCTGAGACGGGGTCTATTCGTCGACCGCTAAGACAATCTGTTCGTCGACCGCTAAGATGGTGTCTGTTCGTCGACCGCTGAGACAATCTGTTCGTCGACCGCTGAGACGGGGTCTGTTCGTCGACCGCTGTGATGGGGTCGTCGACCGCTGAGATGATCTGGATTTCATCGAGCGCAGAATGGACATCATTCGTCGACCGCAGAGCGTCGTTCGTCGAACGTAGATAGCCGTTTGTCGAACGCAGAGAGCATGTCGTTCGTCGAACGCAGAATGCAAGCCGTTCGTCGAACGTAGAGAGCAATTCTTCGAACGCAGAACTTAAATGATTTCTTGAGTTCTAACAGCCTAAACTCTTGACCCATTGACTATACATTGGGGTCAACTTGATCCTAGTCAACAGATAGTGATCCTAGCCCAAATCAGTAATAGGGTTGTTCCAACAAAAAACACATATATTTTACTACTCATCACAGTGCACTCAACATATTCATTCTAGCACAGATAATTATTCGAGGATTTAGACTACCCACATTTTATCTTGCTTGTGATTGGGTGATGGCTATATTCCACTGTCAGCACGATCCCTACAGGGCTCTGCCACTGCCGCTGGTGAGCTATCATCATCAACCACCACTCCCAGTCGACTCACTGGAGAGAGGCACATCAATGGTTTATGGTCTGATGACCTGCCGCTGTCTTTCGTGGCCATAAAATCGCAACACTTAAGAACAAGATTATTGTCGCTGCTGTCCTTCATCTCTGGTGATGGGGAGCTCATCAAGGGCCACTTAGGAGATCCTGGTGGACCTATCCACCCATTGCAGTGCCTCACTGACCACTAGAATAGGTGGTTGGCCGCACGGGGTGGGGGGGTTCCAAGAGCCATCTCGCCGGAGCTGGCTCTCCGATGGTTGGATAAGTTGTATGGTGGTCGAGAAATGAACCTATAAGAGAGGGGATTCTGGGGCATTTATCGAAATTGCATGCATGGGGTCATGTGGACCGTCGGTAGATGGTCTTAGCTCTCAGGGAGGCCAAGATCGTCGTCAGTGATTGTCAGGGAGGTTGGAGGGTCTACTCCAGTTTCGTTTTCATGAGCTGGGGGCATCTATTTATAAGAAGAAAAAGTTGACTTCGTAACTTAGCTTTTTGGATGTTCCTTGCATTCAATTGCCGATGCTACATGCTCCACTGCTTCCAAAGTGTGGGCATGTGTGTGTGGGCGAGGGAATATTACTTCCTCCTGGTATGTCATGAGGTGTGGGGGTTGATTTATTATTTTAGTCTAGTTTGACCTAAATATGATCGAGAAGGTTGACACGTAGGGTCAGCCTAGGCTGAGGTAGCAAGGGAGTGCTCATATGGGCTCATCGGCATTGAGTTTATGTCTTGGCTAATCCTAATTAGGTTGTTTGGTTTTGGGATCTCTTACTCTATGAAAATACACACACACAATATATATATATATATATATACGAGTGCCCGACACGGGGCTTCGCCCCTACGGCCAAGCGCGACAGTACGTGAGTGCAACAGCACGGGGCTCCGGTCCTACGTGAATGCAACAGCATAGGCCTCCAACCCTATGTGAGTGGCGCTCCTGTGGCTCATAAAAAACATATATATAAAGATTTATATAAATATACAAGTGACAGTGCAAGGGCCCCCCGTGCCCCGCGCGACAGTACTCCACGCGCACCTGGCGGGCTTCGCCCGCACCCGACGGGGCTTCGCCCGCAACCGACGGTTTTTGAGTGACACTATACGGGGCCCCCCGTGTCCCGCACGACAGTACCCTGCACGCCCCCAGCAGGCTTCACCCGCCCCCGACACGCACACAGTTATATATAATTTATTTTTCTTTTTTTAGAAATTTAAAAAAAAAATCTGGTTTTAGGTTTAAAAAGTCTAAAATATATATTATTAATATATATTATATATATATGATATATATATTATATATTATATATTATAGATATGTTATCTGTATTATATATTGATGGGGTTCCCCTAAAAGGGCTCAGGTCGAGTCAGACCAAATGTTTCTCGTCGCAGCCTCGCCCGGACCCGTGAGGCGGCTCTAGCTCTAATGCCCGGTCAAAATCCTGCAGCTAAGCAACCTCGGGAGCGCTTCCGCTCTCGCCTGCTCTGCAAGAGTGCTTCTGCTCTGTGGGAGGCGCTCCTGCGCTCCCGCTCGGTCCTGTTCCGCGGGAGGCGCTCCTGTGCTCCCGCTCCCTCCTGTTCCGCATGAGGCGCTCCTGCGCTCCCGCTCGCTCCTGTTCCATAGGAAGCGCTCTTGCGCTCCCGCTCGCTCCTGCTCCGCAGAAGGCGCTTACGCTCCCCGGAGAGCGCTTCTGCTCTCACCTGCTACGCAAGATTACTTTGTCTCACTTCTGCTCCGCGGGAGGCGCTCCTGCACTCCCGCTCGCTTCTGCTCCGTCGAAGGTGCCTCTGTTCCCCGGAGAGTGCTTCCGCTCTCACCTGCTCCGCAAGAGTGCTTCTGCTCTACGGGAGGTGCTTCTGCGCTCCCGCTCGCTCCTGCTCTGCAGAAAGCGCTCCCGCTCCACATAGAGCGCTCCTGCGAGCATCCAGTCCGCAAGAGTGCTTTCGCTCGCTCCTGCTCCGTAGAAAGTGCTCCCACTCCGCAAAGAGCGCTCCCGCGAGCATCCGGTCCGCAAGAGTGCTTCCGCTCGCTCCTGCTCCACAGAAAGCACTCTTCCACTCCTGCTCCACGAGAAACACTCCCGCTCTCTTGTGGTCCGCAAGAAGCGCTCTCACTTATAATTGTTCCGCTGAGCGCGCCATTATCGTCCATCGTCGGCGTTGATCGTCGGCCACCACCAGAGAGGCTGCCCGGGCTGCCCGAGCTGCCCAACGTGAACGAGGGGAAAACTCATCATAATCACAAAGTTGACAATCAGTGTGCCCCGAATCAAGCATCCTTATTCGCTCGTTCAAGAATCAGCATGACGCAGTTACAAGAACGCCCTCCTCAAAAACTATAAAAGGAGGGTCAGGCCTCCATTTTAGAGGACTTTTGGCATTATGAGAAGATGGAGCTCTTGAGTTTTCCGACGAGGACTCTTGGAAGATCTTCATTGACCTTCGAGCTACCCTCAGAGATCTCCTTCAACACTCCTACTTTACTTCAAGAACTTGGGAGGATCTCGGTGGTTTGGATCCAGGCTGCTCTGGCGCTCCGCTCCAGGCTGCTCTGTAGTGCTCCACTCCAGGATGCTCTGCAGTGCTCCGCTCCAGGATGCTCCGCAGCGCTCCGCTCCAGGCTGCTCCACAGCGCTCCGCTCCAGGCTGCTCCGCATCGCTCCTATCCAGGCTGCTCCGCAGCGCTCCGCTCTAGGCGCTCCATAGCGCTCCGCTCCAAGCTGCTCTGCAGCGCTCCGCTCCAGGCTGCTCCGCAGCGCTCTGCTCCAGGCTGCTCCGCAGCGCTCTGCTCCAACTGCTCCGCAGCGCTCCGCTCCAGGCTGCTCTGCAGCGCTCCGCTACAGGCTGCTCCGCATCGCTCCACTTCAGGCTGCTCTATAGTGCTCCGCTCCAGGCTGCCCCGCAGCGCTCCGCTCCATGCTGCTCCTAGCACTCCACTCCAGGCTGCTCCGCAGCGCTCCGCTCAAGGATGTCCCTGAGCACGCTTCACTACGCTCGGCTCCCGAGGACTCGAAGAACTTAACAAAATCTCTGTAATGAGCGGTGGCTTGTCACTTTCAAAAAACAATTCACTATGTAACTCACAAAACTAGTGGATCATTCAGAACTGGGCTAGGCCCCGTGGTTTTTTCCCTTTCTGAGTTTTCCACGTAAAAATCCTATTGTCTACTGTTGGCTCTCATTTTTGACTGTTTGCGCATTCGGCTCACTCTCGAGCTAAGGCGATTCAGCTCGACCGGCCTAGGAGAGCATTGAACGACCCGCAATAGTTTGGCGCCGTCTGTGGGAACAAGCGTTCCCGATTAGCTCTAAAAGCGATCTCTCTTAGAGAATGGCAGTAATGGACATTCACCAGGCAATTTCGGACATATGCAGTTCCACCTTCCCCGCACACTCGGGAAAAGGAGCGCCCGTCACGACACCCATCCTGCCCCAGTGGCTCGGCGTAGCTGGCCAGCAAGCGTCTCTGACGTCGGGGCAAGTTCCAAGCGATGACATACCTCAGCTAAGGCAATCCCCCCTATCAGGACGGGTCCTAGCATATCCAGTTCCCTCCTGGCTCAAGCTCCCACACCGTAAAGAGTTCCACGGAGCAGAGGATCTGTATGAGCATGTCAACTACTTCTTGGTCGCAAGGGAGACATTTGGGCTTCCAGATCAAATCTGTTGCAAGATCTTCCCAACGACGCTTTGCGACGACGCTCTCAACTGGTATCAGTCCCTGCCTGAGGGAATCATTCACAACTTCACCGAGCTATCTCAACTATTCACGGGATGGCACGAAGCCCGTGCGCAGAGAATCAGAGAAGAGGCACAGATGGGGAGGGAGCTCGGGTTAGGCAGGACTCCCCATACAGGGCAGATGGAGCATGGAAAGCTCCAAGGAGACGTCGTCGTAGAATCACTTGAAAAGGATCTTCGTGGAGGGTTGGATTTTGCCCTGCAAGCGAGCATTGGGAATCCAGCATTTGAATTAAGAAGGGCGTTGATAAGCCACTGCATCACATTCAACATCTTGTTCATGGCAATTGTGATACGTCTCAAGCTCCTTGGCGGGAACCTCAAGCTCAGGGTTTGCCATGCGAAGCTTCCAGACGGAACAACGATACATCAGTTGATAAAGATCAGGTTATTGGTAAGTCCTAAAAACCCAGCCTAAACATTCAGAATCATAAAATCTAACTATACAATTCTTGTTCTAGAATTCCTAGATTCATCCACTAAGTTGATTTATCTGAGGGGGAGGTGCAGAATGCTCCTCCTACAGAGAAAGATGAAGTTCTAGGTAAATCTTACATTATTATCCTTAGAACCTCTAAGTAGTTAAATCTAACTCCAACTAATTATCCCAGCATTTTTGGACTCAACAAAAAAGGATGCTCTCTCTGAGGGGGAGGAGGATGATAATGCTGATGATGTTAATCTGAGTGATCATCAAGATGCTGACACTGCAGAAGAGCAGGATGATGCCCCAACTGCTGTTCAGCAAGCCTCTTCCTCCACCTCACCTAATAAGGATCTTCTCAATGTCATAAACCTGCTGCTTCAGTCTCATCTCACCTCCATGCAAACTAATCTAGATAAATCAGTTACCTCAGTAAGGGAATATGTGGATCAGTCCATCAAGAATGTGAAAGTTGAAGTCATGTCTAAGGTCAAGGAAATAAAGGAAAACACTGAAATACTCAACAAACAAATGTCCAAATGGTTTGGTCTGGCTGAAAAATCTGTAATTTCTCAGAATACCATTCTAAGATCCATGGACAAACATCTCCAGCTGTCTGAATAGGACATGGGATATGTCAAGAATTATGTAAGTAAGACAGATAAGGTGATAGAGAAGTCAACTAATCATCTTCAAGAGTATGTATATTCCACTGCCATGCAGTTAAATGAAGAAGCTGACAGGTACAAGGAAGAGCTGAAAGCAGAAATTGCATCTGTCTCCCAATCCATTGCTGAGAGAGCCACCTCTTCCCACTTGCATGAGGAAGTTGGAAAGTTAACAGGTGTGCTTCAATCTGATATAGAGAATGTGTTTCAAACCCTCTCTGGCACAATAACTACAGCCAAGCAAGACCTCTATCAAAAGATATATGAAGAAGCCAGAAAGGGGGAGGACACAAATGTTATCATAAATTCTGACCTCACCCTGAAAGTTCTATAAGGGACAAGGATAGCTTTGAATCTTCCTCACCTAGATGTCAACGGGGCAGAAGACTGAGATTTCCCTCATCAAGAGGCAATTGCCCAAGATAAGAATCTGAAAAAGAGAAGGGAAAGGGAGAGTGTAATGTTGGCTGAAGAATTTATGGCCAAGCAAAGAGAGGTGCAGAATAATGACCCTGACCATGAGCAATGGAGTGATGACTCCAAGGACATCATACTAAATGCCTGGATAAGCCATGGTCAGGTGTGTAAAGATATTGACAAGCTATATCCATCTGAAGAATGGATAAAGCATTTGGAGAGAAATACTAAGAGGGATAAAATTTTCAAAGCAAATCTGGTAAGAAAGGAAAATCCAAAGAAAATGCCCTCTAGATACATTCCAAAATCATATATGTATTTCCAAAGGCAAGAGAACAAGAAAAGAATTGTTGATATCAAGGCTGCCAATGCTGAAAAGAAGAAGCTTCCAGGTCAAGATAACACTGTTGCTGATGACATGGATGATACTTCAGTGAAAGGGAAAGAAGCAGCTATTGTCTCTCCTGAATGTTCTTCTTATAAGAAAAGAAAGCTTTAAATGATTATTGAAATAGTTTATGTATATAAATGTTATTGAACTATAATGACTTATGACTGTGTGAATGCAAACTTAATTATACTTTGCCTAAAATAGTTTATGAATATATGAATGCAAACTGAGCTTTGAATTACTATTCTATCTGGATTGCAAATGATGGATTGCTAATGTAATCAGCCTGTATCATAGCTAAATCTGAGTTATATCTAAACCTTACCCTATTTTTATTGGCAATCTATGTTGCATTTTTATGTTTATCAAATCTTACTGATGAATTGATTAAACTCTGTGGTACAATCTTTTCATAACAACCATCTGTTTTAAAATGACCGATGCACTAGGCATGATATGTTGAAATCATTATTACAATGACACATATCAAGAATTTATGAGTAATGTACTCTAGCATTTGAGGGTGTTCTGCCTTCTTCAAATAGGGGGAGATTGTTAGGAAAATGACCCTCAATGTTCCCTTGATTTGAAGAGGCCTCACACTCAATGCTAAGTATAAGTTGTATTTGATAAACCTTATTTCTATCTCATAAGTATGCAGGACTAGGGCACACCAAGGTGTGATGTATGATCAGTTGGCTTACTGTCAAAACCGCTGAGATGAGATCTTTGTCTCAGCTGAACCGCTGAGATAAGGCCAGGAGCCGCTGAGAAAGTGTCTGGGAAAGCTGAGCTGCAGATAGAAGAAAACCGCTGAGACAACTATCTGTCTCAGCAGATCCGCTGGGACGGGACAGACACAACCGCTGAGATGGCTGGCCATCTCAGCCCAACCGCTGAGACAGATTCAAAAGTGATCTGGCGGGTTCTGCTTTTGGCGCAAGCTGCAGAAAGGCATTGTAGGGTCCACCAATCACTCCCATATCTATCAGAAGGACAGTTGAGAGTCGTTGAAGATCAAAGGAGTATAAAAGGAATAAGTTAGGGTTGAACAAACATCTTTTGTTATTGATCTTACTCTCCAGCACACAAACAAGCAGAAAAATACTGTTCCATTGTCGGCAGCCAAGAACTGAGCTTACACAAGGCTGCAAGGAGAATAGAGATTGCTTATCTTGATTCATCTCAAGATAGAGCAAGTAGATCAAGTCCATCATCTTAAGGGCTGATCAAGAAGAATCAAGTTGGAGCTGCACTTCTCCTCTCTGGTTCAAGTCTGCAATAGCAGCTGTTAAGAAGAAGAAGAACAAGGCTTGATCTCTTCTTCCTTCTATTTGTAATTCTTATTATATCATCTGTAGGAGCCTTTGTGTTCTGAGACTGTAGGGCTTTGTTGCCTGAATGTGTAAGGCTGATTGGCCTGAGTTGTAGAGCTGAGAGGTCAGCTTGAGGTAGGATCAGTGTGTGATCTGAGGTAGGGCTATTGTGCCTGAGATAGGGTTGTTGTGCCTGAGGTAGGATTTGGGAAAACCTAAGAGATCCTGTGGGATCTGTGATGTAGGCTCTTGGAGCTGATTTTGGAGAAGTTGGCCTTGTCTAACTCATTGTTAGAAAGGTGAAGGGGGAAAGAGGACTACTCAAGACACCATGTCTTGAGGAACCTCTATAAATCTCTTTGTGCTTACTGTGCTTGATAATTTGCTAACCTAAATTCAGAAAACATTAAGCTTAAAATAAAAGAAACTTATTCACCCCCCTCTTGGTGTCTAAGACTACATCCTACACAAACTATCAATGGGCCCTCTCAAAACCTGGACCGCAGGAAACTTCGCCCAGATAAGAGTCGCATGGACCCTGCACCGGTAGGAGGAGCTGATCTCCCAACGTCAACACATCGACGAAAACTTGGAATCGTGGGCCGAAAAAGAAAAGGACAACAACCGCCCGGAGAGTGTGGTTGGCCTATCCTGAGCCAGTGGCAGCCCTCGAGGGGAGATGAACCAGAAAACTTAGATCTACACCCCACTGAACGCATCCCGCCAGCATATTTTATCAGTGATCTACAATAACAAGATCGTTAAGTGGCCAAGGTCGTTTCCTCACAACACGGGGGATCAATCCAAGTTTTGTGATTTTCATAGGGTCAGGGGAATCATACGAGGCAGTGCCTATGTTTGATGGATGAAATCGAACGCCTCATCCAGTTGGGGCCCCTCACGATCTTTCGCAAGACAGCTTAAAGGCAAGCAGCTTGGGAAGGGGCAACTGAGGTCCAACCGTCGGAGTGATCGCCACCTAAGCCAGACTGTCTCCCTCAGGGACTTGTAGCACTTTTTATCTCGTTTCTATTTCAGAATGTATCCACGCTTTTCTTTCTAACAAAATAATTTCAGGTCCTTGCCCACTGTGAGTGATCCTCAATGAATCTCTAAATGGTAAGGCGATGACCTCCGATAAGATGGTGGCCAGCCCTCCACATCGAGAGCGAGTCTGCGCCATCCGGCCGCTGAGGGCCTGCCCCCCTCACGATCGTGTGGGAACCATGTTTCCCCAACGAATCTCCAAATGGTAAGGCGACGACCTCCGATAAGATGGTGGCCAGCCCTCCACATCGAGAGCGAGCCTGCGCTATCCGTCCGCTGAGGGTCTGCCCCCCTCACGACCATGAGGGAACCACATTTCCCCAACAAATCTCCAAATGGTAAGGCAACGACCTCCGATAAGATGGTGGCCAGCCCTCCACATCGAGAGCGAGCCTGCGTCATCCGGCCACTGAGGGCCTGCCCCCCTCATGACCGTGCGGGAACCACGTTTCCCCAACGAATCTCCAAATGGTAAGGCAACTACCTATGATAAGATGGTGACCATCACTCCACATCGAAAGCGACCTACGCCACCCGGCCGCTGAGGGCATGCCCCCTCACGACCAGGCAGGAGCCACGTTCCCTCAACAAGTCTTCTGGAAAAAGGCAAAACCTTCTGCTAGATGGCGGCCAGTCATCCATGACCACGCGCAAGCTGCTAGGTGTTCTCAGGAGCAACAAAGAACTCCCAAAGCAAGGCTCCTAGGGTGAAGGTCGCTGACCCCGACGTCAACCCTGAATAACAAGCTTTCCAAACTCTGGGGAATTCGGCTCAAATATGAAGCAAAACATCCCACTCCCACGCTGTCGAGCATCACGCTCCCGCGTTGCAGGGCGCTTCGCTCCCACACTGCCGAGCATCACGCTCCCGCGTTGCAGGGCGCTTCGCTCCCACACTGTCGAGCATCACGCTCCCGCGTTGCAGGGCGCTTCGCTCCCACGCTGCAGAGCATCACGCTCCCGCGTAGCAGGGCACCCCGCTCCCACGTTGCAGAGCATCACGCTCCCGCGTGGCAGGGCATCCCGCTCCCACAATGCAGAGCATCTGGCTCCCGCGTTGCAGGGCACCTCGCTCCCACGCTGCAGAGCATCTCACTCCCGGACTATATAATGTCTTCACCAAAGTGAAAGCCCCAAGTCCTCCTACGGATACCAATCAGGATGAATATTGAGTCTCCTGTGTCATTTAATAAAATTGCACTCCGAGTTCACTAGCACGGCTAGTACAAGGGAGCGAGCATCCCACTGCATGACGACCCAAACATACGCCTTCAGGCTTAGCAAAAAGACCAGCTAAAGATTGTGAATAACAACTAACGGGTATTTAAAAGGCATAAGAGGCATCTCCAACCCTTAGAAAATGCAAAACAAATACAAGCTGCAGATACATCGTCTCGAGCAACAAACACGAGACAGGCGCAGAAGCAGAACAAAAGGATTGCGTCTTGCACGCACCAACAAGGTGTAGCGGGCATCGACTGGATGGAGCGGCACTCCGAACCGCAAAAAGTCTGGTGCTTGAGGCTGAGCACGGGCGTGCGCTCCCCGGTGGCACGGCCGCGCAGAGTTGCGCAGCGAGTCCGCACGCGGCAATAAGCTGAAGAGTTGAATGGAGATGTTGTTGAGAGTAAGGCTTCATTTGGCGCGGCGGTGGCGGGTGGTGTTTGCGGCAAACGCCACCGCAAGGCGGGTAAACAAATGTCTGGCGGTGGCGTTTGCCGCGGTTGCACCCGCCGCGCCCTAAGAAACGAAGCAAAAAAACTCCGTTTCGAGCCCCGACTCCTCCCCTCCGTTCCCAACCCTGCGGCTCCACCCGCCGCCCCTTCCGCCCGCCACCACCGCACCAAATAAAGCCTAAAAAACATAGAGACTCCAGCCATTGTTTGGAGATCCAGTTCAGCCTAGCTTCATGAGCGTACAAATTCTTCTTCTTATTGCCTTTTTTTTCAGAGAAACAGGGTGACAGAGCCCTCATGAATTAAAACACGCGGCCTACAGCTAGCAGAAATCTTATTACCAGTGAAAAAAAAGACAAGACATTCGAGCTGGAGGTAGCAGAAATCTCATTATGAGTGGAAAAAAGACAGACATTTGAGCGTGCCGATCGAGCAGAGCTCATGCGCCGCCGCTGCGTGTGATTTTCTAAAATGTCGCGGCGAGGCTGGTGCCGACCACCGTGGTCGCCCCATCCACCACGAGGTTGTGCCCACTGATGAAAGCAGATTCATCAGAGGCCAGAAACTGCGCCGCCGCCGCCACGTCTTCGGTCCTCAGCACCGCCCCTTTCAGCATCGCCGCTTCACACGGCAGCTTCTCCACCGCCTCCGGACTCAGGCGCGAGTCACCGCACGAGAGCGGCGTCGTGACTAGAAATGGCGAGACGCAGTTCACCCTCACCCCTTCTCGCCGAGCTCCCATATCGCCGACTTCGTCAGCCCATGAACAACATGTTTCGTTACGGCGTACGCCGCCGGCCCGTACACGACCTGCACCGCCGCCACGCTAGCCGTGTAGATGATGGATCCGCTGGTGCCCGTGGCCACCATGGCCCGGCCGGCGTGTTTGATGGCTGCGGCGGTGCCATGCTTCCCACGATGCTGGCATTACTGAACATGACGTCGATCCCTCCGTAGGTGCCGCGCTGGCCGCGCGCAGCAGGCTGCCCTGCCCACACATGGCAGGCCGCGCGCAGAGGGCTATGCTCAGGCCGCGCGCGGAAGGCCGCCCTGCCTACGCGCGGCAGTGCCGCACTGGCCTCGCGGGGCAGTGTCGCACTGGCCTCGCGCGGCAGTGTCGCGCTGGCCTCGCACGACAGTGCCGCGCTAGCGTCGCGCGGGCGCGGCAGTACCGCACAGCCCTGGGCGCGGTAGTGTGGCGCTACCCCTGCGCACGGCAGTGTCGCGCAGCCCGGGCGCAGGAGGTGCCACGCCTCGTGCGTAGCGGGGTGCGCTACCCGAGCATGGGGCACCGCAAGCACGGTAGTTGCGTTGCTATTACCACTTTTCTTAGTTATAATATTTTATGATGATGATGATGATAACAGTTTTTCATGAAGTTGGAAGAGAAGATCAGTGCAAAAGAATTGGAAAAAGGCAAACTTACAGGAAAAGCCCAAGGAAAATCAAGAGGCTGGGATCAAACAGTTGAGGAGCTTGACATTTCAGGCTGCACCAATGCCAAATTTTTATCAGGAATCCGGTCCTCCAAAAGTTGAATTGAAGAAGGTCATTAATTTCTCGAATGCTCTCAAGTGAGCTGATGGAATCGCGTCCGAGTAAGCACCTGGTTGGCTCGATTGTGAGGCGGAAGTTTCCCGCTGCAAAGTGTGAGGGCTGCCGTGGCGAGACACACTCTCGTGAACTCGTTACGAACAATAGAAGTTTTCGGACTATCAACCGTAAGTCTCGGCCTCCGAAAACTGGGGGGCAATTGATGGGGTTCCCCTAAAAGGGCTCGGGTCGAGTCAGACCGAATGTTTCTCGTCGCAGCCTCGCCGGGACCCGTAAGGCGGCTCTAGCTCTGATGCCCGGTCTAAATCCTGCAGCTAAGCAGCCTCGGGAGCGCTTCCGCTCTCGCCTGCTCCGCAAGAGTGCTTCTGTTCTGCGGGAGGCGCTCCTGCACTCCCGCTCGCTCTTGTTCCGCGGGAGGCGCTCCCGCTTGCTCCTGTTCAGCGTGAAGCGCTCCCGCTCGCTCCTGTTCCGCAGGAGGCGCTCCTGCGCTCCCGCTCGCTCCTGCTCCACAGAAGGCACTTCCGCTCCCCGGAGGCGCTTCCGCTCCCCGGAGAGCGTTTCCGCTCTCACCTGCTCCGCAAGAGTGCTTCGGCTCGCTTATGCTCCGCGGGAGGCGCTCCTGCACTCCCGCTTGCTCCTGTTCCGCGGGAGGCGCTCCTGCGCTCCCGCTCGCTCCTGCTTCGTCGAAGGCACCTTCGTTCCCCGGAGAGCGCTTCCGCTCTCACCTGCTCCGCAAGAGTGCTTCTTGTCACGGACTTGTCTTCTTACAAGCTCCCGTGCGGCCTTAGCTCCTCCTTGCCACTCCGCGTAGCCAAGCTAAGTCAGCCTCTCCTGCAAGAACTAGGTGGTGATGAAGAACGAATGCTAAGTAGAACTCAAGAGAACTCACAATTGCAAAGGAAACTCAAATAACTCTATTGCTTCTCCAAAACTTGGATGCTTACAAATGAGGGGGCCTTCCCCTTTTATAGGCCCCAAAAGAATTTCCCTCCAAAAGATGGAAGGATCTAGAATGCCTAAGTTTCTAGACTATTCTACAACCCTATGAATATACAATCTTCCCGAGTTCTCTAGAATGTTCCCAAGAGATCATTCTAGAGAGTTTCCACATTCTTCCAGAGTTCTTCTATGTACATGCTTCTCCAAGGACCTAGATTTCTCTAGAATCCTCCTGGGCATTAACCCCGGGCGTGACATCCTCCCCCACCTAGCCTGGCGACGCCCTCGTCGCCTCGTACTGCTGAAGAATGTCCTTGAACTGCCACAGATCTTCTAATGTCTCCCAAGTAGTTTCAGACCCTGGCAATCCCTTCCACTTGATCAAGTACTGTGTGCAAGGTTGCACACCTCTTCTTCGCACTACTCTTTTTGTTAGCACCTCTTCGATCTCTTTGTCAAAAGATTTTGTCATCACTGGAGGCGCCCTTTGAGATTCTCCTCTTTGAAGGTCCTCATTATCCCCGTAATATGGTTTGAGCATACTCGCATGAAACACCGGATGTATCTTCAAAGAGTTTGGTAAGTCAAGGCGATAAGAAACCTTACCCACCTTAGCCATGACCGGGAATGGACCTTCGTATCTCCGTACCAAGCCCTTGTGTACACTACGCAAGGCCTTGAACTGCTGGGGTAAGAGCTTCACCATCACCTTATCTCCTACCGAATATTCCGTGTGTCGCCGCTTTGCATCGGCCCACTTCTTCATCCTCTTGCGGGCTTTCTCCAAGCACGACCTAGCTAAGTCTGCATGTTCTTCCCATGACTTAGCCATCTTCCAAGCACCTGGGCTCCTTGCATCATCCGTCGTGGTCGCCAATGTTTGTGGAGTGAGTGGTTGTCTTCCCGTGGCAAGTTCAAATGGACTCCTCCCCGTGGCCTCACTCCGCTGCAGGTTGTAGGAGAATTGGGCAACATCCATAAGCTTGGCCCAGTCTTTTTGGTTGGCACTCACAAAGTGCCGCAAGTAGCACTCCAACAACGCATTCACCCTCTCGGTCTGCCCATCGGATTGAGGGTGGAAGCTAGTGGAAAAATTCAGCTTCGATCCAAGTAGCTTGAACAACTCTGTCCATAGCTTCCCGGTGAAGCGAGGGTCTCGATCGCTCACAATGTTCTTCGGCAACCCCCAATACTTCACCACATGTTTGAAGAAGAGTCGCGCCGTCTCTTCCGCCGTTGCATCCTTCACGCTTGGTATGAAAGTGCCATACTTGGAAAAACGATCTACTACCACCAAGATAGATCCGCAACCTTCAGATTTGGGCAGCGCGTTGATGTAATCCAGCGTCACCGTTTCCCAGGGATATTCCGGCACTGGTAGGGGCTCCAAGAGTCCTGCTGGCTGCTTGTTCTCCACCTTGTCTTGTTGGCAAACAAGACATGTCTTCACGTATAGCTCGATGCTGTCCCTCATTTGCGGCCAATAGTAGGAATCCTCCATCAACGCCAAGGTGCGCTTTTGGCCTGGATGTCCCGCCCATTTGGTGTCATGACACTCCTTGATTAAGTCCCTCCGCAGGTTTCCCCACTTTGGGATATACAATCTCCTTCCTTTGGTGTAGAGTAGCCCGTCTTCTACCCAAAATCTCTTGGCTTGACCCTCTTTGGCTAGTTGCATGAGTTGTTTGGCCAACGGATCTTCTTCCAACCCACTTTTTACCTGCTCAAGAAGGTCGCTCTTCACCATCGAGATCGCCGCTAGCTCCGCTTTGCGGCTAAGTGCATCTGCTACGACGTTGGCTTTGCCCGGCTTGTGTTCCAGGACAAAGTCAAACTCGGCCAGGAAGTCTTGCCACCTTGCTTGCTTCGCCGACAATTTCTTTTGGGTTTGAAAGTAGGTAGTTGCCACATTGTCGGTCTTGATCATGAACTGTGCTCCCAGCAAGTAGTGCCTCCATACCTGTAAGCAATGTATGATGGCTGTCATCTCCTTCTCTTGCACGGTGTAGCGCCGCTCCGCTTCATTCAACTTGCGGCTTTCGAATGCAATCGGGTGTCCTTCTTGCATCAACACCCCTCCAATAGCAAAGTCTGATGCATCGGTATGCAGCTCGAACTTTTTCCCAAAGTCTGGTAGGGCAAGTACTGGCTCCGTACTTACCGCCTTCTTCAAGTCCTCAAAAGCTTGCTGGCATTCCCTCGTCCAGCTCCAAGCTTTCTCCTTCTTGAGTAGGTCCGTAAGCGGCACCGCTCTCTTTGAGTAGTCTATGATGAACCGTCGGTAGTAGTTCACCAAACCCAGGAATGATCTCAACTCCGTCACCTTTGTTGGCGGATCCCATTCGACGATTGCCCGTACCTTGTCCCTGTCCATCTTCAATTGGCCCTGTCCAATGACATGCCCGAGGAAATGCACTTCTTCTTGCCCAAAGGAACACTTTGATCGTTTGACATATAGTTCATTCTCCCGCAGTACTTGGAACACTAGGCGAAGATGTTCAGCATGCTCCTCCATTGTATTACTATAGACGACGATGTCGTCCAAGTATACTACTACAAACTTGTCCAAGTAGGGGTGAAAGATTTGATTCATCAAAGTACAAAATGTAGCGGGTGCGTTGGTTAGGCCGAATGGCATCACCAACCACTCGAATGATCCGTACCTCGTCACACATGTTGTCTTTGGCTCATCCCCTTCAGCAATCCGTACTTGGTGGTAGCCCTTTTGCAGATCCATCTTCGAATATATCCTTGCTCCTCCAAGTCGATCGAACAAGTCAGCAATCAACGGCACAGGATACTTGTTTTTGATAGTTACCTTGTTCAATGCCCGATAGTCTGTGCATAACCGCAAGGTTCCATCCTTCTTTTTTTGAAAGAGCACCGGTGCGCCAAATGGTGCCTTCGATGGTCTGATCATCCCAGCCTCAAGCAGCTCCTGTAACTGTTTCCTCAACTCTTCGAGCTCGGGTGGAGCCATCCGATATGGTGCCTTCGCAGGTGGCTTGGCTCCAACCTCTAACTCAATCTTGTGATCTACCTCCCTGCGGGGAGGCAACTTCTTTGGCAGCTCCGCGGGCATTACGTCCTTATTCTTCTCAAGGACTTCCGCCACCAGTAGAGGCACCTCCTCCATGATCTCGCCCGCTTCCTCCTTCAAAGTCGCCAAGAAAGTAGGTTCTCCTTTCTTCACGCCCTTGGCTATTTGCATAGCCGATAGTTGTCTTGCTCCACAGCTTGGTGGCCCTTCCACCGCAGGTATCATGCATGTTGCACCTTTCTCAATAATGCACACCGAGCGGTAAGTTGGCATGACAATGGCACTCACCGCATCGAAGAAGTCCATGCCCAACACTAGCTTGTGATCATCCATAGCTGCAACCGAGAAGTCCACCTTTCCATTCCACGTACCCATGCGAAGCTCCACACCACGAGCTACACCTGCTAGCGGCCTTGCCTTCCCATTCACGGTCTTTAGCCATCCCTCACACTTGGTCACTTGGAGGCCAAGTCTTCTTGCTTCTTCCTCCGTCATAAAGTTATGTGTGGCACCCGTATCCACCAAGGCTTTGGTGGACTTTTTGTTGATCATGGCTTCTACGAACATCAGCCCCTTGCTGACCATCTTCTTAGCTGGTTTCACATTCAAAGCACTTAGAAGTTGCAAAGAACATATTTGGTTTGTACCTTCTTCACCTTCGGGTCCACTTGCATCATCCTCCTGCAGTGCTGCGAGCGAACCAAGCTTTGGGCACTTACTCATCATGTGCGGTCCCTTGCATAAGTAGCATCCTCCCTTTGGTGTGAAGCTCTTGTTGCCGCCTTCAATATCCTTCCCCGGAGTAGGAATTCGCTCTCCTCTATTTGGTCTTCGTGACCCTTGCCTTTCTCCCACACCTTTGATGTTGTCATTCCTGTAGCCCTTCTTGGCTGTCGCATCCGATGATGGTCTTTGGAACTCCGTCATTGCCTCGGCCGCCGCAATAGCTTCATCCAGGGTCTTGGCATCCCGTCGATGCACTTCTTGCTTCACCCAATTCTGAAGACCATCCTTAAAGTTGAACAATTGATCATCTTCGGACATACCTGGCACCATCAGCATTAAGGTTTGGAACTCCTTCACATACTCTGTGATTGACCCCTTCTGCTTGAGTTCCTTTAACTTCTTCCTTGCCTCATTTGCGACGTTCTCCGGGTAGAAGTGCCGCTTAAGCTCAATCTTGAACTCATCCCATGTGTCCAAGTTACACGTTCCCTTCTTGATATCTGCAAGCTTTCGCTGCCACCACAGAGATGCAATATCCGAAAGATAGTAGCTAGCTGTCTTTACCTTGAGTACTTCCTCAGTGAGATTACATCCTTCGAAGTAAACCTCCATTTGGTAAAGGAAGTGTTCAACCTCCTTGGCATCCCTATTCCCCGAGAAGGGTTTTGGCTTAGGCACATCGATCCTCTGGTTTGCCACAGCCCCATTTCCTCCATTAGCAATGGCCTTTCTGCACAAGGCCAATTCCTCCTCCAATTTGGCGATTCGCTCCTCATAGTCATCCTCAAGTTGATCACACCTTTGAGTAAGCTCCGCATTTGCACCAAGGCATGCTTGGACTTGGGCCTTCAAAAGTTCCAGCTCTCCGCGAGCCGGTAGCGCTTGTTTGACAGCTTCTAGTTCTCCGCGAACATATGAGTGGTCTTCCTCCACCGTCGTCATGCGCTCCTCCCATTCGGCCAGTATGCGTTCCACGTGCGCTTCGTCCCGAGATTTGCTATGGCTCCGCCTCTTCTTCTCGGACTGGGGAAGCATCTCCCTTCCGCGCTCATCCACCACGCTTGAGTTGTTGTTCCCTTCAGCAGCCATCTAGTCTTCTCCGACACCAACCACGAACTTGAGCAACCTCGCTCTGATACCAACTGTCACGGACTTGTCTTCTTACAAGCTCCCGTGCGGCCTTAGCTCCTCCTTGCCACTCCGCGTAGCCAAGCTAAGTCAGCCTCTCCTGCAAGAACTAGGTGGTGATGAAGAACGAATGCTAAGTAGAACTCAAGAGAACTCACAATTGCAAAGGAAACTCAAATAACTCTATTGCTTCTCCAAAACTTGGATGCTTACAAATGAGGGGGCCTTCCCCTTTTATAGGCCCCAAAAGAATTTCCCTCCAAAAGATGGAAGGATCTAGAATGCCTAAGTTTCTAGACTATTCTACAACCCTATGAATATACAATCTTCCCGAGTTCTCTAGAATGTTCCCAAGAGATCATTCTAGAGAGTTTCCACATTCTTCCAGAGTTCTTCTATGTACATGCTTCTCCAAGGACCTAGATTTCTCTAGAATCCTCCTGGGCATTAACCCCGGGCGTGACATTCTGCTCGCTTCTTCTCCGCGGGAGGCGCTTCTGCGCTCCCGCTCGCTCCTGCTCCGCAGAAAGTGCTCCCGCTCCGCAGAGAGCGCTCCCGCGAGCATCCGGTCCACAAGAGTGCTTCCGCTCGCTCCTGCTCCGCAGAAAGCGCTCCCGCTCCACAAAGAGCGCTCCCGCGAACATCCAGTCCGCAAGAGTGCTTCCGCTCGCTCCTGCTCCGCAGAAAGCACTCTTCCACTCCTGCTCCACGAGAAACGCTCCCGCTCTCTTGTGGTTTGCAAGAAGCGCTCTCGCTTATGCTTGTTCCGCGGAGCGCGCCATTATCGTCCATCGTCGACGGTGATCGTCGGCCATCACCAGAGAGGCTGTCCGGGCTGCCCGAGCTGCCCAACGTGACCGAGGGGCAAACTCATCATAATCACAAAGTTGACAATCAGTGTGCCCCGAATCAAGCTTCCTTATTCGCTCGTTCAAGAATCAGCATGACGTAGTTACCAGAACACCCTCCTCAAAAACTATAAAAGGAGGGTCAGGCCTCCATTTTAGAGGACTTTTGGCATTGGGAGAAGAATGAGCTCTTGAGTTTTTCGGCGAGGACTCTTAGAAGATCTTCATTGACCTTCGAGCTACCCTCAGAGATCTCCCTCAACACTCCTGCTTTACTTCAAGAACTTAGGAGGATCTCGGTGGTTTGGATCCAGGCTGCTCCGCAGCGCTCCTCTCCAGGCGCTCCGCAGCGCTCCGCTCCAGGCTGCTCCGCTCCAGGCTGCTCCGCTCCAGGCGCTCCACAGCGCTCGGCTCCAGGATGCTCCGAAGCGCTCCGCTCCATGCTGCTCTGCAGCGCTCCGCTCGAGGCTGCTCCGCAGCGCTCTGCTCCAGGCGCTCCACAGCGCTCCGCTCCAGCCTGCGCCGCAGCGCTCCGCTCCAGACTGCGCCGCAGCACTCCGCCCCAGACTGCGCCGCAGCGCTACGCTCCAGGCTGCCCCGCAGCGCTCTGCTCCAGGCTGCCCCGCAGCGCTCCGCTCCAGGCTGCCCCGCAGCGCTCCGCTCCAGGCTGCCCCGCAGCGCTCCGCTCCAGGCTGCCCCGCAGCGCTCCGCTTAAGGCTGTCCCCGAGCACGCTTCACTACGCTCGACTCCCGAGGACTCGAAGAACTTAACAAAATCTCTGTAACGAGCAGTAACTTATCACCTTCAAAAAATAATTCACTATGTAACTCACAAAATTAGTGGATCATTCAGAACTGGGCTAAGCCCCGTTGTTTTTTCCCTTTCTGGGTTTTCCACGTAAATATCATGTTGGCTACTGTTGGCTCTCATTTTTGACTGTTTGCGCGTTCGGCTCACTCTCGAGCTAAGGCGGTTCAGCTCGACCGGCCCAGGAGAGCGTTGAACGACCCGCAACATATATATATATATATATTGTATATATATATGTTATCGTAAATTTTTTTTTAAAAAGATCGGCGTGTCTGCCGCCAGAGTACCCCCGGCAGGTTCGCCGGGGTCCGTCGACCTCGCTGGTGGGCTCCGATCAGGCCGGAGGTGGCTCCGGCGGTGGTGGCGGGGAAGGGGAACGGGGGGGATAAGGTAGGGGTACAGTGATAATCAGGATTTCTGCAGGAGAGGATGTTCAGGAATTCTGTTTTTTGGCTATTCGCAGCCCGAGTCAACCAGCTTTTGGCTATTTGCAGTCCAGATCTCCATAATCCAATGGTTGGAATTTAATCTGTGGTTCTAATTCAGCCTCAAAACGGTCCTGAAAGTTTTTCTTTATATAATTTAAGATATAAGGATTTATAAAAAAAACATATATTGGTAGGAGTGAAAGAGAGAGCTGAGAGAGAGGAGAGAGTGGAGAGAGAAAGGAGAGAGAGTGGATATCGAATTTATAAAAAAAAAATATAAGTATATACTAGCATCTTCGAACGGGCTACGCCCGTTCTCGATGCGTCGCTACGGGCTTCGCCCGTAATCAAGCGGGCTTCGCCCGCTTGACATTCAAGGCACGGGGGACCCCGTGCGGGGGGCGACATTTGTCGTGGGGGCGACATTTGTCGTGAGGGCGACATTGACATGGGGGCAACATTGGTCATGGGGGAGACATTGGTCATGGGGGCGACATTGGTCGATACGACGACATTGGTCGGTGCGGCGACATTGGTCGTGGGCGGCGACATTGGTCGTGGGCGGCGACATTGGTCGTGGGCGGCGACATTGGTCGTGGGCGGCGACATTGGTCGTGGGGGCGGAATTGGTCGTGGGGGGCGAGATTGGTCATGGGCGGCGACATGGGTCGTGGGCGGCGACATGGGTCGTGGACGGCGACATGGGTCGTAGGCGGCGACATGGGTCGTGGGCGGCGACATTTATTATATGGTGCGACATTGGTCGTGGGGGCGGCATTGGTTGGGGCAGCGACATTAGTCAGGGCGACGACAATGGTCATGGGCGGCGACATTGGTCGGGGCGGCGACAATGGTCGTGGGCAGCGACATTGGTAAAGATGGAGAACCAAGAAAATAAAGAGATTCATAGATTGATATCCAGAGAAATAAAGAAAATTAAAATGTGAGCTTGAGTTTGATATCTTAAAGAGTCAAAGAATGCTTGGATTAAAACTGTTGCCTAGTATATCTCAGGAACACGCTGCAGAATATAGCAAATAAATCATTGAAGAGGCAAAAAAGAAATTTCATTTGCAGCTACAAAAAACCTGCACCCAAATCCATTCATGACAGTGACCTGATACTAAATGCTACAAAAAAACCTGCTACAAAAAACCTGCTATAAACTCTTGAATAAAATAGTATTGAAGCTTATGCCCCCGTCAGTTATTTAAAACCCTAAAATTTTAAAATTTTCTAAATTTTATTTTTATTAAAATTCTCCCGACCGTTCAACGAACGGAGACCGCGTTCGACGAACCCGAGCTATCCTCTTCCAAACTCGAATGAACATAACTTAACTGTGATAGAAGGCAGTAGTAGATCCAGCAACAAAAACACCCATCCATATGAGAAACTGAGCATAAAATTTATGAAATTCTGATTCGCAAAAGCTGGGCAAACAACAGGATGGCATAGAGTTCAACAAACTCAAGGAACCGAATAAATATATATATTACCCGGGCACCAAAATTACAAAGCAAATGCAATATATATATAATTGAAGTTTACGAAACTAATGCTAAAAATTGAGTGCAGATCATGTGCTTATAAAATAACTTCTAAGAAAATCATGTGTAAGAAAAATGGATGAAATAAAAATGGAGTGCTTTAGCTATAGTTTGCAAGCTGAAGCAAAAGAACTTACCTGCATTCAATCGCATAACATCCGCAAGAGTGCGGCACAGAGAAAGAAATAAGAACGGGTGAAAATGTATGCTACGATCCATTCCTATCACAAAAGATCCTAACTTTCTGATATGTGGACAGTTAAACCTCAGACAAAAAATACTCTGTTCAAATACACCATCGGGCCTATTAAGTAGAGTGTGATCAATTTAAAAGAATGCTAAGAAAACATCAAAATAGAAAATCCAAACATCGCCGGCAGTATGTGGTGGATTAATATAAATTGTTTTTGTCATTATGCGGTGGATTAATATAAATTGTTTATGTCATTATGCGGTGGATTAATATATGGAAAGGAAGTATTCTGGATAACATTGCCGGAAAGGAGGTATGCGATGCGATGGAGCTCTGCGATGGAGGTCTGCGATGCGATGGAGGTCTGCGATGTTTTCCTGCGATGTTCTCCTGCGATGGAGCTCTGCGATGTTTTCCTGCGATGGAGCTTATACACAACAAATAAACATTTCAAGCTGATGAGTTTACCTTGAAATAAGTTTACCTTGAATAAGGTGTAAATGGGTATACCTTGATTTGTAAAGCTCATGGATTTCTATAAAGATACACTAATTATTAAAACTCAATAGTAGAATTAACTATTACAAACACAAACTTGGAGTTAACTATTACGAACACACAAATAAATTTGAAGTTACCAATTTAATCAAACAAATCAAAAGTTTTAAACTCAATCTAGAAAGAATTCATAAACTTTTATAAAATACCTTCCTCCTCGATGCATAACCTGGATGCAAATCAAGAGAATGCTCACATAAGAGAATGCATAGAGCAAAATAAAGATCACATAAGAGAAATCACCAATTTAAAAAGGCAGGATTCAGTACTGCAACAATAGGAGCTCTTCACAACAACAACAACAGGAAATCGCCAATTTAATCACACTCTTCCCTGTGGAATGAAATCAAAGGTAGATAGGAGCCAAACAGACATAAAAACAATGATCCGAAAAAAAAACAGTGATCGAAATTAAAAAACAGTGAGAAACTCTTCCCTGTTGGAATGAAATCAAAGATAGATAAGAGCTAAACAAACATAAAAAACAATGAGCCAAACAAAAAACAGTGAGCCAAACACGAAAATAAATACTGAATCATGAATAAAATTTGAAGAGCATGGATAAAAACATTTGAAATTGGCGTGAAGACAATAGCAGAGAAAATCATATTCCCGATCTGAAATAAGCTTTAGATCTGTAACAAACCTGCAATGTGTGAAACCTGCGAGGACAGTAGCCTGCGATTTGAAAGAAATCTGTGATTTCTACTACAAAGAGGAAGCAAGGGATGAGTTGAAGCAAAAAAAAATTTGGAAACAAAAAAAAATTGGAAACAAAAAAAATTAGTAGAAGAACCTAGAAGCAAGTGCGCACCTGCGAGAGAAAGAAGGGAGCCGGAAGTAGCAAGCAGCTGCGATGTGCGTAACCTGCAAGTCTGCGATCTCTGAAGAAACCTGCAATTTCTGGTGCGAAGAGGAAGAAAGGGATGAGTTGAAGCATAAAAAAAATGGTAGAAAAAATGTGAGCATAACCTACGATTTCTGCTCGACAGAGGAAGGGATGTGCATAACTGGAGCGGGAAGTAGCAGAGATGGGGTTGGAGAGGGAAGTAGCAAACCTGGAGCTAGAGCGGGAAGTAGCAAAGCTGGAGGTGGAGCTTCTTGCGCTGGAGTTTCTTGCGGGATGGGCGAAGAGGCTGTCGTTTGGAAGAGAACCGGATGAGCGATGTCGAAGAGGAGGGGATGAGCGAAGAGGAAGCGAGAAAAGCTCGGCGCTGGAGAGCCTCTTTTGCGAAGAAGAGGTTGTCGATTCGTAGGCGCTGTGAGGAAGAGAATGGAAATGACGGTGGTCGACACAATGAGGGTTAGGGCACGCATGTTTTTGAAATAAAATGAGAGCCGAGGATGCGTATATCCGCGAATAGTCACATAAGCGGGAAATTGTGCTATGAGCGGGAAATTAGAAAGAAGAAGCGGGAGTTAAGTTTCGGACTCCTCAGGAAAAGTAGGCAGGGAGCGTGGAGGCGGGACGTGGGATTTAGAAGCAGGAAATGAATTGTGGAGGGTCCACGTGTGATAGTTTTGGGTTGCTTTAAGGAGTTTAGATATAACACACTGTAGGAGTGAGAGAGAGAGTGGAGAGAGGAGAGAGAGTGGAGAGAGAAATGATCGTTACTTTTAATATTATTTAATGATAACCTATGAGCATACTATAGTAGCTTTAAAAGATCTATAAAAACTTTTTGGATTATATGGATTTATATCATTACTTTTATATTAAAATATGGTGTAATTACTTCTTTGGACATTGTACTTTAAATTTGAGAGTTTTGAATGTATTAAAAATTAAAGGTATATTTGGGTTTTTTTTGAATGTTTAATCAAAGACAACTTTCCCCTTTTTTAATTCAATTTATTTGATTTATAATCAATTAAATATATTTATTAAGTAAATAATTAGTTGTATTTAATTAATTCATTATAATTAGTTATATTTAATTAATTTGTGGGAAGTTAAGGCTTCAAATCTAATTATTCAATATTTTTAATTTCATTAAATGCGGAATTAATTAAATTTAAAAAGAAAAATTTTAATTCAAATTTATGATAAACATCCCTTCATAAGTTATAATAAGACTCATTAGATCTATTGATAGGTGTGTGGTACGGGTACCCATGGATGATGAGTTGACCAGTTTGGGTGAATCTTGTGCGTCGGGGCCCACTAGGGCAATATCTTATACACTTTGTGTTCATTGCGTACAATTGAGTTAACGTCTAGTGTGTCTCATGCTGCACAAATTGGGCTAACATGACCAAACTGTTGCTCCACATATTAATTGGGACCCACTCATGTACCAATTGACTTTAGATTGTGCACACAAAAATATAGGCGATTGTTATTAGCACTGTACTTTTGAGTTTTCAATATCCACAATTATTTGATAATTGTAAATCACTATTTTCAAAAATGGATTTCCACAAACAAAAATTGTATCCGCAAACAATTTTTTTGAGAAATGAAAACCAAATGGATTGTAAATTAGAGCACTAGAATTACATTGATATAAATAAACTTCCCCAAACACCATCAAAATGTAAGTAATTTCAATTATTTTAGAATTCATAAAAAAAGTTAACATTCAAAACTAATCATGTTTGACTTTAAATTAGACATTGCTTCACTTTATATTTTGAAATTACAGATATGAAGAAAAAAATATTAAGGGTCCGTTCGTTTGAACGGAATTGATTTTTTGACGAAAACGAATATTTGCAGAAATTGGTTTTGCATATTTCCAATTATGTTGTTTGACTCCATGATTGAATTCAATCAACAGAATTAGAAGTGAGGCAAAAAAGTTGTCCGACTGAATGATAAAATTGGTAATGGAATTAACATTAGGCAATAATTTTATAAAATTCAGAACGTGTGTCAGCGCCAAACACATTAAATTGCATAAGATGTTTTAAGATGCAAATTTTTGGCCCTGGTGTGTGTTTTTGCTCGGACGCGCATTTGTAGCCCGAGAGAGTACTTTTTGCCCGAGTGCGCATTTTTCGACCTAGGACCGTATTTTTTGCCGGATCGCGAGTTCTGCGATCGGGAGTGTGTTTTTCGACACAGGAGCGAGTTTTTTGTTCGAGAGCACATTTTCTGCCCGGGCGCGTGTTTTTCACCCATGCGCGAGTTTTTCGGCCCAGGCGCGCGTTTTTTGACCCTGTCATAAAAATGCGTGGTGGGGCGAAAAACACGGGCCCAGGTGAAAAATGCGCGCCACGACAAAAAATGTGCGATCGAGCAAAAAACCCACGACTGGGCAAAAAATGCTCGGTCGGGCGAAAAAAGTGCCCGGGCGAAAAACGAGGGCCTTGGCGAAAACCTTGCGCCCCGACAAAAATCGTGTGCCATGGCGAAAAGTGCGAGCCCTGGCAAAAAATGCGCGATTGGGAGAAAAATGCGCGCGCGGGCCAATTATGCTCGCCTACGTGAAATTTGGCTGCCCGGGCGAAAAAACGCATGCCGAAATTTGGCTGCCCGGGCGAAAAAACGCACGCCCGGGCGAAGAAATGTCTGCCCGGGCGAAAAAAACGCATGCCCGGGCGAAAAAATGCCCGCATGGCCAAAAAATGCGCTCAACCAAAAAATGCTCTCCCGGCCTAAAAAAGCGAGTTCGGGCGAAAAAACACGTGCCCTGGTGAAAAATGTGCGACCGAGCAAAAACACTCGATTATACGGAAAACCATGGGCAGATGTATGAATTGGCGATTTGATTTTTTTTGTTCAAAGTGATAGCCATGAGTTTTCACATAAAAGTCAATATCCACGTAAATTTTGTTGCACTGAATGCTAGAATTGAATTTCTAATCTTCAATGTCAATTCCAAAAAAAAATACAAATTCAAAAAGCCAATTCCGTTCAAACGAACATACCCGAGTCCGTTCGGCGCGCATGCAATGACTTTCTGGAATTAGCTTTGGGAAAGAGTAAAGCCTTCCTGCGTTCGGCGGGACGAAATTGGTCCGGAATTGGATTTGATACCAAAACTAGCGGTTTTAGGTTTTGCCTAAAACAACGTTGCCCCAATTCTTATATCCTCACACCTGTTTTCGGCGACTTTGCTTCAGGCCGAGCGCGACATCTCCAACGAGATCTTCAGGCCGAGTGCGAGCGACATCTCCAGCGGGATCTTCCGCCCGAGCGACATCTCCATCAGTATGTTTCTTCCTCGCCGTCTTCTCCTTCCTCCTCTTGTGCTTCTTCTTCATCTTCCTCCTCTTCTACTTCTTCCTCCTCCTGCACTTCTTCTTCTTCCTCCTCCTCTTCCTTGTCCTCCTCCTCCTATTTTTATTCCTCATCCTCCCCCTCCCCCTCCCCCCTTCTTCCTCCTCTTCTTCTTCTTCTTCTTCAATCAATGCCTTGTTTTTCCCAGATCTGAAATGTCTTGATTCTTCTTCTTCAACGATGTATATGAAAGAGCATGCCCCCTGTTAAATTTTGCCAGATCTGAAATTTTGCCAGATCTGAAATTTTGCCAGATCTGAAATGCCTTCTTAAATGAATGGCAATGTAGGAATGCTTCTGTGAATATTTTTTTTTATATATAATAGCATTTCACTTTTCAGATAAATGCACACTTATAATGAAATAATCAAGATAGAAATACTTCCGTGAATCTTTTTATGTAGAATAACATTTCACTTCTCAAATACTTACAATGAGTTTATCTTGACTATAAGCAAAGCGAGTGGGCTTTTGATCTTTTGATCAGTACTTGGCACGAGAATTAAAAAAATCCTATTGCAAGTGTAAAAAAATCCTATGTTTCATCAAAATTGCAAGATCTTCTGTTTTAATTTGAAGACATGACTAACTGTGTGAAGAGGCATTTGTCTTCACTCACATGCCTTTTACATTCTGTGCTCTCTTCTTGTCTTCACTCACATGTCTTTTGTTATGCATTAGCCTGGACTTTTTTTGGGGTTCTTCTGGGATGTTCAATGAGGTACTTCAACTTATATAAATATAATGATTTAGTTTAGATACTAAGAATAACCACGATTTGTAGATCTAGGCTTGTCATGGATCATGTAGAGTTGCAAAATAAACGTAAGATGAATATTATTATAAAATCAGCAGTTGCAGCGGCTTATTACGCAGTTGTGGTGGTTATGGACTACATTCCCAGACACAAGGTAGATGTTATAGTCAAAGACGCTCTACATAATGTCTTATTAAAACAGTTATATGATGGACACGAGGTTAACTACTTTAACCATTTACGCATGGGTAAAGCACCTTTCAATGAGCTTTGTGATATTCTTTGTGGAAAAGGTTATGTCTGCGATACACAAACAGTATCCAGTAATGAATCAGTAGCGTTATTTTTATACATTTTGGCACATAACACAAAGTTTCACGTTGTTGGTGGAACATTTATCCGCTCAACTGATACAATTAGCATACACTTCAACATTGTGATGCAAGTAGTTTTAAGAATCTCAAATGATTATATTAGATTGCCTGAATCCAGACAACAACACAAATCTAGATGGTTTGCAGATAGTATTGATGTGTTAGACAATACACATATTGAAGTGACTGCTCCTATTGAAGATTAATGCAGATCAGATATCGTAACCGTAAACAAGCAATCACAACAATATACTCAGTGTATGTGATAGTAACATGAAATTCTTATATGTATTACCCGGCTGGTAGGGTTCAACATCTGACTCAAGAGTATTACGAGATGCATTGGAGCGACAAGACCGCTTTGAAGTGTCCAATGGTAAAAAACTCAAATTATTTTCTCCAAGTATATAAATGTATATTAATTAATTTCTCAAGAGTATTACGAGATGCATTGGAGCAACAAGACCGCTTTGATGCGCTCTGCGGGACTGATAGAGCAACTAACAGTTATGCAGCGACCGCAACAGAGATGACAAAGGAGATATATGCGGAATCTATGACAGAGAAAACAACTAATACACAAGAACATATTAGAGTGGAAGGAGAAGGAAGCAGTAGAAGGAGGAGAAAGCGAGAAGTAAGAGCGGATGCCATAGCGGTAGCCATAGAAAAATTGGCTGACTCCGCAGAAAAAGCAGCGGGGACTAAGTCTGCTAGCAATGTTGATGACATGTATGTCATACTGACTCAGATGACTGATTTACACGATCGTGTTTTACTCAGGGAGATGAATATACTATGTCATGATAGTGTTAAACGTGACATATTCATGAGACTATCTGAAGACTTGAAGGGCACATGGCTGCGAATGCAGTTTGATCGCTAGATTGGTGTCTTTTCCTATGAACGATGGACTTTTATCTATTTCATATGATATTTATGTATTTTTATTTATGGACAATGGTTATGAAGTAGAACTTATTTATAATTTTAAATTTCAATTATTATTAGTACTTTAATTTGCTGCTTCAATTTTAAAAAATATCAACTTTAAAAATTTCAATTTCAGAAAGCCAATTTTCAAGAAGGAACAATGTGTGGTATCAGAAACCAAACATCCAAGTGTAGACAAATAAAGTGATTATTATTTAAACATCCACACCACTTGGAGGTCGATCTACGAAGTCTCTTCTTTACCCAACCCTTTTTGTTTTGATTCTCTCGATAGTGACCACTTATATCACAACCTAACAATATACAAGGTTTTAACTGCCTAACAATATGATGCTCTTTCATCTTGTCTCTCGTGAAGCGAACCAACCCGTCAACTTTTGTGCCAAATTTGTGAAATCTCATTCTTTTTTATGGGAAACTTTTATGCATGTGAATTCTGAGTTCCTTGAAGTCATCAAAAACGATCTAAATGGTATCGCTACTATGTAGTTGTAGGTCGTTGGCCATATTTTTTTCCTTTTAATAATGCTTATGCAGTTTTAAAAACAACAACAACAACAACAACATTATCAGATGCTTTTATATTAACAACAGAGCCAAGTTTTTTTTCCTTCACGATGAGCTCAATCAATTAGAGACCGTTCGTTTCACAGACATTGATATTGAAGTATTGACTTTGAGAATATGAAAGCCATTTCTGTTGTTCGTACCAATAATTGTAGAGTGAAATTAGCTTTCTGGTGGAAAGTCGACGATATTCACCATAACCTAAAAACCTATCGATCCAATGTTTATCTTCAGGGGTGGATATTGAGATCGCCAACACCGACTTTCCAAAAAGATATCAATTTTTTTGCCCGAATGCGCATTTTTTGTCCGTACGTGATTTTTTCGCCCGCACGCTATTTTTTGGCTCCATACGTGATTTTTTTTGCGAGGACGCGAAAATTTTGTCCGAATGCAATTTTTTCGCCCGGACACAATTTTTCCGTCAGGATGAGATTTTTCCAGCCAAACACAATTTTTCACCCCTTACACGATTTTTTTGCCCCGACGCGATTATTTTCGGTTGGACGCGTTATTTTCGGTCGGACGCAAATTTTCCTCCATGACGCGAAATTTCCGCTCAGACGAGAATTTTTTGCCAGGACATGATTTTTTTCAGTCGGGCACGATATTTCCGCCCGGATGCAATTTTTTCGTCCTAATGCAATTTTTTCGCCCGGGAGTGATTTTTTCGCACGGGCTCGTTTATTTCTCCCGGGTGAGATTTTTTCGGCCCGAATGCGAATTTTTTGCCCTGAAGCGAATTTTTCGCCCGTGCATGAATTTTTCGCTCGGGCACGAATTTTTTGCCTGTGCGCGATTTTCTTCTCCCGGGCGCGATTTTTTTCGCCCGTACGCGATTTTTTTGCCCGGGCTCGATTTTTTCACTTGGGCGCAATTTTTTCGCCTGGGTGTGATTTTTTCTCCCAGGCGCAATTTTTTTCGCCCGGACGTGTTTTTTTCACCGGGTGCGACTTTTTCGCCCGGGCGCAATTTTTCGTCGGCCGCGATTTTTTCCCTGGGCGTGTTTCCCGAGCGAAAAAATCGCGCCCGGGCGAAAAAATCTCTCCCTGGCAAAAAAAATCGCGCACGGGCGAAAAAAATGCGTCCGGGCGAAAAAACCGCGCCCGGGCGAAAAAAGCACGCCCGGTAGAAAAAAGCGCTCCTGGGCGAAAAAGGCGGGCGCTGAGCTAAAAAAACGTGCGCCGGGCTAAAAAAACGTGATATTGCTTATGATAATTTGCAGGAAAAATCTTAGAAGCTCAATATTGATTAATGTTAATTCCTATGAAAGAAAGTCTTTCTGTAAACGAACAGTAAAAAGTAATGAATGCCAATTTCTATGACAGAATATCATTATACAGACGAACAAAAAAATTGGATTTAAACTCAATGTCATTTCTCATGTGTATTGATATTAGATTGAAAACCAATATTTTAATATCAATGTTCGCAAAACGAACGGACCCTTAGCTTTTTCTTTGTACGAAAAATAATATTAGCCTCAAAATGAGAGTTCACATCAACCTTTTGATTGTTTTCAACATTTGCAATATTTTGGTCTTTATATCAAATACACACACATGACTAATAAATAACAATTCAAATAAAATAATTTCAAACAATAAATAAATTGTGTGATATTTCATACCATGTACAATCAAAGAGAATTTTTGTGATCTTTCGAAATATCTGACACGATCATTTTCAACAATGTTTAGACCTACAAGCACATGAAAGAATACACAAATTTTTGTGCAGACATAATATTTATGGAGGCAAAAATACTAAAACAAATCCATTGATTCAGAAATTTGTAGGCTAGATTAATAAACAAATCCAATGATGCAATTTTTGGAGGTAAAAATACCGAAGCAAATCCACTTGCAATAGCATTCAACTCTAATGACATTGAAATCTCATCAAGAGATTAAGGCTCCGTTTGGGGGGACTTATTTTCACCGGTCAAGCGGTCACGACCGCATGAACCAGACCTTGATTAAGGTTCGATTCATGCGGTCGTGACCGCTTGACCGGTGAAAATAAGTCCTCCCAAACGGAGCCTAAGTAAAACCTGAAACAAATTCACTGATTCAGCTCTAATTGGAACAAAAATAAATAAATCACTAGGGCAAAAAATGAAGAGTGTGGTTTGCGACCACGAGAGAAGAAAACAGGAGAACTTCATTTTTCAACTACGCAAATGAAAATAGAAATCACTCTATCCTAACAATGTCTAGAAGAGGTGATTTTTCAGAGAAAAAAATGGTGAAAATGGGAGACAAAACCTTGGTCCTGCGTTCGTCCTTCGTCAGTGGTCGTCCGCCAACATGCGCTCCGGCCGATTAACAGTGGTCCGGTGGTGCGAGCCATCAAGAGGCGGAAATGGGAGAGACGTGGCCAGCACCAGCACAAGATCAAAACCTTCCGCTGCTTGGAAAAGGCGAGCACGATTAGTCTTTTTGAAAAGTTCTAAAAAAAAAAACGTAAATTCAAGTGCGGATAGCCAAATATGTAATGCGAAGAACAATTTTCAAAATATATTAGATGACTACAATACTATTGTTGAGTGTGGCCCGATTCTGATATTTATCAGATCTAACGGTCACAGTACATCCACGCTAACAGTGTTCCGCGATAGCGGCTGGTTCGCTCGCCGAAGAAAAATTGCGAGGGGTTAGGGTTTTCTCCACCCTCGGTGCGTCTTCTCCTCGGTTCCCTTGTCATATAAAAGCTCCTACATCTGGCCCTTATTTCTGCAGCGAAGCGTCTAACCTCTGGTTCTCGTTCTCTCGATTTCGAAATCTAGATCGAGGGAAGATGGGTCCAGGTCTATACTCCGACATCGGCAAGAAGACGAGAGGTGATACCCTTTTGCAGTCTCTTCATTATCACGGCTTTGATTTTTTTTTCTTCTCCTTATGCTCTTTTTCTTGACCTGCTCTCCTTTTGTGGTCTTCGATTGTTATGCGTGTTCACCTTGCAGATCTTCTGAACCGTGATTTTCTGACGGACCAGAAGTTTACCATCACGACCTACACCGCAAATGGAGTTGTGAGTGCTCTAGACTTTATCTTACTTTATCTGCGCCTGGTTTTTCTGGCGTTTAATTTTTGTTGTTTCATCTTAAAATCTGTGGTAAACTACATGTAGTGAATCTAATATGTTCCTCAGACAGTACGAGTTATGAATTAAGGCGGTTGTGATAAGAAGTGGTAAATGATTGCCTAGGATATTACTTCAAAGTGGCATACCTCATTTTATATCTTGTGGGGACAATGTCGCTATGATGAGCAAGGATGGGATTCGTTGTTTGGAATCACAGCCCAACTGCACTGTCATGAAAAAAAATGACAAGGTTGTTATCTAGTGCACATTTGGAAGAAATCAATGAGAATGGAAGTAACATGAATGTATCGGGGGATTCATAAGTTATTATATTTTTTGAAGATCAACAAGAATGTATTGTAGTAATAGTGGTTAGGGAGTTGGAGGATTGACTTGTGATGGTGAATGTGATTAGTGATACTATGATATTATGAATGCTAAGTTAATTATGGAAAGGTTAATTAACATTAAATGATCGAATATGTCTCAATGATTTAGATGTACATGTAGCCCTTGTAGGAGGGGGGCTGTGAGATCTGTGAGGGGTTAATTACAAAGTAGAAGATGAAATGATATTGGAGAAGCTCTTCTCGATTTTTCTATTTTATGATGCAATGGTGAATGCATAATGAACTTTCTAAATTCCAAATAGTTTTTTAGAAAATAAAATTTTCTTTATTCTTTTAGCATACTCTTAAAGAAAAGTTTAATCAAACACCATAATCTAGCAAATCAAATATAATAAAGTTAAAAAAAAAAATTCCATAATGAGAAGTTGAACAATTATTTTTCTACATGAGTTATCAAGAGACGTAAATTGTGATGTAGTCTGAAAAATTTGATGTTGGATAATTCATAGTTGTTGTAGATAGGTTATGATCATAGATATATTAGATTAGTCCATATATAGATTGTACACAAATAAAAAAACTAAGTGGTAGAGTGAGGATGCACAATATATTGATAAATAACCAAGCGTAAATAAAAAACCAATAAGGTTGAAACATTGGTAAAAGAACATTAGTATTTTAGTAAGAGTGTAACTAAGAAAAATTATTAATTACTCCATGATTTGTATGGTGGCTAGATGATAAGAAATATGAAATAATGGTCTAGTTAAAACAAAAAGTATATAAATATTCTGATCTAGTTTGACATACAATGATTAAATAATTTTTATTTCTTTGCAAATATTGAAGATAATATTCTCTTCTTCGCCTGCCAAAGCAGCCCCCGTCAAAACCCGCCGCCGCCATCCACGACTTTCTGAGACCCGACAACCTACTTGAATCCACTGTCAGCTTCGACGACTCCTTCGTTGAACCCGTTGGCCAAGCCACAGTAACGCCGATCTTTCCAACCCCATTCCACAGTTCTTCGTTGCCACTGTACGCCTATCCTAGTGTTGCCGACCACTCCTCCTTTGCCATCTTCGACAGATCTGACGGTCGCATATCACCCCTTGTTGTTTGTGAGCCCGTTATTTCCTCTACCAACCACTGCCGACAGTGGCCTGCCTTTGCATCCATACTCCTTTTGTTTACTTTCCTTGTTTGGTTTGATTCTAATGCTGCACTCATCACCGCAGTTATACCTCTCGCCGATTCTCTCGCACACATCATGTTAGAATAAAATTATGCTATGTTTATTTGGTCTTTAAAACCAGAGCATGTTTGGCATTAATTATCGTAATACTTATTTGCCATCAATTTCACATTCTTGTATTTTCATTTCTCTAATTGCATGCATGTGGATCACTAATTCATATTAATTATATGTTCGAATGTTGGCTCATATGTGCGTGTGCGAGCCCTAGGTTGATTATCATGATTGTAAAGTTCCGCTAGCACCGTAAATTTAAAAGATCTCATTTTTAATATTTAAAATATAAATTCATAATTTTAGAATACACCAGTTTGGTATCAGAGGCAGAGGTTGTTGATTCACTCCTATCGTGAATCACGATCCGCTTTAAAAATGAATTTTAAAAAAATTGTTTTCATTTTCAACAAAAACCTTTTTATAAGTTTTTAATAAAATTTGCTTTAACTTTTCTCTCTGTTCATTTTCATCAAAGCCCCTCTTTTACAAAAAAAGCAAGAGATTTTTTATTGTAAGATTTAGAGTTTAAAAAAAATTGTAAGCCTTTTCTCTCTCATAATTTTTTAAAATGTTGAAGTAAATTTAAAGTTTTATCTCAATGGAAATTCGCGTAGAGCATAACATAAGTAGTTTCAATGAACGTCTTAAAAATTTAATGAAAAAAGTTGAGATTCTCTCCGCTAATATAAAACAGGACTTGAATGGGTTGTGCACATCGGTAAAAAAGTCTTGAAGTGAAAGTACACAAGTATTATGTTTTATCTGACTACCTCTCAACCCCGTATCATAGAGTGGAATCCGGGCTTAGGTCTGCCGATAATCCCCACCATGACAATGCCTTCATTCGAGGATTTTTGTCCCATGCCGCAACTCCAGGAAGGAGAGCTTCTTCCTCCTATTTCTGTCATCCCGATTGAAGTTGTGACCTCACTTGCCCATACTGAATCACAAACTTTAGCCGTCGTGTTTCTTCCTGAGCCCCTACTTCAGGAAGAACTGGCTAGCGATGAGTCGTTCATCTTAGATGACATAGACTCGATCTCCACATTTCTTGACTCTCCTAGCCTGCTGCAGTCGCATACCTTTGAGCCCGCAGACATTATGCTTGATGGTCACCCACCCTTGACATTAGAGTCTTCACACTTATAGACTTTGTATTTGGTGATCGCACTCTTGTTAGACTTCACTGACCTCTAAGTCTAGAGAGTACAGACGTACAACGAACTTTATCACCATATTATCTATCTGTTTAGGAAGATTCATGTTAGGAGAATAATAAAGATCCCAAAATCTCTACTCCTTGTAGAGACACGCGTTTTAAGGGATTCTTTGAAAAAATTTAAATGGAAGATTTATGATCAACTTTAAATTTTGTCGCGCTAGTCAGGCTCTAATGGGTGATATTTTTTGGATAATTAATCTGAGCTTAGTTGGCATTTGTAAGTGTCTAACAGACGAGCGTATGATGTGATATGATTTACTGATTTCACAGGTCGATCATGCTTTCTCCCTACCTTGTTTGCTCGATCTCTTTTCTCTTCCACTTTGTGATTTTCGTCTCATTGATGCTCTGTTTTTTATTAGTCATTATAATATTTTGCATAAAATTATGACTAACAATTTGTGAGCATCTTCGGAAATCTATAATTCCAGGGTTGATTTTATCATCAGGGATTATATTTTTCTGAAGGAGATTAGTTTCCTATATATTTCAGGAGAGAGGTTTTGCCTACAAGTCATGAGTTGTAGCGAAGGATCCTTCTTTTGCCCCATTACCTACCACAACCCAGAGTTTCCCACATCCAATTTTCTAGTCAGATTTACTTTGGAGGAGTTGGTTCTGTTTTTGGTTAATCAACATCTTAACAGTAGTGGAGTTGTGCTAGATCGACTTTTGGACATTCTAGTAGCAGGCTACATTACAGTCTCGTGAGGGTCGAGCTCTTTCAACCCCCAGGGAATTGATGCAACCTGAGTCGCTTGTATCTTATTTTTTTTATTTCGTGCACTATTATATGTTGTTTTATAGCGCATATCTTTGGTCATGTTATTTTTCTTTTATTTTCACGCGTGTTATTAGCGCATGTTACTCGTGCATGTTTGTCTGGCTTATTGGCTCGATCGACCAATATGACCCTAAAATAAAAGGTCCGTCAAATTAAGTAGTATGATAATTATGGCAAACAAATAATTTGAAATAAACAAAAAATAAGTATTTTATCTTAAAAATTTGAAATTAGATATTTCAGTTTAAATATTTGATTTTAGAAGTATTAATGGAGGGAGAATACTTAAGGTTTTCCTAATTAAAGTTTTGTTGAAATTCAAAAGCCCATATTTAAAATGAAACTATTGGAGTACCTTTGAAACCCCTTTTTATTAATTAGCTTATTAAAACCTAACCTAAAACCCCTTCTTATCAAACTGCCAGCTCCCCCATCGGAAAGAGTACCTTTGAAACCCCCTTTCTATTAATTAGCTTATTCAAAGCTAGCCGTAAACCCCTTCTTATAAAACTGCCAGCCCCCATCGTATGAGGCAGCTTGGAAAAATTGGGAAACATAGATCATTTCTCTCTTTTCCGGAAATCCAGTTCCAAGTCCGTTCCTCCTCACTCACGCTACTATTCTCTTCTCCGCCTGCCAAAGTTGCTGCCGTCAGAATCCGCCGCCATCATCCATCGACTTTCCTGAGACCCGACGACCTGCCTACCACCATCCCTCGTCAGCTTCGACGACTCCTTCGTCGAACCCGTCAGCCAAGCCGCAGTAATGCCGATCCTTCCGACTCTCTTCCACAGTTCTTCGTTGCCACTGTCCGCCTCTCCTAGTGTCGTCGACCACTCCTCCTTTGCCATCTTCGACAGATCTGACTGTCGCATATCACCCCTTGTTGTTTGTGAGCCCTTTATTTCCTCTGTCAGCCATTGCCGACAGTGACCTGCCTTTGCATCCACTCTCCTTTTGCTTCCTTTCCTTGTTTGGTTTGATTCTAATGCTACACTCGTCGCAACAGGTATACCTCTCGCCGATTCCCTTGCTAACATCATGTTAGAATAAAATTATGCTATGTTATTTGGTCTTTAAAATCAGAGCATGTTTGCCATTAATTATCGTAATACTTGTTTGTCAATTTTCACATTCTTGTATTTTCATTTATCTAATTGCATGCATGTGGATCGCTAATTCATATTAATTATATGTTCGAATGTTGGCTCATATATGCGTGTACGAGCCCTAGGTTTGAATAATTCCGCTAGCGCCGCAAATTTTAAAAGATCTCATTTTAATATTTAAAATATAATTTCGTAATTTTAGAATACGTCAGTATGAAAGAAATATGCAATTATTTGGAAGAATCATTATGTGTTGTTAAAGAATGATTTTTCTTTATGCTGCACACAAAATCTTGAAGGGCATTATTAATCTCAAAGAAGTGTAGTTGATTTTGCTTAAAAATTTAAAACCTTGGATGATGTGAGATACTATAGTAGTTTGAATAATAATATTTTAAGTGAACTCTTAAAATAGAGAGGATGTGAAATGCTTAGAGAAGAAAATTTTCATATCAATATTTAGGAATAAATGCGTTGTCTATAGTTTTAGTTGTTTTAGAGGAATACAACTTATGAATCACCATATGTAGTGGTAATTGGTTGTTAGCTTTTGATAAATATGTGGAATAAATGTGATGCCTTCACGCGCCTTTGGAGCGTAAGATGTTAGTGAGTAAATGCTATGCCTTTGCACACTTTTTTGAATGATTTAATGTTAGTTTATTTAATCAAGTATTGAGGCTTATATGTTGCAAGTGATCACATTGGTCTCATTTCTTAAGAGATATAGATGATACTAATGAATGATTGACTCTGAACAAGAGATGAAGTGATGTTTGATATTGATTATTTAAAATGAGATGTCTTGCCCTCATCAGTCGTGCATCTGTGCCGCGAGCCTTATGTTTAGGATTCAAGACTTCTTTGCACCTTGATGCATCTTGAGCCTTTAAAAATTATCGTTTCAAAGAACTTATTTACTTTTATGCATAAATCAAAGAGATTATTAAGTATCACTGTGATTAATTTGTTAGGCTTTATTTCTTTAAGGAGAATTTTTTGCTTCATGACTTGTTTATAGATCATTTAAAAAACATAAACTCATTATTTGTGTCGGTTGTATAGATTCTTACTATTGCTCTATGTGAGGCATATTAGTGTGTTGTGTGTGTGTGTATATATATTATGCAGATGATGTTATGATAAATAAATTTTTTAAAAAGTACGGAAAAAGTTTGCTTCTAATGGAAATTTTTTAGAAATTTTGACTAAATGCTATGACATGTAACTATTAACAATTGTCAAATAAGAATCTACCATTGAAGTTGTTAATTTTCGCAATCTATACTAATAATAAGGCACTTTGCTGATGAACAGTACTTGTGTAAACGGTCGCATGTAATTTGGTTCTTAAAAACAAATCATAACCTCAGGCGGTGGCTGCAACAGGGGAGGGATTGGGAGAGAAGTGGGGGCTGACACGAAATTTCCGTTTTAAAAGAAGAAGCAAAAGACGGCTACAACATGGGAGGGAAGGGGGGAGAGGAGGGGGCTTGAACGAAATAATAACTAAAATGAATTAAAATTATATTATATAAACATTTATATAAAGCAAAATAAAAATAATACAATATTATAATAATAAACATTCGAATGCCAGTGCACATGGTGCCTCCCGTGCTGCCGCAACATTGCCCTGGCCAAGATAGTGCCTCCGCCCGTGCTCGCATGCTCTCGTGCGCACAGGCTTCGCATGACACTCTCCCGTATGCCCGAGAGCAGGCAAGCACGGGCGGAGGCACTATCGTGGCTGGGGCACTGTCGCGGCCACATGGGGGACCCTCCCTCGTGTGCACTGACACTCATTATTATGAATGAAAATCTATTTATTGTTTGGAGGACTATTATATCAGTATATTTGTCAGTTAATTGATGGAAACACCTCTATCATCATTTAAATGGTCATAAAGTTTGTTAAACCTATTCAATGTTCATAAAAGTTAGATTGCCAAATGATGTAAATGCCTTTTTATCATTTAAATGTTCATCGATTTCTTTAAAATAATTCCAAAGGTCCTGCTTATAAACATTGTTTGTACCAAAAATAAAATTCATAACATTACTCGAATATTTTTGAAATAATCAACACAAGAGGGTTCTGCCATGATAAACTTGGCAAAGGATAAATTAGATTTGTGCCTATAATAATAGTAGACTTTGAGTTTGAACCTACCATGTCTCTACTAAGTTTCCCCATATACCATACACCATCAAGATTTTTAAAGATCCTGACAAAGATTGGAGCTTTGACCTTGAGGGCAAGGCCGATTTTCAAAGGCGGTATAGTGTTACGTTCACACATTCTCCCAAGCGGACCCCCCTCCCTCTCATTGGAACCACCTGGAGGGTGCGTATGGAAGCCACCATAATAAATTCACGCCGGAATATAATATCTTGTAATTAATAAGTATTAATTAGTTACTATTGATTAATTATCATTAATTTATTTTGATTTAATTAATTATATTAATTAATATGCTTGTACTTTCTTATTATGTGTGCCCTCCCTCATCTATATAAGAGGAAGGGGTATGAGGGTATGTTCGGGATTTCTTGGTATACTCTTGTGAAAGAAGTTCTTTGGAGGACCCAGCCTCCGAGAGTTGGTCGAGGATTGCTTCATATTGTATCCTGTGTGTTTGTTTTAGTCAATGTAATTTGCTTTGAGTGTTCATTAACTCGCCTCTCGAGCTCTTGATTTCCAAAAGTTCATGTTCGTAACAACTCTCTACTTGGTGAGTTCCACAATTATATTCAAATTCATCACTTATGTACGAATGTCATCTTTATTGCTAATAATACGTGACTCTCTTTAGTTTGACTATGCTCTTTATTTAGACTTGTGTTATTCATTTGTCTTGCATTTTAATTTCAACACATTCTCATTTAGTTGCATGTATTACCTGATTACTGAAATTGCGATATCTGTGTTCAATTGTGACAAATGCGCAAATTTTAAAATTAATATTGTTTAATTAATTGCGCGTCGGAAGTAATTACATGGTTGAAATCTCGCATTCATATTATTGTTAAGGTTTATGGCGTTGGTATCTTGTTCATTGAATTGTGTGCGCCTTCATTTCTTTTGCATCTTTAGGGTCGTCATTGGTTCCATTACATCCGTCGTGATTGGTTGCATTTCATTTAGGGTTGGGGTATCGCGCGTCCGTCACCTGTAGATTCGTCCTCCGACAAATTCCTTTAGCATATAATGTGTATATATAGCCTGGGGATTTGCCATATGGTGTGTAACACGGGGGTTTCGGTGGACCCGCGTGAGCTCGACGGTTTTATAGGCCTTGCCGATTATTACCGTTGTTTCATTCGCAGTTATAACACAATCGTCGAGCCAATGGTGGCCTTGTTGAAGTAGAATGCCTTTCTTTTGGAAGAAAAGCCACAAGAGCCTTCATGGAGCTCTAATAGGACTTGATCTTTGCACCTGTACTATGCTTTCTCGATTTTCTCGTGAGTTGTAGGTGAAGTGCGAGCATCAGGTCAGAAGAGTGACACATTACTGCAACAAAAGGGACATCCGATTGCGTATTTTAGTAGGAAGATGACCATCCATCATCAGAAGCTTCCCGCTTATGAGCAGGGGTTGATTGGCTTGGCCAAGACAATACAACATTGGTGCCTATACCTCTGGGGCTAGACCTTTTTGATACAGACATATCATTTCAACTAGAAATACTTGCTCGAACAACGCCTCAATACAACACCACAACAATGGTGAGTTTAGCAAATTTTTGGGCTTTGAATTTCACGTCGAATATAAGGCTGGAGCCTTGAATCATGCGATGGATGCCTTGTCACGCATGGATCATCGTGGGGCAACGCTCTTCGCTATTTCCAAACTGACATTAGAGTTGCTAACTACACTTCACCAGGCAATACAAGAGTCCCCCCTCTAGCCGAGTTGAGCCACCGTATAAGCAAATGAAAACTTGCTCCTTGTTGGGCCACGAGGGAGGGCCTCATTCTATACAAGAGTCGTTTGTACTTGGAGCTGACATCTCCATTCATTGATATCATACTAGAGAGCACCCATGGCCAGGGTTAAGAAGGGGCCCACAAGACCCTTTAGCACATCAGAGCATTTTTTTGGAAGGGACTCAGGAGGAGAGTCTTGTACTTCATCGCAAGCTGTTCTGTGTGCCAACAAAACAAGATCGACTACCTCCACCCAACGGGTCTATTACAACCGCTACCCGTGCCTACCCAAATTTGGGCCAACTTGTCTACGGATTGTGTTAAAGTATTACCTACCTCCAGGGGGATTAGTTCTCATGGTGGTCATTGACAGGTTCTCGATGGAGACCCATTTCATTTCATTGGCTGCCCCTTACTATAGAAGGCGCCGTCAATATTTTCTTCGAGCAGATGTTTTGCCTGCATGGTCTATCTGAGAGCATCATATCTGACCGTGATGGCCTTCTCTTCTGTCTATCAAGGTTGTCAGGATCGCGATCTGGATCGTAGGATCTTACGATCTTAGGATCTGTAGGACCGCGATCCCGACACGATTCTACTGATCCAGCCAAAGGGAACTAGAAACATGTCCAACCCTATCCCGACCCTATTCAACCGGTCCAACGCCCATAACCCTTCGCTTAACCTTATCCCAATCCCGCCCCATACCCCATCACAGAATCACGTCATGCCGCTTTACCGTATCCCAAGTGTCAGTTACCAACTGCAAACAGAGGCTAAGGGCTACATCTTTGGTCACTTCCAGTCCAGACAACGCCTTCCTTTTCCTTACCAGTTGAAGTTAGTATGATATTATATTTTTGATTTAGTTATTCAATTGTTTTTTGATATAATTATTCACATATTCCTCAATTTAATGATTTTTTTGTTAATTGAGCATGTAATTGGATGATATAAAGTTCAAATTTATATTTTAATCTTAATTTATGAATGTTGTAGGATCTAACGATCCTCGATCCGATCTGATCCAATCCAACCTCGAAACGATCTCACCTAGGATCTTGATCTTGACCTACTTAGATTTTGAGCAATAGTACCATCACTATGTATTACATGCCTTCTAGCTGAAGCCCTTTGTGGAACCCCCTCCCATTGACTGAGTTGTTAGTAGCCTTACCGCCTCCGCTCACCGTCCAAACTCTGCGTGGACCTACTTAGATTTGAGCACCCGCCACCGCGATGACTTGTGAGAGGCCTTGGTATAGTGGGAAGGAGAAGATACCCTCCGACGCCACCTGGGAGGACTACTCGACTCTTTGTGCAACTTTTTTGATCCACAAACTTGAGGACAAGCTTGATCCCAATGGGGGAGAAGATGTTATGGGCTCACACTGGGCGCGACTTATTAACAACGCATGAAGCTGCACAAGGATTGAGCTCGGCATGCTATCATTTTTTTATGTTTTATCACATTTTGATATTTGTAATCGTTTTCGTATTTTACTGACTTGTAAGGCCTTCGTGTAGTGGGAAGGAGAAAATACCCTCCGACGCCACCTGGGAGGACTTCTCGACTCTTCATGCAACTTTTTCGACCCATAAATTTGTGGATAAACTTGATCCCAATGGGGGAGGTGTTATGGGTTCACGCTGGAGCGCGACTTATCAACAACGCATGAAGCAACACAAGGCTTGAGCTCGACATGCTTATCATTTTTTATGTTTTATCGCATTTTGATATTTGTAATCGTTTTCGTATTTTACTCACATTTTTTAAGCCCAATGATGGGTGTTTTGGATTTTTTGGTAATGGGCGGATTCCTATTTATGTGGGAAGTGAAAATGAATAGTCATGCAATTAATTCCCAAAATTCTCTCACTCACTCTCTCTCATTTTGGATCATGCGGCTGACTAGGACTCGTCAATTTTTCCATATAAGGCGTGTGGCTCCCCCCTCTTCCTCTATCAATATCCTACAACTCCAGCAGGATCTTTTGCGACGTCATCATAAGTCCGCCGTGTTCTAAGAAGTGAAACTCCAATACTCTCCGAGACTTCTCCCTTATTCACCTCCACATTCGGTCTCCAACTGGAGCCCATACTGAGATCTTATTGAGTTTATTAGATGTCATGTTTTAGGTATTTTGCTAATATCTTAAATTTAACTTCTGTTTTTAATTGTTGTGAGAATTTGAAATATTGAATAATATTATTCCAAAAAATTATATTTTATTACATTGAAACATCCCTATTTATGTAAAATAGAGGACTAAGATTACACAATTGGTGATGTGAGACTAAATACAAGAGAGGAAAAATATACAATGGGCCCCTTTTGGGTTTTTCACCTTTGGACTTTTAACACTATCAAGCTGGAGCATATATGTCGATCATTCCCAGCTCGACAAAAATATCTGAAAAAGATAAAGAAATTAGTTTGGTAAAGATGTCGGCCAACTCTTTATCTAAAGAAACAAACAGAGTGCATTATTACTTTTTGATAACTTTCTCTCTAATGAAGTGACAATCAATTTCAATTTGTTTTGTTCTTTCATGAAATACTTAATTTTTAGATATATAGATAACAACTTTAGTATCACAAAACATCGGTAGAAGATAATCACAGATTTCTCCCAAGTCTTTTAGAAGTGTTCTAAATCACTTTAACTAACACGCAGTTTGAGCCATACTTATGTATCCAGCTTCTGCACTTGACCTGAATATCACTGTTTGTTTCTTGTTTTTCCAAGTGACAATATTTCATTTGACAAACATACAGAATCCAGAAGTAAAGTTTTGAACTCCTTTGTTATGTGCATAATTATCATCAAAATATGCTTCAATGCGTAAATGGTTGTTTCTTTGAAACAATAAATCTTTTCCTTTGATATTTTTAGCACACCTTCCAGATGACACTCTTTGAGAGCTTGCATGAATTAATTGACCTTTCTAACAACTTAAAAGACGTCTGGTTTGATTATGGTAAGATAAATGAGTTTCTCGACCAATTGCCTATTATAATTAATATCTTAAAGAAGAGATGATGTCTCATCCCAAAGTTTGTCAGCACCCACAAACATAGGATTTCGAGCAGATTTGTGCCAAGAAGACCAAATTCGTTGAGTAAATCTTGGGCATACTTGCGTTGGAAGAGAATAGAGTTATTGCGTCTTGCAATTTCAATTCTCAAGAAGTATCTGAGAGGACCCGTATCTTTAGTGACAAAATGTTCACGAAGATGTTTCTTCATTATCTCTTTTCTAGAAGAGTCATTTCCAGTAAGAAAGATGACATCAACATAGACAACAAGAATCACCAGTCTGTGTTTGGTCTTCCGTGTAAAGAGAGAGTGACCAACAATACTTCTAGAAAAACCAATTGTAGAGATAACTTTAGTGATTTTTTCAAACCATGCTTGAGGACTTTGCTTTAGACTATAATGACCTTTCGAAACTTGCACTTGAGACTCCCCCTGAGCAATATAACCAGAAGGTTGCTCCATATAGACTTCTTCGTGCAGGTCACCATAGAGGAAGACATTTTTAATATTAAGGCTTTATTTGGCGCGACGGTGGCGGGCGGCACCTGCGGGTGGAGACGGGAGGTTGGGAACGGAGGGGAGAAGGCGGGGATCGAAACGGGGCGTTTTGCCCCATTTTTCATGGCGCGGCGGGTCCAGCCAGAGCAAACGCCGCCGGAGAGCGTTTGTTTACTGTCCGGCGGCGTTTGCCCCAAACGCGTGGCCAAAACGCCGCGCCAAATGAACCCTAAGTTGACTCATTTTCCAATTCTTGTTGACAACAATGGAGAAGAGAACTCGAATAATACTGATACGAGCAATTGGAGAGGTGTCAAAGAAATCAACACTGTAAGTCTAGGTGAATCTCTTTGCAATCAGACGAGCCTTGTATCTATCCACATTGTTGTCAGGAAGAACTTTGATGACAAAGACTCATCGACAACCATCAATATCAACACTAGGCGGGGCAGGAACAAGAGTCCAAGCACCCGGTGATGCCAATGCTGAGATTTCTTCATCCATATTCGCCTTTTAACAAGGCATACAAAGTGCTTCAAGATAAGTAGTCGGGACGGTGTTGGTAGAGAGTGGCAGAGCAAATCCACTGCAAGAAGGGCTAAGATTTGCATAAGACACAACATTAGTAAGTGGATGTTTAGTACCCCCTTACCGCACAGAGCAATGTGAGCATCTAAATTTGAGTCTGCGGCGGTGAAGGAACCTTCAGAAAAGGAGAGAGCTGGCCTTGGAATTGGCAACAGTGAATTTGGAGTGAATGAAGCGAGTAGTTGGCGAGAAGTTGGACGACAATGATAATGATAACGAAAGGGTGAAACAGGAGGTATATGTGCATTAGGTGGTGCCAGTTGTGGGATATATGATGGAGGAGCATGAATGCAAGGGAAAGATGAAAAAGAGGTAGGAGAGGAGGTAGTAGGCTGGACCTCGACAGTCGGTGTCCCACCATTCGTGGAAAAATATGGGGTTGACTCAAAAAATGTAACATCAGCTGAGGATGTCACTGGAGCAGAGAAGTGGAGACGGTAGATGCAGAGAAAAGAGGCAGATCGTCGAGGTTGTAGAGACCACCGCGTTCAGTTCCAGTAGCAATCATCCTCTTGGAGTGAAGGGTTTGAAAATAACAAGCAGTGGAAGAAAATGAGACACAATCCATGCAATTGTTGTGAAATAGCATTGACAGACAACAAATTGCAAGAAAATTTTGGGACGAAAAGAGTGTCGTCCAACTGGAGAAGAGAGGCGGGAGTCACACTGCTAGATCCACAAACTAGAGTAGGAGATCCATCAACCATAAAGACTGGTGGTAACCAGTTATGCTTCTCAAGGTGAGAGAAGAGGCGAGAGTTCCCAGTCATATGATTGGTGGCACCGGGGTCGATGAGCCACTGACCCTGAGTAGTAACATGTGCGCTGCCTGCAGAAGTGGCAATGAAGGCAATTGTAGAAGGGTACCGGTGGAGCCGCCAGCGTGGAGAAGCGAGATTAAGCTGCGAGTAGTTGCAGGAAGAGCCCGTGGTCTCAAGGAGCAGTCGAGATGGAGAGATGGAGCTTGCACACTGGAGTTGGCGAGTGATCAAAGAAGCTTTGAACTTTCTCCTGATGGAGAAATCGTGGGCCCACACTGAGGGCGGGAAGGTGTCTCTCTGGAAGGTCGCAGAAAGCACATAGAGAAGGCAATCATAGATCTCATGATGTCGCAGACGCTTAAGTCGGTGAGAGCTCGGACGCTATTGGCGAGCACACAGAAGTTGCATGAAGCCTTGGAGAGAACGATCTGGGAGGGTGGCAATGAGCACAATACTCGTGGGATCTCGAAGGAAGACGCGACGGGAGTTCGCAAGAGGGAGGAACTCGCAGGATCAGAGGCCGGGAGAAATCACTCTACAGACAAGCTGTTGCTGGGAGCGGGTCGTTGAGGGCTACGAGAAGCTGCTCGAGGCAGAACGCGCTTGTCGAGAGGAGGAAGTCGCATGAAGTACTTGCATACTGGATGACATCGGGAATTGATTGTGCCAATCGCTGTTGGGATGAACTGAGGCGGCGATTACGCCGACTAGAAGCAACAAACTCTGCTTGGGATAGAACACAAGCTTGACTGGGCGAGAGTCGCATACACGTTCGACTAGATGAGTTCGACTGGGCGAGAGTCGCATACGCGCGCGGAAGAAACCGAAGGGAACCAGATGATGTGAATACGTGGAGCTGCGGGCTGAGGAGCGGCGAGTTCTTTTCCTTCCAACATAATTTATTAAAGGCCGTGGAGGGCTTCGGTTTTGGTCGAGGATCCCGATCGGGTTGGGAAAGCAAGGGTGCGAGTATCCGAAGCAGGTTGGCGATTAAATGGAGGATTTTGGGTGAGACCGGGAGAGTTCACACGAGACTTGACATGTTTTACGGGAAGGCATGGAGTATTCACGCGAAAGGAAATGAGCGAGGGATCAAGTCCCGCTCTGATACCATGTGAGAATTTGAAATATTGAATAATATTATTCCAAAAAATTCTATTTTATTACATGGGAACACCCCTCTTTATATAAAATAGAGTAAAATTACACAATTGGAGATGTGGAGCTAAATACAAGAGAGGAAAATTGTACAATGGGTCCTTTTTTGTTTAGGGAATTGTTATTGGTACCCCATAAATGACAATTTGTAACCCATGGATATTTGTACCCACACATGATAATCGTACCCATACATGATAATCTTAAGAAAAAAATTTGTTGTCATATACCCAAACAATATAGGACTTTAACATGGAATATCAATCATACCCCACATATTCAATATCGATGAAACATTAATTTGGTATCTTCCATTCATCAAATCGTGAAGAATTGAAATTTGGTATTTTTCATTCATCAAATCGTGAAGAAAATTGATTTTATTAGTTCAAATTCGTAAACCAGAGAATAATACCTCTAAAATATTAAACATTAATTTGAACTGAGTAGAAATTTGGTCTCGTCCATTCATTAGCATCTATAGCATCTAATTTGCAAGGTTCATTTGATAAAGGAAAAAAAACTTCTAATTTTAAATACAGATGATTTCTAAATACTTCTAATTATAAAAACTGAAATTTCGAAAGTCCCTAAGTCAGCAAAAATTGAAATTTTGAAAGCCCCTAGGTCAACAAAAATGAAATCTTCAGACGCACTTTTGACCTTTCTTCTCCATCATCTCTGGTGAGTAAGTCCTTGGAATGGCAAAGGTTCTTTGGACACAAGCTTCTCCGTCCATCCTACTCCCCGCCTTAACGGTGGGTGTCGGCAACAACTTCTCTTCGGCAAGCGGTTTGATAGAAAAGGAGCGAGTTCACCCCTTTCCCCTTTGTCAAGGCGTAACGAGGAAAAATCAATCTCGCAGGAATCGCCATCGCCGGAGAGGAGAGGGAAGAGAAATCACAGGAATCACCCGACTTTTCCACGCTGCGCGTGGTCTGGCTTTTCCGTGCTGCGAGCTATGCTGGCCGGCGAGTTTGCTGGCTGGAAATTCGACGGAGGGAGCGCGAGCAGGGGAAGGAACGCGAGAACCCTAGGTTTCGTCCTGAGCGCGCGAGAAACGGTGATGGGTGATCGTGAGTGAGGAGTGGGTACAAATATTAGGTTTTAAGGTTTCAAAATATTATAAACAGATATTATTTTATGGGTGTGAATATCCAAAAATGGGGTGCCAATAACAATTCCCTTTGTTTATCATCTTTGTGCTTTAACAATTGTAAAAACTATAGCTAGTCAACAAGATTGACATATTTGGTCATATTGTTAAAAGGAGGTTTTAACTTGCTAGTTAGTTCTTTTTAAACTTCTTTTATATCTCGCTTAGTAAGCAGATTTATTTATTTTGTTCAATATGACCTTAAAACATAGATTCTAGCTGAGTTTTTTTCTTTCTTAAGGCGTACTTTTCAGTTACGCCTCAAATTCATGGGGAATATCATTTGGCAGATAGTCAAAACTAAAGTTAGTTTAAGATGTGGTTTCATTATGGGGTTATGGATAAACAGAGGAAGTGATTCTAGCAAAGGCATTTGTATACTATCCTGTGGAGCTAAGTGTGCATTTGGAGTATGGGCACCTAGATTTATTTGCTTGGGCCCAATCCTGAACGGTTAATATTTTCTCGTGATTGTTTTCGGTGTCCTGCTCTGTAATTTTTTTTGAGGCTTGGTAGTTATGTTCTTATCCTTCTATTTCATGTTTCAGGCCATCACAGCTACAGGTACAAAGAAAAATGATTTCATTCTTGGTGAGGTTCAGTCCCAGCTGAAGAATAAGAATGTTACTGTTGACGTGAAAGTCAACTCGGAATCCAATGTAATAGGTTAATTTAATGCTTTTGTCTAGCTTGTTTTTTTATTAAGCACGATAATCAGATAATATTTATAGTATATAGCACATGTACTGTGCTTGGGACATCATGTAGATATGACTTGTGAGAGAATATGTTCTCTTTTTTGGCCAGGTTTTGACAACATTTACTGTTGATGATATTGGAACACCTGGATTAAAGACAATCCTAAGTTTTGTTGTGCCAGACCAGAGGTCTGGGAAGGTAAAACTGTGTCCTCATTTTTCTGCTAGTTCTTGGTTGAGGTCAATCTGTTGACTTTTATTCTCATTCGCAGGTTGAGTTGCAGTACCTGCATGATTATGCCGGAATTAGTACTAGTCTGGGGTTGACTGCTAATCCTGTAGTCAACTTCTCCAGTGCTGTTGGTACCAATATGTTTGCTGTCGGTGCTGATGTGTCACTGGATACTGCCACTGGGATCTTCACCAAGTACAATGCTGGTCTCAGCATCACCAATGCTGACCTTATTGCCTCATTGAATCTGTCAGTATTTCTTGTTACGCTTGCTTGAATTATTCATATTCTAATACTCCCTAGAGGGCTGATTTTGCACAATGGTTAGGTTGTAGGTGCAAAATGATTTGATTTTGATCTGCCAATTGATGCTTTAAATTAGCTCAAACCCTATAGGCCGGCTCGAGAAAGCGTTTTGGCTAGAACTAATTTGATATTTTGTTGTGTCTGCTAAAATAAGCTGATTTGAACTGCTTCAAAGTTAGTTATATGTATAATAAGGTTAATTACAATGACCTCCCAATTGAGTTTGTATAATTATTGGAACCTCTTTTCTGGGTTAAAAATTTAACAAATTAAAAGGATAGATGTGAAAAGACAGTATTTCCCCTGGGTAAAATAATGAGAAACATTAAAATACAAAATTATGATTGCCAATATACTAATATGCCCTTGGCATTATGAGGGATGCATTCGTAATGTCTGTGTAGAGTTTAATTATGTAGTGCGTTATTATTGTGCATTTATTTTGTTTGTCTCTTTTGTAATCATTTATGTGGAACTCTCCGTTGTATAAATAGGGTCAATTGACCCAGTCTAATGAATGAATAAATCATTTTTTTCACTCTGCATAGAACCAAAGTATCACAATTCTTACCCTAGCCGTCGAGGATTCCGTTGTATCATCGATTGATGCTCTTCGATGGCTTTATGAGCTGCATTTTGTGTCACCTACTTTGTCTAGCTTCTTCGATTGGCGTTGGCCTCGTTGAGCACCAAACATCTTCTGTTTTGAGTCTTGCTTCATCGAACTTCGTTAGCTATCACTCCAAATTCGTAGTATTTAATTATGATCGCGGTCTACTTCCCTTGGTCGAACTATTGCGTCGTAGTGATGTCTCTTTCCTCCGAGGAATCACAAGCTGATTTCCTCTAACCAACGTTTTTTTCCTCCTCTATTGTCGAGGTTAATCATTCTCTCCCACATTGAGGTTGACATTTTCTTTATATAGGGTAAACTTCTTTGACCACTTTTCTTTGAGCTCAACAATTTCTTGTTGCTTTCTTTCTGGAGCCTTATATTTGTATCTGGTTTCTTGTTGCTCTCTTTCTACTCCACTTCACTTTTTGTTCCTATTTCTTCTGGGTCGATGGAAGCTATCTCTTGTCACTCACACGATGACTCTTGGATATTGATTTCTGGTGCTATTTCATATGATGCTTCATCCACCTTTACAGTACGCTAAATCTACAATTTCAAGATATGTTATTGCTGCAAATGGAGAAACTATCTCAGTCGCTAGATCAAAAGTAGTGCCTCTTACCCTATTATACATCTCTGCTCTGTTCTTCATTTTTATGGTTCTCACTTCAATTTACTTTTAGTTAGCCGTCTTAGGCCTTGAGTATTCAGTAATATTTTCATATTCTTTGTTATACATACCAAGCTTTGTACTCTGTATATTTCTCTTGTTCTTACTTTTATTTCCGGTGTTTATTGACATCGTCGTCTTGTACATGCACCCCTTTCTATCCATCGGCGGGTGCTTCCTGATTTTCAATATTCTAATTTTAATTTAGTCCTGCATTATGGCAAAAAGTATTGTTCAAGTTTTCCTTCTCATTCTTCTTGAAGTAATATTTCATTTTATTTACTTCATTCTGATGCCGGGAGGCCTTAAACTCATTTTTCTGAATTTTATTACTGTCACCTTTATGGATCACTTCAAACTGATCTGATTTTATCTTCTTTGTGATTACCATGAAATTTTAGTTATTTTTTGCTCTTTCATTGTTAAAACTCACCCAATTTTCTACCACCGTCAATGTGATAAGAAGGCTCAAAACTAACAATGTTCGAGAATATTTAAGTTATAAGTTTCAGGAGACTTGTACTCATCAAACTTTTTGATCCTATACACCACAACATGATATTGCAAAAATATGATGAATTGTCATCTTCTTGAGCTTACACGTTCTCTCATGTTCCAACTAAATGTTCATACTACATAGTGATGTTTTGATGTTGTCATAGCCTGCTGCCCCATCAATCACCTTCATTCCTCCATCCTTGATTTCGTCTCTCTTTTTTCCGTCATTTTTCTCCTATGACTTGTCTTTGGCCGCTTCTACGTTCATCGTTTGGGTATCCTCGTGGACAAATTAACAACAAATGCGACCAAATGTATCTTTTTGGGATTCTAGGACACATAAGGGCTGTGTTATTCCCTTGCATTCTAGAAGATTGTGATTGTCGCTAATGTTACCTTAAAAATCAACCATTCTTCCCTATTTTTCCCACACCTCTTAGAGCCACGAGCCCTTATCCCCACCTCTATGTTGATCCCCCCACTCCATCTCCATTGGCTCCATTTCCACCAGTAGCCTTACCAAACTACCTCCATCCATCATCTTTTTCCTCCACAACACTTCTGTGTGGATCACTACACCCCTTCCCTCAAAAAAACAAAATTCAAACCACAATCAATTATTGTCTATTGCAAAATATGCCTCCTACTTCCGCTTTCTACTATTTGATGCGACTTCGTCATAGGATCTTCTCGTCGTTCTTTTCAAAGTTAAGCAGTCATGTACTGCTCATCCTTGTCGAATTTTGTTTCTTTTCGCCGCTTGGCTCATCCCCTCCACAAATTTACTACTATGTTTGCTGTCAATTGTCATCACTCTTGTTCATACACCATCTAGATTGATGAATCCAATGGATGAGGTGATGCATGCCCTCTTGGACAATTGTTCTTGGAACCTTGTCTCGTTGCCCCTAGGATACTCGTGTTTTTTGTCGTAAGGTATTGATTATGCTGATAGCTTTACACAGTTTGTGAAGTTGAACAATGGTTGGGTCTTGATCTCTCTTGTGGTTCATTGCAGATGGAAGTTGCATCAATTGATATAAAAAATGCTTTCCTCAATAGCGGTCTGATTGAGACAATGTATATGTAGTAGCCACATGAATATGTAACAAAGGGGATTGATTCTCTTGTTTGTCATCTTAGTTATTAAAGGCGCAAGGCGCACCAAGGCACAAATGGGTCTTGGAGCCTAGGCGCAAGGCTCAAGGCGCAGACGCACGCCTGACGAAGACAAGGCGCAACCACATTCATTTTAAAAAATAAACATCAAACATCAGTTCATCTTCTTGATCAGATTTTTCATCTATTCTACTCATTAATCATTCATTACTATCATTTATAACTCTTAAAAAAATAGAATTAATGTGGTCGTTTGCATCATATCTAAGTATTAACACTCGATTATGTTTCACAAACACTAAATCATGCAAAAAATATTGAGTTCTTATATTATTTCTTTCTTTCTTTTGGGAAAACAAGGTTTGCAACAAAAATCGCTCTCAGACGCGCTTTTTATACTCCAAAGGCGCAAAAAAGGCACACGAAGGCGCAAGCCTCTGAGCCTGTTGAGCCTAGAGCCTTAGGCGCGCCCGAGGCGCGCCTTTAACAACTAAGTTTGTCATCCCAGAAAATTTCTTTATGCTCTCAATATTTAAGCCAAGTTCAAGAAATTTAGTCAAGTGGAATAAGAAATTAGCTTTCGACAGAACTCTTCAGACTTCTCTTTGACTACCCATTGTTGACAGGGGGCACAATGATCCTTCTCGTCTATGTTGATATTATTTTCACTGACGACTATACTATAAGGATTTTCAAGGTTAAGCTTCTTCTGGCCAATCATTTTCAGACAAATGACCTTGGTCCTCTTTGCTACTTCTTCGGAATTGAGGGTAGGTTCTTGAGGTGATTTCTTGATTCTCTCATAGAAATATTGTATAAATCTTCATTAAGATGCCAAATATTTGAGGTGTAGATTGCTTAGATGCATACCTATGGAGGAAAATATGAAGTTCTCCTCTAATGTATCCAATTTGGATCCTTTATTGTCCAATCTTGAGTATTACCAGAGGCTACTTTGGAAACTAATCTAACTTAATGGAATCTCTTTTGTTGTAGTTGTGTTAGAGTCAGTTCATGCACACTCGAAAGTTTCTCATCTATAGAAATTTGAGCAACATATTTTTTGGTACCTAAATCGCGCTCTGACTTGGGTCTCATTTATCAACCTTCATCTACTCCCTCTCTTCTGGCATATTCAGATGTAGATTATGTCGGATCTGTGGACTGTCTATCAACCAATGAATTGTGCAAAAGCTAGGTTGTTCCTCCTAAGGAACACATCGTATGGTTCGAATGCGGCGTCTTGACAAGGACCGCTACATCTCCAGGACTTGGGTGTAGTGTTAAATATGCAAGAGTCCTCGTCGTATGGTCCGAATGCGGTGTCTTGGTAAGGACTGCTGCACCTCCAAGAGGACCTGAGTGTAGTGTTAAATAGGCAAGAACCCTCACTTATTAGACGTCTAGGAAAGTAGATTGTAGGATTTGTGACCGACGTAGGTTTAGAAGTTGGAATATAGGTAACGCTAACGAGAAAATCGATGAAAATAGTGGATGCGGTGATTAAGAGAAGGATAAATATCTTATGCCTGAAAGAGACTAGATGAGTGGGTGAGAAAACAAAATTTTTAGACAATTCAGATTTTAAATTATGGTACACAGAAAAAAATAAAACAAGCAATGAAGTAGGTATTATTGTGGATACTATTTGGAGGGATGGAGCTGTTGGGGTAGGTAGAGAAGGTGATAAAATCTTAACTCTTAAATTGGTCATAAGAAATGAAACTATTAACGTGATCAGTGTTTATGCGCCACAAATAGGATTAAGTGAAGCTATTAAAGTGCAGTTTTGGGAAGTCTTAGATGATTTGGTAAGAGAAATCCCACAAAGAGAGAAGATTTTTTTAGAATGAGACTTAAATGAACATATTGGGAAGAAAAATACAGATTGCACATCCGTTCATGGAGAATTTGGGTATGAAGAAAGAAATGAAGAAGGAAGAACAATTTTAGACATCCGTTCATGGAGAATTTGGGTATGAAGAAAGAAATGAAGAAGGAAGAACAATTTTAGACTTTACCATAACATATGAGCCAATTGTGACAAATATGCTTTTCATGAAGAGGGAAGCATATTTAATTACGGTTAAAAGCGGACCAAATACGTCACAAATTGATTATTTTATGACTCGTAAATGGATAAAATGATTTGTAAGGATTGCAAAGTCATACTAGGAGAAAGTTTGATAACACAATATAGGTTAGTGGTGTTGGACGTGCAAATTAAATATAATAAATTTAAGATAAAGACAAAAGTGTTGCCAAAAATTCAGTGGTGGAACTTGAAGATGGAAAAACAGGTTGCTTTCAAGACATCAGTTATAGAACAACTAGTTGATGACCCTTATGTTGATCATATTGTCTTATGAGAAGTTATGTCTTCACGTTTAAGGATAAGTGAAAATAACATACTTGGAGAATCAAAAGGTTGTGCGCCCCCAAATAAAGAATCTTGGTGGTGAAAAAAGGAAATGCAAGTCAAAGTGAGGGCAAAGAGGGCTAGCTATAAAATACTCTACACTTGTAGGAATGATGAAAACTTGACATGGTATAAAGTCGTTAAGAAAACAACTAAACACGCAGTAAGTAAAGTAAGAAGTCAAGTTTATGAAGAATTTTATAAGCGATTAGATATCAAAGATGAAGAGCGTGACATATATAAATTGCTCGAGCTAGAGAGGAAGACTAGAGATTTAAGCCAAGTTAAATGCATAAAGGATGAAACAAATATTGTTTTGACGGATGATGTGGCTATTAAAGAGTGATGAAAAAGATATTTTTACCAACTCTATAATGAAACAACAGCCAATGAACTGAACTTGGAAGAGTTGAGTAAATCAGAGGAGTATATGAACATAACGTTTTAGCGTAAAATTTAAGTATCAGAGGTAAATGATGCACTAAAGAAGATGAAAAATGAAAAAGTGGCTGGGCTTGACGATATACCCATCTAAGTATGGAAATGTCTAGAGAAAGAAGGAATTTTGTGGCTTACATGTTTCTTCAATAAGATACTGAAATCAAAGAGGATGTCGAACTAATAGAGAGAAAATATCTTGGTTTCTTTGTATAAGAACAACAAAGATATACAAAATTGTGTTAATTACAGAGGAATTAAATTAATGAGTCATACTATGAAACTATGAGAACGAGTAATAGAATGAAGAGTAAGACGGGAGATTAGTATCTCAGAGAATCAATTTGGATTCATGTCAGGGCGGTCGACCATGGAACCTATACCTCTCTTGAGGAGACTCATCGACAACTGTCGAGAAAGAAAACAAGATTTGCATATGCTGTGTATCGATCTTGAGAAGGCTTATGATATGGTTCCAAGAGAGATCTTATGGAGAGTCTTAGAAAAGACATGTGTAAATGTATCATACATTGACATAATCAAAGATGTATACAAATTCAGTGAAGGTGAGAACATCGGGAGGATTAACACAAGAATTCCCTATCATTGTTGGCTTACATCAAGGTTCAACTTTAAGCCCTTATCTCTTTACCCTTATTTTAGATGAGCTCACCGGACATATCCAACAAGCAATACCTTGGTGTTTATTGTTTGCGGATGATATCGTTTTGGTCGATTAGACGTGCGAGGGTGTAAACGCGAAACTTGAATCTTGGCGAGATACTTTAGAAAAGAAGGGTTTTAGGTTGAGCAGGGCAAAGACGGAGTATATGGAAGCTTAAATTTAACAGTGCAAGAAGGACGGATGACTTCGCTATTAAGTTGGGTGATCAAAATATTTCCCGATTGAGTGCTTTAAATATCTTGGATCGATATTTCAAAAAGATGGAGGTGTTGATGAAGATGTGATGCATAGAATCCAAGCAGGTTGGTTGAAGTGGAGAGGCGTGTCAGGGATCTTATGTGATCGTAAAGTACCATTAAAACTTAAAGACAAGTTTTACCGTACTACAATTAGACCAGCGATGCTCTATGGTTCTGAGTGTTGGGCAGTGAATTATGAGCAAAAAATGGGAGTTGCGGAGATGAGAATGCTTAGGTGGATGCGTTGACACACGAGACTGGATAAAATTAGGAATGAATGTATCAGAGATAAGACATGAGTGGCACCAATTGCAAAGAAGATTCGAGAAGCTCGACTAAGATGGTTTTTACACGTACAAAGGAGACCATTAGAGGCACCTGTTAGGCGTTGTGAGAGTTTAGTCACTAGGCATGTTTAATGGGGGATGGGTAGACCAATAAAGACTTGGAATGAGACTATAAGGAAAGACATAATGTACTTAGGCATTAGTGAGATTATGACTAAAGATAGGGCACAATGATAACAAAGGATCCATATAGCCGACCCCACTATTGTGGGATAAAGGCTTGAGTGTTTTTGTTTGGTGGTAGTTTCATCACATGTAAAAGTAAGAAGCAACCGAACGTTGCTCGTTGGAGGCTGAATACTGCTCGTTGGCATTTGCGGTTCCTAAGGCTCTGTTTGGGACAGCTGCTGCGGATTGAAAAACTGCTGATTTAACAGAGCTCTTTAAACAGAGCTCTTTTAGAAGCTGTTTTGAGAAGCTGCAGATTGTTTGGGGAGTTTGAGAAGAATTGCTGATTGAACAGAGCTTTTTCAATTGAGCTGTTTGGAAGAACAACCGTTGAGAGCTGTTTTTTTAACTTCTAAAATTAAATTTTTTTTAAATTCATACCTCATCCAAACACACACAATCACATACACATACATACACATACATACACATATATACACACTCAAATTCATACACACTCAAATACACACACAATAAAATCATACACACACATATACATACACACACACACATACACATACACATCCACATATACATCCAAAACAAACAATAATTGAGGAAGAATTGCGCAACAGAAATCTACACACACTGCTGTCATCTACACAAATCCTCTTTATGCTCTCAAAGAGAGTAATTTGGTCATTTCTACTGCAAGTGATGCAACAACTGTTGAGATAAGTCTAGGTAGGTTAGGATCAATAATCAGCATCGCCACTAGCAAGTACAACAAGTGAAGTAAAGAGGGCTAATGGATTAGAAAGAAAAGAGGGCTAATGGATTAGCAAGTACAACATCTTCCATTTGTGTGATTTGTGAGAGACGGATCTTCCTCCGATCTCCGCACCTGCTTGAAGCGTTGCTTGAAGACAATTTCAGTTGCTTGAAGCCATTGTTGGAGAGGAGAAGGGCGAGGATGCAGAAACACCGATCACGCTCTCCCAGCGAGGTGCGGAGGCAGAGCAGCAGAGGAAACTCCGATCGAGTTCGTGGGAGCGAGGAGCGGCGTTCGTCGAGGCCGAGCGCAGGAGGAAACCTACTGTGCCAGAGTTGTGGGGGGGGGGGGGGGGAGGGGGATCACGAAGGAGGTGGCGAGGATGATGATCGCGACGGGATATCTTGCAGAATCGCTGCGCGGGAGAACCACGGAAAAGATAAGCGCGATTTTTGGAGGGCAAAAGCGGGGGGTCGCCGAATTCCTGAGCAGACCTTAAAACGCAGTATTTTAAAAAGCAATTTTTAAAGAGCTGAGTGCTTAAACAGCTAAATATCAACTGTTGAGGTTGGAAAATAGATTTTCCAGCCGCAACCGCTGTCCCAAACAGAGCCTAAGCTCACTTGGCTTAAGAGCTTCTTTGTCAATCTTGGTGTCTTTCTCTTTTCACCTGTGAGGGTCGTGACACTTTATTTTGATGACCAAGCTTATATACGAAGCATATCGAAGTTCATTGTCACTTCATCAGAGACAAGGTTGAACATGTTCCCGCAGCTTCTCAGATCGTCGACAACCTCACTACACCTCCACCACATTCATTGAATCTTCAGTTTCTTTATCTTGCTAGACGCTAGTGTCCCTCTTTTGTATGATATTTATATGACTCCTTTGTATAACTAAGGTCAATTAACCAAGGTTGTCAAGATTGAGATCCTAGGTGAGATCGTTTCGAGATTGGATCGGATCGGATCGTAGGATCGGATCGGATCGTAGGATCGGATCGAGGAACGCAAGATCCTACAACATTCATAAATTAAGACAAAATATAAAATTGAATTTTGTATCATCCAATTATATGCTCAATTAACAAAAAATCAATAAATTGAGCAGTATGTGAATAATTATATTAAAAAAATTTGAATAACTAAATCATAAAGATAATATATATTAAGTTCACTTTCAGTTTCAGGTAGGACACCCAAAGTCTACCAACAATTAAAAACAAATCTGGATTGATGGATTGGTGGAAGCCTAGAAGGAGGAAGACAAACCCAGATTGTTGGATTGCTCGTACGCTGGAAGCAAGAAACTTGAATTGCTTGTATACTGGATTTCTAACCGCTAGATTGCTCGTACACTAGAAAGGAAGAGAAGACATCGACCTGAAAGTAGGAAGCATGAAGCCACTGGATTACCAACCACTGGATTGCTCATACACAAAAATATAAGATAAGACACTGACACCACTTGAAATGAAACCTGGTAAGGAAGGAAAAGGAAGACATTGTCTGGACTAGAAGCGATCGAAGACATCGCTCTTGGCCTCCGTTTGTAGTCGGCAATCGACACTGTAAAGCAACATGATATGATTTTGTGATGGGGTATGAGGGCGGGATTGGGATAAGGTTAAGCAATGAGTTATGGGCGTTGGACCGGTTGAATGAGGTTGGGATAGGGTTGGACATGTTTCTAGTTCCCTTTTGTTGGACTGGTAGAATCTGGTCGGGATCGCAATCCTAAAGATCCTAAGATCCGGATCGTGATCCCAGCCGTAGATGTGCCGATTTAGATCCTAGGTAAGATTCGGATCGATTTACAAAATCTGGATCGTAGGATCGTACGATCCGGATCGCGATCCTGATAACCATGCAATTAACCCCATCTAACGAAGAAGAAAGCATTTCCCAATCTGCATTATATTTGCTTAATTTAAAGATGCCCTTGTTTGCTCATATATAGTTTAGGTGTTTAAATATTAAGTTTTCCAAAAAAAGAAAAATCTAAATAACTCGAGACAAGAATAAATTTTGAAAGCCATTAAAATCTTTTGTTGGTTTCATCATTTGTCATCCAAATCTATAACTGAATGGGATGTCCTCCAAATGTGGAGGGGGAGATTTTGGTAGACGGAGGGGATTTCTACTTCCTCACAAAGAGGTTACTGTAACTGATCATAATGTGTGTGTGAGAGAGAGCTTGATCTGATCCAAAATTTGATTTGATTTTTGAGCTAAATTTCCAGCCTTAACAAGTGACTAAATTTTCAGGAACAACAAAGGAGATCTACTGAGTGCTTCATACTACCACGTGGTGAGCCCACTGACGAACACGTCGGTGGGGGCGGAGCTGACGCACAGCTTCTCGACCAACGAGAACACTGTGACAATCGGGACCCAGCACTCGCTGGACCCCCTGACCATGTTCAAGGCGCGCTTCAACAACAACGGCAAGGCCAGCGCCCTCCTGCAGCACCAGTGGAGGCCCAAATCATTCCTGACCCTCTGCGCCGAGGTTGACACCAAGGCCATCGAGAAGAGCTCCAAGGTTGGCCTCTCCCTCCTCCTCAAGCCTTGAGCCAAATGCCGCTATATGCTTCTGGCATCATTATTTTTTGTTTAATTCACTTACCTCTCCTTTCTAGACTTGCTGCTGGCATCTGCAAAAAATAATTTTGGTTTAGATGTGGGTGGGTTTATTTGGCAATCTTGTTGTTGAATTTGTTGCTGCCCCCACTTAAACAGCCTCCTATTGGAACCCGCTGGGATCAACAATGAGATTTGTATATGACTGCTTCATCCAGTTATTTTAGTTTTGAGTTTGAAATTGTACCGGTAAACTTGGGTTTCTCATTTGATTTGCGTGCGCGCCCTGCGCCGTTCGCAAGTATTTTTGTGTTTATATTTTAGAATGTGTATTGAGTGGTTGGGAAATTCATTTGTGAAGCTGTGCGTTTTTAATTCTAGTTTTATGCTTTTTGATTAGAACATACAAGGGGGGTCTCAAAATTGTTTGCGCCATAAATGCTCTCAGTTATTCAATCCTAGCGCTTCAACTCGTGTGGCATTTACGCTGGGGCACGTGCTACTGCAGCAGGTTTTGTTTTGTTTGACGTGGATGAAGGGCACCCTATTTTAGTGGAGATTATTGGCTGTGAGAGATGGCCGGAAATAGTCCCTAAAATAACTGTATAAATGTGTTTGCTCCCATACTTTAATTTGTAATGAGATACACAACCATAATCTTCCCTGGACAATTCTTTTTTGTATGCTTGTATTTTTTGCATGGCTAATTATCTAAATAAGCTGCTCAATCTTTAGCTTAAGATTGGTATGAAGAAGGATGTGCGTCATATGTGAGTCAGTTCTAGACTTGTGCTTTAGTGAAGAAGGAATGTCAAAGGACTGGAGGATTTCTTCAACTCCTTCCTATTCCTGAATGGAAAATTGATGATATTTTCATGAATTTCGTGCATGAATTGCCTAGGTCCCAGCAAGGGAACAATGTCATTTGGGTGATTGTGGACTGATTGACTTAAGTGGTTCACTTCATCCCTAATCAGGCGATGTGGAACGATTGGTGGATCTATATGTTTGAAATATTGTTCGATTGCATGGGATACAAAAAAGTATCATCAGTGATAGAAATGAGAATTTTATCTCCAAAGTTTGAAGACTGGTTCAAAAAAGCTTGGGAACAAAATTGAAGTACAGTACGGTGTTTCACCCACAACCCGATGGCCAGACGGAGAGGACCAACCGTACTTTGAAAGATATGCTCTGAATGTGTGTGCATGAATTTGGGAAGATGTGGGAAGATCACTTATACATGATTGAATTTGCATACAATAACAACATCCAAGTTAGCATAAAAATGGTGTCTTATGAAACATTTTATGGGAAGCGGTGTCGAACGTAAATATCATGGCATAGGCGGGCGACGCGTGTCTATTTAAAAATTAAGAGGTCTCAAATGCATTTGTTATCATCGAGACTATTCATGACCGAATGCGGATTGCGCAAGATTGTCAGGGAAAGTACTACAATACGCGTCACCAAAACGTGGAGTTCGCAACTGGCGATATGGTATGTAACATCTAAAGGTAATCCTAGCATACGCCTAGGATTACTAAGTTGTAAAGCATAATATCCAGTTCTAATTCAATAATTTAACAAATAATTGTAAAAAATGATACGTAGTGATTCCACACTCCATCAACACATAAAGAGACAGCTAATAGAACATCATTTATTATTCATCAACTTTGATAAAAACATATTAATACATCACTTGTTCAGAAAACATTACATTTATACCACTTGGCACTTAGACCACAAAATTTCTAATAAAATACTTATTAACGTACTTTCACTCTAGATCTTGGGAGATTTATATCATCACGAACCTTAGGGGCACTTTCTAAGCCCCTGAAAAAAAGATGGAAATGGTGAGTATAACATACCCAATGAGAAATTCTTTTTATTCTAACTTCTATAATATTTTAGGATTACGTTTTCTGTTCAGCTTGAAATTTCTTCTTAGTTTTAATTTAGGCATTTCTTTTTCATTTGTATTGGTTTCCTACTTGAAGTGGATATAAATCTTAAACATTTTTTAAACATATTATTTGAAAATTTTACTTAAAGATTTCCCTAAAGCTTTTGCTTATAACATTTCTTAGATCATTTTTCTTAAAATATTTCTTAAAGCATTTATCATAAATTGGTTCTTGGTGAAATCCATTAGGAGTAAAATCCAAGATTTAACCCTTGCGATTAACTGAGAACTTTATTATCTTAACATGATCTCTAAACTATGGTAAGGTAACCCTTATCCCTTGTTGGGAATTAACTATGGTGGGCAAAAAGTCACTACCCGAGAGGGTTCAACTCCTCTTGAGCAGTCAGATCATGCAATGAAATATGGTGGGACTCCACCTAACTATGACATGGTATAACCATGCCCTCATGAATTTACTCCTAAGTGCATTCACTGGTAAGCTTTCCTTTTTCCAAATCATATTTTACTGTTATTAATGTTCTTGAAAGCTATCAACTTTCATGTTCTTGAAAGTTTACTAACATTTAGCCTTCTTTAAATGGATAATTGTTGGTCCCTTACAATAGTGTACAAAAATGTCTATTTAAGAAGTTTGGTGATTCTTTAATAACCTAAATAATTTCACAATCGCAATTAAATTGTTGGTTGACTTTTGTAACTTAAGTATTTCACTTTGATATTAAGTTTAATAGGTTTTCAAGGCTTTGGTGACTTCCAAAGAGCAATAGGCCGGGCTGCTGATTGTCTCTTAATCTATGCATTTAGCTAAAAACTTTCCAATAGCAATGGAGTTTGTTGATTGCTGACTTAAGTTTGTGTAGTTGACTTTGTTTTGAATTAATTAGGCTTCTGAGACTTGAGAAGCTTCCATACAACAATTAAGTTTGTTGATTTGTGTTTAATTTCAGTTATTTAACACTATATTGAGGTTATTAAACTCCCAATACTTTAGAGTTTTTAAATCTAATTATCTAACATTTAGAAAATTGAGTTAATTAAACTTAAGGCACATATAGCTTGCATTGAACTGATTCATGGAAAGTTTAGCAAGAAAGTTCCTTGTTGAGATGTTTAAATGATCATATACTAACATACATTAAATTAAACATGTAACCACTTAAAATAAATGTATAATTTTCTAAGAATCTTGCTCTTTGATTCTATAGATAATTTGCGCAATAAAATAATAACATAACCTATAATATTTCCAGATTTCTTTCGGCTACAATAAATAAATAATACATGGTCATAACCTTAAGCATGATAAAGTAACATAATTTATAATAAGAGTCTCTTAACTTTTCTTAATTCAACATAATTCTTTGGTGAAGTAATTCATCATCATGTAACTTTTAGCATTAAGAAATATTTCATAATACTAAAACAACATACTAGAGTAACATTCATGGTGAAATAAATACACCTATCTTTTTACAAACTTTGGCATAGGGAATTAAAACCTCAAGTTGATCAATCCTAAACTTTCTCCAAAAATAGATATTTTAACAAATGGAAAATACATAAGAAATTAATTTAGAGGCAAGAAGCCATCAATTTTAGGTTTCATATGAATTCCTAAAACACTTAGAAATTAGGGTAAAAAGAAAATCTTACCTCCTCAATCGATGAAGTTTTTCCCTTCCTTGCATAAGTCAGAATCCATGGAAAAAATTTTGAATGCAAGAAGAAAGCAAAGAGACTTCGGATTAGGGCTAGGGAAATGGAAATACTCATGACTTTAGGTGAAGAAACCTCTGAAATGAGAAATTGAGGTTTTAAATCGAGGTTTTAAATCGAGGTAAAGATGTATGGAAAAGGTCGGCTGCCGCATTTGGAGGTGCGTCCAGGTGTCATCGAGCAGAGAAAAGAGCGGGGAGAGGCTTCAACGCACTCGCCGGGTAGGAGAAGAGGTGTCAGGCTCTTTCACGCGTAAACCGAATGAAATGAGGGTTCGGTTTAAGGTTAGCGTGACTTTTAACGTGAACCGGCTATCATGGAAACAGTACTGAGAGTTTTATTCTTATTCGTTATTAAACTTTATATTCACACACACACACACACATATATATATATATAGAGAGAGAAAGAGAAATTTAGTTATTTTCAATTTCCCAATAAATAAGGTAAACTTGTCATGATTAATAAATAAAATTTTCATAACTAATCGAATTATTATTTATCGAACTATTACTTATGAATTATAGAGCTTACTTGGTGTGACGACATTTTCTGGATGTCACATGGTGCGCCAACGGAGAAGAATCTGACGACCGTTGTGCGTCCAATTTGCATTGAAGACGTGGAGCCTCGAAAGATGCAAATCAAAGAAGTAAAGCTCATGGAGGCGAGCTGGAATAATTGTGGGCGCGACAAATTTTCTAGGGAAAGAAAACAAGCTATGTGGGAGGAATACTCAGAGCTTTTCCCCTCAGGTACGTGTTAAGTTAAGTCTTTGATTTCGAGGACGAATTTCATTTAAGGAGGGAGTTGTAACACTTTTTTTTTCTTTTTTAAATAACTAGATGATTTAAGCCCTCGATATGTTGAGGGCTGTCTCAAGGAACTTGGGGAACTCTCTAAAGGCAGAAATGCATTAATATCATGTTAGACTCGTTAAATCTACGGGGTGTAACATGGGTGTGCTCATTAGGCCTGTAAGCAAAAACCAACTGAACCGCCAAACCGAACCGAACCAAACCAAACCGCACGGTTTGGTTCAGTTTCAGTAGGCCGCGGTTCGGTCACGGTTTTGATTTTAGAAAAACCATACGGTTCGGTTCGGTTCATGGATTTATGTGGCAAACCGAATCGAGTCGAACCGAACCGTAGTGTATAAAAATATTTAATTTATTTTTATATTTTAATCTTTGCATAAGACTCATCGTGAACCGTAGTGTATTTATATTTCATTAAACTATTAATTACATCTCATATTATATTTTTTATATTTCATTAAACTGTAGTGTATTTATATTTTATATTCTCAAAGTGCGGAACTCTCTTGGACGTCTGGAGCTAGGTTTTCTGAATTGCTCCACGCTGTTGATTTCTCCTCATCCGGCCGATGTCGAGTCGCCGCTCCTCTTCCCGCCGACGCCGAGTCGCCGCTCCTCATCCCGTCGGGCGCTGGCCACCGCGCTCATCGCAGGTGAGCCCTCTTCCTCTTCTCTGTAATCAGCTTTCATTGTTCATATTATCTTCTGGACTCATTTCACAAGCAAGCCCGTCCAGCACAGATCTTGCTTCTTGTGACACTTGATAGAGTAATTTTTTTCCTATGAATACTTCTCTAATCTAGATCTTTCTCCAAACAAACAATGTTGATGAATATTTCATTTTTCATTCATGCTTTCAGCTTGAATAACAATACATCTAAGTTGTCAATTTTTTTTTACATATTATTGGTTAATTAAAAGATTTGATTTTGGAGTCCTGAAATGGTTAGGTGACAGAAAATTAGGAATTGTGTTCACTGTTCAGACATCACTTGCATCACATTATTTAATTCATGTTTTCAGCTTGTATCACATTATTTAAACCACCAAAATCGAGCCGAGTCGAACCATTCAGTTCGGTTTCAATGTTTTGGCGGTTCGGTTCGGTTCCAAATTTTTGGAACCACATAAGGGTGGTTCGGTTTACGGTTTTACTGAAAAACCAAACCAAACCGAAGGCCTAGTGCTCATAAGAAGGTCGGTTCAGGCAATACACGCCCATGTTCATAGGGCATGTATATGGCATAACCTTTTATTTTGACTTACATTCAAGCTTTTTGATTGGGAGAACTTGGTGTTACAAACGTAGGAGGATTCTTGGGGTTCTAAAATCGAGAAACAAGTCAAAAACCATCCATTTCTAGCTCTTTTTCTCTTTCTTGAAGGTGGAGAAGAGAGAAAGGAGGGTTTTGGAAGGAAGAAGGGGCACTTGCATAGTTCTGTAATTCCGTTTGACGAGCCGTTTGCGGCAGCAAATAAGTCTTGCTTCCCCAATCATATTCATCCCAGTAAATCAATATTTGATGGATGGAAGAAGAGCGTTGAGGGTAACAATTCTTCTCTACCTGATTTTAGGGTTACGCTAATGTTGCTTTTGTTTTACTCTTGCTTTTAATTTGATGGTGGCATCAATCCTCTGATTAGAGATTTTTGATTGTCATGGTTCATTGCTTGTTAGACATGGTGAGTGAAGCATATGGTATAGCAACCATAACATTTGTTATAATGCAGAAATTTTGTGAGGCTTGATTAGCTTGAGCTTAGGGCAAGTGGTTGCGGAAAAATTGATGCGGTTAAGGGTGATATTGTCTCCCTTTTGTTGTTTGAATAAAACTTAGAAAACCCAAGCTAAGGGGTTGTATGGTGGTTGATTATGCTTGCATTAATATCCATAAGGCTTGCTTAAAAGAGGTGGCATGATGAACCAAGTGTGTTGTATATGCATAAGAAATTGTTCATGTATAAAATGAGAATGACCTTGATAAAAAGATGTATTGTCGCAAGGAATGGACATAGGTTTGTATATCATTTGTCTTGCATTTGCCGACTATGACTGAGGGCATGTACATATATTGTTGCCGCACTTGCTTATGGATTGTGTATCGGATGGGAGTTTGATATGTACATTACCTCAGTATCTGATTTTTCTTATATGATTGAATGATATGTTAGATTCATACACAATGTGATAGATGTAATGATGGAACACGGTTGCATTAATGATTGAATTTGTAGGCACCTTATTTAAGAGCTCTACATAGAGAACGTTTATTATGTTTGTGACACCTAGGTAAATTTACTTTGTTTGCACATATTAATGTTTTGTTATTATGATTATGAAGTGTTGGCTTACATGGTAATGTAATTTCCCAAGGTTCGCAAGGACAACAGGAAGGAATATAGTCATTACGTGATTTGTGATCAACTCATAATTGACCCGAGACGAATGTGCGCTAGCTTACTAAAAGGAACACATCACTAAGTATTTTACTTTTACCTTGGGTGTTCTATATTTCATGATGTACCAGTCTGCATGCCAAGGTTGCTTGTATATTTGTCTTTTAAACTTGATGTAAATGACATAAAGCCATGGACTGATAATTTATGGACACTCTTATTTATTGTAGTTCTACAATTGTGAATATTTTACTATGTGATGAGAAAAATTTTTGTAGTCTTTTGTACATTTTATGCCATATTTAATATCTAACTTATGATGTTAATATAATGTGGAGCAATCTAGAGATTAATTTCAAAATTAACCTAAGATTTTGGAATCAATATGAAAAAAATTCAAAGACAGCTTTTATAGGTCGTTTGGCTCGGCTTATTTGCTCCGGTGAGTTTGGACAAAATCGTCATTGTCATAGAATGTATGTTTGGTATGACAAATGTAACTATCATTACCAAGAAAAAAAACTAGTTATAAGCATAAAATGTTTGGTATGACAATGACGTTTTTGTCCAAACTCACCGGAGCAAATAAGCCGAACCAAACGAAGCCTTCGAAGATCCATGGCGTCGTCTTCTCCCATTTCTGAAAATCTATGGCGTCGCGACAGCTTTTTCTACACTCTATTTTGCTTTTTTGCCCTCCTCTTACTGAGCGATCCGATGAAGCAAAGTAATCGAGGCTTCTTCCTGCAAAATTTTCCCACTCCATAAAATTTTTTCTAGATTGTCTACTCCTAAAACAAATTTGTCTGAAATTTTTTTATTGGGAGTTTTCAATATTCGTTTCCAGATGGCTATAGAACAAATTTTCTGATATGAGATCTCTTTCAGATGGATGTTTTTTTTACAGATTTTTATGCCTTTTTTTTCTCCAGATTCCTTCATGCATTCAGGTTCTTGTGTTATCAGATTCAAGTGATGTTAATTTTGGATTGAGATTATTTCAAAAATTAAATGAGGGAAGAAATTGATGAGCAAATCATACATGTGAAACAGGGCCTTAATTGTTTGTTGTGGCTCAAATGCATATATGAGTTATTAGTTGTTATGATGTATATGAAATGGTAGATCAACATGCGGTGTAAGAAGTTATACTTGATTCCATGGTATTGTAACTTTTTAAATTTGGAGCATTCATTTTAACAAGTGAGTTTATAGTTAATGTTTTTTTAAAAGTAGTCACAAATCTCAATAAAAATTAACATTTCAAAGTAGATGATAAAATGACTAGTTCCCCTGTATACAGTGGCGGAACTAGGATTTCGAAGTCGCACGGGCACAATTAAAGTATTATCAATTCGGGGGGTTCGGGGGGTAGCGGCCCCTGATGTGGGGGTTCGGGGGCTGTGTCCCCGAAAATTTTTTTTTGATGATATATTTATGTAGGGAAAATATTGAACAAAATATTACACAACATAGCTCTACAGGTTGATTCAACCCTTTTCCACTTTCCAAGTCTCCACATCCAAGTTCTCTAGCAACTCGATCAAACTTGTAAAAACTACCTATATACTCCTTACATGTATCAAATTAAGCAACCAATTTTTGAAATGCATAAGCCAAAAGAAAATCAACATGTCATGTAGTATGCTTACATTTGATGGATTGTTGCTAAAATATAAATATAAAATGGGAAGATTTGTGAAAAATGAAGATTATGAAGATTTTATAAGTGAATTTCAGCAACAAAATTAACATTTCACAAACTCAAGTAAAAGATAAGCAGTACAAAGCAATAGCAGGGGCCGAAGGAGGAAGAGTTGTGAAGCGATGAGTACAAAGCAATAACAGTACAAAGCAAAATTAACATTTCTAAAAGGAGGCAGCTCACCTTGGTCAGCGGAATGAGGGAATGTGAGTTGAGGTCGCCGAAGGAGGAGAGTTGTGAAGCGATGCCCTAGCAGTCGGAGGTTTGTGAATAAATCCCGAAGTCTTCCACGCGTGCGACATCGAGTAGAATCGATGAGAGTTCTTGCGGGAAGAGGAACAAGCGGAGTGAAAAAATCACGAATGGAGGGAGATGGAAGAGGAATAGACGGAGGAATACCTATGGGCGACGATTCGCAAGATGAAGAACCAGTGCAAGCCCGCCCTCGCCGATCCCAAGCTCGCCCGCCCTCGCCGATCCCAAATCGCCGCCCTAGCAGAAATCAGAAATCGCGAAAAGGCACTGTGCCTAATACTTATTCCGCGATATTTACGCTCGGGCACGTGCCCGAGCGTGCCCACACCCGCGTCCGCCTGATATTGGAACTCAAAAGTAGTCCTGCACAAAAATATTGTCGGGTTGGTTCGGGACCGACCTTTTAAAAGACCTGTCTTTTGGCCGACCGGGACCGGTCCCGTGTAAACCAGTCCCGGTCCGGGATCGATTTTTCTCCTCTGGAGGAGGACCGGCTGGGACCGGAGGACCGATCTTTTAATTTAAATTTTTTAAAAATATAAAGTAAATTATTTTTTTTTGTGATAAAATTTAATTTTTATTAAAATGAAATAAATATAAAATGGAAAAAATAAAACTCAAAATGAAATAAAATTTTAATTTTATTAAAAATTAAATAACAATATAATATTACAAATTTACAATAATTACATTTAAATTGTAAAATAAATAAAATATATTTTGCTATTTTATTCTGCGTTGCCCAGATTTAAGTTATTCAGCTCGTCTTCAACTTCAGACTCGCTATCTTCAATTGACGAAACATGTTGCCTCTTCCTCAGAACATCCAAGTGATTTTTGTAGCAAATGCAAATCTCCAAAGATTATTCAGTCAAACGACTTCTTCGCTCGTTCAGAATCCTGCCACTCACAAAAAACGCAGACTCCAAAGCTACCATACTAGTTTGGATTGTTAGTAAATCACGGGTCATTAAGGCCAAAATAGGATACACATTAGTTTTAGATTTCCACCAGTTTAAAATATCAAAATTTTCAATTTCGCTTGCGGTCATATAATCTTGAAATTGTGTTTTGTTATATAAACCTAATTCGTTTAAGTACTTGATGTTTTTTGTTTTTTCCTAAAAGCTAATTCTAAAAGTTTATCTTTTAAAATATCTCTTATTTTAGGTTGGGTGGATACTACGTGAGGGCGCAATCCGTACATTTGATCATAATAATTATAAAGACGAGTAAATTCATAATCAAATTTTGAAATACTAACATTAACAAAAGCACTAGAGGATTCGTCTAAATTTAAATTCCGATTAATTTCTTCTACAAAATTTTCTACGCCGTCTACGCTCATTAAAGAGTTCAAACCCGCGACGCAAGAAAACATAGGCTGGCAGCAGCAGCAGCGCTGCATACTGCAGCAGGCCGACAACATTAATGCTGTCGACGGGTAACAACTCTTTAAAAGAGCCGTTACTATACGGGCACCGCCAGAGCTCTGTCCTATGGTAGTGCCGCCACCCTTCCTGATCTCAAAGAGGTCGTTGACCCCTCTCCAACGAGGTCGGGTGTCCCTGGGAGGCCCTCGTGCTCGGCCACCACCCGGGCTTAAAATAAAGCCCGGGTGGTAGTGGTGCTCCGACGGATGGAACATCTTCCACGCCGCCCCTAAGATATGGAGGACAATCCACCTAGGATGGGGTCCTTCGGGAGGGTCCGTGTTGGTTGGCCATGGAGGCGGTTGAGGAGCTCGGCTTTTGAGTTTTGCCGGAGAGGGGGATTCCAACAGAGTTTGGCCAAGCTCGGTATGGTCGGCTGGTGAGTGTGACTCCCCTGAAGGTAGTAGCCTCTATTTATAAGCTGAGTTTTAACTCATCCCCCTCCATCTCACCTCTCAGTTTAACTTAAACCCTATGTAGGGCTTCATCCAACCCTTGTTAAGTCAAGGGGGACAGGTGGCCTCCATCTGAGAAGGAGGTACAATACCTCTGGTTGAGGAGCAGAGGCCTAAGGGAAGCTTGGTTAGGTTAACATCTTATTAGTGGAAAGAGAGAGGGGGGGGGGGGGAGAATGGGTTTTTTTAAACCTTAATCTTAACCCATGTGATTTCAGCCTTTAATGGCCTTGAAATTAGTTCCCTAATTTTGAACTAAGTGGCTTATGGTGGAGACTTGGTTTGGGTGGAGCTCAAGTGGGTTTTATTAGGGGTGTGCAAAAATAACCGAAGAACGGAGAACCAGACCAAAATCGAACCGAACCGAATGGTTTGGGTCGGTTCCAAATAGGTTCGGTTCTGGTCTGGTTCTCATAATACCAGAACCGACAATTCAGTTTGGTTCCTGGTTCCAAGGGTCGGGTACCCAGAACCGATCCGAGAACCGACTATCGATGCTAAAGAAAATATTTTGAGATAACAGTTATACACGTACTGCTTAATACGCGAAAAATAATTGAGAATATATTCGTATTGGTAAAGAAAATAGTTGTTGTACTTGTGTAGTTCTATGACTTCAATATTATAAAGAGTCCTTATTCAATTATTTTGAGACATTGATAATGTATTACAAAGAGTCATGAGTTTGAAGAGCCATTTTTAAATTATTTTGATACATAGGTAGAACCGAGAATCGAACCGGAACCGAACCGAAGCAAACGGTTCGGATCTGGTTCTACACTTAGGACCATGCGTCGGTTCCGGTTCCAAAAGTTCGGAACCGAACCTATATGGGTCGGTTCTTGGTTTTGGGTGGAACCAAACCGAACCGATCCGAGTTGCACCCCTAGGGTTTATGAAAGAATTCCAATTTTGTGAGGGGTTTGACCAAATTCAGCCGTATGGTGGGTCCCCCATGGGGTCAAGGTCAATGTAGGTCCGTGTTGTCGAGTGATGAGTCAATGTTGAGGTGTCAGAGTAATATTTGTGTGTGCACTCTTCTCGATGCACCATATAGCTTGATGGGACCCGTTTTGGTCAAATTTACAAAACAACATCGGAATTGAGAGAAACAAATTTCATCGCACTCTTATAGATCGCACGAGTCCAATGCAACTGACTGAGTTCATTTCCGAGCTCGTTTGCTAAAAAAGTAATTTCGGGGCGATAATGTTGAACGACGTTAATTAAAAATGGTCATTTTTGCTGAATGACATTAGATTCAGATAAAATGAATTGTGTTGCACTCATATGAATCATACGAGTCTAACACAATTGACATAAGTCAATGCTGAGCTTATTTGCTGATTTTATCATTTGGGGTTGTCGTGGCGAGTTACATGACTTAAAACGATCATTTTTACCAAAGGACCTCCGATTCAGATGAAACAAGTTCTGTTGCATTTGTATTGATTACACGAGTCTAATGCAACTGACAGAAGTCAATTTAGAGCTCGTTTGCTCAATATGACAATTGACATCTTGTAGTGATTGTGTAACACAACATTACTCAAAATAGTCATTTCCTCCAAACGACCTCATATTCGAACGAAACGAGTTCGGTTGCACTGGTATTGACTATACGAGTCTAATACAACCGACGGAAGTTGATTTAGCGCTCGTTTGCTCATAATGACATTTCAAAGTGGTTATGTAGTAGGGTGTGCAATAATAACCTGAGAACCGAGAACCGAACAGAACCGACACTTTGGGTAGGTTCCAACTAGGTTCGGTTCTGGTCTGATTCCCATTATACCATAACCAACAATTTGGTTCGGTTTTCGGTTCCACAGGTCGGGTACCCAAAACCGATCCGAGAACTGAAAATCAATGCTAAAGAAATTTTTTTAAAGACAACGGTTATAATCATATGACTTAATATGTGAAAATGATTGAGAATATAATCGTATGACTAAAGAAAATAATTTTTGAACTTGTGTACTTGTATTATTTCAAAGTTAGAGAAAATAATGATTCAATTATTTTGCGACATTGTTAGTTGTATAACAACGAATAATGAGTTTGAAGAGTCATTTTTTAATTATTTAGAGACATGGGTAGAACCGAAAATCGAATCGAAGTGAATGGTTTAGATCTGGTTCTATACTTTAGGACCGTGGGTCGGTTCTAGTTCTAAAATTTTGAAATCGAATTGATTCGAGTTGCATCCTTATATGAATTGGTTCTTGGTTTTGGGTGGAATCGAACCGAACCGATCTGAGTTGCATCCCTATTATGTAGCACAACATTACTCAAAATGAGCATTTCCTCTAAATGACATCGGATTTGAACGAAACGTGTTACGTTGTACTCATATTGACTATACGAGTCTAATACAACTTACAGAATTCGATTCAAAGCTCCTTTGCTCAAAATAACATTTCGGGTAACCTCCTAGCTTCTAGGGTACCTTGTAAGCAACAATGTTGCTTTTATTGAGTCATCTAGGGTCCTAATGACACAATAAAAATCAGGATGTTACACCTCATCTCCTTGGTCTACTGCATGCTTCACTTGCATAGTAAAAATGAGCGAAGAAGCAATTCCAGTTAAATCTTGAAATTTAACTTCATCTTGTTCCTCACTTCTTAAGGTCATCTCCTTCAGTTTGTAATTAATACTATTCATTTGTTTAGACAGCTAATACATGCCCAAAACAACATCAAACTTCGCCAGTAGCAACACTGCAACCTCTAAATCAAAGTCGGATTGCTTAATTCTCAAGATAACACGGCCTCTTCAGCTTGTACTCACAAAATATCCATTTGGAATCCGAACATTGAGTTTCATGCCCGCATAAAAAGTCTCAACTCCAATGCTCCGGATAAATCCTTCCGCCAAAAAGAGTGACGCTCACATATCAAATAAGAATTTCACATGTACATTGAATACTAAAATGATACAAAACAAACATAGCACAAGACAAGTGGTTGTAGGTCAAACACATAACATGGGTAAAATTAATTTAATGTTCATACCTGCCACAACGCCAGGCTGACGGATAGCCTCTTGTTTACAGAGGCTATAAACCCTGGGCTGGACTTGTGCAAATCATGAGGGACGAGATTCCACTGCCCTGCTTCGCTGGCATAGTGTTGTTAATGGAACGTTCACCTAGGAGTGGGGGGGGGGGGGGGGGGGGGGGGGGGTGTTAGGTGATCTCGCTTCGTTTCAGAATATTAGCGCGATTTATGACTATTCAAGCAGAGCACACAAGTATTGCACAAGAAAATCACAACAGACGACACAAGATCTATAGAGGTTCCTCAAGACCGGGTGTCTTGAGTAGTCCTCTATCCCTCTGCGCCTACCTAGTAGTGTGCTAGGCTCGGCAAACTCTGCCAAATCTTCAAGCCCGCAAGCCTTACAACACGGACCCGCAAGTCCTACAGCCTAGGCCCGCAAGCCCCTACTGCACCCGATCCCGCAAGCTCGACACTCAGGCCCTCAAGCCCTACACAACACAGACCCGCAAGTCCTGTGCCTACAACCTAGGCCCGCAAGCCCTTACTTCACCCAAGCCCTCAAGATCGACAAACTCGGACCCCCCAAGTCCACTGCCCTGGACCTCAAGCCTCACAACTCTCCAGCCCTCAAGCTAGACGGTGTCGGACCCACAAGTCCACTGCCCTGGCCCTCAAGCCTCACAGCTCTCCAGCCCTCAAGCTATACACTTAGGACCTCAAGACTTACAACAATAAAAGAGGTTTACAGTAACGAACACTGTTTCTTCTGCCTGATGAAGATCGACAACTTAGCCTGATGGAGATCGGCTTCTTGAGGTTGAAGAAGATATTTCTGATTCAGATCTTGAAAGCACAGTTCTTCTTCAATCTCTTCTCTTAGCCTGATGAGGAACGACTTCTTATCAGTCGATGGAAATGACTGATTCTTCTGAGAACGCTTGATTCTTGTTCTCTTTCTTTCTTTACGCCGCTTTTACTGTTCTATTTGCCATATACGTAAGTTCTTTCTGATTGATACTTGCTTTAGGGCATACTCTTCTCTTTTATAAGACTGCGAGGCTCCTAACGGTCTTCTGAAAAAGTTCCTTAAGTGTCAGACGCCCCATTCCTTAAGAGCACGCGCTGATTGGACAATCAGGCGGCGACATTAATTGCTGACAGCGCGTCCGCAACATTTGAATTCCGTCTCGACAAAATTTCCAGCTTTATGCCGATACTGACAGCATTACGACGATATGGATAATATCTCGACGACAGGACTTTGTCGATGCCTTAGGCCTTGGTGGATCTTCAAGTCTTCTAGCTTCTGCCTCTGATGCTGGTATCTCAACGATACGAGATATCCCAGCATTTCTGCATATACAACGATATGCTATCTCTGACTGTGTCGTCGTGATCTTCTTTCTTGCAGACTATCGTCGTAATCACTTTGTTCTTTCGACGGCATGAGCGATATCATGTCGACAGACTATGCTTTAGCAACTGCTTGTCTCCAGCTATTCTTCTTTAGTCTTCTCGACATCGCGCCTTCTTTACGACGATGTCTGTTCTTCTCGACGACAAGGCTACTTTGTTGATGTCGACGATACTGCATCTTCTCGACGACATCCCTTCCTTTGATATCTTCATGTCTTCTCTGCGATCGACGAACTTCATTCTGGATTCGACGAACAACATTCTGCGTTCGACGAACTTCATTCTTCTGTCCCGTCTCTGCGTTCGACGAACTTCATTCTGTGTTCGACGAACTCGCCAAGTCTCAGCGTTTGCTTCTGTCCCGTCTCTGCGTTCGATGAACTTTGTTCTTTGTTCGACGAACTCCATTCTTCGTTCGACGAACTTCATTCTGCGTTCGACGAACTCGCTAAGTCTCAGCGTTTGCTTTGCTCATCATCATGACGACAAGCATACTTTGTCGACGACATCTCCTATTCTTCTCGACGATATTCCTTTAACTTCCTGAGATTATGAGCTAGAGAAGTGATCAAATACAAAGTGAAGTTTTCTTGACTTGGTGACTTCTTCAAATCAGGAATCATGTGGGCAAGATTTCCAACAATCTCCCCCTATTTGAAGAAGTCAGAATCTCAATTCATGACTACTTTCACTTGACAATAAATGCTATAATCTTAAATGGAAGGCATGAGCATTTAAGATTTTACTTATCTTTTGCTGAACTTATGAGTACATCAAGCTTGTAGCTCCCCCTTGATTTGATGTCTCTTCTTTTGTGGCCCCCCTACTCCTTTGCTCCCCCTATCTTTGAGGTCTTCTTGAGCATCTTGTCTTGAACATATTGATGTCATTTCTCCCCCTTTCTGACTTCTTCCCTGCAGCTCTCCTTTAGGTAGACAACAGTCCAAGCTCCCCCTTGCTCAGTCATAGTTCATCCAAATCCGGAGAGATTTTCTAACCAAACATCCCCAATTGGAATTTGAAGAAGTTAAACTTAGCTTCATCTAGGGGCTTTGTAAATATATCAGCCACTTGTTTGTCTGTTGGGACAAACTCAAGGGTGAAATCTTCATTTTCCACATGCTCCCTGATAAAGTGATACCTGATCTCAATATGCTTAGTCCTGCTGTGAGAGACATGGTTCTTAGTAATTGAGATTGCACTTGAAGAGTCACAAAACATGAGTGTTTTGGTCATCTTTAGATTGTAGTCTTCAAGTTGATGCTGAATCCATAGCAGTTGGGCACAACAGCTCCCAGCAGAGATATACTCTGATTCTGCTATTGAGATTGCCACACTGGTCTGCTTCTTACTGCTCCAAGAGACCAGTCTTCCACCAAGGAATTGACATGTCCCTGAGGTACTCTTCCTATCTTCCTTGCACCATGCATAATCTGCATCTGAGTAGCCAGTCAGTTCACATTCATTGTTCCTAGGGTACCATATGCCAAGATTTGATGTACCCTTAGGTATCTTAAGATTCTCTTGACAGAGACATGATGAGATTCCTTAGGATTCACCTGATATCTAGCACAAACACATGTAGCAAATATTATGTCAGGCCTACTTGCAGTTAGATAAAGCAAAGATCCAATCATGCATCTGTTCTTGGTTTCATCAAAGGGTATGCCCTTCTCATCCTTGTTCAGAGACACATTGGTTCCCATCAGAGTCTTCATTGAAGAAGCACTCTCCAATCCAAATTTCTTGACTAGCTCCCTAATGAATTTGGTCTGGGAGATGAAAATACCATCTTCATATTGTTTCACTTGGAGACCTAGGAAGTATTTGAGCTCACCCATACTGCTCATCTCAAACTTTCCCTGCATCAAGTTGGCAAACTTTTTGCAGAGATTGTTATCTGTAGAGCCAAAGATGATGTCATCCACATAGATCTGCACTAGCAAGATCTTGCCCTTTACTTCCCTTAGGAACAATGTCTTATCAATCTTTCCCCTTGAGAATTTGTTCTCAATTAGAAAGCTTGACAGAGTCTCATACCAGGCCCTAGGTGCCTGTTTTAAGCCATAAAGTGCTTTTCTAAGAAAGTAAACATAATCAGGGTGAGTAGGGTCTACAAAACCTGAGGACCGCTTTACATATACCTCCTCTTTGAGGTCACCATTTAGGAAGGCTGACTTCACATCCATCTGGTAAACCTTGAAACCTTGGTAGGCTGCATAGGCCAGAAACAATCTTATTGCTTCCAGTCTGGCTACTGGAGCAAATGTCTGATCAAAATCTATCCCTTCCTTTTGTCTGTAGCTTTTTTCCACTAGCCTTCTTTATTTTTGGTGATGATTCCATTTTCATCCAATTTGTTTCTGTAGACCCATTTAGTTCCAATGATGTTCTGTCCTTGGGGACTTGGAACCAGTTTCCAAACTTTGTATCTCTTAAAGTGGTTCAGTTTCTCCTGCATTGCTGCAATCCAAAATGGATCCTGATTTGCTTCCTCAAATTTCTTGGGTTCAATTTGAGAGAGAAAACTCAGGTGCAATGCTTCATTTGCAGCTCTACTCCTTGTCAGCACACCTTGGTTGACAACTCCTATAATTTGCTTCTGAGGATGATCTCTTACTTGTTTCAAGGTGGCTGGCAGTATTCTGGGGATTTCTTCAGCTGTAGGTCTTTTAGGTTGCACTTCTTCTGCTGTTTCTGTGTCTTCCACAACATATGTTTCAAGCTCAACATCTATTGATTGATCTTTACTTTTAGCTGAGGTTCCAGCTTGGTCATCAATGCATAATTTTTCCATCTTCTCATCAATACCTGCATTCATTAGAGAACTAGACCAGCCTTTGTGAATGAGGCTGGTCTCATCAAATACAACATGCACAGATTCTTCCATTGTTTGAGTATTGATGTTGTACACTCTATAGGTCTTGCTATGAGAGCTGTAGCCAACAAAAATACCATCACTGCTTTTTTCAGCAAACTTGGTTAGTTTGGATTTCCCATTATTAAGGACATATCATTTACTACCAAAGATCCTAAAGTAGGATAGGGTTGGTTTTCTGCCCTTCATTAACTCATATGGAGTTTTCTTGTGGTCTTTGATGATTGAAGCCCTGTTTATCACATGACAAGCAGTGATGAAAGCCTCTGCCCAGAAGTATTCTGGTAGAGATGAGTCACTTAGCATTGTCCTACTTGCCTCTATCAAGGTTCTATTCTTCCTTTCAGCAACCCCATTCTGTTGAGGGGTTCTGGGTGAGAAAAATTCTTGGGAGATACCTAGTTCTTGGCAGAATTTTGTCATGGCCCCTGACTGAAATTCTGTCCCATGGTCACTTCTGAGTTTGACCACATTACAGTCCATCTCATTCTGGATCTGCTTGACAAAATTTCTCAAGATATCTAGGGCATATGATTTTCTTTTGAGGAAGAATACCCAAGTGAACCTTGAGTAATCATCAACAAATACACGGGTGTAGGCCTTCCCTCCTAAGCTATGAACTGACATAGGACCAAACAAATCCAGATATAGTAAAAATAAGCACATAGAGGAATTTTTGTTAGATATGCTTTTAAAACTGGTCCTAGTCTGCTTTCCAAGTTGGCAAGCTTGACAAGGACCATCCTTGATGCACTTAATATTAGGTCCATTCCTAACTAGGTCTTGTGAGAGAAGCTTGTTGACGCGCAAATCTAGCACACCGCTATAGGCGGTAGCAAAGCTGCGACACGAAACGGCAGTGTACCGGTCGTTGTCAAGTAATATAAAACGAGGAGCGAATCCCCGAGTATCGAATCTCTAAGGAACACAGTAAGGTGGAGTTAACTATTGAGGAAGGACTTGAGATCGAAGTCCTTTAGGTCAGATGGATGCGAAAGGGGGTGATTTGGTTTGTGGAAAATAAAGTAAAAGAGCTAAATCAACTACTCCTATGCAGGCCTTGAGCGCACTACTTCGCTTGGCGGGATGGAAACTACGTAGGCCTTGAACGCACTACTTCGCTAGGAGGATGGAAGAGTAGGCACGCGGGTGAGGTGGTTCGCACTGGCGGAAAGGTTTTGAGGGCCGTTAGCACCTCTTGGCTAGGCGGATGGATCACATGGGCTGCTATGCACCGCTTCGCTGCGCGGATGGATGAGAAGACTTGCGGATGGAATGGGTCACACCGGCGGAATGAGGGTCGCAATCACCTTGTCAATAGGCACGCCATTAGCAATTGCTAGTGCGGCACACAGAACACTCACACCACAATCACCATGAAAGCACACCTCAAGCACTCCTAAGCATGAAAACATTTCATAATATTTGACAAGAAGTTCAACAAATATAGAGTGCAACATCATCAACATAAGAGAAACTAACTACAATCATAAGGAGGAAAGGAGAAAAAGCTAGAAATACAACCACATCCAGAGACTTGTTGGGATTCACGGTTGGAATCGCTGGGTTGTCAATCCGCGTCCAAGCTCGGTCCACAACTACGTCCGGGGTCCAGAGGATCTGTCACCTTCCCTCCAATATACCCGTCTTCTCCGTGTCACGATCTGGCCGCCACAAAAGCTGTGTACTCCTTCCTCGGTTGATGAGAGTAGGGCTAGGATCTCTCCCTTGAAGAGCTTGGATGATTCGAGGTGGCCTCAGGTGAAAGGGGGAGGAAGAAACATTCAAAAATGGAGCTTTCCGCTCTGACGGTGGAAGAAATTGCGGAACAGCCCCCCCGGGTCCCGACCTAAAATCGCGCATAGGTATTTATAGAAAAATAGGGTGCACGATCAGGCGCACGACTAGTGGTCGTGCGCGAAGGAATGCCTCTGATCGTGCGCGAAGAACCTGTAGCATATTCCTGAACTGCAAAATAGCGCACGGTCAGTGGCGCACGACCAGTGGTCGTGCGAGAAGAAGGTCTATGATCGTGCGAACTTCTTTGTTTGGTAAGGGGAATTAACGCACGACCAGTGGTCGTGCGCCTGATCGTGTGCGAAGGAAAACGCACGATCAATGGCTTTTTAGGCAGAAATTGCCCCCAGTCAAACTCCGAGCATCGCACGACCCTTGAACCTGCATGAAAACATCCAGGACCACTAGAATATAAGGAATCACACCAAAATGGGCTAAAATGTGCACCTCATGTGAGAATTGTGAATAAGTGAAATATAAGCATTAATACACAAAAAGTAAAGTGCAAGTGCGTGAAAACTAGCCCAGATGAGTCCTAAAATCACTATATAAATTGGACTCATCACTTGTCTATTGTCTTATAGTTGATGTGTGCAAGTCTCTTGTGTCATTGTACACATAAAGCCTCTTTACCATCAGCTACAAGACATATGGGCATGGAAGAATTTGTATTGAGAAAGTTTAAGCAATAAATATTGCCACTCCGAGTGCCAGTTAAGGTAGCCTCAGAATCTGAGGACTTCTTAATTAGGCACTTGTCCTTGTGGAAAGTAATAACAATGCTTAAATCACAAAGTTGACTTATGCTTATGAGATTGTGTTTCAACCCCTCCACATAAGATACCTTTGTGATGGTAACTAACCCATTAGAGATGTTGCCATATCCCCTGGTCACCCCCTTTTCTGAACCTCCAAAGATCACAGTTGGTCCATTCTCCACAGGGATGAATTCTCTTAAGTACTTTTTGACTCCAGTCATGTGCCTGGAGCAGCCACTGTCCAAATACCAAATTGGATATTGGTTGGCATTTGGACATACCTGCAAAACAAATCACTTCCCCTTAGGTACCCAATATGGATTGGGTCCTTGGTTTCTGTTAGGGTGATATAAAGGAACAACAAACCTCTGAGGGTTCTGCACTCTCTTTGCATTGAGCCCTGTTGGGTTGAACCAATAGTCCAAAGCAAAGTGGCCTACTTTCCCACAGCCCCAACATTCATATCTGTTGTATCTTCTCTTCTGCTTCATCATCTGAATGGGGGTGGCAGTGCTGATGAGCAGGAGAGAAGGCTTCTTGCCTAACAGATCTTGGGTGAACCTCATATGTGTGAGTCTGGGGAGGAATTGGTCTCAACACATTTTGGTTCACCTTCTTGGGAACAGTCTTGGTAGGAACAATCTTTCCCCTTCCCTTGATTGCTGTTGCTGCAGGTCTGTGGGCTGAAGGACTTGGCACCAGCACCTTCTTATAGGAAGGTCTAGCTTCAGGATCTTTGCCCGTAACTGTCTCCTGATTGAAACCGATACCAACTCTGAACTGTCCAGAGAAGGTGTCGATGATGGGCAGGATGGTTTTGGGCATAGAGAAGCTGGATGCAAGTTTCTTCTCAGCCAACAGCATTTCCTCAAGGTCCTTGATGACCTTGTTCTTCTATCCTAATTCAACATTCTTAAGCCTTATGGCTTCCTTGAATTTGTCCACTTCTTTGCTCATAGAAGCCAGCTTCTCAGTTGTCTCCTGGAGCTTAGATTGAACGGGCTTCAAGTAATCTAACTCCTTAGACTGGACTTTGAGGAGTTTCTTACAGCTTTTGAAAGCTTTCCACAAGGCTTTATATTGCCTTATCAGTTCAGACTCAACCTCATATTGGGATCTTGAGGCTGTGCTGTTGGCATCAGACACACCCTCATCATCATGCAAGGAATCTGCTGCTGATCCAGAATCAGAGTCAGATAGAGAAGTTTTGTTAGTTACCTTCCCAGGAGATATGTCATCCTGGTTGTCTTCACTGATGGCCATCAAGCCAATGAGTGCATCTTCCTCAGTACCAGAGGAGCTTGAGTCAGAATCACTCAGTGTTCTGATCTTCTTGGCCATGAATCCTTTTTCAGATTTCCTCTTGCTCCTTGAGCTTCTTCTTTCTTCATGGTTCCTCGACTCCTTCTTCTTAGAGGGGCAGTCAGCAACCATGTGACCTGTCTTGTTGCAGGAATAGCAAACAGTATTATTTAAATCATATTTACCAAGGTTAGATTTGTACATTTCCTCCCTGGGGGCTATAGATCTGTCATGATAATCAGATCTTCTGGAGCTTGAGGGGGAGTTTCTGTGATTGTCCCTCCTCCTTCTGTGTATCAGCTTCCTGAACTGTTTGGAGAGAAGGGCCGCCTCTCTGTCAGTATCATCAGAATCTGAAGAGTTGACTTCTGATTCTTCACTGCTCTCAGATCTGTTCTGAGTTGCAGAGGTCTTGCTCTTGGATCTTCTCGTTCTCTCAGCTTTTAGAGCCACAGATCTGTCTCTTGAGTTCCCCTTTGAGCTTTCTTCTTCAGCCTTCCTGGTGTTGAGCTAAAGTTCATGGGACAGCAACTTCCCATACAGGTTCTTGGGCTCCATGATGCCCAGCTGACCCGCCTCTCTGATGGCACAGATTTTGATGTCCCATTCCTTTGTGAGGGATCTAAGAAACTTGTCATTAAGATCAGAGTTGGTGAACTCTCTTTCATAGTTTCTTAGTCCATTCACTATCTTGAAGAATCTCTCATAACAGTTAGAGATTGTTTCATTCTTGACTTGCTTGAAAGCCTCACACTCTTGGTTGAGAAGGGATTTCCTATCATCCCTTACCTCCTCAGTACCCTCCATGTACACGATCAGGGAGTCCCACATCTCCTTGGCCGTTTTGCAGTGAATCGGATTCTGGAGGGTAGAGTCATCTATGGCACTTACAATGACATTTTGGGCCCTCTTATCTAGGCCTGCCAGGATTAGCTCATCCTTGTCCATGTCCTCATATTTTTTTATCACCTTCCTTGTTGGATCAATGGTGGAGGGAGTTGTAGGGATAAAGGGACCCTGTTGGACTGTTAAGTAAATTCTTGGATCAGCCGCCTCCATGAAAAGCCTTACCCTTTCATTCCAGATGGGAAAGTTCTCCTTTGTGCAGATTGGGAGTTTCACGGCTCTCATTTCCCGATTCTGATCTCCACCAGCCATGACGAGTCATTCCACGATCTAGATCAGAAGGTTAAGTCTTCTTTTGATCAACCTCGCTTTGATACCACTTGTTGTTAATGGAACATTCACCTAGAGGAGGGGGGGGGGGGTGAGGTGATCTCGCTTCGTTTCAGAATATTAGCGCGATTTATGACTATTCAAGCAGAGCACACAAGTATTGCACAAGAAAATCACAGCAGACGACACAAGATTTATAGAGGTTCCTCAAGACCGGGTGTCTTGAGTAGTCCTCTGTCCCTCTGCGCCTACCTAGTAGTGTGCTAGGCTCGGCAAACTCCGCCAAATCTTCAGGCCCGCAAGCCTTACAACACGGACCCGCAAGTCCTACAGCCTAGGCCCGCAAGCCCCTACTGCACCCGAGCCAGCAAGCTCGACACTCAGGCCCTCAAGCCCTACACAACACAGACCCGCAAGTCCTGTGCCTACAGCCTAGGCCCGCAAGCCCTTACTGCACCCAAACCCTCAAGCTCGACAAACTCAGACCCGCAAGTCCACTGCCCTGACCCTCAAGCCTCACAGCTCTCCATCCCTCAAGCTAGACGGTGTCGAACCCGCAAGTCTACTGCCCTGACCCTCAAGCCTCACAGCTCTCCAGCCCTCAAGCTAGACACTTAGGCCCTCAAGCCTTACAACAATAAAAGAGGTTTATAGTAACGAACACTGTTTCTTCTTCCTGATGAAGATCGACAACTTAGCCTGATGGAGATCGGCTTCTTGAGGTTGAAGAAGATGTTTCCGATTCAGATCTTGAAAGCACAGTTCTTCTTCAATCTCTTCTCTTGGCCTGATGAGGAACGGCTTCTTATCAGTCGATGGAGATGACTGATTCTTCTGAGAACGCTTGATTCATGTTCTCTTTCTTTCTTTACGCCGCTTTTACTGTTCTATTTGCCATATGCGTAAGTTCTTTCTGATTGATACTTGCTTTAGGGCATCCTCTTATCTCTTTTATAAGACTGCGAGGCTCTCAACGGTCTTCTGAAAAAGTTCCTTAAGTGTCAGACGCCTCATTCCTTAAGAGCACGCGCTGATTGGACAATCAGGCGGCGACATTAATTGCTGACAGCGTGTCTGCAACATTTGAATTCCGTCTCGACGATATTTCCAGCTTTATGCCGATACTGACAGCATTACGACGATATGGATAATATCTCGACGACAGGACTTTGACGATGCCTTAGGCCTTGGTGGATCTTCAAGTCTTCTGGCTTCTGCCTCTGATGCTGGTATCTCGACGATACGAGATATCCCAGCGTTTCTGCATATGCAGCGATATGCTATCTCTGACTGTGTCGTCGTGATCTTCTTTCTTGCAGACTGTCGTCGTAATCACTTTGTTCTTTCGACGACATGAGCGATATCATGTCGACAGACTATGCTTTAGCAACTGCTTGTCTTCAGCTGTCCTTCTTTAGTCTTCTCGACATCACGGCTTCTTTACGACGATGTCTGTTCTTCTCGACGACAAGGCTACTTTGTTGATGTCGACGATACTGCATCTTCTCGACGACATCCCTTCCTTCGATATCTTCATGTCTTCTCTGTGATCGACGAACTTCATTCTGGGTTCGACGAACAACATTCTGCGTTCGACAAACTTCATTCTTCTGTTTCCGTCTCTGCGTTCGACGAACTTCATTCTGTGTTCGACGAACTCGCCAAGTCTCAGCGTTTGCTTCTGTCCCGTCTTTGCGTTCGACGAACTTCATTCTTCGTTCGACGAACTCCATTCTTCGTTCGACGAACTTCATTCTGCGTTCGACGAACTCGCCAAGTCTCAGTGTTTGCTTTGCTCATCATCATGACGACAAGCATACTTTGTCGATGACATCTCCTATTCTTCTCGACGATATTCCTTTAACTTCCTGAGATTATGAGCTAGAGAAGTGATCAAATACAAAGTGAAGTTTTCTTGACTTGGTGACTTCTTCAAATCCGGAATCATGTGGGCAAGATTCCTAACACATAGCTAGAACCCACCGGTGTTGTAGGCTCCTGCCTCTGCTCCTCCTTGGGAACATTCTCATGACACCTACGAGCTATGTGGTATGACTTGCCACATCTGTAACATGTAGTGGGTCTCCTGATGTAGCACACACCGGATTGCGCACAATTAACCTGCACGCGTGAGTGAAACAATTGCTCAAACACTATGCATGCAACCCAAATGGATCCACTATAGCGCTCCACTATCACATGCAATATCTAGATCCTAACGATGAGTTGACGGTCACAATTTTTAATATAAAGGATTTCTTACGAGTTATAAGAAACAATTCCCAACGACAATTAATCGATTGAGTGCGAACCCTTTCCGACCAATTGGTTGGAGAGCGACGACGAACTAGACTTGCTCCGACTAACGTTCGCTATTTCCGATCGTACACCACCACATTCATTCACACACAAGAATAAAAATGTAGAGATGAATCACACAAGAGGGGGAGGTAAGAAGCGCATTACCCAACCGAATGGATCCGGAAAAACTAATCGCCGCTGGCGCCGGCGCAAGGAGTCACCTTGGTGGAAGGGGAGAAGTACCACTCGGCCCCGATGACACAGATCTCACCGGAGGAGGGGCGCTCGTCGCCGGGGGAGATGGAGCTCGCCGGATGGATCGATCTCGGCCTCTTCTATCACGCCGAAGGGAAGAGGGTTGCTGACCACGATGACTAGAGCAGGGAGGAGGAGGCTGGTGTCACGCCAGGAAGGAGGAGGGAGATGAGGGCTGCCGGTGTCACGCCGGAGGGTGGAAGTGGAGGCCGCCGGTATCACGCCGGAGAGGGGGGGGGGGGGGGGGGGGGGTGGCCGCTGGTGTCACGCCAAGCAGCCGGCAAGCTTCACGCCGCACAGGGCGAAAGGGCTTCACGGGAAAACCTGAGAACTCCTTTTTTCAATTCTTTTTTCATTAGGTTTTCAGCCCACAAAGAAGGCTTAAATATGGTACACTCTCATCCTCCTCCACACATCACGGTAGAGCCATCTTGGCCCTTCAAAATCCTAAGGCTGAAATTTTAAATGCAGAAATAAAAACAAAAAGATCCAGTGTGCTGACCGCTTAACAATTTGGTCATCCAGACAACGTAAAATAAAGTACGTAAAAATAAAATATTTGACAAACACTAAATGATAAGAAATGCGAGTAGGCCGAGATGAAAGATATTTAGCGGAGCATCGCACGGTAGGACCTCCGCGTGTTGGGCCGAAGGTTGTAATGGTGCGTCGCACCGCCAAGTGGTACCGGGTCGGCTCCATCAATCCTCCTCCGCTCAAAATCACTCATCACCGGTGAGTGGTCTAAGCGGTAAAGGTGTAGGATGTAAGCATCAAGGCTCTCCAACTCCGCGGCGGTCACCCATGTGGTGTCGTATCCGGGGCGGTCCTTCCAACGAACCAAGTAGCGGTATATGCCGCCCTCCGTGGAAGCAAATGGTGAACCCTCCAAAATCTGAGTTGGAACAAAGAGAATCTTCGGGAACCTGAGACAAGTATCAGTAACAAGCATAATATGACTTGGAACCCCTCTAGTAAGTGAGGGGGGCAGCTCCAAGTTAGTACAATGTTGGGACATGGAATCACTCTCTAACCCAATAGAATGGTCGTAAGGAGATGAAGAAGGGGGGTGAAGTAATTCTTGCGGTGTTTCATGAGACAATGTAAGATTATAAACAAGAAACATGAGTTGTATGCCCCAATCGGTAAGCAAGTCAAGAATGTACGCGTTATCGCCCAACTTCATTAAAATCTTAAAAGGGTCGGCGCGCCGGTTGGCTAATTTCATTACGGAACCCGTGAGTAACCGTTCGGGAATTGACTTAACCAAGACTAAATCTCCAACATCAAAAACTAGAGTCCGTTTGTGCACATTCGCTTGGTCGCGGTATGCGATGTATGTAGTGGTTAAGCGGTGGTGGATCTCGTGGTGCAACACATGCAAGTGAGGATCAACGTCATTTGCAAATTGTCTTGATTCATATGCAGGAGGTAATGAGATCAAGTCAAACGGCACACGGGAATAGGAGTCATACACAACTTCATTTGGAAAAATACTCGTGGACCGAATAGTGGAAGACGGAGGGGCGTGTTCGGAGAAGTTATAAGGGGAGTAGCCAAAAAAATTCCCAAGTTTTTGTTCATAACACAATTTAAAGATAGAGTTTGGGGTTCCTCGTGCGCACTAGGATTGAGTGGATAAAGTGATAGGCGGGGAAGTGAAAAACCCGGAATAAGGTCGAGGGCGTGTTGGGTATGCCTATGGGAGGGAAATTCGGAGGGAGGGTTCTCTACCATGTCACACAAGAGGGGGAGGTAAGAAGCGCGTTACCCAACCGGATGGATCCGAAAAAACTAATCGCCGCTGGCGCCGGCGCAAGGAGTCACCTTGGTGGAAGGGGAGAAGCACCACCCGGCCCCGATAGCACCGATCTCACCGGAGGAGGGGCGCTCGTCGCCGGGGGAGATGGAGCTCACCAGATGGATCGCTCTCGGCCTCGTCTGTCACACCGAAGGGAAGAGGGTCGCTGACCACGCCGACTGGAGCAGGGAGGAGGAGGCCGGGGTCACGCCGGGAAGGAGGTGGGAGGCCGGTGTCACGCCGGGAAGGAGGAGGGAGATGAGGGCTACCGGTGTCACGCCGGAGGGTGGAAGTGGAGGCCGCCGGTATTACGCTGGAGAGGGGGGGGGGGGGGGGGGGGGTGGCCGTTGGTGTCACGCCAAGCTACCGGCAGGCTTCACGCCGCACAGGGGGAAAGGGCTTCACGGGAAAACCTGAGAACTCCTTTTTTTCAATTCTTTTTTCATTAGGTCTTCAGCCCACAAAGAAGGCTTAAATATGGTACACTCTCATCCTCCTCCACACATCACGGTAGAGCCATCTTGGCCCTTCAAAATTCTAAGGCTGAAATTTTAAATGCAGAAATAAAAACAAAAAAATCCGGTGTGCTGACCGCTTAACAATTTGGTCATCCGGACAACGTAAAATAAAGTACGTAAAAATAAAATATTGGACAAACACTAAATGATAAGAAATGCGAGTAGGCCGAGATGAAAGATATTTAGCGGAGCATCGCACGGTAGGACCACCGCGTGTTGGGCCGAAGGTTGTAATGGTGCGTCGCGCCGCCAAGTGGTACCGGGTCGGCGCCATCATCCCCTCAGTGATGCTCCACTAGTCACGCCACTCCCTTCATCAGACTGTTGGGGGCAAATCTATTTCGACTTCTACCACCATCTGATTTCCCATGAGCTTCAGAAGTATTACCCTCCCCCTTTTTAGCCACAAATTCCTTGCGGCGCTGAATCTTTTCGACATCGAACTCCAAAGCTCTGTCAGCTTCAACTAAAGCACTGAAGCTTATCGCCTTCAAGGCTATCAACGGCTCCGCATGTTGTCCCTCAAGTCTTCATTGAATCTTTGAGTCTTCTTCTCATCATCTACAATAATGTGCCCTGCAGAGCAATTCAATCGGGTAAACTCCTGCAGATATGTATCCACACTCATGTCTCAATGCAAGAGCCACATAAATTTTTCTTGAAGAAATAGTCTCGTCGTTGTGGGAAGGTAACACTTCAAGAAAGCAACTGCAAACTCTCTCATCGTAATTTGAGTAGAAAGACCCCCACAAAGTGCCTACCACGCTCCTCAAGCCACCACAACTTGGCATCTCCCTCAAGCATAAAGGTAGCAAATGACACTTTCCGATCCTCTAATAGTTTATGCGGTTTCCAACAATTCTTTCACCATTGTCAACCAGTCCTCTGCCTTAGTTACTTTGAGCTGGTGATTTCTCTGACCAACCACCTGCTCTCCTACAGGAGCTGCTACCGCTACTTGCTCCACCGCACCCTCTGGCACCCGCCGGCCACAACTCCCATGGCCTGAGCTGCCACTACCGTCTCTGCCACCATCCTACAAAAGTCGGTGGGAGTCATATTCATGTTCGCCGGGACCGGAGCAGTATTGCTACTATCAGTGGGGTCCTCCTGAGCCCGTGAGGTTCCCACATCGCTGCTAGCACCCTAATGCATAAAATATTATAAGGTCAGACCGTCATCAATAATCAAACTTCAAACAGAGAAATGCACAAGGTTCCAACATACAAGCCTATGCAGATCAGTCTCTCTAATGATCTAAAATTCCTAAACTTAGCTCTGATACCAAATTGTAACACTCCACCTGCAATAGCAGTATCATAGGGGTCAGTCCAGGCTCCACAATATACTATCATCATAATAAGTTAGATATTAAATATGATATAAGAGATATAAAAGCCCACTCACAGTCACATGGGTCTGATCAGACCCACACTATACTAACATCACAGGTTATATAACTTTTGCTATATTTTTAACGGTTTTAGAGGAAGCGGCGGTGCTGAGGCGTTGACGTAGATAATTAAGCATTATTATTTTATGGAAAATGATAAAAATTATTATTAGTAATTTATGATGTACTTTTTTTTTGTGATAATTAATGTATTTATCATTTAAAATAATAGTCATTAAGATGGCTTATATTTTACTGCGACATTTTCTTTAAATTTTTTATTGTTATTTTCACATGCACAATCTCCCAATCTCAGAAGCGTATCCCATTATATTAGCTAACAAAATGTTAATTAATAAGTTATTTAAAATAATTTATAAATGTTAGGGTCTAGTTTCTTCAATTGAAAAAGATTTATTAGAATTTATTATAAACTGAGGGTAAGGTTTAGGCATCAATTTCATGATGTCACCGATATCTTAGATCTGAGGTTTTATATTCTGGAAAAATATTTTTTAAAATACTCGCACTTAAAAAAATATTATTTTACAAAATACATAAAAATGGTAATCAATTGTTTTTTGGATTTCAATTACTAATGGTAAGAAAAAAACATAGGCTCTGTTTGGTATGACATTTTTGCTCCGGTAAGTTTTGGACAAAAACATTTCCGTCATAGAATGTATGTTTGACATGACCAGAGGCAGAACTAGGATTTTTGGTGCAGTCCGAGCACAATAAATTTGAACTAACAAATTATTGTCAAAAAGATTGCTTAATTATCCTCTCCCTTCACCTACTCTGTCTTTCATGTGATTTTCGGACCACCACAATAGAATGGATTGTAGATGTTTGGGTAGCCATCGAATTAGCAATGGTTACCTCAACGATTTCATTTTCTTTGTTAGTCACTTTTAAATGTTGCGGATCTTAATACTTTTAAGGTAATTGTAAGTTTTGGTCATAAACTAGAACACACCATTTTTAACACAATCATCCTGGAAGCAGCAACAACAACAACAACAACAACAGCATAACCCATATAGTCCCCAATCATTGGGGGTATGGGCGGGGGAAGATTGGAAACAGACCTAACCTTTGGCACTATGCACAAAGTGGCTTCTCTCAGAGGAGAAAGACCTAACCTTTGACAATAAATGCACAAAGTGGCTGCTCACAGAGTACCACTGAAATAGTGGCCCCCTATACCGTCGCATTTGCTGCGGAATCATGCCCTCAAATCAAAGCCAAAGACATCAGAGAGGGCAAACCCAAGAATCCATTTTGATTTATGTGCACATAACCATGCTTCCTGGAAGCAAATCAAGAAAATCTTCATAAACCAGGTTTAATTTAAATAGGTTACTTAGGATCTAATATGGACTGAATCACCAAAAAAAAATGCAAGCATTACTATATTTGCCAAACAAATCAAGATATAACAAGAAGAATACAAATAATTGCTAAAATTAATAATCAGACGAGATGAAAATAACAGAAAACTATCACTAAAACACAAACTGAAAAATAAGCAAGCTTGAGCCCACTGCCCACAAACTCAACCTATCATAGAATCAGGTCTTAGAAAAATGAAATCACGATCTAATGTTATAGGAATTCATTCAGATCAACGCATAAATGCTCCATTTTTCATCTGCGCAACAAGTTTTTAGATCAACACATACCAATTTTTATGAATATTATTTTCCTAGCCCAATGCCCTCAACTCAAAACAGATTTTTAAGAGTTCTAAGTAATGAAAATCACAAAGGAAAATCATCAGGTGCTACAACAGCTTCCTAAAACGTATAATAAAAAGAAATACAAATGGGTGGAAAATCTTAATCTCCAATCTCCATAATAAGGATCCAAATCTCCATTATACATGTGAATTAGACTTACAGAATGGGGAAAATCAGAATCAAGGAGGCGGTGACATACCTCAGGACCTAACTTACAGATTCACAGCTCACGAAACACAAGGAATTTAAGCTTAAAGCTTTGGAACAGAATTCTGGAATCTCAAAATTCAACCCAACTCACAAAATCAAAAATAAGAACTTAAAAATTCAAACTAAACTCACAGAGTCACACAGCTCACAGGCACTGTCTCACGAAAAACTGGAAGCTTGAACTTCTTCTCCTGGGCTGCGTCGACGCCATGAGTGGTTCGAGGAAGGAACGCAGGTCGTCGCCATAGGAGTATCAGAGAGACGAAGATGCCGACGGCGAGAGACGAGAAGAACGAATGAATGAGGGTAAGGGCACAAGATGCGAATGGCTGGGTGATGCAGGACGGGCATGACCACACGCCTGCCACCCTGGATACCTGGCATCCCACCACGGCCCAGGGGTCCCACCGGGAGTCCACCCGATGAGCCTTATCAGGTTGTTGAGGACTCTTTATCAAGGAGGTCGGGGGATCGAGCCCTGGCCTCAACAACCTATCGGCCCTGTGGTGGGGCCGGGGATGGGTTGGGGTGTACGGTCTGCGGGACCTGATAAGGCTCATCGGGTGGACTCCCGATGGGACCCCTGGGCCGTGGTGGGATGCCATGTATCCAGGGTGGCAGGCGGGTAGTGATGCCCGTCCTGCATCATAAAAAAAAATGGTATCAAAGCCGAGTATTCAACGAACGCATATGAGATTGACATCCCTCATGGTATGGGTATCAGCCGAGTATTCAACGTAGAAGATTTGACTCCTTACTACGAGGAGCACGTGGACCCTCTCTCTACACACACACTTGAGCCTTTACCACTAGTGATCCCTACCGATTCCACCCCATCCCCGCCTGAGGAGTCACTCCAGGAGGTTCACCCGGCACCAGCGTCGATCCCACCGAGCCAGCAGTCAGACGGAGATACGTTACAGTCAGAGACACCGACTCCAGCCGGCGACATATTTCAGATCATGGGCCACGATTTCTACGCCGTGGGCGGACGACCCATTGTCCGCTATCTTGTCCGTTGGAGTGGTCGCCCACTATACGATGCTATATGGATTTCTTCAGAGGAGCTCGAGAGACTCGCCCCGCAGCTTCGCTGACAGTATGATCATCTCCACTCATCGGAGTTGAGTGCTTTCAAGCCGGGGAGAGTTGATGGCGCACACGTTTATTCCCGCAGGAGGCGGTGAACCCTTGCCTGTACGACCGATCCGAGCCCACAGTCGTGTCCGGATCGTCGTTGCGAGTAGAATTACTATATTTATTTATGTATTTTGAGTATTATTTGGCGCCCGATCGGTCCGGACGTTATGAGCCGTCCGTTCCGGGATGCCCTAGGTAGGTTTTGTTATAAATAGGCGGATTGGTGGCTGATTAGGGATCGGAGGATTGCGCTTTGTGCGATCCGCTGGTCTTCTCGGTGGACTTCGAGCGGTGCCTTCCTCGTGCGTGACTCCAGCCGCAAGCTTTCCTCTCGCCGATCCTACTCCAGCCCCCCTCCACTTCCCAGCGCTACCTCTACAGCCCCTCCCACCTCCAGCCGATCCTACTCCAACCCCCTCCATCTCCCAACGCCACCTCTACAGCCCCTCCGACATCCAGCCGGCCCTACTCCAGCCACCCCCACCTCCCAACGCCACCTCTACAGCCCCTCCCACCTCTAGCCGGTCCTACTCCAGCCACCCCCACCTCCCAGCACCACCTCTATAGCCCCTCCCACATCCAGCCGGTCCTACTCCAGCCACCCCACCTCCCAGCGCCACCTCTACAGCCCCTCCCACATCCAGCCGATTCTATTCTAGCCAACCCCACCTCCTAGCGCCACCTCTACGACCCCTCCCACACCCTGCCGACCCTGTTCCAGTCAGCCCACATTCCTGCACCTCCACCGCCCCTTTCCCCTTCCCGTCCAGCCCCAATAAGCCCCTCCCGCCTCCTCCTCGTCTTCCTCCCAGCTGCAACCTTTAGGAGTCCGCAATCAGCCCCCGCTTACACGTGTAAGTCTAGTTGGAGTTTCTTTTATTGTCGAACGTTTGACGTTTGTTCTTGTAATGGATGTTAATCTTGTCTTGCTATTAGTATCGTTCTTTGTATAATTTGAAGGGTTTATTCGGCGTGCGCTTAAAACTATTTGCAACTCGTTCGCTTGCGAATCATGCTAGTTCCCTCAAATTAAAATTGTGAACGTTCATGCTCCTGCTTGTTTTCTTTATAATAATTAATTATCGTTGCTGATTTTTGAACGGACCGTCTTGCATCATTCGCATCTTGGGTTGCACTTAGTGTGTCCATTCTCGAGGTCTACCACTGCATCACTGGGAGCAGGCGAATGTGTAAGAACTAAAGCCTCACATATTTTTTGCGATTTTACGTGCCCGAGCATGTCTCTACGTGGGCCCGCCCATGGACATGACAATGATTACAACCACCACCAAAAATAAAACTAATTTTGCACATAAAAGTGGATGAAGTTCCTTGGGTGAGGTTGAGTGTTCACAAACGATGATACATAACCACTGCATTCATGACCACCGCCGTCGTGCCAAACGGAGCCCTAATCTACTGATTTGCTATCAAAAATGAATGTCTCGAGTCCTTCGACTTTAAAATTAAGCCTCAACACGAAATTATGTCAAATGCATGGACGGAAAATTCTTATTCATTTCATGTTTCTGGAATGTACTAGAAGCTACATGACTATGATCATTGGTGCATTAACATATATTCCATTATAAGAACATTGGAACTTTCTTCAAATTTCATGTTTCTGGAATGTACTATAATAACATATATTTTATTATATGAACATTGGAACTATGCTCAAGTTCATACCTTTAACTTGAAATAAACAAAATAAACCAAGATTCTGCATAAATCATTAAAGCATGTTCAAAACAATTCACCAGCTTCACACTACAAACTGCACATACAAAAAAACTGTAACAAAGAAAACATTCTCACAGGTCATATCACAGGTCATTGCAGGTATTAATAGTCACTACACTAGAGATGATTGGAGCAGCCCGTCGCGAATCTGGCTGGCGACGTCTCGTACAGCTCCGGGGCCGTGGGGGATGAACACCGCCGAGCTCTTCGCGCTCGCGCCGATCTCCTTCATGGTGTCAAAATATTGCGTCACGAGGACCATGTCCATCACGTCCTTAGCGCTCGTCCCCGGCACGTTGACGGAGAAGCCCAGGACGCTGTCCCTCAATCCGTCGACGATGGCTTGCCGCTGGCGAGCTATACCGAGCCCCGACAGATACTTGGCCTCGGCCTCGCCTTCGGCGCGTTTGATTTGGATGATTTTCTCCGCCTCCGCCTTCTCCGTTGCAGCCAGCCTTAGTCTTGCAGCTGATTTAACAGCGCAATATTTTTCAGTCCATAAATTAATGTAAAGTATATCCTGCATCTTTGAAATTTATTAAAAAAATATATATATATATATATATCTTTATATATACAAACACCTCTTTGGTCAGGTGGTTGCAGTTAGAGATGAAAAGATAAAACCGTGTTTTGAATGGAGCTCCCTCCATGTGAATGAAATCAGGCATAAAACAATGTTTTGAGAGATTAGTGGTTCCAAATAAGGCTATTCAAACGGACAAAAATTAGTATTTGAATTTTTTGAAAAACACAATGGAAAAAAAATTCTCAAATGATCCGAGCCTAAGGCTCAGTTTGGCACGATGTTTTTGCTCCGGCGAGGTTGGACAAAAAATCCACCATCATAGAATGTATATTTGGCATGACAATGGTTATGACCACCACCAAGAAAAGAAAACTAGTTTGACATAAAAGTGGATGAAGCTCCTTAGGTGAGATCGGGAGTTCACGAACGATGGTTCATGACCAGTGACCACCGCGTTCACGACCGCCACCACTGCGCTTAAAGGAGCCTAAGTACCGCAGATGAAAGAAATTTTTAATAATTTGAATTGATTTTGAACGCTGTCATTAAAACTTCCAGGGGAAATTTTTACCAAAACTTCCCCTGGAAGTTAGCATAATTACAGATTGCGCCCCTCTTATTATTGAAATTACAAAAACCTCCCCTAGATGTTACAAAACATAACATTTACCTTCCCTGAAGTTCACAAACATTCAGGGGAGGTTTTTGTAATTTCAATAATAAGAGGGGTGCAATCTGTAATTTTTCAAACTTAGAGGGGAGGTCCCGGTAAATGCCCCTTAATTTTAATAAAAAACATTTTAATAATTTGAACTTTTTCTATTATCCCATCTATACCTTAAGGAGTAAAAAATCCTTTGGATGCTTCAGTTGGCATTTAGGTTATTATTGATGTGAAGGAGATTGAAGGTGATTTCAATGCAATTTACCTTTTCAATTTCATATTTATAATTCAAATGCAATTTTCATCACATCTTCGTGTTTAAGCCCGAAGGGGCGCCTTGGCGCACCGTTTGAGGTGTTGCCGTGTGACCTTGAAGTCACGGGTTCGAGTCCTGGAAGCAGCCTCTTGCAAAAATGCATGGTAAAGGTTGCCTACATTTCACCCTTGTGGTGGGCCCCATCCCCTGACCCTCGCTGCGCGGGGATGCCTTTGTGCACCGGGCTGCCCTATTAGTGGTGAAAGTTTTGTATATTGCTCCGCTCCCAAATCTAGGGATGGGTTGGGCGAGCGTTTTTGCTCGCTTAGAGATCGGTATATAAAAGCGAGTATTTTCTGGTGGTATCCTAGGCAAGTTTTTTGCACGCCCAGACGAGCAAACATGCCATGCGTATTAGTGTTTACAACAACAACACTCAAGCCTTTATCCCACTATAGTGGGGTCGGCTATATGGATCCTTAGTCACCATTGTGCCCTATCTTTAGTCATAACCTCACTAATGCCCAAGTACATCATGTCTTTCCTCATAGTTTCATTCCAAGTCTTTATTGGTCTACCCCTCCCCCCTTTAACATGCCTAGTAACTAAACTCTCACAACACCTAACAGGTGCCTCCAATGGTCTCCTTTGTAAGTGTCCTAACCATCTTAGTCAAGCTTTTCGCATCTTCTCTGCAATTGGTGGCACTCCTGTCTTATCCCTGATACATTCATTCCTAGTTCTATCCAGTCTCGTGTGTCCACACATCCACCTAAGCATTCTCATTTCTGCAACTCCCATTTTTTGCTCATGTACACAATTCACTGCCCAACACTCAGAACCATAGAGCATCGCTGGTCTAATTGCAGTACGGTAAAACTTGCCTTTAAGTTTTAATGGTACTTTACAATCACATAAGATCCCTGACGCGCCTCTCCACTTCAAGCAACCTGCTTAGATTCTATGTATCACATCTTTATCAACACCTCCATCTTTTTGAACTATCGATCCAAGATATTTAAAGCACTCATTGCGGGAAATATCTTGATCACCCAACTTAATAACGAAGTCATCCGTCCTTCTTGCACTGCTAAATTTAAGCTCCATATACTTCGTCTTTGCCCTGGTCAACCTAAAAACCTTCTTTTCTAAAGTGTCTCGCCAAGATTCAAGTATAGTGTTTACACCCTTGTGCGTCTCATCGACCAAATGCGTATTTAGTGTTTGCAATTTATAATTAAATTACATTTTTTTCACATTTTCATATTTAGACCCTGGACCGGCAAGGAGGACCTTGGCGGATACACTGATGTGTGTTTGGCTAAGGCATCATTATGTAGCTTTCCGCGATAGCACAAAAGGAAGAGCGACATTTTTTTTGTCATCAACGATCTAGCTCTCCCAACACGTCCGGATACGCAACACCTCCCGCTGTTTGCCCTTCCGGACTGGAACCGAACAGAGCAATTCGGTTCGGTTATAACAGTTCACAGTTCTCAGTTCAGGAACAGTTCCTAAAAGACCTGGAACCGGCTCCACGGTTTGGTTTCCAGTTCTTTAGGTTGGATGCCCAAGAACCGACCCGAGAACCAACTAACAATACAAATTATTACGTGGCAACTGACAAGCACTCGCTGCCCTGCTCAAATGCTTTCTCCCGTCAGCCAACCGAGCCCTCCAATCCGAAGGCAGCAACCGCAGATCTCACAAATAAAGAAAAATAAAAAAAATCCCAAGATCTTCCTCTCCTTTTCGCTTCCGCAGAAGTGCTGCAAGTGTAGAACGATGGTGGACAGAAGCCCATAGAATTGCAAGGGCCAAAAAAACTCGAGCAAACACTAGCTTTCCCCTGGAACAAGAACCATATCGACATATCAGGTTTGGATTGGTTCCGGCTCAAAAAAATTGAAACCTAGAGTATATGGCTCGATCCTTGGTTTTGTGTGGAACGGAACCGACCAGACCTGACTCGAGTTCACCCACAATTCATAGTTATTTGGAGTTACCTAGGAAATGCGAACAAATGGTTTCTTTTTCAATAACAATTTCCTCCCCAACGCTAGTGAAAAGATAAGCAAAAGGTTCCATTTTCATTTACTCATTTTTCAAATCCTTGGAACCAAACTGCCATCTAACCATAAAATCAGTAGATAATATGCTTCTAAGAAGAACTAAAGAGCAGTTATATTTTAGAGGAGGGTTGGCGGTAAGAGTTAAGTTACCAGCGTTGATTTCGTTCATGGCTCGCTTGACATGCTCGTCTGGTTCAATGTCAGTAATCAGAGTCTGAACAATTTCGTAGCCATAAGCAGACATCGCCTTCTCAAGCTCATCTTCCACAATTTTCGCAATATCATTCTTCTGCTCAAAAGCATTATCCAGGGTGAGTTTTGGGACGCTTGCTCTGATTACTGCAGGATAGTCAAGAAACATCAATATAAATTTATGCAATTAGCATTACTGCATTAGTAGAAAATTGGCATAATGTAATATTTTTGTGATGGCCTAGAAAGCATCTCCATTCGTGATTTCGCCGTGCATATATAGGCAGCGGCAACTGTATGCTGACGTATATTCATTGCACAAGTCATTGTTTGAGCCACGAGTGGGAACCCGTGCCAAAGGGTGCGTGTGATTTGTTGAGAATTTAGCCCCACATCGAGAAAATCATGTAGTCATGTGCACTTAATATAGATATTGGATCCCTTCACCTACATCCAATTGGTTTTGGGTTAGATGTTTAAGTTCTAACGTGATATCAGAGTAATCACAACTTGCTATTTTTTTACCTACGAATTAAGAAAAAGAAGAACCCAAGTGTTAAGGGGCAGAATCTACACGTGAGAGGTCGAGTTGAACATTTAGTCCTACATTGGGAAAACTCATGTAGCATTGTGCACTGAATTTGATTGATGGGCCCCTCCGCCTACAACCAACTGATTTTAAGTTGAATGTTCAGGTTCTAACATGACACGGGTAATCCCAATGTCCTACTCTCTTATCACCCAATTAAAAGAAGAAGAAGAAGAAATCCATATGTTAAAGTGACAAAGATCCTACATGTGAGGGACAGTGTTGAAAATTTAGTCCCACGCCAGGAAACTCATGTAGTGTCATGCACTGAATATAGATCATGGGACCTCTCTTTACAGTTTACAGCCAACTGATTTTAGGTTAAATGCTGAGATTCTAACACAATTATACATCACTTAGTTTAAGAAGCTACTTGACCAAGTTGGGTGGTTTCGTAACTTTATTGCATTTTTGAATAGGAGAAGTAAACTTTAGAGTTCAATTTGGAAAATTAGGGATGAAAGCTTTAGAGATATAAGGTGAAGTACTTTACCATCAAATACATAAGCCTGGATTTGACCCCTTGTGTTGCTCAGTTTATAGAATGCATCATTCGCGTGACCAGCTAGCGCACGATATTGGATAGATGCGACAACATTCACAAAAACATTATCCTACAATGAATAAAAATGAATTGGTAGTTAACATTTGTATAGTTTGAGACCACAAGAAATACTTCTTTTATTTCATAGAATGAAAGCTAGCTGGATTGAAGTAATTAACAAAATATCATTCTTAATGGACAGAAATTTCCGTACTATGAAATAGAAATTTTATGAAAATTATCATTCTTAAGGCTCCGTTGGTACGGCAGTGGCGGTCGTAAACGCGGTGGTTATGAACCGTCGTTCATGAACTCCCGACCTCACCGAAGGAACTCCATCCACTTTAATATTCAAAACTAGTTTTCTTTTCTTGGTGACGGAAATAACCGCTGACATGCCAAACATACATTCTATGACAGTGGTGTTTTTGTCCAAACTCACCGGAGCAAAAACGTTGCGCCGAACGGAGCCTAAATTGCTACACCCACAAGAAAAGAAAATTGTAATATCAGAGAGAAGTAAACTTGATCAAGCAAATTTGACATGATAGAATAAGGCTCTGAGGCGCGGCAGTAACAGTCACGAACGCGGTGGATATGAACCATCGTTCGTGAACGTCCGACCTCGCCTAAGGAACTTCATCCATTTTTATGTTCAAAACTATTTTTCTTTTTTGATGGCGGTCATAGCCGTTGTCATGCCAAACACACATTCGATGCCGGTGGCATTTTTGTCCAAACACACCCGAGCAAAAAAGCCGCGCCAAACGGAGCCTAAGGCTAAGAGAAAATAGAAAATATAACCATTAGTAGTCATCTATTTGCTATTTTTCTAAATTCCGAGTTCCCATGGTGAAGAAAACATCTTCCAAAAAATTGTTTTTACAAAGTTAGTCACAATTTTAGTCAATCAATTGAAGATTATTTTGATTGAATAATAAACTCTTGTTAGACCATCTGAGTGCAAAGAACCTAGATTGGATGAGCCCTCCAAGGTATCAAACTTGAATAGCTATTTTGAACGTTTAAGTTCACTTTAGTCGTTATGGACTTAAAAACACATGATTAGACAAATTTTATCTCGTTCAATCGAATTATAAGCACAAGGCCAAAATGCAAACGTATAAGTATAATAAGCTTGTAGATGCCAAATTTCATGTTAAGGATAATAGAACAGAATAGTTTTCAGCAAGTCATCTTCAATTCCTATGAAGCTAATGATCTTATGTATACCCGAGAAAACATGGCAATGAATATTGAATATAGAATCTTATAGAACTGGAGAAATTGGGAAAAGTTATTACCTTCGTCTTTGTTTCGCACCGCACATCCAGCTGCTGTAAACGGAGCGAAAGATTGCCAGCAATGCGGCTACCAAGGAACCAAGGGATACAATGGCAACCGGGTTCAAGAACATCATCAAACTTTCCGAACCGCTCTCTAATTGCAACAGTAGATTGGTCGACTTGTACACAGCACAGCAGCTGCCCCATGGATTACACTTTGGGTGTTATCTGGCATAAGAATTAGCAAGGAAATATATATATAAAAAAACTACCATATGTTACAGAAAGAACATCACTCAATAACTAGAGTGCCACAAATATTATAGAAATCAAGATTCAACTTGGATAAACATTTTCTTTGATAAGAGAATCGAAGATCGTTTCAAAGTCGATGGAACTTTCACGATATGACATGAATGAACATGCTCATAAAAGAACAAAATGTATGAATGGAATAGAAGGGAGTTAGAATATGAATTTCTAAAAATGCTCTCTAACTTCATATTTAGGCATTGTTTGGCTCTCCTGTCCAGTTTCGTAGCAGCGGCGACTGGAGGCGGTCCGAGACCAGCGCGAAACAGGATTTCCAGTGAGGCGGCGTTCCACGGGCAAAATTCCTCCGCTAGGCCCGACGTTCTGGGCTAGAGAATCGAGCTCCAACCCAGCGTACCGGCAAGCCTTTGGTGGGAGCGAGAGTTGCAAACAGGGCCTTATACACACAAACAGAAAGAGACAGATTTTCCGTTCTACAAAAAAAATGGTTGAAAAACTAGCACATCTATCCTAATAACCAAAAATTCGCCCCCAAACTGGCAATTGTCTATCCTCAACCAAGCTTAAAAAAAATAAGTTTTATCTTCTAAAGTATGAATAACTGCATAAGAAAATATCTCTATGCAGCAACCAACCGTTATCCAGATATTCAAAATATGTAAGAACTTTTAGAGAAGGATAACCTTACAAGAGCTTCTTCTTCCCTGAGATCAGAACCAATGAAGGATATTACACTAACAATTTGGATATATATATATATATATATATGAATAGAAAGAAAGAGATGCATATAAAGCAATATATATAGGTACATCACTACAGCTCACATCCCTTATCCCTTCCCCCAACCAGAGAGACAGGGACAAACATAGCTGTAACCATTGGAATTAGAGAGCTAGTTGCAAAATATGACTTTAAAAAATCTTGTAGGAGAAAAAGTCTAAGGTATTAATGTATTATATTTCTTTTTTGCAACTAGTATTCCATTGACTCAAGAATCCTTGACAGAGACTTTTAAAAAAATTTATTAAAGTTCCTAAAAGTAGCACCCTCATCAATGATCTTATACCAAGAACGAGTTTATGAATCCTCATGCTTCATGCATCTTGGCGTGTTAGACCTCCTAAATATACCATTTTTCATAAGAAAACACAGGAAATGGTGAATCAAACAAGCATGGAAGCATACACAACGGCGATCTCGGGAAGGATTCCAAGATAACGGAACAATGGTGCCCCACTTAATATACTTCCTTTTTTTTTTATATATTAGTGGAACAAGCACAGCCCCCCCCCCCCCCCCCCCCCCCCCCCCCCCCCCCCCCCCCCCCCCCCCCCCCCTCATGCGGACAGAACAAAACAAAGAAATATCAAAGGTTAGAGAGGGCGTTTCACACCAAATATGCCAAAAACCTGATCTTTTATGCAATCTTAAGATCATATATATATTAGTGGAATGACGAAATAGAGAAATATCAAAAATTAGAGAGCGCAAAACCAGAATATCCAAACAATGAGTCTCTTGCGCAAAAAGAAACGAGTTGAAAAAGTCATTAAAGTATTAAACTGACACATCCGCCGAGAGAATGACTTCCACGGCACTCTCTACGCCTAAATTTTTCTGAATCATATATTTTGATTGAGATCGTGATTGAGAGATTGAGATGAATCATTATTAAACAGAAGAAACCTTCACCACAACGATACCATTTCTAAGATATTTGTGAAGAAACCTTCACCAGAAAGATACCTATTTTAAGATATTTGCGAAAAATTAACACCAATTAAGCTTATTTTGCTCAGTTATCTTCATGCTTAAACATCTAACGAACATGGCGAGTACAAAGGTAATAAGATGCCCTAGAGTGCAGATTAAGAATCCAATAAAAACGAGATAACGAGAGATTTCGGAGCATCCACGGAAGAAGGAAGCTGCTAGGAAACTTCGGGAAAGTTAAAGGGGAAAATGATATGGAATCAGACAGGATTGCACAAACATTTAAAAAAATAAGACGGAGGAAACCTAGAGCAGATCGACGACTTCGCCGCCGTTTGTTGCCAGTTGCCAGAATAGCCAGCCGGCTCCGTGATCTGCTGCGATCAGCAGACTGGGATCAGTACCGTACCACCGCTTAATGAGAAACAGAATTCATCAGATCGAATTCAGGGTCGCCTTGGAACTCGGTGGATAAATTAAATAAATATTAAATAGGCTATAATGTTTGTGCGGTTGCAAATCAATATTGGATATGAGAGTTGTTATTACTTATTAGCAGTCCAATTCTCGTTATTCACGGTCCAATTTCTATGAATTTTTACGCACTTTTTGAAAATACATTTTGTACATACATTTTTAGGAAAATTGTTCAACACGTCGAGATCTACAACTTCCGTGTTAAACACTTTTCCTAAAAATACACGCACAAGGCGTATTGCCGCCCTGATTGAAACATGAGCGTAATTTTTGTAAATACGTCTTGTACATGCATTTTTAGGAAAAATGTTCAACATAAAAGTTGTAGATCTCGACGTGATCTACAATTTTTATGTTGAACAATTTTCCTAAAAATGCATGTATATGACGTATTTTCAAAAAACACGTAATAACTCATAGAAATTGGACTGCAAATAGCTAGAATTGGACTGCTAATAACAACTCTCATTGGATATTTGCATATCCATAATATTTTGTGTTTTCTGCCCCCACAAAACTCTCCTACAAAGGAACAGTTGTTCGTGCCCGACCTAGCCCACGAAACTTCATCCATTTTTTATGTTTAAAAATCATTTTTTTTTATGGCTGGCATAATCGATGTTGTCCAACAACCATCAAATATAAATGATCCAATTAACCGAGTTGAATATGTTTCATATTGTATTGACAATTCAAATTATGTTTGAATACCGGACGTCGTTTTATGTTCACATGACGAGCTTAAACATAAATCGCATTACGATTTTGCTATAAACAAGTTATGGTACTCAGGTCACAAGGTATCATTTTCACTCTCATTTAGTCTTAGCGTCCCATCTGTTGCAAGTCGCCCGAAGCTCCGCTGACCAGTCGTGATGAACCGTCTTAGCATGAGAGCGAGCCGGACTCCGCCCACAATCAAAGTAGAGACTAACAATTGTTAAGAAGACTTTTTAGCATGGAAAACCCGGAAAGGGTGAAAACTACGTGGCTGAATCTGTGCCGGCCAAATTCCACTATATCTTGGTGTATTACAAGTAGAAGAATGCAAGAGGGTGACATGCCACCACTCGTCGCTGGGGGTGTAGAGAAAATGAGAAAGGGAAAATCTATAAGTCTCAAGGAGGAATCTCCAAGGGGGAAGATCTTCTAGGGCCGAAGGGAGATCTTCCTGTCTCCTTCGAAGGAAATCTTCGAAGGGGAAGGAGATCCTCGGAGGTCGTAGGAGATCTTCAAGGGTGTCTTTGAGCGCCGAAGGAGATTTCCGAAGGAGCTCTCTCAGGTGCTCAAAGTCAGGTGTCCTTTGAATGAGGGCTCTGAACTCCTTTTATAGCTTTTGACAGAGGTGGCTTGGTAATTGCGTTGTTGTAACAACCATAAGTACCGGACGGATGAATCATGTTCCTTGATCTGGAGCACACAGATCACAACTTTTGCAGACACGACGGTTCTGCCCCCAGTAGCTTTGGCGCGCTCGAAGGCGACGTGAGCTAACTATGCGGCCGGGGTGGTTGGGCGGAAGCGTTGTAGGTGCGGTCGTGCGGTGGGTGCGGCCACGGGGTTGGTGTGGCCGTGCGGCCAGTGCTGTGAGACCAAGGCCACGTGTTCAGCGCGGTCGGGCAATCTGTAGCATTCGACCGAGGTCGCACAATTTGGGGGTCATGCGGTAGACGAGGCGGGGCCAAGGTCGTGCGTCCAAGCGGTCGGCTGAAGCTGCACGATTGGCTGGGTCGCGCGGCCGGGTGCGCACTACGCGCGATTGGCAGGGTCGCGCGACTAGTGTTGTGCGACGCGAGATTGGAGGGGACGCGCGGCCGGCAGCGTGTGATCGAGGCCGCACGGTCGTGCACCCAGTGCCGCGCGGCCGAGGCGGTTGCTTGGCTGGTGTCGCGGGGCTGAGGTTGTGCGGCCGGGACAGCTATGTGACCAGGGTCGTACGGCCGGGGCCGCGGTGCGGCCGTCTGTCCGCCTTCAGCGAGCGATTTGCCTTAGGCGCGGGTTTCAGAGCGTGCGTTTGGTCGTGCATGCCCCACTTTGGTAGTGAGTGGTTTCCACTTCCCCACTAAGGCTACTCCTCCATAATGGGGATATTTCGGCTATTCGCACCCCCATTATGGAAGGAAATTGGTTATAAGCACCCAAAACATCTTTATAAATAGGGGGTACCCATCAATTACCTCCCAAATTTCTGGAGTTTGCGGCTTGTGCGAGTGGAGTTTCGAATTTTTTTTCACCTCCGTTTGTTGCTGCTTGAGTCGAAGTTTGTAGTGCAAGGTGTAGCGAAGTCGTGGCATAAGTACGCACTTTAGTTAGCGCGCGAGCAAACGTACGAGCGATCCATTGCGGTCGTAGAAGTGATGATCCCATTCTTGGATGGGTGTCACCGGATCTCGGAGGAGCTGCGCGCATTGATTACGACCATATGGGTGTGGTCGTCATCTGATGATGAGTGCTTGACCTTATCAGAGAGGCATTGAGAAGGTCCTTTGTATGGTGGAAAGCAAGCTTGGATGCAGCATTGTTGGTTCTGCGGACCTCTCAAAGGATGAAAGTTCCGACGTAGAGTTGTTCTGCTCTCTAGTGTACTTTGGCTTGTATTTTACACTATTCTATTTCTTCTTCTTGTGTCTTACTTTTATGAAGCATTGTGTAATGTTCGGGTGCATATGTGACAGACCCTTATTGTATTTCGCTTTGATGGACTTTATGTTCCAGTGCATCATTTTGTATGATGGCTTGCTGTCGTTTGTTCAACTGAATATTCCAGTGTTGTTTGCGCTGAGGGTAGCTCCTGATGATGAAGAAGGAGCATGCTCGTGTTAGTGGGGAATCCTTTCTTTAATGCACTGTGTGCGCGATTTCACTTACCTAAAATATTTAGTAGTAACGACGGCGAAGACTTGTTGTGTTGGTGTAGAGCTTTCTCGTTCAAACCAATAGCGTGGCCTTACTCGAGGAGCGGACCTGCTATGACGGTGAAGAGCTTATATGTTCGAACTTATAGTTGTAGTCTGGGGGAGGACCACGTATGGCGATGAAGAGCGAGTGCATTCGAACCGATGGAGACCGTGAGGGGGTAGGCCTGTACGATGGCATGACCTACTATGACAATGAAGAGCGGATGCGTTCGAACCTATAGTGCACGGTCAGGGGGCAGACCCTTTATGACGGTGAATAATGAATGTGTTCAAAAAGATGACGACCGTGAGGGGGCAGGCCCGTACGATGGCATGACCTACTATGATGGTGAAGAGCGAATGCGTTCAAATCGCGGTGGGGGAGGCGGACCCCGTATGACGGTGAAGAGAGATTGCATTCGAACTGATAGAGACCGCGAGGGGACAGGCCCTTACGGTGGCGTGACCTACTATGACGGCGAAGAGCAGATGAATTCAAACCGATAGTGCACAGCCAGGGGAGCAGACCCCGTATGGAGGTGAAGAGCGAATGCGTTCGAACTGATGGTGACCGCAATGGGGATATGCCCTTACGGTGGCATGACCTACTATGTTGGTGAAGAGTGGATGCGTTCGAACTGATAGTGCGCGGTCAGGAGGCAAACCCCATATGGCGGTGAAGAGCGAATGCGTTCTAACCGATGGTGACCATGAGGGGGGAGGCACTTACAATGGCATGAACTATTATGACGGTGAAGTGCGGATGCATTCAAACTAATAGTGCGTGGTCACTGAGTTAAATTTATAAGCAGTAAAAAATAGATGTGCGTTATATAGCTCACAGTCTATTACAATGATTAAACATAATGAGTTATTGATATAAGAGACACATGCTTTGCATGTTGTAGGTTTGGGGGAGTGTCTTCCCTTTTGCTGACCTGATCTTGAATGTTCCCGGTTTCACGATCACGGTAACGACATAAGGACCTTCCCATGCTGTAGAGAGCTTGTCTTTTTGGGGGCCCTTTCTTGACTGCCTCAATGCTTTGAAGGATGAGGTCCCCGAAGTTGATCGGTCTGGGCTTTACCCTTCTACCGTAGAGTCTTGCTACACAGCTTTTGTAGACGGTGATGCGTTGTATGACTCTATCTCTGTCCTCTGAGACTAGGTTGAGGTTTTCTCGGAGCATGTTGTCATTCTTCTCAGGATCAAAAGTGAGTACGTCGGAACTCGACACACCGATGTCGACGGGGATGATAAATTCAGTACCATAACAGAGGTTGTATGGTATTTCTCCGGTTGGGGTTCTTTCCAAGGTGCGGTACACCCATAGTACATTTGGGAGCTCGTCTGCCCATTGTCCGCCTGCCTCTTACAAAAATTTCTTCAGCCCTTTGAGAATGGTGCGGTTGGTCACCTCAATCTGGCCATTCATTTGCGGGTGTGCCACTGCCTTGTGGTGGAGATTGATCTTCAGGTCTTCACACATCTTAGTGAATGCTTTCCCGTGAACTGGGTGCCTTTGTCAGCGATGATCACCGATGGGATGCCAAAGCGACAAATGATGATCTTCCAAACGAATCACTTTGCATTTTCTTCGGTGATCTTGGCGAGGGGTTTGACCTCGAGCCACTTGGTGAAGTAGTCGCCAACTGATGAGTAGTATTTTAGCCTAATTTTATTATAGCATTTAGGCCAATAATAATATAAATTTATAAATAATATGTCTGTTTTAAATAAATAATCATTTATATTTATAATTGTTCACTAACTTAAGTTTGTTTTATGTTTTTCAGGATTTCTGGACATTTTGAGCAAAATTGTTAAGTACACGCCCAAGGTCACGGGCGTGACCAAGGGCGTGACAGCCAAAGATGTGTTCCAGACCTGCCTCCGCTACCCAGAGTCGTTCCGTGAAGAATTCGCCAAGTACACGCCCCAGGTCACGGGCGTGACCAAGGGCGTGACCCCTGGCTGCTGCGTTCGACGAAAATTCAGGAGATCGACGAACAGGCGAGAGGTCGACGAATGTTCAAAATTCGCCAAGTACACGCCCCAGGTCACGGGCGTGACCAAGGGCGTGACATCCAAGTCACGGTCGGGACTTCACCACCAGCTGCCAGCACGCCTGCCATGTCAATTAAAGTTACACGCCCCAGGTCACGGGCGTGACTTCCAGAACACGGGCGTGACTCATCCCGCGCCACTTCCCGCTTCTTCCCACCAAAGATTCCCGCGCCAGCACTGTTTGAAGATTACACGCCCTTGGTCACGGGCGTGACCAAGGGCGTGACACGCATGTAACGCCTGCAGTAACTCCAGAAGGCGCCTCTCCCGCTCCAGCTTCGATCACGCCCATTACACGCCCTTGGTCACGGGTGTGACCAAGGGCGTGTAACCCCAACTTTTGCCTATAAAAAGGCAGCTCTTCCAGATCTCAAGGCATCCCTTTTTCCACCCTTCATGGGTCTAAACTCCTCTTCTCTGCCCCCTTTTGGGGCAGAATTGCTTTTCTTTCATTTCTTGTATTTTCTTAATTATTTCTTAGCTTAGATTTAATTTCATGTATTTTCATTTTATGCAAAGTAGTTTTAGATTTTAATTCATGCAAGACTTTCAATTTCTTGTACCCTCTTTTGTTGTAATTAAAAATTATTTTAATAAAATGTTATTGTCTTATTTTTTTCATCTCTTTTATTTTCATGTCAAGTAGATTTTATTTTAGATCTTGAAAATTGTGAGCTTTGGATGAAATGAATTCTCTTTATTATTTTCAATCATCCCTTTGATTTATTCTTGATTTATCTTGATTTCATATGTCTATGTATGACTTCAAATATGTTTTCGTATTCTAGTTAGCCTAACCAGCTCGTGAGTACGAATCGATCACTCAGGAATAAAAAGAGTTGCACGCAACCCTCGAGAGAGGATGACGTAAATCTTCTGAATAGGAGTCAAATCCTATAGTGGAATTCACCTCGTTAAAGCAAGTTTAGGGGTTTCGATTATAGAACGAGAGTTCGGTCGATCAACCTAATCTTAGTTGGGCTCAGTCCTTGACCAAGGCGCGACCATAATCCGGGAATCTCCACGGTCAAGGATTGGATTAGAAGTAGAATTTATCTCTCTTGATTTTCATTCCGAGTGCGCTTTGATCAAGATTTGTTTTCTTTTTTCTTTATTTCGTATTTTAGTTTTTTTTATAAAAATCAATAATAAAATATTATTCGATAAAATAATAGTTTTGTTTTCCCGAAGTAAAAGTACTCGACAGCCCCGAGTCTAATACGACCTTGATATTCTTTATATCCTATGCTATATTTCGATAGGTACACTTGCCTTAATCGAGTATAGATTGGAGAATACGATTTTCTCTATCAAGTTTTTGGCGCCGTTGCCGGGGAATTTTTTTTGTCGATATTTCGAAAAGGGGGAAACACTATTAATTTTATCATTCCTTTTCTTTTTATTTAAAAAAAAAATATAAAAAAAAAATGTAAAAATGAAAAAAATTATGCTATAATTAAATTCTTGTAAAGGACGCTTTGGGCTTGAATTCCCATCACAGCCTCTAGTACCTTGCGAGCCCTTCACCGGGTTGACCTTGGGAAGTCCAAGACTAATTAAAACATATCAAAAAAAATTTATTTTCACATTTTTTTCTTCATACTTAGTTTTCAACATTGGGGACAATGTTGAATGTTAAGTATGAGGGTATATTTCTTAATATTTAAAATTAAAAAAAAAATTATTACAAAAAAAAAACAAAAAACAAAAAATATATAAAAATTTCAAAACTTAAAAAATTAATGATAATCAAGTAACCCCTAACTTAGGTTTTTGTTATTTCTAAAATCAAACATTTGAGAGTTTATTTATAAGCATTTTAAACTATTTTTAATTGGCTAATCTTCTATTTTATCATGGTTGGTAAAATTTTAATTTTTAGTTGATTTAGTTTTAAGGAATTTATTATGATGTTAGAGTAATTTATTTAGCACGTTTTCTCTTTTATTTTAATTAGTCTCAATTTTGTAGTAGTTGTGCTTAATAACTTTAGATTTTAATTATTTTTACCTCATGCTTTTAGATCCTTAGGAAATTTCAATTTACTATAGTTGCTCTCAAAATATTTCAATTTAATCTAAAATTTATTTTAGCCCTTCAAAAAAAAACGAGTTATTAAAAGATCATATGTCATGGAAATAAGAGAATAAAATTCATTATTTCCTAAACATATGCACCTCCCTTTTATGAAGTTTATTATGAAAAGATTACATGTCATGGAAAATGAGAGGATAAAATTCATCATTTTCCTAAACATGTACAAGTAGAAAAAAAAGATAGGGTGAGAGGATAAAATTCATCACCCCTAATCAAAGCTAGCTTCATGTTTACCCAAACCCCTTTAGCCAATATAATTGATTTTAGACTCAAATTAAAATATTGGGAGAGCATAAGTAGCAGTTTGAATTTTTCCGTAAGCCTCTTTAAAATTGGAGTTTTTATAATTCTAATCTAATTTTGATTCGCAAATTACTTAATTTTGTCTGCTAGTTAAATAATTTGAGAATTCTTGGCTAAACATTTCTCTCTTTTTATCTTATTTTCATAATTTAAGACTTATTTCTTAAATCCATAAATTTTATTTTTAAGCTTTCTTTTGATTCAAGAAAATTTTAGTTTAATTAGAAATATTATTAATGACTTATGAATATCTATCATACCTTTGCTCTGGAATAGCAAAAGCTTAAGTACGAGGGTATTTGATGAGTAGTATTTTAGCCTAATTTTATTATAGCATTTAGGCCAATAATAATATAAATTTATAAATAATATGTCTATTTTAACTAAATAATCATTTCTATTTATAATTGTTCACTAACTTAAGTTTGTTTTATGTTTTTCAGGATTTCTGGGCATTTTGAGCAAAATTGTCAAGTACACGCCCAAGGTCACGGGCGTGACTAAGGGCGTGACAGCCAAAGATGTGTTCCAGACCTGCCTCCGCTACCCAGAGTCGTTCCGTGAAGAATTCGCCAAGTACACGTCCCAGTTCACGAGCGTGACCAAGGGCGTGACCCATGGTTGCTGCGTTCGACGAAAATTCAGGAGATCGACGAACAAGCGAGAGGTCGACGAATGTTCAGAATTCGCCAAGTACACGCCCAAGGTCACAGGCGTGACCAAGGGCGTTACATCCAAGTCACGGTCGGGACTTCACCACCAGCTGCCAGCAAGCCTGCCACGTCAATTAAAGTTACACGCCCCAGGTCACGGGCGTGACTAGGGGGCGTGACTTCCAGAACACGGGCGTGACTCATCCCGCGCCACTTCCCGCTTCTTCCCACCATTGATTCCCGCGCCAGCGCTGTTTGAAGATTACACACCCTTGGTCACGGGTGTGACCAAGGGCGTGACATGCATGTAACGCCTGCAGTAACTCCAGAAGGCGCCTCTCCCGCTCCAGCTTCGATCACACCCATTACACGCCCTTGGTCACGGGCGTGACCAAGGGCATGTAACCCCAACTTTTGCCTATAAAAAGACAGCTCTTCCAGATCTCAAGGCATCCCTTTTTCCACCCTTCTTGGGTCGAAACTCCTCTCCTCTGCCCCCTTTTGGGGCAGAATTGCTTTTCTTTCATTTCTTGTATTTTCTTAATTATTTCTTAGCTTAGATTTAATTTCATGTATTTTCATTTTATGCAAAATAGTTTTAGATTTTAATTCATGCAAGGCTTTCAATTTCTTGTACCCTCTTTTGTTGTAATTCAAAGTTATTTTAATAAAATGTTATTGTCTTATTTTTTTCATCTCATTTATTTTCATGTCAAGTAGATTTTATTTTAGATCTTGAAAATTGCGAGCTTTGGATGAAATGAATTCTCTTTATTATTTTCAATCATCCTTTGATTTATTCTTGATTTATCTTGATTTCATATGTCTATGTATGACTTCAAATCTGTTTTCGTATTCTAGTTAGCCGAACCAGCTCGTGAATACGAATCGATCGCTCAGAAATAAAAAGAGTTGCACGCAACCCTCGAGAGAGGATGACGTAAATCTTCTGAATAGGAGTCAAATCCTATAGTGGGATTCACCTCGTTAAAGCAAGTTTAGGGGTTTCGATTATAGAATGAGAGTTCGGTCGATCAACCTAATCTTAGTTGGGCGCAGTCCTCGACCAAGGCGCGACCATAATCTGGGAATCTCCACGGTCAATAATTGGATTAGAAGTAGAATTTATCTCTCTTGATTTTCATTCCGAGTGCGCTTTGATCAAGATTTGTTTTCATTTTTCTTTATTTCGTATTTTAGTTTTTTTTTATAAAAATCACTAATAAAATATTATTCGATAAAATAATAGTTTTGTTTTCCCGAAGTAAAAGTACTCGACAGCCCCGAGTCTAATACGACCTTGATATTCTTTATATCCTATGCTATATTTCGATAGGTACACTTGCCTTAATCGAGTATAGATTGGAGAATACGATTTTCTCTATCACCAACCACGATGATGAACTTCCTTTGTCCGGTGGCCAGGAGGAAGGCATCGAGAAGGTCGATTCCCGACTTGGCAAATGGCCAGGTGCCTTGAAGTGCTGTGAGACCGATGAGCGGTTGGTGAGGAATGTTGGCGTGAAGCTGACAACTCTTACACCTTTTGACGAACTCGGCTACGTCCTTCTTCATCGTAGACCAGAAGAATCCTTGGCGCAAGATTTTGAGGGCTAGGTCCTTGCCCCCAAGTGCCCTCAGTAGATCCCTTTGTGAACCTCTCTGTGAGTGTATTCTGCTTTAGTTGCTGGTAGACACTTCAGATAGGGTTCAGATAAGGCTCGTTTATAGAGTTCCTCATAGATGATGACAAATGAAGCAGCCCGCATTCGCAATCGCCGAGCTTCCAGATGATCCTCGACCAAGCCTCCATGCTCAAGGTAGGCTTGCAAGGGAGTCATCCAACAATGCCCTTTTTCATTAATTGTAGCGATTTCCTACGGTCCTTAGATGTTGTGGACTATGATTTCCTCGACCCGACTCCGCCTGGACTGATAGCTGGAGGGGGAGGTAGCAATCTTTGAGAGAGCATCGGCTCTGGAGTTCTGCTCTATGGGGATGTGCAGGATTTTATGCGAGAGGATCTTCTGAAGGACAGATTTCATGAACAACAGGTATTGCGCGAGTTGGTCATTTTTTTGCCTCGTAGTCCCCCTCGACTTGTGAGACGACTAGTTGGGAGTCAGTGTGGATGGTCAGGTTCTCCGCCTTATAGTCGATGGCGAGCCGGAGGCTGAAGATTAGAGCCTTGTACAAGCCCACATTATTAGTTACGGGGAACTTTAGCCTGAGCCCGTATTCCAAGATAACCTCTTTCAGGCTTATGAGTAGCAAACCCTCTCCTGCCCCATCGGCTCCCGAGGCGCCGTTGACATATAGAGTCCAACGGGCTGTGGTGGCATTGATGGAGGCTGCTTCTAGAGGTATAATGTTTTCCACGATGAAGTCGGCGAGTACCTAGGACTTGAGGTCAGGGCTGAGAAGGATCTGGATGTCAAATTCCCCGAGTTCCACAACCCACTTTACTAGCCTCCCAGAAGCTTTTGGTTTCTGAAGGATAGCTTACATCGGTAGTTGTGTCAGCACTTTCACGGTGTGAGCTTGGAAGTACCATCAGAGCTTTCTCGCCAAAAAGGGGATTGCTAGTGTCATTTTGGTTGAGTAGTTCGAAGGCAGCTTGGCATTCGTCCATCCACTGGAATTCAGAGTTGCGAACCCCCCGAAAGATCTTGAAGAAGGGGAGGTACTTGTCTCCTATCCGCGCTAGGAAGTGAGAGAGTGCAGTGATCCTCCCATTCAGGCACTAAGCTTCCTTGATGGATCGAGGCAGCGATATTTCTTCCAATGCCTTAATTTCTCGAGATTTGCCTCGATTCCCTGGTGTGTCACCATGAAACCCAAAAATTTTCCTGTCATCACACCAAACATGCATTTGTTGGTATTGAGTCGTATGTGGAAGCGTCAAAGTAGTCTAAAGCATTTCACGCGGTCTTTCAGATGGCCACTACTATGTATGCTCTTTACTAGCATATCGTCCACGTACACCTCCATTGTCTTCCCAATGAGGTCTTTGAATATTTTATTTATCAGCCTTTGATAGGTTGCTCTGACATCTGCGGCTGATGGGCATCATTTTGTAGCAGTATACCCCTTTGTCGGTCCGAAAGGCGGTATGCTCCTCATCTGTTGGGTTCATCTTGATTTGATTGTACTATGAGTACACATCCATGAAGTTGAGGAGTTCATGTCCGACGGCGGCGTCGACGAGCTGGTCGATCCTTGGGAGGGGGAAGCTATCTTTCAGGCATGCTTGATTGAGATGTTATAATCAATACACATCCTCCACTTCCCGGAGGCATTTTTCACCATGACCACATTGACAAGCCATGTGGGATATGCCACTTCTCGAATGAATTGCACCTCCAGAAGTTTCATCACCTCTTCCTCGATTGCATTGAGTCGCTTTGTGGAAAAGTTTCGCTTCTTCGAATCACTGAGTAGACGGGGTTGATTTTTAGGGAGTGCATGATCACATGAGGATCTACTCCCGGTATGTCCTCTGGGCCCCAAGCGAAGATATCCTTATTAGCGTGGAGAAAGAGTGTTATCTCTTCCTGCTCTTCTGGGGGTAAGAGTGATCCAATTTTTCACCATTCGGGTCGGATACTGAGATGAAAGTGATACTTCTATGAGGGCTTCAATTGACGCCCTCGTAGAAGTAGCTTCGTCTCATAGATCAAAGTCATCGATACTTGGAGCAGTTGCTTGGATTGGCTGTGCTTGCTTCAGATATCATCCAATTATGGCCAAGTGTGGTACATACATGATGGCTTTTAAGAGGGATTGCAGAGGCCTCCCAAAGATGTCATTATAGGTGGAGCCTGAATCCATTATAATGAATTGGATAATATGGGTTACTTGCCTTGGAAACTCACCCAACATGACCTGAAGAGTGATCATTCCCTAGACCGTTACGAGGCGGTTGTCAAAGCCAAAGATGGGTCTGCCTATGGGGCTGAGACGTTCTCTGGTGAGCTGCATGCCCTGGAGGATGGACATGAATAAAACATCGACGGAGCTCCCGTTGTCGACCAATATTCTCTTGACATTGAAGTAAGGATCCCCAATCCTTGCGCTGATCACGAGCGGGTCATGGTGTGGCAACCACAACCCCTCAAAATCTTCGCCCCTAAAGTTGATATAGTAGTATCCTGTCGGGTCTTCTTGTCTTCGTGACCCCTCTCGGGTATGGTGATGGAAAAGATCTGGGGGTTAGGTCAAGAGACCCGACGATGCTCCCAACATGCCCCTCAAGGGCTGATCTTTTAGTTGTATGGGATCTTTTCCTTGTCATGGGTATTAGTCACGAGTACTCCTGTAAGACGAGTACTGTTTTAGAGTCTTTTGAGAGATTTGGAGAACTCCTTCCCACTTACGGTGCCAAGCTATTGCAGGTCACCCGACGCTTCACGAAGCAGTCGAGATGAACCATCTTAGCTCGAGAGCGAGCCAAACTCCGCACATAATCAAAGTAGAGACTAACATCTGACAAGAAGACTTTTTAGTGTGAAAAAGCCAGAAAGGATGAAAAACCATGTGGTCGGATCTGTGCTTTCCAAATTCCACTATATCTTGGTGTATTACAAGTAGAAGAATGCTAGAGGGTGACATGCCATCGCTTGTCGATTGGGGGGGGGGGGGGGGGGGGGTGTAGAGAAGAATGTGAAAGAGAAAATCTACAAGTCCCCAAGGAGGAATCTGCAAAGGGGAAGAAGATCTTCTGGGGACGAAGGGAGATCTTCCCGTCTCCTTCGAAGGTAATTGAAAGAACAGGGATGCTAAACCTCCTAGAGGGGGGGGGGGGTGAATATGTGTTTAAGGTTTTTTGAATTATTTGCAGCTAATTTAAAGAGTGGGCACAGAAAAGCAAACACAATATATAATACACAATAATTTATAGTGGTTCTCAGTATGGGTACTCCACTTTCCCCATCCATATATCTAGCAGTGTGCTAGTCTAGACAAATTTCACTAAAAATTCAGATCTTCTAGATCTTACAACTCAGAGTCCAAGACTCCTACCTCAGGAATACAAACTGATTCCGTACCTCATATTCCCTTTCCCGGGATCCTACAACTCAGATTCTATCCCAGAATCCTATCTCAGGTTTATAGCAAAATACTACCTCAGGTTCACCCTTAAACCCTACCTCAGATCTCAAGGAGATCCTACAATATAATTAATTATAAGGTCTGTTTACAATAACAGAAATAAACTCAATAGAACAAATCTTGTAAAGTAGAGTCTTCTTGGGTTGGATGATAACAACATTCCTTGATCAACAATAGATTATTAGAAAATCTTCTTTTAAATCTTGATCTGTCTAAACTTAGAAATCAAAGAAATATCTTGCTCTTGAAAGATTTAAGAATGAATAACCATGAACAAACTTAGGGGCACTTGAATTTATCTTATTAATGTTGTTGGATTTTGAGGCGCCCTTAGAGGGGGGGGGGGGGTGAATAAGGATTTTTGAAGACTTTAAATTTTTATAGAAAACTTTTGATATTTTATTTGAATAAGTGTGAATAAAAAACAAAGAGTAGTAAATCAATTTTTTACTAAATCTGATTTCTATGGTGCTAGAAATCCAAGGCGAAATATGAAATACTCTTTTTGTTTTCTATACCGACTCTTCTCACTAAGAACCAATTGACTTTAGCCGATCTCTCCCCAGATAAGGGCTCAAGCTGCTCTAGCCCTTCTATCCCCAGAAAGGCCTCGAGCACCCCCTAGTTCTACTCACTAGACCCAGTCACCAACACGAGGCAAATTCCTCCCTAAGTCCTACCCAGACCTAGTCGCCACCACGATGCAAATTTACTCCTCGATTATAATGAAAGAGTTACAAAACAAAATACAAAACACAAATAAAAACTCCCTATGAAGAATTCTGCAGATGGCGAAGGCTCGCTGAATTTTCTCGAAGTCGAAGCGTGCGTTCTTCGCGTTGAGTAAGCATTAATCCGATCCTCCTTGAATTCTTCTCTCGAATTTGTGTGGGAGATGATGGTCTGGAAACTACAACCCTCTCAGAGTTTCTTAAGTGCTGGAATAGGGATCTCTTCAATCAGTAGTTGGAGAAGACAAAATCCACCTATTTATAGGACTGGAAGCTAACGCCTGGCGTTGACCCAGTATAGAAATGTTTTGATGGCCCAGATCTTAAAACTAGGAAGAAGATACTACACTTTAGGAAACATTCATTTTAGACAACCCTAACGTTGGCGTTAAGGCTAACGCTGGCGTTAAGTCAGATTATTCCTAAAGTGCTCCTTCAATCACGGCAGCTTCCCTCCTATTGCCACATTTGTCTTGGTGGGAATGAGAGTCAACGCCGGTGTTAAGTTCCTAATGCCTGGCGTTAGACATCATTCCACTTTTCAGTTTGTGAGCAGGTCCAGACCAATAGTGCAGCATCCTAATGTCATATCTGTTTAAACCTGCATGCTATAAACATAATGTCAAACAAGATAAAATACAAGTAGGATTTCTTATTCTCAAATCAAAGGGATGCGGAAAATCATGTTCCAACAATCTCCCTCTTTTGATAATAATAAATCCAATAGAGATAAATCAGATTCATATATAAGAGAGATGTGTTTTTAGAAGGATATATGACACTAAGCAATATAGAGACAATAATAAGAATTATAAATTTCTAAAATGTGCTCCCCCTACATAAGTGATCCCCCTTAGTGTATGCTCCCATAGACTAGATTCATGCTCCCCCTTAATCTAGTGAATCATACTCCCTTAATCATTACGATTTATCATTTTATTCTCCCCCTTTTGTTATTAGCAAAAGTGGGTGGAGTAAAACAAAACTAGAGTAAAGAAGACAAAAGTTGGGACATAACTAAGAGAGGATTAAGAGTTTTGTTTAAACATAACGTAAGTCGTGATCGAGCTAAGGGAGAGAGTAGCACATCGGAAAAAGATATGATAAGCGTGAAAGAAACACATTCTAAATTATTACCAAAGGAATTCTACCACTTGGTTGTCAAAGTAATCTTAAAGAATTGTTGAAAGAAATGCACTATAGTTGGACAAGCACAAGTGAAGAAAAAACTTTAAAAATTATCATGATATGGCATAGTAAAAGAAATACATGATCAAATTAGTAATGCAGAAAGATAGAACAAAATAACCAATAGTAGCTTTTTTGTTATAGTTTGACCGTTCCAACAATATTGCTAGTCTATTTACATTTGAGCTTTAACCTTGGAAATTTTCATAACTAATAGGCAAACATGATTGAACATATGCAAAAATATAAGGACTACAATGAAACTAATTCGTATTTCAAGTAAAGAAAACATTGTAGAGATCAAGCATTGCAATCTAGTGCTTTTACTTGAGTTAGAGAATTATGTAATGTTGCGCATTAAAATCCAATTCTCATGAGTAAAAGTTTTATGAAAAATAATGATGTGTGCATAAGGTGTTTTGATAAGAGTATACACGTGAAATAATCAAAACACATGACATATGTAATGAAATAATAACAACAATATTAAGGATGCAATCTTATAATTACTTTCACACATCAAATCTAGAATAAAGTTTCAAGGCACATAGACTGAGTACAACTACCAAGGTGCTTCACCCACACAATGCTCATTAAGACTTATCAGGGAGCGAAGTATTGCTTGGGGGTCACATAAGCATTTTTATAAATTTTTTATTTTTAGTGATCCAGTGTACAAATATAAGTGATAAAAAAGAATATGTTTGCACAAGACACTTTACAATTCTTTCCAAGGTGCTCAACCTCACAATGCTCATTATGACTTATCAGGAGGGTGAGTAGTGCTTGGTGGAGTTATCTTTGGCATATTATTTCATTATATTTTTTTTTTAAGTTTGGGCCAAAGGTCTCCGAATTCACTTGTTGTTGCAAACATTAACAATATTGAAATTACACTTCTATGTGTGCAAGAAATTTATTTTTTGAAAGACAGTGTAGGTAATTTAGACATACAACTTAATATGTTAAAAACTATTACACTACACAATCATGCAAGACTAAGATTATTAGCATATGTAGATTACCAAAATAGTGAGTGTATGAATCATTGATTAACATAAAACATTACTCATACTTAGAGGCATGCTAGACAATCATACATAATTTTCTATAAATTATTTCATTGCACATAATCAGATTAAGGTCAAGGCATGAAGATAAATCAATGTTTAGGAAATTTGAAATTAAAATTAGACATTGAAGACAATCTTTAAGTGTATGCCTAATCAATTTTGACGATTTGAAACAAAATACCTAAGATGTTTGCTCATGTGAAGTCATATAGTCAAACCATAATTTTGTAAGTATTTAAAACAAAACAAATGACAAAAGCATATTTTTGAGCATTTTGATTTTTTTTGTATTTTGGAATAAAATTAACAAATTAATTACAAGAGAATTTTAAAGGAGAGAAAATAGACTGAGACAATGCATTAAGAAATAACAAAATAATTTAGGAAAAACATAATTTCAATTTAGTCAAAATAGTTAACACCTGGCGTTAGCTACTCAATGCCCAAACATGACACTATTTTTTAAGGTTTTTGAAAAAATTTCTTTGGATGATAATATATGTATATGGACCTTCTTAATGTAGAAATTTCAGAGAATTTGGAGATGATTAGAAGGCTCATTAAACATGTTTTTGTTTGTTCTAAAAGATGGTTTATATTTTATTGAGTTTTCAAATACTTGTGTTTTACAATATCATTAAAGCTCAAAAATGATAAAATATTCAAAACACAAGATAAGCATGTTCAATCAACCCAAGACTGCATGAATCATAAAGAGTGCATGCACAATATGATATAGGTATGTCCTAGATTATAATACCCTAACCATATGCCTACACACTAGCCCCGTACTAAGTGACGGATGAGCATAAGGAGCTGCACACATGCCGTAGGTTGGGGTGTTAATTCCATATACACACACTAGAGAATGCTCAACCTAGCACTATTTCCCCCCAGTGCCTCGCAAGGCCCCACTAGAACTCTCCCCGATTAAGGATAAGCCATGACTTAGAGGTTAGGTCTTCTAATGCATACAATCCTACGCCCTCGCTATTGTGAGACACATAATGTGGGTGAATGATCATAGACATCCTAAGCATTTTGTCCTATGGAATCAATTTATAAACTATGGCTTTTATGAGAGATTGATTTCTAATTATAGTTCATTTTAAAACCACATAATTATTATGAATTTTTACTTTCAATTTTTCTATTTAAATAATTCATTATGGCAATATGAGATAACTGACATGAATAATATTTATTAGATGATAATGCTAGAATAATGAGTTTCTGAGCAATATTACGCCATAGGATTAATAGAGTTAATGTTGCATGTATTCAAAAATAGTATTTCAATTTTTAGACCTAGAATAAAGTGATGATTCTATTTGATTTGCTCTTATTAGTATAAGGATGATTCTAGGGTTTACATATAGGTGAGATACATGCATACATAAAATATATTTCATTCATATATTATCATAATCACAAACCATATGTTGGAAGCAAAGGATCTTTTGTAGTTATGTTTCATATCTGAATTAGAAGATCTTTTGATTTTGCATGATTATTATAAGCAATCATTAGTTTAAACACATAGAAATTTAGGTACTTGATAAGGTCATATTTATCAAATTATAATTGAGAATCCAATTTGAATTCGCCTCAATTTAAAGTCTACACTCATTATTTCATACTCATTCTCATCATAATAGTTATTTGCTCACATTAAATGAAGTTTTAACTTAAACATATGCATCCAGGTGTATTCAGGTTGAAAAATAAAGATCCTAAGGAAAGTGGACTCTACACGGCCAGACACACGACCGTGTCAATACACACGACCTCCTACACGGCTGGATGATATGCCATATTCAGGGAATTTTTGCAACAAAAAAGACAGAGAAAGTCACGTCTTGACACACGGCCTTGGACTAGTCACGACTTGACACACGGCCTTGGAAATGGACATGTCACATGAAGGCTTATCAACAAACATGGCCTCACACACGGCCGTATGAATGGCCGTGTCCAGCAACACGACTGCCATTTATGTGTAACCGTTCCCACTCATTATACACGGCCACTGACACTGCCGTGTGCAAGGTTGTGTCCATCTATTTTCTTTCCTTTTCCAACACAAACTATAAAAGAAAGAAGTGTGGCTAAAGAAAGGAGTTTTTGGAAGGGCTGAAGATTTCTGAAGTTTGAAGATCGGGAAGGAAGAAGAGCAAAGGAGATTTTTAGTATGTTCTTTTATTTTGATTTTGATTTTGTGTTTGAATTTAATTCTTGTTTAGAGAAGATGATGTGGAACTAATCTCTTGTTAGCGTTTGGGTGTAAGAACCATAGTTGAATGTTTTAAATGATTTGAATGTTCTCTTTTATTTAATTTCTCAATCCTTTTGTTAATTTATTAATGTAATTCAACTTTGTCGAGTTTTACTTTTCCGGAATTGTAATTCTTGAATAATTTCATCCTTTGAGATTGAGAAATCCTTAGCATGTTAAGATCTTGTATGAATGAAGGGAATAGATCGCAATTCTAGAGATAGCTTGCGGTATTCTTCTGTGTTTTGAGATAAATATCTATTTGTGTTTAAAGCAAGTGACTGTGTATTGATTTAGGAGAAATCCTAATTAATCAACCTTACCTTAGTATTAACTTGCTTGAGAGAGGGGTTAATTATACTTAAATCTTCTCGGTTGCATAAGTTTTGAGAGTTTGAAGTAGGGGCTTCAAAGATCTATTATTTCATCTAGGTGTTCTATACATCCGAACGCTATTTTTCATTCATCAGATATTTCTTTCACAATTTACCGTTTTTATTAAATAGATAACTCAGTTTAATTTTTTTTTCTACATAAACAAACCACTCTTGATTCGCTTGGTAGATAATTGATGAGAAGTGAGTACGAGTAATTGAAAAGACCCTTTGGAATACGACATAAGATAAGGATATCTTATTTATCTCAATTGATTGGTTCGCTTGCCTTGTAAATTTATTATTAAGTGAGTTTTGCAACCATCAGTACTCATAATTTTTATTCATAATGATGTAAGTACTTAAAATAAATCAATTCATATTCATCCATTTCAACATATTAAAGAGAAAGATTGTAAGGTGAATAATGAATATATTGAGAGAATATTTTTTGGTTATTTTGAAAGTTTTTTGTAAATTTTCTCTTTGAATTTTGAATATCACACACACACACACACACACACACACACACACACACACACACACACACACACACACACACACACACACACACACACACACACACACACACACACACACACACACACACACACACACACACACACACACACACACACACAAGCACACACAAGCACACACAAGCACACACAAGCACGCGCGCACACGCACCCATGCACGCACACGCACACACGCACACACAGATACACACACACATGCACGCACACACATGCACGCACGTGCACGCACGCAAGCACGCACGCACGCACGCATGCACGCACGCACGCACGCACGCACACACATGCACGCACATGCACGCACACACACGCACACACACACACACACACACACACACACACACACACACACACACACACACACACACACACACACACACACACACACACACACACACACACACACACACACACACACACACACACACACACACACACACACACACACACACACACACACACACACACACACACACACACACACACACACACACACACACACACACACACACACACACATATATATGTAATTTTCTTGACTTTCAAATTTCATTATTTTATTTTTCATTAACATAACATGACATTATATAACTAGCATAGACATTGATTTCTACGTATAGTAAGTGATGATGCTAGAATGAAAGTTATGGTAACAAGGTGCAATGCTATGTAAAGATTACAAGCATATAAATGAGTTCATGTATTCAATCATAGAGTTTTGAATTTTCATAGACCTAGAATGGAGTGACAATTCTATTTGATACCAAGTTAATTCCAAGGTCTACATATAATGATATACATGTAAACAATATTGATGCACATCACACACAAAACTGAGTATGAAATTATAATACCAATTAGCCATCATATATTTCATAGTTCCTAAGTTTGATAGAAATAGTTGATTTAAGATAATCCTTGATAAATCATAAATTATGATATATGATTTTTGTGAATTTTAGCATAAGATCATTGTGGAGTGTGTGAATTCATATTCATCTTTATTGTAGTTTTTCAATATCGATTTTTCTAGATTATGATTTTTCAATATATGGGCTATCATATGCTGCAAAGAAATTAGACAAATAAACAAAAAGTTGCGCATTTAATTTATTAGTGTAAGTCCCCTAATACTCCTTTTAAATCCATTTTTGACAATTATTTCATTAGTCTTGATAACATCATACACCACATTTAGAATTTAACTTATAATGATGATAAGAGACTCTTATAGGTAAGGGAATTATAAGGATAAACGAAAAGAAATATATAGATCACCTGAGAAATGATATGACTTTTCATTTTTATTTTTAAACACGAATATGTAAACTTCTTGAAAGGCAAGATAATGATAATTTCTTTTTTTTGGTTATTGCAAGAGCACGCATGAGTCTATGGTTAATTCGATCATTGCTAGGCTTTAGTCGGACTTGGCAATTTAGAGTGGATCTTGGACTTCCCAAGGTCTACCCTGTGAAGGGTTTGTACCCATATTAGGAGATGTGATAGGGTGACATCCCAAACCTCCATTTCTCAAGATATTTAAGTATTATTGGTTGCTACCCATACTAAATATTTAAAATTTATAGACTCAAAATTTTGAAAGAGAAAAAAAAGTGAAATTCATGTTTTTATTAATTTAGATAAATATCTCATAACAAATTTAGAATTTTGATTTATATGGATAATATAAGATATTTATTGCCAATGAATATAAGAAAGATATATAGGTCACCAAAATAAAATATGACTTTGAATTTTAACAATTTGATTTTATAAACTTGTTAAGCTTTTAAGAGATAAAATCATATTTCCAATAATATATAAGGTGACCATGACATGATAGCTTAAAAACACAAGAAAACAAAAATAAAAATAAAAAGACATTAAATCATATCATGAAGTAGAAATTTGTATATTTCATTTTAAAAGGATTCTACTTCATGCATATGATGGTACCTAATGAATAAGAGTTGTAGGTATCCAAAGGGGACCAAGTGTGGTGGTTCTTTTGGGGTACCCAAATATAATGTGTTGACATTTGGGGAGATGGTGAAAAATGGGTCCTTTCATGTGAAGTTAATGTTTCATTTTTAACTTTGGGCCTCCATTCAAACCTTGGTTTAATGTTATTTTTATGCATCAAATTTCCATTGTGATTATCTTTATTTTGAAGATTATAATTGTAATGATTATTGAAAGTATTGTTCATAGGAAATTTGTGTAATTTTGATTTCAAGTTGGAAGAAACATGATTTTGTAAATGATGGTGATTTGGATTTTGATTTACAAAAACTTTGTGTATCTTACTCCCATTATTAGGCTTAGTTAAGATATTCATATTCATATTCAACTTGCTTTTAGATATTGCTTGATATTGTGAATTTGTGTGTTGAGAATTTTTATTCATAATTTTCATAAGCAAATTGATTTTTAATTTTAATTCATCATTCTTGATCATAAGATTATGTTTAGCTTTATTATAAGTAATTGTGCTATTTTTAAGAGTGGAAACAATAGAGTCAATATGAGTTTGATAGTTATTTCTAAATTCCTCAAATGTTTCATCCATCTCTTTAATTTCAATTTTATAACTTTTACACATAGCACAATCATTTGTAATAGATGAATTTTCTAAAGATAATTTTTCATTTTATTCTTTAAGACGCTCTTTTTCATATACCTTGAGTTTTTCTTTAAGAATATTGCAATCAAAACAAGGTTTTATATTTTCAATAGAAGAGACATTGGTAAAATTAGATAAATTAGAATTTGATTCTATCTTAACTTTTGTTTTTAAACCTTTATTTTCTAAGCGCAATTTGCAATTCACATTTTTCAATTTTTTTTATTTTTTGCTTTGTAATTTGTAGCAATTGTAAAGTAGAAATAGAGTTGCAAACAATAAGGGAATTTAATTTCCTTATAGTGCTTTTGGATGCTGTGAGATTTGAGCATAGAGTTCTTTTGTGATCTTCATCATTTTGGCACTCCTCTTCCAAAGATAAAATCTCTTCTTCTCTTCCACTTAATGTGCACTCCATTGCTTCATCATGAGAGGAGCCTTCTTGACCATTTGTGTAAGCTTGTATGTTCTCCACTTCTTGCGTTTGTTCCATACTTGTGAGAGGAAGATCATACATTTCTTCAAGAAATTTCCATACTTTGTATGCACTAGAAAAATAATATATCAATTTGAAAATTTCTTGAGATAAAGCACAAAAGATACTATTCAAAGCCTTTGCATTTAGGTGACGTTCCTTTTTATTGGTTTCCTCTGCTGGTCTTACAATTGCTAAATTCCATGCTTCGATATCTAAAGTTTTAATAAATTTTTTCATTAAAATTTCTACCCTTTAAAATTTCTCCCTTCAAATAATGGTGGTGCAAAAGATTTTTCTTCTTCATAAAAATTCCCCCCACTAATAGAAGCGAGATCATGAGACACCATTATTCCCAGTTGTTAAGCCGATTTGGAATAACCTACCTTTGATACCACTTGTTGGATCTTGAGGTGCCCTTAGAGGGGTGGGGGTGAATAAGGGTTTTTGAAGACTTTAAATTTTATAGAAAACTTTTGATATTTTATTTGAATAAGTGTGAATAAAAAACAAAGAGTAGTAAATCAATTTTATTAGATAGAAAAAGACATGATTATCATTAATAAAATTTGGTAACAAAATCTGATTTCTATGACGCTAGAAATCCAAGGCGAAATATGAAATAATCTTTTTGTTTTCTATACTGACTCTTCTCACTAAGAACCGATTGGCTTTAGCCGATCTCTCCCCAGATACGACCTCAAGCTGCTCTAGCCCTTCTATCCCCCGAAAGGCCTCGAGCACCCCCTAGATCTACTCCCTAGACCTAGTCACTAACACGAGGCGAATTCCTCCCTAAGTCCTACCCATACCTAGTCACCAATACGAGGTGAATTTACTATACGATTATGATGAAATAGTTACAAAACAAAATACAAAACATAAATAAAAACTCCCTATGAAGAATTCTGGAGATGGTGAAGGATCGCTGAAAATTCTCGAAGTCGAAACGTGCATTCTTCGCATTGAGTAAGAGTTGATCTGATCGTCTGTTGGAACCTTCGCTTTTGATTTGAGTTAGGATCCATCCCTTTTGACAATAAGTCATCTAATAACTCAGATCAATTTCATTAAGTAAGAAAACTAAGGAAACATAAATTAAATATGATGCGATCGAATCGGAGAATATACATAAGAAAATAATATAAGCTCTCTGCGTTCGACGAATGTCGAACATCGCTCGACAAATTCAAGACAGCCAGCGCTCGACAAATTCAAGACAACCAGCGCTCGACAAATTCAAGACAGCCAGTGCTCGACAAATTCAAGATAGTCAGCGCTCGACAAATTCAAGACAGCCAGCGCTCGACAAATTCATGACAGACAGCGCTCGAAAAATTGCCATCAGAACAGCGCTCGACGTATTCAGTCAGAATAATCTCAGCGGCCAGACATTCTCTGAACGGCGCTCGACAAACTCAAACTCAACGGTCGACAAATTGTCAGCAAATATTCTTATACAGCTGTACTAACATTATTATATACATGCTTTTCTTATATAGCCGTTGTAGGAAATAAAAGTTTATAGCCGTTTGCAGAAGAGTAAAAGACGGAAACTCCTCTTCCTAAGGAATAAAATTAAAGAGACTTTATCTCTTTCCCTATTCCCAGCAAGAATTCAAAAGCCTTTTCCAGATCATATATATTAAGAGAAGAGCAGAAAAGATACACATAGAGAGAAATAGGAATATAGACAGAGTATACACAAATACAAAAAGAAGCAGATCTATTTTGTATATCTTCTTTTTGCTAACATCTTCTTGCAGATCACACAAATCCTGAGACACCAATCTCAACCATTTGCTCAGGATCATCACTGCTTAACTAGAAAGAAGTACAATCAAGAGAAGAGGACTCCAGAACTGTCATCAACTTACATCAGACAGGGGGAGCTCTTCAACATCTTCATCAAGATCCATTCAACTTAAAATCAGGATCTTCAAGAGTCTTCTCATATAGAGAAGAACAACAAAACTTTCTGTTTTTATTTTTATTTCTTCCACCTCTTGTACAGGGTTATAACTCCCTTCAAAAGTTAAATCCCGGTGACAGGGCACCTTAACAAAAACCTACATCTTGGTTAGAGCACCTTATCAACAGCTCACCTGGTGTGTGGACACCTTATCAAAATCACCTTGGTGTGAGGGCACCTTATCAATAACCTCCTAGTGGATTCTTACCAGCGGGTAGAAGAGTAGATGTACCCAGTTGAGGGGAACTACTATACATCTTGTGTCATCTGTGGATTGCTTGTTTGTTTTATTTCTTTATCTGTGCTGTGTTTATTTCTATGCACTTCTAGTATTTGTGTTTATTACTCAGCAAACTCACTTATATATATAAATAGATATATCACTTACTTTGAAATAAAAAAAAAGCAAGATCTTTTAAACAGATAAATAAGAACTAAACCTCCACTTTCAATTGGTATCAGAGGTTGTTGATTTTGCACACAGGCTAACACCTGAAATCACAAAAGATCACCTAGTTCTTAAATTTGTTTTAAAAGGTTTTTCAAAATGGCACAAGCAGATTTTCTATTCTCAGGTCCACCTATGTGTAATTTGGGTAGTTTTTCTTTATGGCAAATTAGAATTAAGTTATATATGCATGCCATAGATGAAGACATTTACAAATCTGTTTTGACAGGATTTTCTTCCCAAATCTCTTCATCTGATCAAGAACAACTGAAAAGTGCCAATGCAAAAGCTATGCAGATATTGGCCCAATCAATGTCAAAAGACATTTTTCAAAAAATTGATGATTGCTCCTCAGTAAGAAGCATTTGGAACTCCCTCTCTAGGATGGTAAGAGAACCCTCTTCTAATTCTTTCACTAAATGTATTTATGATGCAGAACCATCAACCAAACTAACTGAAGAAGAAAATGAAGAAGAGCACAGAGCTAGAGCTTTCTGCATGATGGCCCTATATGGCTCATACGAAAATCCAGATGCAAAAGCTGAAACAGAAAAGGTAAATGGGGTAATTTCAATTCACAACCCTACCTCTAAAAATTACAAATCTGTCCTTAAGATAATATTTACAGATTCAAACAAAGAAATTAAAAAAAAAAGTTAACAAACATAAACTATTTAACTTCTATAAATAATAAATCTGAAGAAAATTCAAAAGCTCAAAATAAATCAATTAAGGCTAAATTGCTTAATGATTATCAAGAAAAATTTAAAATATCAAACATATATTTTAATGATTACAAAAGGAAACTTTCAATTAGTATCAAAAATCAGATTTTAAGGTTCTTAAAACATATATTTCCAAAAGAACTTTCAAATGGTATCAAAAAGTTTTTCACCATTAAACTCCATTCCTAATTAAATGAGCAAACATAAAATTCATTTGAATATTAATGTCAGATAACTTCAATGTTCTTACAGATCTTCTCCAAATTATATTGAGCATTATACTGTAGTTGCATTGATTAGAAATAATCAGAAGCACTGAGTGCGAGTCTCTTCTGATAAAGGGATTCTTAAAGAAAGAAGGTATCAGACAAAATCCTTATTCCTTAAAATCCATTAAAGGTTGCTGCAATAGAAAATTTTAATTCAGAACTTAAGAAATCAAAATCTAGGAAAGCAGAGTTGCTCAAATAATTTAAAAGGATGAAAAATTAAAACCAAGTGAGAGAGAAAATGAGAAAATCAGAGAAACCAAGTGAGAGAGAAAAGGAGAATATAAATTAAAACTGTCAGCATCCTAAACCAAATAGGGGGAGACCACCAGACCACTAGTTTTAATTTGATTTAGGATCCCAACTCAAATAGGGGGAGATTGTTGGAACCTTAGCTTTTGATTTGAGTTAGGATCCATCCCTTTTGACAATAAGTCATCTAATAACTCAGATCAATTTCATTAAGTAAGAAAACTAAGAAAACATAAATTAAATATGATGCGATCGAATCGGAGAATATACATAAGATAATAATATAAGCTCTCTGCGTTTGACGAATGTCGAACATCGCTCGACAAATTCAAGACAGCCAGCGCTCGACAAATTCAAGACAACCAGCGCTCGACAAATTCAAGACAGCCATCGCTCGACAAATTCAAGACAACCAGCGCTTGACAAATTCAAGACAACCAGCGCTCGACAAATTCAAGACAGCCAGCGCTCGACAAATTCAAGACAGACAGTGCTCGATAAATTCCCATCAGAACAGTGCTCGACGTATTCAGTCAGAATAATCTCAGCGGCCAGGCATTCTCTGAACGGCGCTCGACAAACTCTAACTCAACGGTCGACAAATTGTCAGCAAATATTCTTATACAGCTGTACTAACATTATTATATACATGCTTTTCTAATATAGCCGTTGCAGGAAATAAAAGTTTATAGCCGTTTGCAGAAGAGTAAAAGACGGAAACTCCTCTTCCTAAGGAATAAAATTAAAGAGAGTTTATCTCTTTCCCTATTCCCAGCAAGAATTCAAAAGCCTTCTCCAGATCATATATATTAAGAGAAGAGCAGAAAAGATACACACAGAGAGAAATAGGAATATAGACAGAGTACACACAGATACAAAAAGAAGCAGATCAATTTTGTATATCTTATTTTTGCTAACATCTTCTTGCAGATCACACAAATCCTGAGACACCAATCTCAACCATTTGCTCAGGATCATCACTGCTTAAGAAGAAAGAAGTACAATCAATAGAAGAGGACTCCAGAACTATCATCAACTTACACCAGACAGGCATTCAACTTAAAATCAGGATCTTCAAGAGTCTTCTCATACAGAGAAGAACAACAAAACTTTCTATTTTTATTTTTATTTCTTCCACCTCTTGTACAGGGTTATAACTCCCTTCAAAAGTTAACTCCCGGTGACAGGGCACCTAGCAAAAACCTGCATCTTGGTTAGAGCACCTTATCAACAGCTCACCTGGTGTGTGGACACCTTATCAAAATCACCTTGGTGTGAGGGCACCTTATCAACAACCTCCTAGTGGATTCCTACCAGTGGGTAGAAGAGTAGATGTACCCTGTTGAGGGGAACTACTATACATCTTGTGTCATCTGTGGATTGCTTGTTTGTTTTATTTCTTTACCTGTGCTGTGTTTATTTCTATGCACTTCTAGTGTTTGTGTTTATTACTCAGCAAACTCACTTATATATATAAATAGATATATCACTTACTTTGAAATAAAAAAAAATAAGCAAGATCTTTTAAACAGATAAATAAGAACTAAACCTCCACTTTCATCGTCCTTGAATTCTTCTCTCGAATTTGTGTGAGAGATGAAGGTATGGAAACTACGGCCCTCTCAGAGTTTCTGAAGTGCTGGAATAGGGCTCTCTTCAATCAGTAGTTGGAGAAGATGAACTCCACCTATTTATAGGACTGGAAGCTAACGCCGTCGTTAATGCTAACACCTGGCGTTGACCCAGTATAGAAATGTTTTGATGGCTCGAATGTTCAAAATAGGAAGGAGAAACTGCACTTTAAGAAACATTCATTTTAGGAAACCCTAATGCTGGCGTTGAGGCTAATGCTGGCGTTAGGTCAGATTATTCCTAAAGTGCTCCTTCAATCATGACAGCTTCCCTCCTTGCCATATTTCTCTTTGTGGGAATGGGAGTCAACACCGGCGTTAAGTCCTAACGCCTGGCATTAGACATCATTCCACTTTCCAGTTTGTTAGCAGGTCTAGACCAATAATGCAGCATCCTGTTAAAAAACTTGAGGTCCGGAGATGAAGTGAAATAATACGCGGAACACACTTCACAAAACCTTTCAAAAGTGTAGCACAACAGTGACAATGAGAAGAACGAATAGTACTATGGTATTGACTATCTCTTTATAATGCGAGGTATACATGGCGAGACATGATTCATAAGAATCACGGAGGAGAGAAGCACAAAACACAAGTGTAAAACAAGCCGCAACGACCTGACACTTGAGACTGCCAGACCGCGCGAACAGACAAGTCGGACGGAAGCCGCTAAGACCGCGCGAATAGAGTACAGACCACACCTGTCAGACCACAACCCCAGACCGCCAACTCGCTGCTTATTCCTCTACTGAAAACAACAAGTTTGCACTTCTTGATCGCCCAGACTGCACGGTCTTGATCAAAGAAGAACCCACGAACACTGAACAAGAAGTACTTCCTGTGACAGACCACAACTCAAGACCGCCTGGCCACTTAAGGCCGCCTGATCAACTGAGTCCGCTGCACTAGACCGCGAACACCTAAACACAGTCTGCCCGAACTGCTTTATTCAAAGCTGGAAGAAGAAGACAAGCTGACCGCGAGCTGCAAACCGCTTAACCTGCGAACACAGAAATCGGTCAGACTAAATCTCAAACCGCACGACCACAAAGAGAGACTGGCACAATCAAGCCAAATTTGAGTTCTTACAGTTCTCGTTATTAATGACGGGCCCTGCACCCCTATTTATAGGCGGGTAGACGGATGTCGTCACCGCACATCTGGGATACAATAACCGCCCATCAGATCGCGAGCGGTCTTGCAAAGCAGACCGCCCGAGATCAGCACATCTCACAGCTCCTTTATTAAGCCTTGCGGTTTACAACCAAACTGCCCAGTCACTGCGGTCTCAGAAAACAGACTGCCCGGTCTTATTGCAAAGCAAAGAACTCCTTTAGTAACCAGACCGACTGGAATAGTCGTCAGACCTCCCGGTCACTGCAAGAAGGCAGACCAAGAACATCTGGCTGACTTAGGACAAGTCGCCAGACTAACCCGCGCAAGCAACCCGGACAGAAGAGGCGGTCTCCCAGATCAGACCGATCAGAACAAACCGCTGAGACACAACTGACCAGAAAACCAGCGCAGACCGCGCGGTCTCTGCGGTCTCCAATCTTCAGACTGCCCAGCTCAACTTCACTTTCACTTCAAAAATTTAACACTCCCCCTTGAAGTGGGAAGTGGAAGTCAGCCCAAGCAAACTTCACAACCGACCAAAAGGTCCCTTCGCCAATGGCTTAGTAAAGATGTCAACAATGTTCTCCTTACTCTGCACATGCTCCACAATGAGAGATCCCTCCAACACCTTCTCACGAATGAAATGGTGATGAATCTCTATGTGCTTTGTACGCGCATGACAAACTGGATTGTTCACCAGTTTGAGAGCATTCTCGCTGTCACCACGTAGCAGAGTAGGACCTCCCACCTCCCTATGAATGTCCTCCACAAGCTTCCTAAGCCAGATGGCTTCCTGAGCCGCCAAAGCCGAATCTTTGTACTCCGCTTCCGTGGTAGAGACAAACACAGAATCCTGCTTCTTGCTGCACCATGATATAGCTGTAAAGCCCATCATAAAGACGTATCCAGACGTCGATCTCCGATCATCCGAATCTCCTCCATAATCAGCGTCCATGTACCCATGCAAGCAAAAGCCTGAATCTCTCCCGTAGAAGAGACCCAAATACGAGGTGTATTTGACATACTTCAATATACTCATAGCAGCCACAAGATGAGGTTTCCGAGGCTCTGCCATAAACCGACTCACCCTGCCAACTGCATAAGCAATATCTGACCTCGTGATAGTCAAGTATATCAAGCTTCTGACCAAAGCCCGGAACACCAAAGGGTCGGTAAGAACCTTCCCTTCATCTCGACGAAGATGAACTCCAACCTCCAGTGGAGTAGAGCTATTCTTCCCCTCTTCCATGCCGAATCACTTCACGATTCGATCCTCATAGCCCTTATGGGAAACAAGCATACTGCTCTCTCTCCTCTCCACTTCGAGCCCAAGGAAATGGTGGAGCTCGCCCAAATCCTTCATCTCGAATCTGATAGCTAGCTCAGCACGAAGCCTAGCTACCTCCATCTCAGAATTCCCCGTGATGATCATATCGTCAACATACAACAACACCAAGACCTGAAGCTCCCCCGTCTTCTTAACAAACAAGCTCGAATCAGAATCAGAAGCAAAGTACCCACAGAACTGGAGGTATTCTGCGATCTTCCCGTACCACGCCCGAGGCACTTGCTTCAAGCCGTAAAGAGCCTTTTTGAGCTTGAAAACATATCTTGGGTGCTCTTCGGATACATACCTAGGTGGCTGATCCATGAAGATATCCTTGTCAATCTCGCCATATAAGAAAGCGTTCTTCACGTCGAGTTGACAAATCTTCCACCCTTGGCAAGCTGCCAATGCGATCACCACCCGGACCGAAGTCATCTTGGCAACGGGGCTAAATGTTTCTTCATAATCCTCCCCATTCTTCTGAGAGAAACCTCGAGCTACAAGACGAGCCTTGTACCGCTCAATACTTCCGTCAGCCTTCTTCTTCAGCTTGAAAACCCACTTGCAAGTCACCGGAGTAACCCCCTCAACCTTAGGCACCAAGTCCCAAGTCTCATTCTTCCTGAGGGAAGCCATCTCTTCATCCATGGCCCCTTCCCACTCCTTGACTCCAACGACATTTTCATTACAAGATGGCTCTCTCTCATCCAGGGGACCTGCGAAGAAACATGAGACAAAGCTCACCAAGTTCCCGTCCGTATACCGATCAGGTGGAATAATGGTCCTCTTAGACCTCCTTAGAGCTTGACTCTGAACCACATCTTCCACTGCAGCTTCTGGACTATCTCTCCTCTCAGGTAAACATGGAGCCTCGCTCCCCCTGCTTCCAAAACCCGAAGCACCTGATCCTGAGCTAGTAATACAAGGAGCACCTGGAGAAACAGGTAACTCCACCAGAACTTCTCGTGCAGCTTCCACTGGTCCACCATCTCCCCTGCTTCCTTGTAACTCAACAGAAGAGTTACCTTGGTATGACATCAACTCGTCGAATACCACATCCTTTGAGACCACATATCTCAGTGTCTCATGAACATCTCCACCCTTTCTTCCGATCATCATAACCGACGAAGACTAGCTTCCTTGCCTTAACATCTAGCTTCATTCGAAGGGCATCCAGAACATGCACATAGCAGGTAGAACCAAACACTCGAAAGTGTTCCATGCTTGGCTTCTCCTTGAACATCAACTCATGAGGGGTCTTCATGTTGATGGGGCTGAGAGGCATCCAGTTGATAACAGAAGCTGCACAAGACATACTCTCTGCCCAAAAGGACTTTGGGATATTCTTGGCATGAAGCCAACATTTGCAGGTCTCCGTCAGGTGACAGATCTTCCGCTCTGCAACTCCATTCTATTGTGGAGTGTGAGCACAAGAAAGCTCCCTTTGGATGCCATGCTTCATGCAAAAGTTAAAGAACTCATTGGAGGTGAACTCCCCTCCATTGTCTGTTCTGAACTTCTTCACCCGCAGGTTTAGCCGAACTTCCACCAGCTCCTTGAACTCCATAAACTTCTCGAACGCCTCTGACTTCTCCTTCAGAAAATACACCCAAGTATATCTGGTGAAGTCATCAACCAAGATTAGCATATACCTGCTACCTCCAAGACTAACAGTGTTGGTAGGTCCAAACAGATCACCATGGATGCACTACAATGGTCTTTTACAACTATCTTGGTCTAGGAGTAAGTACATTAACTAGCACAACAATATCCATCAAACCATCCTGGAAAAATCCAGTTATAATTGTCAGACCTAGTGACTATCAAATAAAGGAGAATAGTCTGGAGTTTAAAAAATGAAACAACAATCAAGCTATATTTAATAAAGAGAATCCTAAAAATGAGAAGTGCACCCTAGGCAAGAACAATCTAGAAAAACCAATGAACTACAATCAAAAGGCTAAAATCAAAAGAAAAATTATTAGGCATTTTACAGATCTATTGTATCAAGATGAATTCTATACAAACGTCAAGTATCATGATAAAAGACATTGGTCGGATAGATCTATTTTCTGCCATCCAAAAGGATATCATGAAAGACCAACTTATTCCTCCATATCACCTTATAATGTTAAACACAAAGGGCCCAAGGTAACCTGGGTACCCTCTTACGTTTGAATGGCATGTGTAGGAGAATTTTGGATCCCTTCCTAAGAGATAATAGAGGGAAAGGGAAAAACTAATTATTTAACATGAAACTTCAAAGAATCAAGGGAGCGTCTTCTTCTCTCAAACTCTTGATGATGCATTCTAATTAACACATGTAATATTATAAATGTTATTTTCAATAAAGACAATTGCCGGGAAAATATCATAAATTTCTTAAAGAAATGCAACTGTAGATTCAGAGTTGCGTCGAATAGAATTCGACTCACCGTCGAGTTCTACTCGACGTTAGCTTTGAGAGCCGCCTGGGATAGATAATTCGAATAACATTCGACGCAATGTCGAATACATGTCAACGCATGCGTCGATTTAATAATTGATGTATAAATTTGAATTCACGTCGATTACAAATCGATGCAACGTCGATATGTGAAGCACGCACAATTTTGCTTCTAGAAGCCACTTCGACACATTTTGGCGCGCTGAATTTACTCCTTTTCGATGTTACTTTGAATACAACACTAAATTGCGATGAATCGTCTTCTTTAAGCAACACAGTTGTTAGAGTATATTACGCTTTCGAATTTTCTCTCTCATGCTTTTTTTTCTCTCCAGCTTGCTTGCGTGCTTGTTCTTGTTTTCTCCTCTCTCTCCCTCTTGTTTTGTTTCTGCAGGTACTTCCTTAAGAATCAATGGCTCCTCCTAAAGTAAACTCGGGATTGATGTTGATTTTGACTCCTTCAATGCAGCGACAGAGAATTTCAAGGGAATATTGAATCTGTTCCAAATTGCAGGACTCACAAAGCTGATTTCAACAAGAGGAAAAATATATGATATTGAATTGGTTGAATTGAAGGATAACATTCATATTGGATAGGATGAGTCTCTACATGGGAGAATCTTTGGAAATGACATTGACATGACTGAGGAGATGTTGAGTCTCACCTTTGATCTACCAGAAGGTGAGGACTCGTCTGAACTGATGCCGGCAGAAACTCAATAAGCATTGCAAATCATGAACTTCACCAAAGACAAGGCAATCAATCTTAAGAAGAATGATTTTTCTAAAGAATATAGATTTCTGGCAGACATAGCAGGAAAAATTCTACTATGTAAGATTTCTGCCCATGATGCAATTCCCAAACAACAATTGCAGATAATGGGAATCTTGATCTTGAACAAGAGAATCCACAGGGGGAGGCGCCTCCTAAAGATGATTGGTCATAAGTATGCAAATTAGGAAAATGCATACATAAGAATAATGAGCCAAGTCCCGCTTCATCATTATCCAACAGTGTGCAGATCTAAAGGAGTGCCCATCTCTCATGGAAAGAGAACAAACAATGGGATCTTCTCAAAGTGGACCAGGAAAATTCTAAAGCCTGGTCAAGCTGCACCATCTCCTCCTCCATCTCCAGCTCCTTAAGATAATGAAGCAATCATAACAGATACCATAATTGAACAACCAACTCAAGATCATGCAATAGTTCCACAAGACACAATAATAAAACCTCCAACAAGGGTCTCTCCTCAACAACAACCACAATCTACAATAATACCAGAAGATACTCAAAGACTATCTACTATAATACCACCGTCTCCTACCAACCAAGATCTCACAGACCTCCATGTTGCTTCAACAGAAATTGGTATCATCGCCCCTATTAACCTATCACCACCACCTGTTGATACACATTCTACATCCCATCCTACCCACCCCTTTGACATTGAACATGCAATTTCTAAAGCAGTGGGGCTGGCCACTGGGACCTTTGCTGATCTGCTTCTAACATAAGCAAGAAGTTTAACAGGAAATACTCCCAGATAGAGAAAGAACTAAAGGAGTCACAGGAATCTCTCTAGTCAATAAGGGCAGTGATATATTTCTCAATAGTTACTAGATCTTTCTTAACCTCACTTGCAAGTAAGGTTCAAAGGGGGAGATTATTCAAGAAGAGGAAGTCCCTGCCCTAGAAGTTAATAATAACTTAGAATCTTGAGACCCCAATAAGATCATAATATTCAATAAAGTACTTCCAAATGTTTCAGTTCATGTTTCAGAAGAGCCTGCACAAATCCAGGGTGAGCTGCCTGAGCCCCTCATCAATGAACAACTCTTGGAAGATGAAAATCTCTTAGAAGATGTCACAAAGCTTGCTAAAGAGGCTGCCCAGATAGCTCAAGATACTGCACTAATTCAGGGGGAGCCTCATAGAGAAGATGACAAAGAGGATGACAAGGCTGCTGAAGAGGAGGATGAGCCCCTAGTGTCCACCTAGAAAAGTGACATCTCAGGTTTTCTCAAGGAAGAGGAAAACCCCTCCAAAAGAATAGTACAATACAGGTACTCAGTAAATGAACAATTTCTGTTATACCATCATGTGGATACAGTTGTGGGAAATAATCTGATCAATTGGAAGTTTATTATGTGGTCTATGCCTCTATGTAATAATGTTATTTTGGTTCATTGTATATTTTCTTGAACTCAATTTTATGTCTCAGTATGATTGAAATCACTTAAACTATTTGTAAAATTTGTTAAGATAAATATGGGGAGATTGTTGGGAAAACACCCTTTCATTTATCTTACAAATTATATACAAGTGATTTCATTAACTAGAATTTATTACCCACGTTGTATAGAGAGGGTAATTTGGTCATTAGATGTCTTAGGATGTCACACTCTAATTAGGGTGTCAAAGACCAGTTGAAAAAGAGTCCAAAATTTAGTTGAGTTAAATCTGCGTCAAATAGAAGTTGATGCAGCGTCGACTGTAAATCGACGTAACTTTGATTATAAGTAAGGATAAGTCAGACTGAAGTCGATGTATAAGTTGAAGTTGATGCAACGTCGAGATGTACTCGATGCAGAAGACAGAGTCAGTCGAAGCTGATCTTGAAGTCGACGCAACTTGGACTTACATTCTACGCAGAAGGAAGAACTCTGAGTTCGGGATTTCATCTCGACGGATACATTGATAAGTATTCGACACAACGTCGACTGTAGAGTTTAGTTCTAAACTAAGGAGGATTTCGATGCGGCTTCTAATAGAACTAAGAGGTACATCGATTAGAAGACAAATGTATTCGATGGTATGCCGAATACAGACAAAATTAGAATATCATCCTTATTCTTTTTTAAAGATGATTTAGAGGTTATACATGGAAGTGTTTGGATCTCTAATGGGTCGATTATATCCAAGAATAGAAAGGAAGTCTCCAGAGACACAATACAACTATTTCTGGAAGATATTCAAAGAGATTGATGGGTAGTCAACAAAGATAAAAGGTGAATATCATTATCCTTTGGACATTCCTATTAGGGATACAACAGAAAAGGAAATGAATTCAAATTCTGATTGACAACTACAACAATTCTATTATTATCTCATCTTCTCCTTTCTAAAGTTCTCCCTCTCTCAGAAAGACAGAACAACTATTCTCTGTACATGAATAATTCTAAGGCTTCTTCTTCCTCATTCTCACACACAGCAAGAAGCCTACAGGAATACAGAGATTTTGGAATCAAAGCTTGAAATGTCCTTGCAACTCTCACTCAAAGCAAGGACTCATCTACTGGAATATTGATCTGTCAACAACACTAAGTGCCTGAATCCTTTGTGGTTGCTGAAGGAGGATTCAACCAGAAGAACATCTTCTTCATTTCTTCTTTTCATTTTTACTCTTTTTTCACTATTGTAATCTGAGTAAAGAGTCCTAAGAATCTCTCTCCAAAGGATTCAGTTGGTTCGAGATCTCCTTACCAAAAGATCTAGTGTGGTTCTAAGAGTCTCCTTACCAAAAGACTCAGTGGTTCTAAGAGTCTCCTTGTCAAAAGACTTAGTTGTTGGTTCTAAGAGTCTCCTTACCAAAAGACTCAATGGTTATAAGAGTCTCCTTGTCAAAAGACTCAGCCACTGGATAGTGTATTCCTACTAATGTGGTAGAAGAGTGGATGTACCCATATTTTGGGGAACCACTATAGCCATTGTCTCATCTGTGTGATAATTTTCTGTGCTGTCCCTTTACTTTATTTCTACAATCTGTGATTGTTTTAATCTGTGTTGGATAGCTGAATGCATAGTTGTTAGAAGTTTTTATTGTTTTGCACATCTATTAATGAAAAGTTTTTAAACTCTATTCACCCCCTCTAGAGAATACTCAGAGGACTCACTACGCACTTTCAATAATATTTTATCTATCTTTCCCCTTGAGAATTTGTTCTCAATGAGAAAGCTAGATATGGTTTCATACCAAGCTCTAGGTGCTTGTTTCAACCCATATAGTGCTTTCTTAAGGAAATAAACATGATTAGAAAGGGTTGGAACAACAAAACATGTGGTTGTTCTACATATACTTTCTCCTTTAGATCTCTATTGAGGAATGTCAATTTCACATCCATTTGGTAAACTTTGAATCTCTTGTGAGCAATATATAGTAGAAACAACCTTATGACTTCAAGTATTGCTACTAGTGCAAATGTTTGATCAAAGTCAATCCATTCTTCTTGTCTATAGCCTTTGCAACCAGCCTTGCTTTGTTCTTTATTATTACACCATTTTCATCCAATTTTTTCCTATAGACCCATTTGGTTCCAATCACATTCTATCTGTTGGGGTTCAACAATGCCACTAATGTTGGGAGGTGCGGAGTGGGATGCTATGACCCACTCTATTTGGATAGAAGGGTGTGTCTTCTGGGCCTAACTGACCGCATCGTGGATCCTGCCTTGGGCAGCCAACTCCATAAAGGAGTAGTAGCACCTTCCTCATCAATCCAGGCTTTTGGAAGAGTTGGTAGTGACGTGTACCTACAAGTGGTATCCGAGGAGGTCACTGGTTCGATACCTCAGGGCCCACACTAGTCGAACAGAAGGGAGTGTCCTATGGGCCTAACTGGCCGCTTCGTGGATCCCGCCTAGGGTAGCCAGGTCCATAAAGGAGCGATAACAACTTCCTCATTAGTCCAGACTTTTGGGAGAGTTGGTAGCGCCGCATCCCTACAAAAATGATTAGAGGCTATACTGATTATCTTCAAGATGATGTTCCTTGATGAAATCACGATGATATATCTTAGTCGTCAAGAAGATATTTAACTTAGACAAATATTTGTGATCTAGACAAATATCTCTTGTACTTTTGTTGATCCCTTGAGTTAGTATAGATGATTTATATAATGAAATAATAGTCCTACAACACAATAAATCAAATATTCATCAAATACAAAATGTATTTATCCTTGACTTAAGTACTTCTTCAAATCATGAATATTGTGAGCAATGTTCCTAACAGAAATCTTCGAAGGGGAAGGGGAAGGAGATCATCATCGAAGGTCATAGGAGATCTCAAGGGAGTCTGTGAGCATCAAAGGAGATTTTCGAAGGATCTTCAAAGGAGTTCTCTTAGGTCCTGAAGGCCAGGTGTCTTTTGAATGAGGGATTTGAGCTCCTTTTATAGCTTTTTACATGGGTCTTGGTAATTACATTGTTGTAACACCATAACTACCAGACAGATGAATCACGTTCCTTGATCTGGAGCACACAGATCACCACTTTTGCCGATATGATGGTTCTGACCCCGGTAGCTTTGGAGCGCTCAGAGGCGATGAGAGCTTTGGTATGCTCGGAAGCGACAAGAGCTTTGGCGTGCTCAGAAGCGACAGGAGCCTTGGCACGCTCGAAAGGGCCGAGAGGTTTGGCTTGCTCAAAAGCGACATAAAGGAGGCCGTGAGGAGGTCGCAAAGAGGAGGTGGACTGCACGGTCGGGGAGGATGAGAGGTCAGGGCAGCCGCATGGTCAGGGCGGCCTCGCGGTTGGTGCGACCGCGCGACTGGTGTTGTGAGACCGAGGCCATGCGATGACCTATGGCGCCAACATCGTGGAGCGAAATCATCACTAGAGCGACGATGTACGATGTCAATACCAAGCAACGAGCTCACAACTAGAGCGACGACCTTCAGTGCCAATTGTTGGATCTTAAGGCGCCCTTAGAGGGGGGGGGGGGGGGTGAATAAGGGTTTTAGAAAACTTTAAATCTTTATAGAAAAACTTTAGATATTTTATTAGAAGTAAGTTAAATCAAAAGAGATAGAAATTAGAAATGAAATCAATTTTATTAAACAAGAAAAGATATGATTATTATTTATAAAATTGATTACAAAATCTGATTTGTATGACGCTAGAAATCAAAGCGATTATGAAATACTCTTTTCATTTTCTATACCGACTCATGTCACTAAGAACCAGTTGGCTTTAGCCGATCTCTCCACAGAAACGACCTCAAGCCGCTCTAGCCCTTCAATCCCCAGAAAGGCCTTGAGCACCCCCTAGATCTACTTCCTATACTCAGTCGCCAACACGAGGCGAATTCCTCCCTAAGTCCTACCCAGACCTATTCGCTAACACGAGGTGAATTTACGAACCGATTACAAAAATAAATATAAAATTCAAAAGACAAATATAAAAACTCCCTATGAGGTAATATGAAGGAGACACCGAAGAATCGCTGAAGATCGCTGAAGTCTAAGCATGCGTTCTTCGTGTTGATTTATCATGTTGATCCAAGCTTCCTTTGATTCCTCCTTTTTAAAATTTAGTGGGAGATGCTTTGTGGTCTGGAAATACGGGCCTCACAAGAATTCAGAGTGCTGGAATAGGGCTCACTTTTGTCAGTCGTTGGAGAAGATGAAGTCCACCAATTTATAGGACTGGAGGCTAATGTTGGATCGGTAGGCGCCCTTAGAGGGGGGGGGGGGGGTGAATAAGGGTTTTCAAAACTTATAATATATTTTGAATAACTTTGAAAAAGCTTTGATTATTAAAATAGAGAAGATCAAGACAAATCAAGTGAAGTAAAAGTAAAGACATGATTTTATTAACTTGAGAAGCATGATTACAAAACTTGATCTCTTATCGAAGCTAGAAATCAAAGCTAATAGAAAGACTCTTTTTGTTTTCTATACCGACTCGTATCCCCACGAACCGTTTGGCTTTAGCCGATCCTTCCCCGGATACGGCCTCAAGCCGCTCTAGCCAACCCTTCCCCGGATATGGCCTCGAGCACCCCCTAGACCTACACCCGAGACCTAGTCGCCAACACGAGGCAAATTTCAGCCCTAAGTCCTACCCAGACCTAGTCGCCACCATGAGGCGAATTCACTAAATGATTACAGAAAAGATGTGAAATAAAAAGACAATAATATAAAAACTCCCTCTATGTAGATCTCTTGGAGAAGTAGACGAAGACGCAGAGTATGATCGTAGTCGATGCGGTCTTTCATCACGATGATGATGCGTGTTGAAATCTTCTCCATGGATCTCCTTTAGTCTTTATGGATTTGTGGGAGTATCTCTCCGAAACTTCCTCTCTATGTTGTGGCACGAAGCTCTGGAATTCTGGATCTCAAGAGACTTAGTAAGTCGGAGCCAAGATGTCCTTTTTATAGACTTAGCGCTAGCGCTAGCGCCCGCGCTAGTGCTACCGCCGACGCTATCCCATATTAAGTAATATTTTGCGCGCGAGAATCTTTAATCCGGGGAAACAATTTCGCCATTCCTCTTGTGCACCGCGCTACCGCCAGCGCTATCGGATACCGCCAGCGCTATCCCATATTAGGACACATTCTGCGCGGCAGAATCTTCAATCCGAGGAAACAATTCCTCCTTGCCAACTGTGTACGTCGCTACCGCCTGCACTATCGGCTACCGCCAGGCATTATCTCCTTCCATATGTGCTCCCGGAATTGCGTTATCATCGCTAGCGCCAGGCGCTAAGTGCTACCGCCGATGCTAGTGGGAGTACTGTCTTTTGTTTTCATTCGTCGGAATTCGTCGGGAGTTCTCGAGAACATTCGACGAATTGACTTAGCCGCACAATTTCCTTCACAAGTCTGCCTTTTTGACTTCTGTCTGCGTCGTCGATATTCGTCAGGAGTTCATGAGAACATTCGAAGAATAGACTTAGCCGCTAATAGTTCGTCGAACGACAGCTAGCGCCTGCGCTAGTGCTACCGCCAATGCTAGTGGAAGATTTGGATTTGATGGCTCAACTTTGGGGGCAACCTTCTTATGTAATCCTTGAGTCATGTGGACTTTGTTATCCCGCACACTTAAACACACAAGATCAAATACACATAGGTTTTGTTATTCTCAAACCTAGGAGATGCGGAAGACCATGTTCCAACAAAACTCCCCTTTTGATAATAACAAAACCGTTAATGATAAATCAGAGCATTAATATATATCAGCATGAAGAAACATACTTGTGTGTGTGTGAGAGTGATGACTTAGGATAATGAATGATTTTAGCATTTAGAATTGCTCCCCTTAAATACATGCTCCCCCTAAGTGAATGCTCTCCTAATATGTAAGCTATCATCTTAATTAAGCATTATAGTTTGATAGTAGATTAATATTTATCATGTTAGTTCTCCCCCTTTTGTTATTAGCAAAAGCGGGTAAGGAGACATTACTAAAAAGTTGTTAAGAGGATAAAGGCATGATCGAGCTTGTAGAGAATGAAATGAGAAGGAGTTTTAGAATTATGTTTATTGAAATAGATCAGAGTTTTGAGTATTACAACAATTTCATAAATTAGAGTTTGTAGCATAAACAAATGTAATGATTTCCAAGTAACTAAACTACCCAGACAATATGTCTACACCCTAGCCCCGTACTAAGTGACGGATGGGCATGAGGAGCTGCATACATGCCGTAGGTTGGGGTGTTAGTCCCATATGCAAACACTAGACACAACTTAACCTAGCACTCTTTAACCCCAGTGCCTCGCAAGGCCCCACTGGAACCCTCCTCGGTTAAGGACAAGACATGACTAGAGATAAAGGTTATCTAATGTCTACAACCCTACGCCCCCGCTATGGTGAGAAATGAAGTCATGGATAATAATTATTGGAAACATATAAGCGTTTTAGATCTAATAACATAGCCTATGAAGTTATTTTTTTATTTGAATTTATGAAAAACACTCTCATAGCTATTTTGAAGTCCATTAATAAATCAGAGTTTTAGCGTAATAACATTTTCATAGAAATAAATCAGAGTTTTTAGCAAAAAAGAAAATATTCATGTGTAGAGTAACCAATATAAAATCTACCAAGCAAGTCTACCATTTGTTGAAAGAAAGGAATTTTGGTATTTAAGACTTTGATATAAGCATGAGAGCGCAAAGTAGAAATATATGGTGAAGATACGGAAGACTTATAGAAATACAAGAAACATCTTATTGTAATGATGATCCATAAAAAGATATATGAGTTAAATTTCATAAAGAAGATGTTTTTGTAAATCATTGTTCAATTAAAATCTTCAATAATGTAACCAAGCATGAAATAATGTTATCAAAAAAAAGATTACTACAATGTTATTTTAATTCATAATTTCAAATCATACCAAACATTGTATATTGCATGCTAGGTTATCTAGTGCATTTCATAAATAAAGAGTAGTATAGAATTTGCATTAGGATCCAATACTCATGAGAAGAAGTGTTATGGAAGATAATGATGTGCAGAAAAGTGTATTTTGAATAGAGTAAACAAATGTTTTAATCAAAAATACAAGTAATATGTAAAGTAAAGAGCACAATAAAACACAAATAATTTTACTTCCACTTACTTCAATGCACAAAGAAAAATGTACAACTACCAAGGTGCTCTGCACACACAATGCTCATCAAGACTTATCAGGGTGCAAAGTAGTGCTTGAGGGATCACATAGTTTTATTCTTCAAGATTGATTTTTATTGTGATCCGGTGTACTTAAGAATAAGTGGTTTTTATTTTGAAAGAAAGTTATGATTTGCACAAGATACTTTACTATTCTTTCCAAGGTGCTCAACCTCACAATGCTTATTAAGACTTATCAGGAGGTTCAAGTAGTGCTTGGTGGAGTTATCTTTGTCACTTTATTTTATGATTTTGTTTTGTACAAAGTTCTCTGAATACACTTGTTTTGCAAACCAATATAATTTATAAGAAAGATAACCACTTTTCTTAACTTTTAAAAGTGCAAATAAAGGAGTGCAGGTAAGATACTTGTGCAATTTTAATTCATTGTACTATTACAAAACATACATAAGCATTCTTAGATTAAACACAAATGTAGACAATGCCAAAATAAGTGAGTGAATAAAGATCATTATATAACATAAAACATTTACTCATACTTAGAGGCATGCTACGCTTAGTTTTACACAACGTTTTCACAATAGTTGATGCACATATTAATAGATATATCAAAGCATGATGAAAGCAATGTTCAAAGTAGTTTGAAAAGATAAATTGCAACATTATAGAAGTTCTAAATAATAGATTACATCATGCTTGATTTTCAATGAAGTCTATACAATATTTTTGATATTTTTGAAGAATAATTTTTATTTAAAGTTTGAACTTATAAAATTGATCTTGGACTTCCCGAGGACAACCTTGTGAGAGGTTCGCCCGGTACTAGGTGATATGACGGGATGATAGCCCAAATCACCCTTTCGCAAGATACAAGTAAAAAGTTAAGTTCAAATTTTTTTTTTGTTTTATATTTTTGTATTTGATTTTTGCTTTTAGAAATAGGATTTAAACAAATGACAAAAAAAACACAAAGGCAAAACATATAATTTTTTTTGTAATTTGGCTTTTGTATTTTTGTATTTGATTTTTCAAAAATGTAATAAAAGCAACAATGCAGAAATGAATAGTACACATAGATTAATATGTTTTTAGGGATTTTTCAAAATTTTAAAAACACAGAAAAACACATAGGTGCACTAGCGCCGGCGTTAGCGCTAGCGCTTGAAATAGTACCCGATTTTTGATGATTTTGAAATTTTTAATTGTTGATCTTGATTAAGTGTTATAATAGTAGTTTCATGCTGAAATTTCAGAATTTTAGGAAATGTCTAGATAGTGCAAATTTCATGAAACATTAGCGATTTTGTATATGACTTTATCAAATAAACTTAGCATGAGATATAAATTATTATATCTCCGTTTTAATTTTTCTAAGGCTTGTATTTATCAATCTAATGTAGTTTAACAATGATAGGAAATGTAAGCACGAGAAGACACAAATGAACAAATCAAATATGCATGATTTTAGTGATTAAAAATAATGTTCATGCACAAGAATATCTTGGATAAGCCCTAGATGAGAATACCCAGCCTGTATATCTTGGTAAACATATAAAGCCTAACATAGACACGAATATTCTTTAAGTGGCAATGTCAGAATAATAAGTTTGAGATTAATGTTATACCAAGGTTTGAGAGTGTTTCAACTTATAGACCTAGAATGGAGTGACGATTCCATTTGATTTGATATCAAGATGATTCAAAGGTCTAAACTAGAAATAAATCACAATATACACCAACCATTATAATATCAATTGTCATCAGTTAATATATCAATTATAATTCACATAAATGTGATAGAAATAATTATTTTTAGAAGACTTTTGATATGACTTATGATGTTAGAGAATTTTAGCAAAGGACATCAATAGATCATAGCGGTGTTTGTGAATTCAATATTCATTATGAAGATAAATTCTTTCAATACATTTTAGTGATTTTCCTTTAATTAAGAATTTTGAATATATATATGTGATTTTTTTGATAGGTGAACAATAGTGATGGTTTAGATCATGTTTGACATCAAGGATTGAACACAATATAATTTTTTGTTGTGAACAATGACACCCATATTGAAGGTTGAGCTTTTATTTAGATCTTGAATTTTCTTTTAGATTAAGTTATTTCACTAAACCACTTGTTGGTGAAGGCTAAGAATCTTAATAGCCTAATAACCGGATTTAATTTGAAATATCTTATAGCAAATTTAGAGTTTGATTCATATGGATAATATAAGATATTTAGAAGTAATGAATATAAGAATAAAAGATAGGTCATCAAAATAAAAATATGATTTTGAATTTTGATCAATTTGTTTTATAAACTCATAAAGTTTTATGAGATAAAATCATATTTCCAATAATATATAAGATGACCATAACATGATAGCTTAAAAATAAGAAAACAAAAAGAAAAAGAAAAAGACATTAAGGCATATCATGAAGTAGAAATTTGTATATTTCATTTTGAAAGTATTCTACTTCATGCATTTGGATGATACTAGTAGATAAGAGATTTAGGTATACAAAGTTGACCATGTGTGATGGTTCCTTTGGGTACCCAAATGCATCGTGATGATTTTTGTGAAGTCAAAGATGAATGAGTCCTTTCATGTGAAGTGAATGTTTCATTTTTAATTTTAGGCCTTCATTCAAACCTTGGTTTAATGTTATTCTTATTCATTAAATTTCCATTGAGATTATCTTTATATTGATGATTATGATTGTAATGATTATTAAAAGTGTTGTTCATAGGAAATTTGTGAACATTTAGTTTTACGTTGGGAGAAGATTGATGTTGTAAATGATAGTAATGATTGTATTTTGGAGTCTCATTTTCAATCTTTTGAAGTTTTTTATTTCCATTGTTTGGCTTATTTATATTCAACTTGCTTTTGGATTTTGCATTATATTGAGAATGTATGTTTTGAGAATTTTTCTTTATGATTTCCTTAAGCAAGTTGATTTTAGTTTTTAGTTCATTATTTTTAATCTTTAAATTATGTCTAGCTTTATTATAAGCGATTGTGCTATTTTTAAGAGTTGAAACAATTGAATCTATATGATCTTGATAGTTATTTCTATATTGATCAAATGTTTCATCCATCTCTTTAATTTCAATTTTATAGTCTTTGCACTTAGCACAATCATTTATCAAAGATGAATTTTTTAAACATAATTTTTCATTTTGTTCTTTTACACTAAGAAGTTCCTTTTCAAGTTCCTTGCATTTTTCTTTTAAATCATCAAATTCCATACAAGGTGTAGTGTTTTCAACTAAGGAACCATGGATAGAACTAGATAACTTTGAATTTGATTGTTCATTAATTTTTGCCTTTAAATTTTTATTTTCTAAGCACAAATGTTTATTAGCATCTTTTAATTTCTTAATTTTGCGCTTTGTAGTTTGAAGCAATTGTAATGAAGAGATAGAAGTACAAAAGATAGAATTTAATTTCCTTACATTGCTTTCGGGAGAGGCATGATTTGAACATATCGTTTCTTTGACATCTTTTTGGCACTCCTCTTTCGAACACAATACTTCTTCTTCTCTTCCATTAGATGTGTGCTCCATTGATCCGTCATGAGAGGTGCATTCTTGAAGACTTGTGCAAGCTTGCATATTCTCCGGTTCTTGCGATTGTTCCATACCTGTAGAAGGAGAATCATACATTTCTTCAAGAAATTTCCATACTTTGTATGCACTAGAAAAACAATATATTAGTTTGAAAATATCTTGAGATAAAGCACAAAAAATATAATGCATAGCTTTTGCATTTAGGTGACGCTCTTGTTTATTTGATTCGTTAGCTGGTCTAACTATTGCTATATCCCATGCATTGATATCTAAGCTTTTAATAAAATTTTGCATTAATAATTTCCACCCTTTATAATTTTTCCCTTCGAATAAAGGTGGTTTAGGAGATTTTTCTTTTTCATAAAAATTTACCCCACTAATAGAAGCGAGATCATGAGACGCCATTATTTCCGGTTGTTAAGCCGATTTGGAATAACCTGCTCTGATACCACTTGTTGGATCGGTAGGCGCCCTTAGAGGGGGGGGGGGGGGGGGTGAATAAGGGTTTTCAAAACTTATAATATATTTTGAATAACTTTGAAAAAGCTTTGATTATTAAAATAGAGAAGATCAAGACAAATCAAGTGAAATAAAAGTAAAGACATGATTTTATTAACTTGAGAAGCATGATTACAAAACTTGATCTCTTATCGAAGCTAGAAATCAAAGCTAATAGAAAGACTCTTTTTGTTTTCTATACTGATTCGTATCCCCACGAACCGGTTGGTTTTAGCCGACCCTTCCCCGGATACGGCCTCAAGCCGCTCTAGCCAACCCTTCCCCGGATATGGCCTCGAGCACCCCCTAGAACTACACCCGAGACCTAGTCGCCAACGCGAGGCGAATGTCAGCCCTAAGTCCTACCCAGACCTAGTTGCCACCATGAGGCAAATTCACTGAACGATTATAGAAAAGATGTGAAATAAAAAGACAATAATATAAAAACTCCCTCTATGTAGATCTCTTGGAGAAGTAGACGAAGACGCAGAGTATGATCGTAGTCGATGCGGTCTTTCGTCACGATGATGATGCGTGTTGAAATCTTCTCCATGGATCTCCTTTAGTCTTTATGGATTTGTGGGAGTATCTCTCTGAAACTTCCTCTCTATGTTGTGGCACGAAGCTCTGGAATTCTGGATCTCAAGAGACTTAGGAAGTCAGAGCCAAGATGTCCTTTTTATAGACTTAGCGCTAGCGCCTGCGCTAGTGCTACCGCTGGCGCTATCCCATATTAAGTAATATTTTGCGCGCGAGAATCTTTAATCCGGGGAAACAATTTCGCCATTCCTCTTGTGCTCCGCGCTACTGCCAGCGCTATTTGCTACCGCCAGCGCTATCCCATATTAGGACACATTCTGCGCGGCAGAATTTTCAATCCGAGGAAACAATTCCTCCTTGCCAACTGTGTGCGTCGCTACCGCCTGCGCTATCGGCTACCGCCAGGCATTATCTCCTTCCATATGTGCTCCCGGAATTGCGCTATCATCGCTAGCGCCAGGCGCTAAGTGCTACCGCCGGCGCTAGTGGGAGTACTGTCTTCTGTTTTCATTCATCGAAATTCGTCGGGAGTTCTCGAGAACATTCGACGAATTGACTTAGCCGCACAATTTCCTTCACAAGTCTGCCTTTTTGACTTCTGTCTGCGTTCGTCGATATTCGTCGGGAGTTCAAGAGAACATTCGACGAATAGACTTAGCCGCTAACAGTTCGTCGAACGACATCTAGCGCCTGCGCTAGTGCTACCGTCAGCGCTAGTGGAAGATTTGGATTTGATGGCTCAACTTTGGGGGCAACCTTCTTATGTAATCCTTGAGTCATGTGGACTTTGTTATCCTGCACACTTAAACACACAAGATCAAATACACATAGGTTTTGTTATTCTCAAACCTAGGAGATGCGGAAGACCATGTTCCAACAGCTAACGTCGGCGTTAAGGCTAACGCCTGGCATTGACCCAGTATGGAATTGTTTTGATGGATCGGATCTTCAAAATGGGAAGGAGATTCTGCTCTTTAGGAAACATTCATTTTAGGCAACCTTCGGTGTTATAAAAAGGGTCGTAATTGTTATTTACATTCGCTGTGTTCACCATTTTTTTAAAAAAGTTGTTATTATATATCTACATAATGCATAATATTTCATATTTCGACTACTCTAAACCACCTTCTTTTGATTATAACAAAATGGGGATAATAAATTGAAGAAATAAACTATAGATATAAATTGAAAATATTTATTATTTAGGGGGAGTAAAATAGAAAATGCATTCATGTAGGGGGAGTATCCATATAGGGGGAGTATGCATGTTTATCACGCTTATCATATACTATAAAAAATACTCTAATTAAAGTTTATTTCTTATTAGTGGATTTGTTATTATCAAAAGGGGGAATTTTTGGAGCTTGTGTTCTACATCTCTTAGTTTGAGAATAACAAATCACACTATGTATTTGATCTTGCTTGTGTTTATAGTGTGCAGGTACTATGGTACATATCTCTATGAATTGGATTATTATTAATGACGATTCTTTGAAAGAGAGCTAACGCTCGGCGTTAGAAGTTAACGCCTCGCATTAACTTTCATCGAGAAAGAATCCATCAAGTTGAAATGACGTCGAAAAGGAATCCGTCGAGAAGCTAGAGACAATGCCATCGTTGGAATTAACGCTTGCGTTGAGTCCACGATCTATCACGATCCTGATGATTGTATGATCTCAACCACGACCGTACACGATCCTTAACGATTGCGTTAACTCTTAACGCCATGCGTTAGCTCCCGTGTCTATTTAAAGAGCTGATTTTGTTGCTCAAATATGGATCTTCCAAGCCTTCACTCCAATCTTCTGTGAGAGAATTTCATCCCCGAATTCAGAGAGCACTCCCAACACCACCATTTAAGGAACAAGAGTGAGAAGGATATTTCCAATATTCAAATTTGAAGAATGATGTACGCTTCAACTCTAACGATGGCCATTGTGTGTCTTCAACATCTCATTCAGCGCTCTTCAATTTAGGGAGTCTTTTATTCTGAATTTACTTTTATCTTTTCATTATTTTCATATAACGACAGTGAATTCACCACCTTGCGTGTGGCGACTAAGTCGGGTTCGATTTAGGGGGTAATTCGCCGCCTTGTGCGTGGTGACTAGGTCAAGAGTAGATCTAGGGGGTGGCTAGTGGCCTTATCTGGGGAAAGATAGGCTATAGCCAACCAGTCCTTGGGAGAAGGACTGGTGAAGGAACAAAAATTGATTTTACATTGTCGCCTTTAATTTCAAGCGTTATTGAAATATTATCTTTGTAATTATCTTTGTAATACAATATTCATTTTTCACTATCTCTGATTTCCTGGAATTGTATTTCATTGAAATTTTTATATGTAAAATCACCTTGACATAATTCTGAGAAGCTTAATTTTCTGGAGAGCTAATGCCCAGCGTTAACTCTTAACGCCAGGCATTAGCAATAGTAAAGAAAAAGTTTTATTTTTCTATAAATCTCTCACTTTACAGAAAAATCGTAAACCCCTAATTCATCCCCTCTCTAAGGGCGCCATAAGATCCAACACATATAACTTTGTGCCAATTTTTCTACTGAATCGTCCCTCCGGTTCGGAAAGAAGTGAGATACTTTTGTCAACCGGTCTACGATTACCCAATTGGCATCATTCCCATTTTGCGATCTCGGCAAACCATGCCGAGCTATGCCTTTCTTCAAACCCATCCACTAGAACAAGTGCTCCATGTCTTGGTACATCTTTGTGCTCCCTGGGTGGATTGAGTACTTGGTAAAATGAGCCTCGTACATCAACTCCTCCCGTAATTTTCCGAAATTTGGGATGCACAAATGGCCATCTTTCCACTAAAGACCATCTTCAAAAGAGAATTCGACATTGGACCCATCCACAGTCTCTGCCACATACCATTTCATGCTTTAATCAAGCTCCAAGGACCGACGAATACGATCCACAAGGTCGCACTGTACCTCGATCCAACTCAAGCTTGTTGGGAAATGACCCTCAATGTTCCCTTAATTTGAAGAAGCTTCACACTCAATGCTAAGTACAAGTTGTATTTGATAAACCCCATTTTATCTCATGACCATGTAGGGTTAGGTCATACCAAGGTGTGAAGTAAGTTCAGTAGGTTTGCTGTCTAAACCACTAAGACAAGCTCCCAGTCTTAGCTGAACCGCTGAGATAAGGCCAAGGGCCGCTGAGAAGGTGTCTGGGCCAGCTGTGCTGCAGATAGAAGAAAACCGCTGAGAAAACTGTCTGTCTCAGTGGATCCGCTGGGACAGGACAGAAGAAGCCGCTGAGACTGGAAGCTGTCTCAGCCTAACTGCTGAGGCAAATTCAAAAGGACTGGAGGGTTTTACTTTTGGCGCAACACCTGTAAAGCAGGAAAGGATGTTCCAATTACTCCCATGCTGTGTCAAGATGACATATGATAGCCGTTGAAGATCAGTGAAGTATAAAAGAGAAAATTAGGGCTTTGTAGAAGCACACTTGCTCTCTTAACTCTCCAACACACAAAAGAAGAACAAGTTTACTGTTCCATTGACGGCAGCCAAGAAAGCTTTCACTTCCTGTTTCCTGAAGCTGCAAGAAGAGAATATATTGCTCCTCTTGATCAACTCAAGATAGAGCAAGTTGATCCTCACTCTTTCTCAGAAGAAAAGGATCAGAAGAATCAAAGTTGAGGCCAGTGGACTCATCCCAGATTCAAGACTGCCACAGCAGTTGTTCTGCAACAGAAGATTAAGTTTATTATATCTTCTTTTGTAATCATACATTGTTGTTACTGTAGGAACTTAACAGTTCTGAGTTGTAGGGCATCTTTGTCTGAGGAAGTAGGGCTGTCTAGCATGAGAAGTAGAGCTGAGAGGTCAGCTTGAGTGTAAGATCAGGGTGTGATCTAAGGTAGGGCTGTTGAGCCTGAGGTAGGGTTTGTGAAGACCTGAGAGATCCTGAGGGATCTGTGTTGTAAGCTCTTGGAGCTGAGTTTGGAGGTGTTGGCCTTATCTAACTCATAAGGTGAAGGGGAAAGAGGACTACTCAAGACACCCTGTCTTGAGGAACCTCTATAAATCTTTGTGTGTTTTCTGGATGCTTGATAATAACTAACATAACAAAAGAAAACAGCTAGTTTATAGTCTAAAGAAAAAGAAACTATTCACCCCCACTCTAGGTGACTAAGACTACATCCTAAACAAACTATCAAGTGGTATCAGAGCTAGATTGGTCAAGAAGGACATAATTGTCTGACCAGATCCTATAAAGGAATAGTCTTATCTCAATCCAATGGCCTCCACTGGATTGCAGAAGGAGATGGGGTCCATGAAGTTGCCCATATGCAACAAAGAAAACTTTGGCATATGGAAGCAAAGGGTTTGATTGTTTATGGAAGCATCTGACCCAAGGATTTACATCACAGTAAAGCAAGGGCCAATCAATTTTCAAACTGCCTCCACCATAGATCCAACCAAGAGAGTGGCCAAGGCCTTCAATGACTTGACCAAGGATGAACTGGCATTATTCACTATGGATAAAAAAGCACATAACATAATTGTTAATGCAATTGATGACTCTACATTTCAGAACTTGGTACACTGCACAACTACCAAGGAAATGTGGGATACTTTAGTTGTGTATATGGAAGGGACAGCTGAGGTGAGGGATGATAGAAAATGACTCCTCAACCAAGAATATGAAGCTTTTAGGCAGCTGAGCCAGGAAAGCATTTCTATGTGCTATAAAAGGTTCTTTAGGATAGTCAATGAGCTAAGAACCTATGAAAGAGTGTTCACTGACTATGAGCTGAATGAAAAGTTCCTAAGATCTCTAACTAGAGACCGGGACACAAAAATATGTGCCATTAGGGAAGTGGCCAGGCTTGGTGAAACTCCTACTCATACATTGTTTGGGAAGCTGGTCTCCTATGAGATGCAGTTATCTGCAAGAAAGGAAGAGGACACCTCAACAAGGGCTCATGCAAGGGAGAGATATGTGGCAATCAAGGCTGACATCTCCAAGAAAAGCAAGGGCAGGATGGTGTCTCCTCCAAGAAGGAGTGCTGAATCAGATAAGTCTGAGAACAGTACTTCAGACAACTCTTCATGTGATGAAGAGTTTGCTGCCTTCTCAAGGCAGTTCAAGAAGATGATGAGGAGGAAGCAATGAACAAGCCCTCCTCCTCACACTCCAAGAAAGACCACAATAAATCTAAAAGGCAGCACCTAAAGGGTGATAGGTATGATTCTAAATCTAGTAAACATGTTTCAAATAACATCATTTGCTATTGCTGCAGCAAGCCTGCACATGTCATAGTTGACTGTCCAGTCAAAAGGAAGGAAAAGGGTGACAAGAAATATCACCACCAAAAGGATAGGAAGGGTGAAAAATCCTTCCTAGCAAAGAAAGGAAAAAGCTGGAGTTAATCTGAATCCTCATCCTCAAATTCAAATGCTGAAGAAGAAGCCTATATTGGGCTGTTTGCAGCAGAAAAGAAAGATGATTGTCCTGCTTCCAGAATTGGAATTAGGGCCCCTCTATCACGTTCAGACAGTGATATAGAGGAGGATTAAGAGGACAATGTTCAGCTAGGCCTCATGGCCATCACTGATGAGGAGGACAGTCAGAACAACTATGACATTGAATAAGTATTAATTCACTCCATCTCCTCTTCTGATTATGAGACAAGCACAGAACCTGAAGCACCTTCATCAACTGGTGGAAGTGATTCAAAATATGAGGAAGATGTCAATCAATTGATTGATAAGTATGGTTCTCTCTTGTATGCTCTGAAAAAGAGCAAGAACCTTGTCAAGAGGCAAGCCCAAGAAATTGCCTCCCTTAAGATGGATAAGCAAGAATGCACTGAGTCACCCTCCTTGGTGGCTCAGATGAGTAGACAGATAAGCTATCTAAAGGGAATGACCATTGTGCACTTGAGCACCATATCCCAAAGGAACAAGGTCATCAAGGACCTTGAGGAGAAGCTTGTGAAAGAAAAGAGCCTAGTGGTTCAATTCTCCAAGCCCAAATCCATGCTTCCTATTATTGACACCTTTTCCTCTCAAACCAATAGGAGAGGTCTAGGGTTCAGTAAAATGGAAGTTGGAGAAGGGAGTGGAGAAAAGAGCAAGGAAAAGACTAAGCCTCATACCACCTTTCAAAAGGTGTTGCTACCTTCTAACATGTATGATCATGAAAGCATTTATGGTCACTGGAAGAATGGAAGCTCCTATAGGAAGGAAAACACTCCTTCCTATAGTGGAAGAAAGGGTATGGGAATGAGTGCCATGAAGTCTCCCCATGAAGAAATTTAAATGGCCCAACCTGGACCATTTGTATTTGGTACTTCAGCCTCATCATTCAGGAGTATGGAAGCAAGTTCTTCCAAGCACTGTCCAGCAAAGAACATGGCTGCTGTAAAACCTATGGACAAGTCCTCTTGCTCAGTGTCTGATGCCATCAAATCTTGCCTGGCCTCCAAGCCAAAGCAAGCTGATGTCATTAAGACAAATGGTGCCAAGACTGTATAGAAGTTAACATTCAGCTAGATCATTGCTGAAAGAAATATGAAAAATGCCGTTTTCTCCCCTCCTGAACATAAGCACAATGATGCTATCTCATCATGAAATGTTCAGAAGAGGAGGTACAATATTCATGAATGTTGGTGCTGTGGTAAAGTGGGACACTTTGCCATAGATTGTTGGTATAATCTCAATGTACGAAGTGCAAAGAAAAGTCTTCCTACAAAGAGTGCAGCTACTGTGAGGTCATTCCATCATGCTAACAAGGACCTAAGACCCAAAATTATTTGGGCTTCTAAGGGTAACTAAACTCCTTCTTGCAGGTTAGTTTAAGTACCAACCTCAACCAAATATGGTACTTGGAGAGTTGGTGCTCAAGGCAAATGACAGGAAGCAGAAATCTTCTACAGGACTACAAAGCTGTTAAGAATGGACCTAAAGTCATCTTTTGTGGATCTGAAAGAGGAATCACCATGGGATATGGTATGATCTACAATGGCATAGTTTCAATCACAAGGGTAGATTATGTTGAAGGGTTGCAACACAGCCTAGCGAGCATAAGTCAACAATGTGATCTAGGCTATGTCATTGAATTCCACAATGACAAGTGCTTGATCAAAAAGTCTAATGACTTAGAGACCATTCTCTCATGCACTAGGAGTGGGAATGTTTATTGCTTAGACATTATATGCAGTAATTCTCTTTGATCTATATGCCTAGTAGCTAATGAAAATGAGTCTCTTTGTGTTCAATGGCACAAGAGACTTGCCCACATTAACTACAAGACAATGTATAGACTATTCTCTAAAAACCTTGTTTGGAATAGTCCTAATTTAAAATGTATTAAAAGTGGTCCCTGTCATGCTTGCCAAATGGGTAAGCAAACAAGGGTCACCTTTAAATGTATTGGCTCCAAAGACATTGAAAGATGTCTATATCTATTGCACATGGACTTGTTTGGTCCTTTGCCAATTCAGAGCCTAGGAGGGAAGTTGTATACTTTGGTGATTGTTGATGATCACTCAAAATATACATGGGTATTCTTCCTTAAGAAGAAATCAGATACATTGAATGTCTTTATAAATCATGTCAAGGCTAGTCAGAATGACTTACAATGTGCTGTTGTCAGGACTAGGACTGACCATGGTACATAATTTCAATCTGAAGACATGACAAGATTTTATCAAGAATATGGTATCACCCAAGAGTTTTCCTCCCCAAGGACTCCACAACAAAATGGTGTGGCTGAGAGGAGGAATAGAACCTTAATAGAAGGTGGAAGAACATTGCTTAGTGACTCCTCACTCCCAGAATACTTTTGGGCTGAGGCAGTCAATACTGCATGTTATGTTCTTAATAGGGCTTCTATCAATAAGGTTCATGGAATTACTCCCTATGAGATTCTGAAAGGCAAACAACCTACAATTTCATATTTTAGAATCTTTGGTTCAAAATGCTACATATTAAACAATGGAAAATCTCAATTAACTAAGTTTACAGAGAAATGCAATGTGGGGGGTCTTGTTGGCTATAGCTCACATAGTAGAGCTTATAGAGTGTATAATAAGAAAAATCATGTTGTAGAAGAGTCTATGCATGTAGTATTTGATGAGACCAGCCTAATCTATAAGGGCTGGTCTAGCTCTTCTATTTTGACAGGAAATGAGAAGGACATGGAAAAGATGTCTGTGCAAGACATACCCAGCAGTAGCAAGGCATATACAGATGCATCAATTCCTGAAGAGGAAGAGGTCCAAGGTGCTGAAGACACTTCTGAACCAGCATAAATATTATAGCAAGGTGAGGACAGATTGCCTACAGGTGTAAAACACCTAGGAGATCATCCAAGAGAACAAATTATTGGAGACTAGAACCAAGGTGTACTGACCAGAAGCAGGGCTCATAAATAGGCCCTATTCTTGAGCTTCTTATCACAAATGGAGCCCAAGAAGTTTGAAGAAGCCAACCAAGACACATTTTGGATTCAAGCAATGCAAGAAGAACTTCTACAATTCAAAAGATGCAAGGTATGCAAGTTGGTGCCAAAACCTCAAGGACACAATATTATTGGCACCAAATGGATTTACAGGAACAAGTTGGATGAAAATGGCACAATCATAAAGAACAAGGCAAGGTTGGTAGCCAAGGGCTATAAATAGGAAGAAGGAATATACTTTGATCAAACCTTTGCCCCTGTTACAAGGTTAGAAGCAATTAGGCTATTCCTTGCCTATGCTACCCACAAGGGGTTCAAAGTGTATCAAATGGATGTCAAATCAGCCTTCCTCAATGGTGATTTGAAGGAAGAGGTATATGTTGAACAACCATCAGGTTTTGTGCATCCAACCCTCTCTAATCATGTATATTTACTTAGGAAAGCTCTTTATGGTCTAAAGCAAGCCCCCAGGGCTTGGTATGAGACATTGTCTAGCTTTCTCATCAAGAACAAGTTCTTGAGGGGAAAGATAGATAATACATTGTTTCTTAAGGAAACAAGGGGTAAGTGTCTTCTAGTCTAAATATATGTTGATGACATAATATTTGGGTCTACTAATGACAACCTCTACAAAAGGTTTTCCAACCTAATGCAGGGGGAGTTTGAGATGAGCAGTATGGGAGAGCTCAAGTACTTTTTAGGCCTCCAAGTGAAACAGTCTGATGAGGGTATATTCATCTCTCAGACCAAGTACACTAGGGAGCTTATCAAGAAGTTTGGGATGGAATCAGCTTCCACCATGAAAACTCCCATGGGATCCAACATTTCCCTAGACAAGGATGAGAAGGGCAAGGCCTTTGATGAATCCATGTACAGGTGCATCATTGGATCCCTATTGTATTTAACTACTAGTAGACCAGATATTATGTATGCTACATGTGTATGTGCTAGGTACCAGGCATGCCCTAAGGAATCTCACTACTCAGCTGCAAAGAGGATTTTGAGATACCTTAAAGGCAGCCTACATCTTGGCCTTTGGTACCCTAAGAACAATGATTTTGAACTAACATGATTTCCAGATGCAAATTTTGCAGGATGCAAAGAAGACAGGAAAAGCATAAGTGACACTTGTCCATTCCTAGGAAGAAGGTTGATATCTTGGAGCAGCAAAAAGCAGATAAGTGTGGCGATATACACTGTTGAGTCTGAATACATTGCTGCAGAAAGTTGTTGTGCACAACTATTGTGGATTCAACATCAGTTAGAGGACTACAACCTCAAGGTAAGTGAGTCTCCTCTCTCTTGTGACTCATCCAGTGCTATCTCTATTGCTAAGAATCCTGTCTCACATAGTAGGACTAAGCACATAGATATAAGATATCATTTTATAAGAGAACATGTTGAATATAAAGACATCTGCCTTGAATTTGTCCCCAATGACAATCAAGTTGCTGATATCTTTACCAAGCCATTGGATGAAGCCAAGTTTAATTCCTTCAAGATTGAACTAGGAATGTTAAACATTGAATGATTCTTTCTTTCAACTCTTCTATGTGATGTTACATGTTAAGTTAGGATTCAAAATCTTATCACATCAAATCATGGTAATAGGATTAGGTCACAACACATTCAGACCTCACTAGGTTTAATGATCAGGTAATGAGATCAGCTAAAACAGTCAAGTCTGTTTCAGCTGAGACGCTGAGATAGCTGAGAAAAGTCTCAGCGGAACCGTTAAGACTGCTAAAACTATCCCAGCGGCTGATAGTGCTCCATCCCAGCATTTAGGTCGCCGTCTCAGCGGTTCCGCTGAGATGGGATGGGTTCATTATACTTTGTCTAAATGCAACCCCAATTGACCCAATTCTACTTACATCTATACGAGCAATTAAGTATAACTATTAGGTTTAATCATAACAAAGACTTAGGCCATATAAATAAACAATCTTTAATCAGTAAGAGGTACACAACCCTTCTCTCCTAGCCGCCAAGATGAACCCCTTCCATCCCAGCGCATTCTTCTATAGCAACAATGGCTCCCAAAAGCTCTAAAGACCTTGAAGGATATGAAATAGTCAGGAATTGGTTTGCCCATGCTCCAGAAGAAATTAAGGAAGTGATTCAACTCCTAGAAGATCAAGGCCTTGAATTTCTTCTATCTGAACCCTGTGTCATTCTCAGAACTGAAGTTTTGGAATGGTTTGGCAATGCTAAGTTATCCACTTCCAAGTCATCCCTCAAGTCAAAGATTGAAGAAGATAGAATCAAGATAACCTATGCAAAACTACAAAAAGCCTTACATCTTCCTTCCTGCAGTCCAAGTGTGGAGGAAGACATCTCTGAGAAAGACAAGAAAAAAGCTCTGAAATGGACTGAGTACAATGATGCCAAAACTGGATCATTAAAGAGGAAATTCTTCAACCAAAGGAGAAAACTTTTATCAGATATTGTGGGAAAAGCCATTCTTTGCAAACCAGGGTCCCATGACACAATCTCACAATACATGTTTGACCTCATGACAAGGATAATACTGAAGAGGAAAACCTCTTGGGGAGAAGTCATTTTTCAAAGGATCAAGGAATGCCTGCTGGCACCCAATATGGGCAGAATTCTCTCTCTGTACCTACTCCAAACCTACCCCGACAAGTTTAGCAAATCCAAATCAAAGGTGCAAAACTCCACTATCTTAAGAGAATGGATATCAAAACATTAGAAAGGTTTACAAGGGTGCTTGCCATAAGCCAGCCCACTAAGTCAAAAGACACAGGAAAAAAGAAATCCAAAGCTGTGAAGAAGCCAAGAATGGTTCTATCAAGTTCTGAGTCTGACCACTCAGATAAAAATGAAGATGCTGGTGCTGATCTTGGATCTCACAGCATTCCTGATAAGGATGAATTGCCTCCTGACAATGTCCATCCATAGGACTTGGACTTAGACAGTACCCCTGGTAATTAATCCTTAAGCTCCACATTACTCTTAATACTATTTTACCATAGCCAACCAACTAAGTTAGTCACTAATGACACTTAAATAATATGGACCATAGCTCCTCAAGGATTGATGAGTGCTCCATCTGAGGGAGAGCAACAACAAAAACCAGCCTCCTTAGATAATACAACCATCAATGATGATGATGAAGAAAAAAGTCCCTCACCTCAGGACTTCCAAGGTCAGATTGATAGATTAATTTTCAATCTTGAAGAAAGAATTAGGCTTAATCATGATAATGATCCAACCCTTTGGAATTTACCTTCACCAGGACAATCTGGTGCCCCATCTGAGGGGGAGATGCAACAAGAGCCTGCTGCAAATAAAGATGAAGTTCTTGGTAAGTCTTACAAACTCATCTTTAGATTTATTAAATCACAAACTCTAACTCCAAATAACTGTCCCAGCCTTTCTAGACTTATTTGACCAAGATCCTCTCTCTGAGGGGGAGGAGCCAGATCATGCTGATGATGAATTAAATAATTTGGACAATGATGGAGTCCATCCAGACCATATTGATAATATAACAGCCTTTGCTGAGAAGGTGGATGATCTAGCTGCAGTAATGCCTGAACCTGCAGTGCAGATTGTACTTCACATAGTCCCTCCTCCAAGTCCACCAAGGCCCCCAGCGCCAATCATCCCTAACCCACAAGCTTCCACCTCCACTTCATCAAATGAAAATATTCTCAATGCAATTAACCTGATGCTACAGAATCATCTCACTTCCATGAATACTTATGTTGACCAGTCAGTTAGCACAGTCAAAGCATATATTTATCAGTCCCTCATGAATGTGAAGACTGAAGTAATGGCTGAGGTCAAGGAAATTAAGGAAGACACTGGAATGCTGAACAAGCAAATGACCAAATGGTTTGACCTAGCAGAAAAGACAGTAATATCTCAGAATACCATCCTCAGGTCTATGGACAAACACCTCCAGCTATCTAAACAGGACATAATATATGTCAAAAGGTATGTCAGTAAGACAGATGAGGTGATAGAACAATCAGCCAATCACATTCAAGAATATGTATACTCCACTGCTATGCAGTTGAATGAGGAAGCTGACAGGGATAAGGAAGAGCTGAAAGTAGATATTACCAATGTCTTTCAATCAATTGTTGAAACAGTCACTGCTACCCAACTAAATACTGAGGTATTCAAACTCAAGGATGTGCTCCAAGCAGATTTTGAAAATGTTTTCCAAACCCTATCTAGCACCATAACAACAGCTAAATAGGACCTGCATCAACAAGTGTTTGAAGAAGCCAGAAAGGGGGAGGATACAAATGCCATCATCAACTCTAACCTAACCCTTAAGGTTCTACAAGGTACAAGGATTGCACTGAATGTATTGCTGACTGAAGAATACATGGCCAGGCAAAGGGATGTGCAAAATAGAGACCCTGATTATGAGTATTGGAGTGATGACTCCAAAGAAATAATACTAAATGCCAGGCTAAGCCATGGCCAAATTGGAAATGACATTGATAAGCTCTATCCATCTGAAGAATGGATAAAGCATTTAGAGAGAAATACAAAAAGAGATAGAGTATTCAAAGCTAATCTGGTAAGAAAAGATAACCCAAGAAGAATGCCTTCTAGATACATCCCAAAGCCATTTCTATATTTCCAAAGGCAAGAGAACTAAAGGAAAATAGTTGAGATTGAAGCTGCAAATGCTGAAAAAGACACAGCCACAAATCTTCCTGAAGACATGGCTGTAGCTGCTGAAGATAAGGAGCTTCTAGTTCAAGAAGAAGTGGTTGCTGAAAACATGAATGCTGAAGATAAGGAGCTCCCAACATAAGAAGAAGTGGTTGCTAAAGACATGGATGCTGCAGCAGACCAACTGGCCTCAGCTAGAGGAAAAGAAGCAGGTGTTGACATTCCTGAGTGCTCTTCTTCTAAGAAAAGAAAACTCTAAATGAATGTATAAATGTCTTATGAATGGCTGGATGTAAATTGAACTATAACTTGTCTGAAATGTTTTATGAATATGTGAATACAAATTGAACTATGATTTATTACCCTATCTGAATTGCTAATGAATGGATTGTTGAAGTAATCACCTTATGTATTAAGCTAATCTGAGCTTCAACTAAATTTTACCCTATTATTATTGGTTAAATTTATTTGTGTTGCATTGTCATTTTATCAAATCATACTGTTGGATTGATTAAACTATGTGGTAATATGACTTTCATAAACATTATGTGTTACAATATTTCTGATGCAATGAGCATGATATGATGAACTCTTTGTAGTGAAGCTACATGTCAAGAATTTATGGGTTATATACTTTAGCATTTGAGAGTGTTCTGCCTTCTTCAAATATGGGAAGATTGTTGGGAAAATGACCCTCAATGTTCCTTTAATTTTAAGAAGCTTCACACTCAATGCTAAGTACAAGTTGTATTTGATAAACCCCATTTTATCTCATGACCATGCAGGGTTAGGTCATACCAAGGTGTGAAGTAAGTTCAGTAGGTTTGCTGTCTAAACCACTGAGACAAGCTCCCAGTCTCAGCTGAACCGCTGAGACAAGGCCTAGGGCGGCTGAGAAGGTGTCTGGGCCAGCTGTGCTGCATATAAAAGAAAACTGCTGAGACAACTGTCTATCTTAGTGGATCCACTGAGACGGGATAGAAGAAGCCGCTGAGACTAGAAGGTGTCTCAGCTCAACTGCTGAGACAGATTCAAAAGGACTGGCGGGTTTTACTTTTGGCGCAACACCTGTAAAGAAGGAAAGGATGTTCCAATCACTCCCATGCTGTGTCAGGAGGACATATGATAGCCGTTGAAGATCAGTGAAGTATAAAAGAGAAAATTAGGGCTTTGTAGAAGCACATTTGCTCTCTCCAACTCTCTAGCACACAAAAGAAGAACAAGTTTACTGTTCCATTGACGGCAGCCAAAAAAAAGCTTTCACTTCCTGTTTCCTGAAGCTGCAAGGAGAGAATAGATTGCTCCTCTTGATCAACTCAAGATAGAGCAAGTTGATCCTCACTCTTTCTCAGAAGAAAAGGATCAGAAGAATCAAAGTTGAGGCCAGTGGACTCATCCTAGATTCAAGACTGGCACGACAGTTGTTCTACAACAAAAGATTAAGTTTATTCTATCTTCTTTTGTAATCGTACATTGTTATTACTGTAGGAACTTAACAGTTCTGAGTTGTAGGGCATCTTTGCCTGTGGAAGTAGGGCTGTCTAGCCTGAGAAGTAGAGCTGAGAGGTCAGCTTGAGTGTAGGATCAGGGTGTGATCTGAGGTAGTGCTGTTGAGCCTGAGGTAGGGATGTTGAGCCTGAGGTAGGGTTTGTGAAGACCTAAGAGATCCTGAGGGATCTGTGTTGTAAGCTCTTGGAGCTGAGTTTGGAGGTGTTGGCCCTATCTAACTCATTTTTAGAAAGGTGAAGGGGGAAAAGGACTACCCAAGACACCTTGTCTTGAGGAACCTCTATAAATCTTTGTGTGTTTTCTGGATGCTTGATAATAACTAACATAACAAAAGAAAATAGATAGTTTATAGACTAAAGAAAAAGAAACCTATTCACCCCCCTCTAGGTGACTAAGACTACATCCTAAACAAACTATCAAAGCTTGCAGTAGCAGTTTGCCTTCTCTCGACGCACGTAATCGAAGGGGACTCCATGTCACTGATTAGTCGCTCATCATGCATCTGAATCTAGTTTGCTTATGCAGAAGCCCTCCGACTTAATGCATCAGTGAAAATATTCCCATTCCCAGGAGTGTAGTGAATATTGAAAGTGTAGTCCCCCAGGAATTCCATCCACCTTCTCTGTCGCATATTTAGCTCCTTCTGATCTAACAGGTACTTCAGGCTCTTATGGTCCGTAAAGATGTCAATCTTCACACCATATAAGTAATGCTGCCAAAGCTTAAGAGTGAATATCACGACCGATAACTCCAAATTATGGACCGAATAATTCCTCTCGTGCACTTTCAACTAGCGAGAGCCATAAGCTACCACATTTCCAAACTGAAGAAGAACACAGCCTAAGCCGCTCCCCGACGCATCACTGTAAATTTCAAAGCATTCCATACCACTTGGCGAACATAAAATTGGTGCCGTGGTTATACGACTCTTCAGCTCCTCAAAAGCTCGTGCGCACACTGACGACCAAATGAACTTCTGATCTTTCCTAATCATGGTTGTGAGAGGTAGAGCTATCCTCGAAAAGTTCTCTACGAAGCGCCTATAGTAGTCGGCAAGTCCTAAGAAGCTTCGAACTTCTGCCACCGTAGGCAACATAGACCACTCTCATATTGCAACTATCTTCTCCGGATCCACTACAATGCCCTCTCCGCTTACCACATGTCCTAGGAATGCCACATACGATAACCAAAACTCATATTTAGATAACTTGGCATACAACTGACTTCTCCTCAGGGTCTCCAAAACTATACATAAATGAATCGCATGCTCTTCTTAAGATTGAAAATAAACTAGTATATCGTCTATAAAGACAATCACAAACCGGTCAAGAAACTCTCGGAATGTTCTATTCATCAAATCCATGAATACTGATGGCGCATTCATCAAGCCAAATGACATCACTGTGAACTCGTAGTGCCCGTAATGGGTACTAAATGCCATCTTAGGAATATCACATTCACTGATCCTCAACTGGTAGTAATCAAACTTTAGATCCAGCTTCGAATACACAGTCGATCCAACTAACTAATCAAATAAATTGCTGATTCTCGGAATCAGATATTTATTCTTCTCTATCAATTTATTTAGTTCACGATATTCCATACATAAACGCAAGCTTTCGTCCTTCTTTTTCACAATGAGGACCGGTGCATTCCAAGGAGATGAACTTGGACGTATATAGCCTTGCTCTAGTAGCTCCTGCAACTGAACTTTCAACTTTGCCATCTCTTTTGGTGCTATTCGGTATGGTGAGCGTGCCAAAGGTTTGGCGCCTGACACTAGCTCAATTGAAAAGTCGATCTCTCGCTGAGGTGGAGCTCCAGGGAGATCTTTAGGAAACACATCTGCAAACTCCGATACAATTGGGGTATCACTCAAACTGGGCTTTGTCATTGAAGTCTGCAACAACGTGAAGAACAACTCCACACCTTTCCAAACTGCCTTGACTACCTGGAGAGCAGACATCAACATATTGCTCCATCCTCGCATACCAGTAAACGTAGTCCCGCGTTCAGTGTTTTCCCCAACATGAATTTCTTGAGATTGCAATCAATGCATGCATCAGATTTGGAAGAGAGAAATAAAGTCCAACAATATCTAGAGAAATCATATATTAGAACAAAAGTATATTGATGAATAGTAAATATACGCATTTTCTATATAATTTTTAGTATAATTTTAATTAGATTTCTAAATAATATATGTAAATTAATGAATAAAATGTTTGTTTTTGTTATTTTTGTTTTTAACTTAGTTTTATTTTCATTTTGTAAAGTTTCTGTAATTTTGTTAAGTCACGCCCTTGGTCACGCCCGTGTCCGGTGTTCACTAATCCCTAACATTTTCTTTTCTCTGTTCTTTTTCCAACTCAAACATCAAGTCACGCCCTCGGTCACGCCCGTGACCGAGGCCGTGTACATGGTCACGCCCGTGACCGAGGCCGTGTACCATGGTCACGCCCGTGTTGGATATCCATCCCAGATTCCAGCCACTTGAAGCATTTCATCCAAAAAATCAAAGTCACGGCCGTGACATTGCAGACACGCCCGTGACCCTCATTTCCTTCCAGAAGAACAAAGGACACGCCGCCCGTCACGCCCAGCAGCCGACAGCACAATGCCGACATCGAACACGCCCATGTTCCCTGGAACACGCCCGTGTACTTCCAAGTCGCCGGTCAAGCCTTCCAGATGCCCGCCTGGATCCAGCTGTTCTGGCTATTCGCACCCCAAGCCGTGTCACGCCCTCAGACACGCCCGTGTCCGAGGGCGTGTAATCCAAATTTTTTTTCTATAAATAGCCAGATTCAGCTGAGTCCAAGGGTTCAAAATTTTGGGAGCTTCTCTTAAGGTTTTGTTCCATTTTGCTGATTTTTGGTGTTTTGTAATTTTTGTAATTTTGCACTTTCTCTCTCTAGTTTTGTAACCCCTTTTTTGATGGAAATAAATTAAGCTTGTAATTATTGTCTCTCTTTGTTTTAGTGTGTGTGTTCTCTTTTTGTTCTTTTTCTTTTTCTTTTTATTTTTAGTTTTATGTAATTTTGTAATTTTTGTTAAGTTGTCATTTTAATTTGGGTGTGTGTGTGTATGAGTGTAATTTTCTTATTTTTAGCTTTGTTGTAATTTTTAGATGATTTCATATTAGTGTGTGTGAGTGTAGGAGTTTAAATAGTTTTTTTTTTGTTTTGTTTTGATTTGGTGTTTTTACTTTCTTTTTGCCTTTTTTTATAAGTGTGTGTGTGTGTGTATGAGAGTAGATTTTCTTTTCTTTTTAACTTAGTTTCATTATTGTTGTGTGTGTGAGTGTATGAGTTTAGATTTGTTTTATTTTAATTAGATTTCATTAACGTAGAGTGGGTGTGCGTATGAGTATAAAGTTTGCGCCTTTTTTGTAATCGAATAGTTTTCATTTCCGTCACGCATTTATTTCCCGCCTATCCGTTTGGATAGGACTTGCTCACGCATTTATTTCCCGCCTATCCGTTTGGATAGGACTTGCTACGCATTTATTTCCCGCCTATCCGTTTGGATAGGACTTGCTACGCATTTATTTCCCGCCTATCCATTTGGATAGGACTTGCTCACGCATTTATTTCCCCTCTACCTATTTGGGTAGGGATCGCATTTCTTTAATTTATGCAATTTACAGCTTTCATTTTAATTCTGTAGAGTGTGTGCGTTTTCAATTAGTGCGTCTTTTATTTTTTTATATATTTGCTTTTTGCTTAATTCCGCTACCCGCTCAATCGCTTATTATCGCCGTAGTTATCATTATCGTTTTATAAAACCCTAAAAAATTCTAAGCAAAATTACTTTTTAAATTAACGTTTTCGTTCTTTTTCTTTTCATCGCTTTTCTTGGTTTTTGCTAAACGCACACCAAGCCCGCGATAGTTATCATTTTCGTCACTAACTTTTCTATAAAATCATAAAAATCAATTTCAAACTCTTTTTGATAAAATAATAGCGCGTTCCTAAGAAGTAGAAATAATCGATACGACCTTGGAAAAATATGACCTTGATATTTCAAAAGAAATATCCTATACTACTATCGATAAGGTCCACTTGCCTTTATTGATTTTAGTCCGGATAATTACATAAACCCAACAGCTTTCTCTCTAAAGCACTTTTTAAAAACTCTCTTTTAAAAACACTAAAAAATTTGTTGCAACACCTCTTTGGTTGTTGCAACTAGCTCAAGGTAAAAGAAGTTTTAAAACGCTCTTAAAGAATTGTTGCAACTACTCAAAAAATTGTTGCAACAATATTTTCAAAAAGCTTTCAATTTTAATTTCAACATAAAGCCCTTTTTCAATCTTTTCTACTTAGCTTTTGGCGACGCGGCCAAAGAGTAATCTTCGATATTTCGAAAGAGGAAAAGGCCGTTACTTCTATCTTTCGATAGGATAACGGGTAATTCTTCGAAGTAGGATTACTCGCGGGACTCTTCGAAAACGCCGCCGAATTCTAATAAAAGAAGAAAGCAAGGCTTCACACTTAAAAAAATAATAATTTTAACGTATCAAGTTTTTGGCGCCGTTGCCGGGGACTTGTGTCGTTATTTTGAAATAGGAAACGCTATTAATTTTATCTTATATTTCATCTCTTTTTCTATCTAAAAAACCAAAAACTAAAAAAAAATATACTATCTAAGTAAAGAAAAAAAAAAAAAAAAATATACTTATATTTTTCAATTTTCCTTTTTTTACATATATTTTCGAATACAGCTACATATATTTTCATATAAAAGCCCCACAAAAATCAAACAAAAAAAATATATATTTATATATTTTACTTAAGTAAAGAAAAACCCAAAAAATATATTATTCTCTTTTACTTTCTTTCCTTTCTTTTTCATCTTTGTAAAAATATTTCTAAAACAAAAACATCAAAAAAAAATCTATAAAAGAAAAAAAAAACTCTTCAAAAAATTAATTAAAAAAAATAGTGTATGACCCGAGGCGAATCTTCGGAAAATCCAATATTACCTTTTGATCCCGAAATCGAGCGCACGCTTCACGAGCGCCGCCGATCTCATAATCAAAATCTACAAATAGATCCCGAAGAATCCGTCGGCGATATACATATAGGCGTGATGGGCGATCCTAATCTAAATGCGGCCCCACAACGGACCATGGCCTATTATGCTAGGCCAAATTTAGAGGATACAGGATCGAGCGTTACCCGCCCTGCGGTAGCTAATAATAATTTCGAAATCAAATCCAGTATAATCCAAATGGTACAACAGTCGATTCAGTTCGACGGTTTGCCAGATGAGGACCCAAACCAACACCTTAATAATTTTTTAGAAATTTGCGACACCTTCAAGATTAATGGCGTCAGCGATGACGCCATTCGCTTGCGCTTATTTCCCTTTTCCCTGCGGACAAAGGCGAAATCGTGGTTGACTTCTCTTCCAAGAGGGTCCATAACTACGTGGGCCGAATTGACGGAGAATTTTCTAACTAAATATTTTCCTCCGTCAAAAACCGCTAAATTACGCACTGATATCGCATCCTTCATTCAATTCGATTCCGAGTCTCTCTACGAGACTTGGGAACGTTTTAAAGAATATTTGCGTAGGTGTCCTCATCACGCGCTACCAACTTGGCTTCAGGTACAAACGTTCTATAACGACTTGAATTTCTCAATGAGACAGATGATCGACGCAGCCGCCGGGGGAACGTTAAACAACAAAACCCCGGAGGCCGCTCAAGCTCTGATCGAAGAAATGGCCATGAACGCGTACCAATGGAACGTGCCAAGGTCGTGTCCTCCTAAACCGGCTGGTATTTTCGAAGTGGATGCCACTACTCACTTAGCCTCGCAGGTAGAGCGGCTAAGTAAGCAAGTGGCGGAGATGACTGCTTTCTCCTCCACTCCCGCTTGGGCTAATAATCCTAATAATAATAATAATAATAATTTTAATAATCTTAATAATAATAATAATCTTAATAATATTAATAATAATAATAATTTATGCGAGGAATCGGTGGATTACATGGGCAATCAAGTGCGGGCGCCCTTCAACCCATATAGTAATAACTATAACCCGGGTTGGAGGAGCCACCATAACTTCTCCTGGAGTAACCCAAATAATGCGCAACGCCCTCCACCTGCGATCCCGCAAGGATTTCCGCATGGATATCCCCAAGGATTTCAGCAGGGTTTTGCGCCTCCTCCTCCAAAACCTTCTCCGCTCGAGGAGATTTTTGCAAAATACATGGCTTCCAACGACGCAAATATCCGGAATATAACGGATCGCTGAAAAATTTAGAAATGCAGGTTGGACAGCTTGCAAAAATGGTCTCCGAGCGGCCACTTGGAGCACTACCTTGGAACTCGGAGCAGAACTCGCGTGAAAATGCCCACGCCATTACCTTACGCAGCGGCAAGGAGGTCGACTCCCCATTGCGGGTTGAGCATCAGGTAACTGTTTCGCCTCCGACCCCTGCACCCTCGTCTTTTATTTTATTAGATACGGAAAAAAAATTAGCGCCGGGCGTCTCGAGCCCGCAAATTCCGTACCCAACAAAACTTAATAAAGAGAAGGAGGACCAGCATTACAAAAAGTTTTTACAAATTTTTAAACAAATTCAAATTAACGTCCCCTTCTGCGAGGCACTCTCACAAATGCCGAAATATGCGAAATACCTTAAGGAGCTCCTTTCTAATAAAAAGAAGCTCGAGGGTATTTCGCGTGTTTCCTTAAATGCGGAATGCTCGGCGGTCCTACTTAATAAATTGCCAGCGAAACTAAACGACCCGGGAAGGTTTTCCATCCCGTGCCTATTCGGCAATTTATTAATAAAGTACGCTCTAGCGGACCTGGGAGCGAGCATCAATTTGATGCCCTTCTCCCTCTTTAAAAAACTAGATTTGGGTGTTCCCACCCTAACAAAAATGAGCATCCAACTCGCGGATCGCTCGATAAAATATCCTATCGGGGTAGTGGAGGACGTTCTGGTCAAGGTTGACAAGTTTATCTTCCCGGTAGACTTCGTCATCCTCGACATTGAGGAGGACGCCGAGGTACCAATTATCCTCGGTCGTCCTTTCCTCGCGACCTCCCGCGCATTAATTGATGTGAGTAACGGTCGCCTCCTCCTTTGGGTAGGGGACGACGAAGTTACCCTTCTTATTAATCCCTCGATGCGAAATTCTTTATCGAACGATGATTCCTGCTTTCACTTAGTATCCGCGTTCGAGGATGAGTGTTCTTCGCTTTATGAATTACTCGCTTTAAATTTACACGAACCAGATTTGGCGGACCTCGCCCCTTTGGACGAGCTACCGCCAGATTCGCCTTTCGAATCTTTTAATTCTAAAAATTTAAAAATAACAACTTCTTACGAAGAACCCCCGGTCTTGGAGCTTAAGCCACTCCCCGACCATTTAAAATACGCTTTTCTCGCTGCGGACTTAAAACTCCCGGTTATTATTTCGTCTTCTTTATCTGATTCGAACCTCCGAATTAGTTAAAGTTTTGTCCACGCATCGCCATGCAATTGCATGGCAGATTTCCGATATTAGGGGGATAAATCCCTCTTTTTGCACGCACAAAATCTTCTTAGAAGATAATTCCCGCAAAACCATCCAGCCTCAGTGGCGACTAAACCCAAATATGCGGGAGGTCGTTAAGGCTGAAGTAATAAAATTAATGGATGCGGGGATTATCTACCCTATATCCGACAGCACGTGGGTTAGTCCCATTCATGTCGTGCCTAAAAAGGGCGGTATAACGGTAGTGGCAAATGAACATAACGAATTAATTCCAACTTGTACTGTTACGGGTTGGAGGGTGTGCATCGATTACCGAAAATTAAATGATGCCACCCGCAAAGACCACTTTCCGTTACCGTTTATCGATCAAATTTTGGAGCGACTATCGGATCATCCTTATTATTGTTTTCTCGATGGTCTATCGGGATTTTTACAAATTCCTATCTCCCCCGAAGACCAGGAGAAAACAACCTTTACGTGCCCCTTCGGTACCTTCGCGTACCGAAGGATGCCAATCGGCCTCTGCAACGCGCCAGCTACATTTCAACAATGTATGATGGCGATCTTTGGAGAGCTCGTAGAGGATATTATGGAAGTCTTTATGGATGACTTCTCGGTTTTTGGAAGCTCCTTCCAAAACTGCCTCCAAAATTTAGATCGAGTCCTCCAACGATGCGAAGACACGAACCTGGTTTTAAACTGGGAAAAGTGTAATTTAATGGTTCGAGAAGGCTTAGTTCTCGGCCACAAAATTTCTGAAAGAGGGATGGAGGTCGACAAGGCCAAGGTCGAAATAATTGAAAAACTCCCCGCGCCCTCAAGTATAAAATCAATCCGTAGTTTTCTTGGCCACGCGGGTTTCTATAGGCGGTTTATTCAAAACTTTTCCAAAATAACAAAACCGCTAACCCACCTACTGGAGAAGGAATCTCCATTTATTTTTGATAACGCGTGCGTAGAGGCATTCAATGCCATAAAAAATAAACTTATCCATTCTCCCATTCTGGTGGCGCCCGATTGGACCCTTCCGTTTGATATTATGTGCGACGCGAGTGATATAGCAGTAGGGGCCGTATTAGGTCAACGCGTTAATAAATATTTTCATCCTATCTACTACGCGTCCCGCACGCTCACGGTCGCACAGGCTAATTATACGACAACGGAAAAGGAACTCCTTGTCGTCGTCTTCGCCATAGATAAGTTTAGGCCCTACGTCACGCTTTCAAAAATTATTATATTTACCGACCACTCCGCCCTATAATATTTATTAGAAAAAATGGACGCTAAGCCCCGCCTTCTTCGATGGATCCTCCTATTACAAGAATTTGATTTAGAGATCCGCGATAAGAAGGGGGCCGAAAATTTAGCGGCCGACCACCTTTCTCGTTTAGAGCACCCAATCGCGGAAGCGCTCTTCGAACCGGAAATCGATGATCGATTTCCCGAGGAGCGTCTTTTAGCTTTAAATAATTTAAAAACTTCTCCCTCGCCTTGGTTCGCAGACTACGCCAACTATTTAGTTGCGCGGGTGCTCCCGAAAGACTTTTCAAAACAGCAAAAGAAGAAATTCTTTTCTGATTTGAAAAATTACTTTTGGGAGGACCCTTTCTTATTTCGCGTCTGCGCGGACCAAATCGTGCGGAGATGCGTTTCGAACGAGGAGGGTGCGCAAATTTTGCGGCACTGCCACGAAGGGCCGGCTGGGGGGCATTATCAAGCCAACCGGACCGCGCAGAAGACGCTGGAGGCGGGCTTTTATTTGCCCGCTCTCTTCAAAGACGCTCACACTTTTGTGAGCGCATGCGATAGCTGTCAACGGTCGGGTAACATCTCTCGTCGCGACGAGATGCCCCAAAATTTTTATTTAGAATGCGAGATTTTCGATTAATGGGGCATAGATTTCATAGGCCCCCTACCTCCTTCATATACAAATCGCTACATTTTAGTGGCGGTCGACTACGTATCTAGGTGGGCGGAAGCGCAAGCTCTCCCCACCAATGATGCGAGAGTCGTCGTCAACTTTCTTAAAAAATTATTTTCTCGCTTCGGTACGCCCCGTGCGATAGTTAGTGATAGGGGTACGCACTTTTGCAACGCCCAGTTTGCAAAAATATTAACCAAATATGGCGTCACGCATAAGCTCGCCACCGCCTATCACCCCCAAACGAGCGGCCAAGTGGAGGTAGTAAATCGGGAAATCAAACGCATATTAGAAAAAACCGTTTCAACTAATAGGAAGGATTGTGCACTTAAATTAGACGACGCGCTGTGGGCATATCGTACGGCGTACAAGACCGCAATCGGTTGTACGCCTTATCGATTAGTCTACGGCAAGGCATGCCATTTGCCCGTAGAATTAGAGCACCGCGCTTTTTGGGCGTTAAAACTCTTAAATCTCGATCATAATTTAACCGCCGAAAACCGGAAATTCCAATTAAACGAACTCGATGAATGGCGTGCGAACGCTTACGAGAGTAATAAATTTTATAAGGAACGCTCGAAATTTTACCACGACCGCAAAATTAAATTTCCAAAATCATTTTCGCCGGGCGATCTCGTCCTCCTATATAACTCACGTCTTCGTCTTTTTCCAGGGAAACTAAAATCCCGTTGGTCCGGCCCCTTTCAAGTGAAAGAGGTTTGGCCATACGGGACCGTCCTTATCACCCACCCGGAAAAAGGCAACTTAAAAGATAACGGTCACCGACTAAAACTCTACCACGCGGGGGATCAACTGGGAGGGAAGTTAAATTCCATACCCCTCCCCCACCTCTAAAAAGATCATACCCCGCCAACGAGTCAAGCTACGAGACGGTAAACAAAGCGCTCGTGGGAGGCACCCCCATATTTATCCAATTACGCTCCTTTTTTTTATAAAACCAAAAAAAAATGATGAAATAAATTTTCATCTAAAAAAAAATAAAAACTTAAACAAAAATAATAATAATAATAATAAAAAAATAAAAAAAAATAAATAATAATAAAATTAATAATTATGCATATTTTAAATTATCATTTCTTTTCAAAAAAGAAACATAAAACAAAATAAAATAATGCAAAAACTTTAAAACAAAAATCAAAAAGAATTTTGGGAATTTTAAGATAAGACAATAGGAAGTTTCTCAAAGTAGGATTACTCGACAGACCCGAGAGGGGATTTTTGTCGATATTTCGAAACGAGAAAACCCCGTTGCTTTTACCTTTTTATTTCTCTTCTTTCTTCCTTGGTTTTTATCTTAAAGCCTTTTCTTTATTTTACCTTATTTTATCTTTCTTAAAATTTAGATATATTTTAAAACATGCATATTTTAAAATTAAAAAAAAAAAATACATATAATATAAATAATAACATAAAAAGATGATAAAAATTTATTTTTATCATACCAAAAAATATATGTTTTTTTTACTTCTTGTATTCGTGTTTTGTACATTTCGAAAAACTAAAACAACCCAAAAAAAAAAACAATTATGTATATATTCGTGGAGTTCCTTTTTTTTTGTAACTATCCTTGTATATATTTTTTTCTATTTTGTAATTAAAATCTTCATCTTTTTTTTTTTTGTAAATATTTTCGTTCCTCACACTTACCTTCAACATTGAGGACAATGTTAGTTTTAAGTATGGGGGCGTGTTTTCCCTCTTTTTGTAATTATTTTTGCCCCTCCCATAATAGAAAAAATCCAAAAAAATCTTTAACTAACTTAAAAAAAAAAAATTTTAAAAACACAAAAAAAAAACGAAAAAAAAAAATTTATATAAATGTTTTATGTTTATGTCTTTTATTTGTATATAAAAATCCTTATTTATAATAATAAATCAAAATCCAAAAAAAAAATGATGAAAAATGTACTTAAAAATTTGTTATAACAAAATTCATTTTGTCATAACACCAAAAATGTTTTTCCTTCTCTCTTTTCTTTTCCTTTTTTTCTATTAATGTACATATTTTTAACAAAATTAAAAAATCAAAAAAATATATGATGAAAAAAAATTTTTCTTAAAAAAAAAAAATGATGAAAAACTTATCAAAAATCCAAAAATAAAATAAAACCCCTACTTAGCTTTTTGTTATTTCCAAGGCTAGGTTAGTTTTATCTTTAAGCGTTTTTCATTATTTATGATTTGCTAAAACAATTTTGTTTATTTCATAGTTTGAAAAATTTAAATCGAGGAATTTTTAGTAGTAAAGAAAATCTTGCGATCTTAATTTAATTTGAGAACAGAATTTTTAGCACTACCTCGGGTTTACCCTAAATAGATTCCTTTTTATATTATATTGGCAAACCATCTTTAGATTCAATTATTCTAACTCTAAACTTGTGAAACTTTAGGAATGTTTTTAATCTACTAAACTTGCTCTCAAAAATCTTTTTTTATTAATCTAGAATTTCTCTTGAAACCCCCCTTATAAACACCCCTTAGCTTGGCATAAAAATAATAAAAGTAGGAGTTTTAAAAGAAATCCCGTGTCAATGGGAATAAAGAGATTCCGTAAACACAGGCACCCAATATTGTTAAAAGAAATCCCGTGTCAATGGGAATAAAAAATTAATAATTCCGTAAACACGGGCATTGGGTTAAGTTGAGAAATGATTTCAATTCTCCCGCGTAAACCAACGCTGGGAATCAAAGCAAAGGCCACCAAAAAGGTGGGGTGAGAGGAAAAAATCCGTCACCCCTAAATCCAAGCACTCTTCTTTTTTCCAAGGCTACCTTTTTTCCCTACCCCTTAGCCAATAAAATTGTACCTAGATTTTAATTTAAAAAAGTTTGAGAGAGCATAATTAGTAGGCTTTATTTATTCTTAAAAACTTTCTAAAAAAAGGTTATAGTTTTATATAATTCTATTCTAATTAAAAGGTACCAAAGACTGCAATAATCGACGCTATTTAGCTAACTTTAGAAGTCTCGCTAAAATTTTTTCGCTCTTTTTAAATTACTTTCATAGTTTTGGACTTACCTCTTTAAATACCCTAAATTTATTTCGATCTTACTTTTGATTTAATAAAAACTTTAGTAAATTAGAAATTTTATTAAACGTCTTATAGGTATCCCTTACTTTTGCTCTGGAATAGCAAAAGCTTAAGTATGGGGGTGTTTGATGAATAGTAAATATACGCATTTTTCTATATAATTTTTAGTATAATTTTAATTAGATTTCTAAATAATATATGTAAATTAATGAATAAAATGTTTGTTTTTGTTATTTTTGTTTTTAACTTAGTTTTATTTTCATTTTGTAAAGTTTCTGTAATTTTGTTAAGTCACGCCCTTGGTCACGCCCGTGTCCAAGGGCGTGTTCACTAATCCCTAACATTTTCTTTTCTCTGTTCTTTTTCCAACTCAAACATCAAGTCACGCCCTCGGTCACGCCCGTGACCGAGGCCGTGTACATGGTCACGCCCGTGACCGAGGCCGTGTACCATGGTCACGCCCGTGTTGGATATCCATCCCAGATTCCAGCCACTTGAAGCATTTCATCCAAAAAATCAAAGTCATGGCCGTGACATTGCAGACACGCCCGTGACCCTCATTTCCTTCCAGAAGAACAAAGGACACGCCGCCCGTCACGCCCAGCAGCCGACAGCACAATGCCGACATCGAACACGCCCGTGTTCCCTGGAACACGCCCGTGTACTTCCAAGTCGCCGGTCAAGCCTTCCAGATGCCCGCCTGGATCCAGCTGTTCTGGCTATTCGCACCCCAAGCTGTGTCACGCCCTCAGACACGCCCGTGTCCGAGGGCGTGTAATCCAAATTTTTTTTCTATAAATAACCAGATTCAGCTGAGTCCAAGGGTTCAAAATTTTGGGAGCTTCTCTTAAGGTTTTGTTCCATTTTGCTGATTTTTGGTGTTTTGTAATTTTTGTAATTTTGCACTTTCTCTCTCTAGTTTTGTAACCCCTTTTTTGATGGAAATAAATTAAGCTTGTAATTATTGTCTCTCTTTGTTTTAGTGTGTGTGTTATCTTTTTGTTCTTTTTATTTTTATTTTTAGTTTTATGTAATTTTGTAATTTTTGTTAAGTTGTCATTTTAATTTGGGTGTGTGTGTGTGAGTGTAATTTTCTTATTTTTAGCTTTGTTGTAATTTTTAGATGATTTCATATTAGTGTGTGTGAGTGTAGGAGTTTAAATAGTTTTTTTTTTGTTTTTTTTGATTTGGTGTTTTTACTTTCTTTTTGCCTTTTTTTGTAAGTGTGTGTGTGTGTGTATGAGAGTAGATTTTCTTTTCTTTTTAACTTAGTTTCATTATTGTTGTTTGTGTGAGTGTATGAGTTTAGATTTGTTTTATTTTAATTAGATTTCATTAACGTAGAGTGGGTGTGCGTATGAGTATAAAGTTTGCGCCTTTTTTGTAATCGAATAGTTTTCATTTCCGTCACGCATTTATTTCCCGCCTATCCGTTTGGATAGGACTTGCTCACGCATTTATTTCCCGCCTATCCGTTTGGATAGGACTTGCTACACATTTATTTCCCGCCTATCCGTTTGGATAGGACTTGCTACGCATTTATTTCCCGCCTATCCATTTGGATAGGACTTGCTCACGCATTTATTTCCCCTCTACCTATTTGGGTAGGGATCGCATTTCTTTAATTTCTGCAATTTACAGCTTTCATTTTAATTCTGTAGAGTGTGTGCGTTTTCAATTAGTGCGTCTTTTATTTTTTATATATTTGCTTTTTGCTTAATTCCGCTACCCGCTCAATCGCTTATTATCGCCATAGTTATCATTATCGTTTTATAAAACCCTAAAAAATTCTAAGCAAAATTACTTTTTAAATTAACGTTTTCGTTCTTTTTCTTTTCATCGCTTTTCTTGGTTTTTGCTAAACGCACACCAAGTCCGCGATAGTTATCATTTTCGTCACTAACTTTTCTATAAAATCATAAAAATCAATTTCAAACTCTTTTCGATAAAATAATAGCGCGTTCCTAAGAAGTAGAAATAATCGATACGACCTTGGAAAAATACGACCTTGATATTTCAAAAGAAATATCCTATACTACTATCGATAAGGTCCACTTGCCTTTATTGATTTTAGTCCGGATAATTACATAAACCCAAAAGCTTTCTCTCTAAAGCACTTTTTAAAAACTCTCTTTTAAAAACACTAAAAAATTTGTTGCAACACCTCTTTGGTTGTTGCAACTAGCTCAAGGTAAAAGAAGTTTTAAAACGCTCTTAAAGAATTGTTGCAACTACTCAAAAAATTGTTGCAACAATATTTTCAAAAAGCTTTCAATTTTAATTTCAACATAAAGCCCTTTTTCAATCTTTTCTACTTAGCTTTTGGCGACGCGGCCAAAGAGTAATCTTCGATATTTCGAAAGAGGAAAAGGCCGTTACTTCTATAATTCGAAAGGATAACGGGTAATTCTTCGAAGTAGGATTACTCGCGGGACTCTTCGAAAACGCCGCCGAATTCTAATAAAAGAAGAAAGCAAGGCTTCACACTTAAAAAAATAATAATTTTAACGTATCATATATATTATACCACCAAGACTTGCGGTGCTAACGGGACCAAAGAGATTCATATGAATTAATTGCAAAGGTTTTGTAGTAGAAATTTTATTTTTGCTTTTAAAAGTGGATTTTGTAAATTTTCCTTTTTGACATGGAGAACATAATGAAGATAAATTTCCATTCAATTTAGGCAACCCTCTAATCAATTCCTTTTTGGCTAGCTTTAAAATGAGCTTTGTGCTAGCATGACCTAAATGTCTATGCCATAGTTCTAACTCGTCATTTTTATTATAAAACATTTTATAGATGATTTGGGAAGATCATGAAAGGAAACTATATAAACATTGTGAATTCTAGGTGCAGTTAGTAAAACATCTTTTGTGTTAGGATTAACTATTTTGCAAAGATTTGTGGATGACTCAAATAAGACATCTAATCTTTTATCACACAATTGACTAATATATATTAAGTTATGTTTTAATCCTTTTACATAAAGAACATTAGAGATAAGAAAAGATTCATTATCCACTGTACCTACTCCCATGATCCTTCCTTTATCGTTATCTACAAAGGTTACGATCCCTCCTTTCTTCTTTTCTAGGCTAAGGAACTTTGCTTTGTTGCCCGTCATGTGCTTGGAGCAGCCCGAGTCCAAGTACCACACGTCCTCCATTTCCTTAGTCTTCATGCAAATATAGAAAGAAGATGAGACTAAAGATCAGGATACCCAAGAGGTACCACCCATAGAATAGGTGGATGCCTTAGGTACCCAGATTTGCTTTAAAGATCCCTGTTTTAATTTTCTGCAAGAGCTAGACGTGTGTCCAAACCCATGACAGTTTGCATATGAAATCAAGGGGGTTGAGACCCTTTTTTTGAAAATCTACACTGCTCTTACTGGATGAGGTTTGATTTTGAGAAAAAACAGAAGAATTTTTAAAAGATGGGCTACCGTCGGCGTTAGTGTCTAGCACCGGGCGGTAGTGGCCACTTTGATATCCGAGCCCAAATTTTCCAGAACCATAACATTGGTTTCCCAAAATCATGTCCAGGGATTTTTGACCAATTCCAAATTTTTTGATGGTCATATTAAGGTCATGAGTTTGTTTTGTAAGGGATGAATTTTCTTTAACAAGCATGACACATTTATTTTCAAAGCCTTTTTTGTTATTTTCAATTTGTAGAGAGAGGATTTTAGTTTTCTCTCTAAGTCCCCCTTTTCTTTTGTAAGTGTTTTGATTTGTGAGAGGGCCTTAGAAAGAGAATCTTTAAGTTCTTTTGCCTTACATAGGGAGTGCTCACACTCTTGACATGAAACCTTTCTCTTTTCAAAGGAAATTATTTTTTTTGTAAGCTTATGATTTTCTTTTATGATAGATTCATTTTCACGATTTAAAATAACATTATCTTCTATACTTTTATCATATGCTTTGCAAGTTAGAACAAATTAATCATAAAGTTCTTCAAAGGTGGGAGGAGTTACCTCAGTGTCACTAAGAACACTGGTGTCGTTATCGTTTCTTTTTGCCATTAAACATAAGTTTGCTTCCTCCTCGCTGCTTGACTCAGATCTGCTTGATTCTTCAGAGGAAGAATCATCCTAAGTTGCGGCTTTCAATATATTTTTCTCCTTCGCTTTGTATCATTATTTTTGCTCCTTTTGATACTTCGGGCACTCGCTCCGAAATGCCCGGTCTTTCTGCAGTGATAGCACTCCGTTGGTGGTCTTTCTTCTTCGTCTTCACTTCCTTTTTCTTTCTTTGATGAAGAGGAAGACCCTTTTCATCGAGCATCTTTTTGGAAGTATTTCCGGAGGGTGTTTCTTCTTTCCGGATTTCTAATGAACTTCCTGAAATTCTTCACTAGGAGACCTTCTTCATCTTCATCATCATCTTCGATGCTGTCCTTCCTTGACCTTAGTGCTAATGCCTTTTTATTTGGCTCCTTGTTGTATTCATCATGTTGAATCTGGAGTTCTACCTCATGGGTTTTGAGATTCCCAATAAGGTTCTCGATCTAGAGTGTTCTTAGGTTGTGTGACTCCGAGATGGCCGTCACCTTTGGATTGAACCTTGGAGGTAGAGAGTGAAGAATTTTTCTGACTAGGTCCCCATCCGAGTAGATCTTTCCAAGAGCTGTTGAAGCATTGACAATCTTGGTGAAGCGTGTGTACATCGAGTTAATGTCTTCTTCAGCCTTCATCCTAAATTTTTCATATTCCGATTCCACTTGGAATAGCTTTGCATCTTTTACCTGCGATGTACCTTCATGAGTAACTTCTAATTGGTTCCAAATATCATAAACAACTACACATGTAGAAATTCGATTAAATTCAGTTCAATTTAAAACACAATATAGAGCGTTCATTACTTTTGCATTATTTTTGCATTTTAGTTTATCGTTGTCGTCCCATTTATCCTTAGGTTTTTGAATCGTAGCGTCTCCTACTACAATTGTAGGAGGAGAATACCGAACTTCTATCATATTCCAAACCACCACATCCATGGTCATAAGAAAACACATCATCCTATTTTTCCAGTAGTTAAAATCTGACCCAGTAAAAAGAGGTGGTCTACTAATACCCTGGCCTTCTGGAAAAATGAGATCATGAGACACCATTATTCCTGGTTGTTAAGACGATTGGAATAAAACCTCTCTCTGATACCACTTGTTGGATTGGTAGGCGCCTTTAGAGGGGGGGGGGGGGGGGGTGAATAAGGGTTTTTAAAACTTTTAATATATTTTGATAAACTTGAAAATATGAGAGATTAATATAAGAAATCTAACAAATAAAATTGAGACATCATTTTATTAATTCTGAAAAGAGGACTTTACAAAAACTTTATTTCTTATAACGCTAGAAATCAGAGGTGAATAATAATAAAACTCTTTTTGTTTTCTATCCCGACTCGTATCCCCACGAACTGGTGGCCCTAGCCTATCCTTCCCCGAATACGGACTCAAGCCGCTCTAGCCAATCCTTCCTCGGATATGGCCTCGAGCACCCCCTAGACCTAACCTAGATCTAGTCGCCAACACGAGGCGAATTTCTGCCCTAAGTCCTACCTAGACCTAGTCGCCAACACGAGGCGAGTTCACTAAACGATTACAAGAAAAGATGTGAAATAAAAAGACAATAATATTAAAATCTCCCTCTTGAAGAACTTCTGAAGTTGGTGACGAAGGAACACTGTAGTATAAGTGTTGATGAAGCGTTCTTCGTTCGGATCCGGCGTGAAGAAATCCTCCTTCAGAAATTCGTGGAACTTTGGTGGGAGATCATTTTTCGGCAGAATCAGGCTCTGGAATTCTAGCACTCAACCTCTCTCAAACTTGTGTATAGAAAATGAGAGCAGAGGCCTCCTTTTATAGGAGTGAGCGCTAGCGCTTGCGCTAGTGCTACCGCCGGTGCTATCTCGGTATAGAATTATTCTGCGTGTGCGTATCTTTCATTCGAGGGAAACTCTGCCGCCTTACCTCTTGTGCTCCGCGCTACCGCCTGCACTATCCGCTATCGCCTGGCGCTAGCGCCTTCTAAAAATGCTCCCAGAATTTCGCTAATCATCGCTTGCGCATGCGCTAGGTGCTACCTCCGGCGCTAGTGGGCATGTTGGAATTATGGGATCAATTTTGGGGGCAACCTTCTTATGTTATCCATGAGTCATATGGACTTGTTTCCTGCACACTTAAGCACACAAGATCAAATACACATTGGATTTGTTATTCTCAAACCTAGGAGATGCGAAAGACCATGTTCCAACAAGCCTCACCTCTCCATCCAAGATAAAGATAGCTGAGGTCACCTTTTGCGCTTCCTCCTACTCTCTAGCCGTCAAGGCTCTCTTTATCCGAGAGAGCCAATCTCCAGCTTGAGTTGGGGATCCCATCCCCGCAAATGTAGGAGGGTGGAAGCTCAGAAAATGCTTCAACTGTTGGTCTGACGCTCACCTTGCCTAGAAAATTCATCCTTTAAAAGTGATTGTGCTATGTTGATATTAATTTTTCGGTTTTGAAATTTAGTGAAGGTTTGAGATTTTTTTCCAAAACTATATCCGATAAAGGCAAGTGTACCTTATCGTCTATAGTATAGAATATTTAGGAATATCAAGGTCGTATTCCACGGGGCGCGTTGATTACTTCTACTTCGAGGAAAATCACCATTATCTTATCGACGAAAATTTGGTTGGTTTGATTTTGCTTAACTAAAATTAAAACTAATTGCAAGCTAAATGAAAAGATCAAACATTGCATGAAAAGAAAGAGAAATTGACATTGCAAAAAAAAAGATATAACTAAGGAGAGAAAGATTGACATTGCATGAAAATGAAGAAATTACTTAAGGAGAAAGAGAACATGAAAGAGAAAACTAATTTTATTGAAAATCAAAGAACTATTACAAGCCTTAATTTAAGAGTGCAAGGCTAAGGAAAATAAAGGTTACAAACTTGAGAAAATAGTGCATGAAAATTACATTAAAACATTGCATGAATTTGAAAAGGGAAGAGAACATGAAAGCCTTAAGAAACATGAACATCAACTTGAAAAACTCACTCTCAGCTCTAACAGCACCTCCCCATCTCCAAATTTCTGAACCCTAGACTCAAGGAGAGCCTCTGAATTTATAGGAAAAAATTTCAGATTACATGCCCTCGGTCACGGGCGTGACCAAGGGCGCGACTGCTCTAATCACATCGGATCTGACAGTGGCGTGGGCTTTCTGGACGGCGGGACGAAAAGTTGATATTACACGCCCTCGGTCATGGGCGTGACCAAGGGCGTGACTTTGGACAACGATTTCATTAAATATAGTGTGGGCTGGAATTCGGCGCGGCGGCAAAGCAGAGATCACGCGGGCAAGTCACGACCGTGACATGTGGGTCACGGGCGTGACTCAAGTTGACTTCTCGACTGCAGCACCATGTCTCGACGGTGGCTCTATGTGGAAGATTCTAAGATTACACGCCCCCGGTCGCGGGCGTGACCTGGGGCGTGACTTGGTGTGGACTGGTTCAAACAGCGTGGCATCGATTCTGGACTGATCTTCAGGTTACACGCCCTTGGTCACGGGCGTGACATGCCATTTTTCCCGATTTGTCCCAAAATTATGCAAATATTGAAATTAAGCTAAGTTAGAATCAAAATTACAAAAAGAACTACTTATAACCTAAAATTGACATAAAAAGGAAAATTCATATTAAATATTTACAAAATTTTCTATTAAAAAGTTATAAAAATACTACTTATCAAATACCTCCATACTTGAGGTTTTGCTATTCCAGAGCAAAAGTGTGAGACATAATTTATAAGACATCCTTAAATTTTTTTTTTAATTTTAAACTAAAATTTCATTTAAACCAAAAGTTAAGTTAAGAGTAAATTCAAGGGGGAGTTAAGTCCTAAATTATGATGATGATTTGAAAAGAGGGAAAAATGTTTAGGCAAGAACTTCTCAAGAAAATTAAGTAGTTTGACAAAATTGTAGAAATTATAAAACTAAATTAAATTAAAATGATAAGAACTCTATCTTAAAAGAATCTTAAGGAAAAGTAAATTACTAAATATTGCTCTCTCCATAATTTTCAACTAAAACTAGAACAATGATAATTGGCTAAGGGGGATTTCATAAAATTTGGCATAAGAAGAGAAATTTTTGAATGGAGGAAATGGAATTTATCATGAAATTTCTTTTTTTTTCTTTTTTTTTCTCTTCTAATAAAAAAACCAAAATGTATATGGTTTAGGAGTAATGAATTTTATCCTCTTACTCCATGCCATTTAATCTTTTCAAATATTTTGGGTGCATATGTTTTAGGGAATAATGAATTTTATCCTCTTATTCCCAAGACATATGATCTTTTAAAGTTCATTTTTTTATGCCACAAAGGGGGTAAGGAAGGGAAATAAATCTAGCTAGCTTTAAATTATATTGAGAGCAAATTCTAAAAACATTAAATTTCCTAAGATCTAAAAAGTTAGAAGAAAATATAATTGAAATCTAAAGAGGTTTAGGAAATTCACTACAAAATGAAGCCATTTAAAAATAAAAAGAGAAGCCATGCTAACAAAATTCTCTAATCAATTTAAAATCATAAGATGATTCTTAAATCAAGATTACCTCGAATTTAAAATTAACAAACTATGATAAGCAAAATTTTAGCCAATTAAAAACTTAAACATGCTTATAAACATTCTCAACTAGATTTCTATGAAATCACAAAAACAACAAGAAGGAGGGATATAAGAATTTTTGGAATTTTTTGATATTATCCTTTTTTGAATTTTTGATATTATCTTTTTTTGAATTTTTCTCATTAAAAACTATTTACAAAGAAAGGAAACTAGCTTTAAAACTTAACAATTTTTGTTAAGTCTTGGACTTCCCAAGGGCTACCCGGTGAAGGGTTCGCAAGGTACTAGGAGGTGTGATGGGATGAAATCCCAAACGTCCCTTTCCAAGATTTAAATTTTCGATTTTCTAATTTTTTTTGTGAGTTTTTGGATTTTACAAGTGCTTAAATAAAGGAAAACATAGAAACAAAATTAATTTTTTTTTTCTTTTCATTTTTTTTTGAAAATTTTCTTTTTAAAACTATTTACAAATATTTACAAAGGGCTATTTACACCCCTATACTTAAAGTTAAACATTGTCCCCAATGTTTAAAATTAAGTATGAAGTAAGAAAAGGTAAAAAGAAATGCAAAAACGAAAGAAGAGAAGGAAAAAGGGCTTCCCTGATTTTTTTTGAAGTTTGCGCGGGGAAGCGACGATTACCTACAAAATATGTTAAAGAACAAGAGAAAACAATAAAAAGATAACTTTGGGGTGCCTCCAAAAAGCGCTTTGTTTAAGGTCGCGTAGCTTGACCCACTTGCCGATCATATTATTGGTTGAAATACAATCGAATCACTCTTTTCATTAGTTAATTCTCCCGGAAGATATAATTTAAGGCAGTGCCTGTTAACTTTGAAGGTACCTTTTTCCGGGTGGGAAATTAAAATTGTCCCATAGGACCAGACCTATTTAGCAATAAAGGGTCCGGACCATCGGGATTTTAGTTTTCCCGGAAAAAGGCGAAGGCGGGAATTATAAAGGAGGACGAGATCGCCCGGCGAAAAAGTTTTTGGAAATTTTATATGCTTATCGTGATAAAACTTTGTTCGCTCCTTATATAATTTATTGCTCTCATACGCATTCGCTCGCCACTCATCTAAATCGTTCATTTGGAATTTTCTTTGTTCTCCCGCTAGAGTGGAATCGAGGTTTAAAAATTTAAGCGCCCAAAATGTGCGGTGTTCTAATTCGACCGGAAGGTGGCAAGCCTTTCCATAAACCATTCGATACGGTGTACAACCGATAGCGGTCTTGTATGCCGTTCGATAGGCCCATAGCGCGTCATCGAGCTTTATTGCCCAATCCTTCCGATTGATAGAAACTATTTTTTCTAAGATCCGTTTTAATTCTCGATTAACAACTTCGACTTGGCCGCTCGTTTGTGGGTGATATGCGGTGGATAATTTGTGCGTGACACCATATTTTGCTAAATTTTTTGTAAATTGAGTATTGCAAAAATGGGTGCCCCGTCACTCACAATAGCGCGCGACGTGCCAAATCGAGAAAATAATTTTTTTAAGAAATTAATGACGACTCGCGCATCGTTGGTGGGGAGAGCTTGCGTTTCCGCCCACCTTGATACGTAGTCGACCGCCACTAGAATATATTTATTTGAAAAAGATGGAGGGAGAGGACCAACAAAATCGATAACCCAAAGGTCAAAAATTTCGCATTCTAAGAAAATGTTTTGGGGCATCTCATCCCGGTGAGAGATGTTCCCCGACCGCTGGCAGCTGTAGCAAGTACTCACAAGGGTGTGAGCATCTTTGAAGAGCGAGGGCCAATAAAAGCCCGCCTCCAGCGCCTTCCTCGCGGTTCGGTTTGAATGATAATGACCTCCGGTGGGTCCCTCATGACAATGACGTAATATTTTGAGGCCTTCCTTACTCGAGACGCATCGTCTTACTACCTAGTCTGCGCATACACAGAATAAAAAGGGTTCCTCCCAAAAGTAATTCTGTAAATCAGAAAAGAATTTCTTCTTTTGCTGACTCGAGAATTCTTTTGGCAGGACCCGGGCTACTAAATAGTTAGCCAGATCTGCAAACCAGGGGACAAACGATGAATTAATATTTTCGAGAGCAAGGAGGCGCTCTTCGGGAAATTTATCATTAATGTCAGATTCTATTAATACGTCCGAGGCGGGGTTTTCTAATCGGGAGAGATGATCGGCCGCCAAGTTTTCGGCTCCCCTTTTGTCCCGGATCTCTAAGTCAAACTCCTGCAAGAGGAGGATCCATCGCAAAAGACGAGGCTTGGCATCCGACTTGCTTGAAAGATATCTAAGTGCGGAGTGATCCGTGAAGACGATGACTTTCGAGAGGGTGATATACGACCTAAACTTATCGAAGGCAAAAACGATTGCTAGAAGTTCCTTCTCGGTCATGGTGTAATTTTCTTGTGCCGACGTGAGTGTTTTGCTCGCATAATAGATCGGTTGAAAATATTTACTCACCCGTTGGCCTAAAACAGCACCAACCGCAATATCACTCGCATCGCACATGATTTCAAAAGGGAGCGACCAATCTGGGGCGACTAGAATCGGGGAGTTTATAAGTTTCTCTTTGATAAGTTGAAAAGCTAAATGACATTCATCGCTAAAAAGAAAAGATGAATCTTTCTCGAGAAGATGGGTTAACGGCTTTGTAATTTTTGAAAATTTTGTATAAAGCGACGATAGAACCCCGCGTGGCCTAGGAAACTCCTAATAGCTTTTACGTTTGTGGGAGGGGGGAGTTTTTCAATTACTTCAATCTTGGCCCTATCGACCTCGATCCCCTTGCCCGAAATTTTATGGCCAAGAACTAGTCCTTCCTTGACCATAAAATGACATTTTTCCCAATTAAGCGCTAAATTCGTTTCCTCACATCGCTGCAACACGCGCTCGAGATTTTTTAAACAGTTTTTAAATGAACTCCCGTACACGGAAAAATCGTCTATAAATACTTCCATCACCTCCTCCACTAACTCGTCAAAAATTGCCAGCATACATCTTTGGAATGTAGCTGGCGCGTTACAAAGACCGAATGGCATCCTTCGATAAGCGAAGGTGCCAAAGGGACAAGTGAAAGTGGTTTTCTCTTGGTCGTCGGGCGAAATCGGAGTTTGGAAGTATCCCGACAAACCATCTAGAAAACAGTAGTAGGAGTGACCCGAAAGGCGTTCTAAAATTTGGTCGATAAATGGTAGAGGGAAGTGATCCTTACGGGTGGCATCATTTAATTTCCGATAGTCGATGCACATCCGCCAACCCATAACAGTACGGGTTGGGATCAATTTGTTATTTTCGTTCGCAACTACCGTGACACCACCTTTCTTTGGCAAGACTTGTACTGGGCTAACCCAAGTACTGTCCGATATCGGGTATATGATTCCCGCGTCCAGAAGTTTTATAACTTCGGTCTTAACGACTTCTTTCATGTTAGGGTTTAGCCGTCGTTAAGGCTGGACTGAATTTCAGGAATTATCTTCGAGAAATATTTTATGAGTGCAGAAAGATGGGTTTATACCCTTAAAGTCCGATAATTGCCACGCAATTGCGTGGCGGTGCTTTCTTAAGACTATAGTCAATTCAAAAATTTCTGAGTTGCTAAGATCGGATGAAATGATGACGGGTAGCTTCGACTCTTTTTCCAAAAACAAGTATTTAAGGTGAGGGGGGAGTTGTTTCAACTCCAATACGGGTGGTTCTTCATACGAAGTCTTGATTTTTAATTTTTCTAAAATATAATGGTTCGGGTGGTGTGGGGTGAGAAACTTCTTCTTCATCACAAAAGAGCTCTACAGGCTCGGAATCACTACTCGCCGATGAAACTAACTCGAGGGATGAATCGAACTCACAACACTCTTCAAAGTAAAAACACGAATCGTCGTTTTCTAGCGTGTTCCGCATCGAGGAATTTATGCCGAAAGTAACTTCATCGTCTCCAACCCGTAGGAGGAGCTTTCCGTTACTTACGTCTATAATAGCACAGGAGGTGGCAATGAAGGGGCGACCGAGCATGAGGGGTACTTCGGCATCCTCTTCGATGTCAAGAATGACAAAATCCACCGGGAAGATGAATTTGTCAACCTTGACGAGCACATCCTCCACTATTCCTATCGGATATTTTAAAGAACGATCCGCTAATTGGATACTCATTCGAGTGGGCCTTGGATTTCCTAGACCTAGCTTTTTGAACAAGGAAAATGACATAAGGTTGATGCTTGCTCCAAGATCCGCTAAGGCTTGTTTTACTAACGAATTGCCAAATATACATGAGATGGAAAACCGTCCCGGGTCATTTGCTTTTTTCGGCAATTTGTTGAGTACAACCGCGGAGCATTCTGCGTTTAAAGAAATATGCGAAATATCTTCTAACTTTTTCTTATTGGAGAGCAACTCCTTAAGATATTTCGCATATTTAGGCATATGTGAGATAGCCTCGCAGAAAGGTACATTAATATGGATTTGTTTTAAAACATCTAAAATTTTCTTATAATTTTTTTCGGCGCTTTCATTTTTAAATTTGGATGGATACGGAATATTAGAAGTAGGAGCGCGCGGATTTAAAATAGAAGTGTGCGGAGCTATCGTAGCGGGCAAATTCGAAGATGAATTAAAAGTAGTAGGAGGAGAGGAAATTACCTTGGGTTCGTCCTATTTTTGAACCACCTCCTTCCCGCTTCGGAGTGTAATCGCATGCGCGCTCTCCTTTGGATTTTGCTCGGTATTCCCCGGTAGTGCTCCTTGTTGACGCTCAGAAATCATCTTTGCGAGCTGGCCCACTTGATTTTCCAAATTTTTGATCGATCCGGTAAGGTTCCGGATGTTCGTTTCATTTGTAGCAACATATTTTGCAAGAACCTCTTCAAGCGGAGAGAGTTTTTGCTGTTGCGGTGGAAAACCGGGTGGATTATAATTTTGAGAAATCAAATTTGGAGGCGGAGTTAAGTTAAGAAGTTGATTAAGAGGAGGTTGATTTAAATTCAAAGGACGCTGAGCATTTCCTTGGTTGCTCCATGAGAAATTCGGATGAGTCCTATAACCCGCATTGTAGGTGTTATTATACGGAGCGGTGTTCGGGTTATAGGAAGGCCGAGGTGGATTTCCCATGTAATCAACTTGCTCTTCAATTAAAACATTATTAGCCCAAGGAGGAGTGGCGGAGGAAGCAGACATCTTCGCCACTTGCTTTGTTAAGCGCTCAACTTGTAAAGCCAAATTCGCGTTTGCGTCTATTTCAAAAATTCCTGCCGGATTATTAGGCCGTGCTCGGAGCATGTTCCATTGGTACGCATTTGTGGCCATCTCTTCGAAAAGCTCTTGAGCGGCGACCGGGGTTTTATTATTTAATGTTCCCCCGGCGGCCGCATCAATCATTTGCCTCGTTTGGAGATTTAAGCTATTATAAAATATTTGCACTTGTTGCCAAGTGGCAAGTGCGTGGTGAGGGCATCGACGCAAAAGCTCCTTGAAGCGCTCCCATGTGTCATAGAGAGTCTCCGAGTCGATTTGCATGAACGACGCAATATTCGTGCGCAATTTAGCGGTCTTTGAAGGCAGGAAATATTTATTGAGAAATTTTCCGCCATTTCGGCCCATGTAGTGATGGATCCCCTAGGTAGGGAGCCCAGCCACTGCTTGGCCTTAGACCGCAAAGAAAAAGGAAAAAGACGTAGTCGAATGGCGTCATCGGTGACGTCATTGATCTTAAAAGTGTCGCAAATTTCAAGAAAGTAAGAGATATGTGAATTTGGATCCTCGTCCGGTTGACCATCAAAGGTCACCGATTGTTGCACCATTTGTATGATGCTGGACTTGATCTCAAAATTATTGTTCGCCACTGTGGGGCGAACGATACTCGATTGTGTGCCTTCCAAATTCGGCCGCGCATAATAGGACATGGTCCGTTGCGCGTCCTCATTAGGATTTGGCTCGTTAAGATTAGGAGGATTAAGATTATGATCCATATTTGCTGCGTTAGTGTCCCCGATCGACTCTTCGGATTCTACTTGATTTCCCTGATCACGAGAACGGCGGTGCCTCTAGAGGGTTTGCTCGATCTCCGGATCAAAAGGAAGAATCGAAGTGCTACCTCGGATCATACACTAAAAAGAGAAGAAGGGAAGAGGAAAAACTGAAATAATTTTTTTTTTATTTTTGAAATTTAGAAAAAGGAAAATAAAATAAAAAGAAACATGATAAAATTAATAGCTATCCTCTTTTCAAAATATCTACGCAAAATCCCCGGCAACGGCGCCAAAAACTTGATATTAATTTTTCGGTTTTGAAATTTGGTGAAGGTTTGAGATTTTTTTCCAAAACTATATCCGATAAAGGCAAGTGTACCTTATCGTCTATAGTATAGGATATTTAGGAATATCAAGGTCGTATTCCACGGGGCGCGTTGATTACTTCTACTTCGAGGAAAATCACCATTATCTTATTGACGAAAATTTGGTTGGTTTGTTTTTGCTTAACTAAAATTAAAACTAATTGCAAGCTAAATGAAAAGATCAAACATTGCATGAAAAGAAAGAGAAATTGACATTGCAAAAAAAAAAGATATAACTAAGGAGAGAAAGATTGACATTGCATGAAAAGGAAGAAATTACTTAAGGAGAAAGAGAACATGAAAGAGAAAACTAATTTTATTGAAAATCAAAGAACTATTACAAGCCTTAATTTAAGAGTGCAAGGCTAAGGAAAATAAAGATTACAAACTTGAGAAAACTAGTGCATGAAAATTACATTAAAACATTGCATGAATTTGAAAAGGGAAGGGAACATGAAAGCCTTAAGAAACATGAACATCAACTTGAAAAACTCACTCTCAGCTCTAACAGCACCTCCCCATCTCCAAATTTCTGAACCCTGGACTCAAGGAGAGCCTCTGAATTTATAAGAAAAATTTTCAGATTACACGCCCTCGGTCACGGGCGTGACTGCTCTAATCACATCGGATCTGACAGCGGCGTGGGCTTTCTGGACGGCGGGACGAAAAGTTGACATTACACGCCCTCGGTCACGGGCGTGACCAAGGGCGTGACTTTGGACAGCGGCTTCATTAAATGCAGTGTGGGCTGGAATTCGGCGCGGTGGCGAAGCAGAGATCACGCGGGCAAGTCACGGCCGTGACATGTGGGTCACGGGCGTGACTCAAGTTGACTTCTCGACTGCAGCTCCACGTCTCGACGGCGGCTCTATGTGGAAGATTCTAAGATTACACGCCCCCGGTCACGGGCGTGACTTTGGGTCACGGGCGTGACCTGGGGCGTGACTTGGTGTGGACTGGTTCAAACAGCGTGGCATCGATTCTGGACGGATCTTCAGGTTACACGCCCTTGGTCACGGGCGTGACCGAGGGCGTGACATGCCATTTTTCCCGATTTGTCCCAAAATTCTGCAAATATTGAAATTAAGCTAAGTTAGAATCAAAATTACAAAAAGAACTACTTATAACCTAAAATTGACATAAAAAGGAAAATTCATATTAAATATTTACAAAATTTTCTATTAAAAAGTTATAAAAATACTACTTATCATATGTGTAAAATAAAATTGAAATTAAAGAGATGGATGAAACATTTAAAGAATTAAGAAATAATTACAAAACTCATATTGATTCTATTCTTACCACTCTTAAGTATAGCACAATTGCTTATAATAATACTAGACATAATCTCAAAATTAAGAATAATAAATGGGAAACTAAAATCAACTCGCTTTAGGAAATCATAAAGAAAAATTCTCGAAACATGCATTCACAATATCAAGCAAAATTCAAAAACAAGTTGAATATAAATTTTCATAATTTGTCTAAGCCAAACAAAGGAAATGAAAAACATCAAAAGCTTGTAAATGAAATTCAAAAATACTATCATCATTATCATTTACAATATAAATTTTCTCCCAACATAAAACTGAAAATGAACAAATTTCCTATAAACAATGTTTTAAGAAATCATCATGGAAATTTGAATTATAAAAACATTAACCCAAGGTATGAATGGAGACCCATATTTAAGAATGACACATTAATGTCAATTAAAAGGGTCCACTCATCCTTGTCTCCCCAAAAGCCGACATGATGTATTTGGGTACCCAAAGGAACCATCCCACTTGGTCCTCTTTGGATACCTATGTTGATGCCGAAAATGCACTTCCACGATCAACGCTAGGGAAGCGAGAGAAAAAGGAGGCTGCGAGTTGTCGGTTACTGCTGACTTAGTGAGTATAGATCACTTAGACCACTGGTAGTGGTCAAAGCCAGACTTCTCCCGTCACGGCGAATGCCACTCCTGTGATGAGCTTTCCTTTGATTTAAGAAAATCGGTTACAACGGGTTACAGGGAGAAAATAATAGAAGTCGGGCAAGTAACAAGCCGCAAGGCACAGAACTCGAGACCGCACCTCTTACAAGCAAGATCCTGGATACGAGAGTCCATCCCTTGGGAATGTCCCCCCTATTTATAGGCTCGGGAGCCTGCCCAAATGGGAAGGGTTAGGAAAACCACCTACCCAGATACAGGAGAATCGGGCAGGGGGTGCCGGGATGCGGGAGAAAATAAAAGGAAAGTCGCGCGGCCTGGTGGCTTGACCCTAGGTTCTGTTGGGATCGGATTGGAATAAGTCTCGACTTGAGATGAGAAGCAGCCTGCACAGACTGTGATTTGAAGCCGTGACTTCCTTTCTGGACTTGAGCCTTGATTGTTGTCAATCCTTGATGGCGGTCTGGGCTACCTAGACCGTCCGACTTGTTCTTGATGAGCTGGGAGACTTGTATGCAAACCATCAATGGTAGAGCTAGACGGATAGACTTGCCAAGCCATCTGGTCTGCGGGGGTTATTACTTTGGATAGCGATCTTCTGGATAAACACGATCCCCGTACATTTTTAAATTTTGAGGAAATTTTGGAAATGTGAGTTCTAGCCAGAAACCGCGCCTGACTTGCTCTGAATGCTATAAAAGCTCAGAAAGCTCTCTGTTCCACATAATTCTATCGCAGTCATGGGACACTACTCACCGTTAGCGATTAGTCTTTTTTGAGCCGGCAGCCCTTTGATCCAGATGGATGATTTAATGTCCAAGATTATAGATCGCCGGGAGGAGGCAGACTGGTCGAAGAAGAAGAAAGTACGGCAGTCTGAAAAGATTGGCCGCACCATCGCCACTACCACTGTTGAGAAAGCGGTTATCCTGAACACCTTTGTGGTTGATGAGGGCGCTGCTAAACTCACTACGGGTTGTTCCAATCTTTCTCCGGTCACCCCGTCTGCGCCATCAGACAAATCGAATTCTAACGCTGCTCCTTTAAAAACCGCAGGGGGTAATCCCTTTGATATTATATACTCTCCCTCTGGAGAGCCTCTTTTAAAAGTAAACGACAAGGAGGAAGAGGTCACAGTTTCTTCAAAGCCGGCCAAACTAAATGCTTTTGCGTCGATGGTGGTTAAAGAAGATAACTCTGGACAGTCACAACAAGCCGAACCGACTTTGGTGAAGAAGAGAAGGCGAGCTGAATCGACGAAGGACATGGTGATCAGAAAGGCTAAAAAGCTGAAAGCCCGGAACAGGGTTATTTCTGAGAGATCGGGCGCGACTAGCCTTCAGTATAAGGTGTATGAGAAAGAAGTTGACGAGGGCATTACAAATCCTTCTGATAAATCAGACGAACCTCCATCTAACTCTACTGCCAGCGTTACTTTATGTAAATTCTTGAAAGATATGGTTACTCTTGAGAAGCAAGATCGGCTTCTGGATACCCCCGCGACTTTGAACGAAGCCGAGCCTGAGAGTGCGGTTAGGTCTGAGAAAGCTGATCCAATCCCGGAGATCTCTAAAGAGACTGGATTGTGTAAGTTAAAGGAGAAGGCAAAGGAACTAAGACAATCTCTCCATAAGCCGACACCGTCAGATCCTATGGCCAAAGGTAAGCAAGGTGTGGCCTTTCGTTCTGTTCACTTTTTTAAATTGCGGCAATAGAAAAAAATAGATCGATTTGATTTTGAACCTGCCCACGAACTTCTTTCTGTCCGCGACTCAAACTTCCATTGTCAAACAGAAGCAGAGCGAAAGACTTTGGAGAGAACAACACCAAAATATGGATCCTGAACAATCAAGGCGACCTGTATTTCCAGGCCTTAGTCTTGTTGAGGCAGTCAACGGGCGAGAAAGTATTGAAATTAGCAGTCTTGATTCTATATTATTCCCTCTGTATCGAGTTGTCCACTTCTTATTGTTTTAACCGCATTTTCTTTATTACAGATGCATTCGAGCCGCTTATGAAACCAGGCGACCTGACCGCTAGTCTCCCTTAACTACCACCACCAGCGCCAAGCTTCTCACTAAACTTAAGTGTTGGAGAAGAGGCACAGGTCGACCCCAAGGATTCCCTTATCATCTTGCAGGAAAAGGTGGAGGATCTTGAAGAAACTAACCGGATAAAGATGCTTGAATAGAGAAATGCGATGGAGAATCAAGCTGAGATCACGCGAGTTAAGGAGTAGGACTTACAGCTCACATTGGAGGCTGAGAGAAGAGAGAGGCTGGAAAGAGAGAAGGTGCTTGTACAACCCTGGTATTCGCCAGGAGGTGAGCAGAGGCCAAGTAAACCAGGATCAAGAGGAATAGGCGAGGCGAGCCGGGTGAGTCGGATCAAAGCGGGATGCCCGCAGGAAGGTGGGTGAGCCGATCTCGCAGGGGCCGCTCGCAAGCTAGCGAGCGAGCCAAGCTAGGGGCCCTGATGGGTGGCACGCCCAACAAGGGTCCAGGGGTGCCTTTACCTAGATACCATTTGTGGGCTGTCAATAGCCCCTCAGAACATCGGATTTTGGCTGTTGGCAGACTATTTTGGACTGTGTATAGTAAAAGTGTAAGGCGGAATCTCGCTATTAGCAGTAGACCTTGAAGGGCACCTTTGGAGAGGATTGCAATCTCAGTACTCTGAGCTTCCTCCTCCCTAGGTTTCTTGGTTTAGCTCTCAGGCTCTCCAAGGTGCCCGGTCTCAGCTTTGGCTTGGGAGGGGAAGTGCTCAAAGATCTTCCGGGTGTGTGGTGGGACCTCCTTGCTGTGACCAAGGGTCTGTGTCTAGTTTTGAGTCTCCGGTCCATTCCTTCTGGGGAGCCAGTAAGTGCTAGCTGCCCCTCAACTCGTTGAGGGATCGAGTTACTCAAGATACCGAGAAATCGGTTTTAACATTTTTGGTGCGGTGAGCATGAAGTGCAGCTAGTTCAGGAAAACTCCAAGGAAGAAGCATGGCAGAAGGTGAGGAGCAAGAGGCGGGCTATTGTGGCTCGCCACCACCCGGTGTGCCGGCGACTGTGGAGATGCTGGTGGAGCTCAAGAGGGACCTACTCGGGGCCTTTCAGTGCACAATCATCACGACACTAGGTGGGCTCACAACCCCGGCGCCCCAGGTGGCCCCTCCGGCTGAAGTTGTCGAGCTTACTCCAGGTCGGAGGGCTGGAAAGGATGCAGAGCCCCAGGTGCCAGAGCGAGATCTTGCGGGTCGGGAGCTTTTCCCCAGCACGGTGAGTGCGAGCGGGGCTCCGACGAGTGGCCCCTCGGTGAGTGCAGGTAGGATCCCGACCAGTGGGGTCCCGACGAGTGGCATATCGGTTGGCGCGAGGGTGGGAGCCGAGTCGCCCGACGAGCCCGCGAGGCGAGTGGAGCAGATCAGGGGGCATAAGGGGGGAAGCCCGTTCTGCGAGTTGGTGCTTTCGACACCACTCCCCATAGGGTTCAGAGAGCTGGTCATGATGATGTATACCGGCAAGGACGACCCCATTCTGCACCTGTAGTGGTTTGAGGACATGGTCTCCATCAGACCAATGTCGGATGCCTTCAAGTGCCGGTTATTTGCTACCACTCTGAAGGAGAAGGCGAGGGACTAGTTCCACCAGTTAGCTCGGGGTCGATCTATGCCTTCGAGGATTTACGTCGCGGCTTCCTATGTCGTTTCTCAACCTCGAAGAAGAGGAAGAAAGATCCAGAGGCGCTCTTCAACATCAAGCAGAGGTCCGGGGAATCGCTAGCCCACTATGTGGATCGGTTCCAGGAGGATGTCCTCTACATCCAGGAGGTGTCGGGGTTCACCCTTCACCTCGCCTTCATAGTGGGGCTGCGGGAGGGATTCTTCAAGATGGACCTCAAGAGTAGGGCTCCTTTGTCTTTCGAGGAGCTGATGGAGAGAGAACAGGAGGAGATAGAGGGGGAGGCAATGAATCCCGAGTTCACAAAGAGATTGGCATGGCTGAGCGAGCCGGAAGATAGGCAGTCAGAGTCGAGAAGAAGGGAAGAGGCGAGGGCCCCGAAGTTGGGGTGGAGACAGCAAGAAGGAGGGAGACAAGGTTCGGGAAGGGATTTCCAGCAGGGAGGGGGGAACCTCCGTGGAGGCCAGGGAAGACCCCATCAGCTGGGATGGAGGCAGGGCCTGAGGCCACCTTATCCCCACCTGCCTTAGCAAGCGATGGCGGTCAGTCGAGGGAGACCAAGAAGAGGTAGAGGAGCGGGAGCCAGAGGATCCGACCACTGGAGTAGAAATAGAGGAGTAGAGAAAGAGAGAAGAGTGGAGGCGTTGCCCTATTGTGACTTCCATGACGAGGAAGGTCACGCAATGGCCACCTGCTTAGAGTTCCTGGAGACGAAGAGAGCCATAGCGCCAGCGCCGCGGGAGCAGCGGCCAGTGAGGATTTAGGAGGTCCTGCCTCATGATGAGGAGGATGAGATGTGTGAAGACCGGGTTGACATAGGGACCCGAGGAGGGATCGGGGTGATCCATAGGGGGGGGGGGGGTAGGGATTGAGGAGACCCGGAAGGCCAGCCTCCATACCATCTACCGTCGTAGTGTGGCTTCGACGTCCCTAGCCCTGCCCCCAGCGGAGAAGATCTCATTCACTCAGAAGGACATGCCGGGGTATGAAGACCCATTCTGCGACGCGCTGGTCATTCAAACAGCGATCGAGAACTTCACCGTCTCCCAAATCCTTGTGGATAACGGTAGCTTAGTCAACGTCATCTTCAAGAAGACGTTTGATGAGATGAAGGTGGAGACCCAGAGGGTGTTCTCCTCGGATGGCCCTTTGTTTGGATTCTCTGGGGAGAGGAAGGAGGTAGAAGGGGGAGTGGGACTCCATATAGTTTTGGGGGGATAGTCCAGGAACTGCCACTTTTTTATAGTAGACGCCCCCAACAACTACAGTGCCATCTTCGGACGACCTCTCATCAACGCATTCTGCTGTGTCCCCTCCACCTTCCACCAATGCCTCAAGTTCAATGTGGGGGGAGTCCAAGTCCGGATAAGAGGAGATCCAAAGGTGGTCCGACAGTGCTATGTGACTGCCGTGAACACCATCTCCTGGATAGCCGAAGTGGAAGAGTGAGATCGAGAGATGGGGGAGCCGGCGAGGCTCGAGAAGGAAGCGGGGGAGGAAGTAAGAGAAAGAGAAGCCCCAGAGGGAGGGGAAGGAGAGCTCATGGTGATGGAGCAGGAGAAGGAAGAAGGAGCTGAAGCGCTTGCTTGCGGCGAAAGAAAGGAGAGTGATGGGGGTCGGGGGGGGGGGGGGGGGGGGGGGGGGAGTCCCAGCTTGAGGCCATGGACAAAGTCGTAGAACTTGAGGTCACCACCTGGGGGGGGGGGGGGTGGTGGAAAAAGTCAAAATCAATGGAGAGCTTGGCCCGGAGGAGCAGAGGAAAATCCTGGCCTGTGTGCAAGAGAACGTGGATGTCTTCGCTTGGAGCGCAGCAGAGATGCCGGGGATCGATGCAGATGTGGATTGCCACCGCCTCAACCTCAAACCCGGCACTCGCCCCATCTGTCAAAAGAAGAGAGCCATTGGTGACAAGATGGCAGGGCCCATCTGAGAGGAGGTAGGCAATCTCCTCCGAGCAGGGTTTGTATCGGAGATCCAGTACCTAGGCTGGGTCTCCAATGTGGTTATGGTAAAAAAAGGGAGGTAAGTGGCGAATGTACATTGATTTTTCTTTACTTAATAAATAGTGCCCCAAGGATTGCTACCCCTTGCCCCGAATCGACGCGCTGGTTGACTTAGCCGTCGGTTTTTCTTTAATGTCCTTTTTAGATGCTTTTTCAGGTTCTCATCAAATCCGCATGCACCCCCCAAACGTCAAGGATGTCTCTTTCATCACGGGGGATGGATGCTATTGTTATAAAATGATGCCATTTGGGCTTAAAAACGCAGGAGCCACCTACCAACGGATGATGGACTGGGCTCTCACTAGCCGGTTGGTCAGGTAGATCTCGCGGAGAGGCTGGCAAGGTAATAAGTCTTTGTGCTGGATTGCCCCGGATGATCCCGCTGTCGGGCTCTCACTAGCTGGTGGGTTAGGTAGATCTCGCGGAGAGGCTGGCAAGGAAACAAGTCTTTGTGCTGGATTGCCCCGAACGATCCCGCTATTGGGCTCTCACTAGCCGGTGGGTTAGGTAGATCTCGCAGAGAGGCTGGCAAGGAAATAGGTCTTTGTGCTGGATTGCCCCAGACGATCCTGCTACCGGGCTCTCACTAGACGGTGGGTCAGGTAGATCTCACGGAGAGGCTGGCAAGGTAACAAGTCTTTGTGTTGGAATTCCCCGGACGATCCCGCTACCGGGCACTCACTAGCCGGTGGGTCAGGTAGATCTCGCAGAGAGGCTGACAAGGAAACAAGTCTTTGTGATGGATTGCCCCGGACGATCCCACTACCGGGCTCTCACTAGCCGGTGGGTCAGGTAGATCTCACGGAGAGGCTGTCAAGGAAACAAGTCTTTGTGTTGGATTGCCCCGGATGATCCCGCTACCGGGCTATCACTAGCTGGTGGGTCAGGTAGATCTTGCGGAGAGGCTGACAAGATAATAAGTCTTTGTGCTGGATTGCCCCAGATGATCTCGCTACCGGGCTCTCACTAGCCGGTGGGTCAGGTAGATCTCACGGGGAAGCTGGCAAGGTAACAAGTCTTTGCGCTGGATTTCCCCAGATGATCCCACTGACGGGCTCTCACTAGCCGGTGAGTCAGGTAGATCTCACGGAGAGGCTGGCAGGATAATAAGTCTTTGTGCTGGATTGCCCCGGACGATCCCGCTACTGGGCCCTCACTAGCCGGTGGGTCAGGTAGATCTCGTGGAGAGGATGGCAAGGTAACAAGTCTTTGTGCTGGATTGCCCTGGATAATCCCGCTGTCGGGCTCTCACTAGCCGGGGGGTCAGGTAGATCTCGCGGAGAGGATAGCAGGATAACAAGTCTTTATGCTGGATTGCCCTGGATGATCTCGCTGTCAGGCTCTCACTAGACGGTAGGACAGGGTGACCTCGCAGAGAGGTTGGCAAGTGATTCAAGTTGAGAGGCCCGATGCACAAAACTCCCAAGACACCAACAGTAGCAGCGAGACGGCCGGATGTAGAGGTCGCAGGGCTCGTCGGGTCGTGTCCGGACTCGCAAAAAATACTTGCAGAATTTTTGCCATGCCTAAAACTAGCGGATCAAGGAGATCCGCCGATGTAGTAGTTAGCAGGCATCATTGGTCGCACGCAGGGGTTGGGAAAGCAGGGTAAGGCAATATCGACCTCGATCGAAGGGTGCCCCTGCGGGGCGAGCCAGAGGTGCGGAGCGAGCCGTGTCCTATCCAGGTGCAAGCGCAGGGAAGTGCTTATCTAACAAAAAACCAGGAAAGAACAGCTATGCGAACGCCTTATTGGGTGTGCGCGAGGTAAGGTAATGAGACAATGAAAGTACGATAAAATGAACTTTATCATCATCGCCGATAAGGAATGTGTGAACACGAGCATAAATAAACGTTGAGATGTGAGCGTGGCTAAGCATATGAGCGCAAAATATTGTTAAATACATCAATGTGAGCATAGAAGAAAGCGCGAATGCGAGCAAAATAAAGTGACAGTATAGGTAGAAAAAAATACTTCCATTTCATTTCTCACAAAGGTACATTACAAGTAAGGGCGAACTCGCCAGTAAAGAACAAAGGTTTACATGGAAAAATAAAGAAAGATCAAGGCTGGTCGCCGGACAGCTCTTCCTCGCTCCCGCGACCTTCAACCTCCGGAATAGGCGCGAACGGATCCGGGACAATGTCTTCGGAAGTGAGTTCCATCGCGTCCGAGATAATCAGGCCCTCCCCCTTGAGGGTATTGAAGATGAGGTCGGCGGCGCCCATGGAGTTCTTGCGGGTCACCTTTTTCTCTTCTCGCGACTGGCCGTGAGCCCCGGCTCGCGGAGGGGGCGGGGGAAGCACCACCAAGGTCAGATCGCAGACCTGCGCCTTCAGAAAGTTGTTCTCCATCTCCAGATTGGTGTTCCGCGTGACGAGTTGGCTCGCCGACTCGACATCCTGTAAAAGGGACAAGTCAGACAAGACGAAGGAGGACGAGCGGGGTAGCAACATTTGTATGCATTACTTACCATGCCACCCTGGAGGCTGGCAAGTAGGCCCTCAGACAAGGCCTCTTTTCCCTTAAGCCGTACGATCTCATCCGAGGCCTTCTGAAGCTCACTCTTGAGCTCCTTGGTTTCCCAGCCCGAGGTTAAGTACCGTCGGCCCACCATGTGGGAAAGCTCCATTGCCCTGAACTGGGCACGCACGACCTTATAGATAAGGAGCTGGGGTTTGAAGATTTCGAAGTAGGAGGCGTCCTCGTGGCCGTAGAGCTCGAAGGCGAGGGAGAACGCCTCGCCCCCAACTTTATCGCTCTCGACCCAGGAGGGGAGGAGCGAAGAGCATGAGATCCTGTTATGATCGGGATCCCACGCAAGCACCAGCTCGCCGGCCGCATCCGGGAGCTTCGCGTCGAGGCCGAAGTTCTTGTGGCTCGCTGGCTTGGGCCTGCCAGTGGCATCCCTGGGCTCGCCGCTCTCCCCGGTGGCCTTCTAGTTCGCGGGGGGGGGGGGGGGGGGGGGGGGGATGGGACCTCTGGCTTGGATAGATCCACCAATTCTTTCCCCTTTGTGGTAGCAGGGGTCTTCTTGTTTTTCTTCTTAGCTGGAGGAGGCACGGGAGGTTGGCTCCCAGTCGACGGTCGCTTCTTCCCAGAGGATGAGCCAGGAGGGTCTCGACACGCCTCGACAGCTGTGAGGGGGAGTGAGCCGGAGGAGAGGGTTGCGCCCCTCGTGTGCGGGGGGGGGGGGGGGGGTGTGAAGTGGAAGATCCCGCTCTCCTGCAAAGGTGAAGGAAGTATTAGCGATTAGATTAATAAAAAGTTGGGAGTTGGCGAGTGTGAGACGAACCTTCTCCTTGGAGGACCGGTAGCAGCGAGTCTACTCTCTGACGGAGGTAGATGACCTCGAAGTCTTTCCCTTCTAGATATTGGTAGAGCCTCACGTCGTCACCACCTAGCGAGGTAGGGGGTGGTAGGTTGCCTCGTCTCGCTGGACGGGGGCAAAGGGTAGGTTATCGAATGGTCCTTTGACAAGGACGTACTTCTGGAGCTAGTAGTGGGTTTTGTTCACTGTCTCGCAGAGAGTGACGTGCTAGCTCACGAAATAGGTTGTCCCATCTTTGTAAGCATGAAAGGAGAAGACCTTCCGAAAGACGAGCAGGATGAACTCGATCTTCTCCTCCCGCAGGTAGCTGGCGAAGGAGACCACCACGACGATCGCGTTGGGGGTCATCTGGCTCCGCAAGACGCCATAGTACTTGAATACCTGAGATTTACTTCGGAGGGTTAGCGCATCCCTAGCGAAGTGAGTAAGAAATGCGAAAGAAGAATAGTTTACCTGGTGCACTTCCGGCCAGAGGGGGAGTTACAACCCATTCTCGCAATGGGCGATGGGGATGGAAAGCTCGTCAGAGGAGAGCTCGTTGATTGTGTCTCTGTCGGTAGGGTGACGAGCTATAAACCTCGAGGGGATGTAGCGGTCCACCATAGCGCGGAACTCTTCGTCAGTAAGCAAGGCGCAGAAGAAAGGGATTTCGCGGAAGGCCCCGACACAATTGGCTCGCCCCTCGGTCTCGCCCTCAACCACCATGGCTATCAACGGCGAGCCGGAAGAAATGCGAGTGCGAGCCGTGATCTGCGAGAGAACTGGGAAGGGAGGAAAAAAGCTGGAGAATAGTAAATGCGGTGGTTAGAAAATTAAAGCCGAAGGCTATTTATAGAAATGAAAAGAGCGAGAAGGAGTCGAAGCGTCGGGGGTACGAATAGCGGAACCACACGGTAATTTTCTAGCTTCTTGGAGCCTTATCCGCTTCTAGTGAGTTAGCGTCCTAGCGAGATCCTCCAACGCGCCGTCCACAAGCCAAAACTGCATAATGAAAAGGAACAAATCGCGAGGGTGAGGCAATGGCCCGCGAGCCAGACATATCAAATAGAATGTAGACAACGAGCGGGTACAATTAACATAGCAATAAAAGTAATATAAAGCGAACGTGCGGGTTCGCGAGCGAGCAAATATCGTTATTACAAATCAAATTGTTCGAAACCCACAATAGGGGGGGGGGGGTGGGTGGGTGGGGGTGGGGGGAAGGGATGTGACAACAAGCAACAAGCTCCAAAAAACAACTGTTCAATTATTAATCCAATTCCAGCGACCGCGACCTCGCACACCCGAGCGCGGAGGGATTCGCGGGTAGTTATACTCGCGAACTGATTGGACCTCGCGCTGTAGCAGCCGCGTGTAATCCTCAATTCATGCTCGTTGCACCCCAGGTGAGGTGGCCTCGTTGCGAGCAACCTGCCAAATCTCAGCAAGGACGCGCGCGTTTGCATCCTCCATAGAGGCGAACCTTTCCTCATACGCGTCCCTGTTCATCCGGTCTTGATCATACAGCTCTCGCAACATCAAGGAATGCATCTGGAATATCTCGGCGACTCGCCTCTTCATTTGCTCCGGATTGCCGGGGTCCCCCAGGAAATCTGCGACCTGGCTCGGCGAGGGCGGTGGCTACATCTCCACCTCTCCATGCTTTGACTCGGCAGGCGGGGCCGGAGGGACACATGCGAGGAAGAAATTAGCGATAAGGAAAAGGGGGAAGGCAATTAGTAGAAAATCTTGTAACCTGGCGAGATGAGAATGGTACGAGGGCGCTGGTGAGAGGTGCCTGGCAGGCCCTTGAAGGATTCAGCGATGACAGGGGTTATAGATTTACCCAAGCGGGGGGGGGGGGGGGGGGGGGGGGGGGAGGGGGGGTTGCGTCACTTTGGCTGCGAGCCCGGGGTCGGCAAGTATCATCCCGCCCGGGCTCCGTTGGCCAAGGATACCAAACCTCGAAGGGATGATGGTTTGGTTCAGCGGGGCCGGCGAGTCCGCTGGAGGGGGAATCCGATCCTCCGGGTTTGCAAGAGGAGATACTACACAAGGAATAATGGAGACTTAGCAAGTAATGAAATATGAAGGAAGGCGAGGCAAACCGCTCACCCCACCGTGATGGTGGGTCCCGCAGGTCGGTGACCCTCACATCTGGGGGAGGAGTGCCAGTCCCACCGGGGGTGGAAGTGCGATTCTCCGTAGTTTATTTCTCCAGGATATTCTCTCCCGGGGGAGGGTTCTGCGAGTGAGGAAGCAATGCTAGGTGAGAAAGATGTCAAATTTGTTGGATCGGTCGGCGCCCTTAGACGGGGGGGGGGGGGGGGGGGGGGTGAATAAGGGTTTTCAAAAACTTTAGATTATATTTAAAAACTTTGAATTATTGCAAGATTAAAGACATGAAATAAGTGAAGTAAAACAAAAAGGAGACAAGCTTTATTAATGATAAATATGTTTTACAAAACTTGATCTCGATGACGCTAGAGATCGGAGGCGAATAATAAAAAAGCTCTTTTTCTTTTCTATCCCGACTCGCTTCCCCACGAACCGGTGGCCCTAGCCTTATCCTCCCCGAATTTGGCCTCAAGCCGCTCTAGCCAATCCTTCCCCGGATGTGGCCTCGAGCACCCCCTTGAACTAGCCTAGATCTAGTCGCCAACACGAGGCGAATTTCAGCCCTAAGTCTACCCCAGACCTAGTCGCCAACATGAGGCGATTTCACTACCGTTTACACTGATAAAAGAGAAATAAAATAACAAAACCTCCCTTAAGATGAACTTCTGAAGTAGGAGACGAAGATCCGCTGTAGAATCAGCGTTTGTTGAAGCGGACTTCGTCTGGATTCGGCGTGATGGAATTCTCCTTCAGAAATTGGCAGAGCTTCGCTGGGACCTCAAATTTCGGCTAAGATAAGCCTCTGGAATTCTAGTACTCTCTCTTTGAGGTGTATGCAATAGGTGTACGAAAACAAAAGGAGAGGGGGTCCTTTTATAGCCCAAGCGCTACCGCCGGCGCTAGCGCTACCGCCGGCGCTAGCCCGGATTAGGAAACATTTTGCGCGGCAGGATCTTCAATCCGCGGCAACATATTTCTCCATGCCTCTTGTGCGCCATGCTACCACTAGCGCTAGTAGCTAACGCCGGGCGCTAGCTCCTTCTAAAAACGATGCCGGAATCGCTCAGATCAACGCTAGCGCCGGGCGCTATCGCTACCGCCGGCGCTAGTGAGCCTCTTCGAATTTTGGCCTCAATTTTGGGGGCAGACATCATGAGTACTCCTTGAGTCATATGGACTATACTAACCTGCACACTTGAACACACAAGATCAAATACACATAAGATTTGTTATTCTCAAACCAAGGAGATGCGGAAGACCATGTTCCAACAAACTCCCCCTTTTGATAATAACAAATCCATTAATGATAAATCAAAGCATTAATAGATAAGCATGATGAAACTATACTTGTGTGTGTGTGAGAGTGATGACTTAGGATAATAATTGATTCTAGCATGTTAGACTTGCTCCCCCTAAATACATGCTCCCCCTAAGTGAATGCTCCCCTAATATGTAAGCTATCATCTTAATTTGTCATGTTGGGTTTTTGATAGCGGGTTATATTTATCATGTTAGTTCTCCCCCTTTGTTATTAGCAAAAGTGGGTAGGGATACAAAGCACTAAAAAATGTGTAAATAAAAGAGAGGGCATGATCGAGCTTTTTAGGTAAATGATAAGGAGGTTTAGAAATGTTTTTCATTGAAATAGATCAGAGTTATTACAAAATTTTAGAGTTTTTAGCATAAAAGATTTTTATGTTTGAAGTAACCAATAAAAAGTGTTCCAAGGAAATCTATCACTTAATGAAAGATAGGAATTTTTAAGAATAAGTGATGATGCAAATAATACAAGATATGAAGTAAGCATGAAAGCACAAGGTAAAAACACTTATATGGTTAAGATGCGGAAGACTTATAGCAAATAGTAATGATAATCCAAAAACTATGAGGTAAAGATCACAAAAAAATGATGTTTTTGGAAATCATTTTGCAGTTTTAAATTTTAGAATAACCAAGCATGAAGTAATGTTTATCAAAAAGAGATGACCACAATGTTACTTTAATTCTTAATTTCAAAAACATACAAAAACATTGTAGAACACATGCTAGGTTATCTAGTGCATTTCATAAAGAAAAAGTAATATAGAATTAGCATTAGGATCCAATACTCATGAGAAGAAGTGTTATGGAAGATAATGATGTGCACATAAGTGTAAATTTGAGGAGAGTAAACAAATGTTTTAATCAAAAATACAAGTAATATGTAAAGTAAGAAGCACAATAAAACACAAATAAGATTACTTCCACACACTTTAATGCACAAAAAATGTACAACTACCAAGGTGCTTTGCACACACAATGCTCATCAAGACTTATCAGGGTGCAAAGTAGTGCTTGGGGGATCACATATTTTATTTTGAATATTGAGACTTGTGATCCGGTGTACTTAAGAGAAAGTGGTTTTTCTTATTTTTGAAAGAAAGAGTTGATTTGCACAAGACACTTTATTATTCTTTCCAAGGTGCTCAACCTCATAATGCTTATTAAGACTTATCAGGAGGTTCAAGTAGTGCTTGGTGGAGTTATCTTTGTCATTTATTTTATAATTTTGTTTTGTACAAAGTTCTCCGAATACACTTGTTTTGCAAATCAATAGATTTTATGAAAAAAAAGATATAACCACTTTTTTTAATTTGTAAGTGTGCAAAAGAAGGAGTGTAGGTAAGATACTTGTGCAATTTTAATTTATTTGTACTAATACAAAACATACACAAGCATTCTTAGATTAAATGCATATGTAGACAATGCCCAAAAAAGGGTGAGTGAATAAATATCATTATCAAACATAAAGCATTTCTCATACTTAGAGGCATGCTAAGCTTGATCCTACACAACTTTTAAACTATAATTGATGCACATTTGAATAGATATATCAAAGCATGAAGAAAGACAATGTCCAAAGTAGTTTGAAGAGAAAAAATTGTAACATTGTAGAATTTCTAAATAGTAGATTAAATCATGCTTGATTTTACAAGAAAAAATCATAGAGTTTTTTTTTGATAGTTTTAAAGTTTTATATTTTTGTATTTGATTTTAGCAAATAAAAGCAGATTTTTGTAATTTTTGCTTTTGTAATTTTTTGATTTTTGTAAAGAGATGAACTTTAAACAAAGGAAACATCAAAAGCAAACAAAGGAAAAACATATTTTTTGTAATTTGTTTTGTTTTTGTAGTTTTGCATTTGATTTTTGCAGAAAAAATGACACACAAAAACAAAATGAAAAACATTGTTTTTTGTAATTTGGTTTTCTATTTTTGTATTTGATTTTTCAAAAAGAAAAGAAAACAGATGTGCAAAAGCTAAATAGGACATATAGATCAAAATATTTTTAGGAATTTTTAGAAAATTTAAAAACACAGAAATTCGAAACTCGACGCTAGCGCCGGCGCTAGCGCTAGCGCGGGAAACATTAAGTGATTTTTTAGGGTTTTGAAAATTTTGATACTTGAACTTGATTAGGTGTCCCATTAGTAGTTTCATGCTGAATTTACAGAATTTTTGGAAATATTGATGGTTAAAAATGAAGAAAATTGCATTAGTAAGCATGTTTTAACTTGAAAGATCTAGGACACCTAATTCAAGTCGTAATAATCGAAATCTTGCATCGGGAAGGGGTTTAGTAAATATGTCAGCAAGTTGAGAGTCCGTCCCAATGAAGCTTACTTTTACATTCTCTTTCTTAATGTGATCCCTAATGAAATGATGACGAACGTCGATGTGTTTGGATCTAGAATGGTGTACGGGATTATATGTGAGGTCTATTGCACTTTTGTTGTCACATTTAAGATCTATGTTTTTGAGATGAAATCTAAAGTCCTCTAGTGTTTGGCTCATCCATAACGCTTGTGCATAACAACTACCAAGTGCAATATATTCGGCCTCCGTGGTGGAGAGTGCAACCGAAGATTGTTTTCTACTAGACCAAGCAACTAAAGAGGGTCCTAAAAAGTGACACGTACCGCTAGTACTTTTTCTATCTAGTGAGCACCCGGCGTAGTCCGAATCAGAATATCCGTGGAGTGTGAAAGAGTCATTATGTGGGTACCATAATCCTAGTTTAGATGACCCTATTAGATAATGAAAAATACATTTTACCGCTTTTAAATGAGATTCTTTTGGATCGACTTGAAAGCGAGCACATAAACATACGACAAACATTATATCTGGTCTAGATGCACTTAAATAAAGAAGAGAACCTATCATTCCTCTATATAGCGTTTGATCAATAGAAATTCCAGATTCATCTTTTCCTAGTTTTAAAGAAGCACTCATAGGAGTAGAAGCTTGTTTAAGATTTTCAAATCCAAATCGTTTAAGCATATCGTGAACATATTTTGATTGACACAGAAAAATACCATCAGTTCTTTGTGAAATTTGAAAACCAAGAAAGTATGATAGTTCTCCTACAAGACTCATTTCAAATTCATTTTTCATTATTAAGACTACTTCATTACACAACTCTTCATTAGTGGCTCCAAAAATGATTTCATCAACATATATTTGTAGAATAATTAATTCGTTATTTTTATGCTTAATGAAGAGTGTGTTGTCTGCACTTCCCATAACATAACCGCGCTCTAACAAAAATGATGTAAGACGATCATACTAGGCACGGGGTGCTTGTTTTAAACCATAAAGCGCTTTTTCTAATTTGTAAACATGATTTGGAAATCTTTCATTTATGAAGCCGGGGGGTTGTTCTACATAAACTTCTTCTTTAATGAACCCGTTAAAAAAAACACTTTTAACATCCATTTGAAATAATTTTATTCTTTTAAAACTCGCAAATGCCAAAAATATTCGTATAGATTCTAAGCGAGCTACGGGTGCAAAAGTTTCTTCAAAATCTATCCCCTCGATTTGTGAATAGCCTTGAGCAACTAAGCGTGCTTTATTTCTTACAATCCTAGATTCACCATCTAGCTTATTTTTAAAAATCCATTTTACGCCAATAATTGGATGATTAGATGGTCTTTCTACTAAATTCCAAACTTTATTTCTTTCAAATTGTCCTAACTCTTCATTCATTGCCAAAAACCAAAATTCGTCATTTAAAGCGGTGGAAACATTTTTAGGTTCAATTTCAGACACAAAGCAAATATTTGAAAATGTTTCATGAAGAGAGGATCGAGTTCTTACCCCAGTAGAAGGTTCCCCAATGACTAGCTCCTTTGGATGATTTTTGGAGAAGTTTAGAATGCTTGGAGGTACATATTCATCTTCTTTTGACTTCTCCTCCTCTTCTTTGGATGGTTCTTCTTCGTCGTGCTCCAAGGATGGCAAAGGTTCATCATCGGTACCTGTAGGGAGCTTTTCTGCACATGGAACAAACTCATCAAATCTGACATTAATTGACTCTTCAACCTTGCTTGATCTTTTATTAAATATTCTATATGCTTTACTAGTTGAAGAATAACCAAGAAATATTCCTTCATCGCATTTTTCGTCAAATTTTCCTAAAGAATCTTTTGTATTAAGAATGAAGCATTTACATCCAAATACTCTAAAATACGATACGTTAGGTTTCTTTTGATAGTAGAGTTCATATGGTGCGAGAGTTAATGATGGGCGAAGCATAACTCTATTCATTACATAGCATGCAGTGCTTACAGCTTCTGCCAAAAAATACTTAGGTAATTTATATTCAGGTAGCATTGTGCATGCAAGTTCTTGTATTGTCCTATTTTTCCGTTCTACAACACCGTTTTGTTGAGGTGTGCGTGGAGCAGAGAACTCATGCTTAATACCTAACATGTCACAAAAAGATTTAAAATTTTCATTTTCAAATTCACCTCCATGATCTGAGCGAATGCATTTTATTTTTAAATCTAATTCATTTTGAATGCGAGTACATAATTTTGAAAATTCGCAAAACGCATCAGATTTGGAGGAGAGAAATAAAGTCCAACAATATCTAGAATAGTCATCTATGAGAACATAAGTGTATAATCTACCACCAAGACTCGCAGTGTTAACGGGACCAAAAAGATCCATATGAATTAATTGCAGAGGTTTTGATGTAGAAATTTCGTTTTTGCTTTTAAAAGATGACTTAGTAAATTTGCCTTTTTGGCATGGAGAGCATAATGAAGATAAATTTCCATTTAACTTAGGCAATCCTCTAATCAATTCTCTTTTTGCTAGTTTTAAGTTGAGCTTTGTACTAGCGTGGCCTAAGCGTCTATGCCATAATTCTAATTCATCATTTTTCGTTATAAAACATTTTATAGAAGATTTACAAAGATCATGAAATGAAACTATGTAAACATTATGAATTCTAGGTGCAGTTAATAACACATCTTTTGTTTTAGGATTAACAATCTTGCAAAGGTTGGTGGAAGATTCAAAAAGTACGTCTAAACCTTTATCACATAGTTGACTTATAGATATTAGGTTATGTTTTAATCCTTTCACATAAAGCACATTTGATATAAGAAAAGATGCGTTACCCACTGTACCAACTCCCATGATCCTTCCTTACCGTTATCGCCAAACGTTACTATTCCTCCTTTCTTCTTTTCTTGGCTAAGGAATTTTGCTTTATTGTCCGTCATGTGTTTGGAGCAGCCTGAGTCCAAATACCACAGGTCTTCTGTTTCCTTAGCCTTCCTGCAAATCTAGAAAGAGGATAAGAGTAAAGACCCAGATACCCAAGAGGTACCGCCCATAGAGTAAGTGGATTTCTTAGGTACCCAGATTTGTTTTAATGATCGTTGATTTATTATATTCCTGCAAGAGCCAGACGTGTCCAAATTTAAGACAATTAACACACGAAATAAAGGGGGTTGAGACCCTTTTCTGAGTTTCTATGTTGCCCTTGCTGCATGATGTTTGTACATAAGAAAAACTAGAAGAATTTTTAACTTTAGAGCTACCGCCGGCGTTAGTAGCTAGCGCCGGGCGGTAGTGTTCACTTTTATATCCGAGTCCGATTTTTCCAGACCCAAAGCATTGATTACCCAGAAGCATATCCAGGGATTTTTGACCAATCCCGAATTTGGTTATGGCTAAATTGAGATTTTGATTTTGTTTTTTAAGAGATGTATTTTCTTGAACAATCATAACACATTTGTTTTCAAATCCTTTTTTGTTCTTTTCAATTTGTAATATAGAAGTTTTCAATTTTCTCTCTAAGTCCCCTTTTTCTTTTGCAATGATTTTGTTTTGTGAAAGGGCATTAGAGAGAGAAACTTCAAGTTCTTTTATCATAAATAAAGAGTGCTCACATTCTTGACATGAAACTTTTCTTTTTTCAAGAGAGACTAATTTTTTTGTGAGCTTACGATTTTCTTTTATAATAGATTCATTTTCATGATTTAATAAAACAAATTTATCATAAAGTTCTTCAAAGGTAGGAGGAGATACCTCAGTGTCGCTAAGAACACTGGTGTCGTCATCATCGCTTTTGTCCATTAAGCACAAGTTTGCTTCCTCCTCGCTACTTGACTCAGAACCGTTTGACTCTTCAGAGGAAGAGTCATCCCAAGTAGCGGCCTTAAGCACTTTCTTCTTTTCTTTTGCTTTCTTTTGTTCATTCCGTTCCTTTTGGTATTTTGGGCACTGGCTCCGAATGTGCCCAGTTTTTCTGCAGTGATAGCATTCTGGAGGCAGCCTTTCTTCTTCGTCATCGCTTCCATTTTCTTTCTTCGATGAAGAGGAGGATCCCTTTCGTCGAGTATCTTTTTGGAAGAATTTTCGGAATGTGTTCCTTCTCTCTGGATTTCTGATGAACTTCTTGAAGTTCTTCACCAGGAGTCCTTCTTCATCATCATCGTCCTCTTCAATGCACTCCTTCTTTGATGTCAGCGCCAACGCCTTTTTCTTCGGCTCCTTGTTGTATTCGTCATATTGAATTTGTAGTTCTACCTCATGGGTTTTGAGATTCCCAATGAGATTCTCGATCTGGAGCGTTCTTAAGTTGTGCGACTCCGAGATGGCTGTCACCTTCGGATTGAACCTTGGAGGTAAGGAACGAAGATATTTCCTCACCAAGTCCCCGTCGGAGTAGGTCTTTCCAAGCGCCTTTGATGCGTTGACAATCTTTGTGAAGCGAGTGTATATTGAGTTGATGTCCTCTTCCGTGTCCATCCTGAATTTTTCATATTCAGATTCCAGTTGAAACAACTTGGCATCTTTCACCTGCGATGTACCTTCGTGAGTAACTTCCAATTGATTCCAAATATCATAAGCAGTTGTGCATGCAGAAATTCTATTAAACTCAGTCCTATTTAAAGCGCAATATAAAGCGTTCATTGCTTTAGCATTATTTTTACACCTTAGTTTATCGTTGTCATCCCATTTATCTTTAGGTTTTGCTAATGTCGCCTCTCCTACTACAGTTGTAGGCGGAGAGTACCGTACTTCTACCATGTTCCATACTTCTACATCCATGGTCATAAGAAAACACATCATTCGATTTTTCTAGTAGTTAAAATCTGACCCAGTAAAGAGAGGTGGTCGACTAACCCCTTGACCCTCAGGAAAAGCGAGATCATGATACGCCATTGTTCCCGGTTGTTAAGCCGATTGGAACAAAACCTACCTCTGATACCACTTGTTGGATCTGTCGGCGCCCTTAGAGGGGGGGGGGGGGGGTGAATAAGGGTTTTCAAAAACTTTAGATTATATTTAAAAACTTTGAATTATTGCAAGATTAAAGACATGAAATAAGTGAAGTAAAACAAAAAGGAGACAAGCTTTATTAATGATAAATATGTTTTACAAAACTTGATCTCGATGACGCTAGAGATCGGAGGCGAATAATAAAAAAGCTCTTTTTGTTTTCTATCCCGACTCGCTTCCCCACGAACCGGTGGCCCTAGCCTTATCCTCCCCGGATTTGGCCTCAAGCCGCTCTAGCCAATCCTTCCCCGGATGTGGCCTCGAGCACCCCCTAGAACTAGCCTAGATCTAGTCGCCAACACGAGGCGAATTTCAGCCCTAAGTCTACCCCAGACCTAGTCGCCAACACGAGGCGATTTCACTACCGTTTACACTGATAAAAGAGAAATAAAATAACAAAACCTCCCTTAAGATGAACTTCTGAAGTAAGAGACGAAGATCCACTGTAGAATCAGCGTTTGTTGAAGCGGACTTCGTCTGGATTCGGCGTGATGGAATTCTCCTTCAGAAATTGGCAGAGCTTCGCTGGGACCTCAAATTTCAGCTAAGACAAGCCTCTGGAATTCTAGTACTCTCTCTGAGGTGTATGCAATAGGTGTACGAAAACAAGAGGAGAGGGGGTCCTTTTATAGCCCAAGCGCTACCGCCGGCGCTAGCCCGGATTAGGAAACATTTTGCGCGGCAGGATCTTCAATCCACGGCAACATATTTCTCAATGCCTCTTGTGCGCCATGCTACCGCCAGCGCTTGTAGCTAACGCCGGGCGCTAGCTCCTTCTAAAAACGATGCCGGAATCGCGCAGATCAATGCTAGTGCCGGGCGCTATCGCTACCGCCGGCGCTAGTGAGCCTCTTCGAATTTTGGCCTCAATTTTGGGGGCAGACATCATGAGTACTCCTTGAGTCATGTGGACTATGCTAACCTGCACACTTGAACACACAAGATCAAATACACATAAGATTTGTTATTCTCAAACCTAGGTGATGCGGAAGACCATGTTCCAACAAAATTGTTGAACTTGGCAGTAGTACCTGCGAGATGAGTTCGTCGTGGGGGATGGAGATGAAGGAGATGACCCATCCTCGCCGGGTGGACGCCGGATGGTCTTCGCCTTTTTGGTTTGAGGTGGAGGCAGAGCAGGCTGCGGGGAGTCCCAGGGAGCGAGCGCGGTTGCTTTTACCTTCTGGACCGTCTGCGGAGCCTTAAGGCAAGCCAACATCTCTTCCTTTGTTGGCATCACGCTAGGTCTAACGACGAGCAACAAAGAAAGAAGAGGGAAGGAAAGTTTATGCCCCGACCAGGAGGAAGGGTATTTATAGATGTGGGTGTGGGTCCCGCCAAAAGATTCTCGCCACGCCATCAAGGGGCCGGAGAATACCAAGGGTTGGACGTTTCTTCGTGAGCCTAAGGTAGCCTCGCGAAGAGCAGGGATTGTGTACAACCCCGGTAATCGCCAGGAGGTGAGCAGAGGCCAAGTGAACCAGGATCAAGAGGAACAGGCGAGGCGAGTCGGGCGAGTCGGATCCAAGCGGGACGCCCGCAAGAAGGCGGGCGAGCTGACCTCGCAGGGGCCGCTCGCATGCAAGCGAGCGAGCCAAGCTAGGGGCCCTGATGGGTGGCACACCCAGCAAGGGTCCAGGGGTGTCTTTACTTGGATACCCATCATGGGCTGTCAATAGCCCCTCGGAACAATGGAGTTTGGTTGTTGGCAGACCATTTTGGACTGCGTATAGTAAAAGTGTAATGCGGAATCTCGCTATTAGCAGAACGTGAGTAAAAAACTATAAATAGACCTTGAAGGGCACCTTTAGAGAGGATTGCAATCTCAGTACTCTGAGCTTCCTCCTCCCTAGGTTTCTTGGTTTAGCTCTCAGGCTCTCCAAGGTGCCCAGTCTCAGCTTTGGCTTGGGAGGGGAAGCACTCAAAGATCTTCCGGGTGTGTGGTGGGACCTCCTCGCTGCATCCGAGGGTCTGTGTCTAGTTTTGAGTCTCCGGTCCATTCCTTCCGGGGAGCCAGTAAGTGCTAGTTTCCCCTCAACTCGTTGAAGGATCGAGCTCCTCAAGAGACTGAGAAATCGGTTTCAACAGTGCTGCAAGATCAAATCGCCACCCTGGTCGCGCGGCTTGACAAGAAGAGGAAAGCAAGCCGAAAATTTGAAGATGATTATAAATACTATCGAGGGAAGTATTTGCATATGATTTGGGAGGCTGGTGGGAATCAGTGACCTGTCAAAGTAAGTGATGAGATACTGCATACATCAAGCCACCCGGTTGCTGGGGAGACCTCAAATCCACCAGCGGTCAGGGAGGTTGAATAGGTCGTTATTCCTGGAGAGGCCGTCGTGGCATTGCCTCCACGCATTTTTCCTGTAGTGCGGGTAGAGCGTGATGCCGCGTGACTTCATAGCACCATCAACCACCTTCACCGAAACGTGAGTCAGATGTATGCACTTCTCTTGCAAACCAGTGACCAGATCACATGCCTTCATCATGAGGATCCTCCCTCAGATTATCAGTCGTAGGCAGCTTATATTTGAAACTTATGTGTTGTAATATTTGTTTGATCTTTTGGATAATTCCCAAACATTGCAAGCTTGCCTGGTGATTTTAAATATCATATGATATCTCTGAATTATTCTATAGTTCGTGCGGTTTGTATTGTTTGCTTTGCGATTTCTTTCGTAGAACACTTTGAATATACAAGTTTCTGGCCACGCGGTTAGGCTGGTTAGCCGTGATTTGATTTAGCTATGTGCAGGTCATGAAATTCTATAAATAACAGATATCCCGGAGACTCTTTCAATGATATTCAAGATGCGGGCTAAGAGCAAGTCAATGCGGTTTGAGAAAGTTGCGGCCGTCCGAACTAACGTGGCTTTAACATTCCATTCAGCAGACCATAAGGAATGTCGCCTCACAGTGACCGAGTTAAACGAATTCATTGATAAACATATGACCAGGAGCTCGCTTCTCGCGCGGCTTCCCTTTCGTGATGAGTGAATTAACTATTCCATTCCTTCTCAGATCGAAATTCCCATAGGCCAATTTGATAATGGTTTCAAATTCCCAGTGCTGCTAGAGGTCGTCGCGATCTTCGATCATTATGGAGTTGTTCCCGGGCAACTTCCACCGAACTCCATAGCTGCCATATATAGTTTCATATCTTACTTGCGATCTGAGGGAGTTCGCTTCTCCATCAATTTGTTCAGAAGGTTCTTTTCTGTATAGTCTATCCCATACGTTGGGACAAAAATATTCAGAGGACACTTATACTTCGGGTGCAAGAGACTGAAGGTGGTGAACTTGGTGAACAAGATTCCGAACTGGTCAGAAAGGTATTTTATCTTTGAAGGCCAACTCAAACTGTTGCAAGTCAACCCGCAGGTTCGGGAGGAGGAGATTTTTCAACAATGCGATGTTGAAGGGGTTGAGCAGGAAATCTATGAGTTTATTAAGAATGTGCGGCTTAATGTAAATCATTACTGTTGAAACTGATTTCTCGGCCTCTTGTGAAGCTCGGGGCCCTCACCGAAATGAGGGGAAGCTAGCCCTTACTGATCCCTCAGAGAAGGTAGAGTGAAGCCTAGGAAAATGACTAAGACCTTAGTCACAGCGAGGAGGTCCCTCCACTAACCCGGAAGATCGTTGAGCGCTTCCACTCCCAAGCCAAAGCTGAGACTCAGGCACCTTGGAGAGCCTGAGAGCTAAACCAAAGAAACCAAGGGGAGAAGAAGCTCAGAGATCCCAAATCAGCCTCCCCCCAAGGTGGCCTTTAAGGTCTATTTATAGTTTTTTACTCATGGTCTGTCAATAGCGGAATTCCGCCTTTCGGTTCTACTAAACGCACCCCAATTTGGCCTTCTAACAGCCAAACTCCACTGTTTGGAGCGGCTACCTGCAGACCAACAGGGGCAAAGGAGTAACCCCACCTGGGGTGAATTCGTCGAACGGGAAAATGAGTTCGTCGAACGGGCTTCGTCGAACGGAGAACGAAATTCGTCGAACGCTGAACTGGGTTCAGCGATCCCGACAAATGCTCGGCATTCGTCGAACGCACTTCGACGTTCTGCCAAACCCTAAGATTTGGAAAGAATCCGATTCACTTGCCCTCTCGTGAAAAGCTGGCGAGTACCCGACTCGCCGACCTTCTTGCGAGCAGCCGGCGAGTACCTGGCTCGCTCGCCTTCTCGCGAGTTGACCCTGAAGCTCGGGCCTGCAGGGACACGGCTCGCGCCCCCTCCCGCGAGTAGCCTTCGATAGCTCTGGTTCGCCTTCTAACATTCTTTCTTCCTCTGTTGGATTTAAAACTCCCTTTGGGCGAGAGACCTGTGAAGACCTCGCTCGCGTTCTTGCCGGCGACGTCCATCGACACCGGGTCTCGTGCTCCCTCCTGTGGATTCTTCCGCTGAGATAAGTGCCCGTCCCAGTGGATCCGCTAGGACGAGATAGAGATAGCCGCTGAGACGGCCGTCGGACTGGGAAGCGAATTCGTCGAACAGACAGCGGGGTTCTTCGAACTCAGGACTTCTTCGACCGCCGAGCTGGGGTACAAGCATCGAGCGCTGAACCGCTCTGTTCGTCGATCGCTGATATATTGCTTCATTCGTCGACCGCTGTTATAATGTAATTCGTCGATCGCCATTCGACATTCGTAGAGCGCCGTTCGTCATTCGCAGGGAGCATATGTCAATTTTGTTCTTTCTCTTATTTTCTGCCTATTAACTTATATCCCACCCACATTACTTTTACCTGTTGGTTATTCCTCCGTCTTTGTTCACCCACTAGGCGAATATCGAGGTTGACAACAATCCCCGCTCTTCGCGAGGCTCTTTAGGCTCGCGAAGAATCATCCAACCCCTGGTATTCGCCGTTCCCTTGGTGACGTGGTGAGAATCTTTCGGTGGGCCCCATGTCCACCACTATAAATACCACCCTTCTCTACCAGCATTCGGACTTTCCAGTTCTTCTTTCCCTCTTCTTACTCACCGCGAGCCCCAACACGATGTCGAAAAAAGATGAAATGTTGGCTCGCCTGAAGGCCTCGCAAGCGGTCCAGAAGGGGAAAGCTGCCGCCATCGCCTCCTGGAATTCTCCACGGCGCTCTCCGCCTCCACCCTCCATCAAAACGGCGAAGGCCGTTCGGCGCCCGGCCGGCGTGGGTGGGTCCTCTTCTTCGCCGTACTCCCCCCATGATGGGCTCGCCTCACAGGTACTATCGCCAAGCTCGCTGGTTTTTTGTTTCCCTCTTTCCACTTGACTTATCTTACTCGCAGAACGATTCCCCGGATGAGGGTGCCTTGGAGAGGTCAACCACCGAGACCCACCCCCTTCTACGGGCGGGGCTGATGCCCTTCTCGTGGATGCGAGGGCCGTCGGCCAATGGGACTCGCCTTCGCAACGAGGTGAGTGAGTTACCTTGTCTTCCTTTGCGCCTCTCAACTTGCCCAATCACACCTACTCCTTATGCAGTGTCCACTCTCGCGGCCCTGGAGGAACAAGTTCCTCCTCCGGCGGACTCTCCTATCCCGCCGAACCAGACCATCATCACTCCTGGATTCGGCTTCCTGGGTCAAAGGAGCCCTGGGGGGACGTTGATTGCCGAGCCCGGGCTTGACTCTAGGCCCGCGACTGCTCCCGGTCTGGGTAAGGCCCTTACCCCTGCCTTTGTTGAAGCATTCCGAGGCCAGCCAGGCACCTCTCGCCAGCGGCCCAGTACTCAAATTCCTCCACTATGTTAGATTATCGCTATTGAGTGTCATTTTCCACCTCCTTGCTGATTTTTCCTCCGCAGGTGACCATATGACCCCGCCCACCGAGTAGGATTCTGGAGCGTTGGAGCTATCTCCACCCCCCTCGCCGAGTCAGGTCGCTGATTTTCTAGGGGATCCCAGCGATCCGGAGCGAATGAAGAGACGGGTCACCGAGATATTCCAGAAACATACTGCCCTGCTGAGGGATCTGCACGAACAGAATAGGCTGGATCGGCTCGATAACGAGGAAAGGTTTGCCGCGATGGAGGACGCGAACGCGCGCATCCTTGCCGAGGTGCGGCCGACCGATCATGGCGACGCGACCTCCCCCGGGGTGTACATCCCTCGGATTGACGATTACATGCGGCTGGCGAGCCAGGCGAACTGGTCACTTCGCGAGTATCACTACCCACGAGTCCCCCCTCGCTCTGGCGTGCGGGGTCACGGCAGCTGGAAGTGGTTGCGGTATTGAGAACTCCCGCCCCGCTTATTATTATTATTTTTCTTCCCCCTCCCCTTCATAGGGAGGGGTTGCGAACAAATTTCTAAAAGTCTGTAATAATAATACTTTGACTCACTTGCGAGCCCTTGTTTTCTATGTTGATTATCTTTTCTTTCGCTATGCCTGGCTTGCTTGTTTGTTGGTTACTTTTGTGCTTCTATTACTCGCATTCGCGTCCTGCCCTCACATTTTGCTTTATTTCATTGTCTAGCGTTAGCTTACCGACGATCAGTGGGAGGAAGTTCGACAAGGTGTCGACTCGCCGGGATCGGATGGGACACTTGGAGGTGGAAAAATGTCGCGCGAATCCGCTATCCGCAGACTCCAGCGCTTCGGCTTCTTCCCGCCTTTTTGATTTCTATAAATAGTCGCCCTTTTTTCTTTTTAACCACCACATTTACTATTTCTCCTTCGCGCTCCCTCTCTTTCTAACTTTCTCGCAAACCTAGCTCGCTCTCGCGGCTTTTGTGATTCGCAAGTTCCAGACATTATGGTTGGCGAGGCGGAAGCTGAGGGGCGGTCCAAGTGTTCTGGGGCCTTCCTTGATGGCCTCTTCTTTTGCGCCAACCTCACAAAGGAGGAATACCAGGCTACCGTTGATCAATACATTCACTCCGGGTTTGTGGCTCGCTGCCCTACCGAAAGGGACACCATCAGCGACCCGCATCCTGATGAGCTCGCTATCTCCATCGCCCATTTCGAGAATGGGGTGCGACTCCCACTTTGGCCGGAAGTGTGCCAAGTATGTTTGTTCCTTGCCCCCTTATATTCCTGACTCGCTTTGCAAGTGACGCTATAACCCTTGTTGACTTCTCCAGGTGCTCAAGTACTTCGGCGTCCTGCCGAGCCAGATAACGCCGAACGCGATCGCCGTGGTGGTGGCATTCGCCAGTTATCTCAGGGCGGAGAAGATCGAGTTCAGCCTGCTCGTCTTCCGCAAGGTCTTCTTGTTCCGCGCGTACATGGACGGGACGGCTCACTTTGCGAGCCAGCATGTCACCGTCTGCGAGACGGTGAATAATTCTCATTATTGGATGCAAAAATTCGTCCTGGTGAAGGGCCCTTTCGGCAATATCTCCTACTCCCCCACCCAGCGAGACGAGGCAGCCTATCGCCCTCCATCCTCGCTAGGAGGTTGTGATGCGAGCTTGCACCAGTACCTCAAGGGAAAAAGCTTTAAGGTCGCCTTCCTACGAGAACGGGTGGACCTGTTGCCGCCTGTCCCCCCAGGAGAAGGTTTGACTCGCACTCGCCAATCTCCTCACTCTCTTTCCTTCAACCGGCTAACGCTCTTAGTTATTTTTGCAGGAGAGCGTGAACTTCCACTCAATCCTCCGCACGCGCCTCTTTCATCCCTTACCTCTGGCTCGCTAGCGAGCGTGGCCGCCGAAGCCTTCCGCAGCATACCGAGTTCCTCATCGGGGAAGAAGCGATCCCTTCCTCCACGCCGGCCCGCCTCGCAGGGAGCGGCGAAGAAGACCAAGAAAGCCCCCTCCGCCCCCAAGGCGAAGGAGGTCGTTGACCTCTCCGAACCCGACCTCCACCCTTCTCCAGCAGCGAGTCAGAAGCCTGGCAAAGAGGGTGGCAAGCTGGAGGAGGCGGCCGCCAAACCCAAGCCGACGAGCCACACAAACTTCGGGCTCTGTATGAAGCTTGCGGACGCGGTTGGCGAGCCGTTGCTCGCGTGGGACCCCGAGCAGAACAAGGTCATCTGCTCCTCTCTACTCCCTTCTTGGGTAGAGGACGACAAGGCTGGGGGTGAGGCGTTCGCCCTCGTCTTCGGCCTCTACGGTCGCGAGGATGCCTCCCTCTTTCGGTCCTTTACGCTGAAGGGGGTCGTATATGAAGCTATGCGGGCCCAATTCAGGGCGACAGAGCTTGCCCACATGGTGGGCCGCCGGTACTTCACAGCGGATAGGGAGATCATGGAGCTTAACGTTGAGCTCCAGAAATCTGCGGATGAGGTCGCGGAACTCAAAGGGAAGGAGGCCTTGTCTGAGTGCCTCCTCGTCAATCTTCAAGGCGGGCTGGTAAGCAATGCTCTACAAAAGTCTTTTCCTGTCTCGCTTCGCTTTTCCTTTGCTAACCTACTTTTCGCAGGATGCCGAGTCCGCCAGCCAGCTTCACGCGAGGATCACGGACCTGGAGACGGAGAACACTTGCCTCAAGGCCCGGGTCCACGACCTGACCTTGGCAGTGCTTCCTCCCCCTCCTCCGCAAGCTGGGACTCGCGGTCGGTCGCGAGAGGAGAAAGAAGCCGACCGCAAAAGATCGATGGAGATCGCGGAGCTCGTCCTCGACACTCTCAAAGGGGCGGATATGATCGTTCCAGGCGCCATGGAGTTCTCTGCGGAAGAAGTCGTTCCTGACTTGTTCGCGCCCATCTCCGAGGCAGAGGATCGAGAGAGCGACTAGAGGGCTACCTGGCGAGCCGCCTTAATTTTTGTTTTTTATACTGTAGAACTTTCCTTTTTGCCGGCGAGCCCGCCGTTGGATTGTAATTTTTGTGAAGAATGAAAAGAGTCATTTTGTCCATCTTTTCAATATTATTGCCTTACTTATTATTCGCATGTGCTCTTTCATTCGTGCTTGCGTGATCTTGATTTCCTTATGCTCATACTTTTAAAACATTCGTTTGATGCTCGCGCCCGCGTCTCTTTAATTGACGATTCTCCCTTCGCCATATTGTACCTAGGTCGCTCTCGCTCCCCTTTCTCCTGCGGCGATGGCAAGACCCAGGTTGTAGGGTCTTATCCTTGTTTGGGATGTACCTCGTTGGGGAACCTTGCGAGAGGGGGCCAGTATTAGACCGCCTCGCTCGCACTCGCCTTCTGCGAGTTCTTGTCGTTATACATGGACCACCGTGGAGACGGGCCCTCTCTCGCTTGCCGTCTTTACTCGCACCACTGAAATTCGTAAGTGACTTTGCGAATAGCCAACTCAGTCGCTCTGCCGCAATCTATTCCAGTATGCGAACGACCTCTGGTCTCGCCTCGCTCGGGCCTAGAAGTGGCTCGCGAGCCGAGTCACTTGTCCTGAGTAACCTATTTACTCGCTTCTCCAGAGACCAACCTGACCCACCGTCCTCGAGAGCCCGACAACGGAATCGATCTGGGGCTTTCCAGCACCAACCACTTGAAACATTGCCAGCCTCTCCAAAGATCAACCTGTACCCCCCGTCTAGTGAGAGCCCGAGAGTGGAATCGATCTGGGGCATTCCAGCACCACCCACTTGAAACATTGCCAGCCTCTCCAGAGATCAACCTGTACCCCCCGTCTAGTGAGAGCCCGGGAGTGGAATCGATCTGGGGCATTCCAGCACCAACCACTTGAAACATTGCCAGCCTCTCCAGAGATCAACCTGTACCCCCCGTCTAGTGAGAGCCCAGGAGCGGAATCAATCTGGGGCATTTCGGCACCAACCACTTAAAACATTGCCAGCCTCTCTAGAGATCAACCTATACCCCCCGTCTAGTGAGAGCCCGGGAGCGAAATCGATCTGGAGCATTCAAGCACCAACCGCTTGAAACATTGCCAGCCTCTCCAGAGATCAACCTATACCCCCCGTCTAGTGAGAACCCGGGAGCGGAATCGATCAGGGGCATTCCAGCACCAACCACTTGAAACATTGCCAGCCTCTCTAGAGATCAACCTGTACCCCCCGTCTAGTGAGAGCCCGGGAGCAGAATCGATCTGGGGCATTCCAGCACCACCCACTTGAAACATTGCCAGCCTCTCCAGAGATCATCCTGTACCCCCCGTCTAGTGTGAGCCCGGGAGCGGAATCGATCTGGGGCATTCCAGCACCAACCACTTGAAACATTGCCAGCCTCTCTAGAGATCAACCTGTACCCCCCGTCTAGTGAGAGCCCGGGAGCGGAATCGATCTGGGGCATTCCAGCACCAATAACTTAAAAAACTTTTGTTATCCTCGCATAAAAGTTATATCCATCATACAAAAAAAGGTAAGATATTCAACAAACAATATAGTAAAAAAGAAAGAGCTTTCAAGGGTAGAATCGCTTCAGGTCATCTCCACTTCTGGCTCTGCCGAGAGGTACCCCTTCCACATACCGGAGGTGATACCCACCCGACTTGAGCACTTCGCTTACAATGTATGGACCCTCCCAGTTGGGGTTAAGCTTACCCACCGCGACCCCTCTTCCGGCCGCGCCGACCTTCTTCAGGACCAGATCTCCTTTCTGAAAGTGCTTTACTCGGATGTGCATGTCAAAATATCGGGCCATTCGTCACTTGATTTCCTCCTGCCTGATGGTGGCCAGCTCCCGAAGTTCTTCTACCAGATCCAAGGACAGCCTCTGCTCCGCCTCATTAACCGCTAGCCATTCTTCATCTCCCTCACCTGCGGATATCACCCTAGGGGTCTTTACTTCAAACTCTATGGGAAGGACTGCTTCGGATCCATGAGAAAGTTTGAACGGGGTCTCCCCGGTGGCGGTGTTTGGAGTGGTCCTCAAGGCACAAAGGACTGAGGGTAGCTGCTACACCTAGTTCCCCCGGAGGTTCTCCACCTTTTTCTTCAGTAGGTTGACGATTACCTTGTTCGCTGCCTCCACCTGGCCATTACTTCTCGGATGGTGAACCGATGCGAACCAGAGGTCGATGCCAAGTTGGGTGCAGAAGTTAACAAATTCTTCACTAGCAAATTGTGACCAATTGTCTGTCACTATAGCCAGAGGGCCCCCGTGCCTGCAAATTATTTCTCCCCACACAAAATTCTTTACAACTTGAGACGTTACCTTGGCCAGCGCCTTCACTCTACCCATTTGGAGAAGTAATCGATCATGACTAGTAAGAACCTCCTCTGGCCACTAGCTTGAGGGAAAGGACCAACTAGGTCCAACCCCCATATGGCAAAAGGCCAGGGAGCTGTGATGGTCCGGAGCCTCTGAGCTGGGAGGAGTTGGAGTGGAGCATAAAGCTGGCACTTTGTACATTTTCTTGCGAACTCCGCTGCATCTTTGCTGAGGGTAGGCCAGAAGTAGCCTTGTCTCAACACCCTCCCCTCTAGAGTTCGGCTCCCGGAGTGACTGCCACACTCCCCGGAGTGAATTTCTTCTAGGACTCTCGGAACCTCCTCTTCGGAAACACAACGGGCCAGGAGTCCCGAGAGAGTTTTCCTATATAGCCCTCCCGCATGCAAGGAATAATAAGCTGACTTATACCTGAAGCATCGTCTGTATATGTCTTCTTTAAGGAACTTTCCTGATGATTGGAAAGTGAGGGAGGGATCCATCCACGAGGCCTGCTGATCTATCTCCATCAGATCTCCTTCCTTGATGGTGGGTCGGAAGAGTTCCGAAACCATTCCCCCTGCTCAGGGACCGAACTTGGCTAAGAGGTCCGCGGGGGTGCTCTCTTCTCTTGGCACGTGCTTGACGGAGAAAGTGCTGAATTGCCCGATGACCCCCTTGACCTTCTCCAAATACCGCAGGAGGGTCGAGTCCTTTGCCTCAAACTCTCCCCTGACTTGGCATGCTACCACCATGGAGTCCGTCGAAACCTCCACATCTTGCACTCCCAGTTCTCGAGCTAACCGCAGGCCTGCTATCACCGCCTCGTACTCTGCTTGGTTGTAGGTAATTGGGAAGTGGGTGTTCAAAGCTTGTTCGATCTTTGTCCCTTGGGGGCTCACCAGGATGATTCCCCTTCCATAGGAGTGCTTTCCTGACGCACCATCCACCAACATCTTCCATGCCACTGGGGGGGAGGGGGGGGGGGGATTCATGCTCCCCCACTTTGGTTGCGTAGTCAGCCATGAAGTCTGCCAATGCTTGGGCCTTGATCGACGTCCTGGGTATGAACGTAACATTGAACTCACTCAGCTCCACGAACCACTTTGCCAACCTTCCCGAGTGATCCACCCCTTCCATGACTTTGCGAAGTGGGTGATCAGTCACTACCTTGATAGAATGTGCCTGAAAGTAAGGTCGTAGCCTCCGGGCCGCCACTACCAACGCGAAGGCCAACTTTTCCAGAATCGGGTACCGGAGCTCCGCCTTCCTCAGCACTTGGCTGACGTAGTAGATGGGGAATTGCCTTCTCCCCTCCTCCCGGACCAATACTGAACTTACTGCCTCCGAGCCTACCCCCAGGTATAGGGATAGGTCCTCTCCCAGTCTCGGCCCTTGGAGTATGGGAGTTTGGGTGAGTTGTTCTTTCAGATCCTGAAAGGCTCCCTCGCACTCCGGGGTCCATTCAAATTTTTTGTTTCCCCTTAACACCTTGAAAAAGGGTGCACACTTGTCTCCCACCTTGGAGAGGAACCTACTGAGTCTGGCCAGCTTTCCAGTGAGGCTCTGAACCTCCTTCAAATTTCTGGGCGATCCCAACTCCATTATTGCCTTGACCTTGTCCGGGTTTGGCTCCACCCCCGCCGGGGTGAGCAGGTGACCTAGGAATTTCCCTCGGCTAGCCCCGAAGACACATTTCAAGGGGTTGAGCTTCATCTTATACTTCCGCAAAGTCTTGAATGTCTCTTCAAGGTCTCGGAGGTGGGCTTCAAGGTCCCGACTCTTTACCATGAGATCATTGACGTAGACCTCAAGGTTTCTCCCCTTTTGATCTCGGAAGATCCTGTCCATCATTCTTTGGTACGTGGCACCTGCGTTCTTGATCCCGAATGGCATCATCTTATAACAGTAACATCCATCCCCCGTGATGAAGGAGACATCCTTAATGTCCGGGGGTGCATGCAGATCTGATGATAACCTGAAATTACAGGGAAACCGACGACTGAGTAAACCAGCGCGTCGATTCTAGGCAAGGGGTAGAAATCCTTGGGGCATAATTTATTAAGTAAGGAAAAGTCGATACACATTCTCCACTTACCTCACCCCTTCTTCACCATGACCACGTTAGAGACCCAGCCTGGATACTTGATCTCTGATACAAACCTTGCCTGAATGAGCTTACCCACCTCCTCTCGGATGGGTCCTTCCAGCTTGTCTGCTATGGCCCTCCTCTTTTGACGGGTGGGGCGGGTGCCAGGGTCGAGGTTGAGGCAGTGACAAGCCACATCTGCGTCGATCCCTGGCATCTCTGCGGCGCTCCAAGCAAAGACATCCACGTTCTCCTAAACGCATGCTAGGATCTGCTTCTGCTCCTCCAGGCCGAGCTCCCCACTGATCCTGAATTTCTCCACCACCCCGGCTCGGGTGGTGAGTTCGAGCTCCACGACCTCCTCTACGACCTCCAACCGAGACTGTTCTCCCCAGTTTTCTTCTTGCTCCTGTCCTTCTTCCCGGACCTCCATCACCTCTTCCGCCCCTTCTTCCTGGGCCCGACCCTCTACCTCTTCCTTCTCTTCCTCCATCGACTCCTCCGACCTTTCCTCCAACTCCTCCTTCTGGTCTTCTCCTCCAAGTCCTGCCAACTCACCCATCTCCTGATCCCATTTCTCTGCCTCAGCCATCCACGAGACAGTGTTGACCGCTGTCACACAGCATTGCCTTGCGACCTTCGGATCTCCTCTGATTCAGGCTTGGACTCCTCCGTCATTGAACTTAAGGCACTGGTGGAATGTGGAGGGGACACATCGGAACGCGCTAATGAGCGGCCTCCCGAAGATGGCGCTATAGTTGCTGGGAGCATCCACTATTACAATGCGGCAGTTCCTGGACTGCCCCCCCAAGACCACGTTGAGTCCTACTCCTCCCTCCACTTCTTTTCTCTCCCCATAGAATCCGAACAACGGACCATCCAAGGCCAACACCCTTCGCGCCTCCACCTCCATCCCATCGAAAGCCTTCTTGAAAATAACATTGACTGCTTCCGTTATCTACAAGGATTCGAGAAACGGTGAAGTTCTCGATCGCCGTCTGAATGACCAACGCATCACAAAATGAGTCCTCATAACCCGGCATGTCCTTCTGGGTGAAAGAAATCTTTTCCACCGGGGGCAGGGTTAGGGACGTCGAAGCCACGCTACGACGATAGATGGTATGGAGGCTTGCCTTCCGGGTTGCCTCAATCCCCACCTCCCCATGGATCACTCCGATCCCCCTCGGGACCCCAAATCGGCCCGGTCCTCGCACCTCTCCTCTTCTTCCTCCCGAGGCTCAGCCTCCTCAATCCTCACCGCCTGCTGCTGGTACGGTACGGGCACTCGGGCCCTTTTTATCTCCAGGAACTCCGGGAAGGTGGCCGTCGCGTGACCTTCCTCATCATGAAAGTCACAATACGGCAACGTCACGTCCCTCGCCTCGGCATCCGCCATCCTATTCCTCCTTCTCCTTCCTGCCCCTGCTTCTTCTCTCGCCTCCCCTCTCCTTCCTCTTCCTCCTCTTCCCCGCTCGATTGCCATGTCTTGCTGGGGTGGAAGAGGCACCGCCCCCGGACCCTGCCTCCATCCCAATTGATGGGGCCTTCCTTGTCCCCCATGGAAGTTACCCCTTTCTGGAGCGTAACCCCTTCCTTGGCCCTGCATTCCTCCGCCATGCTGCCTCCAATCACCCTCCGGAGCCCTGGGATCTTCCCTTCTCCTCACCTCCTACTGCCGGACCTCCGGCTCACTGAGCTTTGCTAGCCTCTTGGTGAGCTCTGGGTTGGCCTCCTCACTCTCGATTTCCTCCGCCACCCTCTCCATCAACACCTCGTAGGAAACGGGGGCCTTCCTCTTCAGAGCCATTTTGAAGAAACTTTCCCTCAGCCCGACCGTGAAGGCGAGCTGGAGTGCAAACCCAGGCATCTCCTGAGTGAACAACACTTCTTCCTGGAACCGATCCGCATAGCGAGCCAACGACTCCTTGGGTTCCTGCTTTACATTAAAGAGGGACTCGACGTCCTTCTTCCTCTTCTTCGAAGTTGAAAACTGCAACAAGAAGCTCCTGCGCAAATCCTCAAACGCGTAGATTGACCCAACAGGGAGTTGGTGGAACCAATCCTGGCCTTCTCTTTAAGGGTGACGGCGAAGAGCCGACACTTGAAGGCATCTTACATCGGCCTGATAGAGACCGAGTCCTCGAAAGACTGGAGGTGCTGGACAGGATCATCCCTGCCGTTGTAGTACACCCTGTCCCACTCCCCGAACCCTACCGGGATAGGTGCAGAAAGTACCATCTCGCAGAAGGGACTTCCCCCCTCCTGCCACCTTTTCTCGCTCCACACGCCCCCCGAGCTCTCTCGCCAGACTCGAGCTTGCGGGGACTGCTCTCGTGAGGACGGTGTTCGCCTGAACCACTCCCACAGTCGCTGCATCCTCCGGACGCGCGCTCGCCGGCACAGAGCTCGCCGACATAGAGCTTGCCGGGCTGGCAAACAGCACTCGGCCCTCCAGGTCTTGCACTGAACCTCCAACGATTTCCTTTCCAGCCCTTCCCCCCGGGGCATTCTCACCAACCGCTGCTGGGGAGGGGTCGCCTGAGGTGCTGGGGTCGCGAACTCACTTCGCAGCGCCGCGATAGTGAGTCCGAAAGTGTCGAGCACCTCCCTCCTAAAATCTGCGAACATCCTCGACGTCACCACCTGTGGTGACTCGCTGAACTCCTCGCCTCCTGCCATATCTGCTCCTTGAAACTTTCTTGGACCAGCCACGCTCCACGCTCACCGCACCAAAATGTTGAAACCGATTTCTCGGCCTCTTGTGAAGCTCGGGGCCCTCACCGAATTGAGGGGCAGCTAGCCCTTACTGATCCCTCAGAGAAGGTAGACTGAAGCCTAGGAAAATGACTAAGACCTTAGTCACAGCGAGGAGGTCCCTCCACTAACCCGGAAGATCGTTGAGCGCTTCCCCTCCTAAGCCAAAACTGAGACTCGGGCACCTTGGAGAGCTAGAGAGCTAAACCAAAGTTACCAAGGGGAGAATAAGCTCAAAGATCCCAGATCAACCTCCCCCCAAGGTGCCCTTTAAGGTCTATTTATAGTTTTTTACTCATGGTCTGTCAATAACGGAATTCCGCCTTTCAGTTCTACTAAACGCACCCCAATTTGGCCTGCTAACAGCCAAACTCCATTGTTTGGAGCGGCTACCTGCAGACCAACAGGGGCAAAGGAGTAACCCCACCAGGGGTGAATTTGTCGAACGGGAAAACGAGTTCGTCGAACGGGCTTCGTCGAACGGGCTTCGTCGAACGGGCTTCGTCGAACGGGCTTCGTCGAATGGGCTTCGTCGAACGGGCTTCGTCGAACGGAGAACGAAATTCGTCGAACGCTGAACTGGGTTCAGCGATCCCAACAAATGCTCGACATTCGTCGAACGCACTTTGGCGTTCTGCCGAACCCTAAGATTTGGAAAGAATTCGATTCGCTTGCCCTCTCGCGAACAGCTGGCGAGTACCCGGCTCACCGACCTTCTTGCGAGCAGCCGGCGAGTACCTGGCTCGCTCGCCTTCTCGCGAGTTAACCCTGAAGCTCAGGCCCGCAGGGGCAAGGCTTGCGCCCCCTCCAGCGAGTAGCCTTCGATAGCTCTGGTTTGCCTTCTAGCATTCTTTCTTCCTCTGTTGGATTTAAAACTCCCTTTGGGCGAGCGGCCTGTGAAGACCTCGCTCGCGTTCTTGCCGGCGACGTCCATCGACACCGGGTCTCATGCTCCCTCCTGTGGATTCTTCTGCTGAGATAAGTGCCCGTCCCAGTGGATCCGCTGGGACAAGAGAGATAGCCGCTGAGACGGCCGTCGGACTGGGAAGCGAATTCGTCGAACGGACAACGGGGTTCGTCGAACTCAGGACTTCGTCGACCACCGAGCTGGGGTACAAGCGTCGAGCGCTGAACTGCTCTGTTCGTTGATCGCTGATATATTGCTTCATTTGCCGACCGTTGTTATAATGTAATTCGTCGATCGCCATTCGACATTCGCAGAGCGCCGTTCATCATTCGTAGGGAGCATACGCCAATTTTGTTCTTTCTCTTATTTTCTGCCTATTAACCTATATCCCACCCACATTACTTTTACCTGTTGGTTATTCCTCCGTCTTTGTTCACCCACTAGGCGAATATCGGGGTTGTACAATTACATCCCACTGCTTTCTGAGTTAGAACATACTCAGCCTGAGAACAGTAAGCTCCCCATAACTTGCTACTTTTGACTGCGCTGATTGTATATTAACATTTCATTCTTGCTTTGCAGCGACCGCAATTGTCCCAAAGAATAAGTCGTTCAGTCCGGGCGGTCTGATTTTGACTCAGAGAGATAAAAGACAAAAAAGAAGTAGGCCGCAAACATCTGGAGGGGAGGAAGACTCAGACTCTTCTAGTGAGTTCACCCCCTTAATTTTTGCGGCAATCCAAAAGATCTACAAGGCCGCCCGACCTTGTGTTGGAACCCTGAGGGTGAATGCATCCAAGTATCTACCACGCTTCGATACTGGGAAGTGAGAAGATAAGTCGCCATGCAGCAGCCGCCGGTACCGCTCTTTGTGGTCGGCGAAACTTGAAAAAACTCAAAGAAATTCCTGAGGAAGAGTTGTCCAAGCTAGCCGCGCAGGTTATCGAGAGGAGTTTTTTGACTAACCACTTTATGGGAATATCCTATAAGAGGTTAATTTCAGCTCACGACCATCTAGAGAAAAAATGTGCTGAACTGGCGTGGGAGAACACGCGGTTAAAAGAAGTAGAGTTGATAAGTTATCACCTGATATGAAAATTTGAGATATTCAAACCGTGCGGTCTAACCTTTATTTCTTTGACAGAAACAATATGATATAGACAACCCGGTCTTCCAAGATGAGGTCTTTCCTCATGTTGCTAAAGGAATTGACGGAGCACTTAACCGCCTAAGAGATCTTGGCGGTCTGGCGCCGGGTTTCAGCGAATTTACTTTCTCTGACGTCTATCCATCTCTGAAAAAGAAATTAGACGCTATTACCCACAAGGCGAAGGGCAAAAATAAGGTCGGTGAAGACGATCTAGAGGAGGAGGAAGAAGAAGAGGAAGATGGTGAAGATGAAGAAGAAGATGATGAGGCCGCGGTTGATGGCGAGGAGAGAGACGATGCAGTTTCTGAAGCCGGTGATGCTGAGGATGAAACCGAGCGAGCTAAAAGCCAAGGGATAGAAGATTCGAACAGTTCCAGCAGTGGATCAACAAGCTCTTCATCGGATAGCGGGACTTATTCTCCTGACGTCGATATTGAGGGTGGTGGAGACTCGAACTCCCCTGCGGCCAAGAGACTTAAGTCGAATAACTAATTGTTTTTATGTTTGTATTTTGATTTACTTTACATACCCGACGACTTGGATATGTTAGCCGGTCGGCTTAAACAGATATAAATGTATTTTTGGGAATTTAAAAGAAAATATAATTACCTGTTCCGATGTGTGTCCTTGCAATTTTACTTACTTGTTGATTATTCATATGCGGTCCTTTATCTTTGCGTTATTCTTTTCAAACCGTGGATCTTTTTTTTTTGAAGCCGCCAGAGATAGTATATCCATAAGTCCAGATAATAAGCATCAAGTCATGTGATCAACTTCCAGTCCGGGCGACTAACAGTCTGAGCTCCATATATACAGGAGTTTAAAAAGAATAATTGTCTTGATGCTGTGAAATATTATTCCTGCGGTTTATTGATTAAGTTCTGGATTAGATTTAATTCTGCAAAGATAAATCATGACTTATTCCAAAGAATAATTATGTCATACAACTTGATTCCAACAATTATTGTCACTGAGACAGCCCGACCCATCGGATAATAATTTTGAGTTGAAGCCATCATAACCCAAGTCGAGCGAATTTATGCTTGTTCATATTTCTCATAAACGAATTAATTCAGACTGAGTGAATAATACCAGCTCACATTTACTATAACTAGAGTGATCCAGGTCGATCGAATAATATTGTAATCAACAAAAGTTTTTAGACGAAAAAATGGTTGCTTATTAGAGAGAAAACCATGACTAGGTTATTTGAGTCCAAAATGCCATCTTGCGGCTTCCTATAATGACCTGTTCTTTAGCTTTAAAGCCAAATATATCTTATCTGCCCAACTTCTACTACACCGTCCGGACTGCATATTACACGGCCATTTCTTCCAACCTGTGATATTCTCTTTCAAGTCGTCCGGCTTAAAAGGCAAAACCGCCCGATCTTAATAATCATAGATTTTAAGTGACCAAGTGGGCAAGTGCTTGTACATAGCAAGCATTGCTTTCCTCAAATGATCACAGAAGCTGTAAGAGGAAAAGAACTACCTGTAAAGAATAATGAGAATTTACAGACTCTGGTGACCAAGTGGGCAGGTGCGCGTATACAACAAGCATTGCTTTCCTCAAGTGGTCACCAGAGCTGTAAAAATCTTAACGACTCAACTGCTCTCTTGCCTAGGGATACAAACTAAGTTTATTAATTGGGCAGGTGTTCTTATATAGCGAACATTACTTTCCTCAGTGAGATCAACTCAGTTGTGGTTCCCCTGTAGGCGCCGCTTGAGAGTACCTAGGAGACTTCGATGGTCACAGACTAAGATGATCAGTTGGGCAGGTACGAGTATATGGCTAGCATTTCTTTCCTCAGAAAGATCATCAAAGATGTAACTATATCCCTTTTGGGGCACGGTAGTGCTAAAAGTCACCTGGATCTCCCTTGATGCAGAGGTGTGTTAGATACCGGCCGGGAACCAATATTCTGAAGACCACCGCACAGGAATTGGCAAGCTTCCACTACACGTGTGTGAAAACTCCCCGCTAAACGTGGTCTACGTGGTATTACGTTAATGACTACAATCTATGGGGGTTAAGGCAGAACTTGACGATGTCTCCATGGTTCAGTGAGAAACAAAAGAGGAAAGTTACCAGATAAGAAAAAGTGTTAGTATGGGTCTTTTTATTTAATATCAAAATGCCAATAAACGAGAGAGGTATATTTTAAGGATAGAACCGTTTCAGATCGTCACCTCTCCAGTTATGTGAAATGTCTTCTCCATCACTTGTCTGAAGGCGATAAGCTCCACTCTTTAGCACCTCCTTGACGATGAATGGACCTGCCCAGTTGGGATTCAATTTTCCAACGGCACCCGTTCTGGCTACAACATCCACTTTTTTCAGAACTATATCTCCGACTGCGAATTACTTGATTCTGACATTCTTATCAAAATATCTGGTCATTCTCCTCTTCACTTCCTCCTATCTGATAATTTCTTCATCTTGGAGTTCTTTGATTAAATCCAGACTATATTTTATCTCTTCATTATTGGCTTCCATCCATGCTTCTCCTCCATGTTTTGCAAACATAACTCTGGGACTGGCCACTTCAAACGCTATTGGAATGAGTGCCTACGAACCATGGGATAATTTGAATGGTGTTTCCTATGTGGCTGAAGTGGGTGTAGTCCGAAGAGTCCAAAGGATGGAAGGGAGTTGTTCTGCCTAGTTTCCTTTTTGATTTAAAACCCTCTTCTTTAGAAGATACATGGTTTGTCTATTCGCAGCCTCCACCTGTTCATTACTTCTGGGATGATGTACTAATGAGAATCGTGGCTCAATCCCAATCTGATCACAAAAATTGATCATTTCTGAATTGTTAAACTGAGGGCCATTATCAGTACCGATAGCCAACGGGATTCCATGTCGGCAGACAATTTCTCCCCAAATGAAGTTTTTGACAATTTGCGTGGTGGTTTTGGCTAATGCCTTCGCTTCAATCCATTTGCTGAAATAGTCAATCATGATGATTATAAAGTGGTGTTGGCCACTAGCAGTCAGGAAGGATCCAATAAGATCCATCCCCCAAACTGCGAATGGACAAGGTGCTGTTATTGATCTGAGCGTCTGGGCTGGTCAGAGTTGAAGTGGACACTGAACGCATCGCTTGGCGAATGTTTCTACATCTTTCCTCATTGTTGGCCAAAAATACCCTTGTCCCAGGATTCTCTTTTCTAAAGTTTTTGCCCCTGAATGACTTGCACATTCTCCTGAATGGACTTCCTGGAGTATTATAGGAACTTCCTTCTCTGCGACACATCTTGCTAGAGGGGAAATGAGAGATTTTTTGTACAGAACTCCTGCCACTAAATAATAGTAGGCTACTTTCCTTCTAAACCTCTTTTTGTCTTTTATCGATGGATGAAACTCCCCTTTAGACAGATATAACTCAAAAGGATCTTTCCAGGAAGGTCGTTGATCAATCTGCATTAATTCCCCTCCTTCTATTGCTGGATGGAAGAGTTCCGAAGTTACTCCCCCTGACGGAAGTCCAAACTTCGACAATTCGTCCGCCTCTTCATTTTGTGTCCTTGGGATATGTTCAATGATGAAAGTTTTAAATCTTTCAATCTCTTTTTTAGCCAGTAACAGATACTTCCTCAACATTGGTTCCCTTGCCTCAAAGTTTCCCAACACTTGTGAAGCCATCACAAGGGAGTCCATTTTGATATGCATGTGCTCTATGCCTAGCTCTTTTGCAAGTCTTAGACCGGCCAAGAGCACTTCATACTCTGCTTGGTTGTTTGTGGCCATAAAGAAGAACTTGATGGCTTGTTCTAGTTTAATACTATTTGGATTGATCAAGACAACTCTCGCTCCTGCAGAGTTTCTGCCTGAGGCCCCATCTACATAAATGGTCCAGGCTAAGGGAGATCTTTCTACTTGCTCATGATTAGTTTTTGTTATATCTATCATGAAATCCGCTAGCACTGTGCTTTGATTGCTGTCCTGGGAATATAGGATATTTCGAAATCGCTCAGTTCTATTGCCCATTTAGCTAACTTTCCTGAATGATCTGGATTATCTAGAATATTTCTCAAAGGATGATCAGAGACCACTTGAATAGGATGGGCCTGAAAATAAGGAAGGAGTCTCCGAGATGATATTACCAAGGTGAGAGCTAGCTTTTCCAAGATCAAATATCTAGTGTCCGCGTCTTTAAGGATATGACTAACGTAGTAAATATGGAACTATTTTTTCTTCTCCTCCCAGATGAGGACGAAGCTTACCGCATCCGTTCCAACCCCTAAGTATAAGAATAATGTTTCTCCCTCACGGGGACTATAGAGTAGGGGGGTTGACGTTAATTGTTTTTTCAACTGCTCAAAAGCATCGTTACACTCCTCATTCCACTCAAACTTAGATGCCCTTCAGAGTGTCTTAAAAAATGGAGCAGTCTTATCTCCTGCTCTGGAGATTAATTGGCTCAAACCTGCCAACCTTCCTCCCAGCCGCTGAACCTCTCTCGGGCTGTGAGGAGGTGTCATATCAAGAATAACCTTCACCTTGTCTGGATTTGGAACGAGGCCATCTGGAGTGAGATGCCCGAGAAACTTCCCCTTATTTGCTCCGAGAATGCATTTCAACGGGTTTAATTAGTTTGAACCTTCGTAGAGTAGCGAACGTCTCTACGAGTTCTTTCAGTTGTACTAAAAAGGTTTTTCTTTTTAAGAGGAGATCATCAACATATACTTTGAGATTTCTCTCCTTTTGTTATTTAAAGACTATATCCATCATTCTCTGGTACGTGGCACCCGCATTTTTGAGGCCAAAAGACATCACAAGGTAGCAATAACATCCGTCATTCATAATGAAGTATGTATGAGGGATGTCAGGTTTGTGCATTCAAATTTGGTGATAACCAGAGAATGCGTCTAAAAAACTCATAAAATAATACCCAACCGCGGAATCAACTAAAACATCTATCCGAGGCAAAGGGTAGCAATCTTTAGGGCATGCTTTATTAAGTTCTGTGAAATCCACGCACATTTGCCACTCCCCCCCCCCTGATTTTTTCACCATCACAACATTTGACATCCAGATGGGGTATTGAATTTCAGAAATAAATTTTGCTTTAAGAAACTTGGCGACTTCTTCCTTAATCGGTATTTCCAGCTTGGTTGCCACCTCCCTCTTCTTCTGTTTAACCGACTTAAAGTCGGGAGAGATGTTGAGATGGTGGAAAGCCACATCTGGGTCCACTCCCGACATATCTTCTGCCGACCAGGCGAAGATATCTAAATTTTCCAGAAGGCAGGAGATCAGCTGGATCTTTTCTTCCTTGGATAGTTCCGCATTAATGATCAGCTTCTTTTCTTCCCCTCCAGCAATGGGGACCTCTTGGGTCACCTGGACAGGTTCCAGATGAGCCCCTTATCGTACATCATTCTCTTTAGCAGCTTCCGGGGATTTGGATACTTCAGGGATAGTAGTCAGAAATTTGGAAATAGGAGCACTTGCGATCATGTTGACCGTTCTTACATAACATTCCTTGGCCACCTTGGGATCACTTCGAATCCAATATTGTCTCCCTTCTTCAACAAACTTGAGAGCAAGGTGGAAAGTAGATACCACTGCCCGATAGGCATTCAAAATAGTTCTTCCGAAGATGACACAATAACTGTTGGGGATGTCTACCACCATGAAATTGATAAGCTTTGTTATTCCTCCCAGTGATAGAAGAAGCTTGACGCATCCTTCTACTTCTTTTTTCTCCCCTGAAAAGCCATAGAGAGGCCCTTCAGTGGAAAGCAGAGGCTTTCTTGTCTTTAGGGCTTCAAAGGTTGTGCAGAAAAGGAGATTGACGGAACTGCATGTATCAACCAGGATTTTATGCACCGTGTAATTTTCAATTATAGCTTTTGAAAGTGGAGGTTTAGATCTTAAGTTACTCTAGAGGGGGTGGGGGGGGGGGTGAATAGAGTATTAAAAACTTTTCCTTAGTTTTTATAGCGGAATTAAAATAGTGTTATATATATGTGTAAGCAGTGTGAGATATATATATAAGCAGAAAAACTGAATAAATAAAAGCACGCAGCACAGCACAAAGAAATAAGCAAACAAAGAGGACACAAGGAATTTATAGTGGTTCCCCAATAAATCTGGGTAGTCCACTCTTCTACCACCCTTTGTAGGAGTCCACTAGGAGGGTTGATTAGGTGCCCTAACACCAAGGTGATTTTGATCAGGTGTCCACACACCACAGAGCTTTTGTTCAGGTGCTAAAAACCAATAGGATTTTTTGATCAGGTGTCTTGCCACCAAGGAGGTACACTTTTGAAGGAAGTATTAACCCTGTACAAAAGAGGTGAGTAAAGGGTTATAGTGTTCTTCTCTGTCAAGATGCTGAGAGAAGACTCTAGTGGACTTGTTGTAAAGCTCCCCCTGTCTGATTGAAGTATTTGACAGATGATGGAGAAGCTTTCTCTTGAAGACACAAATCTTCTGTAGCAGATTGATCTGGAAGAAAAAGTTCTTCAGATTCCTTGTTGCTCTTTCAGAAGACTAGAGGTTGCAGCAGATATCTGAGAGATGGAGCTTGAAGAAGATGTTCTCAGAGAATTAGAGATTGCTGCTTGAGGAGGAAGAAGAAGACTGATAATATTTTCTGAGTGTTCTGCTTTTTTTTTGTGTGTGTTCTTGTTGTTCTCTCTGTATTCTGTAAGAATGATTTTCCAATCTGTCTACTACCAAGACAATAATGTCTGTCTTGATATATTCTATTTTTGGAATAGAATAATCAGTCTTTAATACTTTCTTGGAATAACAACAAAAACCAAATGACTCTTGGAGGTCCTTTAATTCCTTAGCCGTTTAAAATTCCTTTGCATTAAATGACAACGACTATTTCTGTCTTGGAAAAAGGAAAGAAAGGAATATAATAACTGAGTATAATATCCTTACTTATCTGTCTTTAAATACGTCCAAAGATATTTGAATAGATCCGTTAGAGTCGTCGATCTGTGTTCAGAGTACTGACAAATAACTGACATTAAAGTATTAATTGATCTGGAATCAATATTTGTCGATCTGAGCTTCAATAAGAAATTTGTCGAGCGCTGGCTGAAATTCATCGAGCGCTGCTTAGAGAATGTCGAACACTAGCTGGAAAACTGTCGAGCGCTGATTGGAGAACTGTCGAGCGCTGGCTGGAAAAACTGTCGAGCGCTGGCAAGAATTCATCGAGCGCTGACAGCCATCTGTCGAGCGCCGCTAGCCAAATGTCGAACGCTGGGAACTTAATTTTTCCTTAAGTTCTAGCTAATCTATCAGCCTAAAGACTTGACCCTTAAACTATACAATGGGGTCAACTTGATCCTAGTTCAACACATAGTGATCCTAGCCCAAATCAGTAATAGGGTTGTTCCAACAATCTCCCCCTATTTGGGTTAGGACACTATTTTACAATCATTCAAAATGATAAACAACAAGAGAATAAACAGCAGAGCATAAAATATATATTTGACATAATGTAAATCCATTTCAGCAGATAGAATAAATCATAGTGCTCTGAGTTTTGAAATATTACAACAAAAATGACACAATAAAGTCTGAACCTTTTCATTGATTTGCAGAGGGAGGCTTGAAAATGATCTTTCTGTTAGGATCTTTAGATTTCTTCTTGCTCAAGTAGAGATCCTGAGCTCCCAGAATGGTTTGAGATTTTCTTTGAATGACAACTGCTTGTGGGTGCTGGATCAAGAATTCTTCAGCATTGAAAAGATTCTTTGATTTGTACTTTTCAAATTCTTTTCTTCTATATTCTGACATAGTTGAATACTGAGAATAATCCTTTCCTTCAGCTTTAGCTTTGTTTATCTGAGCTGTGGCAACATTTTCTCTGAATCTAGCCATTTGTGCTATTTCTTCAGCTTCTGTATCAATTGGGAAATAAGGCATTTCATCAAGATCAGTGTCCTGCACTGAAGGTTGGTCAAAATGAATATTTCTTTTCTTGTGCATGGATCCATCAGATATATGATATTTGTATTCTGTAGAAATATTTCTGGATGAGCTTGAAGAATGTCCTGAAGACCAAGATCTATGATGACCACTTGTGCTAGCTGGTTTCCTTGATTCCTGAGGGGTGGACTTCTGAGAGGAGGAAAATGGTGTTGGTGAGCCTGCTGCTGGAGGAGGAGGAGGAGGATGGTTATATTTGACAGGCATGTCAGAATAGTAACCAGTCTTCCTCATCTTCTTTCTTCTTTTGTTTTCATTCCTTGAGAATTTCATCCATTATGGAGTATCTTTGTCAAGAGGAATGTTACGAAGAATATAATAAGGGATATCACTATCAGTGTTGGGAGGCTTGGGGACAGCCTTTGACATTGCGTTTCTTTTCTTTCTCTTCTTTGATAATGTATCATCAAAATCACTTTCATTATCATCATCATTAGAATCAGAAGACTGAATTGGATCATCATATAAGTCATTGATCAATTTAAGAGCTTTAATTCCTTGCTCTTCAGCTTCATAAGCTTCATCTTCTGCTTTTCAGATTTCATCAAAGTCTGGAATAGGGGAATCATCAAAAACAAAAATTGGAACAGCAAAGCCTTTGAAACTTTCTTCTGGAATAATAACTGATACTTCTGCTTGATCTTGAACTTGAACTGACTTAGTAACTGGTTCAACAATCTGAACTTCAAAACTTTTGATAATCTTTCTCAACAGAACTTTATCTATAGGAGCAGTGTATGGAACAATTGCTCTAGAATATTCATGATATTTTGGCAAAACTGAGTAAATAGAATTGAACTTAGACAACAAATGAATAATATCTAAAGAGGGATGAATATAGATATTATTTATTTGTTCTATAACTGGTACTGCTGAAACTGTAGATAAGTCACTCATTTCTGAATCAAATACTGAAATTTCAGAGCCTGGGGCTTCTTGATCTTCTTCAAACACTAAGGCTTCTGAGACTTGAGCTTCTGGAGCTTCTTCATGAGACATCTCCCCCTGCCTAGCTTCAGGGAGACCTGAATCTAGGCCCCTAGAAGAAGGGACAGAAAGAGAGTAAGGAGTTGAAGATATCTTAAAAGATAATTCAGAAATGGCTAAAAGAATTGGAGCAAGTTTTGCATCCAATATGGAGTCAAGATTTGAAAGAAAATGATGAACTGGAGCAAGTTTTGCATCCAGGAGTTGATCTATCTTAGGGAGAGTGTAATCAAGGATTTGATCAGCAACAGATTGAAATTGTAGAAATAACATTTCAGGTGGATGAGATGAGCATGATTGAGAAGTAGATGGAATGGAAGTGGGTACAAAGATGTTTGAAACATTTGCATGTTGTTGAGGGATGTTTGAATGAATATGACAAGAGTGATGGATGGGTGACTGTTGGTCATCATGAATTGGAGATGGAGGTGGAGAAATATGTGGAGGTAGAAGGGTAAATGAAGGATGTGGAGTGTCATCAATGGGTGTAGGAGAATTTGGAGGAGGAGTTTGTGCAGGGGAAAATTTTGAGGTGGAGATGGGAGAGGAGGAGAAGAAACAAGAGGAGGAGCTTCTGGAAGGGTTGAGGGAGTGACTTGTTCAGTCTTGGTGTCTTCAGAAGCTTTCTTTTGTGCAATTGCTCTTGGGTTCTTCTTTGGAAACACCCTTTCCCATTTTGCAAAAAGAGCTGAGGTCAGCTTCTTGCTAGCATTTATGGTTACCTTGGGAGAGACCAGGAGGTCTTGGTGCCTTTCCTGCAACACAATACCTAAAATTCTTCCAAAACAGACACTATCCTTAGATATTTTCTTCTTAATTAACTCAAACAGTAGTGATCCCCAGTTCACTTTCTTCTTTTCCATCAAGGCCACCATCAACAGAAATTGGTGCCTTTTGATATAGTCATGACCTGTTGTTTTGCCTAACAACACCTTTCCAACAATATCTGATAAAAACTTGTATTCCAAGGACAAGTTTTTCTTAAGCAGATGATTAGGGTTTCCAGAGGAATGACCCATTTTAATCAAGGCTTCCTCATATTCATCAGAACTTATCTCTATATCATCATCACCATTCACAAAGCCAAAAACTTCAGATAAAATGGTTGGGGAAAGAGAGACCTGATGTCCCGAGATTGTTCCAATTATGCTCTCATCTTCTGGCTTAGCCATATAAGCCCATTCTTTGATTTCTGCGATGTGTAACTTAATCCTGGTGCTCATGAACTTCTTCAGCTGTTGTTCTTCAAAAAGTTGAAGAATATCCTTGAATACTTGGTCGGACTGTGCGAATGATGCCATATCGATGTCAAATCCGGCGTCGAACTTCATGGAGTAAAGCGCGGCTTGAGAAATCGCCATTCGTACCTGCAAGAGAGAAAGATCAAGTGCAGAGGGGAACTGGAGGGAAATGATTTCTGTAGGCGCGATCTATTAAGAAATAAAATAGAGATTATATAGACCGGAGAAGGGGGCGCATTTGTGGAGCGGCGTTTGACAAAAACCTAATAAAAGCAGAAGTCGAAAAGACTTTAGGTCTCCGTCTGACGCCGTTCGACAAAAATATCTTTTCCGTCGACCACCGTTTGACAAGTGAAATTTTCTTTATCGATTCTGAAGATAAAAGGTTTCGTCGACCACCGTTCGATAAATAATTCAAATTCGTCGTCCTCCGTTCGACGAATTTTGGGGATAAATAGAAATGTTAATTTTTTTAACAGATTGAGTCTCCATCTATCATTCCAATTTGATTTATAAAGAAGATATGCTTCTTTTCATCCAATGGCTTGGTGAAAATGTCAGCTCTTTGTAAATCAGTAGAAATAAATTGTAGGCATTTTTTATTTTTATCCACATTATCGCTAAGGAAGTGGTGCCTAATTTCTATGTCTTTAGTCCTACTATGGAGAACTGGATTTTGTGCTATAGATATTGCACAAGTATTGTCACAAAATATAGTTGAATTATTTAAGTTGACACCATAATCTAGAAGTTGATTTTGTATCCACAACATCTGTGAGCAGCAACTGCCAGTAGCTATGTATTCAGCTTCAGTTGTTGATGTGGACACAAATGTCTGTTTCTTACAAAACCAAGACACAAGCCTATCACCAAGAAACTGGCAAGTTCCTGATGTGTTTTTCCTGTCTACTCTGCATCCAACATAATCTGAATATGAGAATCCAGTTAATTCAAATTCAGATGCTGTTGGATACCAGAGACCTCGATTAGGGCAACCCTTTATATATCTCAAAATTCTTTTTAATAAAATTAGATGAGATTCTTTGGGGTTAACTTGAAACCTAGCACAAATACATGTAGCAAACATTATGTCAGGCCTACTTGCTATTAAATAAAGTAGTGAGCCAACAATTGCTCTATATACTTTTGAATCAACAGGTTTCTCTGATTCATCATTATCAATAACAGCATTAGAGGGCATGAGTGTTGTCATGGTGGAAGAATCAGACATACCAAACCTTTTCACTAATTCCTTAGCATACTTAGATTGGGATATGAAGATTCCATTTGGAGTTTGCTTCACTTGAAGACCAAGGAAGTATGATAACTCACCCATACTACTCATTTCAAATTTAGATTGCATTAGATTAGAAAATCGTTTGCACAAATTTGAATCAGTAGAGCCAAAGATAATGTCATCTACATATATTTGAACTAGCAATGTATTATTTTTATGTATCCTGAAAAATAAGGTTTTATCTATTATGCCCCTACAGAAATTGTTTTCCAAAAGAAAACTAGCTAAAGTCTCATACCATGCTCTAGGAGCTTGTTTGAGACCATAAAGAGCTTTCTTAAGCTTAAATACAAAAGAGGGTTGAGTTGGAGAGATGAAACCTGGTGGTTGTTCCACATATACTTCTTCTTTGATTTCTCCATTTAAGAAAGCACTCTTTACATCCATTTGATATACCTTGAAGTTTTTATATGCAGCAAATGCAAGAAAGATTATGATTGCTTCAAGTCTTGCAACAGGAGCAAAGATTTGATCATAATCAATCCCTTCTTCCTGTGAATATCCTTGGGCTACCAGTCTTGCTTTATTTCTCACAATGTTGCCTTGTTCATCTAACTTGTTCCTGAAGACCCATTTGGTACCAATCACTGGATGGTCTTTTGGTCTAGGAACCAAATCCCATACTTTGTTTGTCTCAAACTGATGGAGTTCCTCTTGCATAGCAATGATCCAGTTGGGATCTTGTTCTGCATCTTGTAGAGATTGAGGTTCAATCTGAGAGAGAAAACATGCGTGCATCATGTTCTGATTTACTTGATTCCTTGTTTGCACAACTGGTGAAATATCACCAATCACTTGTGATATTGGATGATCTCTAACTGTGATGTGGTCAACAGTTGGAGCTGGTTCAATAATAATTTCCACTTGGGGAATTTGTTCAACTGCTATATTCTGTGAAGACTGATCTGCTGTTATCTATTCTGAACTTTCAGCAAAATCTGGGAGATTTTCTTCTTCACTCTCTTCAGCATTCTGCTGTTCAGGATTCAGAATTCCTTCTTTATGTAGAGCTAATTGATCTAGCTGCTCACATAATATAGGTTCCTGCAGATTTTCTATGGTAGAAGAAATCTTCTCCTTATAAAACATGTTAGTTTTATCAAAAGTGACATGCATAGATTCTTCTATCTTAAGAGTAGATTTATTGTAAATCCTATATGCTTTACTGACAAGTGAATAACCTAAGAAAATTCCTTCATCTGATTTTGGTTCAAATTTCCTAAGGTATTTCTTATCATTATTATGAATGAAACATCTACAACCAAATGCTCTAAAATAGTTAACTTTAGGTTTCTTCCCTTTAAGTAATTCATAAGGAGTCTCTCCCTTAAGTTTGTGTATTAAACTTCTATTCAGAACATAATTTGCTGTGCTAACAGCCTCTGCCCAAAAGGATAGGGGCAAATTAGCATCTGCAAGCAATGTTCTTGCTGTTTCAATTAGAGTTCTATTTTTCCTTTCAACTACCCTATTTTGTTGAGGAGTTCTAGGAGCTGAGAAACAGTGACTGATACCTTCCATCTCACAGAATTCTTGCATAAGAAGAGACTCAAACTCAGTACCATGATCACTTCTGATCAATGCAACTACAGTAGAGTACTCAATCTGTATGCTCTTAAGAAAGTCTGTAAGAACTTTAAAGTTATCTGACTTTTCTCTCAAAAAGAACACCCAAGTGAATCTAGAGAAGTCATCTACAATAACTAGAGTGTAAGACTTCCCCCCTAAACTCTTTGTTGCTATAGGTCCAAAAAGGTCCATATGTAGCAAATATAAGATTCTAGGTGAATCACTTTTAGATAATGATTTAAAGCTATTTTTAGTTTGCTTTCCTAGTTGACATGCCCTACAAAGACCTTCTTTCTTATATGATCCTAAGGGTAAAACTCTAACATGATTGTCCTTAGATAATTTAGCAATGGTCCTAATATTTACATGTCCTAATCTCTTATGCCAAAGTTCACTAGATTTGCTTACATCACTAAATAAACAAACTTCTGAAGTAGATGAATTAAAATTCACTAAATATATATTACCCTGTCTAATACTTGATAAAAAAGTAATACCATCAGTAGATTTAATAAGGCAATTCATTTATTAAATGTTACCTGATATCCTTCATCACATAATTGACTTATGCTGATAAGGTTATGCTTCAGTCCCTTTACATAAGCTACCTCTTTGAAGGTGACTTCTCCAACCTTGACTTTTCCATAGCCTTTGGTCTGTCCACAGTTGGAGTCTCTAAATATGACTTTTTGTCCAAGCTTTGCCTTGTAATTGTTCAGATTTGTCTTGTTCCCTGTCATATGTTTTGAACATCCACTGTCCAAATACCATTTTTTACTTGTTCTTGGACAGCTGTGTACCTGCAAAGACATAAACATAAACTATTTGTTTTTGACCCAGACTACCTTGGGTCCTTTTGTCTTACCACAATATTCAGAAATAAAGGACATTTCAGGCTGATCCTTGTAGCCTTGTGGATGATATCTCCTTGGAGGTATTGTCCACTCAGTAAAAAGATTTTTAGTATGTTTAGAATTAGAATTCCTAAAATTCTGTGTATAGTATCTGTTCGACAAATTTGGGTAAATTCGTCGATCGCTGTTCGACGAATGTGCATAATTTCGTCGATCGCCGTCCATGTAATAACTATACTAAAAATCTGTTTTCAGCTTTCGTCGATCTCCGTTTGATAGATTGAAATCTTTTTGTCGAGCTCCGTTCGACGAATTCTTCTGAATTCTTTTATTCTTAACAGACTTGCTTGAAATGACTTTATTTGCTTCTACAGCCTCTTTGCTCTTAGCAGATATGAACTTTATGGGTGTAGATAATATATTCTTCTTAATCAGATGTGGCTCACTTGATGAGGCACCCAAGCCCAGTTTGCTATTAAGTCTAGCATTTACTGTGCTTGTTATGTCCATCAGTTTGATGCTTCTCCCATTTAGGGATTCTTCAAACTTTTTGGCTTCAGACAACTTGCTCTCAATGAGAACAATATGTTCCCTGGAGGCAGCCAAATCTTTCTTAAGATTTTTATTTTCTTCACTTATATTATTCATTTCAGCTAGCTTACTTCTGAGTGAGATTATTTCTTTCTCAGATTTCAGTAAGTCTAAGCAAAGCACTTTGAATTCAGCTTTGAATTCAATTGAAGTAAAATCAAAATTAGATAATACCTGATCTGCATCATCTCCTGCTTCAGATTCTGATTTTTCTTCAGAGTTATGTCCCGAGGCATTGATAGCCATCATGTAGAAAGTTCTTTCATCTTCATCATCATTGGAGCTGGATGAGAAGGCATCTTCTGACTCACTGGGTGAGTCATATATTGCCATCAGACATTGGTCACTTTCCTTTGAATTTTCTTCATCATCATCAGATGAGCTAGATGATGACTCAGATTCAGTGTCACTCCAGGATTCTGCTATAAATCCTCTTCCCTTCTTTTTGTGCTTGTGGGAAGAAGACTTGATGGAGCTTCTCTTCTCTTCTTTTTTCCTTTTTCTTCTCTTTCTTTTGATTTTCTGGACATTCTGTCAGGTAGTGTCCAGGTTTCCTGCATCCATAACAAATAACCTCTTTGGGAGTTGATTTGTCATACCTTTGCTTTTCTCTTGATCTGGACTCCTTCTTTCTGAAGTCCTTCTTAGCCATTTTGTAGAATCTCTTGGCTAAGAGACTCATAAACTCCTCAACTTTTGGAGTCTTTTCTTCTTCTGCATCAGCTGCTTTGAAAGCTATGCTCTTTTCTTTCTTTATTGCTGGAGATGAAGTGGATGCTTCAGCTTCCCTGGATTTAATGAGCTGCTCATAGGATTTGAGCTTGCCCAACAATGCTTCAGTGGTAATCTCATTGAGGCTTCTGGCTTCCTTGATTGGCCAGATTCTAGAATCCCATGTGCTGGGGAAGCACCTTAAGATCTTGTCATTGACCTCAGTGATAGAGATCACTTTATCCAAGGTCTTCAGCTCATTTATTATGAGACTGAGCCAATTGTACATGTCAGCCACTGTCTCTGCTTCTCTTTTCTTGAAGTTTTCATACAGAGAGTTCAAGTGTGATCTTCTGTCTTTTCTTTCATCAGCAGATCCTGCAACCATATTATTGAGAGAGATCCAAATCTCTCTAGCTGAAGTACATTCAACCACTTTTTGAAATATGTCATCAGACATAGTTTGAGCCAGAATGTTCATGGCTTTAGCATCTGCACTTCTTTGTTTCTTCTGTGCTTCTGTCCATTCTGGAGGTGGGACAACAGTGTTGTCTGTTGTTGCTTTAGTGCTTGTTGATGCTGTAGGTGCTGGAGGCCCTGTCAGAATAACATTGAAAATCTCTTCATCAATAGAGTTCATATAAAGCCTAATCCTTGCTTTCCACAGTGCAAACTTGCCAAGATTGCACATAGGAGGTCTTGTGCTTGAATACTCCTTATTTTGTGCCATGAGTTTTTAACAGAAAATAGATAAAGAAAAACTCTAAATTAATTTAAGATCTAATTGATCTTTGTGATCCAGGTGTTAGCCTGTAAATAAGATCAACCAACCTCTGATACTAGTTGAAAGTGGAGGTTTAGATCTTAAGTTACTCTAGGGGGGGGGGGGGGGGGGGGGGGGGTGAATAGAGTATTAAAAACTTTTCCTTAGTTTTTATAGCGGAATTAAAATAGTGTTATATATATGTGTAAGCAGTGTGAGATATATATATATATATAAGCATACTGGTTCCCCAATAAATCTGGGTAGTCCACTCTTCTACCACCCTTGGTAGGAGTCCACTAGGAGGGTTTATCAGGTGCCCTAACACTAAGGTGATTTTGATCAGGTGTCCACACACCACAGAGCTTTTGTTCAGGTGCTCAAAACCAACATGATTTTTTGATCAGGTGTCTTGCCACCAAGGAGGTACACTTTTGAAAGGAGTATTAACCCTGTACAAGAGAGGTGAGAAAAGGGTTATAGTGTTCTTCTCTGTCAAGATGCTGAGAGAAGACTCTAGTGGACTTGTTGTAAAGCTCCCCATGTCTGATTGAAGTATTTGACAGATGATGGAGAAGCTTTCTCTTGAAGACATAAATCTTCTGTAGCAGATTGATCTGGAAGAAAAAATTCTCCAGATTCCTTGTTGCTCTTTTAGAAGACTTGAGGTTGCAGCAGATATCTGAGAGATGGAGCTTGAAGAAGATGTTCTCAGAGAATTAGAGATTGCTGCTTGAGGAGGAAGAAGAAGACTGATAATATTTTCTGAGTGTTTTGCTTTTTTTTTTTGTGTTCTTGTTGTTCTCTCTATATTCTGTAAGAATGATTTTCAAATCTGTCTACTACCAAGACAATAATGTCTGTCTTGATATATTCTATTTTTGGAATAGAATAATCAGTCTTTAATACTTTCTTGGAATAACAACAAAAACCAAACGACTCTTGCAGGTCCTTTAATTCCTTAGCCGTGTAAAATTCCTTTGCATTAAATGACAACGGCTATTTCTGTCTTGGAAAAAGGAAAGAAAGGAATATAATAACTGAGTATAATATCCTTACTTATCTGTCTTTAAATACGTCCAAAGATATTTGAATAGATCCGTTAGAGTCATCGACCTGTGTTCAGAGTACTGACAAATAACTCACATTAAAGTATTAATTGATCTGGAATCAATATTTGTCGATCTGAGCTTCAATAAGAAATTTGTCGAGCGCTGGCTGAAATTCGTCGAGCGCTGCTCAGAGAATTTCAAACACTGCCTGGAAAACTGTCGAGCGCTGACTGGAGAACTGTCGAGCGCTGGCTGGAAAAACTGTCGAGCGCTGACAAGAATTCGTCGAGCGCTGGCAGCCATCTGTCGAGCGCCGCTAGCCAAATGTCGAACGCTGGGAACTTAATTTTTCCTTAAGTTCTAGCTAATCTATCAGCCTAAAGACTTGACCCTTAAACTATACAATGCGGTCAACTTGATACTAGTTCGACACATAGTGATCCTAGCTCAAATCAGTAATAGGGTTGTTCCAACAGCTTTTATTACCACCACATCATCAAATGGGTTTGCAGTTGGAGGGAGATCACTCGGCCAAAAGTAACAAACGCCCTTTTCGGAGCATAAGTTGAAGTGGCTGCTACTTCCTAGCGGAAGACTCTTGCAACACTTGATTTCTGTGAAGACTCGGGCCCAGCCCCTCCATGGATACAGTAAATATAGTCGAGGGGACCCTCGTCATTCACCTCAATGCATTCCCCAATAGGATGAATGTTGCCATAATGACCAATATTTTCTACATCAATGCACTCCCAGCTGACTTCTGATACCTCTTTTTCGTTGGAAGCAGATGGTTTGGCAGATATCTCTTTTTGAATCTAGTCTTGGAGCTTCTCCTATCCCAAGAGCCTTTCAATTAATAAGTAGAGGGCTTGGCAATTTTCCGTCATATGCCCTCCTTCCTTGTGATAATCACAAAAGCGATTTGGGTTGCGATTTCTGACATCTGACCTCAGGGGACCAGGCCTCTTAAATTCAGGCTTCTTTTGCAAGATTTGAACGACTTCATTCATAGAGACATTGAGTGGGGTGAAGGACTCTTGAGAAGTATCATATTGGATGGATGTATCGATTGGAGGGGAAGGCGCAGTGTATTGTGGCAGATACACATGCATTATTTGTGGAATTGGCACAAATGGAGCGGGTGTGGCGGCCAACGACAGTTTCTATTCCTGAAACCGTTGATGGCCGAAAGAAGGTTGCTTGTGCCTAAAATTTCTCCCCATTTGAGCACGGAGTTCGAAATCTGGTCAAGGTGGATGGTGGTATTGCTGATGATTAGTAGAAGAAGAGCTGGATGGGTTTATCACTGAGCAGCTTTGCGACATATCCTGGGTTGCTTTTTTCACCCCTGATAAACATATTCACTAGGCTGGTCATTTCTTGGTAAGCTTCGGTTCCCCGATGTTAGCTTCAGACTTGATTGGCCCCTCCCTTAGGCCATTAATCAGGGTAACTCTATATAGTTCTGGATCAATATTCTGGATCTCCATGATTTCTTTCTGAAATCAATCCACGAAATGAGCCCATGTCTCGTCCTCACGCTGCTTGATTTCAAATAGGGCAGTTGGGTCACTTTTCCTTTTCTTTGAGGTAGAGAATCTCAGAAGGAACTCTCTACGCAGCTTAGTAAAACAATTGACGGATTGGGGGCACAATCCATAAAACCACTCCCTCGCTTGCCCATCAAAGGACGTAACGAAGAGTTTGCACTTTGTAGCATCTGTAAGGGTCTTTAGGGCAACATCTGACTCGAAGGCTTAGAGATGCGCCGCTGGGTCAGATTCTCCATTATACCTTGATAAGCGGGGTTACCTGAAATTATTTGGAGCCGGCTCCCCTCGGACTTCATTGATGAATGGGAAAGGCTCCTCAATATCCTTATAAAGAGGAGGAATGTGGTAACAAGCCGAAACAATTGCGGCTACTTGAGTATAAGCCGCCGGATAGGGGAAGCAGGTTGTGGCAGAAGTTGTACCTTGGAAGTTGAGAGCCCGCGCTGGAATGCCTTGGGCGGCCTCTCGGAAGAAGGCCTGCCGAGCCATAAAATGGGCTTGAAATGGTTGTGGATTGGCGACTTGGGGTAGAGAATATGGAGGAGGAGCTAGTGTAGCCGCTGGGTTGACTGCAGTTTACTGAGAGGTTAACCACTCAGTAAGCGCGGCTAAGTCCTGAACGATTGCCTCTAATCGCTGATAAGTTAGCTTCCAAGCCCCCTCAGCTTCTTTTTTTGACTGCTCTAGTGCCTCCCACAAGGTATCATCGCTATGACCCGAGCTATCTCTTTGGGCGAATTGGCGATCTATCATTTTGTCGAGAAATTCACCAACAACTCGATATCTGAAGGTCGCGTGTTTCAATTGATGGTGAAAATGCACTTCCACGATCAACGCTAGGGAAGCGAGAGAAAAAGGAGGCTGCGAGTTGCCGGTTACTGCTAACTTAGTGAGTATAGGTCACCTAGACAGCTGGCAGCAGTCAAAGCCAGACTTCACCCATCACGGCGAATTCCACTCTTGTGACGAGCTTTCCTTTGATTTATGAAAATCGGTTACAGTAGGTTACTGGGAGAAAATAATAGAAGTCGGGCGAGTAACAAGCCATAAGGCGCAGAACTCGAGACCACAACTCTTACAAGAGAGCTCCTAGATACTAGAGTCCGTCCCTTGGGAATGTTCCCCCTTATTTATAGGCTTGGTAGCCTGCCTAAATGGGCAGGGCTAGAATAACCGCCTGCTCAGATACAGGAGAATCGGGCAAGGGGTGATGGGAAGTGGGAGAAAAAAAGGACAGCCGCGCGGCCTGGCGGCTTGACCCTAGGTTCTGTTGAGCTCAGATTGGAACACATCTCGACTTAAGAAGAGAAGCAGCCCGCGTGGACTGTGATCTGAAGCCATGACTTGCTTTCTGAACTTGAGCCTTGATTGTTGTCAATCCTTGATGGCAGTCTGGGCTACCTAGACCGCCTGACTTGTTCTTGATGACCCGAGAGACTTGTATGCAAACCATCAATGGTAGAGCTAGACGGCTAGACTTGACAAGCCATCCGATCTGCAGGGGTTATTACTTTGGATAGCGGTCTCCTGGATAAATAACCTAAATCTCTTATTCATTAGGTATCATATAATTGCATAAAGTAGAAACAAATAAAAAATGAATACCATTACTCTACTTCTTGATATGCTTAACTTATTTGTTTGCTTGTTTTTTTCTTTTGTCCTTTCTTGAGCCAACATGCTAAGGTCACTCTATATAACTTGTGATATGACTTTTCACACATTAAGTCTAAATTCATTAATAAATCAAATTGAATGAAATTAAATAAAAGTCCTATCATTTCCCAAGTGATCTATCTATTTTTTGCTTTTTCCTTCTAAGTCCATTACCTATAAAAGTCTTATATTATCATTATAAATTACATACTAAATTTGCTATATGATATTATTAAGGCTAATGAAATAATTGTCAAAAATGGATTTGAAAGGAATGTTGGAACATGGTTTTCCGCATCCCTTTGATTTGAGAATTATAAATCCTACTTGTATTTGATCTTGTTTGCCATTGTATTTTTAGCATGCAGGTTTGAACAAAGATGACACTAGGTCACTATTGTTGGTCTGGATTTGTTCACAAGCTGAAAAGAATGGAAAAGAGCTAACGTCCGACATTAACTCTTAACACCGGCGTTGACTTTCGTTCCCACCAAGATGAAAATGGCATGGAATTGCTGCAGTGATTGCAGGAGCATTTTGGGAATGATTTGACTCAACGCCAGGCGTTAGACTCAACACCAGCGTTAAGGTTGCCTAAAATGAATGTTTCCAAAGATGCAAAATCTCCTTCCTGTTTTGAAGATCCAAGCCATCAAAACATTTCTATACTGGGTCAACGCCAGGCATTAGCCTTAATGCCAGCGTTAGCGTCCAGTCTTATAAATAGGTGGATTTCATCTTCTCCAACAACTAATGCTAAGGAGCCCTATTCCAGCACTCCGAATTATTTGAGAGGGCTGTATTTCCAGACCATAAAGGACCTCCCACTAAATTTCAAAAGGAGGAATCAAAGGAGGCTTGGATCAACACGCTAACTCAACACGAAGAATGCACGCTTGGACTTCAACGATCTTCAGCGATTCTTCGGCGTCTCCTTCAGATTACCTCAAAGGGAGTTATTATATTTTCCTTTTATATTTATCTTTGTAATCGATTCGTGAATTCACCTCGTGTTGGCGACTAGGTCTGGGTAGGACTTAGGGAGGAATTCGCCTCATGTTGGCGACTGGGTCTAGGGAGTAGATCTAGGGGGTGCTCGAGTCCTTTCTGGGGATAGAAGGGCTAGAGTGGCTTGAGGCCGTATCTAGGGAGAGATCGGCTAAAGTCAACCTGTTCTTAGTGAGAAGAGTCCGTATATAAAACGAAGAGAGTATTTCATATTTCGCCTTTGATTTCTAGCGTCATAGAAATCAGATTTTGTAATCAATTTTATAAATGATAATCATGTCTTTTCTTATTTAATAAAATTGATTTCATTTCTAATTTCTATCTCTTTACTTTTGATTTAACTTCTAATAAAATATCTAAAATTTTCAATACAAGATTAATGTTTTCTAAAAACCCTTATTCACCCCCCTCTAAGGGCGCCTCAAGATCCAACAAGGAATAGTAGGGGTCTTAGGCTAAATGTATAAAATGCGAAAGTTTTGCTTATTTATTTAATATCCTTGCATCATTTGATAGCCCATATCATGTTTAATCATAATGATGAAAATTGGAATTGAAAAATCGCAAAAATCATATATTTTAAATAAAAATCTCATCACTGTTGCTAGCGCCTGGCGTTATCTTCTAACGCCGGCGGTAACACAATTTTCCAAAAAATTCTGATTTCTCTAAATATTAATTTTTGGAATGTTATTCTATTATCTCTATGTTTTCAGAAAACTATATATTATATATATATGGTTTGTTTAACATTCGAAAATCAAAGACGAAATTTACAAACCTTTCTAAATAACCAAAAATATTATCTCATCATATTTATATTCATGATTCATCTTACAATCTTTCTCATAAATATTTTGAAAAGGATGAATATGAATTTTTTTATATTCTTCACTTACAATAATTAATTATGAGTACCTAAATTTCTATGTGAAAAAATTAATGATCATTTATAATAATTATATAAAATCAAAAAATCTTTTAAATTCAAACAATAAATATTACTACAAAAGATCATATTGCTTCCAACATATGGTTTGTGATCATTATCATTATATGAATGTTTTATGACTTGCATGTATCTCATCTATATGTGGACCATAGAATCAATTTTATATTAATAAGAATAAATCAAATAGAATCATCACTTCATTCTATGTCTAAAAATTGAATCACTATTTTTAATACATGCAACATTATCTCAATTAATCTTATGGCATATCATTGCATTCTAACTCATCATTCTAGCTTTATAAACTAATAAATATTATTATTCATGCTAGTTATCTCATATTGCCATAATGAATTAATATTTAAAAGTAGAACAATTAAAAGTTAAAATTCATAATAACTATGTGACTTTAAATTCAAATATAATTTGAAATTAATCTCTCATAAAAGCCATAGTTTATAAATTATTTCCATATGATTAAATGTGAAAGTGCACAGTTAACCTCACTAGAATTCTCTAGAGGGGGGGGGGGGGTGAATAGAGATTTAAAATATTTTGTGCAAATATATATATTTATATGTGGTGATCACAGATTAAGGCTTCCCACACACCAACAAGAATCAACCAAGTAAAGAAAATAAATGCAAGAAAAGAAATCACAGCACAACACAAGGAAATATAGTGGTTCCCCAAACTTTGGGTAGTCCACTCTTCTACCCCCTTGGTAGGAAATTCACTATCTTGCACTGAGTCTTTTGATAAGGAGACTCTTAGAACCACCCTGAGTCTTTTGACAAGGAGACTCTTAGAACCAACTGAGACTTTTGAAAAGGAGACTCTTAGAACCAGTACAACTGAATTTTTCGAAGAGAGATTCTAAAAACTCTTTTACAATATTTGAAAGTGAAAATAAGGTATAGAAGAAAGAGAGATAATAAAAAAACAAGAAAGAATCTTCTTCCTAGCAAGAAGATTGGAAGCACAAGAAGTAGTGAATAAAATCCCTCTTCTTTAGTGAGAAGGAGATTGTAGCCCTTTTCTCTCTTTTGTGAGAGCTATCAGAGTGTGCAGCAGAGTGGCTTCAGAAGCAGGAGAAGATGGAAGCTTGATCTTTGCTGCAGCACTATCTCTCAATTTTTTCTTTTCACTTGGGAGCTTTTCCTCTTTTTCAAATGTAAAATGGTGGATCACTTCTTATTTTTCTCTGCCGACCTCCTTGGTTATTTATAGCTCTATTTATTAAAATAACACTATAGGAGAGTAATCAATTAGCAGGCAGAGTGTTAGAAAGAAAGAGAAATTTCCATAACAGTTATATCCATAGAAGGAAAGTATTCAATCTGATTTCAAATAATGTCCATAAAGGATTTAATCAATTTAGCCAAGAATCTATTAGAGGAAAGAATGATTCAGAACGGCTATAAAGAATAAATTGATTCCATATAAATCAGATCTATAAAAGAAGGAAAGAGATCTGACGATTTTTTGAATTAATCATAGAAATCGACGTGCGTCGATTACTATTCGACGTAGGCGTCGAATTCATCCTGGCAGAGTGTCGAGAGGAGAATAAGGAAGGTGCGTCGACTAGGGTACGTCGACTTCTCAAGATACGTCGACTAGAAGTCAGAGCTACATCGACATAGGATACGTCGAATTCTGTTGGAGCTACTTTGACTCATTCTGAAAGAAACGTCGACTTTATCTCGACGTTGCGTCGAATACTATTCGACGCATATTTACTTAACCTTGATTTTCTTTTCTTGGAATTCATATTCAACTTATGTTCAGGGGTTAAGAGAAATCATTTTCCCAACAAAATGCTTAATATGTCCATGATCATGGGCGTAGGATTGTACGCATTAGAGACCTAACCTCTAAGTCATGTATTGTCCTTAATCGGGGAGGGTTCCAGTGGGGCCTTGCGAGACACTGGGGGAAAGAGTGTTAGGTTGAGCGTTCTCTAGTGTGTATATATGGGATTAACACCCCATTGTACGATATATGTGCAACTCCTTATGCCCATCCGTCACTTAATACAAGGCTAGTATGTAGGCATATAGTGAAGGTACTATAATCTAGGATATGCCTATATCATATATATTGCATGCACTCATTATGATTACACTCATCATGCATTCTTGGTTTGATTGAACATGCTTCTCTTATGTTTTGCATATTTTATCATTTTGAGCGTTAATAATCTTGTAAAACACAAGTATTTGAAAACCCAATGAAAATATAAAAACTATTTTTAAATAAACAAAAATATGCTTAATGAGCCTTCTAATCATAACTAAATTATCTGAAATTTCTACAATAAGAAGGCCTATATATATCAACTTTAAGTCAGAATTTTTTTCCAAAACCTAAGGAAATAGTGGTCTGTTTGGGCGTTAAGAAGTCAATGTCAGGCGTTAGCTTCTTTGGCCCAATTTTCATTCTGTTTTTTCTAAAAAAAATTGGTAGTTTTTTTCTTGCATATTTTCTGTTTATTTCTCTGATTTGAATTTTTTTCCCTTAGTTTTTTTATTCCAAAATACAAAAAATTCAAATAATCCAAAATGTTGAAAAATATGTTGTCATTTTTTTTGTTTTCAATATTTACAAAAATATGTTTTGATTATAAAACTTTGCATGAGCAAAACATCTTAGTATTTTCATTACAAATTTTCAAAATTGATAAGGCTTACACTTAGAGATTTTCTTCAATGTCTAATTTTCATTTAAACTTTCCTAAACATTATTTTATCTTGTCATGCCTTGACCTTAATCTTATTATGTGCAATGAAATGGTCTATAGAAAATCGAGTAAGATTGCCTAGCATGCCTCTAAGTATGAGTAATATTTTATATTAATCAATGATTCTTTCACTCACTATTTTGGTAATCTACATGTGCTCATAATCTTATTCTTGCATGATTGTGTAGTGTAATAGTTTTAACATATTAAGTTGTATGTCAAAATTACCTACACTTTCTTTCAAACAATAAATTTCTTGCATATATAGAAGTGTTATTTCAATATTGTTAGTGTTTGCAAAAACAAGTTAATTCGGAGACCTTTGTACCAAAATAAAAAAAATATGAAATAAAATGACAAAGATAACTCCACCAAGCACTACTCACCCTCCTGATAAGTCTTAATGAGCATTGTGAGGTTGGGCACCTTGGAAAGAATTGTAATGTGTCTTGTGCAAACACATTTTCTTTATCACTTATATTTGTACACCGGATCACTCAAAATAATTTTTTTTTATAAAAATACTTATGTAATCCCCAAGCAATACTTCGCTCCCTGATAAGTCTTAATGAGCATTGTGTGGGTGAAGCAACATGGTAGTTGTACTATTTTATTGTGCTTTGAAATTTTATTCTAGAATTGATGTGCGAAAGTAATTCTCAGATTACAATCTGAATTTTGTTTTACTATTCCCTTACATATGTCATGTGTTTTGATTATATCACTTGTATACACTTATCAAAATATTATTTGCACACATCATTGTTTTTCATAAAGCTTCTACTCATGAGAATTGGTTCCTTATGCATATTTACATGATTCTCTAAAAACTTATGTAAATATACTAGATTGCAATGCATGATTTCTACAATGTTGTTTTTACATGAAATACAAATTAGTTATATTGTAACTCTTGCCTTTTTGAATATGTTAAATCATGCTTGCCTATTAGTTATGAAAAATTTTCAAGGATAATGCTCATTATATGTGAAAAGTTTAGAAATATTGTTGGAATTATCAAACCAAAACATAAATACATTTTTTAATGCTTATCTTGGTTACCTTGCTTTTCCGCATTATTGATTTGATCATGTAATTTTTTCATGCTTTATCATGCTTATTTAAAAGATCTTTTCTTCACTTGTTTCTTTCAAACTCTTTTTCACTTTTTTCATCAAGTGTTATCTTTCAAAATCTTTTGTTCATTATTTTCTAACAAGTGGTAGAATGGCTTGGAAAAGTACATATGATGTTATTACTAGTCACCCTGGCCCGGTAAGCTCGAGTTAACGAGGCGGGAACAGTAATGCGATTTAAGATCTTTTGCCATTACACAAAACAAGAGCAAGAAATAAACACATTTTATTCATATTTTATAATTTACAGGTACAACTTGCCACACATACATATTTTTGTCTTTACATTTTTACATGATACATAATGTGTAGTAGTCTTCCTCACTGTGCCCTTTCGTCTGCATCCCCGTGGGTACCTAAAAATATTTAGTAGGCTGGTGAGCATCTTTGCTTGCTCACCTCTGGAAGAATAGCACAATATTTATGTATGCAATGCACAGTATATAAGCATGATTTTATAACGGAAGCATTAGACAAAATAAGCATATCAACATATTTCTAGTCACCATTTTTATATATTTTTCTTCTAGAAAAATAGCTCATTTATTAGTTAGCGCTTACAATTCGCCGGTTGGCCTAACCGGAGGCTCACTGCCTTCACAGACTCAATTGGGACCCAATATGTCCAGTGGATAGCGAATCCACCGACAGAGGTTCAGCTCACACAATATGCGTCTGGGACTAGACCACAAAATAGTCTTTAAGGAGCGCTACTCCTTTCACTTTATGTATCCGCAGACAAGACCATGACAGAGTCTTTAGACAGCATTACCTCCTTATATTCCTTGAGTTGAATACCAAGCTAACATATTCGTGCACGTAATCCCATATTAATAATCATATTGCACAAACACATCTTAAATTATCATTATCATTCTCATCGCAAAACAGACTATTATTACCCAATAATCATCTAGTCGCACAGACCTCGTTGGACTGATTTTATAATAACTTAAGTCCACCATTTCATAGTTGCTATGCGCGTAATTATTCTCCAGATATTATAATTATTTTCGTATTATCGTGCATCGGCACGTCTAAAATTATTAATCTTGATCGCAACCCACTATAAATTAGTCTGATCGCAAGGACCCCATTTGACTGAAATAATATTAGTTCGATCACATAATAATTTTATACACGTGAATTAATTACGTAAATAACATATTTTGCACGATAATTACAGAATTAATTTCTTCTTCCAACATGTATGCAGTACGCAACTCGGGATCTCATTATCACTTGAATACAAGCGACTCAATCTTTCGTCATGCCTAGCGAGTTATCTTACTTATTTCGGCAACATATAGGTATAAAAATTACCCGTAAAAACTACGAAAAATAATAACTAGCGAGACATAAATATTGCAGTATTTTCCACCTACCTCAATATTCACGCTCCCAAATCTGAGCTCTGAATCTTCCCTTAGCAAGGTTGGCACTTCGGCAGCACTCCGACAATTAACTGGGCGCACGCAGGAAAATATTATTTTGGCGCCGCTTTCGCAGCACCTAGTCAAGCTCCTCCCGAAGTTTCCCCGAAAGTTCGGCAGCGATCCGAAGCTTTCTCTCTCCTCCCTAACACCTTCTCTCTTAATTTCCCGTCGCCTAGAGCTGAGTTGGGATGAAAGAACTCTGCCATTAGATGGGTATTTATAATACCTTCGTAACACTACCAAAATCGCCTCAATCCGAGTTCTGTAGCTCCCAGAAACGCGAAAATAGTGAAATAAAACAAAAATGTCCCTTTCAGCATTCTGGATGGGCGACACGTGGCCTATACGGGTGCCACGTGGCGCCCATCCGGGCAGCCGTGTGCTGGGCACGGGCAGGCGTGTGCCCAGCACACGCCTCTGGCCAATGGCGCCACGCCACGTGGCCAGGCGTGTGCCACTCGCGTGTGGTGCGCTCCTGGCCCGCCACGTGGCTGCCACGTGTCGCCAGATGGCGCCGGTGGCTGCCACATGGCGCTCTCTCCTCTCTTTGGTCCAATAGGGTTCCTTTTTGGGTCCCGAAAATTCTGAAAATACCTATCCTAAGGTTTTTCGACGTTCCGGACCCGATTCCGCTCTCTGTTTTACCAAATTTCGAGCGGTTGTTGCCCGATTTGCACATATTTCATATATGCTCCGATTTTAACAAATAAAATATCGTTTTTAATAGATGTCGATATTCCGGGTCAATTGGCGGACTCTGTTTCTTGAAATTTGTGCCGGTTGCACCGAAAAACGTGCTTTTTTTTTTTTTTTTTTCTGATGAACTCAGATTTTGACAAATAATATGCCGTTTCTTATGTAATTCGACGTTCTTAGTCTAATGGAGGACTCCGTTTCTCGATATTCGTGCTGGTTGCTCGAGATTCGTGCCGGTCGCACCGAAAATCGCACTTTTTCGCACGAACTCCGATATCGACAATTAATATGTTGATTCCTATGTTATTCGATGTTCTGAGTCCGTTGGCGGACTCCGTTTCTCGAAATTCGTGCTGATTGCTCGAAATTCGTGCCGGTCGCACCGAAAATCGCACTTTTTTGCACGAACTCCGATATCGACAATTAATATGTCGATTCCTATGTTTTTCGACCTTCTGAGTCTAACCGCGGGCTTCGTTTTATGAGATACGGCTCCGTTGATAATTGAATGCTCAATCATGATTATTAATCCATAATCAATATTATTTAACGTTAATCGTAATTGCAGGATATTACAGTCTCCCCTTCTTATAAAATTTCGTCCCCGAAATTTGTCACATCAAAGTAAATTAGGATATTTCTTCTTCATGTCTTCTTCTAGTTCCCATGTTGCTTCTTCTGCAGATCGTCCTTTCCAAGTGACTTTTATCATAGGAATAGTCTTGTTCCTCAACTGTTTATCCTTACGGTCTATGATTTGGTCAGGGATAGCTTCGTAACTGAGGTCTGGGTGTATTTCAAGCATTTCTGTATCGAACTGGATAACATGAGAAGGATCGTAGATATACTGCCTTAGCATTGATACGTGAAAGACATTATGCATCCCGCTCATGACCGGTGGTAATGCGAGTCAGTATGCAACTGGGCCAATTTTATCAAGAACTTCAAACGGGCCAATATATCGCGGTTTAAGCTTCCCGCTTCGTCCAAAACTTTTGATGCCGGGTCCAGGTTTCACCTTCAAGAATACATGGTCTCCGACTTGAAACTCCACGTCACGGTGTTTTAAGTCAAAATATTTCTTCTGTCTGTCTTGAGCGACCAAGAGACGGTCTCGAATTATCTGAATTACCCTATTAGAATCTTCAATTAATTGTGGTCCAAGTACCGCTTCTCTCCGACTTCAAACTAGCATAGAGGAGTACGACACCTTCTTCCATATAAAGCTTCATATGGAGCCATCTGGATACTTGAATGGTAGCTATTATTGTAGGTAAATTGCACCATTGGAAGGTGCTGCTCCCAACTTCCTCTGAACTCAAGGATGCACATTCTCAATAGGTCCTCGAGTGTTTGATTCGTCCTTTCAGTCTGTCCATCAGTTTGGGGATGATAAGCAGTACTAAAGTTAAGTTGTGTACCAAGAGCTTCTTGAAAAGCCTTCCAAAATCTCGAGGTAAATCTTGGATCGCGATCGGACACAATCGAGACCGGGACTCCATGCAAGGTTACAATACGGTCGATGTATTTCTGAGCTAACCTTGACATTGACTCACCAACTTTTATTGCCAAAAAGTGGGCTGACTTGGTTAGTCGGTCAACGATTACCCAAATTGCATCATTTCCTGATGGGGTTCTTAGAAGGCCTACTACTAGATCCATTGAGATGTCTTCCCATTTCCATTTAGGGATTGGTAGCGGTTGCAGTTCTCCACCTGGATAACGATGTTCAGCCTTGACTTGTTGACATGTCAAACAATGTTGAACAAATTTTGCAACATCTGATTTCATGCCCGGCCACCAGAAGTTTATTTTCAAGTCATGATACATCTTTGTGGATCCTGGATGGATTGAGAGTTTCGACTGATGTGCTTCTCGTAATAATTGATTTCGAAGGTTATCAACCTTAGGAACTCCATATCTAGTACCACATCGTAGAATGCCATCATCATCGATACGAAAGTTAGATTGTGATTTTTCCACTAGGGCCTTCGACATTTTCTCCCATTCTTCATCACATTGGCCTTTTTGGATAGTTTGTAACCAATCGGGAGAGATGACCAATTGCGCTAGGCTTGTCATACTCGTTGAGGTCCCTGCGCTCAGTTTTAATTTCTCCATATCTGAAATTAAAGCATATGCCATCGGCTCGACCTTCAATCTACGACTTAAAGCAACTGCTACTACATTTGCCTTGCCGGGGTGGTACATGATCTCTAAGTCGTAATCTTTGATGAGCTCGAGCCATCTTCGTTGTCGCATGTTTAAGTCTCTTTGCTCTAAAAAGTACTTTAAACTTTTATGATCTGTAAACACTTGACACTTGGTCCCTAATAGATAGTGTCTCCAGATCTTTAAAGCAAATACTACAGCGGCTAGCTCCAGGTCATGAATAGGATAACGTGCTTCTGCTCCCCTTAGCTGCCTAGAAGCATAGGCGATCACCTTTCCTCTTTGCATCAAAACGCATCCTAACCCTTGAAAAGATGCGTCACTATAGATCTGAAAATCTTCGAAACCATCTGGAAGGGTTAATATCGGTGCTGATACTAGCAACTCCTTAAGCTTCTGGAAGCTCTCTTCACATTTATTGCTCCATTCAAACTTCACCGCCTTCTTGGTTAGGCGGGTCAGCGGAGTAGCAATTTTTGAAAAGTCCTTCACGAACTTTCGATAGTATCCTACTAAACCCCTAAAGCTTCGAATCTCAGTTACATTAGTCGGTCGGGACCACTCGACTATTGCCGCTATCTTAGCAGGATCTACAGAGATTCCATCAGCATTGATGACGTGTCCAAGGAAGGCTACCTCTTTAAGCCAAAAATGACACTTAGAGAATTTTGCAAATAATTGATGTTCTCTTAGCGTTTGGAGGACCTGATCCAAATGTCTTTCATGGTCTATCGTATTCTTTGAATACACCAAAATATCATCAATAAAGATGATAACAAACTGATCAAGAAAAGATTTCATGACACGGTTCATCATGTCCATGAATATTGCTGGGGCATTCGTGACTCCGAATGGCATTACTAGGAATTCATAATGACCATATCTAGTACGAAATGCCGTCTTTGAGATATCTTCATTTCTTACTCTCACTTGATGGTAGCCTGAGCGTAAGTCAATTTTTGAAAAGATTGATGCGCCTTGCAATTGGTCAAATAAGTCATCAATCCTCGGCAAGGGGTACCGATTCTTGATGGTCACCTTATTCAGACCTCTATAGTCAATACACATGCGCTGACTTCCATCCTTCTTCTTTACAAATAATATTGGGGCACCCCAAGGAGAGGTGCTCGGACGGATGAATCCTTTGTTTAATAAATCTTGTAACTGCTTCTTTAACTCTTGCAGCTCAGGTAATGCTAGACGGTATGGGGCCTTTGAGACTGGCTCTGCCCCAGAGATTAGGGTGATTGGAAAATCTACCTCCCTTTGTGGCGGGAGGTCAGATAGATCTTCAGGAAAAATATCAGGGTAGTTACAGACAACGGGCACATCTTTAATCACCGCTTTTTCTCCCTCTACTTCTGATATGAGGGCAAGATATGACGTGCACCCTTGCCGTAATAACCTAAATGTGCGCAAAGCAGATATTGTCGGAATGATTCCACCCTCTCCGTGAAATCTAAAAGTGGGTTTCCTTGGCTGACGGAAGGCTATTTCCTTTTTAGCACAATCAATCGTAGCTTGATGCTTTGTCAACCAATCTATTCCTAAGATGACATCAAAGTTGTTGAGAGGAAAGATTAACAAATTTGCTTCAAAACTTCGTCCCCTGATCCTTATATCTCCATGAACATATTCTTCTATTTCAATCTTCTCACCATTGGGAAGACTTATGTATGTAACCTTGCCTACCTTTTGTTTTTCTAATTCAATTTGATCAGCTGCTGCGTCTGATATAAATGAATGTGTTGCGCCAGAGTCAAATAATGCAGTGACAACTTAAACTTTGAGTAAGGTCGGTGGTCGCACTATGTACCGTTATACACCACCTTCCTTTCGGGGGATACTAGCTCACCCCTAACCACTTTCCTAGACACCAATTAGACAACTTAAACTTTGAGTTTGCAAGCGCAATGCTTTATTATACTTGTCTTTACCCTGATCTTAATTGTGTCTACCCCACTCAAGTTGACTAACTTATGTTCATGAGGTCTAACCCTAAAATTTTATTTATTTCTGTTCTTGCTGTGTAACCTGGCTCTGATACCATCCTGTCACACCCTGGCCCGGTAAGCTCGAGTTAATGAGGCGGGAACAGTAATGCGATTTAAGATCTTTTGCCATTACACAAAACAAGAGCAAGAAATAAACACATTTTATTCATATTTTATAATTTACAGGTACAACTTGCCACACATACATATTTTTGTCTTTACATTTTTACATGATACATAATGTATAGTAGTCTTCCTCACTGTGCCCTTTCGTCTGCATCCCCGTGGGTACCTAAAAATATTTAGTAGGCTGGTGAGCATCTTTGCTTGCTCACCTCTGGAAGAATAGCACAATATTTATGTATGCAATGCACAGTATATAAGCATGATTTTATAACGGAAGCATTAGACAAAATAAGCATATCAACATATTTCTAGTCACCATTTTTATATATTTTTCTTCTAGAAAAATAGCTCATTTATTAGTTAGCGCTTATAATTCGCCGGTTGGCCTAACCGGAGGCTCACTGCCTTCACAGACTCAATTGGGACCCAATATGTCCAGTGGATAGCGAATCCACCGACAGAGGTTCAGCTCACACAATATGCGTCTAGGACTAGACCACAAAATAGTCTTTAAGGAGCGCTACTCCTTTCACTTTATGTATCCGCAGACAAGACCACGACACAGTCTTTAGAAAGCATTACCTCCTTATATCCCTTGAGTTGAATACCAAGCTAACATATTCGTGCACGTTATCCCATATTAATAATCATATTGCACAAACACATCTTAAATTATCATTATCATTCTCATCGCAAAACGGACTATTATTACCCAATAATCAGTCTAGTCGCACAGACCTCGTTGGACTGATTTTATAATAACTTAAGCCACCATTTCATAGTTGCTATGCGCGTAATTATTCTCCAGATATTATAATTATTTTCGTATTATCGTGCATCGGCACGTCTAAAATTATTAATCTTGATCGCAACCCACTATAAATTAGTCTGATCGCAAGGACCCCATTTGACTGAAATAATATTAGTTCGATCACATAATAATTTTATACACGTGAATTAATTACGTAAATAATATATTTTGCACGATAATTACAGAAATAATTTCTTCTTCCAACATGCATGCAGTACGCAACTCGGGATCTCATTATCACTTGAATACAAGCGACTCAATCTTTCGTCATGCCTAGCGAGTTATCTTACTTATTTCGGCAGCATTTAGGTATACAAATTACCCGTAAAAACTACGAAAAATAATAACTAGCGAGACATAAATATTGCAGTATTTTCCACCTACCTCAATATTCACGCTCCCAAATCTGAGCTCTGAATCTTCCCTTAGCAAGGTTGGCACTTCGGCAGCACTCCGACAATTAACTGGGCGCACGCAGGAAAATATTATTTTGGCGCCGCTTTCGCAGCACCTAGAAAAGGCTTCATCACAAGACAAGGCCAAAAACCAGCTCTCAAGCTCCTCCCGAAGTTTCCCCGAAAGTTTGGCAGCGATCCGAAGCTTTCTCTCTCCTCCCTAACACATTCTCTCTTAATTTCCTGTCGCCTAGAGCTGATTTGGGATGAAAGAACTCTGCCATTAGATGGGTATTTATAATACCTTCGTAACGCCACCAAAATCGCCTCAATCCGAGTTCTGTAGCTCCAAGAAACGTGAAAATAGTGAAATAAAACAAAAATGTCCCTTTCAGCATTCTGGATGGGCGACACGTGGCCTGTACGGGCGCCACGTGGCGCCCATCCGGGCAGCCGTGTGCTGGGCACGGGCAGACGTGTGCCCAGCACACGCCTCTGGCCAATGGCGCCACGCCACGTGGCCAGGCGTGTGCCACTCGCGTGTGGTGCGCTCCTGGCCCGCCACGTGGCTGCACGTGTCGCCAGATGGCGCCGGTGGCTGCCACATGGCGCTCTCTCCTCTCTTTGGTCCAATGGGTCCCTTTTGGGTCCCGAAAATTCTGAAAATACCTATCCTAAGGTTTTTCGACGTTCCAGACCCGATTCCGCTCTCTGTTTTACCAAATTTCTAGCGGTTGTTGCCCGATTTGCACATATTTCATATATGCTCCGATTTTAACAAATAAAATATCATTTTTAATAGATTTCGATATTCTGGGTCAATTGGCGGACTCTGTTTCTTGAAATTTGCGCCGGTTGCACCGAAAAACGTGCTTTTTTTTTTTTTTTTCTGACGAACTCAGATTTTGACAAATAATATGTCGTTTCTTATGTAATTCGACTTTCTGAGTCTAATGAAGGACTCCGTTTCTCGATATTTGTGCTGGTTGCTCGAGATTCGTGCCGGTCGCACCGAAAATCGCACTTTTTCGCACGAACTCCGATATCGACAATTAATATGTCGATTCCTATGTTATTCGATGTTCTGAGTCCGTTTGCGGACTCCGTTTCTCAAAATTCGTGCTGATTGCTCGAAATTTGTGCCAGTCGCACCGAAAATCACACTTTTTCGCACGAACTCCGATATCGACAATTAATATATCGATTCCTATGTTTTTCGACCTTCTGAGTCTAACCGCGGGCTCCGTTTTATGAGATACGGCTCCGTTGATAATTGAATGCTCAATCATGATTATTAATCCATAATCAATATTATTTAACGTTAATCGTAATTACAGGATATTACAGTGCTCGAGGCCTTTTTGGGGATAGAATGGCTAGAGTGGCTTGATGCCGTATCTAGGGAGAGATCAGCTAAAGCCAACCGGTTCTTAGTGAGAAGAGTCAGTATAGAAAACCAAAGAGTCTTTTATATTTGCCTTTGATTTTCTAGCGTCATAGAAATCCATTTTTATAATCAATTTTATGAATGATAATCACATCTTTTCTTATTCAATAAAATTGATTTCTTGCTCTTTACTTTTGATTAAATTTACTCCATATAAAATATCAAAAGATTGTCTTAAAATCCTAAAGTTTTCAAAAACCGTATTCACCCCCCCCCCTCTATGGGCGCCTAAAGATCCAACCAACATCACAATCACCACTGGGTCATCAACGCAGTCTCAAGGGCAATTTCCAAGCACACCAAGTGATATCTGGTATCACTGGTGATAATGTCGGCGTTAATGCTAACGCTGGGCATTAGCAACAGAACACCATTTCTTCCCAGCAATGCATGTGTTTCCTGTTATTGCTCTCCACCACATTATACTATCCACTATACATCAATCGCTATAAAATAGCACAATCAGCACAGAGTCTTCTCCGACACACAATTTAGTTATCACCAATCCGGACCAACCTATCACAGATGGGCTTCACACATTATGCCTATATCCGTATACAAATCAGATTCTATATGCAGTTCATATTGGGGATGAACAACATCCACCTGGTGAAATTATAGTCTTTCACTAATTAGTGAATGAGGCACTTTCATGCTCTTATGCTAACAACAAAACATAAGACTAGCATGTCCTATTATCAAGAAGAAGGATCATTACCCTTGACGATCACTTCGGCACCATGAATCCACAAACGATCCAGATGGAAAGGTTCACAGCAAGGTCCCCTCTACAGATTTGAACTCAGCGTGTTGAATGGAGCTTGGAAGCTTTTCTAATGGCAGGATGAATCCTTCTTCTTCCTTAGCCCTCTTTTTCCTTCCCTCTATAGAGAGAGAGAGAGAGAGAGAGAGAGAGAGAGAGAGAGAGAGAGAGAGAAAGTGAAAAAAATAATAAGATGTTTACTCCTGCTGCTGCCTTAGCTGGGTCGGGATAAATCCCAACCCTCAGATCAAAATTCCAATAAGGAATGGACAAACAGGATTCAATTTGCTGAATCTTATTACAGAGCTAACGTCGGGCGTTAGCCCTAACACTCGTGTTAACCTCGAAGAGCGGTGGACTTGATCTTATCCATCATTGCTTAATAATTTGGCTAGAAGACTAAACGTCGACGTGTAATACCCCAGTTTGTATGTGCAAGAAATTCAAGGAGTTCTGTCAGAATTCGTCGAGTGGACTCTGTTAGATCGGTAGGCACCCTTAGAGGGGGGGGGGGGGGGTGAATATGGGTTTTAAAGACTTATATTATATTTTGAAATACTTGCTTATCATAAGAGATCAAAATAGTGATTTTGAATAAAGAACTAAATTGCTTTATAATGAAAGAGAGGATAATAAACAATTTAGAGAAATGAAGATAAAATCAACTTTATTACACAAAGAGAGACATGATTATTATTAATAAAATTGATTACAAAATTCGATTTCAATGACGCTAGAAATCAAGGCGAAATATGAAAGGCCCTTTTTGTTTTCTATACCGACTCGTATCCCCACGAACCGGTTGGCTTTAACCGATCCTTCCCCGGACACGGCCTCAAGCCGCTCTAGCCAACCCTTCCCCGGATATGACCTCGAGCATCCCCTAGACCTACACCCTAGACCTAGTCGCCAACACGAGGTGAATTTCTGCCCTAAGTCCTACCCAGACCTAGTCGCCAACACGAGACAAATTTACTACACGATTTAAAAGAGATGGATAAATGAAATAACAACAATAATATAAAAACTCCCTATATGGCTCTCTTGGAGAAGTAGACGAATACCCACAGTGTATGATCGTAATCGATGCATCTTTCATCACGATGATGACGCGTGTTGAAATCTTCTCTACGGATCTCCTTAAGCCTTCATGGATTTGTGGGTGTATCTCTCTGAACCTTCCTCTCTATGCTGTGGCACGAAGCTCTGGAATTTAGGATCTAAAAAGGATGAAGAAGACGGATCCAAAGGGTCCTTTTTATAGCCTCAGCGCTAGCGCCTGCGCTACCGCTACCGCTGGCGCTATCCCATATTAGGTCATATTTGGTGCGGGAGAATCTTCAATCCGAGGAAACATTTTCATCTTGCCTTCTGTACTCCACGCTATCGCCTGCGCTATTCGCTACCTCCTGGCGCTAGCGCCTTCTAAATGTACTCCTAGGATTGCGCTAATCATCGCTAGCACCGGGCACTAGGTGATACCGCCGGCGCTAGTGGGCATGTTGGAATTATTGGTCCAATTTTGGGGGCAACCTTCTTATGTCATCCTTGAGTCATATGGACTTTGTTTCCTGCACACTTAAACACACAAGATCAAATACACATAGGATTTGTTATTCTCAAACCTAGGAGATGAGGAAGACCATGTTCCAACAAACTCCCCCTTTTGATAATAACAAATCCATTAATGATAATTAAGAGCATTAATATATAAGCATGATGAAACCTACTTGTGTGTGTGTGAGAGTGATGACTTAGGATAATTATCGATTCTAGTATTTATAATTGCTCCCCCTAAATACATGCTCCCCCCTAAGTGAATGCTCCCATAATATGTAAGCTATCATCTTAATCATGTTAGTTTTCCATTTTGATAGCGGATTATATTTATCATGTTAGTTCTCCCCCTTTTGTTATTAGCAAAAGTGGGTAAGGAAGAAAAACACATAAAAGTTTTGATAATAAGATAAAGGCATGATCGAGCTTTGAGAGAGAAGGAAAATGATAAGGAGTTTTAGAATAATTTTCATAGAAATAAATCAGAGTTTTTAGCATAAGTATGTTCATAGAAATAAATCAGAGTTTCGTTAAAAGGATTAATATAGCATTTACCGTGCAAGTTTACTCAAAAAAGTTAAGCATGAAAAGAATACAAGGTAAATGTAATGTTGCGGTAGACTTATAAAAATACAACAAACATCTTTTTGTAAGACATGATGATTCATAAAATGAAAAAGATGGTTTTGTAAATCATTTTTCTTTGAAAAGATTATCATGTAATAATCAAGCATGAAAGAGATGTATGAAAAAGAGACTACTACAATGTTATTCTAATTCATAAAGTCAAAATATACCAAACATTGTAGAGAGCATGCTAGGTTATCTAGTGCATTTAGATATTAAAAGTATTATAGAATTAGCATTAGAATCCAATACTCATGAGAAGAAGTGTTATGGAAGATAATGACATGCACAAATGTGTATTTTGAAAAGAGTAAACAAATGTTATAATCAAAAAATACAAGACAAATGTAGAGTAAAGTGCATAATAAAACATAAATAAGATTACTTCCACACACTTTTTATGCACGAAAAAAATGTACAACTACCAAGGTGCTTTGCACACACAATGCACATTAAGACTTATCAGGGTGCAAAGTAGTGCTTGGGGGATCACACAATTTTATTTTTCAATATCAATTTTTTGATCCGGTGTACTTAAGAATACGTGGTTTTTTTAAAAAAAATGAAGGTTTGCACAAGACACTTTACTAATCTTTCCAAGGTGCTCAACCTCACAACGCTTATTAAGACTTATCAGGAGGTTTAAGTTGTGTTTGGTGGAGTTAACTTTGTCAATTTATTTCATGTTTTTGTTTTGTACAAAGTTCTCCGAATACACTTGTTTTGCAAACCAATGTAATTTTGAAAGCACAACCACTTTTCTTAAATATTAAGAGTGCAAATAAAGGTGGTGTAGGTAAGATACTTGTGCAAAGTTTAATTCATTGTACATTTACAATACACAAACATGCATTCTTAGATTAAAAGCACATGTAGACTTTGCCAAAATAAGTGAGTGAATAAAAATCATTATCAACCATAAAACATTTACTTATATTTAGAGGCATGCTAAGCTTGGTTCTACGCAACCTTTTCATTACAATTGGTGCACATATGAGTAGATATATCAAAATATGATAAAAACAATGTTTAAAGTAGTTTGAAAAGATGAATTATAACATTGTAGAAGGTCTAAATGATGGGTTAAATCATGTTTGATTTTTAATGAAGTCCATACAGTATTTTTGATATTTTGAAGAATAATTTTGATTTAAAGTTTGAACTCATAAGATTGATCTTGGACTTCCCGAGGTCTACCCTATGAGGGGTTCGCCCGGTAATAGTAGATGAGACGATAACCCAAATCTCCCTTTCGCAAGATATATGTAAAGAGAAAATTTAAGTTTAAAAAATACTTGTTGATACTTGTTTTTGTTTTATATTTTTGTATTTGATTTTTGCATATAGAAATAGAAATCAAACAAATAACCAAAGTAAGAAAAATATTTTTTGTAATTTGGCTTTTGTAATTTTGTATTTTAATTTTTCAATTATAGGCAGAAATGCAAAAATGAGTAGTACAAATAAAATAATATATTTTTTTGTGATTTTTCAAAATTTTAAAATTACAAAAAATCAGACACTTGAGCTAGCGCCGGCGTTAGGTCCTAGCGCCTGCATTAGCTTCTAGCGCATGCGTTAGCTCACAGAGAGTGCTAATTTTAATCATATAACCTAGATTTTCTTCGATTTCACTTCGAATTTTGCTTAATTATGTTTGTGCAATGTAAGACCAGTCTAATGAAGTGAAGAGACGAGAAGAAATCACAAAAAGTTGCGGAAGTTAAAATTTTAGAACATGGGTTTCATATTGATTAAAGTTCTATATTCATTAAGCCTTAATTCTTGAGTTTTGCACAACCATTTAAGCTTAATATTATAGGATATGCAAACAAAGAAGACATGATTGAACAAAACAGATATGCATGATTTTATTGATAATAGATTGGTCATTTATAAATGAAAAGCTGACTTTTACTTTTGATTTAATTTGATTTGCAAACTTCATCTAGGCTTTTTGGGGACAAAATCAAATTTCAAATATTATATTAGATGACCATGCCATGATATATATTTTCTTATATCTTCATTTTGATTTTTCTAATGCTTATATTTATAAATATAATGTATGTTGAAAATGATAGGAAATGTAAGCACAAGATATCCGTTCGAATAGGCCAAATAAGCATGATTTGAATGATTAGTACGAGATGATGTTTTTGCAAAGAGTAATATGGATATGCCCCAGATAAAAGTACCCAGCCTGTATATCTTGGTAAACATATAAAGCCTAACATAGACACAAATATTCTTTAGGTAACAATGTTAGTATGATAAGTTTGAGATTAATGTTATGCCAAAGTTTGATAGTGTTTCAACTTATAGACCTAGAATGAAGTGAAGATTCTATTTGATTTGATCTTATTGATAGCAAGATGATTCTAAGGTCTAAACTTGAAATAAATCACAATACACACATAATACACCAACCATGGTAAACAATTATAATACCAATTGTTATCATATAATTCATATACATGTGATAAAGATAGTTGTTTTTAAATGATTTTTTATATGAATTATGATATATGATTTTTAGAGAATTTTATTAAAGGACATCAATAGATCATGGTGGTGCGTGTGGCATCAGTATTTAAGACAATTAATCTTTCAATATGTCTTTTGTGATTTTCTTTATAATTTAGATAAATATCTCATAACAAATTTAGAGTTTTATTATGGATAATATAAGATATTTATAAGCAATGAATATAAGAATAATAGATAAGTCATCAAAATAAAATATGATTTTGAATTTTGATCAAATTGATTTATAGACTCATTAAGTTTTAATAGATAAGATCATATTTCTTATATAAGATGACCATAACATGATATCTTAAAAAATAAGAAATCAAAAAGAAAATTGGAAAGACATTAAAGCATATCATGAAGTAGAAAATTTGTATATTTCATTTTTGAAAATATTCTACTTCATGCATTTGGTGATACCTAATGAATAAGTGATTTAGGTATCCAAGGGGACCAAGTGTGGTGGTTCCTTTGGGTACCCAAATATAACGTGTAGGTTTGTGGGTAGATATTGATGAATGGGTCCTTTCATGTGAAGTTAATGTTTCAGTTTTAATTTTGGGCCTCCATTCAAATCTTGGTTTATTGTTATTCTTATGCATCAAATTTCTATTGTCATTATCTTTATTTTGAAAATTATAATTGGAAGTATCGTTCATAGGAAATTTGTGTAGTTTTATTTTTAAGTTGGGAGAAACATGATTTTGTAAATAATGGTGATTTTGATTTTGATTAACAAATCCTTTGTGTTCCTTACTCCCATTATTAAGCTTAGTTAAGATGCTCATATTCATATTCAACTTATTTTTAGATATAGTTTGATATTATGAATTTGTATTTATAATTTTCAAAAGCAAGTTGATTTTTGATTTTAATTCATCATTCTTGATCTTTAGATTATGCCTAGCTTTATTATAGGCTATTGTGCTATTGTTAAGAGTAGAAACAATAGAGTCAATATGATTTTGATAGTCATTTCTAAATTCCTCAAATGTTTCGTCCATCTCTTTGATTTCAATTTTATAACTTTTGCATGTAGCACAATCACTTTTCAAAGATGAATTTTATAAAGATAATTTTTCATTTTGTTCTCTTACAATTAATAGTTCTTTTTCAAAATCCTTGAATTTTTCTTTAATATTATTACAATCAAAACACGGTTTTATATTTTCAATTAAAGTGAAAGGTGGAGAATAATTAAACACATCAATCTTTGTTTCTACATTAATTTTAGCTTTTAAGTTTTTATTTTCTAAACATAATTTTGAATTTAAATTTTTTAATTTCTTAATTTTATGCTTAGAAGTTTGTAGCAATTGTAATGCAGAAATACAATTGCAAAAGATGGAATTTGATTTTCTTACAGCGCTTTTGGATGCGATGAGATTTGAGCATAGAGTTCCTTTGTTATATTTATCTTTTTGGCATTCGTCTTCCAAAGACACGATTTCTTCTTTTCCACTTGATGTGCTCCATTGATTCATCATGAGAGGAGCTTTCTTGAACATCTTTGCAAGCTTTTATGTTCTCCAATTCTTGCATTTGTTTTATACCTGTAGATGGAGAATCATAAGTTATCTCAAGAAAATTCCACATCTCGTATGCAGTAGGAAAAGTATGAATGAGTTTGGAAATATTTTGATCTAACGCACAAAATAGACTATTCATAGATTTTGCATTTAAAACCATTTCATTTTTATTTAATACGCTAGGTGGCTTTTTAATAGTAATATTCCAAACTTTTTCATCTAAAGCTTTAAGAAAATTTTCCATTACTATTTTCCATCCTTTATAATTTCTTCCTTCAAATAAAGGTGGTTTAAGAGATTTTTCTTCTTCATAAAAATTTACCCCACTTGTAGAAGGGAGATCATGAGACGACATTATTCTCGGTTTGTTAAGCCGATTGGAATAACCTAGCTCTGATACCACTTGTTGAATCGGTAGGCGCCCTTAGAGGGGGGTGAATAAGGGTTTAAAGAAAATATATTATATTTTGAAATACTTGCTTATGATAAGAGATCAAAATAGTGATTTTGAATAAAGAACTAAACTGTTTTATAATGAAAGAGAGGATAATAAACAATTTAGAGAAATGAAGATAAAATCAACTTTATTACACAAAGAGAGACATGATTATTATTAATAAAATTGATTACAAAATTCGATTTCAATGACGCTAGAAATCAAGGCGAAATATGAAAGACCCTTTTTGTTTTCTATACCGACTCAAATCCCCACGAACCGGTTGGCTTTATCCGATCCTTCCTCGGATACGGCCTCAAGCCACTCTAGCCAACCCTTCCCCGGATATGGCCTCGAGCACCCCCTAGACCTAGTCGCCAACACGAGGCGAATTTACTACACGATTTAAAAGAGATGGATAAATGAAATAACAACAACAATATAAAAACTCCCTAAATGGCTCTCTTGGAGAAGTAGGCGAAGACCCGCAGAGTCTAATCGTAGTCAATGCGGTCTTTCGTCACGATGATGATGCTTGTTGAAATCTTCTCCACGGATCTCCTTAAGCCTTCATGGATTTGTGGGAGTATCTCTCTGAACCTTCCTCTCTATGTTGTGGCACGAAGCTCTGGAATTTAGAATCTAAAGAGGATGAAGAAGACGGATCCAAGGGGTCCTTTTTATAGCCTCAGTGCTAGCGCCTGCGCTACCGCTACCGCCGACGCTATCCCATATAAGGACATATTCAGCGCGGGAGAATCTTCAATCCGAGGAAACATTTTTGTCTTGCCTTCTGTGCTCTGCGTTACCGCCTGCGCTATCTGCTACCGCCTGGCGCTAGCGCTTTCTAAATATACTCCTGGGATTGCGCTAATCATCACTAGCGCCGGGCGCTAGGTGCTACTGCCGGCGCTAGTGGGCATGTTGGAATTATTGGTCCAATTTTGGGGGCAACCTTCTTATGTCATCCTTGAGTCATATGGACTTTGTTTCCTGCACACTTAAGAACACAAGATCAAATACACATAGGATTTGTTATTCTCAAACCTATGAGATGCGGAAGACCATGTCCCAATAGACTCGACGAATCGTCGAAAGGTTTCGACGAATTGTCGAAAGGTCTCGCCAAATCATCGAAAGGTCTCGACGAATTGGACTTAGTCAGCGAAATTCTGATGTCTCGATGAATTGTCGAATGCTCTCCATGAATCATCAAATGATCTCTATGAATCGTCAAGAGGTCTCGACAAGTCTCGACGAACGCTGTGTTTCAGCGGTTTATCGAAGTGTCTTGAGTGGTCTCAACGAATCGTCGAAAGTATCTCGACGAATCGTCAAAAGGATCTCGACGAATCGTTGAAATGACTCGACGAATGTGACTATCTTGAAGAATTTAGATCATCATTCGACGAATCCAGGCAGAGCGGTGATTTTTTATGGAAATGGAAGTGCCGATCCTTCATCGCAACTGTCCAAATTGTTCTGAAAACTGAATCAGATGGCTAGGATTATTTTGAAATCCTTTAAAGAAGGCTTGAGAGATAATTATCAGTTTATTTCTACCGCCTCTTTCTCTCTCCAAACATGCGGTCACTGAAAGCTCGAGGAAGAAGAAGAAGGTATCTTCTGCCATTGACGGAGCTTCGAAGCTCTGAATCGCGAGATGTTTCCAGATACGCAGAGAGCAGCCCGGTGCGGTTCTTTCCATCCGCTTGAACTCCACCGAAGAGAGCGGGAAGGGTAGCGATCATTCCAACCCTTAGCAAGCTTCTTTTTGAGTGCTCAGTTAGATTGTATGTGGAGCTATGACACCGAAATGATCTTCGAGAGTAACGAATCTCCTTCTAAATCTTTGGACATGTTAGTCCTTTGATTAGCATAATATTGGGAAGAATTTAACTAATTTGTGGATTGGTTCTTCCGATGGGTTGATATGGATATCCCCACAGAAATTGCATATAGAGTCTAGAATCGAAGTACGAACATGGGCATGTTGTGTCAAGCCCATTTGGACAGGTTGGTCTGGATTGGTGATGATTATTGCTTATTGCGTGCCGGAGAAAACTCCGTAAAGCTATGGACTCGCAATGGATGAGCATAGTATTGAGCAAATTACAAAGATTGTGTAGCACTGGTGTGCACAACAGAAGCGGAAGGGCCTGGAGAGCCTAGCTTTATGTAACGGGCACAATGGGAAGCCATACCCGCGTCGGGTAGAGTTGATCCCGACGTTTTGAGCATTGGCAATGCTGAACCGAACCCGTCCCTTAGCCAGTCAATGATGAGGTTGCTCCTCCATTTCTCTGTGGGAATTTTGGGAAAGGAACTGTAAGGTATGACAACCTTGACAGTAAAGATCATAGTTTATCTAAGTTGAAAAAGTACTTAGATCCGCAGTGTAACTCAAGGAGTACGCCGAAAGTGTGCCATGAGATAATGAAGCGTAAGGCTGCGAGAGCCTACGTTGGTGATGATTGCAGATATAATTGTATATGCTGCTAACTCTTTCTTTTTGGAAAGAAGTACCACCGCCCCGGGAATAGGGTGGGGTCGTTATATATTTTGGTCAGCTAAAGTTGATGGGTTGCCTGTTTTCCCATGTTGTTGTGGAATTGTTTGTACAGGTCCTGGCGAGACAAGCGGGAAATAGCGGGTTAGAACCCCAACTACTGCGTTGTGCGGGCCCTCGAAGGCCAAAGTGTTTTGTTTACTATTTTTCATGTGTGGTTGACCTGCGCACCGATGTTTGGAAGCCACCGTTGATGTATATTCATTACTAGTGAACAAGTGGACAAAGTGTAATCTGGTTTAACTTTAAATAAATGCTTCCGCTGTGTATGACTCTGTGTTTGCTGAGATGGTTTTCTTTGAAATTATTAAACTACTAATTACATAACACTCGTTACTGTTCATTTAATATGGCATGGGGTCCCGGTCAGACCTACTGTTATATTCTATGCAACGGGGAGGGTGTTACACGACATTAGTGTCACAACCCGCATTTTCCATGTATATAAATATATTATCAGTGTACAACCCCGATATTCGCCTAGTGGATGATCAAATCCAAACAACGCTCGGCGATCCCATCTCAGCGGATCCGCTGGGACGATCACTTAGCCGGCTGCTCGCAAGAAGGCAAATGAGTCAAGAAGGCGAGCGGGGCGGGAGTGTGAACGAGGTCTTCACAGGTCATTCGCCCAAAGGAGGTGGACCAGATCTATCAAAGGCCACCCGCGGGAAGAGGCACGAGTCAAGTTCTTATGAGCCAGAGCCTCAAGGTCGACCGACAAGAAGGTGAGTGAGCCAGGTGCTCGTCGAATGATCGCGAGAGGATGGGTGAGCCGAATTTCTTCCAAAGTCTCCGGGATCGACGAATCTCCGTCTAGGTCAACGAACTAGGCCCGGCGCCCGACGAAGTGCGGGCTGTGTTCGATGAATCCGCTGGACTCGTATGTTCGACAAAATTATCTCTCTATCCTCGTTGGCCTGCCATTAGCCTATTCAAACAGCGGAGTTTAGTTGTTAGCAGGCCAAACTGAGGTGCGTTTAGTAAAATCGAAAGGCGGAATTCAGCTATTGACAGAACACGAGCAGAAAACTATAAATAGACCTTGAAGGGCACCTTGGGAGAGGATTCCGTTCTCAGATCTCTGAGCTTCTTCTTCCCTTGGTTACTTTGGTTTAGCTCTCTATCTCTCCAAGGTGCCCGAGTCTCAGCTTTGGCTTGGGAGGGGAAGCGCTCAACGATCTTCTGGGTTAGTGGAGGGACCTCCTCGCTGTGACCAGGGTCTTAGTCATCTTCCTAGTCTTCAGTCTACCTTCTCCGAGGGATCAGTAAGGGCTAGCTACCCCTCATTTCAGTGAGGGCCCCGAGCTTCACAAGAGGCCGATAAATCGGTTTCAACATTTTGGTGCAGTGAGCGTGGAGTGTGGCTGTTCCAAGAAAGTTCTAAGGAGCAGACATGACAGGAGGCGAGGACCAAGGCGAGGAGTTCAGCGAGTCACTACAGGTGGTGACGCCAAGGATGTTCACGGATTTTAGGAGGGAGGTGCTTGACACTTTCAGACTCACGGTCGCGGCGCTGTGAAGTGAGTTCGTGACCCCAGCACCTCAGGCGACCCCTCCCCCAACAGCGGTTGGCGAGAATGCCCCGGGGGGAAGGGCTGGAAAGGAAGTCGCCGGAGGGTCAGTGCAAGGCCTAGAGGGGCGAGTGCTGTTCTCCAGCCCGGCGAGCTCTGTGCCGGCGAGCGCGGTGCAGGCCAGCGCCCGCCCGGAGGATGCAGCACCTGTGGGAGTGGTCCAGGCGAATATCGTTCTCGCGAGCACGGTCCCCGCGAGCCCGAGTCTGGCAAGAGAGCTTGGGGGTCATGTGGAGCGAGAAAGGGTAGCAGAAGGGGGAAGTCCCTTCTGCGAGTTGGTACTTTCAGCACCTGTCCCGGCAGGGTTCGGAGAGTGGGACAGGGTGTACTACAATGGCAGGGATGACCCTGTCCAACATCTCCAGTCATTTGAGGACTCGGTCTCTATCTGGCCGATGTCAGATGCTTTCAAGTGTCGGCTCTTCGCTGTCACCCTTAAGGAAAAGGCCAGGGACTGGTTCCATCAACTCCCTACAGGGTCGATCTACGCTTTCGAGGATTTGCGCCGAAGTTTCTTGTTGTGATTCTCCACTTCAAAGAAGAGGAAGAAGGACGCCGAGTCCCTCTTCAAAGTGAAGCAAGAGAAAAAAGAGTCGTTGACTCTCTACGCAGATTGGTTCCAGGAAGAAGTGCTGCTCACTCAGGAGATGCCTGGGTTTGCACTCCAGCTCGCCTTCATGGTCGGGCTGAGGGAAAGTTTCTTTAAGATGGCTTTGAAGAGGAAAGCCCCCGTCTCCTACGAGGAGCTGATGAAGAGGGTGACGGAGGAGATTGAGAGTGAAGAGGCCAACCCGGAGCTTACCAAGAGGCTAGCAAAGCTCAGTGAGCCAGAGGTCAGGCAGCAGGAAGTAAGGAGAAGGGAAGAGCCCATGGCCCCAGAGGGGGAGTGGAGACAGCGTGCCGAAGGAATGCAAGGTCAGGGAAGAGGTTACAGCCCAAGAAGGGGTAACTTCTATGGAGGTCAAGGAAGACCCCATCAGCTGGGATGGAGACAGGGTCCGAGGCCATTGCCTCCCCCACCTCAGCAAGCCATGACGATCAGACGTGGACGAGGAGGAAGAGGATGGAGAGAAGAGGCGAGAGAAGAAGCGGGAGCAAGAAGGAGGAGGAATAGGATGGCGGAAGGCGAAACAGGGGAGGTGACGCCGCCGTATTGTGACTTCCATGATGAGGAAGGTCACGCGACGGCCACCTGCCCATAGTTCCTAGAAACAAAAAGGGGCTGAGTGCCCGCGCCGAGGCAACAGCAACAGGTGAGAATTGAGGAGGTCGAGCCTCGAGGGGAGGAGGAAGAAAGGTGTGAAGACAGAGTTGATGTGGGGAGTAGAGGAGGGATCGGGGTGATCCATGGGGGGTAGGGGTGGAGGCAACCCGCAAGGCTAGCCTCCATACCATCTATCGGCGGAGCGTGGCCTCAACATCCACTGCTCCACCCCCAGCGGAAAGAATTACTTTCTCCCAGAAGGACATGCCAAGATATGAAGACCCGTTCTGCGATGCGCTGGTCATCCAGACCGCCATCGAGAACTTCACCGTCTCGCGGATTCTAGTCAATAATGGGAGCTCGGTCAACGTCATCTTCAAGAAGGTGTTTGACGAGATGAAGGTGGAGGCCAAGAGGGTGTTGGCCTCGGATGGCCCCCTATTCGGCTTTTTGGGAGAAAGGAAGGAGGTAAAGGGTGGAGTGGGGCTCCATGTGATCCTCGGAGGGCAGTCCTAGAATTGCCGCTTTGTGATAGTGGACGCCCCAAGCAGCTACAGCGCCATCTTTGGACGGCCTCTCATCAGTGCGTTCAGATGCGTCCCTTCCACCTTCCACCAGATTCTCAAGTTCAACGCGGGTGGAGTCCAGGTACGGATCCGAGGAGACCCCAAGATGGCGAGACAGTGCTATGTGACGGCTGTCAACACCGTCACCTGGATGGGAGAAGCAGAGGAGTTCGATAAAGTGATGGAGGAGGCGACAGAAGCCGGAGGAGAGGATGGAGTCGAGGAGAGGACGGAGGAAGAGCAAGTTCATACCCAGGAAGGGGTCGTTGAAGGACCCAGGGAGAAGAGGGGAGGAGTGGAGGAGTTGATGATGGTAGGGGAGGAAGAGACGGAAGAAGGAGCCCAAGCGTTCGCTTGCGGCGGAGAGAAGGAAAGCGCTTGGGGAGAGCAATCAGGGCTGGAGGCCTTGGATGAGGTTGTGGAGCTTGAGGTCACCACTCGGCTTGGGGTGGTGGAGAAGGTCCGAGTCAGCGGGGAGCTCAGTTTGGTGGAGCGGGCTGAGATCCTATCCTGCGTGCAGGAGAATGTGGATGTCTTCGCTTGGAGCACCGCGGAGATGCCCGTGATCGATGCGGAGGTGGCTTGCCACCGCCTCAACCTCGACCCTGGCACCCACCCCATCCGCCAAAAGAAGAGGGCAACGACGGACAAGCTGGAGGGACCAATCCGCGAGGAGGTGAAAAAGCTCATACAAGCAGGTTTTGTGTCGGAGATCCAGTATCCAGGCTGGGTCTCCAATGTGGTCATGGTAAAAAAGGGGGGAGGTAAGTGGCACATGTGTATCGACTTGTCACTTCTTAATAAATCATGCCCGAAAGATTGCTACCCCCTGCCTAGAATCGATGCGCTGGTTGACTCAGCCGTTGGTTTATCTGTAATGTCTTTCTTAGATGCTTTTTCAGGTTACCACCAAATTCGCATGCACCCCCCAGTCATCAAAGATGTCTCCTTCATCACGGGGGATGGATGTTACTGTTATAAGATGATGCCCTTCGGGCTCAAGAATGCAGGTGCCACGTATCAAAGGATGATGGATCGGGTCTTTCGCGAACAAAGGGGAAGAAACTTGGAGGTATATGTTGATGATCTCATGGTAAAGAGCCGGGACCTTGGGTCTCACCTCCGAGACCTTGAGGAGACGTTTGGGACCCTACAGAAGTATAAGATGAAACTCAACCCCTTAAAGTTTGTCTTCGGGGCTAGCCAAGGGAAGTTCCTAGGCCACATGCTCACCCCGGCGGGGGTGGAACCTAACCCAGACAAGGTCAAGGCAATAATGGAGTTGGGGTCGCCAAGAAACCAGAAGGAGGTTCAGAGCCTCACGGGGAAGCTGGCCGGACTCAGCAGGTTCCTCTCCAAGGTGGGAGAGAAGTGTGCGCCCTTCTTTAAGGCGCTGAGGGACAACAAAAAATTTGAATGGACCCCGGAGTGCGAGGAAGCTTTTCAGGCTTTGAAAGGGCAACTCGCCCAAACCCCCCACTTAAAGGGCCGAGATCGGGAGAAGACTTATCCCTATACCTGAGAGTAGGACTTGAAGCGGTAAGTTCAGTATTGATCCGTGAGGAAGGAAGAAAGCAATTCCCTATTTACTATGTCAGCCGAGTGCTGAAGAAGGCGGAGCTCCGATACCCAATCTTGGAAAAGTTGGCTTTCGCATTGGTGGTGGCGGCTCGGAGGCTCCGGCCCTACTTTCAGGCACACTCCATCAGAGTAGTGACAGACCACCCGCTTCGCAAAATCATGGAAGGGGTGGAGCACTCGGGAAGATTGGCGAAGTGGTCCGTGGAGCTGAGCAAGTTTGATATTACGTTCGTGCCCAGGACATCAATCAAGGCCCAAGCAGTCGCCGACTTCATGGCGGACTACACATCCGAAGTGGGAGAACATGAACCGCCTCCCCCAGTGGCATGGAAGATGTTGGTGGATGGTGCGTCAGGAAAGCACTCCTATGGAGGTGGAGTCATCCTGGTAAGCCCCCAGGGGACCAAGATCGAGCAAGCTTTAAACATCCACTTCCCGATCACCAACAACCAAGCGGAGTACGAGGAGGTGATAGCGGGTCTGCGGTTAGCTCGAGAACTGGGAGTGCAAGATGTGGAGGTCTCGACAGACTTCATGGTGGTAGCATGTCAAGTCAAGGGAGAGTTTGAGGCAAAAGACCCGACCCTCCTGCGGTACTTGGAGAAGGTCAAGTGAGTCATCGAGCAATTCCACACTTTCTCCATCAAACACGTGCCAAGGGAAGAGAGCACCCCCGTGGACCTCTTAGCCAAGTTCGGTCCCCGAGCAGGGGGAATAGTTTCGGAACTCTTCCGACCCACCATCGATGAAGGAGAACTGATGGAGATAGATCAGCGGACCTCGTGGATGGATCCTTTCATCACCTTCCTATCATCAGGTAAGTTCCCCGAAGGAGACATAGACATGCGATGCTTTAGGTATTAGTCGGCTTATTACTCTTTGCATGCAGGAGGGCAGCACAGGAAGACTCTCTCGGGACTTCTGGCCCGATGTGTTTCAGAGGAGGAGGTTCTGAGAGTCCCAGAAGAAATTCACTCCGGGGAGTGTGGGAGTCACTCCGGGAGTCAAACTCTGGAAGGGAGGGTGTTGAGACAAGGCTACTTCTGGCCCACCCTCATCAAGGATGCGGCGGAGTTCGCAAGGAGGTGTTCAAAGTGCCATCTCAATGCTCCGCTCCAACTCCTCCCGGCTCAGAGGCTCTGAACCATCACTGCTCCCTGGCCCTTCGCCATATGGGGGTTGGACCTAGTTGGCCCTTTCCCTCAAGCTAGCTGCCAAAGAAGGTTCTTACTAGTCATGATCGATTACTTCTCCAAATGGGTAGAAGTGAAGGCGCTCGCCAAGGTAACATCTCAAGTTGTGAGGAATTTTGTATGGGGAGAAATAATCTGCAGGCACGGCCTTCCCCTGGCTATAATGACGGACAATGGGCCGCAATTTGCTAGCGAAGAATTCGTTAGTTTCTGCACCCAGCTTGGCATCGACCTAAGGTACGCATCGGTTCATCACCCGAGAAGCAACGGTCAAGTGGAGGCGGCAAACAAAATAATCGTCAACCTGCTAAAGAAAAAGGTGGAGAACCTCTGGGGAAACTGGGTAGAGCAGCTACCATCTATTCTTTGGGCCCTGAGGACAACTCCAAACACCGCCACCGGGGAGACCCCTTTCAAACTTTCTCATGGGTCCGAAGCAGTCCTTCCCATAGAATTTGAAGTAAAGACCCCCAGGGTGATCGCCGCAGGTGAAGGGAATGAAGAGTGGCTAGTGGCCAATGACGAGGAACAAAGGCTATCCTTGGACCTGGAGGAGGAACTTCGGGACAAGGCCACCGTCAGGCAGGAGGAAGTCAAGCGGTGAATGACCCGATACTTTGACAAAAACATCTGAATAAAGCACTTCTAGAAGGGAGACCTGGTCTTAAAGAAGCTCGACGCGGTCGGAGGAGAGGCCGCGGTAGGTAAGCTCGACCCCAACTGGGAGGGTCCATACATTGTAAGCGTGGTGCTCAAGTCAGGGGGGTATCACATCCAAGGTGTGGAAGGGGTACCTCTCGGCCGAGCCCGAAGTGGAGATGATTTGAAACGATTCTACCCTTAAAAGTTTATGGCAATATTAATTGTATATTTTACTTCACTTGATAGTCATAACTGTTATGTGAGGACAGGCAAGGTGATACATTTTTATGCTGGAATGCCCCAGATCGATTCCGCTCCCGGGCTCTCACTAGATAAGGGGGTTTCAGGTTGATCTCTGGAGAGGCTGGCAAGGTGACGAGTTTGTATGCTGGAATGCCCCAGATCGATTCCGCTCCCGGGCTCTCACTAGATGGGGAGTTTCAGGTTGATCTCTGGAGAGGCTGGCAAGGTGATGAGTTTTTATGCTGGAATGCCTCGGATCGATTCCGCTCCCGGGCTCTTACTAGACGCGGGGTTTCAGGTTGATCTCTGGAGAGGCTGGCAAGGTGACGAGTTTTTATGCTGGAATGCCCCAAATCGATTCCGCTCTCGGTCTCTCATTAGACGGGGGGTTTTAGGTTGATCTCTGGAGAGGCTGGCAAGGTGATGAGTTTTTATGCTGGAATGCCCCAGATCGATTCCGCTCCCGGGCTCTCACTAGATGGGGTGTTTCAGGTTGATCTCTGGAGAGGCTGGCAAGGTGACGAATTTTTATGCTGGAATGCCCCAGATCGATTCCGCTCCCGGGCTCTCACTAGACGGGGGGTTTCAGGTTGTTCTCTGGAGAGGTTGGCAAGGTGACGAATTTTTATGTTGGAATACCCCAGAACGATTCCGCTCCCGGGCTCTCACTAGACGGGGGGTTTCAGGTTGATCTCTGGAGAGGCTGGCAAGGTGACAAGTTTTTATGCTAGAATGCCCCAGATCGATTCCGCTCCCAGGCTCTCACTAGACGGGGGGTTTCAGGTTGATCTCTGGATAGGCTGGCAAGGTGACGAGTTTTTATGCTGGAATGCCCCATATCGATTCCGCTCCCGGGCTCTCATTAGACGGGGGTTTTCAGGTTGATCTTTGGAGAGGCTGGCAAGGTGACGAGTTTGTATGCTGGAATGCCCCAGATCGATTCCGCTCCCGGGCTCTCACTAGATGGGGGTTTTAGGTTGATCTCTGGAGAGGCTGGCAAGGTGACAAGTTTCGATGCTGGAAGGCATCAGGTCCATTCCGCTCCCGGGCAAGAAGATGAGTTCTTTGTAAGGTCAGGATGAAATGAATCAGGTTAGCGAGACTTCGGCGCTGACTCGATCCTTCTCGCTCGGCGGGCCTGCTCGCTCGGCGAAGAGAAACATTTCGCACGATAGTATGCGAGTGACGAGAATCAATCCTATGTGCTCCGGGGTATCCGATGCTCGGTAGAAAGGACGCCGGCACAGGGTAAAAGGCGAGCTCTCGCCGAGAAGAAAAATACTTCGCGAGACCTGGAGAAAAACGCATACCTAAAGGGTGATAATCCTAAGGCAAATAACGAGAGGCCAGAGCAGCCAAAAAGGTCCTATGTTTGTCTATTCAATAACTAAGATGCGAGAACGATCATCGCGGGAATAGCCTACATAAAAATGAACATCGAGATAAGCGAGAGCGAGACGCCGGCAAAAAAGGACAAAATAGCAGAAAGGGCGAACAACCGGCCTCTCTCGCAAAGGACCCCAACAAGGTACTTCCTAAGCAAGGATAAGGCTCGGCGACCTAAGTCTTACCATTGCCTCAGAAGGGAATGGGGGAGAGAGCGGTTTAGGTATAATACGACGAAAGGAGAATCATAAATTAAAGAGACGCAGATACAAGCATCAGAACGAAAGTCTTAAAAGCGCGAGCACAGGAAAACCGAGATCGCGCGAGCGCGAATAAAAGAGTGCATGCGAACGAAAAGTAAGGAGAACACACTGAAAAGATCAACAAAATATTTCCGTTTCATTTCTCACAAAAGATTACAGTCCCACGGCGGGCTCGCCGGCAAAAAGGAAAAAACCTTTTACATTATAAACAACAAAATTTTTTAAGGCGATTCGCCAGATAGTATTTCAGTCGCTCTCTCGACCCTCCGCCTCGGAGATGGGCGCGAATAAGTCTGGGACGACTTCCTCCACAGTGAACTCCATAGCATCGGGAACAATCATGTCCGCTCCTTTGAGAGTGTCAAGGACGAGCTCCGCCATCTCAATCGACCTCTTGCGGTCGGCTTCTTTCTCTTCCCGCGACTGACCGCGAGTCCCAGCTCGCGGAGGAGGGGGAGGAAGCACCGCCGAGGTCAGGTCATGGACCTGAGCCTTGAGGCAGGTGTTCTCCAGCTCCAAGACAGTGATCCGCGCATGAAGCCGGCGGACAGACTCAGCATCCTGCAAGAAGCGGGTTAGCGAGAGGAAAGCGAAGCCAAACTGGAAAGGATTTTTGCAAAGCACTTCTTACCAGTCCGCCTTGAAGACTGGAAAGGAGGCCCTCCGATAAGTCCTCCTTCCCCTTGAGCACCGCGACTTCATCCGCAGACCTCTGGAGCTCAACATTCAGCTCCTTGATCTCCCTATCCGCCGTAAAGTACCGACGACCCACCATGTGGGTTAGCTCCATCACCCGGAATTGGGCTCGCATCGCCTCATATACGACCCCCCTCGGCGTGAAGGACCGAAAGAGGGAGGCGTCCTCGCGACCGTAGAGGCCGAAGGCGAGGGCGAACGCCTCACCCCCGACCTTGTCATCCTCTACCCAGGAAGGGAGTAGAGAGGAGCAGACGACCTTGTTCTGATCGGGGTCCCACGCGAGCACCGGTTTGCCAAGCGCGTCCGCCAGATTCATGACGAGCTCGAAGTTGGTATGGCTCGTCGGCTTGGGCTTGGCGGCCATCCCCCCTGGCTCGCCCCCCTCTTTGACGAGCTCCTGACCCGCTGCGGAAGGAGAGGGGAGATCTGATTCGGATAAGTCCACGACCTCCTTCGCCTTGGCAGCAAGGGGACCCCTTTTGGTCTTCTTCGCCACCCCCTGCGAGGCAGGCCGGCGTGGGGGAGGAGGGCGCTTCTTTCCCGACGAAGAACTCGGGATGTCGCGGCAGGCCTCGGCGGCCGCGCGCGCGAGCGAGCTGGAGGTGAGGGAAGAAGGAGGCGCGTGAGGAGGGTTGAGGGGGAGTTCACGCTCTCCTGCGAAGATAGCGGGGAACGTTAGACAATCGAAGGAGGAGGGAGTAAGAAAGTTGGCAAGTGCGAGTCAAACCTTCTCCTGGGAGGACGGGTGGCAGGAGGTCCACTCGCTCTCGAAGGAAGGCAACCTCGAAGTTTTTTTCCTTGAGGTATTGGTACAGGGCCGCATCACAACCCCCTAGCGAGGTCGGAGGGTGGTAAGCGGCCTCGTCTCGCTGGGTGGGAGTTTAGGAGACGTTGCCGAAAGGACCCTTCACCAGGACGAACTTCTGCATCAAATAGTGGGACTTATTCACAGTCGCACAGACGACGACGTGCTAGCTCGCAAAGTGAGCCGTCCTGTCCTTGTACGCGCGGAACGAGAAGACCTTGTGGAAGACGAGCAGGCTGAACTTGATCTTCTCCGCCCTGAGGTAACTGGCGAATGCGGCCACCACGGCGATCGCGTTTGGCGTTAGCTGACTCGGCAGAACGCCGAAGTACTTGAGCACCTAGAAAAGTCAACAAGTGTTAGAGCGCCATTCGCGAAGCGAGTCAGGAATGTAAGGGTCGAGAAATGAATATACTTGGCGCACTTCCGGCCAAAGTGGGAGTCGCAACCCATTCTCGAAATGGGCAACGGGGATAGCGAGCTCGTCAGGATGCGGGTCACTGATGGTGTCCTGCTCGGTAGGGCAGCGAGCCATGAAACCGGAATGAATGTATTGGTCAGCGGTGGCCGGATATTCCTCCTTCGTGAGGTTAGCGCCGAAGAAAAGACCATCGAGGAAGGCCCCGACACATTTGGACCGCCCCTCAGCTTCCGTCTCGCCAACCATGATGTCTGGGATCTGTGAAGTCGCAGAGACCGCGAGAGCGAGCTAGGTCTGCGAGAGAGTCAGTAAGAGAGGAAGCGCGAAGAAGGAATAGTAAATGCGGTGGTTGGAAAGGAAAAAGGGTCGACTATTTATAGAAATGAAAAAGGCGGGAAGAAGTCGAAACGTCGGAATCTGCGGATAACGGATTCGCGCGGTACTCTTCCGCCTCGAAGGGATCTATTCGCTCCCAGCGAATCGTCACCCTGTCAAAGCTTTCTCCCATTAATCTTTGGCAGGCTGGCGCTAAGTAATAAAACACAAAAAGCCAGGGCGATACGCAAGTGCGAGTAATAGAAACACAAACATAATCCGCGCAAGAGCGAGCCAAGTAGGGTGAGAGAAGAGATGGTAAACAGGGAAAATAAAGGGCTCGCAAGCGAGTCAAGGTATCATTATTACAAACTTATAAAAATTGTTCGCGACCCCTCCTATCAGAGAGGAGGGGGAAGAAAACAATAAAAAGCAATACAAGAATCCTCAGTATCGCAGCCACTACCAGCGACCGCGACCCCGGACACCAGAGCGAGGGGGGACTCGCGCAAAGTGACCGGTTCGCCTGACTCGTCTGCCGCATGTAATCATCGATACATGCAATGTACACCCCGGGGGAGGTCGCGTCACCATGATCGGTCGCCCGTATCTCGGCGAGAACGCGCGCATTCGCGTCCTCCATCGCGGCGAACCTTTCCTCATTAGCGAGCCGATCCAGCCGATTCTGCTCATATAGATCCCCCAGCAGGGTGGTATACTTCTGGAATATCTCAGTAACCCGCCTCTTCATTCGCTCTGGATCGCTGGGATCCCCCAGAAAGTCGGCGACCTGACTCAGCGAGGGAGGTGGAGATACCTCCAACGCTCCAGACTCTGACTCGGAGAGAGGGGTCATGGGATTACCTGTGAAATGGGAATTAGCGACAAAGTGAAAAATAACACTCAATGGCGACAGTCTAACCTAGTGGAGGAATTCGAGTACTAGACCGCTGGCGGGAGGTGCCCGGCTGACCTCGGAATGCTTCAACAAAGGCAGGGGTGAGGGCCTTACCCAGACCGGGGGCGAGCGCGGGTACAGAGCCAAGCCCGGGCTCGGCAATCAACGTCCCTCCCGGGCTCCTCTGACCCAGGAGGCCGAATCCAGGAGTAGGGATAGTCTGGTTCGGCATGGTGGGCGAGTCCGCCGGAGGAGGAACTTGATCCTCTAGGGCCGCGAGAGGGGACACTGCACAGAAAGTAGGTGTGATTTAACGAGTCGAGAAACGTGAAGGAAGACGAGGTAAGCCGCTCACCTCGTTGCGAAGGCGAGTCCCGTCGGCCGATGGCCCTCGCATCCACAAGAAGAGCGTTGGCTCCACCCATAGAAGGGAGGTGGGTTTCTGTGATTGACCTTCCTGAGGCGCTCTCACCCAGGGGATCATTCTGCGAATAGGATAAGTAAGGTCGAAAAGGAAGAACATCAAACGAGCGAGCTTGGCGATAATATCTGCGAGGTGAGCCCGTCATCAGGAGAGTGCGGCGAAGAAGAAGACCCTCCCCCGCCAGTCGCGCGCCGAACGACCTTTGCCGTCCTTAGGGAGGGCGGAGGCGGAGAGCCCCGCGGGGAATTCCAGTAGGCAATGGCAGCGACTTTCCCCTTCTGGGCCGCTTGCGAGGCCTTTAGGCGAGCCAACACCTCGTCTTTTTTCGACATCACGTTGGGACCAGCGACGAGTGAGAAAAGATAGAGAAGAATAAAAAGTTCGAATGATGGCCAGGGAGAGTGATATATATAATAGTGGGCATGGGGCCCACCAAACGATTCTCGCCACATCACCAAGGGACCGGCGAATATCAAGGGTTGGATGATTCTTCGCGAGCCTAAATAGCCTCGCGAAGAGCGGGGATTGTGTACAACCCCCATATTCGCCTAGTGGATGATCAAATCCAAACAACGCTCGGCGATCCCGTCTCAGCGGATCCACTGGGACGATCACTTAGTCGGCTGTTCGCAAGAAGGCAAACAAGTCGAGAAGGCGAGCGGGGCGGGAGTGTGAACGAGGTCTTCACAGGTCATTTGCCCAAAGGAGGTGGACCAGATCTAACAAAGGCCACCCGCGGGAAGAGGCGCGAGTCAAATTCCCATGAGTCAGAGCCTCAAGGTCAACCGACAAAAGGTAAGCGAGCCAGGTGCTCGCCGAATGATCGCGAGAGGACGGGTGAGCCAGATTTCTTCCAAAGTCTCTGGGATCGATGAATCTCCATCGAGGTCGACGAACTAGGCCCGACGCCCGACGAAGTGCGGGCTGCGTTCGACGAATCCGTTGGTCTCCTATGTTCGACGAAATTATCTCTCTATCCCCATTGGCCTGCCATTAGCCTATTCAAACAACGGAGTTTAGTTGTTAGCAGGCCAAACTGAGGTGCGTTTAGTAAAACCGAAAGGCGGAATTCAGCTATTGACAGACCACGAGAAGAAAACTATAAATAGACCTTGAAGGGCACCTTGGGAGATGATTCCGGTCTCAGATCTCTGAGCTTCTTCTTCCCTTGGTTACTTTGGTTTAGCTCTCTAGCTCTCCAAGGTGCCCGAGTCTCAGCTTTGGCTTGGGAGGGGAAGCGCTCAACGATCTTCCGGGTTAGTGGAGGGACCTCCTCATTGTGACCAGGGTCTTAGTCATCTTCCTAGTCTTCAGTCTTCCTTCTCCGAGGGATCAGTAAGGGCTAGCTGCCCCTCATTTCGGTGAGGGCCCCGAGCTTCACAAAAGGCCGAGAAATCGGTTTCAACAATCAGAGTGGGAAAAATAAGCATTGTGGTGCCATTCGTGTAGGAGACAACTATAGGTGCTCAGGCAACTCCAATTCTATGTTTGCTTTCATAAAAGACATTCATTTGTATAAAAGTTATGTTAAAAGACATAATTTACAATTTTAAGATTTAGACCGTGTCCCTCGGTCCAATGGATCATCTAGTCCATGAGTAGAAAAAATAATTACGTGGCGGAAAAGAAAGTATGAAGTTTGATTTACCCTATACGAGCATGAAGACCAAATCATCTAGCTAATGATATGCAAAACTCTACATTTATTATAAGTAGGAAAAGAACTTTTTACGATCTTCAAAGTAGGGTGACATTTGATTTAAATCATGCCATGAATAAGAATATGCAAGTTGTATACTTAAAATATCTATCATGCATCCTAGCATAAAACCTTTCCAGAGAGAAATGCATCAATAACAAAAGGGCAGTAGAAGCAGGCACAACAAGTAAACAATCTACATAAAGAAACAACATTGGGTGTCAACAATCTGACACGAACCCATAGAGATGTCAAAGTACATCAAAAATAGACCAAATAGTCAAAGAAAGTCACAGCTGACTAATCCTCACCAAGGAGGAGAAAGGAAAAACACTATCCAAGATCTGGAAGGACAACATGATCAACTTGCACAACTACCGGTCCGAACCTGAGGTATTCAACAGAAAAGAATGCCTCAGCAACAAGGCACATAAAGGCGGCTCAAAAATAATAAGATCACCAAGATCAAAAGATAAGGAGTTTACCAACTCCATAAATGAAACTGTATATCAACAACATATAAGACCATATTAACCATAATAGCCAAAAAGGTTATCAAGCTTAGCTAAATAATCAGTAAAAGTCTTGCACATAGCGCGACAATGATTTATAAGAAATGGTCATAGAAATATGCATTGTGTGGGCCAAATGAATCCATGAGCAAAACAACGAATTAGTAACACGGGACAAAAATAGGCACTGAGGTGGAGGCCACAATCTTCCACTCACCAACAGGCCAAAACACCGTCGGGTACCATGATTACACCAAAACAGACACTGTGGAAGAGGCCTCAATAATCTCTCTCACCAATAGTCCAAAACCAGCTCATCACGCCATCACTTAACACCACACACAACATGACTTCATTACACCATGATAAAAGGAGGAAAAATACCATAATTTTCATGAACAACCAGCCACTCAACGAATCCAGATGTCACTCAACAAATTGCACTAACATTCGACGAGTCCTGGCAGATCACTCGATGAATTATACAGACAACTCGATGAATTTTCTAAGTCTCGACAGATTCGTCAAAATCACTCGACGAATTCATTGAGTCACTCAGCGAATTATATAAGATCTCCACAGATTACTCTAAGATCTCGACGGATTCGTTGAAAACACTCGACGAATTCTACAGGGTCTCGATGAAATTCGGCAGATTACTAAGAATTTTCCAAGGAAGGGCCATTCGACAAATTCGTCGAATTCACTCGACGAATAACATAAGGTCTCGACGAAATTTTTGCAGAACACTAAGAATTCTCTAAGGAAAGCCATTCAACGAATTCGTCGAATTCACTCGACGAATGAGACTTAATTACTCGACGAATTCTGGCAGAGGCTTTGCTAAAATCTGAAAACTTAAAGATAACTCCTTTATAGGATCAAACATGATAATTTTAGCAAAAGTTTAGGAAGAAAGTATGAACAAAAACTCAAACAAAGGGAGGAGTCCGCCACTTGCCTTAAATTCTTTGATTTCAACTCCAAAGCACTCCACGCCACGAATCGAATACTTTCTGAAACTTTTCGGTCATGGAAAAGGGTTAGGAGCACACGCACTAATATCAAACATCCATGAAATTGAAAAATACTCAATTATAACGCACTGCACCACACACACCGGGAAACTCAACACAAATGTAACGCCCGTATGACGATATTACGTCATTAAGGATTTAAAATAATTACCCAAAATTCTGGGGCGTTACATTTTGCCCTAATGCCAGGCGTTATCTATCTAGTCGGATCTTCGAGACCTCTCGTCGGCCAAGAAACTTCACGCCGACAAGGAGATTCATCAAGTCGATACCTAACGCTAGCGTTAGCACTAGCGCCCATGTCGACTTGATGTATAGTCGAATTGATCTAGCCGATTGACTTGACGTCTCATTGATATCTTCCAGTAGATAGGAAATGCCTGACATATCACCAACGCCAGCGTTAGCTCCTGCTACAGAAACCTTGCTTTCTACAGCTGGGAAAACCTGGGGTGTTACAGAAGCATCGCTCTCAAAACAAGTCTCGTGATACTCTTCAAAGGATCCAACACCCTCCAGTCAAAGAGGGTCTGCTCCCCTCCTAAACAATATTGGAACAACATCCCCCCATGCATCTCCAATTGACTCATCGTACTACAATCAAAGCCGCGTGCACAATGAAAAAAATATTCTGCTCACAACACGCATAAAGTTTAAAAATATGCGCTAAAAACACATATTTGCGTCCAAACATATGTACCATGCACTGTTCCATGAACAGCCATACAAAACACTTGTGCGACTGCTTTCCCGGCATCACACATTTACACTTAAACATTTACATCTTGCACGGTTCCGCTATGCAAACCACATGAGCAACCCGTTTCCCCCACCAGAGCAGGAACACCAACATATGTTGCATTTCAACGTATAATCTACAACATCACGTACATTCGCGCACCACGCACCCTCTCCCAGTCGCTCGCATTCACTCAGCTCTTCAGGCCCACATGCAATCACACACATTTTCGCACATGCTTTCATGAGTCTGTTCTATATCACCCCGCGCACATGCATTCGTGCTCACACATTTGTGGTTGCGCATCCCTGAGCATGCCTCTGACACTTGCGTCCTTCACCCACATGCACAGGAACACATGCACAAGCACAACTATCTTGTGTGATTCCCTTGAATACTTCTCTAACATATCAAGTTTTACCTAACACTTAAGCAATGATGAATTGCATTGATTTGCTGAGCATGATTTTTTGAGGTTTTCTACGTGAACAACCTCAAAATGTGGGCATTTGATGGGTTTCCCTTAAACTATACAAATATCTGAACCAAAGCTTCTGACCCATAACCCCGACCAGCTTGCCAAAATGGTTCGCATTGCCATGCAGGTTCACGCCTCGAATAGAAGACCACAGTGTGTGCACCCCGAAGGGATACACACGCACACGACAACGCGCTCCCGTGATAATGAGCAAGGCCACGCATTTAGGAGCACACACGTGGTAGCGCACAAGGCCACACACGTGGTAGCACACACATGCTCCCTACGCGCATGTGCGTGGCAGCACAGATGCTCCCGCACACACGACAGTATGCCCTTGCATGCCCATCGTCGCCACTCCAATGGACTTGACCGGGATGCCCAAGTTGCCCGGGCCTCCCAGGGGGCATGGTCGCATATCCCTAAAAATGGCATTCCGTATGACCAGAACCATTCATTTATATTTGCCCGATCAATTACCAAGAGGCGCAATTACCTCAAAATGACAATCCGTGGGCTGAGCAACATTTTATGACAAAATGTGGGCATTTGATGGGGTTCCCTTAAACTATCCAATTATCTGAACCAAAGATTCTGACCCATAACCCTATCCGGCTCGCCAAAATGGTTCGCATTGTCATGCGTGGTCACACCTCAAACAGAAGACCGCAGTGTGCTTACCCCGAAGGGATACACACGCACACGACAATGCACTCCCACGATAACGAGCAAGGCCACGCATTTGGGAGCATACACACGGTAGCGCACAAGGCCGCACACATGGTAGCGCGCACATGCTCCCTACGCGCGTGGGCGTGGCAGCACACACGCTCTTGCACACATGATAGTACGCCCTTGCATGCCCATTGTCGCCTCTCCAATGGACTTGATCGGGCTGCCCAAGTTGCCCGGGCCGCCCAGGGGCATGGTTGCATATCCCTAAAAATGTTAATCAATGTGACCCGAACCATGTGTTTATATTTGCCAAATCAATTACCAAGAGGCGCAATTACCTGTGCGCCCCCTCCCCATGCACAACACCAAAAAAAGTATAAAATGGGCCCCATGCCTTCATTTGCAGGCATTGTTTTAAATGTTCTCCGACATGTCCGACATGCCTCATGATATGTCATTTTTGAGGGCAAAATGATATATTTTTCTAAAAAAATTAGATTATGTCATTTTGTAAAATACAGTCCGACATATCCGATTTTTCTGATATATCGGCCGACGCGACTTTTAAACATATCGCCGCTATTTTATTTTATGCTATATTAGTAGACTTGCTGCATATGTTTAAATCACCTATATATAATATATTATGTATGTTTAAATTGATTAGACTTATTGTTTTGATTTTTTAACATTTTATTTTTATAATTAATTTTGTATAGTTTTTGTATAATATTAAATATTGAAAGTGCGCAATGTGCCTCTGAGTACACTCTAGAGGGGGTGAATAGAGATTAAAAAATATTTCTATCATATTTATGCACACACAATACAAACACTAAGTGTTATGCTTCAACAATACCTATCACAGAATAGAATTAATGTTGTTTAAAGAAAAGCAGAAAAACTGTAATCTATATGGGACATCACATAAAATTAACACACACAGAAGGCACAAGATTTTATAGAGGTTCCCCAAAATATGGGTAGTCCTCTCTTCTACCACCTGGTAGGAATGCACAACCTGTGCCTGAGACTTTTGATAAGGAGACTCTTAGAACCAAAAATATTTTGCTTAGGAGATCTTGAACCACTCAAATATTTTGATAAGGAGATCTTGAACCACTCAGATCTTTTGGTAAGGAGATCTTGAACCACTGAATCCTTTGGAAGAGGGATTCTTAAAACTCTGTACACTTGAGGAAGATGAAAAAGGAAAGGAGATGGAGAAGAAGAATTTTGTTCTCAAAATTCTGTAGAAGCTTTCAGCTTCTATTTTCCCCTTCAATGGATCTGCTAATGATGAACCCTTGCTTATGATTGTGATGATTTGCAAGAGTTATATTCTTCATATCCTCTTGTATATCTTTTACTTGTTATCTGGCTGTTATATGATGTTAATGAAGAAGCAACACTATTTTCTATCCTGAGAGAGCACTTGTTTTCTCTATTTTTCTCTGTTAGGGTTTTAGGAGGAAGAAGAAGAAGTAGAAACCCTAATTGACAAAACTGTAGCAGATTGTGATGAATGCTCTATGTTTTCTTCTCTTCTCATCCTATTTATTTTCCATGATTAATTTTGAATTTGTTTCCTCTTTTGGATTGTTCTAAAATGGCATAGTCTTGGACAATTAATCTTTCTTTCTTCTTCTGTTCATGACCCGTCTGCCAGATGTTTGAATCCTTTTCAAGAAAGCTTTTCCCATCTTCTTTAATGCTTCTCTCCATTCTAGGCAATAAATAAGTCGTTGTAGAACTGCCTTTAGTGTTGTGGGCCTTTAGAGAGAGTTCTAGCAGGACAACTGAAAAGGTTTCCTTTTCAGACTGTATTCAACGCTGCGCCGACTTCTTTCTCTCTCTTGTCGACGCACCTTAGAGTTCTGGTAAGAGTAGCTTTGAATTTCTTCTAGCTTTGGTTGAACTCTGTTGTCGATGTTACGTCGATTACTTATCGACGTAACCGTCGAGTTGAAGACTTGTATTTGAACTTCATTGTCTACGTCGAATTATAGTCGACGTTGCGTCGACTTCTGATGGCTTTGACAGAAACTTCCTTCTGCGTCGAATTGAAGTCGAGGTTGCGTCGACTTCTAAGATGACTTTGACATGCTCCTTCTTCTACGTTGACTCCTATTCGATGTAGCATCGACTAGATATACTTTGATAGAGAGATTAAGTTGCTTGGACTTCTAGTTTGAGTTGCGCCGACATCGAGTCGAAGTTGCGTCGACTTATATTCTACGCAAGTATCAATTCAACTCAGACTGTGCTTGTCCTGACCTAGTCTTGACACTCTAAGTTAAGTATGACATCCTAAGACATCTAATGACCAAATTACCCTTACTATACAATGTGGGTAATAAACCTTGAAGGTAAAATCATTTATATTTAATTTGTTAAGTTAAATCAAAAGGGTTTTTCCCAACAATCTCCCCCTATTTATCTTAACAAATTTTACATATTATTTTAAAGTGATTTTACACATTCTTTTACATAAACAGAAATACATACAAGACAATATAGATAGTAAAATATGGCAGAATGAAATCACAGACCATTTCATACATTGTCAAGTAAGTTATATTGCCACTACAAGAAAATTGACATTTAGTGACGAAAATTTTGGTCACTAAATATTGCGGTTTGATCACTAAAGACATTTAGTGACCAAATTTAATCCGTTACAAGGTGGTTGCAAAAAAGGGCGTCACAAAATTTCTTTAGTGACCAAATAAATTTCCATCACTAAATATATATTTTTAGTGACAACTAATTTTCGCCACTAAATGTATATTTAGTGACCACTGATTTTCGTCACTAAATATACATTTATAGTGATAACTAGTTTTCGTCACTAAATGTGCATTATTAGTGACAACTATTTTTCGTCACTAAATGTACATTATAAATGATAATTTTTTCATCACTAAGTATATTTAGTGACCAAATTTATTTAGTCACTAGTTGTACAATGCAATAATAACAATTTTTGGTTACTAAAATTATTATTTCATCATTAAATAAAACAATAAATAAAATATTCATTTGCTAAGAAAATCTTATGAATTAAAAGAGAAAGTTTTTTTTAATTTATTAATAGAAAAAAGGTGGGAAATAGCCCAAACCCTTTAGTACAGACTAATAGAGCTTTTAACTCTATTAAACTCAATACATAAAAAAATTCTATAATAAAAAACATTACATAATAATTCTTTCTTTACATGTAACACAAAATAAATAAACATACTATATTGAACAAATATATTGTTATTTCTCCATCCTCTCCAAGCTCCCTGTCTTCAAGCTCCTCATAGGCCTGCAAAAGAGGGAAATATAAAGTGGCATGCAAATAAGGGAAATACAAAGTGGATGGCGGGCAATGGAGTTCGATCGGCGTCAGTGTGCCATTGCTCTTGAGGAAGAAGACTATCCTGGAACCATACAAGGCGGTGCCCTGTAATTCTCTAACTTTGTGAACATAGGAAAGAAATAAGTCACAGTAGTCTAACATGAACATCCTCTTTCTCTCCGCTGCCTGGACACATTTATATAAGTAAAATATGTTTAAAAAAACATATATATTTTTGTGTGGTAGAGAAGAATCATAATTGTAACTTCATAAACATTAACAAAGTAACTCTTTTGATAAACAATAAGTGAACATGGACTTAAGAATGGATAAATAATAAGCATTGTTATTGGCAGAAGAAAACTTTGTATCCATAACTGTTGGAGAGGAAACCTGAAGTTTGAAGAATAGTGCAGGGGACAACATACCTTCAATTAGATCACAGAACTTAGATGGTGAAGGCGGCGCCTGGATCATCGTGCCACTTTGACATCTGCCTCCTTCAACTCAGGCGAGTGAACCGGGTCATCCTTCGCAGGAGAGGGACGATAGAATGGCGAAGAAAGCTTACAACTCAGGTAAGGGGATTTACGTAGGCGGAAGCGTGAGGAGGTTTTTGGCGAAGGAGGCAAACATCTTACAAATCTGGTGAAGAGGTTTGCTGAAGTGTCGAAATGAGGAGATCGTAGAAGCGGCGGCGTGAGGAGATTGAGAAGCGGCGTCGTAAGAAGATCGCTAAAGCGGCGCTGTGAGGAGATTGCGGAAGCGGCGACAAAAGATCGCGATGACCTAGCGGAAGCGAGTGGGTGAAGGAGGTTCACCAGCAGTTTGCGATACCTGAAAGAAAAAAGCATGTGATGGGAATTAATGGGTTGAATAATCTAACGGTGGAATAGTTTGAATAAATGGTAGGATTAAAAGGTCTCAAAATTAGTATATATATGTTCTTTCACGCATCTCTCACGATCGATCGTCAGATATTCCTAAGCCGGCAACCACTATACATTGCCTCTCTGATCGCGCCAGATTATTCTCAAGTCAACTCTTTTTTGCCGTTCGTTCTCTCACAGTATCCCACCCTATCCGTCGGCTCCCTCAACATTGACGAAGCTATGAAATATATTAGGGCGGTAACAACGTGGATCATATTACCTCCAAAGATGTTTTCATAAGAAACAAGAATTTTGATAGGCACATGACGCGCATTCTCATTATGAGAGAATAAATGAATTTTTTATGAAAGAAACTCTAAAAAATTTTGATAGCTAGTGACTAATTTTTTGGTCACTAAATAAATAATTTAGTGACTAAATTATTTTTGGTCACTAAATACTTTAGAAAAATTTACTATAGTGACAGAACTTATATTTAGTCACTAGTGACCAAATATTTATTTCGTCACTAAATATGCGTCTTTAGTGATGAACTATATTTCGTCACTAAAACTGTGTTTTTAGTGACGAAATATATTTTGTCACAAAGATTTTGTCACTAAATATCAGTTTTCTTGTAGTGTGTTCTTAATAATTGTATCCACTAGAGACTAGAGAAGTATTAAACTCATCTCAAAATTAGAGTTTCTGGACCTCACTGTCCTCTATCAGGAGTTTTCCTTTTTCTAGAAAAAACCTTTGGAACTACCTTCCTTGGAGCAAATGAAAGTGGTTCTTTATCTTCTTGAAGCTTCCTATCCGCTTCTTCATTGACTTCATCATCTTTGGGAAGCTCCTTATGAGATTTTGCATTCTCCTCAGCATCCTGACCAGCTTCTTGTGCAATCTTTGCAACTCATCTAGAAGCATATCATTCACAAGGAGCTCCTCCTAAGTTGATGGAAGCTCCTCCTGATTTACTGCAGGCAGTGCTTCATCATCTTGTGTTGGATCTTCCTGAGGCCTTTTATGATGCTCCCCTTAAATATTTGCAGCAAGATCCTTAACATTTGTAGCAGGCCTTACTGTTTGAAGTACACTAAGTGCATCTTTATCCTTCACCTGATCAACCTTTTCTGGGGCTGATTTTTCCTCCTCCTGAATATTCTCCCCCTTCTTAACCTTGCTGACAAGAGAGGTTAATAACTCTTTAGTGACCATGGAGGAGGAAACAAACTCCTTTAGAGCCATGAGAGACCCTCTTGAGTCAAGTTGCTCACTTTCTATTTGAGAATACTTTTTATTAAACTTTGGCTTCAGTGGCCATCAGGTCAACAAAGGTGCTGGAAGCCAGATCTACTGCCTTTGTTATTGCTTGTTCAATATCACCTTGAGGTGTTGGGTGAGAGGTAGAGGCAGGTGGAGGTGAAGGTGTGAGGTTCTCAAGATCAGGATGATCTTGGTAAGCAGGGGAAAGGGTTTGGTAGGTTTCAGGAGAAATATAAGCTGGTGGTGGAGATGGAACAGACTGATTGTCTGGAAGTGGGGTGGATGGTTATTTCTGTGGTTGGGGAGGAGAACGTGGTGTAGGTTCTGGAGCTGGTGTGGATGGGATGGATTGGAAGTTTTGCTCTGGAGTGACACCTTATTGTGCTGGTGGATTATTTTGGGCTGGAAGATCTGGTACTGTTGTCTCCATGACCTGTGGTGTTGGAGAGAGAGGAGGTGAAGGTGCAGCTTGACCAGGCTTGAGGATCTGCCTGGTCCATTTGGAGAAGATTCCAATGTTGATCCTTTGTCTAGGAGGAATGGCCACTCCCTTGGACTTGCACACCATTGGATAATGGTGGAAGAGCACCCGACTCATGATCCTCATGAAGGCATTTTTCTTATTAGAGTATTTATGAGACACTTCCCCCAATTTATCTTCTTATGCAAAACTAGGGTTCCCATGATCTGCAACAGCTGCCTGGGAATGGCATTGGGGCTGATATCTTGCATAACAAAACCTTCCCAACAATATCATCTAAGAACCTGTACTCTTCTGCTACATCAATCATCTTGAGATTTATTGGCTTCTCCTTCCTGAACTGCATGAGCTTCAAAACCTGGCTGATTTCTTCCCCTATCAATTCATCTGGGTCACTCCCAGTGGGTAGATCAAATGTTTGAGATAGTATTTCTGTAGATACACTGATATCTTGTATAGAAATTGTCCCTTTAAGGGACCCATCATCTGCTAAATAGACATTGTCCTTTAATTCTGTAAGTTCAACATCTAGAATCTTACACCTGGTAGAAATGAGCTTTGTTAGACCAGCAGACTAAAAAGGCCTCGAATGGCCTTGAAATTTTCGGCAGCAACATTGAAGGAATCCACATCCACATCAAAACCAGAGTTTAACTTGGGTGGAGCCATTGGATTGTAAGTACCTGCAAACATAAAAAAAAGAGAGAGAGAGAGAAAGAGACAAGAGCACGAGAGAACTGGAGAAAGAGAGAGCAAGAGAGTGAGGAGAGGAAAATTCGAAAGCGTAAATGATTCGACGCTGAAGTTGCTTAAAAGAAGATGATTCGTCGCAACTTAGGGTTTAAGCCAAAGCACCGTCGATATACAATAATATTCATCGCGTCAAAATATGCCAGAACAGCTTCTAGAAGAAATCCCGCGTGCGCTGGCATCTCGACGTTGCTTCAATTACTATTCAACGCAACTTCGAGATTGTTTAGGAATAAATAAGCCGACACATGCATCGATATGAACTTGACGCTACATCGAATAACATTCATATTATCCGCTTCGATTGGCTCTCAACGTTTGCGTCGAGTAGAACTCAACGATACATCGAATTCTATTCGACGCAACTTTGAATAAATAGTTCTATTTTCTTAGAAAAATTCTTGTTGTTTTCCCATCAATGATGTTTATGGAAAATAGTGTTTATGCTATCTACTTTATGAACTATAAGGATAACAAGGAAAGTTAAAGGAGAAATCACTCCCTAAGGTTTCATTTAGTTCTTCCTTCATGACCTAGAGCTTTCTTCCCACTCCATTCTCTCTTAGGAGGGATCCTACCTAATCCTGCACAAATAATTCAAACATTAGAAGGAACTCAGGTTACCTTGAGCCATTTTCTTTTACCATTGTAGGGTTCAATGAAAGAATGGAAGGGTCTTTCATGATACCCTTTTGGATGATAAGGAATGAGTTTCCCAAACCTATGATTATTATTATGGTGCTTGAAATGTGTATAAAAAGTATTCAAGTATAATAGATCTGCATAATGTCTAATTATTTTATTCTTGACTTTAGTTCTTTGATTGTTGTATGTTAGTTTCTCTGAATTATTTTTGCCTAAGGATTTCTTTTCATTGTTTAGATTCACTTTGTGAGGCAAAGTTATCTTATTTGGATTATTATTGTCCTATTCTATTTCACTCCTCTCACTTGATTGATACTCAATAGATCTAACAAACCTAACTGGATTTTTCCAGGCTGGTCTACTAGTAGATTCAGTGCCAGTGCATGAGTCTACTCCTAGACCTAGATGCTTAAATCTCATGGAGAGATTTTGTGTGATATTTTTGAGCTTTTGACTCCTCTCATTGAGAGAGTCGTCAAAGGCTTTTGCCTTAGATAGCTCTTCTCTTAATTCTTAATTTTCATTTCTTATTTTGATCAGTTCTGATTACTTATTATTAATTTCTCCAATTAAGTCCTGATTTCTTAAGTATACTTCATCTTTCCTAAGTTCTTCTAGCTCTTTCCTAACTACAGTTATTTCTGTTTGACTATTGAGGAAATCATTGCAAAATTCCTTAAAGCAAACTTTAAAATCATCAGAATTGAAATCAAAGTTTTCAAACAGCGATACCTGTTCTTCTTCATCATCATCTGATGGAATCCCCAATGCCATCATGCAAGTTGCTTCTGCTTCTGCTTCATCATCACTTTTAGATGAAGAGGAGCTTAACTTTGCTTCAGAGTCACTCCAAGTTTCAGCAATGAAACCTTTGTCTTTCTTTTTGTCTTTCTTCTTGAAAGACTTCCTTTTATTCTCTTCTTTGCTGCTGCTCCTGACCCTTTGTTCCTATGGGCATTCATGGGCAATGTGCACTGGCTTGTTGCAGGTGAAGCAAATTATCTCCTTCTTTGGAGTCTTATCATATCTGGGCTATGAGCTCCTCTCTCTTCTCCTTGAGTCACCTGTCTTGACCCATTTTCTGAATCTCCTTGCTAGGAGACTGAACATTTCATCTTCAAGAGTGGAGGGATCTCCTTTAGTAGATTTCAGAGCCAAACTTCTTTGGATAGGAGCTGGAGTTTTCTCCCTTTCCTCTGATTCAGCCCTGTTCTTCAGAAGCATCTTATATGACTTAAGATTTCCTGGCGAAGCCTCAGTAAAGATTTTTCTATGGCATATGGATTCTTTAATTGCACAGATCCTTGAATCCCATGAGCTAGGGAAGCACATGAGGATCTTATCATTTATTTCTGTTAAGGATATCTCCTTATCCAGACTCTTCAGCTCGTTGACAATGATATTGAATCTGTCATACATCTCAAAACCAGATTCATCAGTTTTTTTTGAAAGTTCTCATATTGGAATATGAGAAGGGACTTCCTGTCCTTTCATTCATTAGAACTTTCTTCTACCAGTCTGGAAAGAGATTCCCAGATCTCTTTGGCTGATTGGCAGTCATCCACCTTCTAGAAGATGTCATCTGACATGGTGGATACCAGAATGTTCATAGCTTTGGCATCACATGTCTTCTGCTTCTTTTCAGTCTCTATCCGCTCAGCCCTGGGTACAGGTTCCTGTGTATAAGCTCCACTTGCATCCTTCTTGTATGGTGCTGGAGGACCTGTAATGATAACATCAAAGATCTTTTGATCAAGGTGTTAACCTTTTAATGATAAACCTACCTCTGATACCAATTGAAAGTGCACAGTGTGCCTTTGAGCATACTCTAGGGGGGGGGGGGGGGCAGGGATGAATAGAGATTTAAAAACATTTCTATCCTATTTATGCACACACAATGCAAACACTAAGTGTTATGCTTCAACAATACCTATCACAGAATAAAATTAATGTTGTTTAAAGAAAAGCAGAAAAACTTTAACCTATATGGGACATCACAGAAAATTAACACACACAGAAGACACAAGATTTTATAGAGGTTCCCCAAAATGTGGGTAGTCCTCTCTTCTACCACTGGTAGGAATGCACAACATATGTCTGAGTCTTTTTATAAGGAGACTCTTAGAACCAAAGATCTTTTGATAAGGAGATCTTGAACCACTCAGATCTTTTGAAAATGAGATCTTGAACCACTTAGATCTTTTGATAAGGAGATCTTGAACTATTGAATCCTTTGGAAGAGGGATTCTTACAACTCTGTACATTTGAGGAAAATGAAAGAAGAAAGGAGGTGGAGAAGAAGACTTCTGTTCTTAGAATTCTGTAGAAGCTTTCAGCTTCTATTTTTCCCTTCAATGGATCTGCTAATGATGAACCCTTGCTTATGATTGTGATGATTTGCAAGGGTTATATTCTTCAGATCCTCTTCTATATCTTTTACTTGGTATCTGGCTCCTATATGATGTTGATGAAGAAGCAGCACTATTTTCTGTCCCGAGAGAGCACTTGTTTTCTCTATTTTTCTCTGTTAGGGTTTCAGGAGGAAGAAGAAAAAGTAGAAACCCTAATCGACAAAACTGTAGCAGATTGTGATGAATGCTCTATGTTTTCTTCTCTTCTCATCCTATTTATTGTCCATGATTAATTTTGAATTTGTTTCCTCTTTTGGATTGTCCTGAAAGGCATAGTATTGGACAATTAATCTTTCTTTCTTCTTTTGTTCACGACCCGTCTGCCAGTTGTTTGAATCCTTTCCAAGAAAGTTTTTCCCGTCTTCTTTAATGCTTTTCTCCATTCTAGGCAATAAACAAGCCGTTGTAGAATGGTCTTTAGTGTCGTGGGCCTTCAGAGAGAGTTCTAATAGGACAGCTGAAATGGTTTCCTTTTCAGACTGTATTCGACGCTGCGTCGACTTCTTTCTCTCTCTTATCGATGCACCTTCGAGTTCTGGTAAGAGCAGCTTCAAATTCCTTCTGGCTCTGGTTGAACTCTGTTGTCAATGTTACATTGATTACTTGTCGACGTAACTATCGAGTTGAAGACTTGTATTTGAACGTCATTGTCTGCGTCGAATTATAGTCGACGTTGTGTCGACTTCTGATGGCTTTGACAGACACTTTCTTCTGCGTCGAATTGAAGTCGAGGTTGCGTCGACTTCTAAGATGACTTCGACATGCTCCTTCATCTATGTCATCTCCTATTCGACTTAGCGTCGACTGGATATACTTTGACAGAGAGATTGAGTTGCTTGGACTTCTAGTCTGAGTTGCGTCGACTTCGAGCCAAAGTTGCGTCGACTTATATTTGACACAAGTATTAATTCAACTCAGATTGTGCTTATCCTGACCTAGTCTTGACACTCTAAGCTGAGTGTGACATCCTAAGAGATCTAATAACCAGATTACCCTTACTATACAATGTGGGTAATAAACCTAGAAGGTAAAATCACTTATATTTAATGTGCTAAGTTAAATCAAAAGGGGTTTTTCCCAACAATTATATTTTTACAATGTTTCATTTTGCATTTGTTAATAACATTTTATCTTAGAAAGTATTCGATTTTATATTGTAATATAAATGACACATTTTTATTTGTTTGTTATATATTTTTCCACTTTTATAACATATAATTATTGTTAGTAAACATAAAAATAAAAAATTTATTTATAAGATATGAAAATCCAAAATTTTAAAATATCTCTAACATGTCTCCGACTTCTGACAACCGATATTTAAAAACTTAATCTGATTTGTCGCCGACATCAGATATTTACAACCTTGTTTGCAGGGACAAAGAAAAATGGGAGAAGAGAGCTCTAAGGTTTTCTGGTGAAGACTTGACTTACTGCTCATCTTCCCACTCAATGCGTGCTCCACTTGGGATTGTTTTGCTCTTGAGATTGCTCTAGCAAGCGCTCCTCAACACTTAGCTTTTCTAAGGCTGGACACTCAAAAGACATGTAAATGAGCGGTGGTCTGTCACCCTCCTAAACACTAACTCATGTAATTAGCTAAAACTAATGGATTTTGTTAGAACTGGGCCTTTCCCCGTGGTTTTTTCCCTTCCCAGGTTTCCACACAAAAGTATTGTTGTCTACTATTGGTTCATCATTTTGACTATTTGCGCACTTAACTCACTCTCGAGCTAAGACGTTCTGATTTTCTTCGGTCTGTGGGAGCGTTGAGCGACACACAACAATATATATAGACACACACATACACACACAAACACACACAAACACACACAAACACACACAAACACACACAAACACACACACAAACACACACACACACACCCATGCGTGCGAGGCAGTGTACGGGCATCCCGTGCCCCGCGCGACAGTACTCCCGCCGATCACCTTCTCCATCTTGTAATGTGCATCCCTAATCTTACACGATGCCCTCCCTCTCTACAAATGCATTGAAATAAAGCACATGACAGATCCACTTTTATATAGCATGTTATTTTAGAAATTTAAATAAGGATTTTGAGAGGAGCGATATATTTTGGCAATTTAAATCTTATTAACATTTATTTTGATAAAAACATGAAAGAATTTGTAGAGCGTTACCAAGATATCCATTATGGTATGATATTCTTTTCTCATCTTTAAGAGCATCCTTGATGGAGACAAAAGGGTAGTTTGGATCATCCATTCCTGGAAAAGTGGCAAAAATTTCTAGAGAGTGGCTTCAAAATCAGATCGTTCAAATCCATTAAAATATGCATGCAATGATTGCTTTTTTGAATATCATAATAGCTTATTGTTGCAGCTCACTCGAGGCTCCTGTAATCGGTCTGGATTGTACCATCTTAGTCCAGTAGCGGTCTTGCACGCAATCAGTCATAGAGAAATGATATGGCTGACAAGAGACCTTTTTTACCATGGAAAATCTCTCAAAGAGGTGAAAAATCACGCGGTGGATCGGTGCCGACCAAAGTTTCACTATCTGACTTGTGCTGTACAGATCTTTAGAGAGAATGCGAGAGTGACATGCCGCTCCTCGTTACAACTTATAGTGGAGAGAGATATGCATTCGGAGGGCAACATGTCACCGCTCTCGAAGCTGACTTTTTCTTGGCTGCGATGGGTAGCACCATACTCTGGGGCTTGGACGGTCTTCTGCTTGCGCTTGGAATCTTGATTGGCGTGCTCTGCGCATCTTGATGTCTTCTATGCGTATCTTGCAGTTTGTGGAGGGGTCTGGAGTGCGGAGCTTACTGTTGACTTGGAGGTGCCAAACTCTGAGTGCGTAGTGCGCAGGAGCCTCATGCGGAAGAAAGCTTGAAGCCAGAGGGAGATCTTCAAGGGATCTTTGAAGTGCTTGAAGGTATTCAAGGGCGTCTTCGAAGGCGATGAAGATTCCCGAAGGAACTCTCTTGAAGTCGGAGGAGAAAAAGATGGAAATAAAGGAGAGACTGAGGTCCTATTTATAGGCCACAGGGGTGGTTACAGTGGTTATGCGGTTATTCGCAGGCCATAACCACCTTAATTATTATTTGTAAGCCAATTTTACATAGTTTAAGACGTGCATTATTTAAGTATTTTACTATTCGCAGACCGTTATCATTTTGAATATTTACAACCATCCATAATTGGTGGTTACACCGGTAGTTACGCGGGTGGTTACCTATTCAGCGGATGGTGAAGATTTCTTCGGGAAGATAGGACAACGGCAGTCAGGCGGCACCCAAAGGGCCGACCGACGACGAGGAGGCCAATAAGTTGCAAGACCTGGCCGACGAGGGCCGACTGGGCCTTGCAGCGCCGCAGGCGCACAACTGGGAGAGGCCGACTGCGGGGCTCCCGAGGCCGTGCGCCATGGGCGGGCGGCCAAGGGACGGCGGCCGAGGAGGCCGACTGTAGATGTCTCGTGGGCACGCGACCAATTGCGGCTGGCCAGTGGAGGTCTGCTGCGGGGGCCTTGTGACTGCGCGTCGTGGGCGCATGGCCAAGGGTGATCGGTCGGGGGAGGCCGGCTACGGGGTCCATGTGTCTGCATGTCGTGGGCATGTGCGACCAAGGGCGGCCGACCGTGGGAGGCCGACCGCGGGGCCTTGAGACTTCCCGCCAAGGGCACGCTGCCGAGGGAGGCCGGCCACGATAGCTGAGGGCCTAGTGATGGACGGTCTCCCGACGATCGTCTAGTGGGTGGTGCGGTGGCTGCCGGTTAGAGCGACGGTGGGAAATGTGTAACACCCTGCCAGTACGACTAATATAACAGTAGGTCCGGCCGGGACCCCACGCCATACTAACCACACTAGTTAGGAGTTAAAAGGTGATAAACAGAAAGAAACTACAACAGAGTACTAAACACTAGCGGAAGCATAAAGATTTAACATTTCCATTAGAATTGTCCACTATCATAGGAATGAAACTAAGAAGGAGAGTTATGGCCTTAAGGCCTTACATTTAGCAAATGTACCGAAAACTCCAAAACATACATCGGCACGCAGGCCGGCAATACATGAGAAAGCTAAAAAGGAGGCTGGCCTTCAAGGGCCAACTCAGCAAAAGGGGCCACCGCCCGCTATTTCCCGCTAGGCTCACCTGCACCTGCATAAGAACATTCCACCAAGCGGTGGCAAACAAGGTAACGGTCAGCACAGCTGACCAAATTATAACGACCCCACCCCTTTCCCGGGGTGGCGGAGATTCTACCCTGCAAGCAAGCCATACTAGCACAAGTACTAAAATAAAGAAAGTGCAACTACACAAGGTGAGGTTTCAAGCACATTCAATCTTCTAGGTTGAGCATCAAAAAGGAGGGAACCTAGGTATGCACATGATGTTGGTTTGGTTCACCCGAAGGTTCCCCGCAACCGCCTAAACAACCGCATGAGGCTAACAACATCAATTCCACAAACACTCCACCGTAAGGGCCATCGCCTTATGTGGGAAAAAGAGCTTTTGGTCGGTCTAGGTAAACCACCTTCCACGACCTCTCCCATGATCACACGGCTACATGAGGTAGGGACCTCTTACCGATCTGCATGGAAACGGGTTCGGTTTAGCTTTGCCCGTGCTCTAATCATCGCGATCTGTCGCACGACGCAGGTACGGCTTCGCCTCGGCCCGTAAGGGTTTAGCACCTTCAAATGCTACACAAATATAAGCTACGCACCTAATCCCTTCACAAGGATCTAGGCTTCACGAATACTCAAAGAGGGGAGGTATAATACGCTCCGCATCAATTTCGCGGTGAAGGTTTGTCTTCATCCAATCTCAAAGCATGGGGCTTTCGTTAGGATCTTCACAAGACGCCTACACTTAAATCCCGCACTACTATAGATGATTTCACGGAGTCATTCTCCGGCACGCATTCTAGGCTTAACCTAAATGCAACGTCGCAATCAAAGCATCACCGATTCGGGCTCACGGCCACGAATAGGCTTTACACAAAATGCCTAAATCCGCACGACTACCGGATTTTCTACATGCAACATGCCGGGGACGGACACAATCGACCCAGAGTTCCGGAGAACTTGAGAGAATCCTACGCTTCACCCATTTGGTGAAAGGGATCCCTCATGCAAGCATAGAGAAACGAAGGAGAGGACAAAAGACAAGTCCAAACAACGGGAGAAGAAATCGTTACCCTAGGAGCGTTCTTTTTCGCCATGGATCCGAGATTCTAGACGGAGGGAAAAGACCGCACCGGGCTGCACTCTCCAGATCTGGAAATGGTTCGCGAAACGGAGCTCCGGAGCTCCGTCAATGGCGGAATCTCCCTTCTTCTTCCTTGGCTCCTCCTTCTTTCTCTAGGGTTTGGAGAGAGAATGGCTTAGAGAATATGAGGTTTAACCCCCTCTCATCAGCCCTAAAGGTCTCCCGCAACTAAACCTAGCCGTTGGATCAAATCCCAAAAGATTTGGACGGTCCGATCTTCTTCTCCGCTCAAAATCGCGGAACAGAATAAACAGGGCGCACGATCGCTGGCGCACGATCGCTGGTCGTGCGCGAAGAGGGACATGGTCGTGTGCACTGTCCGAGACAGAACTCGATTCTCTTCTGAATTAACGCACGATCGCTGGCGCACGATCGCTGGTCGTGCGCGAAGAGGGACATGGTCGTGCGCATTGTCCGAGACAGAACTCCGATTCTTTGCGGGTTGCGCACGATCGCTAGCGCACGATCACTGGTCGTGCGCGAAGAGGACAATGGTCGTGCGCATTGACCTGATCTGGAATCTTGAGCCTATCCCGAGCGCAACACTACCATTTCGCCTACCTCGCTGAACCACGATCTTTGGGGTGTTACAACTCCACCCCCCTTAAAAGAATTTCGTCCCGAAATTTCGAAAACAGTAATAGCAGGAAATTACAGTTTTTAAAGAAAAGTTACCTGAGGGAAATAGCTCGGGGTACTCCGCAAGCATCGCTTGCTCTCTCTCCCAAGTTAGCTCCTCTCGGCCGCAACTATCCCACCGGACCTTTACCATCCGAATGGACTTGTTCCGCAACTGCTTTACCTCGGTATCCTCGATGCATAAGGGTTTGACTTTCGTCGACAACCCACTATCCACCGACACTTTGCCGACCGCAACGATATGAGTAGGCTCTTGCACTGCCTTCCTCAGAACTGAAATGTGAAACACGTCGTGCAGACCGCTCAGCTCTGCAGATAGTGCAAGCCGATAAGCCGCATCACCCACACGTTCCACAATCTCAAACGGTCCTAAGTACCTTGGACTGAGCTTTTTCAAGCGTCGGATCCTTGATACCCCTTTGAACGGTTTGATCTTCAAGTAAACCCGGTCACCGACTGCGAACTCTAGGTTCCTATGCTTGGCGTTGTAATACTTTGCTTGCCTATCCTGGGCAATCAATAGCCTTTCCCGAATAGTTCGGATCGTCGAAGTTGCTTCCTCAACATCCTTTCGCTTTAATAGTTTAGTATCGCCCGTTTCTGCCCAAGACAACGGCGTACGGCACTTCTTACCATAGAGGGCCTCGAAAGGAGCCATCTTTATACTGGCTTGGTAGCTATTATTGTAGGCGAATTCGATCATATAGAGATGATCTTCCCACTTCTTTCCAAAATCTAGAGCGCACATTCGGAGCATATCCTCCATAGTCCTGTTGGTTCTCTCGGTCTGTCCATCCGTTTGCGGGTGGAAGGCCGTGCTGAACTTCAATTTCGTGCCCAACAGTTCATGGATAAGCCTCCAATCTTTCGATGTGAAACGCCCGTCACGATCGCTGACGATGCTACGAGGGACACCGTGCAGCCGCACAATACTATCGACATAGAGCTTCGCTAGCTTTTCTACAGAATCATCCTTCCGGTTCGGAATAAAATGCGATACTTTTGTCAGTCTGTCCACGATCACCCAGATGGCGTCGTTTCCATGCTGCGATCTCGGCAATCCGTGCACGAAATCCATCGAAATATCGTCAAACTTCCATTCCGGAATCGGCAAGGACTTCAAAAATCCCCCGGGACGTTGACATTCCACCTTCACCAACGCGCAAGTGTTGCACTTGGCCACGTAGAGGGCAATGTCCTTCTTCATACCCGGCCACCAGAAAAGTTTCTTCATGTCCATGTACATTTTCGTGCTCCCCGGGTGGATAGAGTACTTGGTATGATGAGCCTCGTACATCAATTCCTCCCGTAGAGTACCAACGTTTGGGACGCACAATCTGCCATTCTTCCACATAAGGCCATCTTCGAAAGAGAAATCAGCGTTCAACCCGTCAACGGTTTCCGCTTTGTAGCGTTTCATGCTCTCATCCAGCTCCAATGCCTGTCGAACTCGGTCGGCAAGGTGGTATTGAACCTCCGTCCAGTTCAAGCATGCTGAAGTAGACACTCTTCGATCAACGCAAATGATCTCCATTTCTTCCAGCTCACGGATTAGACGCTCATCGTGCATCAAAATCCAATTTGCTTGAGCGGGAGCCCGACGACTCAACGCGTCCGCAACTACATTTCCCTTTCCAGGAGTATATTTGATGTCGAAGGTGTAGTCCCCAAGGAACTCCAACCACCTCCTCTGTCGCATATTCAACTCCCTTTGATCTAGCAAGTACTTGAGGCTCTTGTGGTCGGTAAAGATGTCGATCTTCACGCCATACAAATAATGCCTCCAAAGCTTAAGAGCAAATACAACGGCCGCTAGCTCCAAATCATGGACCGGGTAATTCCTCTCATGAACCTTCAACTGCCGGGAGCCGTAGGCAATTACCTTACCGAACTGCACTAGGACACAACCCAAACCACTCCCCGAGGCGTCGCTGTAAATTTCGTAGCCTTCCGTACCTTATGGCGAGCATAGAATGGGCGCCGTGGTCAGACGGCTCTTCAGTTCTTCAAAAGCTCGTGCGCACTCGGGCGACCAAACGAACTTATGATCCTTCCTAGTCAGTTTTGTGAGAGGAAGTGCGATCCTCGAGAAGTTTTCCACAAAGCGCCTATAATAGCCGGCAAGTCCTAAGAAACTTCGGACTTCCGCTACATTTTTCAACAAAGGCCACGCTCGGATCGCTTCTATCTTCGACGGATCTACCGCAATTCCATCTCCACTAACGACGTGACCAAGGAATGCTACTGACGGTAGCCAAAACTCGCACTTGGAGAACTTGGCATATAGCTGACTCTTCCTCAAGGTGCCCAGAACTGCGTGCAGATGTCCTACATGCTCCTCTTCTGATTGAGAGTATACCAAAATGTCGTCGATAAAGACGATCACGAATTGATCCAAATACTCACGGAACGTCCTATTCATTAAGTCCATGAATACCGACGGTGCATTAGACAGACCGAACGGCATCACCGTGAACTTATAGTGCCCAAAGCGGGTACTGAAAGCTGTCTTTGGAATGTCACATTCCCTAATCCGCAGTTGGTAATAGCCGGACCTTAGGTCCAGTTTGGAGTATACCGTCGACCCAACCAGCTGGTCAAAGAGATCATTGATTCTTGGAATCGGATATCGGTTCTTCTCGGTCAACTTGTTTAGCTCTCGATAATCGATACATAGACGCAAGCTCCCGTCCTTCTTTTTTTACAAAGAGGACCGGTGCACTCCAAGGCGAAGAACTTGGACGTACGTAGCCTTGCTCTAGCAGCTCTTGCAATTGAACCTTCAGCTCTGCCAATTCCTTTGGCGCTATCCGGTACGGTGAGCGGGCCACAGGTTTGGCACCTGGCACCAACTCGATACAGAAATCGATCTCTCGCTGAGGCGGAGCCCCAGGGAGTTCGTTAGGAAACACGTCGGCGTACTCTGCTACAACTGGGACATCACATAACCTGGGCTTTAGCTCCGAAGCCTCCAACAAGGTGAAGAACAACTCGGCGCCTTTTCTCACCGCCTTAACCACTTGGAGAGCAGACATCAGCGTCTTGCTCGCTCCTCGCATACCGGCGAACATGGTTTCTCCTTCGGTGTCCCTTCCCAGAGTGATCTCCTTTGTATTGCAATCTATGCATGCCCGCTGCTCCGAGAGCCAGTCCATGCCGAAGATCACATCAAATTCAGCTAACGGTAATAACGACGCTTCCAAGTCAAAATCCTGACTTCCGATCCGCACCTTCACACGGCTCTTCCTATCTACACTCATTCGAGATCCATTGGGTAGCACTACTTCCAATCTATCCTCTACGAAGGTAGACGGCACTCTGATTCGCACAACGAAGTCCTCGGACAGAAAAGAGTGTGATGCACCCGTATCAAATAGAGCTCTCGCCGGATAGTTGAAAATTAGGACGAAACCTAATTGCACACAAATAAAGCATATAGTCGTACCACAGTATGAATTATATATATAGCTGTAAAAGCTAACCTCTAATTCGTACCTATGACGACATCAGTTTGTCGTATAACTTCTTGTTGGCCAAGCGAAAAGACTCTCGGTTGAGTCGGAATGTGCTGGGAAGCCGAAGACTCCGCAGCTTTACCCTTTTCCGCAGTACGAGCATAATCCACCGCTCGATTACCAGTCTTCGGGGGACCACTTAGACACACCGCAGCTTTGTGTCCCACCTTCCCGAAGGTGAAACACGTAATAGGAGTCCGCGCGGTCGTGGCTCCCGAAGCATTTGAAGGAGCTGGTTCCGCCTGTTTGAACTTCCTTTTGTTCCTTCTGAAAACCGACTTGGACTGAGAGGTCGGCGCATGAAACTCAGGTTTCTTTACAACACCCCTTGCTTGTACCCTCTTCATGTCCAACTCCAAAGATCTGGCAGTTTGCACCATCTCTTGGAAGCCGAACGTCATAGGGCCTGCAAGGAGCAGCCTCAACTCGTCCCGAAGCCCTTCATAGAACTTATTTGTCTTTGTCTCCTCATCCTCCACCAAGGACCCCGCATAGCGACTCAGTCTGGTAAACTCATGCAAGTAATCGTCAACAGAGCGATCACCTTGTGTCAACCTCAAGAACTGGTTTTGTAACGCAATGCGCTGGGCAGAGGGGATAAACCTTTGGAGGAACGACTTTGAAAACTCAGCCATTGTGATTTCAGTAATATCTCTACCACAGAACTTATGCAGCTCCTGCTCTTCCCACCACAGCACAGCCTCTCCATCAAGAAGGAAGGTGGCTAAGGTGACCATCATGACTTCGTCCGTCGCTGTCGCCTTCAGAGTTCTTCTAACTCTTGACAACCAGTCTTCTGCCTCCGTTAGGGACTCAGATCCCGAGAAGGTAGGAGGATTAAAGCTCAGGAAATGCTTTAATTGCTGGTCACGCGCTCGCCCCGCAACTACTTGCGCAACTTGAGGTTCCACCCTGGGCGCTACCGCAGGTTCCACTGCAGCAACAGCCTCAGGGGCCACATCCGGAGTAGGAGTAGCAGGCTGGACCAGCCTTTGGGGTTGAGCATTGATCATCGCGAAGACCGCTTCTGCGACTAATTTGACCATTTCAGCAGAAGGAGTGGTCGCTGGCACTTCAGCCGACCCACTACTTTCAGCGGTGTTACGGGGTCGAGACTGCCCCGCAGCACTTTTAGTCACCTATAATCATGCAAAGCACAATTTAGTGACCCAAAACATATCAAACATCAATCATGGAACGCTCAGGTTCCGCAAACAAGTATGTTTTCTTTTCATTCCTAAGTGGACATTCTTATTAGTTTTTGTCGTTTTAGGTGAATGCACAACCCGTGCGCACCACCCCTTAAAAGGAATTCGTCCCGAATTCGCTAAACTACGGATCGACGCCTTAAGTCCGATACCAAATTGTAACACCCTGCCAGTACGACTAATATAACAGTAGGTCCGGCCGGGACCCCACGCCATACTAACCACACTAGTTAGGAGTTAAAAGGTGATAAACAGAAAGAAACTACAACAGAGTACTAAACACTAGCAGAAGCATAAAGATTTAACATTTCCATTAGAATTGTCCACTATCATAGGAATGAAACTAAGAAGGAGAGTTATGGCCTTAAGGCCTTACATTTAGCAAATGTACCGAAAACTCCAAAACATACATCGGCACGCAGGCCGGCAATACATGAGAAAGCTAAAAAGGAGGCTGGCCTTCAAGGGCCAACTCAGCAAAAGGGGCCACCGCCCGCTATTTCCTGCTAGGCTCACCTGCACCTGCATAAGAACATTCCACCAAGCGGTGGCAAACAAGGTAACGGTCAGCACAGCTGACCAAATTATAACGACCCCACCCCTTTCCCGGGGTGGCGGAGATTCTACCCTGCAAGCAAGCCATACTAGCACAAGTACTAAAATAAAGAAAGTGCAACTACACAAGGTGAGGTTTCAAGCACATTCAATCTTCTAGGTTGAGCATCAAAAAGGAGGGAACCTAGGTATGCACATGATGTTGGTTGGGTTCACCCGAAGGTTCCCCGCAACCGCCTAAACAACCGCATGAGGCTAACAACATCAATTCCACAAACACTCCACCGTAAGGGCCATCGCCTTATGTGGGAAAAAGAGCTTTTGGTCGGTCTAGGTAAACCACCTTCCACGACCTCTCCCATGATCACACGGCTACATGAGGTAGGGACCTCTTACCGATCTGCATGGAAACGGGTTCGGTTTAGCTTTGCCCGTGCTCTAATCGTCGCGATCTGTCGCACGACGCGGGTACGGCTTCGCCTCGGCCCGTAAGGGTTTAGCACCTTCAAATGCTACACAAATATAAGCTACGCACCTAATCCCTTCACAAGGATCTAGGCTTCACGAATACTCAAAGAGGGGAGGTATAATACGCTCCGCATCAATTTCGCGGTGAAGGTTTGTCTTCATCCAATCTCAAAGCATGGGGCTTTCGTTAGGATCTTCACAAGACGCCTACACTTAAATCCCGCACTACTATAGATGATTTCACGGAGTCATTCTCCGGCACGCATTCTAGGCTTAACCTAAATGCAACGTCGCAATCAAAGCATCACCGATTCGGGCTCACGGCCACGAATAGGCTTTACACAAAATGCCTAAATCCGCACGACTACCGGATTTTCTACATGCAACATGCCGGGGACGGACACAATCGACCCGGAGTTCCGGAGAACTTGAGAGAATCCTACACTTCACCCATTTGGTGAAAGGGATCCCTCATGCAAGCATAGAGAAACGAAGGAGAGGACAAAAGACAAGTCCAAACAACGGGAGAAGAAATCGTTACCCTAGGAGCGTTCTTTTTCGCCATGGATCCGAGATTCTAGACGGAGGGAAAAGACCGCACCGGGCTGCACTCTCCAGATCTGGAAACGGTTCGCGAAACGGAGCTCCGGAGCTCCGTCAATGGCGGAATCTCCCTTCTTCTTCCTTGGCTCCTCCTTCTTTCTCTAGGGTTTGGAGAGAGAATGGCTTAGAGAATATGAGGTTTAACCCCCTCTCATCAGCCCTAAAGGTCTCCCGCAACTAAACCTAGCCGTTGGATCAAATCCCAAAAGATTTGGACGGTCCGATCTTCTTCTCCGCTCAAAATCGTGGAACAGAATAAACAGGGCGCACGATCGCTGGCGCACGATCGCTGGTCGTGCGCGAAGAGGGACATGGTCGTGCGCACTGTCCGAGACAGAACTCGATTCTCTTCTGAATTAACGCACGATCGCTGGCGCACGATCGCTGGTCGTGCGCGAAGAGGGACATGGTCGTGCGCACTGTCCGAGACAGAACTCCGATTCTTTGCGGGTTGCGCACGATCGCTAGCGCACGATCACTGGTCGTGCGCGAAGAGGACAATGGTCGTGCGCATTGACCTGATCTGGAATCTTGAGCCTATCCCGAGCGCAACACTACCATTTCGCCTACCTCGCTGAACCACGATCTTTGGGGTGTTACAGAATGATTTCAGTGCATGGAACGTGCGGGGGGATTTCATGTGTGATGGTTAGAGCGCAGATCATATGTGGATCATGTGCGTTCTTCGTGCGTTCAATGGTTTTTCCGATAAACTCTCACTAAGTTAGTGGGGGTCATGAAATTCTGGCTGATCGCAGTTTGTAATTCCTATAAATAGAGGGAGACCCCATCATTTGCCCCCCAGAGTCCAGAGCTGGAGCAAAAGGTGAGCGAGAACTTTCTGTGGGTGAACGATTTGTGGCGGCAATGATGGAGGCGCGCAAAGGGGTAAGGAAGGAGGTACGCGAAGTCGAAGGCGGTGAAATGGAAGTATGGGCACGAGTGCGTGGGGCGCGCACGCATGGGTTGCACCCACACGGGATGCACGCGCATGCGGGGGGGGGGGGGGGGGGGGACCCACTTGGCGTGCGTACGGGGTGTGCTCCCGCGCGCCAGGTGCGTGCGCGGGGTGCGCAGCCGTGTGCACGCGCGGGGTGCGCAATCAGCCTCCTTGTGCGCGCGGGGTGTGCAGCAGTGTGCCTTGTGCGCGAGGGGTGCTCTTTCGCGTGCAGGGCACACACCCACGCCCTTGTGCACGCACAGTGCGCTCCTGTACACGGAGTGCGCTCCCGCATGCCTTGCGCACGAGGTGCGGTCCCGAGCTCCCTATGCGCCTGGGGTGCACTCCCACGCACCTTATGCATGCGGGGTGTGCTCCTTGCGTGCTCGTTGCATGCCTGATCGCCATGTGCTGGTTGGTTGTGAGTTGCTCATCGTGCACATGCGGGGGCGACAGGTGATGGTGCACTTGAAGTATTGCTTTTGCGGATACTTATGCGTATTTTTTCTTTCAGGTTCCAAGGCATTGCTCACAGGGTAGGCCTATGCGGTTGTGCTCTTCTACTACTGTTGAGCAAGTTGATGTCTGGAGGAAGCGGTATGAGATAACTGCAGGACTGGAGATAAAAATATCGCATATCGAGGAGCTATTACAAAATCCTCTGAGGGATGGATGACGTTGTGTGAGTCGTTGCTGAGGTCCGGGTTCTACTTTCCACCATGTGAGGAGGTGGTCGAAATCTTAAAGCATTGCGGTGTGCCGGTGTCCCAGTTCACTCCTACTAGGATGACACAAATCATGGGCTTGATTGCTTTCTTCAGGTAGCAGACTCGGGGTTCACCTTTGACTTTTTTAGAGAATGGTGCGAAGTGTGCACTGATGGTGGCGGGCGTATCGAAGTCACAACAAGAAGCTCTGGCTCAAGTTTGAGAACCGGGCAGTCTATCACCATGAGAACAACTTGTTTGGTTTTGTCAAGAACTCTTGGGGCCTGCCAGAGCTTTGGAAGTCACTTCCCAAATGCTGTCGGCACTTGAAGGGACATGAGCGGGAGTTTACGCCAGTGTTGGGGTTTGTTGAGCCTCATGCATTGGCGAACTCATTATTCTCCATCTCTGCGTTTGTGGAGGAGAAGCGTTTGCTGCTGTGCGGTCTTTCCAATAATGATGAGCGCTCTGCAGCAGTGTCATTGGATCGTGGTAGGAAGAGAAAGCTGGTGTTTAAGAATAACAATTCGGAATCAGCACCTCGTTCTTCTTCTCGGTCGGCGAGGCACACCGACTAGGTGGCTCCTTGCAGTTCAAGGGTTGGTGATATGCCCACTGATCTTGATGTGGAAGTCCTTGGCACTGTTGCCTCCAGGCTTCTGAATGTGTTTTTGTGCCTCTGCTAGCTAAGGCAAGATGAGTTTCTTCTTCTCTTGAGGCCACGAATGTTGTAGTAAGTGTCATTACTTTACCTTTATTTGTCGGTTGTCTTGTAAAGTACACGACTACTTCCTTTTTTTTGCAGATCAGAGTTCAGACTAGCATCACTCTTATGTATAATGGCTGTTACATGGGCCTGAAGGATAGCTATCTCGCACGTCAGGAGGAGTTTCATGGAGTAAGGAGCTCCCTTTCTGACTTAAAGGGGAGACGAGATCGTGACTTGTCATGTTTTCGGTAGATTGAGTTTGAGCTGCAGGCAGAACTGGAGCAGTCTTGAGCGGAGGTCCGGACGGAGAATTCCCTCATGGAGAAGACGGTCCATTTGCTGGAAGATTTGCAAGCAACCATGTTTCGTTAAGATGCAATGTAACATCCCTCAAACAATTAGACCCCTGAGATGGTTTTGTCATGACTAGGTCATGACAAAACCATAGGAAGCACAAAAGACCATGTGAACTTAGGCAAGGAGGAAAACCACAGTGGTCTGCAAATAGTAATTTCTAGCTACCAAGCTTAGGCTTGGACTTTATGGCTTCACCTTGATCCTTTGACCCCACCATATCATCCCTAACCCTTTAGGGGTCCCTTAGAGCACCAAGGACCCATTAGAGTCAACCAAAGAGGTTAAGATGACCAAAGTCAACCATAACCCTAAATTGGTCAAAGTACCCTAATTCAGGTCAATTGGCCTCCACCATGACAAATTACCTTGAACCCACCCTTATAAGGATTTTAGGGACCCAATGGACCAAAAGGCTCCATCATGGGGCCTCCAATTTGACCAATTTGACATAAGTCAACACTAGCCCTATTTTGGTCAAAGAAGCATATTAACAGTCAATTTACCCTCACCTTGCCAAATTTACACTACCGAGACCTTCCTAACCCTTAATGGAGGACAATGGGTCACTAGCCACCCATTGGGGTCAACCCAAATGGTAAAATTGACCAAAGTCAACTCCACCCTAAATTTAGGTCAAAATATCCTATTTTGACCTAATCAAGCCCAATCCACTTGGGCTAGACTCAATTGAGGTGGTTCAACACCTACTGGGGTTGGGAATTACTGAAATGGCCATTCAATTTCAAGAAATTCGGCCAGGAGGGAGAAAACCCCATTTCCCCAAAAATGGAGGAGAGATAAAGAGAGGAGTAATGGCCATTCATGGCTTGGGAGGCCAAAGGCCTCCTCTTTTCACCTTCTATGGCTTGGCACACTCCCCCTCATCAGTTTTGAGGAGTTTAATAGCCATGGTCGACCACCCAAGTGCTGAATTGGTGGGATTTCAAAATCACCTTAATGGTCATTAATGGCATTCAAGGTTGTAACCTCCCCCTCTCCCAATTGAGGCCTTTAACACCTTTAGAAGAGTGAGAGGAGTGAAACACCCCTTCTTCCAGAGAGAATTGTGTAGTGGAGGCTCGCATTGGCATGGCTCCAGAAGCACCTTGAGCTCCCATGGTGAACCCAAGATCCATAAGGCATTCAGCCCCAATTTAGGTCTGATCCCCTTCTCCTCCCCTAGTGCGTAAATACGCATCAAATTGGTTTTAATCCGAGCCAAATCAGATCAGATCAAGCTCCATGAATGGCTGGTTTCAAGCAATTTATTCCCTCCCTAAAAAGCTTATTTCGGCCACCCCCGGGCCGGCCAACCACCCCAATCGCCGGCCACCACCTCGGCGAAGGTGGTAGTGGCATTGGCCAGCCGGGGAGGGGGCATGGTGGCTAGGAAATGGGCAAGAAGGGTGCCCAGGATGGGATTTTTCTATCCACAGGCGTGATGGGGACGAAACACCTCAGCCGTCTGATTTGGTTAACAGGATTTGGTATAATATATATTCTAGGTTATTATTTATGCATCAAATAAACTGATGTGCATTCTTGTATTTTTTTAAAATATTGTGCACTCATAATCTGACAAAGTGCCCAACATAAAAAAGGTAGCCCTTTGAGTTAACTATAATTTAAAATTTAATTCATCAAATTTGGACCACTGGGCTGACCTTTGCACTCAAAATGGTGCAATATGTACAAAGGGGTGACCAGAGCTTGATTTGAGTGCCCCCACTAAACCAGCCACCCAAATGTCCTGAAATTTGGAACATATATTTTTTTTACCGACACCCTTAACATATCCAAAAATGGGAATTTTTGGAGAACCTTTTTCTAATGTTTTTGAAAACATTTAATAATCCATGTAATATTTAATTATAGAGTCTAATGACATCCAAACCCTTCCAAATTTTGGTGGGTGGTCCTTATGGTCATGATATGACCCTAGTAAAAAATTTAACCCATTTGGTATTGAATTTTTTGGGTAATTAGTTAACCCAAGTTTGGTCAAACTAGGTCAAATTAGGTAAAGAGTGCACATGATGGAACTGAGGGGTCAACCTTCATCCAAATGTTGTGAAACTTTGGCCATTAGTTTATAATAACATAAAACACCCAAATGAGTGATTTGGGGTGGTTTGGGTGGATGTGCCCTAGAACCCTAGTTCAAACCCTAGGGTTGCACTTTGAGCCTTGTGAAGAACATAGGGTCATATATCCTTGAAAGATCATGAAGCTTGGTAGATAAGTTTATAGGGTGTAAATATGCCCTAGATAATTTTATGAGAATGTTAGGAATATTTTTTCCTTCTGAATTAGGTTATAATCAATTAGGGCTCTTTCTAATTAAAATAATCTACATACTATTTCTACCTTAAATGTTTATGAAAGTTTGGTAGTGCTCATATAATTAGGATTTACATCTCTGATAATAGTTGTGTGAATTTTGGACTGGTTGAATTAGTACTTCATTCACAAGTCAACTCTTTTCCCCTAAGATTGTGGTAAATAAATAGGGCATAATACTCTCTGGAAAATTGTGAAACTTTGTGATAGGATATTTTAGGGCATTAGAAAGCTCTGTGAATTTTTGTATGATTTTTGGAATTATTGATCAGTAGGTTACTTCACAATGTGCCATAGTTTGAATTTTATTGAAATATTTATTTATGTGACTAAATGGTTTTGATAAATTATGAAACTCAGCAGTAAACTTTTATGATCATTATAGATGTCTGGTAATTTTACTATAATTTTTGGACAAGTATTTTTGATAGTTCCTTCTTTAACCTCTAATTTTGGATAATTATTCAATATTATAATTAGAGGTCAATACCTTACTGTAAAATTGTGATATTCTGTATTTGCTGTTATTTTGATACCATAGATTTTCCATAATTTTGTGGAGGCCATATCATAATAAGATCTTTCACTTCATGTTCAATTTCATGCATGACCAATGTTGGAGAAATTATAATAAATGCCAAATAAATAAAGAAAAGTATGAACTTCTGGATTTAGTCTTATAATATCATGATAGACTCCTAGTAATTATCTTGGGTTATTCGGATGAATATTTGGAGTACCTCCTCTCATGCAACTCATATAACTCATTTGGTCTGCGTATAGTAAAACTGTAAATAAAATAATTAGGGTTAACCCAAGTGTAATAATAAGTGGGGTATTCTTATGGGTAGTTACCAATAACCTCAAGTGTCTTGGAAAGGGCAATTTGGGCAATCATCCCATCACACCTCCTAGTACTGATGCGAGCCCCTCACAGGGTAAACCTCGGGAAGTCCAAGATTAACCCTAAATCGTAAGAGTAAAACTGTAATGCAAGACTAATTTAATAATACACTCACTCACACACCGTTGATGCGGGTGCCAGTGTTTAGTCTTACGAGCAGTATGCTCGGTGGTTGTGGTTATAGACGGGTTTGTCTGGCGAGCTGGTGGCTCGGAAGATTATGGTGACGTGCGGGTCAGCCCGACGAGCTGGTGGCTCGGTAAGTGTGGTTAACACTTTGCCAAAGAAAAGATTGGTGGACTAGACAGTATGAGTACGCAGGAGCTCCGTTGTTGTGTTCTTAGTGTTGAGGCATACGATAGGTCTAGGTTAGGTAGTGCAGATACCAACCTAGAGGTGGGCGAGGCCCAACCCACCGCTTTCGTTTTCCACTTCAGGAGTATCTTGAGAGTTTTGCTAGTTTCAAAAAGGGGTAACTAAAGGTCTGTGTGTATAGAGTCGAAGTGTGTGAGTTACACTTGTGTGATCATAGCATAAACTGCATAACCTTGCATGACATAGCACAAAAATTGCATTTCAACCCGTACCCTTAGCGTATAAATTGGTTATGAGACTTTTTATACGATAGGCCTTGATAAACGACCCCTTGGTCTATAGGTCTGTATGGGCATTCCTATAAATCAAGGTTACTCTCCATTATTATTGTTTTAATTGTTTCTGTTTTACTTATTACTGCCTCACTTATTATTGCTTACTTGTTACTGCTTTACTTATTACTGCTTTACTCACTGTACTATCTGTTGCGTAGTAGTAAACATTTCCCCATAAATCAGATTCATTGTCACCTGCTATTGTTCATACCCCTTGCTGTCCTCCGCTTTATTCCTCCCGCTGGGTGCCTAGGAGTCACCCAGGGAGGGGTGGGGGATTGGTTAAGTCTTTTTGACTAACGGTCAATGGACTTTATCATTTTAGGGGACCGATGAGACGTTGCTGCACCAGAGGCCGGTACAGATGGAGGCGGGGAAGTCTAGTAATGGAGCACTAGTCTCAGGATCCGGGAGTGTTACTATGAGTTTTGCTTCCGTGAGAGAACTTGTGGTGAGGATTTGATGTATCGGGTAGGAACCCTTATTATTGTTGTTATCTCTATTTCAGTTACTATATGTGGACCTCTTTATTTCTGAGATATTATATTTATGTGATGTGGACTTGATTTCTAGTTAATCAAATATATACTTTTCTTCTATGGTGATCAATATGGCCGGTAGGATTGGCATTTTGTAGTGATGACCTTCCCGAGTGAGGGTGTCACCGCAAAACGGCGGTTCTGGGCATAAGACTCAGTTTTGTAGCAAAAAAAGGGTCTTACAAACTGGTATCAGAGGGAACCGCGATCCAAAGAAAAGAAGTCCACAAACTTTGGGCCACCCCGCGCGAGCTTAGTTTGAGGATAAACTAGCAGCGGAAGCAATGGTGTGCCCATATGGGGAATCGCATGAAAATAGTCCACTTTTAACTGAATTATCTTTAGCTTAATCTCCTTACGAGTGTCAATTTCCTTTTATAGCCTGCAACGAACCCTACCCCACAGTATGGAGTGCCTCCGACTCCAAACGTCGTCCCACCGCCACCGGCTCCTACTCCATTCCAACAAACGGAGATGGCACAAACACTAACAACCATATTGGATGCATTTAGAGCACAGCAGGCACCGACTCCTCAACCAAACCTTGGGGCCAACTGGATGAGTGTCTTTCGAGGTCTCTCTCCTCCATCATACCTCGGGACGGAGGCAGTTGTATGGACTGAGGAGTGGGTAGACATCATGGAATAGATGCTGGCAGGGATTCAATGCCCGGCAGAGATGGAGGTGCCACTGGTGGTCTCATGCTTGGAGTCCCCTGCGAAGAGATGGTGGAAGTCGCTGCTGGACACCACCTATGCGGGATTAGAGGCTGTCGATGTTTCCTGGGATGACTTTAAGGCAACACTGCTAGAGCATTTTATGCCGCAGTCTACAAGAGACAAGTTGGAGGACAAATTCCTGCAGTTGAGGCAGGGGAGCAGGACAGTTCTGGAGTACCACCGGGAGTTTACCCACCTAGCCCGATTTGCGGATTCGTATCAGCTGGATGATGCAGGATATGCAAAGAGGTTATACAAGGGCCTCCGTGACGAGCTGAGGCAGGCCCTCCTCTTTGTTTCCGACGGCAGTATGTCCAAGATCTTAGAGATGGCCAAGAAGCTAGAGGCAGACCAGCACACCGTTCGTGAAAGGAAGAGACTGATGGAGGACCAGGGATGGTGTTGCAAGAGAGACCAGCTAAGAGGTCGAGATGCTGGGAAAGAAGGATGGAGAACTGACCCCGTCAGGAGAAGAGGCAAGAGCAGAGGGAGCCGGCAGTGTTGGCCCCTCAGCCTCTACATATGCGGGAGGTGCCGAGGATAGGAGGAGGTGGTCCATCCCCCCCCCCCATAGGAGTGTTACCACTGTCATCAGCCGGGCCACATCCGGAGGAACTGCCCCCAGAGGAATGTACCTTCAGCACTACAGCCTACCCCACCGGCCCAGCATTTCATGGGCCGAGGACATGGACGAGGCTGTGGATTTCAGGGTGGAGACCGGTGACATAACAAGGATCAGATGTACGCCCTGGACCTAGCATAGCCCCGGAACCCGGCAAGGGTCATTACAAGTACTTTAATGTTTTTCTAATAATTACTAGTACCTTGCAAACCGTAGCTTTACTTTAACATTGAACCAAACGAACAAAAAACACTCAGGTATAGTACTCGTCTGTGGCAAGCCAGCATACATATTATTCGATAAGGGTGCCTCGCACTCGTTCATTTCATAAGAATTCGTGGATGATCAGGACCAAGTCCAGCACTTCGAGGGCATCCATAGGAGGGTACGATTCCCGGACGGATCAGATATAGTAACAAATGCTAAGTGCAATATGAACGTGGAGATTGGAGGGAAGCTGTTCGAAGCACCGACGATGCTCTTGATGATGAAAAACTTCGAACTGATCATGGGCATGAACCGGCTGCACCGGAACCAGGCACAGATTGACTGCCTGACAAGGAGGATTGTTCTGAAGCATGAGGACATGGAAGTAGTAGTTGATGGTATTAGACCCCCCTCCCTTCTCCTATTATCATCAGCTCAGGCTGCCAAGACCCATCTATAGGGAGACGAGGTATATCAGGTGTTGTTCGAGGCAATCGAGGCGAAGGACTCTGTGGTCAGTATTCTGGTAGTACGAGATTTTGCCAATTTATTCTCGGAGAAGTTGTCAGGGCTGCCACCGCACCGCGAGAAAGATTTTCAGATCCAATGGTGTTGGGGGCTAAGCCGGTATCTAGAGCTCCTTATCGGATGGCCCCGAAGGAGCTAGTGGAGTTTCGGAGCCAGTTGCAGGAGCTGGTGGAAGCAGGGTTTGTCATACCGAGTTCCTCACCTTGTGGAGCTCCGGTGTTGTTCGTGAAGAAGAAGGATGGGACTCTCAGGATGTGCATCAACTACAGGGCTCTGAACAGGCTGCCGGTGCGGAACACGTACCCTTTGTCGAGGATAGACGAGCTATTTGACCAGCTAGAGGGGGCCCACTACTTCTCGAAGCTGGATTTGAGGTCAGGATATTATCGGCTGCAAATTCAGGAGGAGGACATCCCGAAGACGGCTTTCAACAGCCGATAAAGACTGTATGAGTTCACTGTGATGCCGTTCGGGCTCACGAATGCACCATCAGCATTTATGAGTTTTATGAACTGGGTGTTCGAGCCTTATCTCGACATCTTCGTCTTATGTTCATTGATGACATCCTTACACAAGACACGGCCGAGGGGAGTCCTATGCCTAGGACAACCTCCTTGCGGAAGTGCCAGCACACGAGCTAGCCTCCCACACAAGACGCCTATCTTGCCGGCCAAACCACATATCATCATGCCAACCTATCAATAATAGAACAATATAAGCCATTTATTCACATTTAAGTAACAATGTCCAAACAGTACAAAAAAAGGATAGGAAGCTACACAAGGTCTTGTATATCATCAGAGTATAAACTTGCCATATGGCTACATTCTAACCACTCGCTCAAATCTGCCGCTGACGGTAGCCAAGGTATCGTAATCACCAGCACTGTCACCGTGGCCTGGCTGTCCTCCTGTGTAGTACGCTGCTGCTCCTAAAATTAGTGGTGTAACAACCGTTAGTCATAAAGACTAAGTGGCTTCACATCCTCTCCCCGGCAACTCCAAGGCACCGGGCGGAAGGGAATGAAGAAAAGCTGCAATATAGTCAGTAGAAGCAAAAACAGGTGACAAGGAAAGATGTAATCATGGCAGTTATATCGTGGTATAAGAAAGTACATCAAAAGAGAGCGGTTATAACATATGTATAAGAGAGTACATCAAAAGAGAGCGGTTATAACATATGTATAAGAGAGTACATCAAAAGAGAGCAGGTTCAACGATAGTGTATAAGCAGTTGAGCATATAATAACAGAAGTTGAACTTAACTTATAAGGGTGCCTGTTGAAACCAATTTCTCAGTCTCGTGTGAAGCTCGGGGCCTTAACAAGTTTAGGGGCAGCTAGCCCTTACTAGTCCCTCGAAAGGAGCACACCTGAGACTCGGAAATTGACTAAGACCTTAGTCATAGCGAGGAGGTCCCACCAGAAACCCGGAAGATCGTTGAGCGTTTTCCCTCCCAAGCCAAAGCTGAGACTTGGGCATCTTGGAGAGCTAGAGAGTTGAACCAAAGTAACCAAGGAAAAAGAAGAAGCTCAGAGAACTAAGATCGGATCCTCTCCCAAGGTGCTCTTTAAGGTCTATTTATAGTTTTTTGTTCCTGGTCTGTCAATAGCAGAATTCCGCCTTCTGGTTTTACTAAACGCACCCCAATTTGGCCTGCTAACAGCCAAACTCCGCTGTTTGGAGGGGCTACCTGCAGACCACCAGGGACAGAGGAGTGACTCTCCCTCTTTAATCTATGGACGAGTGGTTTATGAGAGTAACACTCGCGAGCGAGGTGAATTCGTCGAACGAGTTTTGTTGAACGGAAAGATGAGTTCGTCGAACGGGTTTCGTCAAACGGGGAACGGAATTCGTCGAACGCTGAACTGAGTTCGACGATCTCAACAAATGCTCGGCGTTCATCGAACGCAGGACAGATCTTGTCAAACCCTAAGACTTGGAAAGGATCCGACTCGCTTGCCCTCTTGCGAACAGCCGGCGAGTACCCGACTCGCCATTCTTCTTGCGAGCAGCCGGTGAGTACCCGGCTCGCCAGCCTTCTTGGGAGCAGTCGGCGAGTATCCGGCTCGCTCGCCTTCTCGCGAGTTGTTCTTGAAACTTGGGCTCGCAGGGATATGACTCGCGTGCGTTCCTGCGAGTGACCCTTGAAGCTTGGGCTCGCAGGGATATGACTCGCGCGCTTTCCTGCGAGTGACCCTTGAAGCTCTGGCTCTTTGTTACCTCTTCCATCTGTTGGATTTAGAACCCCCGCTGGGCGAGCGGCCTGTGAAGACCTCGCTCGCATTCTTACTGGCGACGCCCATCGATGCCGGGTCTCACGCTTCCTCCTGCGAATTCTTCCACTGAGACATGATAGAGGCATCCGCTAAGACGGCCGTCGGACTGAGAAGCAAATTCGTCGAACGAACAACGGAGTTCGTCGAACTCAGGAAAGCGTCGACCGCTGAGCTGGGGTAAAAACGTCGATCGCTGAGCTTGAGTAAAAGCGTCAACCACTGAGCTTGAGTAAAAGCGTCGACCGCTGAGCTTGAGGAAAATCTTCGACCGCTGTACTTGAGTAGAAGCATCGACCGTTGTAACAATCTGTTCGTCGACCGCTGAGCTGAGGCAGGATCATCGAGCGCTGCTTGGATTTCGTCGAACGCAGCTTTGAACCGTTTCGTCGACCACAGAGCGTCGTTCGTCGAACTCAGGTAGCCGTTCGTCGAACACACAGAACATGTGTAAATTTTACTATTTCTCTTATTTTCTGCCTTCTAATATATATTTCTCCCATATTACTTTGGCTTGTTGGTTATTCCTCCGTCTTTGTTCACCTCTAGGCGAATATCGGGGTTGTACTCAATCCCCGCACTTTGCGAGGCTTTCTAGGCTCGCGAAGAACCGTCCAACCCCTGGTATTTGTCGATCCCCTGGTGACGTGGCGAGAATCTTTCTGTGGGCCCCAGGCCCACTACTATAAATACCACCCTTCCCGGCCGACATTCAGACTTTTTTTATTCTTCTCTCCCTTTTCTTACTCATCGCGAGCCCCAACGTGATGTCTAAGAAGGAAGAAATGTTGGCTCGCCTGAAGGCCTCGCATGCGGCCTAGAAGGGAAAAGCTGCCGCCATCGCCTCCTGGGTTTCTCCGCGGCGCTCTCCGCCTCCGCCCTCCATCAAAACGGCAAAGGCCGTCCGGCGCTTAACCGGGGAGGGTGGGTCCTCTCTTTCACCGCACTCCCCCCCTGACGTGCTCGCCTTCCAGGTACTACCGTCAAGTTCGTCGATATAATGTCTTCTTCTTTTGACCTTACTTATCCTACTCGCAGAGTGTTCCCCCGGGTGAGAATCCCCTGGTGAGACCACTCTCAGAGACCCACATCCCTTCTACGGGCGGGGCTGACGCTCTTCTCATAGATGCGAGGGATGCCGACCTACGGGATTCGCCTTCACAACGAGGTGAGTGACTTACCTTGTCTCCTTCGTATCCCTTAGCTTGCCTGATCACAATTACTTCTTGCGCAGTATCCCCTCTCGCGGCCCTGGAAGAGCAAGTTCCTCCTCCTGCGGACCCGCCTACCTCGCCGAACCGTACCATCATCACTCCTGGATTCGGCATTCTGGGACAAAGGAGCCCTGGAGGGACGCTGATTGCCGAGCCCGGGCTCGCTCCTGTTCTCGGTAAGGCCTTTACCCCTGCCTTTGTTGAAGCATTCCGAGGCCAGCCAGGCACCTCTCGCCAGCGGCCCAGTACTCAAATTCCTCCAATAGGTTAGACCGTCGCTATATAGTGTTATTGTCCGCCTTCTTGCTGATTTCTTCTTCGCAGGTGATTCCATGACCCCGCTCACCGAGTCGGAGTCCGGGGCGTTGGAGATGTCTCCACCCCCCTCGCCGAGTCAGGTCGCAGATTTTCTGGGGGACCCTAGCGATCTGACGCGAATGAAGAGGCGGGTCACCGAGATATTCCAGAAGCATACCGTCCTGCTACGGGATCTACATGAACAGAATAGGTTGGACCGCCTCGCGAATGATGAGAGATTTGCCGCGATGTAGGACGCGAACATGCACATCCTCGCCGAGGTGCGGCCGAGCGATCACGGTGATGCGACCTCCCCCGGGGTGTATATTGCTCGGATTGATGACTACATGCGGCTGACGAGCTAGGCGAACCAGTCGCTTCGAGAGTATCACTACCCGCGAGTCCCCCCTCGCTCGAGTGTACGGGGTCACGGTCGCTGGAAGTGGTTGCGATATTAAGAGCACTCGCTTTGCATTTTATTAGTTTTCTTCCCCCTCCCCTTCGTAGGGAGAGATCGCAAACAATTTTCAAAAAAATCTGTAATAATGATACTTTGACTCGCTTGCGAGCCCTTATTTTCCATGCTTATTACCTTCTCTTTCGCTATGCCTGGCTCGCTCATTCGTTGGTTACTTTTATGCTTCTATTACTCGCACTCGCGTCCTGCCCTCGCGTTTTGCTTTGTTTCATTGTCCAGCGCTAGCCCGCTGACGATTGACAGGAGGAAGTTTGGCCAGGTATTGACTCGCCGGGAGCGAATAGGACCCCTGGAGGCAGAAGAATTCTGCGCGAATCCGCTATCCGCTGACACCGGCGTTTCGACTTCTTCCCGCCTTTTTTATTTCTATAAATAGTCGGTCTTTTTTCTTTTCAACCACCGCATTTACTATTCTTCCTTCGTGCTTCTTCTCTTTCTAACTCTTTCGCAAGCCTAGCTCGCTCTCGCGACTTTTGTGATTCGCAGCTTCAAAACATCATGGTCGGTGATGAGGAAGCCGAGGGGCGGGCCAAGTGCTCCGGGGCCTTCCTTGAGGGCCTTTTCTTCTGTACCAACCTCACGAAGGAGGAATATCAAGCCACCGTCGATCAATACATCCACTCCGGGTTCGTGGCTCGCTGCCCTACCGAGCGAGACACCATCAGCGATCCGCATCCCGACGAGCTCGCTATCCCCATTGCTCATTTCGAGAATGGGCTGCGACTCCCTCTTTGCCCGGAAGTGCGCCAAGTATGTTTTTTTCTTGATCGTTATATTCCTGACTCGCTTTGCGAACGACATTCTAACCCCTGTCGACTTTTCTAGGTGCTCAGGTACTTCAGCGTTCTGCCGAGCCGGCTGACACCGAACGCAATCGCCGTGGTGGTCGCGTTCGCCAGCTACCTCAGGGCGGAGAAGATCGAGTTCAGCCTGCTCGTCTTCCGCAAGGTGTTCTCGTTCCGTGCGTACAAGGACGGGATGGCTCATTTTGCGAGCCAGCATGTTACCGTCTGCGAGACGGTGAACAAATCCCACTATTGGACGCAGAAGTTCGTCCTGGTGAAGGGCCCTTTCGGCAACATCTCTTACACTCCCACCCAGCGGGACGAGGCCGCTTATCGCCCCCCGGCCTCGCTTGGGGGTTATGATGCGAGCTTGTACCAATACCTCAAAGGAAAGAACTTTAAGGTCGCCTTCCTCCGAGAGCGGGTGGACCTGTTGCCGCCTGTTCCCCATGGAGAAGGTTTGACTCGCGTTCGCCGATCTCCCCACTCCCCTCTCCTTCAATTAGCTAATGCTCTTAGTTATCCTTGCAGGAGAGCGTGAACTTCCGCTCAACCCTCCGCACGCGGATCCTTCCTCCCTCACCTCTGGCCCGCTCGCGAGAGTGGCCGCCGAGGCCTTCCGCAACATTCCGGGCTCTTCGTCAGGGAAGAAGCGATCCCTTCCTCCACGCCGGCCCGCCTCGCAGGGGGTGGCGAAGAAGACCAAGAAATCCCCCTCCGCCGCCAAGGTGAAGGAGGTCGTGGACCTCTCCGAATCTGAACTCCCCTCTTCTCCTGCAGCGAAGCAGGAGCCCGCCAAAGAGAGTGGGGAGGCGGCCGCCAAGCCCAAGCCGATGAGCCACACGAACTTCGGGCTCGGCATGAAGCTTGCGGATGCAGTTGGTGAGCCGGTGCTCGCGTGGGACCTTGATCAGAACAAGATCACCTGCTCCTCCCTCCTCCTTCCTGGGTGGATGGTGACAAAATTGGAGGTGAGGCGTTCGCTCTCGCCTTCGGGATCTATGGTCGCGAGGACGCCTCCCTCTTCCGGGCCTATACCCAGAAGGGACTCGTGTACGAGGCCATGCGGGCCCAATTCTGGGCGACGGAGCTTACCCATATGGTGGGTCGCCGCTACTTCACTGCGGACAACGAAATCAAAGAGCTCAACGTTGAGCTCCGGAAGTCCGCCGACGAGGTCGCGGAACTTAAAGGAAAGGAGGCCTTGTCTGAAGGCCTCCTAGCCAGCCTTCAAGGCGGACTTGTAAGTAATGCTTTGCAAAAATCTTTTCCTGTCTCGCTTCGCCTTTCCTTTGCTAACCCGCTTTTCACAGGATGCTGAGTCCGTCAGCCAGCTTCACGCGAGGATCGCCGACCTGGAGACGGAGAACACTTGCCTCAAGGCCCAGATCCGCGATCTGACCTTGGCGGTGCTTCCCCCACCCCTCCTCCGCGAGCTGGGACTCGTGGTCAGTCGCGAGAGAAAAAGAGGCCGATCGCAAAAGGTCGATGGAGATCGCGGAGCTCGTCCTCGACACTCTCAAAGGGGCGGACATGATCGTTCCCGACGCCATGGATTTCACTGCGGAAGAAGTCGTCCCTGACTTGTTCGCGCCCATCTCCGAGGCAGGGGATCGCGAGAGTGAATGAAGAGTTGCCTAGCGAGCCACCTTAATTTTTGTTGTTTATAATGTAAAAAATTTTCTTTTTGCTGGCGAGTCCGTCGTTGGTCTGTAATCTTTTGTGAGGAATGAAAAGAAACATTTTGTCTTTCCAATGTTATAGCCTTACTTCTTATTCGCATGCGCCCCTTCATTCGTGCCCGCGCGATCCTGATTTTCTTGCGCTCGTACCTTTAAGACTTTCGTTTGATGCTCGCGCCCACGTCTCTTTAATTGACAATTTTCCCTTCGTCGTATTGTACCTAGGTCGCTCTCGCCCCCTTCTCTTCTCCGGCGATGGTAAGACTTAGGTTGTAGAACCTCATCCTTGCTTGGGATGCACCTTGTTGGGGATCCTTGCGAGAGGGGCCAGTATGATCCTGCCTCGCTCGCACTCGCCTTTTGCGAGCCCTTATCGTTATCCATGGACCACCGCGAAGAAGGGCCCTCTCTGGCTCGCCATCTTTACTCGCGCCACTGAAACTCACCAGTAACTTTGCGAACAGAGGACTCAGTCGCTCCACTGCGATCTATTCCTTATGCGAATGGGCCCCTGGTCTCGCCTCGCCCAGGCTTTGAGGTTGCTTGCGAGCTATATCTCTCGCTATGAGTAACCCGTTTGCCTGCCCAAACCACTTGAAACATTGCCAGCCTATGAGAGCCCGGCAGCGGAATCAATCTGGGGCATTCTAGCACCTAACCACTTGAAACATTGTCAGGCTCTCCAGTGATCAACCTGACCCACCGTCTATGAGAGCCTGGCAGCGGAATCGATCTGGGGCATTCCAGCACCAATCTGCTTGAAACATTGCCAGCCTCTCCAGAGATCAACCTGACCCATCGTCTATGAGAGCCCGGCAGTGGAATCGATCTGGTGCACTCCAGCACCAAACCTCTTGAAACATTGCCAGCCTCTCCAGAGATCAACCTGACCCACTGTCTATGAGAGCCCGGCAGCGGAATCGATCTGGAGCATTCCAGCACCAAACCACTTGAAACATTGGCAGCCTCTCTAGAGATCAATCTGACCCACCGTCTATGAGAGCCCGACAGCGGAATCGATCTGGGGCATTCCAGAACCAAACCACTTGAAACATTGCTAGCCTCTCCAAAGATCACTCTGACCCACCGTCTATGAGAGCCCGACAGCGGAATCGATCTGGGGCATTCCAGCACCAAACCACTTGAAACATTGTCAGCCTCTCCAGAGATCAACCTGACCCACCGTCTATGAGAGCCCGGCAGCGGAATCGATCTGGGGCATTCCAGCACCAAACCACTTGAAACATTGCCAGCCTCTCCAGAGATCAACCTGACCCACCGTCTATGAGAGCCCGGCAGTGGAATCGATCTGGGGCATTCCGGCACCAAACCACTTGAAACCTGCAAGCCTCTCCAGAGATCAACCTGAACCACCGTCTATGAGAGCCCGGCAGCGGAATCGATCTGGGGCATTCCAGAACCAAACCACTTGAAACATTGTTAGCCTCTCCAGCGATCAACCTGACCCACCGTCAATGAGAGCCCGACAGCGGAATCGATCTGGGGCATTCCAGCACCAAACCACTTGAAACATTGCCAGCCTCTCCAGAGATCAACCTGACCCACCGTCTATGAGAGCCCGACAGCGTAATCGATCTGGGGCATTCCAGCACCAAACCACTTGAAACATTGCCAGCCTCTACAAAGATCAACCTGACCCACCGTCTATGAGAGCCCGGCAGCAGAATCGATATGGGGCATTCCAGCACCAAACCACTTGAAACCTGCCAGAGAGTTATTCCAAAATATATGCATTGAGTAGGAAATATTTGAAAGTCGGTTACAGGAAATTGTTAAGAATAAAACCTCTTCAAATCATCCCCACTCCTGGCTCAGTCGAGAGGTACCCCTTCCACATCTCAAAGGTGGTACCCCCCCCCCCCCCCCCCCTCCGACTTGAGCACCTCACTTACAATGTAAGGCCCCTCCCAGTTGGGTTCTAGCTTACCGACTGCGGCTCCTCTTCCGGCAGTGTCAACCATCTTTAGCACTAAATCTCCCTTCTCGAAGTGCTTGATCCTGATGTGCTGGTCGAAGTACTTGGCCATCCGCCTCTTGACTTCCTCCTGTCTGACAGTAGCGAGGTCTCGGAGCTCTTCTACCAGGGATAACCTTTGCTCTGCATCATTCTCTATTAACCATTCTCCATCTCCTTCGCCCGCGGTGATCACCCTGGGGTTTTTGACTTCGAACTCTATCGGGAGAACGACCTCGGACCTGTGGGATAGTTTGAAAGGGGTCTCCCCCGTGTCCATGCTTGGAGTAGTTCTCAAAGCCCATAGGACCGAAGGTAGCTGCTCCACCCAATTGCCTCTAAGATTCTCTACCTTCTTCTTCAGCAGGTAGACGATTACCTTGTTCGCCGCCTCCACTTGGTCGTTGCTCCTCGGGTGGTGGACCGACGCGAACCTGAGGTCTATGCCGAGTTGGGTGCAAAAACTTACAAATTCCTCACTGGCGAATTGGGGTCCGTTATTCGTCACGATGGCTAGGGGGAGCCCATGCCTACAAATGATTTCACCCCAAATGAAATTTCTCACTACCTGGGACGTTACCTTGGCCAGCGCCTTCACTTCGACCCATTTGGAAAAGTAATCTATCATCACCAGTAGGAGCTTCCTTTGGCCGCTTGCCTGGGTGAAAGGTCCCACCAAATCCAGTCCCCATATAGCGAAGGGCCACGGAGCTGTGATGGTCCGGAGCCTTTGAGCTGGGAGGAGTTGGAGCGGAGCATAGAGTTGGTACTTTGAACACTTCCTTGCGAATTCCGCCGCATCCTTGCTGATGGTAGGCCAGAAACAGCCTTGCCTCAGCACTCTCCCCTCCAAAGTCCGACTCCTGGAGTGGCTGCCACACTCCCCCGAGTGGATTTCTTCGAGGACCCTTGGGACCTCCTCTTCAGACACGCAACAAGCCAGGAGCCCCGAGAGCGTTTTTCGGTATAGCAACCTTGCATGTAGGAGTAATATGCATATTTGTACCTGAACCGCCGTTTGTCAACATCTCCCTCGGGGAACTTTCCCGATGCCAGGAAGGTGATGAAGGGATCCATCCAAGATGTTCGCCGATCCACCTCCATCAGCTCCCCCTCTTCAATGGAAGGTCAGAAGAGTTCAGACATTGTTCCCCCCGCCCGGGGACCGAACTTGGCTAGTAGGTCTGCCGGGGTGCTCTCCTCCCTGGGCACATGTGTGATGGAAAAAGTGCGAAATAGGCCGATAATCCCCTTGGCCTTCTCTAGGTAGCATTGGTGGTTTGGCTCTCTTGCTTCAAATTCTCCCCTGATTTGGCATGCCACCACCATGGAGTCTGTAGAGACCTCCACATCTTGCACCCCTAGCTCCCTAGCCAGCCGCAGGCCCGCTATCACTGCCTCGTACTCGGCTTGGTTGTTGGTAATGGGGAAATGGATGCTCAGGGCCTGCTCAATCTTTGTTCCTTGGGGGCTGATCAGGACGATTCCTCCTCCATAGGAGTGCTTCCCTGATGCACCATCCACTAACATCTTCCAAGCGACTGGGGGAGGCGATTTATGTTCCTCTACTTCAGTTGCGTAGTCCACCATGAAGTCTACCACCGCTTGCGCCTTGATTGACGTCCTAGGCACAAATGCGATGTCGAACTCGCTTAGCTCCAGAGACCATTTTGCTAGCCTCCCCGAGTGCTCCACACCCTCCATAACTTTGCGAAGCGGGTGGTCGGTCACCACTTTGATTGAGTGTGCCTGGAAGTATGGTCTGAGCTTCCGGGCCGATACCACCAAGGCGAACGCCAACTTCTCCAAAATCGGGTATCGGAGCTCCACCTTCCTCAGCACTCGGCTGACGTAGTCAATGGGGAACTGCCTTCACCCTTCCTCTCGGACCAACACCGAGCTGACTGCCTCCGATCCTACCCCTAAGTATAGGGATAGGTCCTCCCCTTGCCTTGGCCCCTGGAGTAATGGGGTCTGGGTGAGTTGCTCTTTCAAAGCTTGGAAAGCTTCCACACATTCTGAGGTCCACTCGAACTTCTTGTTTTCCCGCAACACCTTGAAGAAGGGGCACATTTCTCACCCGCCTTGGAGAGAAACCTGCTGAGCCCAGCCATTTTTCCCGTGAGGCGTTGAACTTCCTTCGCGTTTTTTGGCGGCCCCAATTCCAGGATTGCTTTGACCTTATTGGGGTTAGGCTCCACCCCTACCGGGGTGAGCAAATGGCCTAGGAACTTTCCCCGGCTAGCCCCGAAGACACACTTCAGGGGATTAAGATTCATCTTGTACTTCCGCAAAGTCCCAAAAGTCTCTTCAAGATCTTGGAGGTGAGACTTGAGGTCCCGGCTCTTTACCATGAGGTCATCAACATAGACCTCCAGGTTCCTTCCCTTTTGCTCTCGGAAGACCCTGTCCATCATCCGTTGGTATGTAGCCCCTACATTCTTGAGCCCAAAAGACATCATCTTATAACAATAGCATCCATCCCCCGTGATGAAGGAGACATCTTTTGATGTCGGGGGGGGGGGGGGGGGGGGGGGGGGGGGGGGGGGGGGGGGGGGGTGCATGCAGATTTGGTGATAACCTGAAAAAGCATCTAGAAAAGACATTACAGAGAAACCGACGGCTGAGTCAACCAGTGCGTCGATTCTAGGCAAGGGGTAACAATCCTTGGGGCATGATTTATTTAGCAATGAAAAATCAATGCACATCTCCACTTACCATCCCCTTTTTTTCACCATCACTACGTTGGAGACCCAGCCTGGGTACTGGATCTCCGATACAAAACCAGCCTTGACGAGCTTGTTCACCTCCTCCCGGATAGGTGCCTCCAGCTTGTCAGCAGTGGACCTCTTCTTTTGGCTAATGGGGCGAGCGTCGGGATCGAGGTTGAGGCGATGGCACGCCACATCCGCGTCGATCCCCAACATCTCCGCGGCACTCCATGCGAAGACATCCACGTTGTCTTGGACGCAAGCCGAGACCTTCCTCTGGTCCTCCGGGCTGAGCTCCCCGCTGATCCTGATTTTCTCGATTGTTCCGGCCTTGGTGGTCACCGCCACCTCGACCACTTCCTCCACAGCTTCCAACCTGGATCGTTCCCCCAGGCTCCATCCTCCTCTCCGCCACAAGTGAGCCCCCTGGCTCCTTCCCCCATCTCTTCCTCTTCCACCATCATCAACTCTTCCGCCCCTTCTTCCGCCCCTCCTCCAGGGGCCTCTTCTTCTTTCTTTCCCTCTTTCCCTTCTTCTGCCCTGGGCCCCTCAACGACCCCTTCCTAGGCATGAACTATTCCTCCATCCGCTCTTCCCCCCATCCTCTCCTCTTCTTCGGCCTCGGCCGCCTCTTCCATTACCTTATCCCACTCCTCCGCTTCTCCCATCCAAGAGATGGTGTTGACGGCAGTCACGTAGCACTGCCTCGCCACCTTGGTGTCTCCACGGACCCGGACCTGGATTCCTCCGGTGTTGAACTTGAGGCACTGGTGGAAGGTGGATGGGACACATCAGAACGCGCTGATGAGAGGTCATTCGAAAATGGCGCTGTAGCTGCTCGGGGCATCCACTATCACGAAGCAGCAGTTCCGGGACTGCCCTCCCAAGGTCACATGGAGTCCCACTCCCCCTTCTACCTCCTTCCTCTCCCAAGAGAATCCGAACAACGGACCATCCGAGGCCAACACCCTTATGGCCTCCACCTTCATTTCGTCGAATGCCTTCTTGAAGATGACATTGACCGAGCTCCCGTTGTCCACGAGAATTCGGGACACCCTGAAGTTCTCGATGGCAGTTTGGATGACCATAGCGTCGCAGAAGGGGTCTTTGTGACCCGGCATATCTCTTTGGGAGAAAGTAATCTTCTCTGCTGGGGGTGGAGCCATGGATGTCGAGGCCACGCTCTGGCGGTAGATGGTATGGAGGCTCGCCTTGCGGGTCGCCTCTACCTCCACTCCCCCGTGGATCACTCCGATGCCTCCTCGGGTCCCCAAATCGACCCTATCTTCACACCTCTCCTCCTCGTCCTCTCGATGCAGGACTTACTCAATCCTCACTTGCTGCTGCTGCCGCAGCACCGGAACCCTAGCTCTTTTTGTCTCCAAGAACTCAGGGAAGGTGGCCGTTGCGTGACCTTCCTCATCATGGAAGTCATAGTATGGCAACGCCGCCTCTCCCCTGTCGGCCTCTGCCGCCCTGTTTCCTCTTCTCCTCCCCGCTCCTGCTTCCACTACTTCTCTCCTTCCTCTTCCTCTTCCTCATCCTCCTCCTCTTCCTCATATGATTTTCATAGCCTGCTGAGGCGGGGGAGGCATCTGCCTCGGACCCTGCCTCCATCCTAACTATTGGGGTCTTCCTTACCTCCATAGAAGTTATTCCCTCCTGGGGCGTAGCCTCTTCCCTCGCCTTGCATCCCCCCGCCATGTTGCCTCCATCCCCCCTCCGGGGCCCGAGGCTCTTCCCTTCTCCTTACCTCATGCTGCCTGACCTCCGACTCAGTGAGCTTTGCTAGCCTCTTGGTGAGCTCTGGATTGGCCTCCTCACTTTTGACCTCCACCGCCACCCTCTCCATCAACTCCTCATAGGAGACGGGGGCTTTCCTCTTCAGATCCATCTTGAAGAAACTCTCCTTCAACCCCAACGTGAAGGCGAGCTGAAGAGCAAACCTGGGCATCTCCTGGGTGATCAGGACTTCCTCCTGGAACCGATCTCTATAATGAGCCAATGACTCCCTGGGCTCCTGCTTCACCTTGAAGAGGGACTCAGCGTCCTTCTTCCTCTTCTTTGAAGTTGAAAACCGCAACAAGAAACTTCTATGCAAATCCTCGAATGCATAGATCGATCCGACGGGAAGTTGGTGAAACCACTCCCGAGCCTTCTCCTTCAGAGTGACGGCAAAGAGCCGACACTTGAAGGCGTCTGACATCGGCTTGATGGAGACCAAGTCCTCGAATGACTGCAGGTGTTGGATCGGGTCGTCCCAACCATGGTAGTAGACCATGTCCCACTCCCTGAACCCTTCCGGGATGGGTGCAGAGAGCACCAACTCACAAAAGGGGCTTCCTCCCCCTGTTGCCCTTTCCTGCTCAGCTCGCCCCCCGAGCTCTCTCGCCAAGCTGGAGCTCGCCGGGGCCAAGCTCGCGAGAGCCACCATTGCCGGACTGGCCTCCGCGGGTGCTGCACCCACCGGAATTGCGCTCGCCGGCACCTTGCCTCCCTGTGTTGCACTCATTAGCACCGAGGTCGCCGGACTGGCAAAAAGCACTCGCCCCTCCAGGTCCATCACTGACCCTCCGGCCACCTCCTTTCCAGTTCTTCCTCCCGGGGCGCTCTCGTCGACCGCTGTGGGAAGATGCGACGTCGCAACCATCGGGGTCGCGAACTCGCTTCGCAGCGACGCAACCGCGAACCCGAGGGTCTCGAGGACTTCTCTTCGAAAGCCTGAGAACATCCCCGACATCACCACCAGAGGCGACTCGTTGAGATCCTCACCTTGCTCTTTGTCTCTCGCTAGGTTCCTTTCTTGGAATCTTCCTGGACCAGCTGCGCTCCACGCCACCGCACCAAAATGTTGAAACTGATTTCTTGGTCTCTTGTGAAGCTCGGGCCCTCAACAAGTTGAGGGGCAGCTAGCCCTTACTAGTCCCTCGAAAGAAGCAGACCTGAGACTCGAAAACTGACTAAGACCTTAGTCACAGCGAGGAGGTCCCACCACAAACCCGGAAGTTCGTTGAGCGCTTCCCCTCCCAAGCCAAAGCTGAGACTTGGGCACCTTGGAGAGCTAGAGAGTGAACCAAAGTAACCAAGGAAAAAGAAGAAGCTCAGAGAACTGAGATCGGATCCTCTCCCAAGGTGCCCTTTAAGGTCTATTTATAGTTTTTTGTTCCTAGTCTGTCAATAGCGGAATTCCGCCTTCTGGTTTTACTAAATGCACCCCAATTTGGCCTGCTAACATCCAAACTCCGCTGTTTGGAGGGGCTACCTACAGACCACCAGGGGCAGAGGAGTGACTCTCCCTCTTTAATCTATGGACGAGTGGTTTATGAGAGCAACACTCGCGAGAGAGGTGAATTCGTCGAACGGGTTTCATCGAATGGAAAGATGAGTTCGTCGAACGGGTTTCGTCGAACGGGGAACGAAATTCGTCGAGCGATGAACTGAGTTCGGCGATCTCAACAAATGCTCGACGTTCGTCGAACGCAGGACAGATCTCATCGAACCCTAAGACTTGGAAAGGATCCGGCTCGCTTGCCCTCTTGCGAACAACCGACGAGTACCCGGCTCGTCAGCCTTCTTGCGAGCAGCCGGTGAGTACCCGACTCGTCAGCCTTCTTGCGAGCAGTCGGCGAGTATCTGGCTCGCTCGCCTTCTTACAAGTTGTCCTTGAAACTTGGGCTCGCAGGGATATGACTCGCGCGCTTTCCTGCGAGTGACCCTTGAAGCTTGGGCTCGCAGGGATATGACTCGCGCGCTTTCCTACGAGTGACCCTTGAAGCTCTGGCTCGCCCTCTTTGTTACCTCTTCCATCTGTTGGATTTACAACCCCTGTTGGGCGAGCGACCTGTGAAGACCTCGCTCACATTCTTACCGGCGACGCCCATCGATGTCGGGTCTCGCGCTTCCTCCTGCAAATTCTTTTGCTGAGACAGGATAGAGGCAACCGCTGAGACAGCCGTCGGACTGAGAAGCAAATTCATCGAACGGACAACGGAGTTCGTCGAACTCAGGAAAGCGTCGACCGCTGAGCTGGGGTAAAAACGTCGATCGCTGGGCTTGAGTAAAAGCGTCGACTGCTGAGCTTTAGTAAAAGCGTCGACCGCTGAGCTTGAGGAAAAGCATCGACCGCTGTGCTTGAGTAGAAGCATCGACCGCTGTAACAATCTGTTCGTCGACCGCTGAGCTGAGGCGGGATCGTCGAGCGCTGCTCGGATTTCGTCGAACACAGCTTTGAACCTTTTCGTAGACCACAGAGCGCCTTTCGTCGAACTTAGGTAGCCATTCGTCGAACGCACAGAACTTGTGTAAATTTTATTATTTCTCTTATTTTCTGCCTATTAATATATATTTCTCCCACATTACTTTGGCTTGTTGGTTATTCCTCTGTCTTTGTTCACCTCTAGGCGAATATCGGGGTTGTACAGTGCCCATACAAGTTTATAAGTTAAGGATCCGAGTATAATGTAACCCATCATATAAAGGTGCCCATATAAGTTTATATGATGAGTTCCGATGCGGTGCAATGACATGATTATGTAATGATGAATGCAATGCAATGATTATGTAATGATACTCACCCGTGCAATGTTGCTATGTCGACATAGACCTACAATTCTTTCTTTTTGAGAGGTAACTAACCACTCAGGCATCTCCCATCGTGGCCAGACGGAGACAGTGGAATGAGCTCCTCCATTACTAGGAGGGTATGAACACTACCAGTCCTAGGCCTCCGTACGCCTCAATGCTAAGAACACACAGCAGAGACCCTGCATACTGCTCGCATCATGCTGAGCCTTCAAGGACACAGAAGAGGACTTGGGTAGGTGAGCACCAAGAGTCCAATCCAACCGGTCTAGAGTCTAACAGCCGGCTTCTGTCGGTGTCATGACCAGCAAGCCCGTAAACCCGCCACAAGTAATCCTCCAACCCGGATCATTACACCACCATGTGTAAACCATGCACATTCTTGAAATTCCCATGCACCACCCGTGCTATCATGTACCCAAGGACTCGTGTAAGGAGTCTTCTTACCTTTCACATCATACCAGTTCAACCGATGCTAATTAGCATCCAAGGACCCCAACAACCGGGTCCTTAACATTTCACCACAAGTAATCCTCCAACCCGGATCATTACACCACCATGTGTAAACCATGCACATTCATGAAATTCCCATGCACCACCCATGCTATCAAGTACCCAAGGACTCGCGTAAGGAGCCTTCTTACCTTTCACATCATACCAGTTCAACCGATGCTAATGAGCATCCAAGGCCCCCAACAACTGGGTCCTTAACATTTCACCACAAGTAATCCTCCAACCCTAGAAGCCTCACCAACCATCACTGCTTCACATACAGAGTTGCCATAACTCTCTTGCAGTGGCATGGGTATATAAGGGAATTACTATCTTTGATCCTATAGGACTACTTGTGCGCGTAATTCTATGTTCGAGTTCACTATACCAATCGGACCACACACATTAACCATCCCAATCCTTGAGCTCGATTCACAACTGGCCCTGATCACAATTAACTTCATAAGCATCATTCGGTCACGCCTAGCCTATACCAATTATCTCACTCCCGTCCTCTTTAAGGATTATCAATTAAATTATCTACTAACCGGTTATCACAATTCTAAACTCTTCGATAGATATCCGAATGATTTGTGTACAGTTTTGTATATGCTTCCAATTTCCTTGTCTAAATGAGCATTTTAACATTTTGGTTCAGCCTAACAAATTATAACGACACATTTAATTATGGATTCATTTCAAAACCAAATCCACCGAAACTTCCACCATAATCAATGATATTTATCCTCACCATCAACTACGCATGCCCTGTTTATGGTTCCACCTGAAACTAACAATTGAAGGTTCATTTAAGGATTCATCCCAATAGATATAAATCTTAAATCATTATCACAGGTCAATACTAGCATGTACATGATTCATACAAAATTTCGGCCCAATCGGGCTTCACATTCAGCATTTATATCTCCTTCAAATTATCAAGCGAAACAGCAATAACTTTAAAACTACTTAACCAAAAATTATGAAATTCAGCAGGGATATACATATTGTTATCACTTATGTCTCCACCAATTTTCTTGAGTATCCAAACAATATATTAAGAGAAATCCACAAAATACTGAGATCGGAAGTCTTATGACTCAGTTTACTAAAATCAGATTTTTGGGTGCTACAGTTGTCCAAAAATTATGATCTCACATTTTGGAAAGCTAACATCAAGGGCTACAACATTCATGTTGAGTCCTAAACCCAGATCCAAGGGGGTCCTACCAAAAATCTGCTCTGAAGTCAACTGCAGAAATCTGGACAACAAAACAACACGCACTTATCACCTCCCAACTTTCTGGACAGTCCACTCGACTGGACTTGTAGGGAGCTACATGTCACTTCAGAAAACGGGTAACCTATCGTCGGAAAGCTCTTTCCAAGGGCTACAACTTCCATGTTGAGCCCGAGGTTTAATTCCAGTGGGATCAAGTCAGAAAATTGCCTCGAAACCCAGCTGCGCACAATTTTACCCCTTAACAACCAAGTGCAATGATATAATTTGAAAACTTCTTTAGCAAGGGGCTATCATTACTTTTATCACACAATTATATAATTAACAACCCTAATTAATAGGGGATCTTATCAGAGAATTACTCATCATCTTTTTCACATAATAAATAATTTAAAATCCTACAAAACAGGGGACTATTCATCGTCTTCCCCCAAAACAAGGATTAGGTCATTGCACCTGATCCCATCCAATACTCCCCTCCATAGACCATGGATTTCAAAGAAATCAAATCCTATCCCTTCCCTTTGAAGAGAAGAAGTGATTGAAGTAACTTTCGCGGCAATCGGTGCCCTAACAAGAAAGATCTGGTTTGGTCTTTTCCTAGGAAACTCCATTAACTCACAAGCCATGCTCTTTTGAGCTCAACACCTCTCCTAATTTTCTCTATGATCTAGCACCAAGGGAGAGGGGCCGAAAGTCACTGATTCCCGGCCGACAATCGCGGTTGTCTCCTCAGCGGCATGGCGGCAGTTGGCCAAGCTCAAATCCTTCCCAAGCTTTGCTCCTTCAAAGCTCCTTGGATAAAACCCTTAAGGCGGGGGAGGGAGATGAAGAAGAAGAAGCAGAAAATGAGCCAGAGAAAATAATGGCTCGGCCTCTTTTTGGTGAAGAATGAGGCAAATGGCTTAAAGAAAAGAGATAGTGGGATTTGATTTGACAAGCATTTATGGCTACAACTTCCCCTGCAATTAAGCCTTTACTGGAAGGCAGCAGAAAATGCCCAAACCCTGCACTCAATACATTTCGTCGAGCATTGAATGGCTACAGCTTTATTTTATACCATTTCTCGAGAAAAGAAAGGGCCAGGCCATTCGTCGAACGCCGTTCGACGAACGCCAGATCGGGCCGTTCGACGAACGCCAGGCCGTTTGTCGAACGCAGCCTTCAGGCCGTTCGTCGAACGCAGCCTTCACGCCGTTCGTCGAACGCAGCCTTCTGGGCGTTCGTCGAACGCAGCCTTCAGGCCGTTCGTCGAACGCAGCCTTCAGGCCGTTCGTCGAACGCAGCCTTCAGGCCGTGCGTCGAACACAGCCTTCAGGCCGTTCGTCGAACGCAGCCTTCAGGCCGTTCGTCGAATGCAACTTCAAAGAGTTCGTCGAACGCAGCCCTTCTAAATTTCTGATATAATTCAAATTAAGTATTTACTATCTTATATAAATTAAAGCCCTTTTAACATGGTCTATTAGGATCTCCAGATCCCACCTGGTCCGAGCATCTCTAAGTGACCTGTGTCACTCGAGGGGTCTAGTTTGAAGTGGGACGTTACATATATTAGAGGATGGAGGAGGAGCATTCACAACATCTGGCACTGACATAGGAGAAACATCGAGAGCACAACCTCTACGTGAAGTTCAGCAAGTGTCAGTTCTGGCTGATGGAGGTGGCCTTCCTGGGTCACATTATCAGTGGAGCTGGACTAGCAGTGGATCCAGCAAAGATCTAGGTAGTACGAGATTGGCCACCGCTGAAGATGACCACCGATGTGCAGAGTTTCTTGGGACTTGCCGGCTATTACCAGAAGTTCGTACATGGGTTTTCTCAGATAGCCCTCCCGCTCACATCCTTGACAAAGAAGGATACTGCATTTATTTTGACGCCGCAGTGCGAGGCGGCCTTCCAGGAGCTGAAATGTCGGCTTACGACAGCCCCCATCCTTGCCCTTCCATCGGGAAAGGAAGGATTTTAGGTGTATACAGATGCATCCTACCAGGGGATGGGTGTCGTTGTGATGCAGAACGGGCATGTGATAGCATATGCCTCCCGTCAGTGGAAGAATCATGAACGAAACTACCCAGTGCACGACTTGGAGATGGGAGCGGTCATATTCGCTCTAAAGATCTGGCGGCACTACCACTATGGCGTCCACTGTGACATATTTTCAGATCACAAGAATCTGAAGTATGTAGATACGCAGAAGGAGCTGAACATTCGACAGAGACGCTGGGTGGAGTTCTTATCTGACTACCAGTACACGATGCATTACCACCCAGGGAAGGTGAATGTGGTGGCTGACGCACTGAGCAGGAGAGCTACTATATCGGGAGCTGAGCCCCAGCTGATGGACATGGAGTTGGTACGGATGCTCGAGGACATGCAGATCTCCTTAGTATCCGAGGATGATCCGGAGCTATACGAGGAGTACCTGGCGGCGATGAGTACCACGGATGATATACAAGACCGTATCAGGGATGGGCAGAGGCAGGATGCCAAGCTAGAGCCGATATTCAGGGCCTTGGAGGCAGGCTCGACCAGAGATAATTCGTTGAGGGACGGCCTATTGAGTTTTAGAGGCCGAGTATATATACCGGCAGGGGGCCAAATTCGGGACGATATTATGACATAAGCTCATTGCAGTAGGTATTCTGTGCACCCGGGTATCACCAAGATGACTGCGGATTTGAAGAGGACAATGTACTGGCCGGGTATGAAGATGGATATCACCTATTTTGTGACCCGCTGTGAGTCTTGCCAACTCATGAAGGCAGAGTGCGGGAACCCAGCTGGGCTATTGTAGCCACTCCCGGTGTCGTAATGGAAGTTCAACGACATCATGACGGATTTCATACATGGTCTTCCCCAATCACATGCGGGGAATGAATCGGTATGGGTGATCGTCGCAGGTTGACAAAGGTGGCCAGATTCATTCCAGTCAGGAAGGCGCTCCGGTCGGTGATTTGGTACGAAGGTTTGTGGAGCAGTTTGTCCGTTACCATAGCGTGTCGAGAACGATCGTGTCTGATCAGGATGGACGATTTACATCGAGGGAGTGGAGAGCGGTGCAGGCTTACCTGGCACACATTTGACATTCAACACTGCATTCCACCCCCAGACGGACAGGCAAACAGAGCGTACCAACTGTACCTTGGAGGATCATCTACGTCTATGCATTCTGGACCGGGGGGAGCCATGGGAGAGACTGTTGTCGTTAGTCAAGTTCTCGTACAACAATAACCACCAGGCTAGCATAGGCATGACACCTTATGAGGCTTTATACGGACGGAGATGCAAGACCCATTGTCTTGGATCCAAGATGAGGACCCCAAGACACTCAGCTCAGAGTTCATGGAGGACACGGAGGCTCAGGTGCGGCTGATTTGGGATAGAATACTGGAGGCCCAAAGTAGGCAGGCCAAGTATTACGATGTACGTCATCATATGGTAGAGTTCCAGGTGAAGAGATCGGGTATTCTTGAAGATACGTTCGATGCATGGAGTCTCGCGGGCACGCGGGCGAAAGAAGCTCAGTCCGAGATACATGGGGCCCTACAGGATCCTGGAGCGGATCGGCCCCTTGGCTTACAGGCTGGAGCTACCGCCGGAGTTAGCGGGGTTACAGGACGTCTTCCATGTCTCCTCACTTAGGAGGGCTCTATTACGGCCAGAGCACCAGATATCTACTACAGAGGGGCTAGTAGCTTATGATCGATCAGTTCACCTGGAGCCAGTCCGAATAGACGATACAGAGATGCGAGTCCTGCGGTGCAAGAAGGTTCCGTTAGTCAAGGTCCTATAGAGAAATCAAGGACAGGATGAGCACACCTGGGAGCCTCTGGACTTGATGCAGCAAAAGTATCCAGAATTTTTTACGACAGGTCTAATTTAAATTTTTGGGATGTTACACAGAATCACTTGTGGTAAGATTGTCACAGTGATTTTACTTATGAAATCTTAAATGAAATACAATTCCAGAAAATTAGAGATAATGAAAACGATTATTTATTTCAAAGATAATTACACAAATGTTAATTTTAATACTTTGATGAAAATGTAAATTAGAACATTCTTGAAGAGGAAATAAAATCAATTGAATAGATCATTAAAAGGCATGATTTTATTTCATAATAAATTGAATACACAAATGTTTAATTTCTATAACGGTAGAAATCAAGGCGAGAATATGTAAAAACACTTTTTGTTGTTTCACCGGTCCTTCTCCCAAGGACCGGTTGGCTATAGCCTATCTATCCCCAGATAAGGCCTTTAGCCACCCCCTAGATCTACCCTTGACCTAGTCGCCTCGCACAAGGCAGTGAATTACCCCCTATGCCGCACAAGGACCTAGTCGCCAACAACCGCAGTGAATTACCCACGAAATCCTTCCCGGAATTCGACGTTCTCCCTGAACGATTTCTCCACACAAATTACAAAAGGAAAAAGTAAAAGATTACAAGATAAGTAAAGAGAAACTCCCCAAGATATTCTGAAGGTGAAGACGAAGGCGATGTAGATGTTGGCGTTCTGGAAGCAATCATCCTTCGTATGGAATAAGAGTTGTAGACCTTCTCCTTCAAAATCTTCTTTAGATCTTCATGTTAGCCCAAGGGAGATCTCTTAATTGTTGTAGACGAACCTCTCTCACAAGTATCAGAATTCTGAAATCATTTCACAACTGAATAAGAGGGGTTGTACTTTAAATAGCCTCGGGAGCTAACGCGTGGCGTTAATAGTTAACGACGGCGTTAGTGAACGTGCACTGTTGTGGCTGAAATCGCGTAACTGTCAAGATCGTGGTAGTTTGTGAATTTTCGTCGAACAAAATTTTATTTCATCGAACGCAATTTCTTCGACCAGAAATTCATTTCGTTGAACGTCATCAAATTTCGTCAATCAAAATTTCATTTCGTCGAACGACATCAAAGTTCGTTGAACGGAATTTCATTTCAATGAACGAAATTTCATTTCGTCGAACGGCATCAAAGTTCGTCGAACGGCATCAAAGTTCATCGAACGCAATTTCGTCGAACGAAATCCCATTTTGTCAACCGCAATTTTCGTCGGCCGGAACCTCATTTCGTCGAACGCAAATTTGTCGACCGGCATCTCATTTCGTCGAATGGCTAGCGCCCATCGTTAAGACCTAACGCCTAGCGTTGTCTCTGACTTCTCAATGGATTCGTTCTCGATGGCATTTCTTCTCAGCGGTTTCCTTCTCGATGGCATTTCTTCTCAACGGCTTCCTTCTCGACGGATGTTAACGCGGGGCGTTAACTACTAACGCAAGAGTTAGCTCTCTTTCCAGAGAGTCCTCTCCATTTTGTACACTTCTCATAGGGATGTGTAGTTATAGTTCCTGTACAACCTGTACACAATAAATACACAAAATACAAGATCAAATACAATACAGTATTTGTTGATCTCAAACCAAGAGATGCAGAACATAGGATCCAACAATCTCCCCCTTTTGATAATAACAAATACATGTATGAGAAATTAGTGAGATTAAGACCAATTGTGTTTATATATAAGTGAGGTAATAATATATGCATGAATAACATGTTACAAGCATGATAGATTTGATAGCGATAATGCATACTCTTTCAATATGAAGTCCCCCCTCCCCTACATAAGTGTTCTCTTATAATTTACTCCCCCTAAATATCTATTTGACTAGATTTCTCAATTTCTTCTCCCCCTTTGTTGTTAGCAAAAGTGGGTAGGGATGAGTGTATATCTACTAAGATTGATTAGGAACCACTTATTGAAGGATTGCAGTGATCGAGCATATGATAGTGTATGCACCACCTATATGATTACTCACCTTACAAAGATACTTTCTTTGAGTTTGAAATCATTATAATGTACACCCCCTAAATATTAGATTTATGTAATTTATTCTCCCCTTTTTGGTAGTATCAAAAGAGGCTTTAGGTGAGAGTGTGCAATAAGGAGTAATATGTTCTATGTCGAGAAGAAAAATAGGATGCAATCAAAAGCTTGTTAAATACTACTTGTTGAGAAAAATATAAGCATGATGGAACATATAGTAGTAAGCAACATAGCTGACATGATAAAATAAGCATTCAATTTTAAGATACCATTTGTTGAAAAGAAAACCACGGTGTTAAAAATAATAGACATGAATGATCATAAGTAGTAAAGTTAGCAGAAGAATATAATAAGCACTCTTAAATATAAACATCATTTTAGAAGATAAATTCATATAAAGGATAATGAGTTTTAAATTTGAAAAGTTGATGTTTGAGTTGCAGATTGAAGAGATGCTATTCCATTAAGATAAAATTGCAAGCATGATTTCATAATATCAAGAGAAGATACAATAACTACAATGTAATAAATTTTGCATTTCAAGTAAACATAAACATTGTAGCGATCATGCTTTATTATCTAGTGCATTTACTTAAGTTTGTAGAGAATTGAGTAGATGAGCATTAGGATCCAATTCTCATGAGTAGAAGTTTTATGAAAGATAATGATGTGTACAAAGTAGTGTTTTGACAAAGTATACAAGTGAATCAATCAAAAACACATGACATATATAATGAAATAGCACAACATTAAAATACACAAATACTATTACTTCCACAATATTTCAATGCACATAAATAAAAAGTACAACTACCAAGATGCTCTGCACACACAATGCTTATTAAGACTTATCAGGGTGCAAAGTAGTGCTTGGGGATCACTTTTATACTTTTTAGGTTTATTTTCAAATTTTTTGTGATCCAGTGTACTAAGAGAAGTGATGTATAAATATTTTATACAAGACACTTTACAATTCTTAGCCAAGGTGCTCAACCTCACAATGCTCATTAAGACTTATCAGGAGGGTGAGTAGTGCTTGGTGATGTTTTCCTTGTCATTTATTATTTGCTTTTTTGTTTAGTGACTAAGGACTCCGAATTTACTTGATTTGCAAACATAGCATTTGAAACCACATTTCTCTAACGAATAAGTGCATGAAAGACAAAGAATTGTAATAACCAATTCAATGTTGTGTAGGTAATCTATTTATGTATTTTAATTATTTATGTTATTACACTACACAATCATGCAAGTATAAGATTGTAAACATATGTAGATTATCAAAAATAAGTGAGTGAATAAATCATTATCAAACATAATACATTACTCATACTTAGAGGCATGCTAAGCATTTCTACACATGTATATCTACAATCAATTTCATTGCACATAACAAGATAATTTTCAAGGCATGACAAATACAAAACAATGTTTTTTTAAGAAACTTGAAAGTTAAATTAAACATTGTATTCAATCTTTAATTGATATAATTAATCATCCTTGACAATGACAATGAATAACAATCATTTTTTATAAATTTTTGAATTTTTATCTATGCACAAGAAAATAAACACACATAAAGAGAAAAACATATTTTTGTTCTTTGAAATTGTTTTGTAATTTTGTATTTATTTTTTTATATATATTCTCTGGAAAACATAGAAGTCTTTTTAGCTCAATCAGTAAATGATATTCTATGCCAGAAAAATAAACCCAAAATAATGCATGAGAAAATACATATATATAATTTTTTTAAAAAAACTAAAATTTTGTTTTAAATTAAATAAAAAGATAGAAAACTTTTTACAAACAGAGAAATAAAACACACACAAAATATTAAAATAATACCAGAAATTATTCAAAAAAAACAATTGGAGCAAAGGAGCTAACGCCAGGCGTTAGCTTCTTAACACCGAGACATAACTGCAAATTTTGATGTTTTGAAAACATTTTTCATAATTCATTTGTATTATAAAGAGACCTTCCTTCAGTTGAAATTTCAGAGTATATTGATTAGATTTGAAGGCTCTGTTAGCATGTTTTTAGTGATTTTTCAAATACTTGTGTTTTGTAAAATCATTAAAGCTCAATATAATAAAATATGCAAACACAAGATGCAATGTTAGAACAAAAACAAATATGCATGATTTATGTATAAAGAGTGAGATAATGTTCATGCAATGAATATAATATAAGTATATCTAAGATCAAGATACCTTAACTACATGACTACACCCTAGCCTCGTACTAAGTGATGGATGGTCATGAGGAGCTGCACATATGCCGTAGGTTGCGGTGTTAATCCCATATGCATACAAAAGATGACGCTCAACCTAGCACTCTTTCCCCCTAGTGCCTCGCAAGACCCTACTGGAACCCTCCCCGGTTAAGGACAAGACATGACTTAGAGGTTAGGTCTCTAATGCACACAATCCTACGCCCTCGCTATTGTGAGACACAAGTCATGGGTTAATGTTTTGGATTTACAATTATATCGATGATTGTTGATTTTAAATCCATTTAGAATAAATTTTATTCATGCAAATAACTACAAAGAAAATTATGATTTTCATATTTTAGTAATATAATTTACTTTAACATTGCAAGATATAACTGGCATGGACATTGATTTCTATCTATGGTACGTGATGATGCTAGTATGATGAGTTAGGACAACATGGTGCAAAGCTATGTAAAGATGGACAAATATATAATTGAGTCGCATGTATTCAGTCATAGAGTTTTGAATTTTTATAGACCTAGAAT